>CM059577.1:19155115-20553240 GCA_030386875.1 Morinoia aosen | reverse complement strand
AATTGTTATCATACGAGGCAAAATATTATCCTGCAATTGTATTCATCTTCATTAGGAAGAATTAAAATTTGTTCGAGTTGGAAAGTCGATTTCCCTCTTCTGCTACTTACAACCTCACCAAACCAACCGTAACAGCCGTGGAAACGCAGTGAAAGTGTTAAGCCTCCCGAACCGCAACAAAAAAGAGCGTATCGAAGAGAGGAAGGAAGGAAGCACCGTTAAGTATGTATAGGTAAGGGAATACGGAACCTATGCAGAAGAAGCATAGACACTATAAGTTGAGAAAGAAGTTCATGAAACAAGATTAAAGTTGAAGACGAAAGTAGTAGGTGCTGAAAAACAGGACAGCAGTGAACCGAAAAAAGATGGTCCTTAGCATAACAAAAACATTTTATTTCAACAATAAGAAGGCCTACCTAACTCTCAGCTCAGGCCCTTACACATTTACCCCCCGGGAGTGCTAATTCCTTTAGATACACTAGTTGTATCCTCCTGAGGGGATCAAAATCAGCTAAAACAAGACAATGACATGACCGAGTAAATCACCGTAATGTAGTGAAAACTTTATTGAAAAACTCGAGTGTCATATCCGTGTAAAACAACTAACCAACCTCAATGAATTGAAGTTTTTCGTCGGGGAAGAATGTGCTAAGATTTCATACATATGTTGCCCGGATTTAGAAAACGCACTCAAGAACCGCCTGATTTAAGAGCTGTAATTAACTAGAGATGTTGTACTTAAATATTCAGCACATTTCATTCAGATGCTCAAATATTTTTTTACAGCATATTTCGTTGAATTGCGTTTAAATTATAGGTATATAACGAATATTCGACTTATATTCCTGAATTATGTTAGCTAGTGATAATCGTATACTTTGTGATGCTCTCGTGTTTTCCATCAATCAATGATTTGAAATAATTTTTTTTTAGAAATACATGTTTCACCTTGATTATAATTATTAGTTTGAGGACTTAGGCACGGCATATTTTTGAGATGTTTGAACTTCAAAACTTTTTAGGGCAGAACTTCATGTTATGCGCTATTTACTCATTCCCGCGATGCAGATTAACATTAAGTTTTTGAATTTCAAAAGGTTATAGTTTAATAGAGGCTATAGTAATATAGGTAAACTGAGTTTAAGATTTTAATTTTTCTCATTGAAGACAACAACATTCTGAAGCCAAATTTAAACAAATGAACATGGTTAAGCTCAAAATTTTTGCTATGTAATGAAAATGTTTGAATCTATACTCAACTGTCTCATAAAGAAACTTTTTTTCGTTTTACACATCTCAAGTGAATCAAGGGAGCAGCTACAGCAGGACTTGTTTCTTGAAAAATTAACCCTTTCTGTAGTTTGCTTTCATTTAAACTATATTTTTTAAGTTAGAATGCGAGTTAAAGCCCATGATCGTGCGCCATGTACTGTATGATTGATGAATTTACGTGCTCATCCCTTAGTCTATGGTCTAAAAAGTCTCTGTGAACATGAAGTTTTTATTCGAAGAATTTCAGATGACTGAAATCGCATGACTAAAGAAGTGAAAATAAATGAACACTCATTTCAACACTAAATTTATGTTCGACCATATAATTTAAAAAAAAATTATTTATGTTAAAAAAATACGAGAATAGAAAAGTCCTTACCAACTCGGTATGGTAGAAAATGCATTTCTGTTGAATTTCGAAGCAAGTAGATTCATTTGACAAACTTGAAAATTCATTTCCCACCAGCGTGAATTTTGATACTGATAATACACACAAGAAGATCTTAACATCTTAAATCTTAGGCTACTATACTGAAGTAACTGAAAATAATTAGATGTCCTAATATGCAGTGCATTTTTCACAGAGTCACAACAGATCCTCAAGCGATAATTCTTCATGAACGGAATTGTCCTTTTCGCAGCTGCGTCGAGCGCAAACGTCACTTTTTCTACCTAAAGATCAAACTCGAGCCTGACCGAGCTAGGAGGGCAGTCAAGAGCTTGTCTTGATGAATAATGATCTGCTGCTTTTGAAGCTGGTTTGCATACGTGTGTGATGCCCCGAAAATAAGGAATTTGGTCTCGCCGGCCTCTTATAATTACGGACAGAATGCTACCAGGTGGCGGATTTTTTTTTCATTTTGAGATGTTCTTCTCATCCATTTATTTCCTAACGACAAACACGAGGACGCAGAAAAAGAATTTATTATCTATTTTCTCATTAATAAAGAAAACGATTCTGTAGCGACTCTTGCTTCCTAATGAGATATTACATCTAGTAAATGAAATATAAACTTACTATGACATACACAGCATAGGATTAGATCTGAAACACTCGTAACATCGACAGATGTTTCATTCCTATATGTCAAAAAAATGTTTTGAGCTTAAGTTGTTCGAGATATTTATTTTCACAGAAATTGTTGTGTTCAACGACATCAGAAAAAATAATTTCACAGTACTATAAAATTAATTGAAAAATTACACTGACCTGAAGACACTGTTCACTCGTAAGTGATTTTATTTCTTCCTTTACAGGCAAGACAACGATTTACTGATCCCCGTACTGATATATTATAGTGAATAGTCGTAAGCTACGTCATCATGAAGTTCAAATAATTACAAAGGATTTGAACAGCATAAGGTTCAACAAACTGAGGATCCTGGCAATGATTAAACAAAATTCAGTTAATGCCACTTAGAACACTAATCAAATTTGATCTTGTCCGTCATGGAGTCGAACGCTGTTAATTGATCTAGTTAATAAAAACGAGAATAAAGCAACACTACCCACTCAAATTTTCTTTTTTCATTTATCCAAACGACGTAAAATTGCCCGCGTGACCTAGTACCACAGATTCCATTCATAGAGCGAAAAACAACGCAATCTAGGAGTCTTTTTGGCTGTTCTTTGCCTATTTTGTTGCGTGCGGGCATTACGACATTGCATGTTTCCAAAGTCAATTTGAATTACGTTGGACCAGATAATGTTTTTTCTGGAATGTGGAAGTTTCACGTTTAGTTCTCACACTAAACAAGAACAGCTGAGTTTGTGGTAGACATTTTTAGAACGCTAAATGCTAGTTCAAATTATTTCAGAATTTGGATTTTATTTAGCAACGGTTATTTTAAAATATCTTGAACACTATATAGTTTTAAAAAGTGATGGGAAATAAACACTTGAGGTTCCGTAAATAAATTCCAAATACAATATATTTGATCCTTGCATTCAAATATCTTCGTCAGAATTATCAGAACAATGATACTGGGACACACTTAAAGCAGGAAAGACGCAATTAGAGATAAGTGATACATAAACAATATTAGGCACTGTATGTGAACTCTGCAAGTACCTTTTATTTAAGGCCAATTGAAAGTAACCTTTCTTTGTTCCCTTTTTTACGGAAATTAAATAAAATCCTCGTAGTGCTGCTGCGGGGATTTGTTACAACCAACATGAAGAAAAACTTATTTACTTGCTCATTGAGTCTTGTGTACATGGAAGAGATTACGCCTCAGATTCCCAAAGTGGTTCTTGAAATTTTTTCGTCTTTAGGGAAGCATAAAATAGCTATGTGTGGCATGAGGTTTCTGAAGTGGAAAGCACAACAGATGTTTACAAACTGGATTATCATCTTTCATTTGAAGATGGTTAGCTAACTTCACCTGGGCGGCAAGACCTGTTCGACCGCGTCTACCCACGCCCCCAGCTTTGAGGCTCCACGAAATGGAATCAGTCGCGAAACAATTGTGTTAGCCACTTAATGCCTTAAGCATGACTGATGGAGTTCGGGTTGGCAGAATGGTCATAGAAGGAGAGACGAGGCGCCATTGTTTCTTAATTAAAGAAGTGAATACAAAATGCTTGTCAGGTCCTCTCTATATTCACTAAAAATAGGACTGACGTTTGAATGAAAATTCCCGGCTCACATGATAAAATTTTTAAGCCCTGTAGAACGTGTAGTAGGTTTTCACGAGAAAAAACATACATGAGCCCTACTATATGTAGTCTGTTAATTCTGCCAATGGATAAAATTAGTTTTGTCACAATAGTCCTTCGTGAGGCCATGTTTACTAGAAATATTTTGCAACCAAGAAAAATAAAAGTTATTTGCAGTATACATGAGCAAATATTCTCAAATCGCCACGATCAATACTGGCATCGCCGCACACGTAGCATTGAGTCCGTAACTGGATTTAATCAATTTTCAGCACGTTCCTATACGCTTTTTCCACGTGGATAAAGTGTGTGTATTCATACACATGTATAACAAAAAATAGTTAAACAATTAGCAAATCAGTAGCTTCCCATCTCTGAAGAGGCGTTGGTCGCTTTGGTCAGGAAATGTACTCCAGGGAGAGGTAAGCCCGCCCGAGCGTTACAAGTGACCGCAGTACTTAATTCACTCCCACGCGGGTGTATGCTTCTTTATGCCTCACGCAGGAGCGCGCCAAATGTTCCACTACACTGTGGCATTTTTTTTATACTAAGCAGTTTTTAACAAGCTTTTATCTGTGTGCTTTGCGTCAATTAGAGACATTTTATACGACACAAATTTTTAAAGAAAATTAGATACATACAAATTTGATGTATACGCTATGAACCTCACGGAATGAACAACATGAAAAAATACTCCTATCATAATGATTACAAGACAGTTTTTCCTGATGTAACTTTTCCAAAGCTTAGACTATCCCCAATATTTCTTTGAGACTATGAACTGCTCATTTGAGAGCAATATGACTGATGTCAACTGAATAAACTGCTAATAAATGCTAACTAAGAAACAAAGGATCATGACAACGACCAGTTTAAAATTCAGTTCGTATAATCAGCTAAGATCTCAGTTTCCACGAAGGTAGAACTATGTTTTAAATAGAAAAACCAAATTATACCTCAGTTTTGCGATATTTAGATTTTAGTGTCCATAATCAAGGCCTGTACAAATTTTTAAAACACATACTTTTCTATAGTATTTATGTTGACGATTGTGTCTAAAATCTTTTTGCTATACAAATATACTTGCAGACTATGCAAATTTCCCATATTTCCAATTGCACAGATGATTCAGATTTTTATTTCAAGCTCAATATTTTCCAAAATTTTCATATCCCATGTATGATTTTTCACTGCCACAGTTTTACTTTAACGAATATTGCGACTTTACAGAGGCTGTGTTTGTGTGGTAAATTATGACCGCTGATATGTTTTTTTCGTTTTATAACCTCCACTAGCTGGACATCAAAATTCAGTATCGCAAAAGAATATTGTGCGAACATTTTTGCGGACTTATCTACAGATTTTCATTTCTTAGATCATTTTCTATATTCTATCATATGTTGGTTGTGTGTCAGGGTTTAGAAGTTCAATTTTAAAGCTTAAATATGAATAAAGTGAATTGTTCTCATTAGGCGAGTTAGATGAGGCTTCATGTAGACGCAAATCACGACAATCAACTATGAAACAAAATTTAGGTAAATGAATTTCAAAGTTCTGCGTGGCAATAAACTGAGTTATTTGATTATCGAAATTAATGTCGGAGAAAATTATTATTCCAACATAACATAACCAAAAACATGGGCGAACAAACAATAAAAATTGACAAATTAAATTTTAAAAAGCTGACAGATAAGAAAAAAGTACTGATATTTCTCGTAGGAATATTTCATTTATACGTCCAATGTCACGTGGGCTTGAACATGTTCAAAAAATGTTGTTCATTCATTCATTTTGTACATTCAAACATCCCCGTGAGCTATGAGACATTCATTTTTACATTCTTCAAATTGATTGAAGCAGTCGTTATCCCTATCACCATGCAGCAAGTATTGTATACATAAAGAATGCAAATGCATAGAGAACGGAAGGGATACCAAAAACAAAGAAAAGTTCTACATTCGTGGCGTCTATGTTTTTAAATACTTTGTGTTGAAAATATATTCGAAAGATTCAACTTTAAATATAATAAAGCATAAATTGTTTCTATTTACTCGATTGTTCCAATAAATGGTTCTAGCCCTTGTAAACAATCGTGTTTCACAATTTAAAAATAACAAATTCGATATTCTGCATTAACTGGGAGGGGGCCCACGAAAATTTTCTTTATGTGAAGAGCAAAAGAAGTAAGAAATTCTCAAAAAATAACTGATAGCTAAACTCTAAAAAGTTAGTCAATGCCACAAAACGTGTAGAAAAAATTATTTCGCACTGTAGTTCATTAATAATTAGGTATGAAAAACTTCAGGTCAACAGCAAAGATTAAATAGGTGTTCGAAGAAAAATTTTTCTCAGATCTTGGAAATTCAGTGAACCATTTATTCAAAATAGTCGTCAAATCATTACTCTAAACAAACTCCAGCGATTACTCGTAAAGAGTTGCAAGAATATTTTCTTCATCAGAAATCGGTGTGATGGAGTAAATGCACTGTGGAATTTTTGCGCAGCCAAAATCTGAAGTTGCTCTTCCTGTTTTCGACGAGCACTGAAATATCTCTTGAAATTTTGTACAGAAGCATAAAGATTAGAAAAAGTCATATTGGGAGTTTTGTGGTCAGATGAAACTAAAATTAAATTATTTGTGCATGATTAAAGAAACCCTGTGAGGAGAAATGATCTTCAAAATAGAAGAATACAGTTTCCAAAATATGCCAATATACAGCTAGGTGATAACGCATCAATGTATTCGGGATGTTTCACTGCACAGTCGCACGGGGAATATGACACTGATAAATAGCAGGAATGATGAAACAACAAGTCGAGACATTTTTCTGATAAATTTGATGGATTCAAAATTTTAAATTTTCTTTGCTTTGATAAAGGCGTCCTACAATACATAAATAGCAATAGTGAGCATCTAATATAATATATCAAACATATTAAAAATATATGTGTAAGTATTGATAATATTCACAATAATAGATAATAAAATATATCAAATACAGATGGCTAAACCAATGTCAGTGCATAAAATGGCCGCAAGGATAACACTAGTACAGACGAAACTTAAGCTCTATTGAAACTTTGTGGCTGGGAACAAAAATGCAATCAAGAGGTTTAAAAATTACCTTTGATCTGAAAACTAAATTGGAAGATCAGTTGAATGAAATGCCAGCTAGGAATTGCAAGTCATCAATTAGGACTGAATGGAACGATTGATTGCACTTCAAATTAATAATGTTTGTCGTTAAGTAATGAAGGAATGTTGTGTATCGTTTACTTTTTGTACTGAAACTTTTCCCGCTTATAAATTGCAAAAAAATAACTTTGCTAACTTTATATTTATGTTATTCTTTTTCTTAACATTCTGCCTACATTCAGCCATCGTGCACTTGTAGAAAATAGTATGAGACGTGATTTATTTATTCAATAAAATAACTTATATTGTAAATTTCAGAATGATAGGGATGCTTAAATTCCGCTTCATGAAACTAGAATTTAATTACAATAAATTACGTCTAATTGTTAAATTTTTTTATGAAATTGATAAATTTGAAACACCGCAGCAGTTGAATGAATTTTCAAGGTTATCAAATCAGTAACCTAAAATTACTGTCATTATTTAGGGCGTTAGCACAATATCCTAATTTTAGGCTTTGAGTAAGGTTTAACTACACCAAAAATTAATTATTTTAAACCTGAACTTCCATTTAATTCTGATTATTAAAATTAGATGCCCTGTCTGGCGGCAGGTTCACAGATCAGAAATTAAGCGTTAATTTGAAAATGAGTGAGAGATACTCAAGGTTTTCGGAGTTAATGGCAACATATATAGTAAATATTTTCATTTTTACAATGGTCATAAAACCTAATATTCAGTTGCCTGGAAAAATAAAAGTTTTTTGATGTTTCATTCAATTTGAAACTGCTGACCTGCGTTGCAAAGCTCGAAATTTATTTAAGAAAATACTTTGATAAGCAAAAACTATTTTATTTGATTTATTTGCAAAATTGTTTATTAAAATATTTTAAAAGAAATCAACTTTTTTCGAGGCTGAGGAATGAAAAACCTGAAATTGTCCATACATTTTTAGCACACCTGAAGCTGGCCACGTCCTTTCGTAATTCTCGAGCAAATTTAAATTCATTTGTAGGCCGTCAAAAAAACCTACTTTATCCGCTGCCAATTTTCGTTTGAAATGACAATTGTTACAGCGTTTCGAACTTTTTGAAGAAAAGTCCTAATATTATGAAGGCTTTTTGATACATTATAGTAGCCTTTTCGAAGCGAAATCCTAATATTATCATCCCCTAAAGAGGATAATTCAATACTGCACGATTAAGATTCAAAAATTAAAATAAAACATCTCAATTGCGTTTTCCCAGCATGGCAACGCATGGAAAACACTTGCTATATTCCCTATAGAAAACGCTTTTTAGACAAGAATTGATATCACGAAACAAGCATAACAAAACCCACGCCCAAGCTGTAACTCACGTCTGCTGGTGGTTGTGGTGAGTGGATGTGTCGAGCATGTTGGACTGCATCCACACTCGTGTTGTGGCTGAACTGATGGAGGAAGTCGTGGATGTGGCTACGGATGGCGCGGTCGTGGATGTCGTCACCACAGCAGCCGTGGATGTGATGATGGGTTCTTCTTTTAGTGATGTCAGAGAAGATGTGATGTGTGGGTGACTGATAGACGAAGGGTGGTGAGGGTGGTGAGGGATATGACTTGTATGATGAAGTCCGTTACTCTCAACACCAAGGTTAAACATGACATGGATGAATAGTCTCCACTGGCATGCGATACAAGAACAAGTTCTACGGAATCAGAATATTTAAGAACTTTTACCGATATTCACAAAAATCACTCGCTTATTTCAGAAAGTTAATCACTGCACAGAAAAAAGAAATCACAAACACTGATGAAAATAATTAGAAATCTTAAAACAATAAGTTACACTTCCAAGAAACGAACTTGCTTCGCACAACTGCAGTACTTTTGCTTCTATAGAGATCACCTGGTAAATTTTCCGTCAAGCGTTATATGAACGACGTTTCTGAAGGTGTCTCGGATTATTATAAATATTTCCTGAAGGAGATGCGTCTCTCGAGATGTGAAGACGAGACGCAGCGAATGCGAGTCTCGCAGGAACAGGACGTGTGTTTCTCAAGAACAGGCTAAATGTCTCGGAAGAATCGGCACGGTATCTCTTCGAGTCAGGCCGAGTGTCTCTCAGGAACAGGCCGAGTGTCTCTCAGGAACAGGCCGAGTGTCTCTCAGGAACAGGCCGAGTGTCTCTCAGGAACAGGCCGAGTGTCTCTCAGGAACAGGACGAGTGTCTCTCAGGAACAGGCCGAGTGTCTCTCAGGAACAGGCCGAGTGTCTCTCAGGAACAGGACGAGTGTCTCTCAGGAACAGGCCGAGTGTCTCTCAGGACGCCTGCTCAGGGAAGAGTTGCTGCGACCAAACTGCGACCGCTACTGGACCCAGGCTTACCCAAGGGGGTTCACATCAGCTTCCGCGAGGGGGCTCGCAGTCAGCGGGGACACGGGGCCACGGTAGGGGACCGGCAAATGCTAAAAACGCAGGCCTACGTTCGGAGCTGGCACCCGGTCGCGGCAAACAGCGTCGGTATGTCGCGCACATGTGTCGCTAGTCCCAGACTATCAAACTACTACTGCTGCACACAAGCGACACCAAATCTTATTTTAGGGTTTGATAGTCGAGGCGAAGCACACAGAGCAAAAGAAAGTATAAGGTAAAGAAAGCGAACGTTGAGTGCGTTTTAGTCAACAAAACCCCGAGTGAGTGATGAGCAGCGGCGGCGCACTCTGGGACGACGCGGTGCGCCAATTTGACGCCGCGGCTCTTGGGACACCCGCTTTTGTTACACACGCAAATATTGGCCAATAGCAGCAGGCCGCGGCCAATAGGCTCACTCCCTGGTGGACACTCCCTGGCGCTCAGCACACGCCCTCTCAGTCCTCAACGTCGTGAGGCTCGTTCCCCAGTGGCTGCACCCTGCGGACCTCGACACGCCTTCTGCAGCGAGGGGCGGAAATGATCTCCCAGGATCTTTTTTGCCGACCAATCGCGAGGCTCAAATCTCGGAAAAAACACAGCCTAATTTGCGATGAGATAACAAGAGCCAATGATTGATTTTTTGGGAGGAATTGGGCGGAGCAAAGGCAGACCTCTCACTTGAGGGCATGAAGAGGTGGAGCTTGCGCACTGCTGTGCCCTCAGTACCCTCAGCATCGCAGGTTAGGTTGGATGTGCATTACCAAACTGTATATGTCTCCTCTGCACCGCCACGTGGTGGCGCACTTCGTTCATTCAAATCATGTTGCTTCCTCTAAAATTACAATCTGCGCCCTAAATCGCTTCTTAAAAATCTTATTTTAAACGTGATTCTTCCTGCCTGTGCTCCCAGTTTTTCAAATAAGTTGCTCTCCGACATACAACACTTGCTAATGCACACTCTACTTACCTTTATCTAACTGCTCAGCGAGCGCACCTTATGAATTTAATTCTTTTAAAAAGCAACTGATCACAAAGCCTTCTATCAGCTTTCAATTCGGAATACAAAAATTGCTTTATCAGTCCCTTATCAGTCCCCTTTTTTGCCTGTTCTCCTGTTAGCAGCATAGATGAATATTTTCCAACATGCTTGAGCTTTACCGTCGCACGAGGATCGGACAGTAAAGCTTCTTTTCGATTTGTAGGTTTATGAGAAAATTTATTTGCCTTTGCCTTCAATTGGTGATTATTTCGCGCCCTCCTACTTGGGTGTCAGATGTTGGCGAGGTTATCATGAAGTCAAAAGCAGTAAATTTTTGTTTCTATGGAGAGATGGGACTAATATTGAAGGATGGATTAAAGAACTTAGAATCCAGCTCACAAGCCAATGCATGCAGTGTCTCAAATAAAATTCTAGTCTCACAGACTCAAATGCTGAACCGAAATTGAGACATTGTTTTTTAACGAACCGTATATGACTTTAATTATTATTAGCTCAGTCGTTCCACAACAAAACTCTGTGGATGACCTGCTTCCCAGAGAAAGTCAGAATTTGACTCCTCAACTCATCATGGCTAAAGTTTAGATTAATCTGAAAAACAGGCCTTCAAACTTCAAAAGGAACTTTAGTACCTGACTATTGAAATTAGGACCATAATTAACTACAAAAATTTCGAACCAGGGAGCATGAGAAAAATTGATACTTCGAGCACTTCGTGTACAAATTATAAATTATTAAACGGTAAACGCTTATTCTCCGCATGCCAACTTGACACCGGAACACGCCTTTTTTGTGACATCCATGCTCACTGCGTTTCTATAATGCACCGCTGTTACAGATATCTACTAATTAATTCATTTGTCTAAAATTTCATTCGTCAGCACTCGATTTATAATTGCATGCTATAATAACTTAGCTACGACACGAGCAGCAAAACATAATTTCGCCATCAACGAAAATCCCAACGTACTGAATTGGGCACATCTGAATGCATTTCGGATGGCCGTTCGAAGATCGACTCGAGGAACATAGAATTTCCTCAGACAGATGATAAGAAATATCATCTGTCGCGTGGCTGCGCTGCGACGGACAAATTTTTCCATGTTTCTCTCACCCTATATCAATTAACGTAGAATTATCTCATTACTTCTCGATCGTAACACAAATTTATGTATCTTGTTCCGTCAATGCTCCAGACAAAAATTTACTTCTCTGAATTGGTAGAAATCTATAGAACTTCTTGGATACTGTAGCGTATCTCCAGACATTGAATTTGATTGGAAATTCAGTGGTGAGCCGGAAAACTGCGCATGAGCTTTGGCACACTTCATATGTGCAGTTTTGCACTATATTTTCTATTCAAGCATCATGTGCAGAATGACCTCATAATTAATGCGTCTACATGACTAACTCTAACTCGCTGAACTGATCGCCTGCAGCTCGTAATTCGTGCTTTAAGGTCATCGAATTTCTGTTCATTTCGGTTGTCGATCTTATTTTTCTCGAGCCGAATGCTGGCTTTCTTGTAATGCAATGATACAAGAAATCTCAAAAGACTTAAAATATGGTTTAAAGCCTACCGATAAAAGTCTTTAGCTCACGAATAACAATAAAAATAAAAATTTTGTACTGATAATCATAGAAGTCAATCAAAAAAGTTCAAGTCATTTATTTACGTTTCTGGAGAACGGATCAGCTTCGGTCTGTAGTTTTTAACTACTCATAGTAGCGCTTGCTAACTATTCATATGAAAATGACATGTGTTTCTTATCGTAAATTTGGCGGCATGTACACATTTTTTCCAATTTTGTTGTTATTTTTTCTGCATGCATGAATTTTATCTCTTTCCCTGAAATGAACTTCCTTTCATTTCACTTTAAAAGAAATAAAAAAACCGCCAAATTAGGTATACGTTTTGCAGGATGAACAGCGATTCACTTCATTAACTCCATGGATAAAAAACATAAGATACAGTACACTTCTTTGTAATTGTCGCTTGTCCCCGAAAAGTTACAGAGTGGTAAATTCGTCACAATGAACCGATTTCAACCTAAAATTCTAGAAAATATTTTTCAAACCAATTATTGGCAATATTTTCGCAAGCAATTTCAGATTTTTGGTCTGGAATGGGCATTTTTCTGCCAACCGTTGTCGTTTTTCAATAAAAATTACTCCTGTTCCTAAAATCAGTGAGGCGCAGCGCGGTCTTATAACGCGTTACATGCATGCCGCGCGACGCACCTTTTGGTTACTGAGGGGATTTTCATTACACGGCTGTCGCCAGTTATCTCGAACTTTATTTCCATGTGTACTGAATTACAACTGAATGAAGGAGCGATCCATTTAATGGTTGGCTTTTTAAATATTGTATACTAAAACTGGCTTTAGTTGAATTTGGATATTGAACGTCAGTTTAACCCGCGGTAATGATAGTGTTAAAATCTGAGAGTTAAATTTACCTTGCCTATATTTTTTTTAGCTCTTAGGTGTGTTCAGTAAATATCCACAATTTTACTTGTTTTTTGAAGACCATAATTTTTTTACAGAAATAAATTCTAGCTGTTTATTAAGACAGTTCAATTATAGAGATAGACGGGGATACATTTAGTTAAAGGATTTAAGCTCAGGTTGAAACTTTTCACCTCTCCACGTTCCAAAGTTTTCATTTTGAGAACTTAATACAGAGTTCCACCTATGATATCCGTACCTCCTGCAGCTCTTTGATTCATTGTTGTTCTCCCAGATCTGTTCATTCATGACATTAAATTATCAAGTTTAAAATCAAAATGTAAAACCCAGACAAATATAATGTAGTTTCGAACCTAATTTTTAATAGTTTTATCATTTCAAAATTGAAGAGAAGAAGTGACGCAGCAGTAATCTAAGAACGAAATCATTAACTCTGAGGATTATTCTTAAAACAGGGTCAAGTTGTTGAAACATGCCTTTTTTTCAGGGTCCTTTCAACTCTTTCGTTGCTACACGGTACATACACTTCTAGGTTAAGTTAGTCTATATTTCTGCTGCACAACAAAAGATTATCTACATTATTTTGAAATAGCTCAACATTATTAGAGCGAGAGGATGAATATAGCAAATGCAGGGTTATTAACAGCCTTGCTATGTACAGTCATGAACAACTATTCTGCAATAGTTCTCACTAATTAATGCCACAAGATTTGTAAATAAAAATAAGAATTTTAATTTATTCTCATAAAACCTAAACAAAAATTTCTTCTTATTGATAAGTCTATTCGCTAAGTGATGTCAAAAAAAATTTTGATTGTCAATAAAAAAAATTATAGATATGGGACAAATATTAGGTTTTTGTTTGTCATTTATGTTAGCAGGTGTTAATCGTATACATCTATATAGCAGCTCCCACATTTTCGTTCACGTAATGCTCGGAAATAAATTTTTTCTGTCCAAAAACGTGTTTCACCTTAGTGCATATAGTTTAAGGTAGACGCTGTATTATTTTCTCAGATGTATGATTTTCCAAAGTATCTAATGTGTTCTATTCAGTTAGAGTAAGTTACATTATGATATTCAATATTCTGATAATTCAACTGTAATTTTTTCTGACCATTGGGCCCAGATTTTCTTTTTCTGCAATCCCTGCTAGATGGCATTAAGTCTTTAATTAAAAACCAGAAAGGTTTTAGCAAAATCGAAAAGTAACTTATGCACAGGTAATTTTGAATGCCTTACATGGGAGGTGATAGTTATATTCAAAGAATTCATTTCCCTATACAGTACCCACGTTTCAGAAATAAAAAGGTTGAGCGTGAAGTATAACATAAAGTGTTGTTGAAGACAGTAGAGTTCTGGCACTCCAATAATTTGTTGCACCATGTTACCAGCACAGAAGTTGCATGCAGTCCTATAGCCTGATTCGTTGAGGAATGTTTTCTTCTGTCACCTGCAAGCAGCTTCCTAACTCTAGCGCAAAAACGAATTTGCACAAGCTATGGAAAATAATAGAATAGCTCTTCACTTATATTCTTTTTCACTGGTTTTTACTATGAATTACAGCAATTTCACTAAGTCATTTGGTACAAATTACTTGGAAACAAAAATAGTGGAAGTGGGTGTGAAATCCAAAAATATTCCTAGTGAAATTCTTCCCCTACTCCCCACCCAAAAAAATCCACACTCTTCCAGAACCATAGACATACAAGTATACTGTAGTGCTACAGTTTTGCATCTGCATTTCTCAAGTCACAACGCAAAATTATTACGTAGAACCAGACAGTCGTTTTTTCATACTTGACTTCTCTCCAACGAAGCAATGACTGATCGGATTTAATCATTAAACTTAAATTTGTTTTACAAGTTGGACGCTCCAAATTATTAAGCAAGCCTAACCCAAAAAAGAAAACTAAGAGAAATCGTTGGTCAAAACGAACTCCGAACTCTGCCTAAAGAAGCAGCTTGGGCTTGTGGTCATTATTGGTACGTTGAAATAAAAGGAAGTCTACGTGGGACAGGGATATTTTTAACTTCTCTAAAGAGAACCTCACTAATATTTCCTCTGTTCGCAATGTACCAAGTGGTTTTCGCTTTTAATGGGCAGCATACTGATGCACATGTTTTAAGATGTCATGATGTTTCTTCTTTTACCTTTGCTCATGCCAATGCTCTTGCTAATTTGTATGCACCAATACCTGCACCAAAGTTTGAGTTGATCACTAGCTGCTCACCTTTTTCAGCAATGCGACAAAATTAATAACGGCAAAGGGGCGGTATTTCAGGTCCTATCACATACAGGGAAGCCAATAGTTTGCATTCCGGCTTGGCCTTACAGTCTAACACGATATAGGAGGTCAAGTTGGACTTATCTAGGTGAGACCTTCCATCAAATAAAAGTAAGCATCACATTCCCGCACTTACTTGGGACGGAACTGCACAGGCAACGACACTCGGAGCTACTTCATGTCTTAAAATCTCCTTAAATGAACGTGAGACCTTAATACCACAGGACCAAAGATAGTTGCGACCTATCTGCGGCGACCATCTCTACACTATCGCGGATTTCAGAGTACCGATGTCAGATTTTCAAACATTTTGTGCACACGAGAGTTCATCTGCTACTTTGGCTACCCGAATTACTGTTTTGACTGGTTGGTCGAAGAGCTCGAATATAATTCGGTAGTTCGTACAGAAAAACAGCTCGACGAGTAACCAGAGGAACTTTCGCCGAAGGCTGTAATGCTACTATGACAAGATATGATTAAAATACCTTCTTAGGTCATATGTACCGACCTTATGCCTAATATTAGCCCTATTGCCTAGCTGAATTATCAAAATGTGGCTACATTATAACCGAACATATGGAATCTAAAGGCAACGCTAGTGCTCTTCTCCGATCTCTGAATAATTTTGACATGAAATTTTCTGTCATTTGCTAATATAAGAAATAATATAGATAACATGCCTTCGTAAGCTTTAACCCAATAAGCTATTCTCAACTATGATATTAAAAAATTTGGTAAATGTCGAGGATTAACCGGGAATCGATATTTGATATTTTGGTTTTTAAACATAGTTAATTAGATCGAAATAAACAAGTTTTCTTCTATGCACTTCCGTCGTAAATGAGTATTTTATGAGTTATAGCGGTGAATTAGTTACCGCAACTCAAGTGTTTGAAGCGGGAAGTAATTCATCGATGGCAACACTACACTAGAGTCTCGCTTTCAACGTGGTCGTCATCAAAGACGAAACTAAACCTAGCGCGCTAACTCGTAAAATATTCATTTGACGAAAAAAGTTTATAGACGAAAAGTAGTTTATTTCGATGTTATTACCATGATTCAAGCAAAAAAAAATCGAAAATCGATGAGTAGCCGTTTATTCTGGCGTATTCGTCATCAAAGACGAAACTAAACCTACCGCTATAATTCGTAAAATACTCATTTACGACGGAAAGTGCATGGAATAAAACTTGTTTATTTCAATCTAATTAACTATGTGTACGATTCGAAAAGTGGAAAATCGATTCCCTGCTAATCCTCAACATTTACCAAAAATTTATAGGATGAAGATAATTTGAGAGGTTAGTGCAAATTTATTTTTGAAATCCTCGTCATCCTTTTTTGATTTGATCACGTGTAAATTAAATATGCCAATTCGAGAATGAAATCATCATTAACAGAAAGTGTTCGAATTTGTGAACGAAATTGTTGTTTTTATCAATTCCAGCATAAGAAAATGAATGAATAGATAAAAATCATGATGAGGAACTTCAGACCCTTCCGATTCAGTTGTTCCGAACAAATCCAAGCATCGTTTCGTGTATCCTAAACTTGCCGCTCAAGGCACACTTAGGATGGATGACATGCGCCGTCTGGGGGCTGGGCTAAACTTGGAAAAGTTTTAGATTCTAATGCGTGAAATGAGTCCTGATTTAGGCCTCTGGTTGTGGGATATTTCCTATTCTCAATATAGCTATATAATGAGCTAGTCACGAGAGATAAACAATGAAATTGGAAAATGAGGTCCATGGTTATTCTGCTCATAAGATAGCGTTGGAATAAAACGACGAATTAAATTAGACAAATAATAAGTTAATGTAGTTATCATTTTTTCAATACGTTATTTACTTTATCGAAAAGTCAAATGAAAAATGTTTTCCTCGGAGTTTGTACAAAATAGCCATACATCAAACACATTTTAATAATTGATGAGAATATCCGGCGGCGTATAATTAAGTAACCAAGTCTCTCTATAGGGTAATTCATCAAATATCGAACAGAAATCACGTGTGTCTAGAAACAACCTTCATAAATCGGTAACTTTTGCTCTGAATAACTCTTGCGGGCCTCAAGGTTATTCTTGAACAGTTGCTTTCTTGTTCTGTGATGTCGCTTGAAAGACAACGTAGATTATTGAAATGTATTTATTGTTCTAAAAATCGAATTCTTTAGTAACATAATTTCATCAATATCGAACAGGAATCGAACAAAAATTTTGATTCGAACAGGATGGTTTGTCAATTAGTTCTCTTCGTATGGAACTTTTGTTAGACTATTAACACGCCACGTATGGTTTGTCTATTAGTACGCCTCGTATATTTTGTCCATTAATATGCCTCGTATGGTCTATCTATTTGTACACCTCATGTGGCCACTTGGAAAATAAACGTTTTTCTTTCATTCTTTTTTTCTTTGGTGCACTGGATTTTCTTGGAAGTGCTCGCGGTATCACATCGGTTAAGGGATCGGACTTGTATGTTGGAGTCGCGGGTTCGTATCCCGGCGCTGGCGCTGCGATTTTCCCCGTTGGGTATAAGGGAAAGCTCAAGCACAATACCCCACTCGACCCAGGTGTCGGAAATGGGTACCGGCTTTACGGGGGAACCGTCATGGTGTCCTATATATAGTGTTAGTTATAAGACATTTGAAAAACCAATGCTTAAGATCATTTGTATCAGGCTTGATTGGAAATAAAGCATCCCAAAGATGCCGATGTTTGTTTTGTTTGTTTGTTTGAAATAACTGTCTCATTACTTATTTTCAAGATGCATTTGAATGGAGAGTTATCAAAATTTGAATATGATGTCGATGTTTCATTTGCAGTGTTTGTTGAACCATCATTGTGATCATCAACCTGTGTGACCTTTTTTGGAGTAGAGTGTAAAGCACTCGTCAATGAATTATTATTGATGCTTGCATCAATTTTCTTGGCAAGGGATTGATCATCAGTAAATGTAGCCAGACGAATCATTGATGATCTTGAGGGCTTTGGAACACCAGCAGATGATTGATAGCCCCTCACCAGAATTCCCATCTTCAACTATTCAATGTTATTATCAAGCGTTAATACAATATTTTAATGAAATAAAACAGGCGTTCAATAGATCGATTCAGTTATTTAAAAGAATTAAGAATCGAAAAGCTTTGTTCGAGGCATAAATTCATGATTTTTAAGGAATTTTGATTCGAACACCTTTGTTCAGTATTTAATACTGACATGAAAAAGGAACTGAATGTCGAACATGGAATAATTATCAAGTTTTTGGCGGAAAAGAAAAATATACAGTAACAGAACATCATATGACAACACTACTCTCTAGTTATGACGGGAGGTTGACGGTGACCCAACAACAATTAAACCGTCGCAATTTTCCCGAGGTGCGTAAGATTTTTCGAGTGAAAAAATTCGACCAATTTGTAAGGGTCGTACAGAAAATGCGTTCGCAACAGCTGGTAGCAGTTTGCAGCTCACAGAAATGAGTTTTTATCACTAAAATAGGAGTTTTAGATGTAAGATCACTGGCACTGAGCAAGTTTGGATGCTTACTAAATTTATTACGCGCATATTTCCAAAGTTGTTCGATAATCAGTTCAGTTCGATATTTGATGAATTACCCTACTGGGCGTTCCAGAATTCCTTAAACAAAATTTAACCAAAGGCTCCTTACAATTAAAAAAAGCATTTTTTACTAAATAGAGGCATGTTCGAAAGCGTCTAGTTTAAAAGTTAAGTTGAGTTAAACTATACGAAAGGCACCCATTACGTATGCGGTTTAAATTTTTGTATTGGGCTATCTCACTAACGATTTACTATGTATGTTCCTTTCGAGGTTATTTTTTGCCGTTGATAGTTCCTGGTGAGAACGAGTTTGTTTAGCTTCTATGGCTTTCTTCCGCAGAATCTTTTGACGTTCTTTATATCTCTTACATAACTCCGCTGGAGTTTCGGCACATGCATCGCAACTGATGCAGTGTACTTTTGAATATCTACCATAACTATGTAACCTAATTCAATCACCGTTTTCCTGAAAATAAACATTCTTACATTGATTTTCATTTATCCGACGACACTCGCCGTAGGCATCTTTACCTTTGTGGTGAAGTGCAGTAGTCCACCGGTGAAGTGAATCGCACTTGGTAAAATTTATCTCAACGTGACCTTTAAACTAGACACTTTCGGACATGCCTTTATAGAGTAAAAAATGCTCATTTAATTGTAAGGAACGTTTGATTAAATTTTGTTCAAGGAATTCTGGGACACCCTGTATATACAATCATGTTATAAATGATCTTCTATACACCGAATAACAATAGACTTAAATAAAAAATTGAAATATAAAAATAATGAATGAGTGTATTTTCTACAGTTGCATGGTAAAAGAAAATTTTCCCTACTCAGTAAAAAAAGAGATACCTCACGTAAATATTATGTCACTCAACTTTGGTATTCATGAAAGCCATGATAAGTACATATAATGAAAACAAAAATTTTAATCACGAAAATTTATGCTGGAGGGACATTGGTTACTGAGTGCAGACTTCTACTTTTATCAGAATAAATTAATGAAAACTAATTTTAATGAACTTGAGCAGCAATTTGAAAAACGGCAGACGCCTTCACGTCTTAGGATACCCGATACTTTCTTTAACTTGACATATTAAGTTATTCAGTTTACAGAGTTCTAAGATAATATTTCCTCTACAAAAATACAAAATTAAAAAAAATGGCCTGCTTCTAGCTATTGTTGTCACAGGCAAAGGGCAGTGTCTAAGACCGTGGTGCAGTGAACTACACGATCCTTGCTTCAATATTTAGGAAATAATTTACAATGGAGGGAAAGTTATTCTAAACAAAGCGCACTGACACCACCGATACCAACGGAAAACCGTACATTTGCTACTGCCTGGAAAAGCATTTCGGTGCAAGAGAATTCGTTAGTGGAGGTTGAAAAAAATTTTAGTAGAAAATAAGTTCTCGAGGTTAGAGTTGAATGTTTTGACAAACTAAAATTACAAAAATAGTCACATGAAATTATTAAGGGAGAGTTCGTCCCATAGAGGGAATAGTTAAGAAATTTGGCTGAACAAAATCCTTTCTTGACTGCTAATTTCAACAACCACATACTTTTATAGAACCAATTTTTCAATGCCTTAGTTTCAACGGTAGTTCAAGCAATGGAAACTTAAAAAACTTCTTCCATTATAGCTCTTCCCCTTGCTAACATAAGCTCTTTTTAACATCATGCATCTTTCTATTTTCTATCCCTGTATTTGGCTTCCTTACTATTGCTACAAACATTGCCTGATGTATAATCCAAGATTCGTTTCCAGCTGAATTTTCATAGTAAATACAGTTACTTTCAGCCTCCAAACAAGAAATTATGTTAAGTGTAAACGGCGCTGCAGCGCAGCTTCTATCCCTCCTCTGCGCTGCCGCAATCAGCCACGCGCGGCTTTAACGAAGCGCCCTAACTTTCTCAAGTTCATCAATTTGGATGACATCCTCAGCTTCCCATCATCCACCAAGTGGCAACGGGATCACATGCCACCTCCGCTCTCCGGCCACCGGATGATGATGGGTGAGCGGTGGCCAGATCTCGAGCCTTGAAATCCGATCCCTCATGCAGGGTGCTGAGTTTATTGTTGTGACGTGGTACGTCGGCTTTTGCCCGTGTAAATTCCCGTTCAGAGAATAGAAATGAATTTGGTTTTCACTATATTCAGGTCGAAATAAAAAAACTTTAAAGATGATGTAAATCTGTAGTTAAATATAGTCTGTTCATGAATACAGATATCGTGCAGTATTCTCCGAAGCGCACAAGTCTAAAGTTAATCTATTCAGTATTTCTGATTTATAGTGGGAAAATCAGTGGACCACAAGAATTTAGATTAAAATTTGTTTCGACTGAACAAATTTTCAGAGCCACAATCCACTGGGAGTAGCTCTGCCTGACCCCAAAGGATTTACTAGCTTTTAGGTTATAAGTTCATTCGTAAGAGGAAGCGACTTCCAACAAATTATTTTAATTCACAAGAAGAATAAACAAGTAAGGTTCAGGTTTTCATCTCGTCTCGCGTGATACTGCAATGTAACTTTTACAGAACATTTTTAGGTAAAACCAGAGAGGAAGTTTACTGTTAAAGCATGAAAAACAGTAAACAATTGTTGAACAACATTGTTTACAATTGACATGAGAAATACTGAACCGCATTAAATGTGATGAGATTCCTCATTAACCCTTTGTCTCATGAATTTACATTTTAAGTAAAAAAAATATTAAATTCATTTCCAGGTTATTAACGGCCTTGCACATGAAAAATTATTTTATTCATCTTTAAAAGTGAAATACAGAATGTAGCATATATGCTGCATCATGAAGCAATTGGTAATAATATTTCCTTTGCTCAACATGACTAGATAAATCTAAATAAAGTATAGAATAATTTTTAAGAACTAAATACCACTGCATTATGTAATTAAACATTACAAATGACAGAAATAATTCTAATTTGAAAAACACTGGATGAAATCTACATGAATAAATTGTTTTTTAGCTTGATCATTTGTGTTTCTTGGATAACTATTTCATAGGATTCGTATTTATAGCAAGATACCATTTCTGTCATTAAGGTCCTAATACTTTTTACTAGTGGAACACGAATTGATGTTGCATTACATACACTTGACAAAAGTGAATCCTCTATGACAGAACCTGCATCTCCGCCTTGGTTCAGTGTATTCTGAGAAATGGCCAATACCGCCATATCTGAAGTTCGTATTTAGCACAGGAACCCGAGCACGAGTCTTCTTAGCTTCTTTTTCTGGTTCTACACTTGAAGGCCTGCCTCTTCTCATCATCACGGATGTCTGCTTTCCTGCCATCATCAAATCTTCTGCAATTTTGGATGAAAATTCAATGAAACGCATTTCCTTCTCGTTACTACATACAAAACAATGAATGGTAAATTCTGTAGAGGAGCCATCCATTAGTAACTGCTACTTTGACTAGATAGAAAAAATGACACAGTAACATGTCAGCTAAATCCCCTCTTCCAATGAATTTGTTGTATCCGTGGTTCATTTGGGAGAAGCAAAAAATTGTGTTTCTTTTCACTTGCACTCCATTTCTCCTTCATCTCTTCCTGTATAACTTGATGTCAAGTTCACAATATTATTATCACACTGTTTTATCACAGTTATATTTTTCCCAGTATCAACAGCCCAGTCATAAGATCCGCCTCCTTTTTTCTTCAAGTTCTTATCAGACATCAATATTTTGCCCGCTCCTTTCATTCTATTTGCTTTCACGGTACCTACATCAAAGATGCCTCTTTCATGAAACTTCTCAATTAGTGGCAATGAAGGGAAATAGTTGTAAAAAATTTTATCATTATTTTGTGCAGAGAGTCTTTCACAAAGTCTCAGGACTAAATCACCAGTTATTCCAAAATGTGATAGAGAATACACTAATTTGCCAGTGTACTCGTAAATCTCGAAGTCATACACCACGCCCAATAAGCCACCCTTGTTAAAACTGTATAGCCCCATTTATGGGGCTTTTTGGGGAGATAACGTTTAAAGGAAGATTTGGCTTTCGGGGGGATAATTTACTCGTCCACAGAGTTTTACTCTTCAGGCATTATGACAGCGTCTCAAAACTGAATCAACTACTGGCCAATTTTTGAACAGTCCGTCAGGAGTTGACACAATTAGTATTTGTGAATTACCGTTGAAATGGAAGAACCTGAGGAGACTTTCAAATCTATTCACTCCTCCTTCAAACACCTTAGATGCCAGAAGCAAAGGAGAAATTGATCCCCAGCACATCCTATACTGTGGGGAAAATTTTGCTTTGAAAGCAACTTCAGTAAAAAGTTAAGGGCAAAATCCGAAGAAGTTCACATCGTTAAAATTGTATGTAGTTAATACTAGAACGAACGTTTCGGGCCTTGACCCATCATCAGCTTTAAATCTACAAATATATACAGAGAATTTACTACTATGACTCGGTAATTGCACGCATTAAATATAATCAGAGATGATAAGACAATGGTAATCACGAAGCGACTACCAAACCCATATAAAATGATCACAGGTGAAAAAGAGAATGAATAAAATGCAGAATAGGACGTACTTTAAAAGTAAATAACAGGGCGTTCCCTGAAGCTACAGCTGCACTACCAAAAGCAATTGGAATGCGCACTCTGCATATCATTAAAATTGTGTTTATTCTAGTGTATATGATGAGTTTCGTTACGTTACGAATAGACCTTAAAATTGAGAAATCAGAAATACTAACATCACACTGTTGCTCTGCATGAGATCTTTTGGCAGAGTGTGGAGGATGACGAAGCCGAGCCCCAGTTCTAGAACTTATTCCGACGTGTTCCTGTCAGTAGAAATTTTCGAGTTTCATTTTCTAACTTTTCTTGTGTGAAATATAAATTGGTTTGATGTACTATTTGGTAGATTATATAATCATCAACAAAAGAATTTCTTGAAGTACCATGAAGGGGAATTGATCTCTTCAGGATTGAAGAATTCAGCTCCAGAGAAAACTGCACTCGAAGAAGTCACGCTATGTTTTCTCCCCCTATATTCATCATTATTGGCGCTTTTTGCCATGACAGGGAGATCAGTAACTGAAACTGGATGTTCGGCTGGTAAAGCTCCACCTTCGGCTGGTGAAGCTCCGTCTTCAGGTGCCAAGTAGTCTGAGTCACCTTTGCTGTCCTCCAAATCAAGTGCCACCTCCGAATCTCGTACAGCTTCTACGGCTTCCTGTAAGAGATAAATTTTTACCCAATTGATAAATTAAATACATTCCTTCAATGTGAATGGATATTTAGTCAAACGGGTAACTTTCACATTTTTTTCCAATATTTTACAATCTAAAAAATGTGTATTTGACATATTTTATTACTCGCCTTGTACTCATCCAAGTCATCATTTGTTTCTCCTTCTCCATTAGAAACTCCGTTTGGAATGACTTCCATCACGCATCTCTCAGTCTCACTTTTTTCCCCCAAGTTTCGAACACTTCTTTTTCTGACTTTGAAGAGCTATCGAAGAATTTTGTATTCACTCTGTCAATGATTAAAAATTTGTTTGTGAATGGAATGAATTCCATTCACTTCCTTAATATTTTTCACTTTCACTTTCTTTAATATCTTGTCAAGCTTTTTTACATAGACGTTTATCTAACCTACGAGACAGAACTCTAATTTAGCACATCTTCGTTGCCTATGTGGAATTCCTGACATTTACGGTAGCACAAAAATAGTATCCTCTAAGTGTGTAAATAAAATTTAACTCCATCAAGTTCTGCGTTTCTGCTACCTTTAAACTGGATGTAACTTTTCGAATAATTTCAACTCTGATGATGGACTGTGGCCGAAGCAGTTAAAATTAAGTTTTATTCTTGAACTTGAACTTGTATTCATATTATATGTAGGTGAGTTTCCAGTGTGGCTTGTCTTGCTATTTCATTTTCGTTCTTCAAATTTAGCCTGGCTTACGTTTATACACTGGAAACAGCTTTCAGAATTCATCGTTGCATTGAACGGGGTAGGCAAAAAGCCATGAAAAACAGTTTGGACAATAAAGTGACACTCATGTTTACTGCAATATCCCCAATACTTCTTTAGAGTTGGGAATTTTGCTTCAGTGCCGTTATTAACATATCTTCATCTTTCTCTTCGTACGGGATTGCACACAATAGCAGCTTGTACGTGTGGACATAAAGGCTTACACATTGAAAATATTAACTCATAATTGTGGTATATTTGTGTTGTAAATGAGCAAACAAAAGGAGGTATCAGTGCATTTTGAGTCATTGTCACTAGCTTAAAATCCGTTTACTATATTTTCAACATCTTGAGAACTATATTTATTGTTAAGGAAAACCTTACTTTCAAGCGTTCGATAAAAGAAATTTATGTCAATGAATAAAGAGCTTACTTGAACTCTATTGATTTTA
Source organism: Morinoia aosen (assembly GCA_030386875.1). Taxonomy (NCBI): domain Eukaryota; kingdom Metazoa; phylum Arthropoda; class Malacostraca; order Amphipoda; family Talitridae; genus Morinoia; species Morinoia aosen. The sequence continues at coordinate 20,528,047 of CM059577.1, read as the reverse complement.
TGATTGATTGTTCTGAATGACGTAAATCTCAATTCTCTAAATCTGAGACTCTGTTTCTGTCATTATGTCGTATTAATGCTCAAAATTCACATTTCTTTAAAAATATTACTCTCTCAACCTATAGTGATACGTGAATTTTACTCGGACATTTATATACAATGTAAGCTTTTGAAAGCGACAGCATCGCAAAATTAGAATGATTTCCAATGAAAAAATTGGCTCCTTGAAACGTGTCTACTTAAATTATTATGTTTGTAAGATCACAGGTTCCCATTAAGAAAAATCGAATGCTATGAGAGGAATTTTGGTATTGCTCGTGGTCGATTTAAGATTGGGGTATTTATTTCCATGCCCACCATATGTATGACATGTGCATCTGAAGTTAAACCTATAGTTTAAAAAGTCTTATCACATTCCATATATTCTTGTGTCTCTCCATCAAAGTAAGAAATAATTTCATCGGATTAGTATTTTTTTTCAACTACTGTTTACAGCAATTCTTACCAGAAACCAGAAATGTTCAGGTTGAAGATGTTTCCTTCTATTTTACTTATAGAAACATCCAAACTTTCCATTCAGGTATTTGGTTTATTTTCAATAATGACGTTGGAGACCTGAATCGTTCACTGAGTTTCCAGGCCATGAAAAAGTAATGAATATCATACTGTTTTGTGTCACCGTCCGACATTTGAGCTTTCTCAAAATTACTCGTCATGCATTCAGAACTTTTCAACCTTATCCTTAAGAAACCACTGTCGGACAACAATTGTCGGGTGCAGAATTTTCATGTTCTACCCCATTAGAAATGAAATTCAGATCTTTTCGCTTCGCGTCCTTTAAACCATATGGCAATTGGACCTACCTCCCGGCAGCGAAGCCCGTCCGCGGTTGCCATCTCGCCCTGCGTCATCCGTCACGGAGTTACGGCGCCTGCCAATATTCATCCGAAAGCTTTTACGGACGCCCCTTCTTACCTCAGCTGGACCATTTTGCTGGGAGCTTTGTATTCTTTATTCCGAAGCTTCTCGCTCAACCATACGGGGGAAATAATATGTATCCTCGCTCTCACACTGTTTATTTCTTAAGCTTCGAGTGACGTTGAGGCCACCAAATTGCCTCATGAAAGGACACAAACACGAGTAATTTGACACAAGCTTTAAATAGACCTTACTGCTATCCCGCTGCTAAAAAGAAATTGAGGGTGGAAGGCATCTCTAATAAAGGAAACGGCCATTTGAATGAAAAAAGACATAAGCGTATGTACGTCTGAAACAATCTCAGTCAGTTTTATTGATTTTGCGAAATTAATGTTTCAGAAAATAACTTTTACAAGTTGAGTGGTATAACTCTAGAATGGAGTTGAAAGATTCTTGATATGGTGCCCACATGGGAAAACAGATGCTGCTCTGATCATTCGGCGAAGTCTTCGGCGCACAAATAAATAGTTGTATATAATTCATATTCTGCGCTGTCGAAATTACTCAAGGAATCCTTCCTAATTAATAATTGTGATTGAAAACTTTCTGAAAATTCTACCTTTAAATTAAAACTTCATTTGGAAAGCAAATAAGAAGGCTTATTTTCGAGTTATCACTATGAGTTTTCAAATATTGCAAGATTACTGCTGAAGCCAGCTGGAGAAGCAAAGTGAAATCTTTGTTCATCATTATAACACAAATGTAATGATTGTTCTCACGTCCTTTTCCATCCCGTGCTTATGAAAAATTCATTTTTAAGCATCAGCATTTATTGATTACGCAGGATATTTAATGAATATTTTTCACTTATAAACATTGTCCAAAACCTAAGCATTAGTAGAAAAGTAATTTAGAAGTCACTGATCAGACGATCAGCGTCAAAACTCGGCGCCTTTGATTGAAGCTTTCATTCACACAGTTAATTGAAGCAGTACGCAGTTCTACTTGCTCTTCCGTAGCAATCATGCATCAAACTGAAAAAGATAAACATGATAAGAAAAGATAAAGATAAGTTTTAAACCAGGAATGGAATACTGTCGTCTTTACCCAATGAATCTCATATAGGAAAGCAAGGTAGCGCAGATCCCTGCCTGCAAAGTTTAACTATAGCTCTTCCTTCGTGCAGTAGCGCCATCCAAACAGTGGCTGGCTTGGGTATAAAACATTGCATCACAGAAACAGTCTCGAGTTCTATGAATATGAAACGCACAACCATGAAAAATATCAGCAGAAAAATGTGGTAAAAATGTCAAATGAATGACCAGCAAATACTTCACTTCATTCATGTCATATTTTGGATATAAAAATTTTTACATGAATTAAGGTCCACACTGAGGGTCGCAGTGTAGAGCTTTAGCAATATTTAAGTAGGGCTGTGAATTAGCTGTGACCTCTACCTCGTCGTGAAAATCAAAAGCTGTGCGGTAATTGCGCTTTCGCGGCCCAGTAAACCCATTTATTCGAACATCGCCTCATAATCACCCACCCTAATGACCCTCACCCGCCCGCGGCCGCCCCTCTCTACCCCCATTCATTTTAGTTCACTTTTATTCGTCTCGTAAAAGGAAGCCGCCAGGGAAATTAGACTTGAACATTCGAATTAAAACCCGTGGTCGTGAACAAAAAATCTTAGTGAAATAATCCGCGCGGAAAAATAGAGAAATGAAGCCTTTGTCAGAGCTCCGGGTAGAGACAAAAGCGGTCTTTGGCTGGCCTTTGCTTCAAAGACTTGGAGTGACAACACGAGTCTTAATGAGGACTTAAGGTTGGTGAAGATCTTCGTTAATGTGTTCATGATGAGAGATGGAACACGGCTTAAGGAACAGGCGTAATAGATGTAGTAAGCTGGATTACAGGTCGAAGTTACCTGCGGTTATTTCGCCTGGGAGCCTTCATGTGTTATAAAATATATTTTGATGAAAGTGGCGAATTTTACTTACAATGTTAAACCTCAGACAAATTATTTTTTTGAGAGAAACTGCTTTAAATATGTGGTAGATGAGGTTATCACGTCTAAAAAAAATTATGCATGACATATGGGAACGAAACAGGACTAAAAATTGATCATTTTATTAATTTGGATTTGTCCTTAAGAATTTGGACAAAATCATATATTGTATGAATATGCGTGAATCCGCATGGAAGATAACGTAATCCAAATTTTGACCTTAAGTAATTTTTCTTATTTGGTGGTTCAAAAAGGAACTAATGAGCATTGGCTGTACGAAGTTGGTGTTCTAAAGTTCATATACTAATTTAAAACACTAAAAATTTAGTGTGATTTCTTCCCCCAAAATTTCTCAATGAAATAATCGGAGCTCTACACTCTAAAGTAACTGCTATTGTGTTTTTCGCAGTGTACAGTGTGCACTGTAAAAATTAACTTACCTTTTCCACTAAAATACACAAGGTTCTTTTGTAATTTCCAGAATCGAGATTTACAACCCAGAACCTTTTCGAAGACTTGGATATTAGAGAGTGCATAATATTATCTGATGATAATTTTGTGCTGTGCTAGTGTTGGGAAATCAGCTTGAAAACGTTCACGTCAATAAGCTGAAAATTTTTGTTTAGAGATTGAAAAGTCCACGGAAATAAGTCTTCACATATTAATGTAAATTCAAGAATTTTCTCCAATCTACTGCAGTTCACTGGCGCCCATTGTGTGAACGTCGTATGCATCTTTCATTATTCTCCACGGGAGAGAAAACATGTTGGTAATACCCTCCTAGAAGAGTCAAGCAAAAACCAACTTAGTATTCGTCTATCAAATACTCTACTTCTACGTATTTTAATTATCCTAAAATAGCAAATTGAAGAACATTTTAACTGTATTTGAAACATGCCCGTAGATTGTTTGTGTATTATTTCAAACTTTTTAACTTCATTTGAAACCTTTTTGTAAAATGTTCTTCCTTTTCTCCAAAAATTTTAACTCCATTTGAATCATCGTCGTACATTTTTGACTCATCACTCTGATCGCTCAACTTAATTTAAAACATTTCTGTGAATTGTTTTTGCATAACTAAAATTTTTGACTCCATTTGAAACCCCTGTATACACAGTGGATTGCTCTAAACTTTTTAATTTCATTTGAAACACCTACGTAGATTGTCTTCGCATTACATTAATAAGGTAACACGAGCATCAGAAGCAAGGTAACATATGATCACTCGCGTTAATGAGGCCAAAGAACTAATGGTTCAGCCTCAGCGAATGCTCTCAGAGAATGCATCTATTTTTTAGCGAGCATTTCCATGGGCGGCGCCCCATTACTGTATTGGAAGCTGATGTATGCTCAGGTCCGTCGCTGCGCTGAGCTTTCTTTTGTCCTCGTCTGCACGAGTTAAAAAGGTTGCTAGAAGACTTGAAGCTTATCTCATATAAAACTGCTGAGCTCAGAACATGAGAATGTATATACAAGAACAGAGGTTTACTGTGCGAAAATATTTCATTCGCAGGAGATTATGGCATAGGTAAATAGCTTTAAGCTGCAATCTTATTTGCCCAACTCCTACCGGTGAGACCTCGCATCGTGTAATAACCCTGAGCTGAGAGTGTGTACAGCAGAGTGCTCTAATGCTGAATTTTCTCGAAATAGTTTTAGCATCGATCGATATCAAATCTGAGTATCAATTTGTCTACGAATTTGGGTTTAAACGAAAAAATCGATGCAATAAATATATTTTGCTTCGAACAGGCTGGGAAAACGTGCATTTCGATAAGCCTCCACCTCAGAGCCTGAAAAGCTCCTTACAGCGAAAAATTTTTAGCATTGATGATGTTGGTCCCAATATTTACCATTACTGAGGCGATTTAAATTTTGAATTCAGAATACAGTGACTTTCAGAAGCCTCTTCCGCTACACGTGGCACTGTGAAAACTTTTGCATTCATTCAGTCGAGTTTACTCTTGAAAAATATTTTGAACAGAGGAAAATCTTGAACAAATGGTTCATGAGCAACTTTTTTTGACTATATTTGGGAACAATGCGCAAGTGCTGACAGCATATCAATGTCAATTGAAACTGTTCCTGTGAATAAAGACATGAAACGAAAATTCGTGCGCGTGAATAATTTCCTAGTTTTATTGTAAAGAATTGATACGCTAATGTTTATGTGCAGGAAAAAGAGTATATTTTTACACTGAAATATGTGACACACAAAAAACGAACAATTACGCCAGCTTATATAACAACAATCGAGCCAGAATCAGCATGCTGCTTGATTAAGCAAAAAATCTTTCCTCGCACTATCGATTGACCACTAAAATCAATGAGACTCGGAATTGCATTCATGGCCGTTAAATCATCTGGGAGCGCGTGAATTTCATAATTTGCGTCACGACACTTTTGCCTCTCGATGTTGTCCGTTGCCCGATTTTCATGAATGTTTCGTACTCGGAAAATATTTCAGAGTCATTGACTGGTGCAGAATAGGAGAGGCAGGCTGATTAGCGCCCTAATGAACATAGAAGAGCGGCGTACATCTTCATCACAGCCGAGTTAGAGAGGCGGCCGCTGTAAGCAGGACTTGGTGGCTTGGAATGGGAACAGCGTAGATATATGAAGGTAGTGTCTGAAAGGAAAACTGAGAGAATTCCCCCACAAAAGTAATAAACGTTAATTTTCAAATGCCTAATAAAATACAGCACGATGTATCATCCAAAATACCTCAGGGATCAATCGCTTCAGTTGCGATAATTGAGACTGACGTAGCTAACGGCTTTCACGATTTCTTCCTCCGAGTTTCTTGGTGAATTAGACTTCAAATAGTATGCGGAGTTTTATTATTATATGTCCGAGGAGGAAACTCTGCATTTTGAAAAAGTAATACCTTCGTTTTTGCGAAATGATTTATGAGTATGATGTATTGCAATGCTAACCCTATTATTGAGGCGTTTACTCACGGAATTTATACTTTTCTTTGTGCTTCAACTTTATTAATTGTGCCCGTGCGGTTCCTCTGCGGTAGGTCATATTTTGCTGCCCTCAGAATAGCGGGTGTCAGCTATGGTTGACGTTGTTGCTCTGGTCAGTTGAAAGCCTTGTATACGTTCCCACTCAGGCTGTGTAATGCTGCCACGTTTCAATTATGTATTTTTCGTAAATGCATCAGCTACATTAGCTGCTCATAATTTGTTATCGGACTGGATTATCTTATAGATTTTACAGTTATACCATCTGAATCACTAAAATTAACATTTAGTGAATGTGATTAAAGCCCACGAGAGAGCGTGTGGACTCTTTCTTGGCTGTGAACAGAATAGTGTATTTTTCAAGTTCGTGACCATTAACCAAAGAGTGATCAAGTACTCGCAGGGGCTTGAAATACTAATTTTGATCCCAAGCTTTCGTTCACATTGCCTCACAATGCATCATCATTTCTCTAAGCAAGTTCCAACTATGGCGCCAAACTATAAGACAGTGACGCTTAATTATAGAGGCAGAATGTAATGGTGATCCAATTAGGTCCCTGTAGCATCAATGTAATCTGATTATCCAAATGAGTCTTCCGACCACGAAGGTGAAAAAAGGGACCGACTTCAGTAGATGCCCCACTGATAGACCTGCTATGCATAGTGTGACAGACAGAGACGACAGAGATTGAGTTCTTTGAGTGGTTTGAATTCCGTGCTGGCGTGGCTCCACACGTGGTCAAGCACTCGTCACCATACAGGTGTGGCCATTGATTATGGAAAAAATGAGTTTTTCTATTTTCTCGTTTAACTAAGGTGTAGTCTTGCGTAGTTGTTAAATGTTTACATCCGAAAAACATTATGAAATATAAATAAAAACATAAAATGGTCCAAGCAATTTTTGAAGACTTTCAGGTATCAGGCAGAATCCATTGCTCTGTTTTTGGGTAAAATTGTCACTGCTCCAGTTCTCTTACCTGAAAAGCAACCGCAGATGTGAAGAGTAGCAGGATGCTTGACCGTTGGAATTACACACTCCTTGCTAAATCTCTAGCCTTTTCATCGTCGCACGAGGCTTTTCCCGAAGGTGGCAAAAAGGGTCAACGGAGATTCATTGGAGAAAATGACTTTGCCCCATTGTTCAGTAGTCCAGTGCTAGAACGTGCTGCAAAGATTGAGCAGGTTTTTGATGTTCTTCGCCGTCAAAAGAGGTTTCTTCGCAGCTCTCCTTGAAGCAAGTCCGTTGCCGAAGAATCGACGTTGGACAGTTCGAGCTGAGGCGCGTACGCCATCCCCCTCCCATTCTAGCGCAAGCTCTGAACTGCTGGCAGTCCTTTCCCGTAACGAGTAGCTCACTAAAGCCCTATATTGACGAACCGACGATAATCGTTTCCTTATAAGAGCTTTCTCCGTCACCATGGATTTTGTCTCTTTAAATTGTTTTATCAATCAGTAGACAATTGACGATGATGAAAGTTGCTCGACAAACATTTCCTTTTTTTAATAGACCACTCTGATGGAGAAGAATGATGGCTTTCTAATTTCTTCTGAAATCACTATGATTTTAAATCTGGTAAAGAAAACATTTTTGAAAATTAAAAAACAAATAATTAAACAAAATATTTGAAAGTAAACATGCCACTCGTCTTGTGAACGATTTTTCATCAGTTCCTGTGCTCGGATCAGCTTTTAAGCTGGCGCCAATAGGTTTTCCGTATTTTAGGAAAAACAAAATTAGTCAATTTTTAAGAAAATCCACGTAATTTTTTTTCAACATCTCTTCTAAGTAATTTTGTAACATTATAGGACTGTTAACGATTAGATAAAAATGTATTCTGAAATAAATCACTGGAATAAAAGGTTCTGCTCAAAATCATTGGCCACACCTGCACATGTGGGGGCTTAGAACACTTTTAGCTGGATGTTGCAGTAATCGATGTAGACTTATCGAGCAGAAGTAAAACTTGGTGGTGATCAGATAAAATTCGAAGTCTTTGCATATCCAAATGAGAATATATTCATTTTTTCATAACGTGGTGACCTCTTCGATTACGGTAAAAGTCAACAGTTAACATAAGATAAGTTAACAATTTAATTACTTGACTCTCAGACCCGTTCGTGGTGCTATCAGTAGGTACCCTTACTTTACTCATCGCGAATGTTGGACGTCATGGCACAAGCCGGCGTGCTAGCGTCCGTTTATGTAGTTGCTGTATAATGAGTCAGTATTGCCCAGTTTTGTCGTATTGTGAGGTTGTGTTCAGTCAACGAGTTGTGTATTGTGATCGTGTGCTTAACGTTCCTTTGCGGTGAATGTTATGGTTTAACCCTTTGCTTCCTAACTCTCAAATAGTTAAGGGAAAAATTTTCTAAGATAATTGCAGTCATTACCCTGAAATATCAGTAAATTTGCCTTGACATGTTTTTTTTTGCTGTGTAAGCAGGTGCTTACTTTTTTTTTAGATCGAAAAAAACATGCTCTAAAAATGTGTGCTTCGACGCCAAAAAAATGGTCGAAAATATGAGAAAAAGTATCAATTTAGTTTTTGCTTATTTTTATCTGTAAAAGTTCAACAAAAAAAAGGTAATAAATGTATTGCATAGACCACGAAGCTTACACTGAGTGGATATCGATAGCAAATTGTACTTATCAAACTTTTGGAATGTCTAACAACAGAGTTGCAGGAATACTATTAATTGCCCTCAGTTTGTCATTTAGCTCAAATAATATCCCTACTAGTTAAATCGCCTTGAAATTTTGTCAATTTACCTAAACTGAAAACACTATATAGTCATTTGGGAACTGGAGTTCCCGTCGGGGGGGCAAAGGGTTAAAAATTTGAGCCACAAGCTTGCATCCAGTTTTGTTTTAAACTTATTGTAAATCGCTCACTGAAACTTTTACATTGCCTGAGAAAGTTTTTGACGAGTATTTAGCAGTTCAGAAGCACAGTACAAACAACGTGTTTTTCGACATCAAAGGCATTATCCATTGCGAGTTCGTGGCAGCTCACACATGCTCGCGCTCATTAGAAAATAACACAGTTTTTAATCAAAAATAATATTGCTGCCCTCTCATATCCTGAATATTCACCTCATTTATTTCCCTGTGACTATACTCTGTTTCCGAAAGTGAAAATTGGCAAGGAAGATCACCGTTTCGACGCTGTAGAAGAAATATAGAAAAACTCACAGGAGGATTTCTTAACACTTTGTAAGTATGAAAAAATGCTGGAATCGTTGTACCGATTCCCACTTTGACAATTTTGTGGGAGACATGATCCATCACGGACCTAGGCGTACAAAATAAATTATTATTCCTAGCCTGAAAACATTCTGATAGCCCCTCGTACGGGTATCATGAAATTCTCGATCATAAGGAAAATTATCAAGCATTGAAGTAGGTTTACGGATTTTATATCAATGTGCTAAATACTCACCAATTTTCTTTAGGTTCTTTATTTCCTTCGGAAAATAATCGTACTTTGGGGAGCAATACCTAGACATGAGTAAAGTTTCCTTTCAAACCATCTGAAAATCATTAGTAAGAGGTGAACTTTTTATAATACTTGATGAGCCAAGAGAACTCTAAAACGTAGCAAAAATAGTGATCGAATCTTCAAGAGTGTTTCACTCTAACAACAATGCTGTATGAATTAGAAGTTTCTTCCTGTTGCATCCTGATGCAACACAGACTAAGGTGATAGTTAGTGAGTCAAGCTTTGAAGCTACGAAAACTTTACTGCATTCCAATACCCCATGCTTCCGTCTGTACGCTCCTCATGATGTCTAAATTTATTAATTTTTATTTATTATTTTTTACTCAAGCTCTTACTATGATCGACCGTTTGAACCTTACACTTCTTGTCATTTCTATAACAATAACAGCAAAGTCTCATATTTTAGCTCATCCAAACTGCGGATGAAATATACGTTATAAGTGATCATGCCATCAATACTTAAAATTTATTCTCTACTGATAAAAAATGTACAATATTCATCAAATCTGCCCTACACGACTTTGAGAAAATAATAAAGTGAAAAATTTTTGTTTAGCATTTTTACCTATGAATTTTTCATATGACATCGTTTCATTACCTACTTACAATAATGGAGATAATGATCACTCATGTATGATATCACTGTTTTTTTATTTTCTCAAATGCTGTAAGGCTATTTTACTTGATATCATGTCCATAGTTTGATATCAAACCTTACTTAGTGTAAACCTTGTAAAAATTAACTACCAAAAACGGGGACTACGATTTTGGCTATTACGTCCATGTCAAGTTTTTCAGTAAAATCTTCATTTGTTGATTTGTACTCAAACCGACCTAGCCTAATTTAACTTAACTCGACCTCACTTGATCTGCGCTGTATTAACTTGAGGAAAACAAAAATGAACGCAGCAAATATTGGAACAGCCAATGACGCATGCATTTCGGCGTTGCATTTTCAGTTGTTTTTTGCTACCCAGTCCCCCTAAGCTGGAAAGTTGGCTTTAGCGGATATTCCAAAAGTGTTAAAAACGAGGATAATAAGTATAATGGTAGGCTCTTGGCAACACAGCAATATTTCACATTGCGTTGGGAATCAGTTAAAAACACATAAAATATCTTTCTGTGAGAGTATATGCCAAGCCCGTGAAAATCCATCGGCATTTGAACAACCTAGATACATTTACTGAAGCATGACTATGCACATGAGAAGAGGGTGCTTCCACTTGTAGTAAATTTGCTTTTGTTGAGGAATGTTCGTTCAAATAAATTGTCTTCTTCAATGAACAGTGCTTTGCCTCAAAGTTGTAAGCCTTTTCTTATTGAAATGCATATTTTCCAGGTTATTTCTAAGAGCATCGCAAAAAATTGTGATGCTTTTAACATTAGTTTGGCTTTTTTATTCAGGGACAGCTTCTCTTTTCTCTGCACTTTTGATCTCTTTCTTTTAGCGCTGCATCCACGAGACGGTGATCTCGGGACCCGACGCTCTCTAATCGCTTTCTGGGGCCCAGTTATTTATTCGGGGCCTCAATTCCCAGCCCGCCTCTACGTCTTGTGGGGCCCGCACTCCGCCGCCGCCCAACCCTTCCTGATTAAACGCACCCTCTCCCTCCTCACTGCGCTCCTCTGCGTCTTAGTACAACTTTTTTTAGTGATCCTCTTCATATTTTTTCCGAGTTTTTTAACCCTGCTTTCCTAATTTTTCGAATTTTTGTTTTTGCTTCTTTGATTTCTTCTAAGTACTCTTCCTATCATATTTTTAAAAATATTTACCCATTTTTTATTTCTGATGTTCTCAATTTGCTCCTTTTTCGGTCCCCCTTTTCAAAAGTTTTCAATTTCTATGTCCGTTTTTTACATTTTTTGCATTCCTGATTGCTAATATCTTTACTTTTCACATATTACGTTAGTTTGTTTCAAATTTTTGTAGTGAGTAATAATTTGATAGCTTTTTTTTTAGCAAATAACTTAAATATTATTTCATGGACTCTTTCAATCGACGATTGTATTTGTGTTGTACATAAGATTTCTTTCCTTTCTCAGGGTATTATTCGCACTCTTCTTGAAATTCTACAAAGTTTGCACACACATTCAGATCCCTTTTACCTCATTTTAATCGTTTCATCTTCTGATTTAGCTGTACATGCTAAGCTAAGTCGTGGCATGCGAGTCGTGGCATGCTTACGCGCATAAATCATACCAGATGGAAGGATCTAATAACTACCTTAACTTGAAACACCGTGAACAGTCTCAAAACACTCCTCCGTTGTCCATTATTTTAACTGCAAGATCCGGCGCATCAATAGATGGCGTTGGTGTCACTTGTTCTTGGTGTCACTTGTTCCTGATTTTTAATTTGTCACTAAGTTTTACTCCTTTCGTGTTCTGTTGTAGCGTTCTACTGTAGATCTTAGTAAAATGCTTCTAATTAAAAAAACTTGACTGGACTATATATTTTATTTATACGGCTGGCTTACAGAATGTCGCAAAAAATATCCCTTAGCTGTTATTGACTTTTCATATTTCTGATAGAAATTGAGATACGTCAAATCAATCGATAGTCGTAAATTACGTCCTTTAAAACCATAAAATCAATTATAAATTCTAATTCTAGGTACTTTTGTATTGTTCAGGTTTTTCATGGTAAATCTAGTAGATCCCTATTCACAAATGCTAAATTATTTGGTAATTCCTTTTGTTCAACATGCGTACAGAAATTATTTTACGCACGCTCAGTTTATACATGATCGCTCATCAGTACATACACTGTTTGGTCGTTGTAAATAAGAAATAACGAGGATAATTTGGTCAGTATCGCGTCTCTTGGACTTGCAGATGATGGGCGTCCCAGAAGTCCGGCTATCACAACAAACGATTTTATCTCATGAGGTCATACAAAGAAATAATTTTTCAAAAAACCATCTCCATTAGTGGAAATCCTGTGTCAGTGAGAAGAGAAAGCGCTAAATGCATTGAAGAACAACTAATAATTTTTTGAATAATAAAGAATACAATGGGTTATCAGGCAGGCATACTCAGCTCTGGTGATCAAAACGGTAAACATTTTAATGGGGACCCAGAATGCTAAGGCCTGATGTTACTGTTTCAGAAGTTGCCAAATCAGAAGTTGCCAAATAAGTTATCAATATCACGAGGATTTCTTTGGTACTTATTCGCTATCAGTCAGCACTTTCTACTCCGGTTTCAAAAGTTGTTATGCATAGTTTATTGATTCTATTATTGTTAAGTTTAAATTAGATAAATAGTTTAGTTTGATGTCAGTTTGGTAAGTTAAGTAGGTGTGTAAACTTGTAATATTCAATTACAAACTGTCGCCTGATAGCGTAAACAACATAGTTGATTGTCCAAATGAACGTCAAAGTAAACCATTTATTGAACCTAGGCGTACTCTAGCTCACCTAACCTAGGCAAGTACACACAAGGAGACTAATCTATTTGTAAAAGTTAAGAGAATTAAACTGTACTTTGCTGATAGATAACAAACAAGAACCTTTTCTTTCTACTTTTCGCTGAAGCGCGCAAGGATGGTCCAAAACGAGAGCCTCGCCTCAGTTGTATGTGTTCACCCAACTTGCTCTCGGCCACTCTTTATTATTTTACTACTGATAACTATTTTTCAAATACAGATCAAAACTTCTAATATTTTGAAACAAACATTTAGCACGTCACAGTATAAACTGTAGATATGTTAAATTAAAATCCTCGACAGCGAAACAGTATGACAAATTTGGCTAAAATGGCACGACTCTAAAGGCGTTAGCTCTAAGGGCTGTAAAGTAGTATCCTTCTAACAACAAATTGCATCTATTTACCTAACTAATATCAGCTTCAATTTCAGGTTTTGCAGAAGTTTTGTAGTTTGTGAGATACACGTTTGTTGGAAAATGATTGTACCTAAAATGCCACTTTACGATCAACTTGTTCAATACAAGCACTATCTTCTTTTCATCATGACTTTTGTTCCAGGAACACATTTTGCACTTTGATTTCACATTTGGTATCAGAATATGAACAATATCGTAAAGGCACATTCGTGCGCATTTAAAATAATCTATGCTACTTGTGGATCTGCCACATTTTGCCATACTTCTTAGCTGTCGAGGGTCTTAAATAACAGGGGACATTTTATGGGATGCCCTGTATTTGAAGATTTTGAAAGTCTATGATTTAACAATAATTGTTAATAAACTTTGTTAATGTTCTCATTAATTTCTGAACGCCTCTCAACCCAGAATTTAGATCACTCATAATGAGATTTAATTCAACAGTGGGAACTGGTTATTTAGTATTCCAATTAATTTGGTTTCCTATCATAAAAATGGATTAAAGAATCATATCACACCTTTTCCATATCACAAAATAAATTCAAGGAGAGCAAGACCATCCCGTTCACTTCGCAGTAAAATTTTTAATAAATCCAAACAAGATCAATTAGACACTGGACGACGATTTGTTATGGTATTCATCACAAATAGGGAATAGTTTTGTAAAGGAGGTGACAATTTATGAAAAATGCTCCAGTATACTAACTGCTCATTGAGGTATACGAAAGTCATACGAATGTTTAACTTAAATAGTTATAACTGTTGCATTACTACTCTTATATAGTGTGATCTTAGTCATACTGACTTGCTTTTCAATAACCAACGAGTATCAAACTTGACAGTGTTAGGTACTTAGGTATACTATTGAACTATTTAATTGAAATGGATGTTCGGTAAGGGAGGCCAGGTTAACATAACTTTAGATTTGTCATGACGGGCGACCTGGAGAATGTCACTTTGGTCTTAAAGAAAGCAGTGTAGCATTTTTGTCTGAGAATGATCACAAATCTATTGACTGACTTCTGCTAATAGAAACACATAAAATCATTTTCAAAAACTGTTCTACCATTCAATTGGCGCATTCAATATGCATTCAACTATTTCTTGAATTCGAAATAACGAGGCAAAAAATTGAATGTAAGCATGTTTTGTCCATTTTGTTATGCTGAGCTTCAAGGTTTTTTCCTGTTCCTCAGGGCACGTAGTATTCAATGTATGTATTAAAAGAATATACCGCATGGACTATAAAAAAGAAAACCTAACTTTAAATGGTAATAACTTTACAATGAAAGAAGATAATTCAATTCTGTTTCTTGTATTAGGGGGAGAAATATGTTTCATTAAAAAAAGTCTCATTAAAATTCGTTGTATCAGTAATGAGATAAATAATAGCTGTAAAAATGGAAGTAGCACATGACATTTTAATGAGGTCATAAATTATACAAAGGTTAAAGGGTCATTGTAACATTATTCTAAAAAAATGAGTTATAACGAGAGCTTTATTCATGAAATCTCTGTTTTAATTCATTTCGAACTTCCTTTCAACTCTTTGTGCCCGCGTGGACGTTGTAGATGAAAATGCGCTGCTACTTTTTTAGTTGCAAAACGATGGGCTTAGTCACTTGAAAATTTATAATTAAAGGTAAATTTTCAGACGCCTTTGACCTTTTTTATACTCAGACCTAAAGCCTTGCAGTGAGGATACATATCTTTGTGTATAAAGAAACAAATGAAACAAATATCTCAATCCAGAGTTATTACCATTTAAAGTTGGATTAACTTTTTTATGTCATATCATGTGCAACTCACATTTTTACACCCATTATTTATCTCATTACTGATGCAACCAATTTTAGTGTGACTTAACATTTTTAGGGAAAGCATTTTTATTCACCTAATACAAAAAAACAGAATTAATTTACCTACATTCACTGTAAAGTTTATTAGGAGTTATTAAAATTATTTACTTTTTTATGGTCCTTACGGTTTAATAGCTGAAGCCGGTGGAGAACAAAAGCTTTGCTTCTGAAGTTTTAGTTTCGAGAGCCACTGAAATGACCCCTCTGCAGTGTCTGTCTATCTGTGCATTGTTCATTTACCGTTTAATACTAAATGCTACTTTCGAGGAACGTTAACACGCTTTGTGATCAATTTTAAAGAAACTCGAGATATGTGTGAGAGTGAAGAATGTTTCTAAAGCTCTGCAAATGTATAATTTTGTTAAAACGAAATTTTCATTTCGCATGTTCAAGACTGTCATCAGGTAATTTGTAATACAATCAAACGCTACTTTTGACTTGCGATTTTTATTGGGACAGGAATCGGCCACGTTCCTATCCCTCTGCTTTAGGACAGCTTTTTTGCTGGGCGTTTTGAAATCCGACATTCAGTACAAACTCACACCTGTTCTATGGAAAGGCTTAAACAGAGGATTCTTCGGCGGAACGTTATCAGTTTCAGAAGAAAGTTGTGAGGAATGAAATGGACCAGGTCTAATGTTTCTTTCATTTATTCAGAATCGAACCAAACACATTTTTAGGTATTATATGGACTAGCAGTTATAGATAGTTTTAATCCTTACCCGTCCGTGTAATTGAGCCTCGATGAAGCCTTGTTAAAAGTAAAAGAAGAAAATCTTTATGCTAGTTTGGGAATTGTTACTGTGGAGGTGAAACATATTAAAAAAAACAAAATTGCTATTACGGTATCTTATTCTTTTAATGCCCTAAGGTTTTGTTCATTCAAGACAAAATCATTTCAAGAACATAAATAATTCTGGAAAGATGGCTATTTAAGCGACAAAGTAAGGGAGGGTACCTGCAGTGAATGAACTTGAACTGATACGAACGGCATTCGAGCGTTTATTCCTAAACCTGCTGGTCTCGGAGTTATGAGCAAATCATGTGTATCGTTGACGTTATAGTTCTAAGCGCTTAAGCAATATTAAGGGGGACAACTGACTGATTTTTAATTTGTGTACCGATTGTTTTGAAATTCGCCTAGTATATGTAATTTTGAAAAGAAACAGATTTTGCTTGGGTAACTTTTTAGATTTTGGCCTTAAATTTTGAGAAAATGGGATAATTTTTTTTTACATAATTCATGATATTTTCTCCAACATTTCAAAGGAATAGAAGTCTATGAGTTCATATGCCAGAAAAAAATAAGACAGTTTTAGGAATCTTTTCCAGATAAGGCCAGCCACTTATGCAACACCTTAGTTCACCCACTTGTAACTTACGACTTCAAATTACTCTCAAACGAAAGATTAAATCATTCTTTCGTATAAGAGTAATTTGAAGTCGATAGGTGTATTATTTCGAAATTTACAAATGGGTGAACTTAGGTGTTTGATTAGTGGCGGGGCTTATCTGGAAAAGATTCAATTTTAAAATCCTTGTAAGATTTCTGAGAAAGTTGCAGAACTGGATTTTTCATATTCTTTTCGTTTTCATTTCATTTGCGATTTTCGATCACTAACTAAAATGTACAAAATTTTCGGTTTGAACCGTCATTAAAAAATTGAAAGTAAAAATTGAAAAATTGAGCTCTTAGTAGGTTAGAAATATTACAAGGATTCCAAATTCTCTTTGGTTTTTTCTAGCATGGAAACTCGTTGACTTCAATTCATTTTTAGGTAGAAAACTTACATTTCAAAGAAACACGCAAAAAATTGTGATGAAATGTCATATAATGCACTTTTATAACTTGAATGCTGTTTTCAAGTTGTATTATCATCTACAAATAATATGGATGCATAATTTCATATTTTCACTCTGAATTACATAATACATGTATAAATTAAATAAATGACACTCTTATTTCCAATTATTATTTGTGTGCACCGTGGTTAATTTTTTATTTCTGGATTGATTGTTCTGAAATTTACCCAGTATATGCAATATAAAAACAACATATTTTGCACCATGTTACTTTCTCGATTTCGGCGTTAGTTTTTCAGAAAATGAGAAATATTATTTGTATACGATTTTCCCCGACATTTCAAAACAATAGAAGTCTATGAGTTTATATGCTAGACCGAAAACTAAGACAGTTTTAGAATTCTTGTAACATTTCTAACAAAGAAATGATTCCGGATTTTCCATTATCTTTAAGTTTGTGAGGTTTATTTATTTATCTTTAAGTGTTTCACGTGAGGTTTAAAAGTTCATGATTTTTTATTTACTGGACACATGAGCGGCAGACTGACCCGATAACATTTAATCTAAGCCCATCAGCTTCCGCCCATGGCTTCGTTCTATCGCTAAGCCAAGATCTCAGATGGGAGGGAAGAGGGAAGTGTGATAGTCTTAAGCATGATATTCTCTTAAAGAATAGGCTAGTTTTTGGAATCTGGTGTATGGATATCTGTGTATATTCTGGAGAACGTTTATCAAACTAGTTTTTGTTGTTTGCTGAAGGCTGACCTCGTATAGCTGGTCACCGACGGCGTTGACAAGTGACGATTGCAACAATATCACGATGCCATTCTTTTTTTTTGTAATTTGAAATGTATACAAAGAAACAGCTGAACTCATCGTTTAAGTTTTACTTCTCGGTTAGGTGCTAATTCATTTGTAAGGATATGACGTGCAGAAAGAGCTTTCATATTGAATTTTATCTGAATAGAGGAAAAAGGGTTGAAGTTTCCATCATTTACTCTCATAAACTTCACGTCGACTTGAGACGGTAGACTTCCCTGGAGTAACTTTTAACGAAAGAGAGAAGTTAAGACCCGTCAAATATTGTGGTCGAGACAATTTGTGTAAGGATGAACCGATAAATTCTGTATATTCAACTGTGATTCTTGAAATGTGGGTTCTCACCTTCAGAAAAACAACATGAGCAGTAATGTGAATCCTAATATGAAAGAATTAATATAAATGAAATAAATTGATAGTCTAATGTTGATTCAGCCATAAGCGAGAGTCAGGGATGAAATTTATTCGATCGATTAAAAACAAGGCAAATCGAAAAGGACTATAAAAAACAATGAAACTGTCTCGGTGTCAGGAGCAGACCAATGTGTTACTCATGCTGCACATGTTGAAAGTTTCTAGAACACAACTGGAACAAACAAGAGCGATGACGTGGAGACACTCGCCAAAACAGTACAGTTCCCTCAAGGTATCAAAAGCTGCTCCATGTCAACAAGATCACTTGACAGAACATTTGAGCGCAGCAGCATCAGGAAGACAAAGCCAGGGAGACGAGTGAGAAGGCGAGCCAGGGAGGGTGTGAAGCGTAAGAGAATAAAGTCAGCTCTGTGATGAAGGTGCGAGCAGCTGAGATTTATGGACGGCTCCTGGGAGCGCAGCTCCGACTTCTGCCCTTCTGTGCCGTCCCCCTCCCCCTCACTCTGGCGTAGAGGCGTTTTCTTGCTGCCTACGTTTGAATATGTGAATGATTATTTGGGAATTCACCACTCTCTGCCGTAGATTTTTTAATTTTTTAAGAGATCTTGTGTCTGCACGCAAGATGAGGATAAATAACTCGCAGATGAGCTACAACACCTTAAAGAATTTTATGGGTGACTTCCAAACCGAGAACTTGACTTCCGGTCTTGTTGCCTCGGTCTGAGTTACTTGGTTGATTTTTTTCTTCTAATTTCTCCATTCCTCTATTTATAATGTATCTAATTTATTTATTTTTTGTTGGTTCAATTATTTTGTGAATATTAATAAATCTAGCGATTCCAAGTTTTTGGGTTCAACGTAGGTTCAATTTTTGGACGGTTGACTGATCACAAATAGCTCATAACGCGAATGTATTCTGAGGAGCAGTTTATAACCAAATTGTAGTCCTGCATCTCAATTTTCCGATGACATTTCGTATGCAAGATTTTATACAGGCGTAAAAATATTTCAATCAAATTTTTAAAGTTTAAAATGCTTTCAAACCATGGATTGAAGAGGATATATTTAGTGATATATTATTTACTACGAAAAACCCTCTTTGAAAATAAATTCTTTCCAATAGATGAATATTACTCCTGTTGATCCGAGTCGTCAATGACAACAAAGTAGTGCGTTGTGTAAATTGAGAACATTGACCTGGAATGGGCGAATTTTGTGTGAAAAAATTGTATCAGTTTTTCCAAAGATAATCACTCCTGATTTCTTCTGGCTTTTATCTTCTTCAAAAATGTCTTGTGGGCTTTATTTTTTTCACAATTTTTTGAATAAGTGTTTGAACACGTTTCTTTTATGTTTTATGATTGATGACTAGTAATAATTATTGGCTGAAATACATTGTAACTGTGAGCACATAATTTTTCTGTTCTACATGTCTCAACGGAGACGCTAATTAGTTTTTCAAAACAATGCAATGATTGAAGATTGCGTCTAATGTTTATAATATATTTTTATTTCGAGATAGGTTACGTAATTAGCAAGCCCATAAATGTTTGATCATACTTCGAAAAGAAACGGTCAATGTTAACGAGATGGTCGTCACCTTTTGGAGGTCAGGTTAGCAAAACTTTCGGTGCAAATAAATTAGAAGGATTTTCGTAAAACTCATGCTGCATGTGTGGTATATTAAATGCCCATGAATTAAATTCGAATCTCTGTAATTCAATGCGTAATTATCTAAAATCCTGTATAAAATTGTTCAGTCTCGTTTGTCAAAAATTTTATCTTTGCACGTAAATTCTACCGTGAACGAATCTAAATTCTACGTAAACTCATCGCACGGCGTTGGCTCTCAGCACTCTAAATCTTAGTTACGGGTAAATCTGCGCAGTGAGCACCTCGCCTTGGCAGGATTGAGTATGTCAAAATTTTACAAAATCAAGCTGGGACAATTGATATTCACGGCGTAAACTTCAATGCATAGATTTACTAGTGCTTTAACTTTAATTCCAAGACATTACTAAGAATCGTGAAAATCTGAATCGTTCACCCCATGTTCAAGATCCCAATCCATTTCATAGTTATCATGTGTCACTCTCCTAATTTTCTCATTGACCCAACCCACGTTTTACGAATGTTTTTATTTTTTTTTGAGAGCACGACGGCTTGGAAGCCCCCCTGAATCGTTCTGACACGAAAAAAAGTTGAAACCTGGTGCAATCATCTTGGGTATTCATAACACTATATTTGGACCCACCGGTGGTAACTGAGGAGATTTTTTGAATGTTGCTGACCGACCTGCAGACACTAACTCAATTTTATGATTACTTTTAATATAAGCTGAATAAAGGCACAATCCAGTAGATGTTTGCTATTTTCAAAATTGGATACCACAATTGACTTTAAATTTGAATTGAATATTGAACTACAATTTAACCCATCGCAGGAAACGCGTTAAAATACTCTATCCTAATATAAAGTTTTTGTTTGCTTTTTGCTTCTTCAGTTTTTCTCTACTACCACCATGTAAATTGAATTATAGCTCCCAATTATGGTTTCTTGGTTTGTAATTTTTAATTGATTAAAATTCATTCCGATGTTCCCCTAACAGAAAATATTGGCAGAATTAAAAGAGTACAGGATACACGTTCAAACTTTTCAGTTAAAAATAGAGGTATAGTTCTACCTCGAAAAAATGCCATAATTTCTAGAGAGGAGGTAGTACACTAGTCACTGATTACAAGCATAAAAAAATCATTGAAATTCCCATTCTGAGATGTAAGAATATCAGAACTTCAGAAGTCATTGACAGTATTAGAATAAATGTGCTACCATTCCATATAAGAAAAATCTTTCTCCAATCGTAATGCAGAAAGAAAAATTGATCCTTCGTGCTGCAGTACGACGGCTCTACTTCACGTATCGCGCAACCTTACTCAGAATAATTGCATCCTTTGGTTGTTACGTATTGATCTAAGTCGTGAGTGTCTCAACGAGACGTGGAACACCATTAATGACGTAAGGTCCAAAAAGAAAAAGGAAAAGTCAGTTTCAATCGAGGTGAACGATACACAATCAGTACGTTTAATAAAAAGCTCTGAACATCCTTGACAGTTGTTGATCGAGACATACAAATACTAGAAATTTCAATATTTACTAGCACCCACTTTTCAAAACTATTTACAACAATTGCCTTTGGCACCAATTTTATTAGAATCCAAATCGCATCATTAGGCTGAAATATTAAAGTTCCTTCAATTAAAAAAAAAAAATTTAAACATTGAAGTTCCATGCAGGTGGGACTTGGATTGAAATCACGATTCAGAAGTGGAAATAAGAGCGTTATAGTGTAGCAGTAGTTACAAATAGCGACTATTACGTTCAATTTATTTACAAAGTTTTATCTCTGCTTCATGCACCTAAGGATGTGCAGTAAGCGGGGGTGTGAGAGATTTACTGTCAGTTTCATACTACTTAAAATATGAATTTTTGAGTGTGTAATTGGAGTTTTCACCTCCTAAAAGGGATGGACAGAGCAGCATAGATGTCATGATCTTTTGGAGAACGTGCCTGTTAGGTTTATTAGCGATAGATCATGTGGATGTTTGTTTGGGAGTTTTTGAGTGTCAACACATTCAGGACTATAAACATCCCCATTCGAAAATTGCGCTAAACTGTAGTCAAATTTTTACAATGAAAATTAGAACTTATAGCAATGTTATGTTATGTTATGTTGTGTTATAGCATTTTTAAACCAGTGCTTTGGAAAGAATTTGCCATTCAAAATTAAACTTCTGCACATAGCTTCTTATTCTGTAAAAATCAAGTCCATGGGAATCCACAACACTGTATGCAGAGCGGAGCTGCGAGGGCTCTGTTCTGCACGGCGGTGAGCGAGGTACACGAGAACGATGGTGTGCATCTCTACGTCCCGTGGGGGGCGTTAGTCGGAGCGATAAAACACTGCCTCTACGACACGCTCCTTCTCTGCGCTGTAAACCTGAAACATCAACAACGAATTGTACAAGCTTCCATTGAATACAAAAGAATTGGATTTTAGTCCGCACGTTTCAGGTATTAGCGTTCACTTTTCTTGCATTCGAGCACACTCGAAGCTGTACCTGAACGAATTAAAGAAAGGTAAATAGCTGGTCGATATGCATACTGTAAGCGTTTTAGATGCAACTCGCATTCGTTAGGCGATGGATTTACCACAGAAGCCCGTGCTAATTTAATTAATATGGTGCTGTGCATATAATCTATTTAAAATCATTCTTAGAGACTGTGTCCCGTGAGTTAAAATCTTTTCAGACGTGCGCCATTGAGCTTACTGTATTTTACTCGGACAAATTGAAGATGTACAGTACTTCAGATCGTAACACTTTAATGCACGGTGTTTGAAATCACTCGTCAAATAAATATTTGCAAGTAATCAAACAGAAAGCATGAACATTGCTGCCGAAGATACATTAGACATTATTTTAATTCGGGCCTTTTTTGCTTTCCCTTGGCTTTCATATAGAAACCGAGGAAAAAACAATTTCATCAACATCTCCGCTATCAGAGGCTTTTACCTGGTTTCCAATGCCTTCAACGCTGACTACAGCCTACTGTACTAAGTGGTTGCTATCACCTAAAAGTGCTGGGAATTGCAGCAAAAGAGAATGTTTGTCATTATTTTGAAAATAAATGTACTTTTAACTGGTGAGCTAAGGGAAATGTAAATGCACGAGCTTAAACAGTGCAAAAAGTACATCTCTAGCTGGTGAAAAAGTACATCTCTCCATCAATCCTTGGTTTCGCTTGCAGAATGCTTTGGACCATTGTCATGTTGAACGGTTCAACCACGTTTCAATTTTAACAAACGAGCTGAACGTACGAATTGCTCTTCCAATATTTTACGATATTTCCTGCCATTCATGGTTCCTTCAATGATGTGAAATTTACCTACCCCTGAAAAGCTAAAACATCCCCACACCATTATTGATCCACTTCCAAACTTCCACTTTGGTTTATACTCTTCGTTTTGTTGCCTCCAAACATAGTGTGTGTTATTTCTCCTAAATGGTTCGGTTTGGGTTTCATCTGACCACAGTACTGATCTCCAAAACGCTGCTGGCTTGTTCAAATGGTCGTTGACATACTTGAGCCTGGTCTTGACGTGACGTTTCTGGTGACGAGGTGTCCTATGAGGGGTGCGGGAGCGAAGACCTTCACTACGTGTAGTGTCTTGCTGATCATGTGTTTGCTGGCTTCTATTCCAGATGCCTTAAGATCATCCTTCAATTCTTCACAAGTAGTTTGAGGCCTCTGCACAACTGTTCCGATAAATTTTCAAACGGCACGGTCTTAAATCTTCCGCGGACAACCAGTTCGAGGCTTGCTGACAGTCGTATTCTGCCGTTTCCACTTACTTATTATGGTCCCAACCGAGGCTATAGGAACACACAGTTGTGCACATATCTTTCATTATCACAAACCTTCATTATGGAGTTCCACAATACGTTTGCGAAGGTCTTGGTCGATGTGCTTATTCATACCCATGCTTACGACCTTCCAGAACGAGAGCTGCTGTACCAATGACACGTTACTGGAGACGAATGCTGACGAAAGTTCGGTTGCCGAATAGTAAAATGTTGAAAAACATTCTGGAATAATCTTTCAACAATTTTAATGTATAATATTGAGAAAAAGTCCGGTATCGTAAACTTTTGTGCACGTATTTATTATACAAGTTCCTACCTATTTTTCTATGAAATACTTGTGGGTTGTAGATATATTATTAAAATTTTTATAATATTGTTTATACATAGTCCAATTTTCGTAATTGTACAGGGTTTAGAAGTGTGGAATCTGGAGATTTAATCAACATGTTGTATTATTTTGCCCCCTACTGTATAAGCGTTTTATAGAAATTTAACAGCGAAGAAAATATTAATAAAACTAGTCATATTTACTCAAATTGAGAAAAAACAAAATCGAAAACGTTTCGGAGTCCAGCTCCATCTTCAGTTCTGTAAAATACAGAGAATTCAAAAAGTTCAAAAAATACAAACATTACGAAGAATACAAGCAAAAAGTAAAACGAACACAATTGTAACAACAAAAAGATAAATAAATGTCAAAACTACGCCTAAAAACTAGCAAAAAAAGTAACGAAAAAACACACACTATGAATTTACCATTTGAAGGGGATAGGAACTAAGCATATTATTTAGGGAAGGTTTTCCTTTAAAAATATGAAAGGATTCTAAAATTCGTTGGTCAAACTTATTGGGAGCGCTATCAATGACTTTAAAATCTTCCTCACGAACTACTATATTGCACTGTTCAGCATGGTTGCGTATGGCTGAATGAGGAGGATGTGCAAGTAAGTTCCCGGTACGGTGGCTCCTACCGCGGTGTTCTGCTATTCTTTTGTAAATACTGCGTGACGTCATCCCGACGTCACGTCATCGCGAACAGTGCAATATAGTAGTTCGTGAGGAAGATTTTAAAGTCATTGATAGCGCTCCTTATGAGTTTGACCTACGAATTTTAGAATCCCTTCATATTTTTAAAGGAAAACCTTCCCTAAATAATATGCTTAGTTCCTATCCCCTTCAAATAGTAAATTCATAGTGTGTATTTTTTTGTTACTTTTTTTGCTAGTTTTTAGGCGTAGTTTTGACATTTATTTATCTTTTTGCTGTTACAATTGTGTTCGTTTTACTTTTTGCTTGTATTCTTCGTAATGTTTGTATTTTTTGCACTTTTTTGAATCCTTTGTATTTTACAGAACTGAAGATGGAGCTGGACTCAGAAACGTTTTCGATTTTGTTTTTTCTCAATTTGAGTAAATATGACTAGTTTTATTAGCATTTTCTTCGCTTTTAAATTTCTATCAGCATTGCGATTCAAGCAAAGTGATAATTTTTTTAGACATAAGCGTTTTATCAACAGATTCAATACCAGTTACACCTACATGTAAGATGAAAAGGTAGATATTATTGAAGCATACTTGACAAGAAATTACGTTTAAAGGACAGGTTGATGAATTTGCAGTACCGTGGTTTCTCCAATGTCGACAAAGACAGACTACGCGGAACATTTTTATTTTCTTTCGGCTTTTGGAACAGTTGTATGTGGAAAAAGACAACAACGAGAACACGATACTCGATTGTACTGTGTGTGTGCTAAGATCATTTAGCAACTGCCCAGAAATGAACTAAAAATCACCTTGACCTTGTTAAACAAAACAAAACAAAAAAATTTAAATCGGTGTGTTACTGATTTCTAAGCTGTTTTTTCACTTCTATTGAGGTTGATCACTAACGTTGTTCACAACTTTTTTGTTTTCGATTGTTATTCAATTAGTTTTTTTCACATCTAGTGATTCCAGAATTTTTCTCACTACTACAGAAACAGTGTGAACATGTCAATTTGTTTTTCTCTTTTTCATTCGCTCGTTATAGAACTCGCACAGTGAACATTCTCTTCCTGTGTACAAGGTTGCCTCGTACACTATTTACACTCTCGTCTCCATTACTTGTTCAGTAATTATTGAGACGCACATTCAGTTGCATTCTATTTCTTATCGAAAATCCCACAACTCACCTACCTTTAAATCTTAGTGGTATACAGAGCCGTCAAGATTAATTAGGAGCTTTTTGCCTTTTCTCAAAATTATTCCTTATACCCATTTCAACATATTTATTTAATGTAACCTCATCGTTCCTCAATAATAATTGCGATCTTGAGACGAGACTTAGGACAGCTCCTCTTAACCTTTTTCGCATATACGTTACGGAAGGATTTTCGAATTGCAGCCGTTACGCAGTTTGTATTCTCTTGGGAAGTAACACCGACGCTCCCCAAGCGCTCCAGTACCAGTATAGTTGCGGGAGTTAAGATCCAAAGAACTGGAAGGCCAAACGTTCTTAAAAACAAACGATGGAAGATTCTCCTTTAAGAAATTCGAAGATTCAGCCGCATGTGCCGGCACAAAGTTTTGAATGAACATAAATTTGTTAGCATCATAGTTCCTGCGAATCCAATGCAGCAGAACGTCACCAAATATCTTCAAATACTCCACCGTGTTGATCTTAACTAAGGTTTATACGAAAGAGGCGGCAGTGGACTAGTCCATCACTTGCGATGGCTCCAAAAACCATAACGGAAGCAGTTTTTTTGCATCACCTGTGGCACTTGTGAAAGGTCGTCGGCAATGATTCCAACTTTCTGGCGATCAGCAACTTCATCCACACAAATTTATCTTGTCAATGAAACGCGGATACGTCCTCCTTTGTTCTTCAGAAGGCAAAGAAGCTTTGAGTTTCCTTCAGCTCTGATTTCTATTGAACAAGCAGTTTGGATATGACGGCGTCATTAAATTTAGGACTTCATCCTAAGATCAAAATTACCTGCGGGACTGATTGTTCCACTACTCAAATTTTGCTTTTTGGCAAGTATGGTCATTAACTGAGTTGGATCCGCCCTCATCGACGTTTTCAGCTCCGCCAAAAAGGTTGAAGTTCTCTTTCGATTCATTCGAGGTTTGTGAGAACTTCGCTTGACTTTAACTTCAGCATCAAACTCAGCTACAATTCTGTAAACTGTTGCTGCAGTGTAGATTACTCTGTACTCTTTAAAATTACCGTAGGTTAATTTTCAGCACGTCTCAATTCTGAAATGGTATGTGTCCGTACAGATTCCATTGTTATTTTTTTTTGTCGTAGAGCTTCACATATAGCTAAAAGTAGATAACATAAAAATTACCTGAAACAGAAATTTCATCATTCCGATTGAAATCACAAGTCTTAAAGCATTTTGAAAAAATCCCAATTCATCTTGACGACCCTGAACTCTAAATAAATGCAGGCATGGTACAACGATTTTAAGCAATTACTTTCCTCATACTTTAAAAGGATAAGTCATAACAGCTTTTCCATTTTTACCTTGGCATACTAGAACCTGTTCACGTTATGTTAAATACCATCACTCTGTTATTATTATTACTGTTATTATTATTACAGACGGCAATGACTTATCGCGAGGTTGTCTGCTGGAGTTGAATGGAATTGCAGCAGACGTATAGTGCCATGCTTTCCTAGATACCAGAAATGTTGGGTTGTTACTCGATATTGCCGATAAAACAAGCGAAAATATGCTTGGATATGCATGAATTTCGATAAATTACCTAAAAAATGATTAAAAATTAGACTAAATTAAATTTAAATGATCAAATGAATTAAATGAATGAACCTTGAAACATCATTCCTTTCTGTATACTGAATCTAAATCATGTCATTGTTGATTCATTCGTTTCAAGCGTGCTATGAATAATTTAACCCAAACCAAAAATATTATCGCTTTCTCCAAGCTATTTTTTCATAGTTCATTACGCTCATGCCGTTCCTATTTTACATTCGAATGCTTAACTCAGAGCATTACTGTAATTTATATTCAATTTTATGTTGCAGTATTAGATCCCATAGTAACACACCGACCAGCTGTCCATTCTTTGACGGATATAAGCTCAACTTTCATTTCTTCAACGTAAAACAAATTAATTTTTTTTCGTTATCATTTGAAATTTAGAAGCTCGCTGGAAATAAGCGCTTTGGCCTCTGGAGAGAATATTATATTCCTCGTCTCTTTTCGTGGAGCAAACACTGAATATATTTGTAGCTCCAGTTTCACCTCAAGTATTGGGTGCGGAGGTCAGTCCTGCATTTTTGAGAAGATTGCCTTGCACACCATGAACATTCATCTCCATTACTTGATCAGTAATCATTGAAATGCCCATCCAGACATTGCATTCTATTTCTTATCTAAAAAAGCAAGATTGACTATCACACCCTACATATCTTTGTAGCATAAGATTTTATCAAGCTAATGAGAACATGTGCTGTTTCGAAGATCTCGCTATCAATAAAGGGAGAAACCATGCGAGCTAATTTTTGTATAACGGTGAACAAAAGTGGGATTTTAAAAAAATGGAATGAGTAGGAGATTAAGAAGGACGTCAAACAGGTTAATATTTAGTCTAAGCCTGTAATTATTTTTTACCGGTAACTACCTATGAGGACGTCCTTCTCGCAATTAATTTCAAACACTGAAGTTCTATTTAGAGTATGAACGTCAGTGAATACTCACACAGACATGGCATAAATTACAATTTAGTACGTGGATGTCCGTCCTCGTCTCATAAATTACATTGACTATTTCATTAAAGCAATTCTCTTATCATTTTCACTTCTTTTAACAAAAGTGCATGTATCATATAATCATGAGGGATGAAAGAATTAGTTCCTGGAGTTCCTTATGGAATATTTTCAATGATCCCCTCTTATGAAGCATATGCATAACCATAATACTCACGGTAAACATTTGGACATGCACCCGGCTTCAATTTTACTGTGCAAAAATTTATTTTGTTCAGATAGCGAAATAAGCATGATAGAGAAAGGGTGACCAAGTAAGTCTTAACATTTCCCAGCTAAAATCGTTGAAGCAGCTCTAGATGTCATTTCCTCCATTAGGAGGCAGGCAGCAGAGAATGAGCTTGGCTAACTCCTCACAAGCCGCAGTAGACTTCATCAACGTTGTGGGCCATCTGAGAGGGGACTGATATGCGACGCTTTTGTCGCGAGTATGGTACAGAACTTTAGGAAAAAATGAGAACAGTTCCTGTACAACTATCTGCTTCCTGTTCCAATATTTGCAATGATAGACTTAAATGATGCACTTAATAATGTAACGATAGATGCAACAATAAATCTTAAGGAATTATGATGTTTACGGTATCGAATAAAATACCTAATTTTGCATTCCCTAATACTTATATTAATACATTTTAAAATTAAAATATTTGTTCTTATCTTGATGGGCATGTTTTGAGCAGTTTTCAGAGCAGCCGTGTCTAGGACGA
Organism: Morinoia aosen; assembly: GCA_030386875.1. Classification (NCBI taxonomy): domain Eukaryota; kingdom Metazoa; phylum Arthropoda; class Malacostraca; order Amphipoda; family Talitridae; genus Morinoia; species Morinoia aosen. The sequence continues at coordinate 20,499,043 of CM059577.1, read as the reverse complement.
AATTTGTAATTGTCAAATTAAATGTGATTGTAATTTGGTGAATCAGAAGGTAAAGAATAAGAATTATCTAACATTACACACGCAACAAAGTAAAAAAGGCATCATCACGGGCTTCTCGAACAATTCCGCGCACGTAATATTGTTGCTTAATGCTGTTCAGTAGAAAAACTGTAACAATTAAAACGCTGATAACGTCTTTTCCTTCAGCGTTTTTTTCTTCTAAAAATAAACCAGTGTAATTAATCAATATTTTTAACAACAAATTTGATTTCACAAAACGAAAAAAATCTGTTATACTAACGAAAAATCTTCCAGGAATTACCTAGAAATAAACGGGCTCGGAATGAAACAAAGTAAGGTAGGTTACATTTGCACCAAATGCAATCTTAATGACCATAAGCACCAACAAAAGTTATTCAAAAACTGTAGGTCCGAACTGGTGGTAGCGGGACAGATGACAAGGCCGTCTGTCCGCGCTCGAAAGACGGACTGCGGATCCACTAGGGTCCGAGAGTCGTGCCGTCCTCGAGCTTCCCGTCTTTTTCGTTAAGGGAAAACAGCTGTGAAAGAATAGTTAGTTATTAATTAGAGGCCAAAATCAAGGAATGTGAATGAAGGTCTCATTGAAGTATACCACTTCCGTGGCGAGTAGTAAATAACTAAGCAACGGAAGATTTGATCAATTGGAAGAAATTTAATGGTCTATCGCTTACCGAGATTTAAGAGTATCAATTACAAAGATTTAAGGGTCTATCAATTACAGAGATTTAAGGGTCTATCACCTACAGATATTTAAGGGTCTATCACCTACAGAGATTTAAGGGTCTATCAATTACAGAGATTTAAGGGTCTATCAATTACAGAGATTTAAGGGTCTATCACTTACAGAGATTTAAGGGTCTATCAATTACAGAGGTTCAAGGGGCTATCAATTACAGAGATTAAATGTTTGATGAATTACGAAAAATAATAGATTCAAAAAATTATCGTAAGCTGCCGTCTTCCCTTTTAGATTACAGGCCGTGTTGCAATGACCACAGGCTACCTTAAGCAATCACTGGCATTCAGCACGACTTCATTCCAAACACCTCTGACTTACTGCTTTAGTGGTGAAGCCGGTCCTGGCTGCCGACGGCGGCCGTCGTAGTGCTGCAGATCGGTGGATCCCCGGGAGGAGGAGGCTCGGGAGGGCTTAGTCCCTCATGACGAGATGCGGGTGTCTCGTAGAAGTCGGCTATAAGCAGCGAGTTTACGCGGTTGCGTCGAAGCGTAGACAAATAGAGCCAGTAACGAGCCCTGTCTCTCCGCGCTCCAGTCTGGAGAGCGACCCCGTTCGAGTTCGCAGCGTTACCCATTTCAGCTTCTCATTTGTGGTCTGATGTGAAGAAGGCTGGAAGAAGCTTCATAAACTTTTAAGGCAAGCCAGGGCAATGAAATGAAGGTGAAGCCAAATGCCAGTGATTGTTCCTATTGAATTTAGATGACATTAGCTTCCTAATTCACCTACGGTTGAGGATTTTCCTAACATATACAGCTTATATCGTAAGTATTGAATTCAATTTCGATCTAATTTACCAAGATTAGAATTCAACGGAGCTGACCAGTTTACTAACACGAGCGAGTCACTGATTGTGGCGTACTTGTGTGGCTCACATGAGCAGCGAGATGACGATGCCAGTGGGATGACGATGCGCAAATATCCCACTGCCAGAAAACGATGCGATCTTATACTAACTTTTAGAGGTAATCATTTTGACTTTATGAAAAAATTGTATCAGGATTTAAAGGCAGCTGCTATAATACAATTAAAAGCAGCTGCTTTAAAGGTAGCTGTTTAAAGGCAGCTGCTATTTTAATGCCTCTGCCATGTCTCAGCAAGAACATAGTTAGGATTAATGCGTGACATCGTTATCAAACGGATTGATTTCGTTCGTTACAGTTTCACCCGATGGGAAAATAAAAACCCAAAATGGAAGATTTAATTGAATGATCTAATTAGGGTCCAAGATGTAACTTGCTCTGCAGTTAAGCTTAACGGTTGTGCGTCGCCGAATATTTTGAGCCATTAAAACTTTCAGGTATCGTTCGCCAAGAAGCGATTCAGACGCGTTGACGTAGTCGATTGGGAGGGCTCGGTTGGTGACTTGTCGTGTTGAGCGAACTCGGAATGGTGGCTACGCTGCCTTCGTTGCCGACTAAAGATCTCGTAGGTGAGAGTTGGGGGTGGTTGTATGATTGGCACATGACCATATCAAGTCCTTGTAACTCTTTAACGTAGTATATTTGATCTCTCGGTTACTGAGCAAAACGTGCTTACTTCAACGGTCGCAACCTTATGTTAAAGTTTATTTCACTAAGAGCCCGTCACCCTATCTGCAGATGAACGGAAATAAGATATTTGCACCCAGCTTTCAGAACGCCATTTTTTATGATAGGACGACTCAGTAAGAAACATTTGTATTTTGAGACATCAGTCTTTAATTGTAGACCTTCATGGTTTTCTCAATTTTGATATTTTAATTATCTATTTACGATAATTTAATGTTCATGGGTCAATGTTTACAATTTCAGGAAAATATTTCTGAAATTGAGTGTCGTAATGCATTCAATGAATTATGCTTCCTCGATATACAGTATATATGATTGAACACGTGAACCTGCTGAATTCAACAGTCTTAGTTATAACTGTATAGCAGAATACAAGTTCAAGACTGTGATTCCAGACTGCAAATTTTGGACTGCGAAATATTGTAGACCGGCAGGTGGTGTTTTTGCTTTTTCTACACTAGTTAGTTTTTTTTAACTTGAAGGATTAGCCAAAAGAACGATGCATGATTTTTATATTGTAAATAAATTTCATGCCTTGTTCACAGTGGATGCAAAGAGTTATCTTCATTGCAAAAACAGGTCTTCATCAAACATCAAGATGAAATGAAATGTTTGCCTGGCATCCGTCATAGTCGTCGCGCAGCAAATGTGTCAATATTGAAGGCACAAATTTGGAAGGCTGGGAACAACGCCGGAGTTTAATCAGTAACCATCCATAAGGATCACATTCCGGCGGCTAGTATCATCCCGTCGATATGCAGTGTGTAACGAGTTGCTAATATTGTGTATCGAATGTTATCTACCAATATGTTGTTCAATGCAAGTCATCAAAAATGGTTCCTCTGCAGGCACCAAAGTAATTTTGAATTGAGACTCTAACAGTTTTATGCATTCTCAACACATTCCAAGGTTGTAATGTATACCATCCCTAGCCTTCACCATCGAAACATTTATCTTATAATTTATCCTTGTTTGATCATCTGCAAAATCTAAAACAAGCCCAATGCGTTTTTCAAAATGCAACGAAAGCATGCAAGGACCTTTGGAGGGTAACGAGGTAAAAAATAAAGTCGAGAGAATCGTTCATTGAAAATGTAAAAATGCCAATTCAAGGGATGTAAGAAACTATCATATAAAAATGGAATCAAATTTAAAGTCCCCCTAGAAAATGTGCTAGCTAGTTAATGTTAATTGGAAGTTATTGAATCGGGATAAGCGTGTTCTGTCATACAGGATTTTTTATAAGTATATATTATGGCTCTTCACTTATGGAATGGGTCTACTTGTTTATGTAAAAATTTGGTACTCAAGGTTCAGATGCGTCCCGTTTCATGATTTTGTTGCTTACTTTTGTATTTTTATTTATGTTATTTCGTATCATTCTTCCACCTTGCACTAGGTTTACCTTTTGGCGGTTGAAAGCGAATAGTAATATTTTCTGTTGCATGAGTATGTGCAATTATACTATCATGGATAACTCATGGTAAAACTTTCACTTTATTTCTTATCCGTTTATCTGCAAATCTTCTTTCTCTAATCTTCATTATCTATCGAAAGTTTGAACCCCCCTCCTTCGACACCTGATTTTATTTACACTAAAAAGATTTACTCGATTGTAAGAGGGTCACATGAGTAAAGAGGGTCACCTCTTCAACAAGGTGTCGTGAAAATTGTCTTTATCTACGCCAGAGAGAGCGAGCAAGCTGTAGTCGTTCCCAACGAGCAGGGAAGTAGTGCTTTCTATTGCTCTCAGCCCGAGGTTGTGACTGTTGAACAGAGCTGAAGAACGAGAGCGGAGTCTTGGCGCATGAGTAGCAGCGATGACTGCAGAATGAAGAGAGAGGGTATACTATTGAGTGGTGGCAGGACAGCTCGCCATGCCACTGGCTAGTTGAGGAATGGCGTCCTAAATGTATGACATTAGCTCGAGTAGCTCGCGTTTTGGACCATACATTTATGTTTTTTGGGATTCTTCTCTTGACTCCGTGCAATGAGGATGTTCCTTGTTTTTACTCCGAAACAAAGTGAATTTATTGGTTAATTGGTTAGAAACCATGAATTTCTAATCTAAAAGAGGGCTTACTCACGCCATGAGGATCCAAAAGGGAATTAAACTTACCATAATCTAAATCATCAAACAAAAAGTGTAATATTCCCTTTAAAAAGAGGGTTGAGTCCGCATCTTCACAAGGAACCCAGCTCTCACAATCTTCAAAATGGACGCAAAATAAAACAAAAGACGTAGCAACAGTGAGTCTCCGTCAATGTTTAGCCCGTATCCTGACGTAGAAAAATTATCAAAGGAAAGTAAGCAAGTGGTCTCTATTCTAAAGGAACACTTCGACTCATTAATGACAAAATTTCAAAATGAAATGACAAAAGTTCAAAATAAGATAAGTGATCTTAAAACACTTATTGAGACACTTACGAAGAAAAAATCTGAGCAAAAGAAAATTATCGACGAGCAATCTGAAAAAAATTGTTTAGTCTCCCGTCTGAATCGCTTAGAAAAAACGATGTGCGTAAGGAGATAGAAAACAGGAAGTGCAGCCTTGTTCTTTGTGGGTAATTACCGCATTCACGTGAAGACGAAGATTGTAAGCAGACAGTTCGCAAACTCCTGAAGAACGAAATCAACATCGACCTCTGTAACACTGACATCACGTCAGCTAACAGAAAGGGGGAAAAGCCTGCAACTGGATACGATAATCGAAGAAACATCGAACTAAAGCAATGTAACGAGAAGCGAGAAATTTTGACAGCTTGCCCTATTAGAAAACCAAAGTTCTACACAAATGAGTACCTCATACCTTTACGAGCTAACATAATGTACACTTTAAGAATAGCCAGAAGAAACTTCTCGCAGAAAATTGAAATCCCGAAAAGCCTGGACGGGAATATAAGTGTCTTCGCCTCTATCCCTGGAAAACCGAATTCAAGGCGTCATCCGATCAACACGCCTGATGAGCCCGATTAATATCTGATGCAGCAATTGGGCATGTCCTCGAAACAGGTGTTGGGTGATCATTTTTTACTCGTATTCTACTGACTGTTAGCCCGATTTCATATCACTTATACAACAGAAATGATCCTTCTTCCGTCTTCGCCAGAATTGCCCTTCTGCATTTTCAAAGGAATTCGCGTCAGATATCCCTTCGATTTCCACCTTGTTCACTATCCCACTTTAGTTACATATAAATTTACCGATCTGATTATTATTTGCGTGTAACCTTTGTTCCGTAACTCCAAAAATCAATTTCGACTTTAGAGATAAGATATCATGTCACTGTCGCTTCAATTTTATACTTTTATACAGTAATTTAATGATCGTTAATTTTAATCTATTGCATCTTTAATGGCATTTTGTGTTATATGCGGATACTACTTGTTGTGTGCGAGCTTTGTAACAACACTATTAGCAATTTGTACTTCCCAATGCTGTCACTACATTAAGAGCAATTTATGAACTCCAATGCAGTCGCTTATGGACTGAGTGCGTGTACTCCTTATTAAAGAACGCTAGATTTTTTTTCTTTCATTTTTACTTTTTAATCTAGTTTTAGGTAAGAATATCTTCATTTTTATCATGACTTTGTATTTCATTTTTTCTACGTTCTATATTACTTAATGGTCATTAATTGTAATGACTGACCATGTTGATGTATTCGACGAAATTGAACCAGATCTCAATCATTTGAACAGACTATATCCAAACCTAAATGAAACTAGGAACTTTACGTATATTAATATTAAGAATTCAATGAATCGATGAAAACACCCTGCAATGATTTTTCACCATTACTTTGAAACTGTAAGTCACTCTATCCTAAAATTGATGAAATATCTCGTAATTGATGAAATATCCTAAATATCTATCTTGATGAGCCCGCATCAACTTTGAGGGCTCATTGCACCATACAATATGAAATAGAAGCATGGCACGGAACTGAGCTAAAGTGTAACTTTGACGTGCTTAGCTTCACCGAAAGCTGACTAGATGGCTCAACTAAAGACATGATTCAAATGCAAAATTATCGTAGCCACCACTCACTACTCAATAATAATAAGCGCAGAGGATTCATTAGTACGTACATATCTAAACACATAGATTCAAGACCCATAGTGCAACTATGAATCGGGATCATATAGAGTCACCATTCGTAGAACTGACTATAAATGCTAACCGGATTATTCTTGGAACGGTTTATTGGCCTCCAACAGCATGTCCTGTATCTTCCCTGAATAAGCTCAATCGTATTATGTGGTAGTTTAACAGGTCTTTATACAATGACATAGTAATCTGCGGTGGCTTAAATTATGATCTGCTGAAACATGAAAGCTGTGAACCAATCTCAAATTTCCGAAATGTTTTTCAGTCAAAATCCTTCCTTCTAATTATCACAAAACCTACATGGATATCCTCAGAATCTGCTGCTCTGCTCGAAAATATCTTCATGACAGATCCAACTGAATTTCTAACTGAAATAATTACTTTCCACTTCATCACTCGCATAATTACACCGAAAAATAGACAGAAGCCTTGGAATACTGAAGACATCGTGATCAATATAAAGAAACGTCAAGCCTCTCCTATTTCTAATCTTTATTAACGATATTGTTAAATGTACATCATTTTTCAAATTCATACTTTTTGCCGTTGAGAGCACGCTTTCTACAGTCCTTCCCAATCAAAATCCCGCTCTAATTGCGGAGAGTATAAACAACGAACTCCATATGGTTTCTCTGAGGCTCAAAAAATTTTAAAAAGGCCTTAATATTGATAAAACAAAATATATCATATTCTCATAGAAGAAAAATATATCTTTTCCCCTCATTAATATTGGCGAAGGTGAAATCGAAGAAATTAACTCATGTAAGTTCCTGGGCATCATAACTGCAGATAAACATCTGAACTTCAAAAAGCATATCGCTCATATTAGTACTAAATTATCAAAATCCTTCGAAATTCTTCGAATTTATTGCCTGAAGAAGCTTTGCAAATACTTTACCGAACGCTCATTGCACCATACAGTATGAAATAGAAGCTTGGCACGGAACTGATAAAAATAAACCAATTCTTTGCTTCCTTATTATTCAAAAGCTTGGTCATAACACAGCATCCTCTTCGTTAGAACTAAAACTTGGAAATCATTCCCTGCGGAGATCCAGGAAAGTAATTCTTACAAAGTATTCAAAATAAATCTTGAATCTCTTTTCCTATCGGAGTATTAATCATGTAAACTAACCAGATCAAATCATTTCTCCGAAATCACTACATGATAGGGTAATTTAACATGGTTAATATCTTTGATCTTCAGCCTGTTCTCAAATCGTTTTTCGAATATTCCGTTAACATCTAGCCCATATAAATTATTTTGTAAGATTTATCATCGAATCTCGAGTAAGCCAAGCATTGATCAGGCTAATGCGTAACTAAGTTGAGTGAATTAGGTTAAAAATTATTGTACTCTTTAGAGTAGTGTTCATGGTAGGATGCCCTAGAAGTCACTGAACTTATTCGAGCCCACAGGTAGCTATATTCAAATTTGACCATTGTACTAGACTTATGAAACAATCTACTTCTGCATCGCTTGTGGTACATAAATTGTTTGAATTGTTTAAAGTTCTTTACATAAACTACCGAGCTGGAGCCAACTTTCGAGTTCATTGGTCTGCACAGAGTGGCGAGTCAATAAATAACGTTCGTATGATAGCTCCAGATCTGATTGTTGTGGCGAAAGACCGAACTACTAGAATGACACTGCATTTAGAATAGGCAGCTCCCTCAGTCTGTCAAGAATTTTTCTCTACTCTGCACAAGTACTTCCAATTCCGTGCGAAGTTCCATATAAATTTCGTTGTGAGCATTTTTTCCCACGAAATCTAGCTTATTCACATTTCGAAGTGAACATATATGGTGTTTTTTACTTAAACACTCTCATTACTCCATGATAAATAGATTGGGGCTTTTTGATGCTTTCACCTGTCCTGACGATTGATTGTATGATAATTTTATCTACCAAGCAAATGTTCACCACTTTCTTCTTTACTATGGGCATCACAAGAAACCACTTTAAATCCAAAGTTTACATTTACTAACACTCTTTCCATTGTGTTCTATTTGTTTGCGTGATTAGTTTACAAGAATATTACCCTTCAATATGTGTCATATCAGTTTACACCTGTATTCATTTGCATTTGATCAGTTTACGTTTATTTCACTCTGATATTCTTGAGTCCAATGAAGGCTGGCGAAAGTAATAATCGTTTCAATTATCGAGTCAAAATATTGCAATGGTCAGAAATTATTTAGTCAATATTTGAGCTTCTTTGAAAGTTCATTAGTGTTTATGGACTAATTTTTGAGAAAATAAATTTAATTTAAAAATTTTCCACATCAAAAACCTTTACAAAAACTATCAAAACCCTTTCAAGAAAAATAATGCTTCGAAACAGAAAAAGTAGTAGCAGGGTTCAAAAGTATTCACTGAGAGAATAAATACTCGCTTGATATTTGTTTGAATTAGCACAGATGGCACATGCGTAAATAGCTCTGACGAATTTAGTACGTATATTCACATCTAAAAAACTTCGAATCGAAGAAAGTGAAAACTTAAATTTGAATTCATGCTTGTTACAAATGACTTCACTTGTCGAAAAAATGCTCAATAACATGAGTTATCAATGGTTTAATAGTAGTTTTTACTTGCTAAAATTCAGTATTTGGAGGTTTTCAATGGGCTTACTGGTTCTACACTTCACTTCTCTCTTCAAGTTTGCTTCGTTGTGAAATTGTGTAAGCATGAAGTGGGTTAATGAATAGCAAAAATGCTCCTGCAAGACAAGAATATTACCCGTTGCAGACGGAGAAGCAATGTAACGTGCAACTGAAGTCTATTACAAAGCAGTAGCCGACCGGACATCCAAAAAGGAACATATTAATAAGACTGACGATGATGACATGTGATAATATAAAAATTTCAAAGGATATCACACTTTTCGGACGAAATTTATCGAGAAGCATTTTTAATTCATTTCGAAAACCTTCTAGAAAATATGCGCGAATGGATTATACATATTTGTGAACCGGCTATTTTTTGACAAAAACTTACAATAATACAAGTAATTAAAGTTTTTTCTTAAAATTAGAGTTTGATGTAAGAAATCATGTTATACTTTTATGAGTTAGAAGTTAGTAGTTTTCTCACAAATTCAGTACCCAACATTGGTGTCGTCTCAAGATGCTTTATATTCTCAAGTCGAAGCCCACTGTTACTGAAATTCATTTAGAATGAATGAAATAGGTCGATTTCGTGGAAATCTCCCTCTGAGATTAAAAGAGGAAAAAATATCATAATAAAAACAAACGTTTCGGATTATGAAAAAATCCATCTTTAACTTTCTAAAACAAAAATTTGAAACGTTACGAATGCGAAAATGTTATCACTCTTTCAGAAAATCTGAACATAACACATTCATGATGATAACATTTGTCGTACACTTATGTATATATAGCGAATATATTGCCCTGAACCATCGAATCTCAATATGGGGAGGAGGGGGCCATTATTTAGGCCCTCATTTCCTTTGTCAAATTAATTTATCCATAATGCTCGACCGAATACCCTGATTTTCGATTTATTTTTCAAAATAAGATTTCAATATTTTTCATTTATGTGTATTGTCAGGATATGCACAAAATTAGCCTTTATTTTACTCATCAGTGCTTATTATTTGGTTATGACCAAACATAGTTCTAAAACCAATTCTTCAGAACCAGCAGACTTTCGTCTGGATGCGAGTTGTAATAATTTGTTCCTTTAGGACAGTGCATGCCGTACTTAAATTTGTGAAGCCTGTCATTTGAGCTCTTGGATATTTAATGAAATAAACTTAGCTAGGTTGGGTATATTTATGTCTAAATTGTAAGCTGGTGGACGTTGACGATCGCCACGCGTTAATGCGGAGCGCGACCCAGAGGAGTCGCCTCACTGGCCGACCCAGCTTTGTCGACTGGTTGTCGACTCACCAGCCCGTGTTGACATTTGGTCAGCTGCGCAACCTTTGAGGAAACATAATCTATTACTTTACGTTTGATATTGGAAAAATATTACCGCATTATATAGTTCATGTTAAAATCGATTAAAAGCACTTGTTCATTTTTTAGGGGGGGGGGGGGGGGGGGGGTAGGGGGGGGGGGCAAAAATTTGTGGACGTAAAACTATTTCATTTCATTTCATTTCTTCACCTATTAATGTTATTATTACGCTCAACATTAGTTACTCGTAACCGACGCTAATGGTTGTTTAATTAGTTTGGAGGAAGTCAAATATTTTAATTTGTTTCACTTTTTATTTTACTTGAAGAACTTCCAAGTGTTACTCTGAATATTACCGACCACTTCGGGCTGTCCACGTCACGTACGTGGTTGTCCTGGAACCGAACCTAAAAATAAGAGACTTACCCTTACCTACATACATTTATGAAAATATATCCACTTATAATTTTTTCTGTAACCATCGAAAATTTTACACCAGCATAGCATGAAGTTTACATGATGAGCGCAGCGCATCTTGACAAGGGTTTCACTGTGTCACGAGTGTAAATATTGTCTTCAAATCGCACGTATTTTTCACACAATGAGAGCAGGTGTAGGATCATTGTAGGGAAAATTCAAAAGGTAGTGACGCTTGTATCATTAAGAATATAATTAGGTTTACCGCACTCTTTCCGTTGTTCAAGTAATCGAAGACTGACGTACTTAGTTTTATCTTATTCCAACTTAATTGATTGACTTATGGGATTCACAAAACATTTTTAGGTTTTTTAACTGTAGCTGCTTGCTGGTACACATATCAACACGAAGTATGTTATCATTGTAAGTACAAGTATTTTAAACTAAAACAATCGAATTCTATTCCAGGACCATCTGGAAGTGCTTAGTGAACTTATCTGTAATATGGATTTCACCAGCTAACGGGTGTATAAATATTATAATTGCAGGCAATATCTGAATGGGTGCATCTGTTCGGCGTTCACATCAAAGGAGTGAATACAACAAAAATTTGACAGGTGTTGATGCTTAAGTTACAGATACGCTCATCACCCACTTTCGGTGGTTCAAGTTATCAGGGTGTTTGGCTATTTTATACAGTTAACAACTTAATTAAATGGTACATATGCTCTATTGAACATTAAAAAGTCATAATTTATGACTGACTGACAATGCTATTTTATAGCAAAACGACAATAACAAGAAAACGTACATCATCACAAACAATTGCTAGTTCCCCACCGATTCAAATTCGTTGGTTGACAAATGGGAACTGAAAAGGACATAGTCTGTAAAATGCGAAAATTGGAATAATGAAATACTGATTCCTCAATTTTAAAATTTATATTTATAAAAACATGGTCCTAAATACAACAGTATTCCTCAATAATTGACGAGTTGTGATGTTTGAAAATATTTTAGTATTGATGGCATATGTAAAGAGGGTTCACTATTGTTTCAACAAAGTAGAACTTCGAAGAAGTGCAAGTAAATTCATGAAAACTAAAGAAGTAAATTTTGGCAGCACCAAACAATAACAGGAGATGTTTCTATTGTTAAGAAGCTTCTATGCACTCTCAACACTCCTTTTAGTTCTGTACGCATCGAAACATTTCAGTAGTGTCGTACTCGTACGACCACAGTGACTTGAACTTTATACATAATTGCGGAAGGAACATTCGTTGGAGCGAACAGTTCAGACCACTAGATCAAACTATGATATCTTACTTAACGTCAGAGACCCAAATTATTAGAAAAAAATATTAAATCGAGTTTGAAAATTGTTCTAAGCAATTAAAATCTGTTCGTTCCATTAACTTCCACTTTCCGTCAATTCGATTTTTTCAAATTTCAAACAGCTTAACAGTGTTCGATTTCGAACGCATTTGCTCAGATGACTAAAAAACTCTGTATTACCCTCGACAAAATTCACGTCTGTTACGTCCATGTCTGAATGCCCTAAGGACGAAGATATCCGGCCGCCTTCGCTCATATGCATGCGATCAACAACAATTCTTTAGGAAGGTTTTGTCCCAGAGCGTAAGTCGCTCAGGGAGAGGGTGGACAGCTCTGAGCCTTCCAGCACGCATCCATAATGTGAGCTCTGAGGACTGAAGTTCGCTGGGGAACCTCGGGCTGCTGTGATGCATGTATTTCGGCTTGGTTAACTTACTAGGCATTCTTCACAGAATTATCTACAAAAAGTAATAATAAAATTAGATAAGACTAAATACAGTATAACAATCATCAGGAATGTGTAGGTACTACATGTACATGGCTAGTGGTTTTTGTAGGATATCACTACATAATTGAATTATAGGAGCAGAAAAGAGTTGCGTATGGAACACTATAGTATTTGTTTCTGCAGGTATTATTTATAACAATTAATCATATGCGTAAGTATTTGAAATTACGCAGCGCTACAAATTCTTCTTTTTTCTTCCAACACGCGATCATGCTGCACCGAAGCTCCATTCTGATGCTGGCCTCTGGGGCCATTGGTCACTTTCGAAAGCCTCTGTTGGCGCAAAAGCGAAGTTTTTTATGCGTTTTCTTCGATAGGAGCTCATGGCCCAGGAGACTGACCCCTCGTTCATTATGTAAAAAGGGAGAAGTCCGAGTAATGGAGCGCTGCCTATATGCTGGTTATGCTTAGCGCAGATAAATACAAAGAAGGCTCTCGACTTGAAAGGCTATACGCCTCTGAGGGAATTTTAGCCTAGTGCGTTCCTCGACTCTGAAGGAAAATGCACTGCAGTTCCCGTATTGAAGGAAGTACTTTTGTAAATTTTGACTGACACCGATAACGCTGGGATCCTGAAAAGAGTACATTCATAGGTATTGCTATCGCAAATTAGAAGAATGATTTGTCAATGTCTGTAAATGCTGTGAATTTTTCCATCTCCGAGTGTCAAAGGTTTCTTGAAGACGAAAAAAATCGATGATAGATTCAAAGGAACTAAGCAGATGTGTTAGGCATGCGTTACTAAGTATTCTATATATGCGAGTTTCAGTACATTAATTCACGAAAGGTCGCTGAAATTTTCTTCGTCTTGACCCCGAAATTGATCTTCTATTGATCAAGGAAGCTGAATCATCAATCCAGAAATAAATTTATCTTGAGAAGGTTTTGCATTTAGGTTAATAACGTATCGTTTTCATTAGAAGAGTCAAGTTTGGGAAAGAGCAATTACAACTCGAGCACGAGTTTCTACTTCTGTCGGCGTTTCTTAGCGATTGTTTGTGACATGTTTGTTCACAAGACGCCTGGCGCCGCCAAACTTGTCGCCTAAGTGTCAAAGTGGCTCTCGTGGGGCTTAAAATGAACTCTTCTGGAGGCATAGTCAGTCGACTGGAGACAAGCAGAGAGAGAATTTACGATGCGTTGAGTGAACTGGAAACGGAGGAGACTAAGGGAAGCGTACGTACACTGCATACGGGCTGAACTATTGTGATTACCGGTATATCGAAGTAGAGGTATCTGCAAGTGAAAGCATACAAAGTCGGCTGAAGATAATACTGTAAGTGTTAATGGCTAATAGGACTGATTGCACTTAAGATATATCTGGACTAAATACATGTATGTAGGATGGTGGTTTCCAAGCTGGATGGTATCGAAAACTGAAGAAATCCAGTAGTGCGTGCATTAACAAATCTTGGATTCGAAGGCTGAAGGCGTAAAAACTTGAGGTTTGAAAGCTTTGTGAGAACAGATGAAAGAGCGCAAACCTGAACACGTAAACTGACGTTGAAAAATGAACGAGCTTTTGTATAAGCTACTCAATTGCACTTAAGTAGCGATATGACAGATTTTTGAGCTTAATTTTTGTGTCTGTAAACGGTAACATTAAGCTAACTCCCATAGGGGCTCGAAAATGTACCTGGCTAACGATTGAATGTTTCTAAAGTTAAAATTTTGGAACTACCAAAACGTAAATCAAGGTGGAGCTGGAAAAGCATAGATGTTTTGCAGGTGAGCTACCTTTTCTAAAATGAGCAAATTCAATTGGAATTGTATTCTGTGAAACAACCTATTTTCCCATAACACCATTGTACAATAGTAAACCGTTTTTGCTTGAGCACATTTTTTTTCCTTCCCTAAAAATTGAATAGCATATAGAAATACTATTACCATTTTACATTCTACGTATAATTATACTGTCGTGGAAACAGTTTCAGAAGAAGAGCTTGAATATTTTTTTACTTCTATTTCCTGTATTTTTACGTCAGAAAATCATCTGAACGAACTTATTCGATATTAATACAAATCATATACCAAAAATGATGTATTGAATATGTAGTGTACAGGTATTGAATTTTCAAAGGGAGGCCGGTTGAAAAGTAAGGTTTGCAAATAATAATAGCGTTTGATGAATATGGCTAAAATTGCAGAGCTACCCCCACGCCAGGAAAAGATAAAATTCGCAAACTTTACGTTTTAACCGGCCTCACACTAAAAATTGAAAACCTGAACACTACATATTTAACACGTTATTTTTGCTATATGATTCGAATTGATTTCGAATAACTTCATTCCGATGATTTTTCCACGCAAAAATAGAAGAATCAGCAGTAAAAAAAACTATTCTAATTCTTGAACTGCAGTATTTCTATACGCTATTTTTAGCGTGGTATTTCAGCAGAGCCCTGCACTCGACCCGACCGAGAGCGCAGCTTGAAACGTTCGTGATATTGATCTCGTCTCATCATTTCTGGTCACCTTGAATAATTTCTCTGGCACAGAAGTCACAAAATTATCCTACAAATCCGAGCTAAAATGGGACTCCAAATTTCCTTGCATTAGTTATCACCCTGCCAGGCTGACCTTGAAGCGAGCTTTCGGCTATTCAGATGTGCCTAAAAATGGGAATATTGTATGGAAGACTTGTTAAATACATGTGTTTCACAATTATAAGCTAAGTAGTGAAATGCACATCAAAATATTTTGAGCGCACCTTTTTCTGTTCATTTTTACTCAAAAGTTCACGATTACTGTGCAAAAGATGTTAAGAATTACGAGATCACGTCTCAGTCACTGGAAATGTAACCATGAACTGACAGTCATGTAGAAGTACCACACTGCTTTGTGTGAGTCCCTCAAGTGTGGGACGTCGTACGTTTGTATTGGAGTATTGCAGCCGTGAGTAGTGCAGGCGCGAGTACAGCAGGCGAGAGTACAGCAGGCGGGAGTACAGCAGGCGGGAGTACAGCAGGCGGGAGTACAGCAAGCGGGAGTACAGCAGGCGGGAGTACAGCAGGCAGGAGTACAGCAGGTGGGTGTACAGCAGGCGGGAGTACAGCAGGTGGGAGTACAGCAGGCGGGAGTACAGCAGGTGGGAGTACAGCAGGAGGGAGTACAGCAGGTGGGAGTACAGCAGGTGGAAGTACAGCAGGCAGGAGTACAGCAGGCGGGAGTACAGCAGGCAGGAGAACAGCAGGTGGGAGTACAGCAGGCAGGAGCACAGCAGGCGGGAGTACGCAGCATCTCCACAAACAAGTGCCGCACCCTGAGGGCACGCAGCTCTACGGCGTCGAGGGCCAGGAAGACAGTTCCTGGAGCCGAGTATGGAATGCGAGAACAGAATGGGACTGAAGGAAAGAAATAATACCTCAATGGCACTTGCCTAGCACGAACATGACGATATTGTTCACGTTTCTGTTGTCAACTCGAATCAGAGAATATTTCAATGATTTGTGCTCTAAACAAACGATTCACCAGATTTTGATGGAGCTCGTTGGTCTTATATCAATGAGAAAAATTCACATAAAGTATTTATTTTTAATTCGACAAATGTTTAATTAGTACAGGTTTGCGGGGATGCATGAAACCCTGAACAATTTATTCTGAATTCCATATGATAATAATTGATGCGCTAAAAACATTTTTCGCCATGTTGTACGTGAAAACCAAACTTGAATGAAAATTTATCAACTCGCCTTCGTCCTTCAAATCAAATTCGAATGCGTTGTTGTCAAGATCATAACTTCGTTAAAGTCACGACACAGCGTTATTTTTGCTTGAAAGCTCTAACTAACCCAAGTTGAGTTGAAAATGGCGTTCGCCAGTTGCTGCAATGGCAAACCTCGCTTGAACTTAAAAGTTATTATTGCAGAGCTTTGTGTGTCTCTGCAGTGCGATGTATCTCTTGACGGCCAGTAACATTTACTGTGAAACTATTCTCAGCGTCGTCGGGAGTGAAGGAGTTCCTTTTCTCAGTTATTCTTCTGGTAGAGCCCGGGTGATTGTTAGGGGGCTTCTGGACTGTTGGATATCATCTTTCTATGTTCTGCAAATTATCCATTTTCTCTATAAACTCACTTGTGAGGTAATAGAGGATCTTCCGCTCATGATTGGTATTTAATAGCTCATTCTACCTATCCACCCCACAATATGATTGTATCGCACTTTTCAGATTTCATTCAATCACCAAATAAATTTGAGAATAAGAAAAAGGACCAGTCTTAATCTTACCATTATAAGCCGAGTATACATTGGGTAAATATTCTGCTTTCGATTGGTCAATGGTGAACCTTCTTTGGAGACGAATTAATGGATTTTATTCGGTTTTGTCTTGAAAAATTCTGCTCGTTGAAGAATAAAAACTTGTGATGTTCGGTTATTATGTATTCTGAATTGCACAGACTAAGATTTGCTCTGAGTACATTGATTTAAGGTGACTAAATGAACCTACAGTGTTACCAAGATTGGGTTTCAAGGTTTCCAGTTGGGTGAGAATTTTTTATTTCCTTGGCCCAGAATATTCTCCGCAGTAATTTTTAAAATCCATCTTTTTTTACGCTTAATTTTTTCTTATTTAGCTCCTTGACAGTGAAGTAGATCATAAATGTGGCGCAGCTATTTAGCTATGTCATGAAGCTATAGGAAGCCTTTATCAAATTTTTTGGAATGGAGGATTTTTTAATTTTACAGGCGCTTACTTCTAACTTAAATTAAACTTGTTGAAAGTTGAATTGAAATATGACAAGAGATAAAAATGTTCAAAATATACTTGGAAATATTGCGTTGTCAGAAATCAATAATCAATGTTATCTTCTAAATGCTTTATAAATACTAAAAATTTGGTTGGAGCACTCTTGACAGTTTTAAAACAAAAAAGATAGCAAAGATAGCTGATTTAAAAATCATTTTAATACGTGAACGTTTCGGCTTAAAGCTCAAGCCATTATCAACACCTGTAAAAGCGAATTGAAATACAGAAAACAAGACACAGCTAAAAGACAAAATGAGTACAACTTTAAAGAGTACAAGAAACAACAACAAAATAAGAAAGAATATAGAGATTATACTGCAATTAATTCTGAGAATCAGGCTATTTCTAACTGAAATGATGATAACATTGAATTTAGAGCTGGCTTTAATTCTTTAATGTAAAGAGATTCTAGTATATGTAGGTCGTTTTTATTTGCACAGAAATTTAAAATTGAAAAATCAGATTTGCTTACTATTACACTACACTGCTCTGCGTGATCCCTAATGGCTGAAAAAGATGGCTTTGCTAAAACTCTACCCGTTCTGGAGCTCCTACCAACGTGCTCAAAAAATCTTGTTCTAAAACTACGCTGGGCTGTGTCTTGTTTTCTGTATTTCAATTCGCTTTTACAGGTGTTGATAATGGCTTGAGCTTTAAGCCGAAACGTTCACGTATTAAAATGATTTTTAAATCAGCTATCTTTGCTATCTTTTTTTGTTCTAAAAATTTGCATATGATGCATGATACATGAACTCATGTAACATAAATATAAAACTGCGAGAAATGATTATTCAATATCACTTCTGTTGAAGCAAAATAACATATGATAACCGAATTGACTAACTTCAAAAAAATGAAGGTAGTAGCCTACATCCCAAGAAAATCCATAGCTGTAACGTCAACACAAAGCGTCTCCGCGCGTAGTATTGCGAACAGCTACCACATAAAATTACGTGAATTGCTATTGTGGCCATCAGTTTCCGCAGATCCAGTGTGCGTGAGGTATTAATGATTTTTTTAGGCGAGGTCGAAAAAGGACAAATTGACGTCTTTTGTGGGGTGGTGCAGGCCAGAGAAATGAGTGCCTTAAGAGTTGGAATGTCCCGCTTAATTAAAGCTGGGTGTCCGGCTTTCTTACACAGTGATCTCTGGAGTTGCGGTAATCTCATTAAATTCATTTTTCATTCCACTCTCTACATCATGTGTGGGGAAATAATATGTTCAAGCTCCTTGGTATATTCTCGAACTCTAAATGTGTAATGAAATTTCATCATTCTCTCGGTTTTTACCGAATTGCTAGTTCAGCAACTGCTTTGCAGTTTCTTTTCAGTTACATTTCTGAAAATATGTATTCTTCATATTTAATCTTTTATGCAGACATGCTCAGACTCACGTAATCAGGAGATAATGCTGCGCTCTATCATATGAGCTGCTTGCATTTTTCGCTCCGTAAATTCATTGGAACTCGAACACCAAATGCAAAACACTTGTAGATTTGTTGAAAAGTTTTGTCATGTTTCTTAAATTATACGGTTATAGGTTATTGATTTTCAGATGGAAAGCTTTAGATAGAAATGCAAAACAGGTTTTTGTTATTGAATGTCGTTTTTTATGAACGTAAGCCACGGAACTTAAATAAAACTCAGATCAGGCGGTGACCCAAGATCCATTTTTCCCTCGCAGCTTCCATTTAATTTGTATTCATGGTGTTTTTGAGCATGGACAATTTTAGGAGTTTTTATTAACTGGCTCCAAATTTAAAAAATTGAACTACTGAGACTACCCTTAACTCAATTATTTCATTCTTATCAGATCTAAACTGATCAATAGAAGACTCCTGTCCTCTCTGGTTTGAAGCGTGATCATTTAGCTTGTGTACATATGCTACGTTATGGTGTTGTGACGAGGGTTCTGGATGTTTATTTGTCTCTAAATTACTTAGCTATCTCCTTTGTACTGGGCTTTCATATCGTTGATTCAGAATACTTTTTGCCCCTTGAAAGAAAGCAGATTTCAAAGATATTGGAAACGTTTGCAGCAGTTTAAAAAATTTCACAAAGAAAAATTAACGACCAGTTTTGTTGATAAGAGTGTGGTTCGAAAAGGCAAATATAAAATCTTAGGACGCATCACGTGGAATTTAGGCTCAACGTATTGACAATTCCATGAAATGTTTCCCTGTCAAATTTATAATTAGGCTGCAAAACTGTGGCGCTTCTACATTTTTCTAACTTTTGCGCACTCTGAGTATATACAGTTTGACTTTAAACATATTCCAATGCGCATGTATGAAATCGAACAAATTTGATTTTTGTAAGTTCCTAGACTAAACCGACGTGCGATTTCTATCAATTATCTGTAAGTAGAAACTTATCTTCTTATTACTGAAATAATACAAGCCTTTGAATACAGTCTATTTTGCAATCCTTTAATAATAGAACCCTTTCTATAACATGATTAAATATGTTGAAAAGTGTTAATCAGACTGGCAGCTTGATCTGTTGAAGTTATAAGAAAAAGCTTGCGGCACAAATGTTATACACAATTTCCTCACGATAATTTCTTTTATATACATTATCGGAATTCTTGGATACCATTCGTCATTCTCAGTTATGTCCTTTCGATGTGGACACAACTGTTTGTCAATATTGTTGGTGGTCGACGACGATGTATATCGCAGTTTTCTTCCGTAGATCTTTTGTTTCACGGAAGTTTTCTCATACAGCAGAGCAGCCAAGCAAGTTAGTGTAGGGCAGCCGTCATCCGCCCAGCCTGCAGCCGTCACAAACCTGACTCGTAACAGACGGCAGTCGCGACAAAACCTCGGCCAACTTTTTTCTCCACCAATAATGCCTTTCTCGAGGAGTAGGAAGCTACAGGCTGCTGCGAATAGACCATGAAAGCGTGTTATTAAGGGTGGGTTTGAGTTAAGCAAATGCTATTCATGGATTTTAAAAATGTTTAAAAACACAAATACCTCGTTTCGGTTGCTTTATTTTCCAATGCCATACTTTTTTGTTTTCAAATGCTAATGAATAAAGTACTGTAAAAAGTCTGCAAAGAAAAATTGACCCCACGCATCGTTCAGGAGTGTTCAAACCTAGAGTCTACATGACGCCAAACGATGCAATTTTACTTGCTCCTCATCAGTTCAATTGAATTGCACTACTAAAGCAGATTTTATTTGGAAGCCGCTTCTATTTCGTGCTGCAAAAAAATCAAGCATTCAACAGTTTAACTCTCGATGGTCTCTCTTTTCTTTCACCTGTCGATTAACAATCGAATGATTCGCTCGTAAATATCCAGTGTCCGTCAGCGCAGGTGTTCGTCTCATGTCACTCGATATACTGTCGCCCTGTAATGAGGCGTTAAACAGGCCAATTTTGCCCCTGACTTATGCAAGCCCGTCTCGCCCGGGACGCTGGAGCGGACTTTCACGTTCAGTTGTACTGCCATAGTTCGTGTTATGCATACTGATGGAAAGATTTTTTCTTAGTTGCCAAATGGTGCTAATCAGAGCGTTTGATGGCATTGATTATTGTCGACGAATGACTTGTTAAATAAGTGTGTTGTATGCATGGTTCTGAAGCTGTCACAAGTGTTATATGGTAGCAACCGACTTCATGCGGAGCAGAGAATACAACTAAAGATGCAGGAGTGCTAAAATTGAATTTTGACGGAAGAGCTTTTTCTTTAGCGATGACCTTACAATTTACTATAACGTTAGATAATTATGACCTCAATCGTACAATTTACTTATACTTCATTGAATATGAGAAATGCGTGGTGAAAATAAAAATCGGAAATTTTCCAGAATTCTCTGAAAGACTTCTTTTAAATATTCACATTCACCTTATCTCCCATAACGTTTATCGAGGAATATAATTCTTGAGAGTAATAAGGTTGAAATAATGGAAGATAGTACTTTATATGCGAAATCATTCATGGTAATCTTTATCACGATTTACTTGGGATCAGCTTCACTTTATTTTTACAGATTTCGCTTTCTTTTGAAAAGCGTTTCCATTCTTATTTCCATTCATACTCATACGTCGAAAATAATTTATTCTCATAAATAAGGTAGAAATGTAAGTAATTCAGAGCTATCGATACAAAAGAGGAAAAGGACGGCGAGGCCGGAGACTCTCCGCACGGGTTGCAGATCGTGCCTCTGGTGCAGTCCAACGCTTCATCAAACTCCCTTTCTTTGCGAGTGACTTTTGGAAGTTGCCGCAGGCGAGATTGCGTGGCGTTTGTGTTTGTAAAAAGCATTCAATAAAGCCTTTGTTGTTCAATAGAAACCATCAGGAATCCATCAGAGGCCGTGGAGCAATCAGCATAGCAACGAGTCCAGGTGCGATTGCCCTGAGCTCAGCGGAGCCGTGTGTAGCGTGCGTGTCTGCTGCAGTAGCGTGGTGGATGTACTTTGCGTCTCCTCCAGTTGTGAGCAGAGATGGGCTGCAATCTGCTATTGGTATGTCGATGGTCGATGTATACTTTATCTCCCTCGGTTATATAGGGGTGCTGCAATCTGCTGCAGTTGTATGAATGAGAGATTTACATTCGGTGCTGCTATACCGTGAGGATCTACCACACTATAGCATGAGATCTTTCTCTAGCTAGTACTATACCGTGAGGTTAGGTTAGGTTGGGCTACTAATGGATATTAATTATTTTATATATTTAATTTAGCGACAAACACTTAATTTGTATATCTCAAACTGCAACTTGGTTGGCGATATATGGCGGTAGATCTCACGCTATAGCCGCACCTTACATTCTGTCTTCCTTAGTCGTGTACAGGGGCAGCAATATGTTGCTGTTACAAGGTGGATGAGCATTGCATCTTCGTCTGTTGTGTGCAGATGTTCTGCAGTATGCTACAATTGTGGGGTGGATGGAAATGGCATCCCTATTAGTAGCTGGGAAATATGCAATATTCTGCATGAGCATTCGTGTGTTGGTTGTACATATTTTGCGTCTCCATTGTTAGATATCTACAAATCTATTCGTGCAGTTTTGAAGTAGATGCACATTGCATTTACATCAGTTGTGAGCAGAAGAGAAGTAAAAAGCGGCACATCTGCTGCTACGTGTCGTAGAAGATAACGAACTGCACAATAGCGTCCGGTTTGGTCCAACGTGATATTTTTTCTGAAACACTTATTAGCTAAAAACAAGGCATCTCAAAACCACTGCTATGTGCGGGAGAAGCTGCCCTCCGTTGCAAACTGGTGCTGACGTGGTGTTGTCACGCTTCTCCGTTTGCATTTCGCTGAGCCGCCTGTGTTGCGTGTTAAAGGACCAATTTACATATGTGGCTGGAATGGAATTTTTTTCTATAGCTTACAGGATCACTATTTATAATTTTGAGGTGACATATGCTCCATACTTCAATTTTTCTGGAAAGTTAAAAAAAAATTGTAACAAAGGAGAAGCTAACGGAATTCAAAGTACATGGATAATGTACTGTCTTTTGATGTCTTGATGGATGTCTTTTGTAAGAAATACTTCGATGGTCGAAGAACTTACAGAATGAGGACCAGTTAGTGCGAGTTTTCTACGATCACTTAGCCCAATTCCATTCGGGTTATTTTTGTAAAGAGTTTAATAAACACGAGAACGCTACAAATTTATACTACAGTAAACATCACAGGGTATAAAATGGCAACAGCAGGGTACAGGAGACGATACATCGCTGACTTGCTTTAGATTGTGATTGTGCAAAAGCTGAAATGTTAGTGACAGTCTTCGAGCTCGGGTCGAGCATTGGTGTGGACTCGGCCTAGTCATACTGTTGTAGTTTGAACTTCTAAGTTCCGCGCACTCACTATAACGTAATACGGAGTACTCATCAGACAAACGTCTCAAACACTTATGCATAAAAAGAGACTTCCTATACTTCCTTTCTAAACTGTAAAGTTGTCTCATACGTAAACAGAAGAGCGACAAAAGATACATACCAGAACATACAGCTTTCGCGGTAAAAACGCATATGTTCTTTTTTTGAATTGCTCAAGCTACGAAATATTTTATTAAATTCTAGAGACCATCGTTAACCGATTCAATTTCCTTGTGTAGTTCAACAACTAGGCCGCTCTTTACGAGTAAGGGACCGCATCAAACGAGAACTGTCTCTTGATCTGTAGTAAAAGCAAGATGTAGCGCCCATCGAGAACTATGTAGCTTCACGAGTATTTATCAGAAGTAAACGAAATCTACATTCATTGAAGGTCATTTTTGCAGCATCCGAGTTGAGGTACATTCTGTGTTCACATTTTGTTCATACCTGCTGTTTAGTTAAGAATGTATTTCTCGTCTTGGTTTATATTTAAATCAATCATCCAAACTTGTGTTTCTAATTTGCTTCAGTAAATGAGATTCATCTGCTGTTTGATAATCATTTATTTTTTGTAGAATTTTTTGAAAATGAACTAATTTTTGTTTCTTTTTCTGAATATATTTATGATTTCAATTTGCAGCACATGCTCCCAGCACACGAGTGATTTAGAACAATGTGGAGCTATTTTATGTAACTTACGCTGCCCTTCCTTCATTTCGAATTTTCTTATATTTCCGTTGCGGTAAATAATATCTACAATAAAATTAGTTTGTGACTGCCATATCTTATGACTTGAAATATTTTGCGTGCAACAATATAAAGATATTATTTTTAAAAGTCATTGGGATAAGAACACATATCACCTGGTCATCATTCAACGGGAAAATATGGATTTGAGAATTGGTTGTTGATCTGCTTGAATTAAGTCGACTGCTTCTTAGGGATTCAACTATCTATATAAAAATGCCCTCAGACTCAAACCAATGCCAAAGGCATGAAAAAGATAAGAAATGTGTCTCCCATTATTCAATTCTTTTCTCTTACACACGTCTCAGTGGGTAGAGAGTCCTTAGGAAGTGCTCAGTTTAGAGAGCTGTTTGAGTATTAACCTCAGTTTCGAGTTTGAGTTTGAACTCCAGTGAACAATCAATCACGTCTGTGTTGCCACGGAACTTGAAATCTTTTTTCCAATGTTGATTTATAATATAAAAATCTCCGCTACATACTTTCCGATCATTCTCAACGTAATGATATAAGTACAGCCCACGTTGAATTCACTAGAAACTAGCTCTCAGTTTTACTTTCGGTGTGTTCCATTTCATTAGATAGTTAATTTCTACTTATATTTTATCCTCGATTTAAATAGCGTATGATCTGATACATCAGAATTCGATCATTTTGCACCAGGAATTTAGCTACGGGATTCTTGAACCAATTTTCTTAATCCCAAATGCTCCCGCTGAATAGTTCGTACATGTTGAAATACATCTGTACTTCACCTGAATGACATTGTTATTTTCCCTCTAGAGAAAAGCAGTAGTAATTTTTTAGAAAGCTTCTGCACAAAATAAAAGTTCTCAATTCTCTCGACACAAATGTTTCTATAGATTCTTGAAAATAATTTCAAAATTAAAAACGTTTAGGTAAACCCTCTGTCAATAGCAAAACTTCGATAATAAGTTTCATCGATTACGACTGTGACGCTTATTGGGATTTTTTCTTGCAGGTGAGCCGATAATTCTTGAAATTTAAATTTTGATGCTAAACGTTGTAAACACGAACGTCAAAACCACTCAAGATTACCTGGTATTTGTGTATTTCAGTTTATTTCTTAACTCGAATATGTCAACATCCATGTTAGTCTGTTGATGCTTACGAGTTGCTGAAAGTAAAAGTTTTTAACTATGTATTTCATCATTGCTGATTTTCAATTCTTTAAAACATTTCGTGATAACTATAAAGCATAGACATTATAATTAACAGGCAGTAATTAAGGCGGTAAATCAAGAAATAAAGAATAAATGGATCACAAATGGGGGCAAAACTTACATCACGGAATCTGATAGTATTTGAGATTACTAAATTTTGTTGCTCGTGAATGGACAAATATTTAACAGTTTTTGAATCTCTCAAGCGGTAAAAGTATTGAATCTAACCAACTGATTCAAAAATGTAAACTTGTTTGTAAATAAGTCAACCTATTTACTACTTCTATCGGAAGATAAGCTTGGTGCAAATTTATATCGAAATTGGTGCGTTAACTCAGCGTTCGTGCTAAAAATAAAAGATTTTATTAGGTGGTTTTGCTTGAAAAAGATTGAATAGTTAGTTCTCTATATTTCTTGCTCCAGTCGCATTCCATCCAGCTTTGGAGGAAGTCTCCATGATTTTAGAACGGGGACGTTTTATTTCAAACATGGATGTGAGAGTAAAAATCTTCTTCCAATTCCAGCGTTTTCAGAGAAACTCCCCAAGGAATCCCCTGAAAACTGCGAGCCCCCTGGGCGAGGGCCTCCACAGTATCGCGTGGACAATAATCCTATTGAAAGCCCTATCAAGTGAGCTCTAGCGCATACTGGTCAAAATAAGGTTTTCCGAAACTGAGAGGCTTTGTTTCAAGCTTTCGCTGAGGGCTGCGGAATACGACATTTTTGGGCAGTATTGGCTGAAGAAATGTTTTCAAGTACAGAAAGTTTAAATTTCAACGCAGAATAATTAGCAATGCGTCAACATATGCATGTTTCGTATCAAGCACAGATTTTAATCAATCACTCAATGCAAGCAGAAAAAATCTATTAAAATTTCATTTTCTCTAATGTTGAAAATTTTGGAATAGTTCGACTATTTCAATAGTTTTATCAACCGAGTACCAACATCTGACTGTCGGGAGAAATTAATTGTACGTTAAATTAACCCCAGTTAAATTAACAAAACGACTTTTTCAGTCAATTTTGAACTTACCTGAGAGGCTACATGCTGATAACCAGTGCGCCCTGGAATGCCGTGTTCTCCAGTCCTCTGCTTCCAGAGAACATTCTCGAGCTACGCCAATTTATTTGCCGTCTTCTGGGAGTTGCCTTCCAGAACTCAGCAGTTCTGGACCCCAGTCAGCGTGCATTTCTGCAGGGATGGTGGCTGGATCGGAAATAGTCTATGAAAACCGAATTTATCATTCCATATAGAGTGAGTCAGCATGTGTGTGAGTGTGTGGTGTGTGTGTGTGTATATTTTGTGTGAGAGTGTATATTTGTGAGTGCTTATAAGAGTAATATGTATTTGCTGGTCAACCATCTTGAAATTTGATGAAGCTTACGGAAAAAATTTCTGAGTTTGTGTGGGAATAAAATAAGGTTAGAGTAGCGAATCAAACCACTTTGAGAAAACTGAGACTATGAAAATCGTACGTGAAAATCGTACGTGATTTACATCGTAAATCGTCTTCAGTGTTTTTGAAAACCTGCAACAAAAACACTGAAGTCATATGAGTCACGATTAAAAGGAAAAAGTTTTTCTGGGACTCTTCTACCATTTTTCGTTTTTTGAGGGGAAAACTGACATTGGAAGAAAATGGTATAATGAAGAATTTTAGAATTCAAACTTATCACCGACTCAAAATAAGGTGCGTGCTCCACAAAAATCTTATTCAAAAATATACTACTTTACACGAAGTTTAACTTTCCCCTTCATTAAAGAGATATGAATATTTCAGTCTGAATATTGCACGTATGCATTTAGAACTGTTTTAATTAAAACTTTATATAAGGGGATATAATTGAAAAAAACGATCAGCGCACCGATACTCGACCTACGAGTAATAAAGAGGGAACAAAAGCCACCATCACCTCACCGCCTAACGTGACGTGTGAAGGACGTGCGGGCGAGAGCTCTGCGACTCTATCATGCTTTGAACCCTCTCGCTCATTACCTCCATTACTAATGAAAACCAATAATAGGTTCAATTGGACATGGGATAGGCCTAGGGTTAGGGGAATCGGTCAATTTTAATGGAAACTAACGAGCCAGCTCCCGATTTGAATCTGCCAAATTAGAAGTGCTTGTGTCGCTCTTTTGAATTTGTCGGTGACAGCGGCGCAGAATTTTTGTTTCCAAGCGTCGGTGCTCCGAACAAACTCTCGAAAAAGTTATTTTCCTTGAGCCTAATTGCTCGCTAAAATATCGTTCATTATTTGACCGAAAAATGTTTCAGTTTCGTTAGATTTTTAATATTTATAATTTTTGTTGCATTTAATTTTTAACGCGTCTGATTTTCAGTCTGTTTCAGTAGATTTTGTTGTTTAAAATTCTTATGCTTCATTAAATTTTTAGCGTGGATATATTTTGGGGATTTTATTAGATTTATTGAAAAATTTCGGCAAAACGAAAGTGAAAACTGATTGTAACGAAACTTGAAGTTTTGCAACTGTAGAACAAGAACATTTCTACATTAGTCTGAAATAAATATTTATTGGTCAAAACTTGTACATATTTGCTCAGTGCTCTTTTCACAGTATATTCGGGCGTCTCCCTTCTGAGCCTGATGGTCAACTGGAATATTCTTCGTGAAGGAAATCGCGTTCGAAATATCATAAGCCAATTTTTACCAGTTCATTCAGCATTGCTTAGCACTCCCATCCACTTCATTTAAGTTTAGTAGGGTTTGATGCATTCTCATCTCAACAGTATAACGAAGAACTTCATGAGTGATATTAATATTTTTCTGGACAAACGTCATCAAAATATGAAGAATAAGCTTTCGGTGAAGTAGTATACTCTTCAATGCATCGAAACGACTAGTTTAAAATGAGAGATATTTAAGTATAATCATTAAAATATTCACCAGTGACAATATATCTAATTATGGATTCGGTATCAAGGGATAGAAATTAATTTTCACGTTATGGGCACACTTGTACACCATAAACGAGTTATCACAGAAACTGTTACAAATCAAAAAATCTTAAGCAAATCGTTTTGGACAGAAAGAGTTTATTTCACAGCGCACACCTTTGCAATCAAGGAAGAAAAGATAAGAGGATTGAAACTTGCATGCTTTGCAATCATCACGCTTGACAGCTCAGACAATGACAGCTTTTAACTTTCTTCCTTGTTTTCTAGTATATTTGAAAATCCCACGTACATGTGAGCTAAATAGTAAGCCTAGTGTTTCTAGAACAAATTTCAAATTCTTATGTAAAATTTTACCATCTGTTCATGCGTGGTGATGGTACGGTTTAAATTCTAAACTGTTATAAATAGCCAATAACATCGCAGACGAGAGGACATTCATGAAAATAAGCATTTAAAAAATATAATTTCATTCGCATTGTTCTGAAATATTTATTCCATTTAAGATTCCCTTTGGGTTAATCCTTATTACGGAATATTTAATATAAGGCTTCCGTAGATGCTGCTAAGTATTTGTAACATGTTGGTTTTGAAATTGTTAAGCATTCAGATTTTTTTTTCTGAGAAAAATTTAACCTATAATTCCGTGTTAAAGACAGCTGCATAAGCGACGTGTCATTCCTGAACTATTCAGCTGAAAAGATGAAATCTCATTTAAAAATATTGAAACTCGGTGTCTGCCTTCAGTTCACTTCAATGGCGATGACAAAGATATATGTACTCTATGATATGACAAATTTTGTGTAAAGGCTTCTCAAAATATTTAGCTTTGAGATAATGTACTCCTGCACGAGGAATTTGTTCAATTATAATTATCAATCAGAATTAAAATGAAGCTTTTCTTCTGATATATTGTGAAAATACACCCAATATTATGGAATGGGTTTGTATTTTTGTATTGGATTTGTACTCTATATCCTTCATCAGTGGGTGTTGCGCGTGGATTCCAAACACAAGTGCACGCTACGAACAACTTGACTTCTCAGCACAACACTCAATAAACAAGATGTTAACACAGGCAGCATCGAATAAAATTTTCTTGAAGTATTTCCACGGTAAGTGTTTGAACTTTATCGTGTTGGATTTACTATGAAAATGGCTAATGTGCTTATGAATTTTCTTTCTGCAGCCGGAATATTGTTAAAATGTATGTGAAAACTTTCTGATTCTATCATCGATAATTTTCCCTGTAATATATCTACTTGTACTTTACGTTAAGAAAATTGCATCTATCGTACAATACCCACGTGTAAGGCAAAATTGCAACAATAAACCGGACTCGATATGCGAGAAGTACCAAAATTCTTCAAGCAATGAAGCTAACATCATAATGAACACTAACGACGGACAGCCTCATCAACTTTCGACACAAAGGCTTCGATGGATGAGCTTACCATAACATTATCTTGTTTCAGTGGTTCAGTGGCAAAGTAAGGCCTAATGCTCATAAGTTTTGATTACCTGCTAAGCAAAAATTAATTGTATTAGTTTTATTGATATGAGTTAAATGGTGAATTGTGGTGTGCCAATAATAGTATCTCATTATGCATCAATGCAGGTCAGAGTAATTCGTACAGCATAGACACTTTCAAAAATGCTGCCCCCGTAATTTTTTTGTGCAATTGTCTGGTTTCACCGCTGTTATCATTTCTAAAGGTTATAGTCGGTGAATCAGCATTAGAGGTTATACTAAAATATTTTATTAGAGGTTTCACGCTGCAGCTGCTTCACATTGGACTGACGGTTAGAAATGGTATATTTTTTTTTCTCAGTACATGCCCTAAACCTCAAAAACACAAAAATAAAATACCTCGTTTAGGGAGCCTTCGGTCAATTATTTGACCAATTCAAAAATTGACCTTCAAATATTTTTTATTGAAGAAAGCGCAGGAATTCATATCAATTTTAGGGGCTTATCATGAGATGATTTCCGAAAAGAGAGAACACTGAATCAGAAACATATATTGTAAAGTAGTGCGGTCAGACTGTTTGGTCAGTGGAGTTATTTTCGAAAAAGATTTTGGGAAGGGGGAGGTAATCACAGAATTATAGAGATCAATCTCTAAAAGAAGAATTCACTCCCCATCAAATGCATCCCACTTATAATCCGTACATCATTATTGCTTAACTAATTAAATGTAGGGTGTTTTTAGAAAGAGAATGTTCTACATCCTCAAAAGTTTTCTGGAATTAATTGAAGCAAATAATCTCACTTGATGTTCTCAGGAATTTCAGATCTATTTTGTTTCCCTTAAAAAAATCTTTTAGCCTACATAGTAACCCATACGATGATTAAATGAAATTTACCAGGTCTTGGTTGTAAAATTAACTAATTGAATATATTGATATTAAAATTGTTAATAGACCAATCACAAACATCCCGCTACCCAAAACGTAACTAGTTTTGCAGCAACATGTGCTAGAATTAATAATTAATACAGCAAGATACACCACCTTGCCTTGCAAAATTGCATCCTCTGTTAGTTGCGCACGACCGACCTGTAACCCTGTTATAAGCAGGGGTTATGCCTAGCAACTATTTATGAAATCCTTGAAACGAACAAAGTAGAGCATTTTTCCCTTAATTTACTATGCTCCGCAGATCATTATTCTCCTCCTTCAGCCCTTCAGATCCACTCATGACTATCTCTGCGGCGCTCCTCGATCTCGCCTCCTCTGCAAGTGGACTCTCCTGCTTCCAGTGATCCTCTTATGAGCGGCTTGTCCACTTCAGATCTCGGTCGCAAAAAGCCACTTGTCGATACTCACATGGACAGCACTCGCACTCGCAAATCACGATAAGTAATCTTATTGAGAATGGACCACAAACTCACTCGCAAATCACGATGAGTATTCTTCTGCTCGTACAGGTTTTTGAGAAAGGTACGTTTGGCTTATGATCTTCTCTTGCGAAAGTTTTCAAATGAAGAGATATGAATATTGTTACCCAATACAACATGTTCTGGTTCTCCTTTTGGGTAGTCTTTTTAGCATGATTTGAATGAGTTTATCAGAAATTTGGTCACTATGAGTAAGAAGTTTGAGGATGATAAACACAGTCAATGATTACAAGGCGAGCAGTCTTATTTATTTACTATTAAGGGAATAGAGCCAACTCAGTAATCGAATGGTAATGAAATGTGGGAAAATAAACCGCAGACTTTCATCAATAGCAGCAATCTCTTTGAGAAGCCGTGAAGCTTCTTTGAAATGAAACAAGTAAACAATATCATTGCGAGCGAGGTTTCGCTTACAGATTGAAAGAATGAAAAAAGAAATCATGAATATCCTTAAGACGTAATATATTATCCGTATCAAAAATTCCATCAACTGTGAACAGCAAAAATTAGAAAATTAGTTAAAATGTGATGAACTATGGAACTTACTTCAGTGCTTTCAATGGTTACTTTTAACGGACTTAACGCATTAGTTTCACCTCTAGTTATGAATCATTGAAGAAAAACACAGAAATCAACAATACCAAAGATTGAAGAAAATTTTTAAAAGTCAAGCAACTTGAGGCACCCATTTCGACATGAGAGAATGACGGGATGAAGAAGCATCTGTAGCCTACATGATCAGCCCGTCGAATTCAGAACACTTTTAAGTTATAACCCGCACATTTAAATGCTCATTTCCCATTAGATGCAGCGGAAAAAATTATTTGTTTATATTACGCGTGAGATGCGAATGTTTGTAATGGTTTCTTAATTAACCCTTTAACGTCAGAATTTTGTGCTCATTACCGTTATCAAAACTACCGTCAACTGGCACTGGTGTCAGGTTGTCACCGACAGCAAAGTGCGGAAGAAACTGCTCCTTGGCAGTGAACTTCAAAGAAAAGATGAAGGAAAAATTTAACAATAAATACAAAATTTACACACGACCAAATAATGAAGGACGTACCAAGTTCTTAACATTCAGATAATAAAAAAATATTTCACGAATATTTCTGTCTAAGTCGATCAGAAAGTGAAAGTGGAGCGTTTTTTATTCTTTCTCCCAGCAGAGTTTCAATACCTAGCTGAAGGAGTTAGACTGTCTTTAGGCTCGAGGTGAGAGCAATTAATAGTGAAATGAGTTTTACGAAACGGATCAACTAAATGATGCAATTTTTGAAAAGTGAACAGAGTAACATGTTCTGTAACAAATAATTTATTCGTAATATATATAATTAAGTCTGAAAGAGTAACACCCTAACAAATCTCTCGCCTTATACGTCAAACGTAGGCGTACAAAACTACCGCCAAATATACGAGTAGCAGCAGAATTTCAGGGTTAAAAATGGGAGTAGCTCTTTTATCCCTGTTTCATGCTAAATTATTACTCAAGTTGAAGGCTCGAAAATTCGGTTTGACCTTCATTGCTTATAGATCAATAATTTGATACTTGAATCTGTGATCCAAGATTCCTTTCGTAGAGAATACTAGTAGCGAAAGACAAATAACCAAAATCACATAGTTTAAAGTTCATGGTTTATAAGTTGTTTTAATCAGAAAGATATTACTGTCAATTTCAAATTATTGTGAACATTAGCTGCAACAAAAGCAAAATTACAGCAACTATGGTTAGAAATAAATGCGAGGTATTTCAGAGTAATTACACATGAATAAAATAGGGACAGCTATTTCAGAGGGTTTGCAATTGCTTCAAGTACAGTTTAGGAAGACCGTGACGCTGTCTTTCATTGACTGGATCGCAGTGAATACATCAGAAGCAATGAATTAACCTAAACTTATTCTACGGAGGCAATTCTAACTCAAAGAAACAAGGAGCTCGGTAACACAAATATTGATCACCAAATTATCAATTTCTCTGATATCTGACATACGTAAAGTATAGAGAACCTGTCATTAGTATATTATTATATTACTATATTAGTATATATTATATTTCTTTTGGTCATTTTATTTAAAATCATCAAAAGTACTAAGGATCTGCAACATTAGCTTACCCCCACTTAGACACTAATTGAACTGTTGCTTTCAACAGCACTTCTAACAATATTTTGAATGTTGAACCAAATGCCATACTCATCCCAAAATCAACTTTAGATCGAAGATATCACTTATGTACAATGGTTACTTCCAGAATAAAAATTAGTGCAGAAAAATAAAATGAGCGTACTATTTTGAAATAATTAATTGATGCATTGGAAGCAACGCAGTTTGACAAAATGAGAAACTAGGGGTGCAACTAGTGGCAGGTGTGTTGAGTACACTCGACTGAGATAGGGAAGAGTGCAGAGCTGTTCCAGATCTTTGTTCATACCGAGAAATTGAACAGAAAGTGCCTAGATAATAGCAAAACGGTGAACTTTCAAGCAAAATAAATATATAGTAGAAATGGGAAATAATATATGGATCGAACAAAAGTCTTGTGCAAGGGCAGTACGAAGAAAACTTCAAACTGGTCACCATGAGAAACGTATAAACTTTGGAAAACCTGTAAGGTGAAAATAATGTCACCCTAAGCAAGCAAGAAAAATAAGTTGTGAGAGAAGAAATTCTCAAATGATGCCTCCGAAGTAACCCAGTCACAGCTGCTGGTACTCTGAGCAAAACTTAGACGACCTCAGAGTTGCAAGGCACATGACTAGAGGCCTGACTATCAGAGGTTGGGTGAATAACGTGGATTAATTATCGACGGTCACCCTTCAGCAATAGGAATTTTATTTTATTACGTTTTATTATAATAATATGATACCCTGGGTTGCCGGGGTATCGTATTATAATTAAGAAAATGGTTACTGAGGGTGGGAACGCGAGTTGCGAAGCAAATCGATTTAAGCATTGAGTGAGACACTGCTAATGTAAAATTATTTCATTTAATTATTTATCGTTTTCATCACAGTGAGCACTTTGCGAAATTTTTAATTGCTTCACACTCTACGTGAAAAGCCGTGAATTCATTATGTACGAGCACAAAACGAAAGTACATAGATCACACCTTATGAAATTTCGACAATAGTTTTCTCGAGTATGTAAAATGTTACTGAATCGATCACTAATCATCGTATATGGGTGGCATAGCTTTCCTGTGCTAGGAACTTAAGACAATTTGCTCACTTTGGTTCATATAGTGTCTCCCATTTAGTGGTTACTTCGCCGAAGCTATTGCAATGAGCTCTGCTAAAATTTTAAGACGATCGCAGCTCCGAAATATTTCTCTTGGGTACTCGTAAAGCCAGCTCGGGCGCGGTCCCAAATGTTGCCTTAGTTCCTCTCGAAACTGTTAACCAATTAACGCTAACGGTCTCGTGTACAGGCAACCTTCTGCCATGTTTGACAATTTTGGAACGCAGGAACATCTCGTACAAATAACATTACAAAGGCCATGTGCGGCCGCTGGAAGCTGCATGCGGGCAACGGATAGCGATATCGTTAAGCACTCCTGACACGCAGCGCCGGAGGTTACGCCGAATTACTGGCAGCCTAAGACTGAATTTGCTCAGAATTGTCCAACGCTTTTACTGAAGAGAAGCTTTCTTAAATCTCCCACATTATATTTACTTCGCAGACGACATCGATGGAAAAATTTGCAAGTCTCTTTTCCTCTGTTCGATGCAAATGTGATTTTTTAAAAACCTTTCAATTAGAAGATTTATTTCTATGTTGTTGAAATTATTTCCTACAAACTCACTGTAGAAAACCCAGATGCAAAAAATTCCAAATCGAACAAAGAGATAACACTATCAAACCTTGGATACTGCACGTCTTTCTATAGGAAACTCAACCGTGGCAGACAACTTTTCTAACGATGTCATTTGCTTGAGGAGTCTTACCTTGAGGAGATTTTTCGTACACTTGGCTGACGTCAAGAGTCGAGACGCCGAGTGGAAGAAATTGAGCGGGAGGCAAGAGACCAGGCAATGGCCTGATAATTGCCTGCCTGATTGTGTTAAGACGAGTTAAGCTGCACAGGACCAGCAACTCAACGCAAGACCTCACTTGGTCCCTGAAGACTGGCCTGCGTACGTGCTGAGCAGCGGGGTCGTCTCGTCGTTGTTCTCACGACAGCGTCGATGTAAACGGAAGCTCTGGAAAATGTCTTCAAACTCTCATTGCAGTTGATAAAGTGCGTTCGTAAGCCAGCTAATCGCTGTAGCACCGGAAATGTTTTTATTTCATTTCCCAATCACATTGTTTCTCTACTTGAAACCTGGATGCGCAAGTTTAGAGCGCAAACTAATGCGTGAAAATGTATGCCATGAATTTAGAAATATCAGAACTGTTTAAAGAATATAGATGCTTGAAAGGCAGTCTCCGATTATTTGAAATTTTTCTCGCTCAATATCATTGTCTAGAAACATTGTTTTCAATCTCAAATAATTTTTGGTTCAATGACATTATTCTAATGGTAGTTGGAAGTATGGCTTTTGAGTTGCCTCAACTTTTCTCCTAAAATTCTCGATATTCACCTTACTCTTTAAAATATATTGTACCTCGTAATTGCAACATCGACTGAATAAAATTTAGTGCCTACAAACATGCCAGTAGAAAACAATAAATTTGAAAAAATAAATATTTTCTGGTAAAATGTTTCCTAAAAGGTCACTTTATACCATCGAATGATTTGAAGCCGAATGTCTATTCTTTGTTTTTACTTTATACCAAAACAAACGGCACGCGTTAATACGTTTGTAGGAAAATTCAAAGGTTTACGTATGAAATCTTGTAGTCTATTTTCAAGTAAAATTTATGCAATATGTTATCAAGACATACCACCTTATCATCGTGACAAAAAATCCTTACCTAATTTGTCAATTATTGCCGTTGAATCGAGCCAATTAATCATATGTAATGAAAACAATTATGTACTTTCATTCACTAAGAAAGTAGAATGTACAGTAGGTCCTTCCCTGGTGCTATATCATCGTGTGCTGAATTGTAATCTTTTTTTAATTGTTTTACTGTTAGTTACCGCTGACTTTCTTACTTTGATTTCCTGCACTATGCTATACCCTACTCTTTGATCTCTTGTCTCCACATTTCACGCTGAAACCACAGTTCTCCTATAGATTTCCCTATCATCACACATACCTTCCACAGTTCAGATTCACTCGTTAAAAATCATGCAAGCCAGAGTTCACCCGCTGCTCTGATATTTGCCACGCATCCACCTCCCTTTTCCTGCCCTTGGTCCTCAGTCTCTCCAGAGCCCCGTTTGGGTTCCCTCAAAAGTGAGGCCCATCGTAAAGCTGGCGGCCGCTCAGCAAGCGCTCGCGCTGCGGCTTAAGACTGGCTTAGGTGGGCATTAGTGGCCAGATAGCAACACCGCTCACTGCTCACTCAAGAAATCGCGCATGCGCTCGTCCGTTTCAGGATTTCCACGTAGTTGCGAACGCGACTGTTGATTGTAGAAGCCTTATATTGTATTCCTTTTATCTTTTGCCTTCCAGATCCCGTTGTCATTCAGAGTAACATGATTTTTATTTCAGTCGTCTTTAAACTCTATTTGTTCATTTGATCGATTTACTTATTTTTATGCGACTTTAATTCTCACATCCAGCAAACCTACACTTTTTGCAACTTTTTGCTATTGATTATTTTTCAAATTCCTTTAGAAATATTCAAATCGACATTCTCACCAGCTATCCTCAAGTCACCAGCAATTCATTTATTCTCGTTATCTCATGATAGAAATTTTTAGTTTCGAGCGGATGTGATTTTTTTTTTGGTTGGTTCTGAAATTAAAACTCTAGCAAAAATTGGGAAGTTTTCAAATTCACCAATTTTTTGTGAAGTGACCTCTACAAACTTTATCCAAACGCTCTGTTGGCGTCATCGTGCAAACGAAGCAACTATATACTGTCTCTTTTCACACTCATCTTACAACTTTACAAGTTCCGTATCATTATTTTTTCTTAAACGTTTTTTAAAAAAACTCAGCTAAATAAATTAAGTTGTAAAATTTTAAGGTATGGTCATTGAGGAATTAGTCCTTAAAACGTCATGCACAAACATGTCTCACAAATACAGAAAGTGTCTGTGTTCGCCAGCGTACTAACTTGGACTCATATGACCACACCTAAGAAAAATCGGAAACAAATTTAGTGCGTACACCGCACTGTTTTTAACTCATTTTTCTGCATGTCCACACAATGGCACCATGTCAACTTTCGACAGCGAGATATCGTCTGTCCGGCTCTCCTACGTTGCTTTATCACATCAATTTACCACCTCTCATTATAGTTAATGGTATGATTCCCTAACTTTTAAAAAACTTTTTTTAGTCATTATTTGTTTGTCAATTAAATTATTAAAAACTAAAATACGAATGAGCAAATTAATACTATATTAGGTGGGTCTTGGTATATATTTTTAAACATTTATTTGCTTCAGTAAAGAGAATTTGCTTGAAAATTCAGTGGTTGAGTACTTTTCCATTAGGAGTTGTTTCATTAAGCTTCCAAAGCTATTGACTCCGTTTTTATTGTATTTTATTAAACAGCGTAACATTAGTTTCTTTATAAAATTTTTTACTATATTTTCACATCGAATATTAAAATTTTCACTACGAATTTTTTCACACCACTTTTCTAGATGTTGAAGAAGCAATTCAGCATTCACACCCTTAATTTCCATTAGGGTATAATTTATTGCATTGTGATACTTAATAACTCGATAAACTGTAAATCAAAAAGTAACTGTCAACCGTTCAGTGGCTTGGTAAACTGTATTTAACAAGTTTCATCATTATCCTCCTACAGGTAAAACGGTCCATGTTAGAGTCTTTTTTTATGTGAGCCTAACTTACACGATGAAAATTATATGCGTTTTTTCTATTAATTCGATACTTGAACTACGTTGTTAATAACTGACGACAATTTTTATCAGTATCAGTTGCTGTTTGCATGAGATGATGCCATTTGATTTTATTGCTATGAGAGTAATTCTTTTTTGATGCACTCTTTATTTCCGTTATTAAAAGTTGTTGATAATTTACTTGGAACACAGAATCCATGTTATGTAATCTTTTGAAGAGCTAAATTAAGAAAAGATTTGAGAAAAGTTAGGTTTGCTTTCATAGAGCCAAAATTTTACCTGTGAATGTAATCAATTTTGTGACCAATGATCTGAATCTTCTGATCGAACAAGCCTTGGCTTATAGCCCTGACCTTATCTCTCTTCACTACTGTTTATAGGAGAAAAAGGTGCTCTTTGTCTATGATGCAAGCCATCGACAGTTGAAAAATTGACGAAAATTTTAGAAATAAAAATGAGCGTGGAAAATGCTGGAAGAGAAGCTGGCAGCTTCAGCTAAAGCTAAGGTTCCACATCTAGGCTCATATATAATGGATCCTTTTTTAAGCTGAAATGTTGGTTGTGGCGTTGAATGTATTACAATCATGAAAGCATAATGTCTCCATATGTTCCATGAATATTTTGTTCGAGATATGTTGTGTGATATCAATGCGACATGTTACAGTGTTGTAATTTCTTTATAACCACTCCGTATACCGATGATTCTAATCCAGATGGATGGTGTTTAACGCACTATCATATCCTCGCTGCACGATTCAAATAGTATCATCCACAAGGAGATTTAATCATTTCACGCTGAGCTGCTGGGTAACGAGTACAAACACTATCCTTATACGTAAACAGTAACCCACATTTCATGTATGCCTACATTTTACGTATGGAACCATTAAGGCAGTATCACTTCGAGTCATGCTCCCCATCTTGCAGCACAATATTGTCAGAAAGAATTGCACGTTAACGCCCCTCCACCAAGATGCTCTCTCGCTCTCGCTCAATACAAGGACGCGTCAATGGGCTCAGCCACCGCGAAATGCGCACCTAAAATGTTATTCCTATTGGATTTATTCGAGAGCAAAGCGTCGCCTATAGGACGAGTGCGACGAGGCTCGAACAGACGTCCGATTCGGGGCGACGAAGAGAAAGCACATGACCAGCTAGTGCGAGATGATTTAGCCGAATGCATAATTTAGAGTGAGTTTCTGTAGAGTGGGAGATGTCGGTGCGATTAGGTGGAGGGTACGATACGATACCCTCTGTACGATGTAAGATGAAGAGACACACGAATATGTTTTCAGGAACCCATTTTACTGCTACTAAAGGAAAACATTTGACAAGTGACTGTCTATTCCGTAGATAGTTAGATATTCAACTAGTTATAATAGAAATAATGTAAAGCTAATTCGCACTTATATGTTTGAGTTCAAAAAATTTAATTTTTGATATTCGGAGAGAAAAACAACGTGCGTTGAAGCTCTTGGCATAGTTTCTCTAAATGGTTAAAAAAATTATAGATTCTAAAAAAGATCTATCTTTTTCTAATCCATTCATGAAACAGCGCTTGTTAAAAACAGCTGACACTGATAAAAAGGCAAATAAATTAAATGCGACAACCATAACCCTTAAAATTTTACAATGGGTTAGAACTGAAACATTAAACACATTACTTCTCTCTGAAGTTCATTCACTCATCATAAGAAAGCAATGAGCACAGAAAATTATTCAGTATATTCATGTAATACTAAACAGTCGTCAGCAATGAGAATCTATTTTCGATGACGTCTACATTTTGGCGCGTGGAACATAGTTCTAGCCACGAAATGCACCGCGTACTTTTTCTCAGCTTGTTTAAAATCAAGAAAATATGAAAATTCGCATTTTCAAATTGCCATTTATGTTTTTCCCCATTAAAAATTCAGCGAAAATCCCCATTTTTTAGGCAACGTCGAATGTAGTGGTCGGGGTCTGAATTTTACGATTCAAACATCGAGTTTTACCGGCGCTCGACGGAGGCGCCTGTGGATTGCGGCCGCAAATTATGATAATGAGCGCCAGGCAAACATTAGGCGACGCTTTGCTGACATCTGCGAAATTCTCGAGCTTTACTCCGCCAAAACGTCTACGAAAAAATTGGAACGACTTTTCGGTGAGACTCACTGTTCGCATCCTGAAGACACATTTGAGTTGATGATTTTACCTTTTTCATAAATTGACCATGATTTCTTACAACTGTGATGAAAATGGCAAGTGACTTAGGTGCTGAATAAAAGAGGATTTTTTTTCATTTCGAAACGTATAATGGAAAGGAAGAATTAATTGCGCGAATCACGCCTTGCATCCAGTAAATTATTCTGAAAAATGAAATTTCAAAGTAATTTAGTGGATGTTAAATATATTGAGAGATCAGGATGGTTTGAAAGATCATTGTTTTGGTCTGATGATTTTCCCATACGCAAATCGAAACTATGGCATCCAGAAATATCCTTTAGAACACGCATGAAATCAAAAATAGCCTTGCCCAAAGACATTATTTCCCATTTATGTTAAACTTAGTTATTTTAAATGAGTACATAAACGAAGATCACGACGCTGCCTCCCCCGTTCGGAACCGCTGCGGAAGCCTTAGGTAAAGAATCCGTTGTCGTACGTTTGGCTACGCCAGTGCTACCACTCGAGCGTCTGGCAGCGCAGTGCTGGTGCGTATTTCGTATACAATGCAATATTCAATAGGGAAGTAATCCAATAATGGCTCACTGCCTCTCTTCAAAACGGGCCGGGTTTTGGCCCGCTCTATTTCACGCTTCACGAAGCCGTGGACAGTACATTTGATGCCATCGTGAGCTGTAATTTTGTATTTGGCTCAGCGTTTCGGCAAAAGATTATGTTGTACTTGATGTTGAGTAAATTTTCGTACAGGATGTGATCGCGCATCGTTAGGTTTGAAAACGGCTTCTTCAGAGGTTTCATGAGTCAAATATTTTGTGAACTTAGACTGCGAAGCGCGTCTGAAGCAAATCGGATAGTATTTCGATATCATTTGTTGGACTTCGGTTATTATTTGTAGGGTTGAATTTCTTTTGAAAAGTGACAAAATTATGTTAGATTCTTTTTTACATTTGTCGCTCGAATTGAATTCATAAATTCACACACAGAGCGTGGGGTAAATTTTGAAAATTCTTTTGAAAAGAACTAATGATTTTTTGTACCAAAGCTCCAAATTCACTAATTTTTGGTACAAAAATCGTTAAGAAAACTGAATTATTAAACTTGAAAACGAGAAGAGAATTAACAATACACACAAAATATTACCATTGAAAATTGAAATCTGTGTTCTTATCGTCACAGTGAAACATCATCTCGCTATGAGATGAAATGTATTTTTTCCATAATTATAGAAGCGGTATCCATTTTGAAAAAATTAAGACCATGGTCATAGGAAACTGTCGGACTCCTGGTATTTAAATTATCAGTCTAGGTGCTATGACGCATTATTTGTGGATGAAGTCCGTGTAAACTCAACCTCCACATCACAGCGTGTTTCTTGCAAAACCCAGCAACTGTGAAGAGAAAAAATGCGCAACTGAGCGTTCAATGTAACTGTGCGCGGAAGAAAATCACTCAAACAAAATAAAGCGGACAATAAGGGAGTGGATTTTCATAGTTCAGGAGCATTTGACAGTGTGTGAATGAAAATTAATTAATGTTTTCATAATTTACTAAAGTGTTGTTCATTTTCAGTATGAAATAAACTTCCTCGTGCCAGCAACGTAACCACAAAGCTTTAAACTACACACTTACGTATCCTAAAAGTGACGGTTAGAATTTGATGTCACTTAACATCTGTTCCGTACCGTAGAATCCAATTCAAGTTCTTGCTTGATGAATATTCACCGACAGATTTTCATAATCAAAAGAACATGTAAAACCGAGTAAAGCTTACGAAGAAACGTGGAATAAAGAAAGCACACACGAAAGTTCCAATCACTGTAAAAAAAGTGGTCGTAAGGTTTTGTGAGGAAAAAATAACGGGATATGTATGGCTAGAATTTGCTTTTTTTAAAGCGATGAACAAAATTAGCTAAGCTTCTTTTCAATCAGTTCATTTACAGCACTTAACTGAACTTGAAACACTTCAAGCCAGTAAACCTTATTGTACTAATGTTCAAAATTTAAAAAAAAATGAAAAAGCTCCAATTTGTGTAACTTGTTTTGTGCAAGAAAACGGTGAACAAATAATCCTTTGAATTTCAGTGATGCCGTATTTGTAAAACCAGACCTAAATCTACTCTTGAACCTGAAATTAGTTTTATGTCATTTAACCTGTAAACACTTTTAAACTCAAGAGCAAATCATAAAATGTGACATATCCATGGCATGTCATACGCGGATTATTTTGGAGAGTAAAGTATCAAATTTTCTGTTAAACTAGTCCACCCCCCTTTATTTGAAATAGAAAAGAGTGTGAAATGAGAGAAAGGCCGTAAGAAATAAAAAAATACAATCTCTCGAGAGCTGATGAGGCGGTGTGAACACGGCCCGTCAAAATATATAGGGCTGGAGCTTGTATCACAGATACGCTCATCCCACATTTTCGGCTGGCTTCGGACAGACCGACCGACGGACGGACGGACGCGGCTCTTATTATAGTATAGAAGATTACTATTTTGATTTTAAAATATTCGAAAATAATAGGATATCTATGACAGAGCACTCAATTTTTTCCATTTCCAATACTTTTCCGTTGCGTCCATATTTCATTTCTTCCATTTTTTACTGCACCTACCGTTTTCACATTACTCCACTCTTCTTTGTGCCTTTACTTTCTCCCTTTGTCTTTACTTTTATCATCGTTTCCATTTTTCCTTCGCCTTTTTTCCCATTGCCTCCCATTTTTTTCGCCTCCACTTTTGTCCATTTCCGTAACTATTTCAGCCGTAGATTGAGTAGAAACGAGACCGTCATCTCTCACTCAGCCACCCAATCTGGCCCACACCTCCCCTTCCTACTGGAGCTGCAATCTTTATTCATTTATGCAGCGCAGCAGTTGTCCGTCTGTCCTTCTGCGAGACAGAGAGGGACACTTTAATGTCTTCATACGACAGTGATGACACTTGTTGACAGAAGGGACTGATTTGTCGCCTCTCAAGCGAACATCTATTCGTTGTGATTTACGATCAGTGTTAATTTGGCTTTTGTGGATGAGTTTACTGGAACCTTAAACGTGAGAAATATTTTCAAATTATCGTGTTGAAGTGTTACAGTGCACAAACTATAATTGATTTCAGCTAAGATTTTATAAATTTTCTGGCTTCGAAAACTTTTCAAATCAGATCAGAAAGCAGCCCAGAAATGCTGGACAGGTCGGAAAAACGTGCGCGCAAGCATTTTCCGCCTTTTCACTCCTGATTTTGTGCAGCGCGTGATACAATTGGCGATAAAACTGTGCAATAATTTTCAGTTTCCAATGAACTCTGACAAATAATTAGTTTAGCACACGTTGTCGATTGCTGTGATTTTGATTCTTGACCATTCCTGAGTGTCATCGTGTCCTGCCATCCTGTCCTCGCTGCAATACAAGCTCAAGTCAACGCAATTCGCTTGACGTACTATAGTATCTAGATAGCTCGTTATACTAGTGATCACGATGTATGGAGGTGATTTGTGATTGACCTAACACAATAACTCAGTTGCATCGCGACCGAAATTATCTCAACAAAAATGCATATGTAAAAGTCATTGCCTCTAATATTTGTGTATAAAATGGAGGTATACATTATGTTGAATAGCATTGGACGAAGTTTTTGTTTCAGAGAGCGTGCAATAAGTGTTTAAAAATTACTATCCCATTTTGGAAAGTTGTATTTGATAGTTTGAATAGTTGAATTCCTGTTCTTAAATTTGACCACTATTTCCTGATTCCTTTTGTTTTGTTCAAGTTTGCCTTTTTTTTGCTCGGGACAAGTCTTCTCACTAGATGTATCACAGCTTACAAGTGCAAAAATACCGTGGTGTTTTCAGTAAGAAGACTATCATTCCATAAAAAATATCTCATAATAGTATAGGTTATGGATTCATATTGCACAGTCAAAGTTCAAGACAATGTATTGAGCAAATCTGAAATCAGCTGCCTTTAAACATCAAGAGAACGTTCTCTGCTTGTGAGTAATTGCTTTTAAATACGCATACCGATTGCGACTGAACAACTTAGGGCAAATTGCTAAGAAAATTACACCTATACTAAAATTAAAATGGCATTCATTGTCTTAAAAATGCCACGTAAAGATAGACTCCCCACCTCCTCGATGGAATGTACGATTTTATTCACGATATCGTTAAAATAATAATTTATTACATTGTTTCATTTCAGAAATACAATTACGAAAATTTAATTCGAAAAGCACTCGATGCAGTGAACTTAAGTTTTCATTATGCATTGACTTCTTTCCAATTAAGTTGCATAGATCAAATTTACAAGCCTCACCAAGCTTTTATTTGATCCTAGAATTTATGAACTGTTGACATTCATTTTTACTCTTGGTAACACGGAGCACAACACTTCATATCATCAAAAAAATTTTTGCGCATTTTCTACATATTAACGCTTTGCGAATTAACACTTTTTCAGGGCCAAATTTATTCGTATTTATTGTGCCAAATGAGATATTAACCGCATCGGAGCAGAGAAAACACTTCGTGCAAACGATCTCAGTTT
This sequence comes from Morinoia aosen, assembly GCA_030386875.1. NCBI lineage: Eukaryota > Metazoa > Arthropoda > Malacostraca > Amphipoda > Talitridae > Morinoia > Morinoia aosen. Next base: position 20,454,447 of record CM059577.1, on the reverse strand, counting down.
GTTTTCTCCACAGAGAGCCCCGCGTGCAAGAGATAAAGTCCCGCAGTCTCTGTTAACTTAGTTACTCAGATTGCTTCGAAGCGGACGTGTAAAAAATTGATCGAGGCTCTGAAAAAAATGGCCCATTGAGTGGGGCGCGCAGAGTTGAACGGTGCGAAGACAAAATGAAAAACGTATCAAATTGGTCCACTGTAAAGCTAATTAAGGATATGCATCGGGATGTAGAACACAGAATAAATATTTGAAATCTGATAAAAAGTGATTTTGAGTCAAACTGGTTATCTAACCCTTTCGATGATTTTATTTTTATGTGCATCACAATCTCGCGTAAGACTATACGAAAAGCTGTGTAACAGTATCTGCATAATATACATTTCTGCACCGATATCCGTTTTCTCATATGGATTTCCTAAGATAACGGTCAAGTTACATTCCCAGTCACAAGTAGTATTCTTTACCACATAAACTAATAAAAACTGTCGCACACTTACACATAAAACCACAGTCTTTTATTAAAGCAAAAAATGCAAACATCGGTCTGCCCTTAATCTAGTCGTAGCGCTTCCGACGGGGCAATATCGGTCCTACAAATGAACAGACAAACAATCATAAGGTCGAGCAAACAAACAAGCAAACAGGGGCGTAAACAGAAGGGCTAACAAATGCGGAACAGAAGTGTGTACAATAGACGGCTGATGGCAGTCTGCGCGAGGGGCTTTGCCACCACCACATTACGCTGCTGGTGGCGCTCGGTGGTGTGCGCTGGTGGTGGTGCGGGGAGGTGGGGTGATGCAGTGCAGTGGTGCTCAAGGGGAATGATATTTTACGAATGCAATATTAACACATTAATGTTTTATGTATTGCATTGTAGTTCATTGGAATAACGTACTTTTCATTTTTATTTCTAAAATGTGCGTTATTACTACAGCTGATTATGATATTAACTGGAGTGCCTCATTGTGGAGTATATCGGTAAAACCTAAAAATTCTGATTACAATGATCTATTTCGTTTTGCCAATTACCCAGAATTGAATGCTAGAGCGTCAATTTTGGCATAAAATTATATTAAGTGATATATTGCGGATAATTGGACTACAACTACTGAACATAAACTTAGTGCTGTATTTCCCATAGAATGCCGAAAATTTGTCAGAGAAACAGGTAAGCACGGAGTATGGTAGTCAGAAATACTACATGTATGACAGCAGAAAATATCAGAAAATTTCCACAAGGAAAAGAGGTTGAAAGGAAATATTAGATTGCATGAACATAAATAAGCACTGCTAAACTTCACATATTGAGGAGGAGAAAAATCGATTTTGTGCACTTTAACTTGATATCACATAGCAACAACATTCTTCATGAAAATTAATTCGAAAAATATCATACAATTTATAAAAAATGGTGTCTTATAGAGTAGAAGTCAAGTTATTTTATCTAAGGTATGAACAAGAAGAGATTTTTCAAGAAATCGGGGATGATTCTTAAGGATGTACTAAGCTGTGAGGTGTAAACAACGGAATACCCCTGGGTGAGATGTTACCTGGAGGCAAAAGAACCCAATTCTACGTTATTTATTACTTCTATCGAATTAGTGTTTGCCCATGAGATTTTAAGCGGTAATAATCATATTTATACATTACTTGTAATCCAGGCACTTGTTTCAATAAAAATTAATGTCTGTTACCGATCATTTGTCGTAGCTGATTGAACTTGCTCTCTTGTTACTCGCAGAATTAAGAGCTACACTGACGACTGCATGTGTGCAGTAGTGGTGGTACTAATGGCTCTCAGAACTATTGACACTAAACTGAATACAGGAAAAAAAGTAGTAATAAAACCAAACCCAAAAGTGGTGCTAATGGTTTTGAGAACCATTAGTCAGTGCATTAAATTTTTTTCTATTCAGGGGGTCCCAGAATTCCTTGAACAAATTTAACGAAAGGTTCCTCACAAGTAAATAAGCATTTTTTACTCTATAGAGGCATGTCCGAAAGTGTCTAGTTTAAAAGTTACGTTGGGGTAAACTTTACGAAATGCGAACGGGTTCGGCAATCACTCCGCCAGCGCCTCAGCGCATGCATCGTAGCTGATGGGTGGACTTTTAAACACCTACTACAACTATGTACCTAATTCAATTCATGTTATCCTGAAAATAAACATTCTGACATTGATTTTACATTCACTGGACGACACTCGCCGTGGGCATCTTTATATTTGTGGTATAGTGCAGTAGTCCGCCGGTGAAGTGAATCGCACTTTGTAAAATTTAACTCAACGTAACTTTAAAACTAGACACTTTGGGACATGCCCCTATAGAGTAAAAAACAGCTTATTTTATTGTAAGGAACGTTTGATAAAATTTTGTTCAAGGAATTCTGGGACACCCTGTATAGGTTGCAGAGGGAATTCCGCGATCCACAACATGGTTTTCCATCTGATTGTATTCAGCATATTTTAATTCCAAACTTGTTAGCTTTAATGAAGCAACACAATTCAGAAAAAGAAACGGTAGTTGTAACGGAAATTTAATGCATATTTTTAACAATTTGAATAACTTAAATAAGTGATCGATGGACGCGCTGTGAAGTATGCTGACTGATTAAGTTTTCGCCCTCAAGGTTTTACTTAATTAAACATGGAAAATTTCAAGTTATCGAAATATGACGACAATAACTTGTGAAAAAATGAAGCCGACCATAACTTTGATGTCTAGTTAAATCGTTCAGTGCACTACAGTTACGTGGCAGCTTCTAAGCTATTTCAAAAAAGTGTCATCACAAACAACGAAGTGAATTAATATCCTTAGGAATGATTGTTTTCAAAGCATCAAATGCTCCTAAAAGAGTGCGAACTCTTCAATTATTCCGGAACCTTCATACTTTTAAAGCTTGTATTCCAACCAGTAACATTAAATAACACCGACAGCCAACAAGTGCAACGAAAACAGTAACTGTGCTTCAATACCCAGTTTAGCTTTACAGAAGAGTTTACGATTTTAGACCCAAAGTATATGGGTTACAGTTATTGGGCGGCAGAAGTCATAGATGTTCCGGCGAAAAATAAAACTTGGGATGGTCTGCGATAAATTGAACAGCCAGTGATTACGCAGCACAGAATCCCGGACCCTCATTGAGGAAGGTGGGTATCATGGCTCTGCTCCCTAACTTGGCCGCAGCAGAGGCCGCTCACGCAGTGCCGCTGCGAGCATCAGGTTGCATCGCCATCTGGAGGCCTTTGTGGGCCGGTAGTGCTACCCTCTGGCGACGTGGGCGCAACCATCCAACTGTGCACTGTTCTGCTTAACATCCCGCTCCTGAGCTGAGGTTTGAATGTTTTCATTAAGTAGTTTTTATTAATCAATCATCTTGAACACTGTCATCTAGAAAAGCGAGTAGCTTACAAATTGTGTAACTTCCTGATGTAAAGATGTTTCAGAATGAAATATTAGTTTAAGATTTAGCTGTACCCTACAAGCCTTTTGTGACATTTTTCATTTAATTCAGATATTCAGATGAATATATTTTACATGGGATGTGCATCCTCAAATTAATGTTTCATGGTAAAACAGGAATTATGGATGCATCAGACGAATTTGATTAAGCATCAGATTGCGATTTAGACAGGAGGTAAATTTAAATCATTGGAGAATCTCATTGCCATGTTGGTGATAGTGTGTAGTAGTAGTTGATTAAGTAAATGTCTATACTGGAATAGGGAAAGACAAATGTACCGAATGGTGTAATGAACCTTGCCAAACTAAGAAGGCTTAGTGAGAAACGTATATATTTTTAAATAGAAGACGTAAAAATAATTCTTAGAAATAGTACATCTTCGTGATGGAGATGTCACATAGACTGCTCAATTAAATAGAATTGGAAAATTACTCTCATGACTATGTAGTTTTGTGTGATTATTATTTTACGCTTTCATTTATAAGGAGTCTTCTTAAGCTTTTTTGCATATTATAACGAAGGAAGAAAAAATATTGGAAACAAAAACATGGCAGCGCCAGAAAATAAGCACTGTGCATAAGCGCACAATATACCATGAGTCGGAAATTCAATTTAAATTTGAACAAATATATTGTTACTCTCAAAAATCCCCACATTAATTCCTTTACATAGATAATTTACTCTAAACAAACTCTATTCACCTTGTGTTCACACATGACAATGTTTGCGCCCTAAAAAATTACCACAATCTTCATTCGTTATTATTTTGATTATATGATACTTTTTTCTAGCAAGTTTCAAACGAGATTAGCAAGCGCCAAGACATACATTTAAGCTCAATAATATTCAAAATCAATGAAGCTCCGACGCACCTTTGGACAGCACGAACGCCACTTGAAAACGAGATTGCGGTTGTTCCACCCGCTACGTAATATTAACTGAGAGGCAAAACATTCATCATGGAAGTGTCATAGTGCAGTAGAGTCTCTTAATCAGCACTCGCATTTTATGCCGTTCCCTCGCAGCGACCCTCGAAGAGACCGTCTGTCCACGCGCCGTCCCTGCCTGTGTCTCTTCCAAGCTCACGACTCCGAACAAACCCTCTTCTTTCCTCCCTAATTGTATCGTTCTACATCCTGACCAGAAGAGCCCTTCAATACTTGCCATGCCTGTGTTATTCTTACGAGCACGCGCTTCTCTATCGATCTTAGGTGGCGAGTATAATGTGTTGGATCTCATCCCCATCCATTACAACCATTATCTCCATTGGGTTCATTTTTGGCCACCCATCGCTAGAACATAAGGCCAACGACGAACGCTGTCTCTTCAGATCCCCGATATAAAACCATCTTTCAGAGACTTGCTACATTCATTGCATCGAAATCAAGGGCTTGCTGAACTTATATCGACAAAAGAGGTCATCGTCTTTGATAAATCTATCACATATTTGAAACTTTTGAAGCACAAGAGATCGTTCTTAGAGCTGCTCTGCTATTGAGATTCAGGAGCAGCCGTGAATAAAATATGCGGCCACCTGTTAGACTGTTGCCATTGTGCGGGGCCATCGAAGGGTGAGGCCCATCTCTCAAGCTGCCAAGTACGGTTGAGCTTTAATCAAACAAAATAATAGTCAACAAAATAATAGTCAGCCAAGTTTCCTCACCAAGAACCTATTTTATAGCTTATTTAACAAACACAAAGTATCATGTTCATTAGTTAAGAAGAGCAGCATCATCGAATTGGCCTCGATGTGAGATAAATGGCAACCTTTGGCATCCATCACCTTCATTGGCGGGAAAAGCGAACTTCTCATTGATGGCTTTTGGAGAGCCGATAATCTTGACTAACCCATTTATTAACTTGGATGAAAAGAGCTGCAGTCTTTCCAGCAATTTGTTGAGCGGGGAAAGGAGGCTGTCGAGAGTGGATTAGTTCTACTCTGGAGAGGATAACAGAGTTGTGGGAGTGTAGGGTTTTGGAAGTTTGTTGAGATGTAATTATGCATACTCACTCGCTATTCATGCATGATAATGCTGGGGAAGTTGCACACACGGAGTGACCTGGTTGATGAACGATGTGCTTGTGTAAGAAATTATTACAAAGTTGAACACGGAGATTTATCAAAATGTAATGGATATCATATTTTAAAATAACACACAGTATGTGTTCCTACGCAAGTAATGCGTTATAACTCCCATCACGCTCTGTGAACAGTCCTAATTTCCGTCGACTCGGTGTAGTATCTATCCTGTGTTCTGGGTGCAGTACCTATCGAGTACGGTAGTGTATTCTGCGCAATTTCTGATCTTTTATGCTTCCTTCGTTCAGTCAAAATCTCTCAGGGAAAGAGTGAAGACTTCTTTAATTATTCCATCAGTCCCAAAATGGTCAACTAGATTGTTAACGACTACCAAGCCATATTTGTTAGCAAGATTACTCTAATGAGAGAATGAATCAACTAAAATGTGATTGTCATCATGATGTGCACCCTTGCAACAAATTTCAGAAAGGTACAATGTATGTATTTGTCATTAGTAATGTTAAATTTATGAATCTCTTGAAACGTTGTAGGTTTTTATTATACTCATTAATCTCATTCAGCTTACCTCTATTTAAAAGTAGCCATACTTGACTGTTCACACCAAGATTCTATAAACTCAAATGAAATCTCCTGTACCCTACAAACTAGGATAACTAGAATTGAGTACTTCGAACAGCATGATCGGAACTCTACTTGCAAAGCACTTAACGTTCGAGTGCAGAGCATGATGCAATGCTCCTACATGTATATCTCAAGTAAGAGGCACTGATGCCGGTCGCTATCGTCGAACTGGTAGTTTCTCGCTACTTTTCCTCATTCCAGCTCGTGTAGTATAGAATAAAGGGGAATAATTTATTGATTGAGACGTTGGGTTTATTCTACTTGTTCTTAGCAGCTAAATTCAACTTGCAAATATGATATCATCGTTTACTTAGAAATTAAAATGAACTCGGGATGAAAAATATGAGCATCACTTCGGAGAATAGCTAAATATAATTTTTTGTGCAATGCCGTGTCCTTATTTTAAGTACGCGATTTCAAGTCTTTCATATGAATAACCTTCGTGTGAATAAAAAATTATGCTATCGATTCTGTTTCAGATGTTCTTTTAAAGCGATTCTACGTTCTAAGCAAACTAATTAATCATTCTGCCATACTTCTCCTGTAAAACAGTTCAATTACGAACTACATGTGTTGAATTTCATCAAAAAAAAAGGTGTCGTACGAAATCCACAAAATAAAGTACTTACCTCCATATTTCTTCATCCTCGATAAGATTTTTCTTTTGATTTCAAAATTCTTAGAATTTAAAAATACTGAAGTTTAAAAAAATATTTCAACTCTAGGGAAATTAATTTCATTCTCACTTCCCTCAGTTTTACCTTACAATATTGTTTTGCACATTTCACATGCATATTTTATACAAATGGTTCATAGCTTTTCATACCTTTGATTTCCATCTACTTACCAGAAATTCAGATATCTTCTATTTTGTTTTAAATATTTTCCCTTTTATAAATTCTTCTACATGCACATTTTTTGCACGACTAAAAATTTTATTCCTGAAACCAACATCTTTCGGAATAAAGAGCTAACAATTTGATAGAGTGTATCTTTTATTTCATAATTTCAAGAGTTAACGAATACATCAAGTTATGGTCATTCAACTTTGCATAAACTAACAGCACCAATCTTTTTATTTAATCGGAGGTTAACAAAACTAAGGTTTAATTTAATCTGTCAATTTATTAAAATTTTGGTGTCATTGTGCCCTAATTCCTGTACGCTTTTATCGTCATTCATCCAGTTGAGTTGCATTCATGTCTACAAAAACATTATCCACTGCTCTGATGATATTATCGGAAACAAAATATGTGTTCATCTTACGACTGATAAATAAATTATTAGAAGAATCTAGCAAATTAAAAAAGACAGTATGAGTAGCAAAATATAAATAGAATGCACTCATGCCGCCAAACTTTTTGCTCAAACAAAGGGGGAAATTAAATCACAAACGAAACTCATTTAATTCAATGGCAAAACTCAAGACAATATTTTGAGTGAAGCATTGAGAATTGTTCAGTGTTTGTGCGTAATATACTAGAGAAAATCATCTAACCTGTTTTTGATGCCAACCTCCTCTATTAGTATTTTCTCAACTACTCTATCTACTCAACTACTCTATGTAGCATTTAGTGGTTTAATTTCATCGTCGTATTTAAAAACATTTATACTAGAATAGATATTTCAGTTAAAATTTCGTTAACCGGATCTTCAATAAAATTTGTAAGCGAGAAAGCTCAAGAAGTACCCGGAGCCTGCTACCATTAATTCAATATCTGGTCCTGATGACGTAGTTGACAAAAATTTTCAACGAATCTGTTCATTCTCGGAAGCGTTGTGCCTTTCAGGTTTTTTTACATAGTTACGGTTAAGAATTCAGCTAATGTTATTAATCCTTCAAAAAATAAGTTTAAAGGTTATCTATGCAGATTAATTTTGAGTTACGCATTGAGATATAGAGGTCAGTCTCTCCGTGGACTGCCGAGATTGTACGTGGGGTCAGAGGTTGAGTAGCAATGAGGGGTTTGTTCTATGCTGGCCGAATCGTGTGAGCAAGACATCAAGCTCTGCACTCGCAGGCAAAAACAATTTTAGGTTTTAGGCGATCCTCATTCCTCTCCTATAGGATCGAGGTAAGGGATTTTAATCCCCTACCTCCTGAACAGGCCACAAAGCACAGTGTGGAAAAAATCCCATTCTTCTCGGAAACGATTTTATATATCCTAAGAAATTCTTTTCCATCTAGATTTCATTCATATTTGTTCCAAAACTTCCAATAACGTTCCACATCTCTAAATGCTTATTTTTGAATTTCTAAATTTTTATATAATTAATTTTGCATTAAGACCAAAGTAAAAATCATTTCATGGCCTCAATTTCATAATATGAAGATGATGCTAAAAAAATTTCAATTTGGAAAAGGTATATTCACGTCAATATTTTAATTGGTACGCAATTACCCACCCAGACAAGACTTTTTTCCTCAGTAGTAGGTACAGAGGTCAAGACTCTGCAGTGCTCTGCAGTGAAAGTGCTCTGCAAGTGTGGGTGTCTCCCAGTCTCTACGTTAAGAGTCATTGTGCCGAGTTGAAACTGTCAATCAGGCCATTCGTCTGCCTTTGGGTCAAGATGCTAATAAATTTTACACATGAAAAATAATTTTTTTTAAATTTTCGCAACGATTGGTTCCTATACATCACAGCACGGTAGAATTAAAAACAAGTTGTCAAATTTTATACAATGTTTTTAGTGAAAATAGAGCGTGGATGATGGTAACCAATGAAACAGGCTAATAACCCGACAAGATTTTCAGTGTTTTATAAGCATCCCAGATTTGAGACGCCTTTCTGTTAATAATGTGAGCTGCATTAATGACAGTTCTATAGATTAGTGTGGAGGTTGTTCCTCGCATCCGAATAGGTTTTGGGCGTCAATGGATGTTGTAGCTGTTGAGAGCATCGAGAGATTCTGACCAAAACATTCCAAAGCAAAATTTTTCATTCTCCTTTCATAATTAAAATGCGAGATGATTTTTACAGACATTCTCGAGTAGTCACTCGAAATCAGGTCTCCTTATGTGCTTGCACGATGATATATCAGAATTCCTTCCTGAAGTTCCCCATCACCAGCTGTTACCTTTGTAGAATATCGTGAGGTTTAAAAATTCAAGCAAGTTCTTCATGTATCATGATATTTCCGTGTCATAAGTATATATATAAAATATCATATGATCTTTTCCCAATTGTACAGAATTATGAAGTTGGAATAAATGAGACATGTTCTAGTATAATGATGTTCTCACAAGGGAAAGGAAGAGCCAACGTAACTTGAAACATCTGTGAAATGAGATTCGGGTTCACATTTTGACTTAATGAATCATATCAAGTTTGAGTTAACAGTATATGTTTTTTTGCCATGATTAGAGATAAACACACGTAAGCAAACTTGAGAAAATCGTTTCTCGTCTCTTAAAAAACTGTACTTCCGACAATCAGGAATAAGGGCATACTATAGGTGTGTAAATTAGGTAATGAGGCTGTCTCCTTTGTAAATTAAATTCGAGGGAGACAATTCAACGTTGTCTCCTTCGAAATAAATTTCTTCGGAAGCCACACAGCGCTGGAGACGGTTTTCCAATCCAATAGCATTGCTGGAACTCGGTTACTGGAATAGCCTTCTCTGATCGGTTACGCCTGTTTGAGTGTTTTCGACTGTCTCAAAATCACGTCCTTTGAGTTGATTTCTCAATTTCGGGAAGAGAAAGTCACCGAAACTCATTTCAGACGAAGAAAGGTGCTAGAGATCAACTAGAGTATTTTTTGCAAGCCAAAAATTCGTTTATTGCGATTGCTCTGCGACGAAAAGCATGGTGCAGATATTTTTACAAATTTTTCTCATCCCTAATTGATCAGAAGAAATCTAATGGAGGTATGAGCCAAGATCAACTTTTCTTCGATCGTTTAGACCATCAACCGAATTTCTGAACTCATAAGATCTCGGGTTATGTCAAAGTTTTCATCAGTTGTCGAAGGTGAATGGCTTCTGCTGCGTGTTTCATCTTCAATCAACCCACTTCCTTTTGAACGTTCTTTTAACCCACCAAAAAATCTGAGCCCGTGACAGAATACCGTCTCCGAAGGCCACCTGAAGTCATACAAAAGTTTTGTTACACTGCTCCCATGTCTGAAGCCAAACTGATGGCGCACCTTCGATCACAATTGATGTCATCTATTTTAGAACGATTTGGAAAATATTATTTCGTTAAAAAATGATACGGAAAATAAACTATCAACTCGCACTAAGGGCGGTCCACAGGTTCGCCTACCACCTCTCCTATTTCCGCTCCTACAGAGTTGTCAGGTCATGTTTAACTAATCGTGCCATGATTATGTTGTTACTTCATCTACACATATCGTATGGAGTCAGATAGAACGCTGTGAATATTTTTTTCAGTTAATTTTCAATTTACTGATCGGAGGAAAATTTTTTGTTCTAAAACATGCATAATAACGAAAGGCAGTTAGAAGCATCTTATTAAAAAAAATTAGGTAGAATTAGTACATTGCAGTCGAGTGATTTTCAATTTCAAAGAGAGAGAGAGACTGGATATTATGGTTGCTCCACTCGACAGCTGGGATTTTACAGAAATTTTTAATGGAATAAAATATTATTACCTAACTTCCTAACTTTGTTAATTTCTCACTTCAATTTTATATAATTTGAAGACAATGTTTCAGAAATTTAACATTTTCATGAAAAAGTCGCTTACCATGCTCGTGAGAATTTATGCCTTTTCTATGAGATACTGTAAATCCTACTATATATATGTCCCTAAGCTAAAGTTCTTACCAAACTTTGGAAAGATTCCTCTAATATAAGTCTCTGAAGCTTCATTTTACCATCAATTCCTCTATTGCTCGCAGCCACACAAACGAGCTGCGCTATCGCTAACGCTCGCTGACTCTACTCGACAGAATTTTGAGTCACCTTCAACGTATTGAAATCATAACTCATATTCTATCGAAGAATTCGTCTTCCTTTATTTCATGAAATAATTCCTGGGCATGTTCAACTCACTACCAAGACAATCAACAAATTAACAAATTAACTGGAGTCAGGAGATGAACCTTTCTTCTTGTTTCCGGACTCTCGTCTTCATTTTTTGTTCCCATTCTTGAAGTGGTAAACAAATTCATATTTCAACTAGTGTTAATGAATGCTCTGCCGTGGCCACATATTGTGCCTCGCCCATTTGTGTTCGCGTCTCCAAGTATTCCATTGCCGGGTCTGCGCGTCCCCCACCGTATTTCGCTCCCGCCTCCTCCGAGCAGGAGGGAGCACAGTTTTAGTGCAGGCATTAGTTTTACCAGGCGTACACACCGAGCTACATTTGTCTTGCAGGTCTCCGGAGAGGCACCCTACCTCGCTTTTTCTCCGTGCCACGGCTGCAAAAAATTCAGTCGACGCAGAAACTGCCTCTGCCGCACGCAAACGTCGGAGGATGGAAGCAACAGAACATTAAATGCAATAGAAAGACCTGTTCTGCTCGTAACGGAATTGATGTGAGGAATTCTCATCAGTGGAGTGAACATTACTTCTCACAATGCTATCTTAGTTCCAGTTGTATCTGGTTTATGAATTTCTTAGAAAGATTATCAATGAAATAGTATTCATTTTGCATCGTATCGATAGCTGGTAGTCGTATTTGTAAACACTACAACCGCCAATACTATGAATAGTTATATTAGCAATGCCTATTTCGATTTTAGAAAATTTCCATCGCAAGACTTTTACGGATTCGTTGTTATGTTACGTTGACTTTCAAAATCAACTTCCATTAAAACGCGGCATGGGGCTTAATACTTTGAATTGTAGCGCTGAAATTCCACTGTCAAAGGTTCAAATTTAAAACATTATGTCGCTATCACTTCAAGTGCAGCCTGCAGTGCCATACCTGATTAGAACGCTGCGCGCGATGAACAATCTGAGCCATCAGATTAGAAAACTGTGTCAGACGTAAGTTCAAAAAGAGTCATAAATTGAATTTGAAATATCATGTAATTTTGAGTTCATAAGTTAATTCATTCAGTAAAATTCTGAGATAAATAATGTATGCTATTAGTATGCGATTTTTTTCACAGGGTGTATGATTTAATGATGAAATGTCGAAATACTTGATCATTATTCTTAACTCAATTATCAATTTTATGCTGTTGAGCTTTGTCATCTTTAGTTTGATCTGATAAATAATTTATTTTGATTCAATTCAAGTTTTTTTCTACAACTGAACGTTGAACAAATTGAATTCATATATATGTATTATAGATACGTAGTATCAACTTTTAGGAGATATTTTCAACAATGATTAATTATGGTTGAACTACAAAAGTTAATAATCGGATAGAAGCCACTTTCTTTCCCCCTAACTCAACTCCTAAAATCTGAACTTATTTCCTCACCGCCTTGCTTGTCCTCCACCTTGGTGATCTCCTTCCACCTCCTGCTCGGCTCTCGCCCCGGCCTCCTTTAATCTAATTGTTGCCAGGAAGTCAGCAGGGATGGCACCGAGTCAATTATGCACGCTGACGAACGGCTGACGATGGCGCCACAACAACGTTAGCACCGTCAACGGGGCAGTGCCTTCATGTTCCTCTTCCTCTTCTATTTATGACATTTTCTTCGCTTAGAGTGCGGTCCGACTAACCTCAATGCAAAGATTCAAGATTTTTAGTTTTTTCTTCATTTTATTGCAACTACTTCAGAGTTAGAATAGTGACCTAACGAATACAATCAGCTCAGTAACTAGTAATTTTTCTAAAACAGCCTAAAAAACTCAAAGTTAAATTACTGATGGTACTTTATTTAATTTATATATTCATGTGCTCAAAGCTCTCCAAACGAAAGTTGGTAAACTTACTAATCAGGAATGTATACAATTTTATTCACGGATGCATTCAGACTATCGCTAAGTGCTTTCTGCCAATGAGTCTGTTTCATGCTCGCGTTACCAAGATCATAACATAGTAACTGCAAGGCAAATGCATGATACAAAGCAAAACAAAAAAATTATTCAGCGTGTGTTCTGATGCTAAGAAATGTGATATAAAAAGAAAGAACTTGTCAGGTGACTCGCAGTGCACCTTTCACCAAACGCCACACGACTTTCCCACTCATTTCTTCCGCCGCAGCAAGAAAAAAAAACACATTTACCGCAGAGTTCACTTCTCAAATGAGACTTGCATGTCGTGTGAAAGATTGATTTGTCTGCTCGAATAAAATTGAAGTCAAAGTGAAGGATGGAAAGAGTTCGAGCACTCGTCATCTTTGAGGGAAGTGCTCCGTAAAAGTTTTCGGTGCGATGAAGAGCAAACCTTTGTTCATTTTGGCCTCCGAGCGACCGGAATTGAGAAAAGGGAGGGTGATTTCATTGAACTAAATCTGAGACATGGCTTTTGATGCTATACTTTCGTTTTATGTAAAGCTATCGACTGATTTCTGCTTTCTCTTTAATTCAGAATATAAAATACATACGTTTCTGGAGCAAATCAAGACTATTGCAGCTTGATTAAAATACGTTTCCAGATTACTGTATAAACGAAGCCCCAAAATTGACCCTTCAATATCAGTATTTTTAACTCACATTAGTGTCGTTACAACCCTTGCCATCATACTGGGGCTGACATCAGGTTGTCACGAACATCAGACTGAGAAAGAAACTGACACTTGGGTTCAAAAAATTCATCAGGGAATAAATTAGATTACAAGTAAAATTTGTTATTGTAGTTGTGAAAGAGGGCCGTAATATTTACAATGTTTTTGAAAAATCAAGTATGCAATGGAAGCCCTTAAAACGTTTTGCTTCCTCAAAAAACTATTAAAAACTATTAAAAATATTACTAATTTAAAAAATAAATATATATTCAACCATTTCTGCGACTGATTTCGAGTATCTAATAAACTACGAATCTAAACGTAACGAACTACTTCCCTGGAAATAAATTTCCCATTTCAATTTATATTTTTAGAGGCATTTTTGTAGCTTTCAATTGATTCGATTTGAACACATAGACTACAAAGATAATTAGAACAATGAAGAATCGCAACAATGAACATATAAAAATCAGACGCGTGCATCCTTCACCAAAATCGCTGTAGAACACCATTTCCGTGCTTAGGATCGCATTCGAAGCTTCTTGACTTGGGACACAGTTTATATTGATACTCTTGTGACCAGTATGATACTATTCGTGCAGGGAAAAGTAATATCAGGTCCACACGCGCTTCGCAGACCATAGCGCCACCTAGTCTTGCACCGATGAACTCTTAGCTTCTCCTGTTCACAGCGATATTGGAAACAAGTAGTAAAAATTGATCAGTATATTTTAAATTATAATTTGATAGTTATAATTTTAAATTATAATTTAAAATAATTGTAACGAGTGCTAGCGCGTTATCAAGTTATCGAGTATTTGATTCGTCCGCACTGATCAATTACTGCTATATCGTTCGTGGTAATAACATCGCTTTCACTGTTTAAAAAAATATCGCGATCATTATGTTATAAATCTGCTCTATTCCAAATACTGAGATAGAGCATTTTGATTTTCTCTATTATCTTTACAATTTCTCAAAATTTTCAATTGGTTCATCACTTGAATCATGTTTATTTTTAAACGTTTTATATGCATTGCGAATAAGTGATGTTCATACTACAACGGTTTGATTTTAATAAATCTTAATGCAAACGGATTGTCTTCGCCGGTCTTCGTCGTTTGCTGTATTTCAGATTACGTTTTCCCTTGAACAAGTTCATTCGTATAATTGGGTCCAGTTATAGAATGCACGTTCATTTTTTTTAAGTTACTGCAGACTTAAGTTTCATTGATCGCATCTATAACTTGAGTATAATCCTAAATGTCTAAATGTCATTGTACCGTTTTCACTGGTAGTCGAGAAGAAATGTTTTTTTTACTCTGTATAATTCGATTACTGTCGCACATGACTAATGAGGTGTGACATGTAGGGTGCTGAATGAAGCAGACAAAAGAGATTGCGACGGGAAGGGGTAGGAGGTTTCGTTAAATAAACAGCATATCCTCTTGGCGCAAATTTTTCTGCTCATTAATCAACATCGTATGCTGTATTCATTTTGCGTTGCAGTCACTTTTTGATTCTCTGCTAATTATTCAGGCACTCGTCTCATTGATGTAATTAATTAGCAATTTCCCTTTATGCTGCAAAATATTTGCTTAACGCTATTTGAAATCATAAATATTTACTCGTAATAAAGTGAAAAACTATTCAGATATAGTTGAGATGAAGTCATCCGTTCGATCCACGATGTATTTAGAAAAGATCTTTTACTTCGGAAAAATTATGTTTGTTAGTCATAAAACAAAGTTCAAAAAACATTGAATAAATGAAAAATCAATTTATCACACCTACTTCAGCACGTCTACGTAAATTCGCTAAAGTTGAGCTACTCGGAAGCCTGCCACAAAAATTCGAACGCTCCTTTAGAAACGAGTTCGTTTTTCAGCTTCCGCATTAGCAAGTGAGAGCAGCTCGTTTCGCCTGTGTTTCCACTGACGAGTCAGTCGATGAAATAATCCTATCCGGTAGGACAACTTTTGTCAAGAGAAGCAGAAGTTTTCCTCAACTGTATCCTAGTTACAAGTCCCAAAGAGCCTTACTTTGAAAGGCGGACTGTGCGATAAAGGCCGCTGGTGGACTTTTATTCGGAGTCTAATGGACTAAATGTTAGCGCACATTACAAACGATGCTCTCGCTCGCAAAATACATGCAATCCTCAACTCGCTTAACGCTACAAAGTATCTAATTATTCTAAAATTGAATGACTTGGAAACTCCATCAGTGTTAAAATGATATTTAACCGCTACAACCCCTCCCCACTGAGCACTAGCGAAATCAAATAAGTTATCCTAAAACATTGAGTAATTGTAAAGTATAATCACGATGAAGATTAGATTAGATTATTAGTTAGTTTAAGCCTCCCTATCCGCAACAAAGGCGACCCAAAGAGAGGAAAGAAGAAGGCACCATTTAGTATGGAGTTAAGGGAACGTGAAATCTATGCAGAAAGGGCACAGAAACAGTAAGATGAGAAAGAAGTTCATGAAACAAGATCAAAGTTGAAGAAGAAAGTAGGAGGTGCTGAAAAACAGGACAGCAGTGAACCGAAAAAAGACGGTCCGTAACAAAATAAAAACCTATTCTATTTCAACAAAAATAAAGCCTACCTAACCTTTAGCTCAGGCCCTTACATAGTCCCCCTGGGAGCGTTAATTCCCATAGATACAATAGTTGCATCCCCATGAGGGGTAGTTACGCTGAATTGTAGCTTTACTATCAACTTTCGACATAACCTAATTTTTAGATATGTATTGTCATTCCATTTGTGATTAAAATATTTTGTAAACCACACTGGTTCGAAAATATATAATATTTAATAAAAAATTAATCTATGTATTTTTAAAGGTCATCCTGCGTTTTGCAACAAGTTTACAAATATATTATTAATTATCGTGCATCAGATCAGCTCTTTCTGTCGTTGAATATTAGGTTTAAAATGAATAAATGCGTTCAGTGATTTGAAAAAGTCACTGCAAAATAATTGCCTTTAAGTAGATACGGCAAAAAAGGTTTTTCAACAGTCCGTGTTGAAATTCCTTGTGCTTTTCTCTGATGATGCATAAAGAACTTAACATATGATCTGTAATTTTTCTCGAAAAAAATACAGAGCGTTGGTGAAGAGTTTCGTCGCTGGAAAGCAAACATGTACTTTCAAGACGGGAAGTTAAAGAAAAATTTGTGTCCGCTGTTAATTCTTTCACCCAGATTCAATTCCAACTTATATTCATATCTTCTATCTTCTATGTTCTTCAAGAACAGCACATTTGAGAAACTGATTTACGTGAGTATTGCGCACTACGTGAGTAACGTGAGTCAAGGGATAACATACATCAAGTCGCAACGCCGATTCTGCGTGATCTATCTTGAGTTGGCTGCGCCCTAAACACTTTCATTACGTTTGTCGCGAGTTCAAAGGTAGAACGAACTTGTGTCGAGCGCATTATTTTACTCCTTTCATTCTGGAGGAGTTCTGGGCCTAACATGATGAGGTTATTTACTGATATGAAGTCACAAGGCCACGTTGAAACGGAAATTGAAAATAGCACGGCCTTTCTCCCTTCATCTTTTTCGGATGAATTTTTCTTGGCCTCTACCATTTTCGTTTTGTAATCCATGTTAAAAATTATTCATTTTTGTACGTATAGAAGCTTCTCTAGGGTGATTGTATGGCTGTCTTCATATTAATCATTTACAGCACAAGAGGATCATGCACTGACCTTCTTATTAAACAGCCTTAATAAGTTGTACGAGAACTGTTTATCGAATTTGAATCCTAATTTATTCTTTGAAGTTTACTACCGAATAGCAGTTCCTTCCTCATTTTGACGTAGGGGACAACCCAATGAGAGAGCCAGTCTAGGAAAAGTTGTTGCTTCATCAGTTACACGATTAAAAAATCAGCGAGTATAAAGTCAAGAGACGGCATATAAAATGCAGCGGAACGCAGACTCTGAAATATCAGCAAAGCTATGCATAAAGAATTATTCCTCTGTTAGCATCCACCACAGCATAAAATATCTTCTGTTTTATTATTTCCATAGAAAAACATAAACATTTACATAACTTTCGTTATGTTTTCCAATGACGATATGTTTTCCTCAACAGAAAGGCTCCTGCATTCATTTGTGATCAAAAATTCTCGTGGTTCAGCTCTTCGATCCTCGTTATTCACTATATAGAAAAATATCTATGTCCCTTGAACCCTCAATATTTGAGTATTTCTGTTAACCTGAGAAAACTACTAGGAAAGCTCCTGTGACTTAAATTATTGTGTTTTGTATCATGTTTTCACCTAAGTAGGGCTTTGTTTTCCTTTGAGTTACATATTTGAGAACTAAATAAATCTCTACAATTTGAAATTTTCAAATGAAATGCTGAACTTAACTTATTCTAGGACTTATTTTCTTGTTATGTGACTTTCTCAAACTGGTCATGTTCAGTAGTCAATCTGGTTCAAAATTTAAATTTTTTTAAGAATACCGTGAAAAAGTTTGATCCTTATTCTAAGTGATTTAATACCTTAGAGGTAACTTTCATTCAAGGTCATGAAATACATAATACTATAATTCCGAATTACAATAAAAGAAAGAAAAAAATTTCGGATGACTGATTGTCTTTAAGACAAAACTTATTTTTGAAGTCATATGTCCTTTCTGAGGTTTTCAACTTAAGCAAAGAAAAAATTTGAACCGAAAGGGAAAAAAAACAACGAAACTAATTATTCCGTTCAAGATCATTTCAACTACAAAAATTCCGACATATTCATAAAATCCATAGTTGAAAACCTTGCTGTAGGCTGTGTTTGTGCGAAATGAACAGATATATCATTTGTAAAAATTTTCGGTGAACCGTGTATTTTGGAGCAAGTTAGAACTGCACAGCACAGCCCAGTGCAACAATTCAGAATTGCCATACCTTCTGACATTGAATATTAGGCTCACTTCCTCCATCAAGCCCGTAGAGCCGAGAAAATTTGTGCCAATGATGTTGTCTGGGTGGAGCAAGGGCTCTAAAGTTCTATCGCAATGCGATCATAATTTCCCAAGTCAAAGAAAATTTCCCTAGAGCTGCAGATAGCGCTAGTTTGCATATGCTCAAAGTTGCTGATGTTATCCGTAATCAGCTGCACACGCCTTACACCCAAGCACCCCTATTTTTTCAGATTTTTACCCTAAGGCGAGTGTATTATCGGATCTTAAATTCATTGTGTTTTTTACCTCGCTGATTATAAGGTGTGCCCCAGGGAACCGTTCGAACTCGCACTCTTTTCCTTATCGAGGTTCTTTCTACGGAAGATCTTCAATGCTATTCCTACCAGGCTCCATGCTCGTAACCCTTACTATTGCTGCCAAACACACAAATTCTACGTCATTTACATAGTCTGAACATACAATGTCGGGAAGAGCAAAGCATTACGCTGATTTATTGTGCGCTCGCAGCTCCTCACTTGAAATGAAGTCGAAATTTCAATACCGGGGATTGCCCGCCGATGAAGGCCTACTCCTTACCGCACTGTTGGCGTCAGAAACATGAGATATACGTTCGTTTTTTCATATGTCAAGTTTAAATCGCTTGGCTGGTTTAGTTTCATATATTAACATCTTTGCATAAATTGTGAATCATTCACAGTGCTTCCGTTTTGGGTAAGAAATCTGTACAGTTGACAGTATTGAAATCTGAAATAATTTTTTCGACATCACAGAATGTGTGCTCAATAACTGTTAGCAGTCCTTGCTTAAGGAAAATTTCTTTCATTACCTTCACAGTATATCTCCTTCCAGCTTCAAACTCAGCCTTAAACAAAGCAGGTATCATCACTCACAGAAATAACTTAGTGAGACTGCTCTTTGTTCACATTCCTGTATGTAAAGCCGTGGCAACACAGAGTTCAAGGAAACTGAGCCAAAATACGCAATTTCAAGTAACAAAGACAACTTGATTGGGCCAAGAAGGACCTGGAATGGCCTGCGCTGACCTGGAATTGGTAGTAATTGTCTTGGAATGAAGACAAATTTGGTTCACAGGTCGGCCGGTCTGCCGTCAGACTTCATTACAGGTCGCCTGGGAAATGAAAACTTCCTCCAGAAAACACGTGGCTTGCTTTTCAAATGATGGCTGTTCTAGTTGCTCCTATGTAAGATGTGATTTTTTATCGTGGTACTTGAGAGAACGAAGTGAAACTAGAGGTGCAAGTCTACAGCAGCGTTTGAGGCTACTGATATACCCTGGTGTAATTTAGACATCGTGAAGGGGAAAATAGATCAGCGAGTGATTTGAAATTTCTATTTCCTAGCAGCTTGGACCGAGAGACTCAATCAATCTTTCTCCAATAAAATTGGTGTGACGGTGAATATTACAAGTAAGTAATTATTCAGGTTTTGCTTGTATTTAAAATAAGTTCTACGCTCTTTCAAAGTCTTCATCAACGTTGCTTCTATTTCATCTCAACCTTATCTTCTAACACTGGTAAATTCTAAGAAAATCATATGAGCACATAGTAATTATCTCTTGAACATATGATCCACTTAAATGTTCTGTTCAAACAATTTTCTTAAAGAATCTTGTCATTCACTTTCTACTTGGCTGTTCAGAAGATTTTGATAACGTATGCAGCTTTGCTCTATTTCAATGAGTTGTTCTGTATAGGAGTATAAATAATTTACATTCATGCGAGACAGGATATGATCAGGACTACTTGCCTGCCGTGCATCCTTTGACGAACATTTATGATATGCTATCATTTATTGCTGACCAACCTGCAGTAACTTTGAGAGAAATATTGTCCTACTGAAACATTTTACATTTAATCGTCTCAATTTTATTTATGCAAGATTTGATATATCCCTTATAAACACAGCTGAAATAGTTCGTTCCAAGACCAGTAAATATCGGCTTCCTTTAGACCGAGGTTATGAGCCTGGAGTTCAACTTTTTTACGCGAACATCTATGAACGAAATTTAGCCATTTATTCCACAGTTAATTTAATATTAAGATGAGATGCGTTTTTATGTTGGTAAAAATCTATTAGCTTCTTGTTCAGAGTGTAATAAAACAAATGCATCATCCAGATATCTTCGATATAATAAGGTCTTAAATTCTGCAAGACATTGGCTCACAAAATTCTTCTCTAAGTGAGCCAGAAACGTGTTTGCTATGAGACGATAAAGGCTTGACCCCATTTCCATGCAGACCCTCGACTTGCTTGTAAGTTTTCCCATTGAATAAAAAAAATGAATCTTTTAGTGCGATTTTCAGTTAGCTTTTAAATTAAACCCTGTCGTAATTCATCCAAAAATGTCGCAAAATGCATGTCGTAAAAATTTATCGCTTATAAATACAAGTAGGTAAAAAATTCAGACAGTCACACATAGACGAAAAAAGTTTTGCAGGTGGGTCTCCACTTACACTGACGTATGAGCTAAGGCTTCGGTGTAATCAGGAGATATTGTTTAAGGTACAAGTGAATGATTCTACATCTTAATGGTTGAAGTGATCACCCAAGCGCAGGGAAATGCTACAAAGATTTGATGAAGCACAATTTTGAAACATTTTGAAGTAGACTATCACCGGAGAAATCAAAGACTGTTAACTGACACGATTTCATTTTGGGCGCTAGCATAAAGCATATAATGGAAACTGAAAAACCAACATTGACGTAAGTCCCGGAAGGGAAAAACTTACACCTTTCCTGAAACCATGAAATGCTTCTGGATCTGTGCGACAATCATTTGAATGATAAATTTAAAGTAAGATTATATTTTGATAAGAATTGTCAGGTTCAACCCGTAAGGTTTTCTGCACTACGTGAAGGATGTAAATTGCAGGAGATTCAGATCAACCCAGTTCTAACTTCATTTTGAACGGTCTGCGTATCAAAGTATCGAACTTAGCAATAGTAAGTCTCAACTCGAATAGAACGAAGACTGTTATGGTGTGAGCAAGAGAGCAACATCCTCTATCAATTCCAACCTTTTTTTACTGAATTTCTAAAATTTTAGCCCTCCAATACAGAAGTTGTACTTGGGCGGCTAAAATCATAGATGTCCCAACGAACAATTAGCCTGAATATGTTATGGGAAGAATAAACCATACAGAACTCTGATGCGTACGTTACAAGCCCGCTTTGACACAATTAACTTTAAAAAGTAGTTTTTAGATATTGTTGGACTTCATTCTCCTTCATATTCTCCAAATCTTTTGTTGAAAGGTTCACACTTTGCTTCATTTATCAATGATAATTTACGTCCGATTTTCAAATATTTTTCTCACCAGAGGATAATATTTGGGAGACAACTAAATAAACAACCTGTAACACGACTACACATAACGTGAAACACAGCAATACTCGACTTGATATGCCACTCTCAAATCCCTCTCGGTCATCCACTCCTACGCTGAAAAGCTCAATCTTTGTGCAAAACTTGATGATTTCAAAGCACTAGCCCCGTTGCCAACCCTCCCAATCTTCGTATTACGGAGTTCCTTTCTGTTCCACTAAGCAAGCCTCAGTTGAACGATACTCAGTTCACTTTTCCTTCATTAATCGTTTTAAGTTTTTATTCAGTTCTTATTTGTATTAGTGCAGATTGATTAATTTCCCCCTCACCTTGTTCAATTTAAATTATCCTGTTGACAATGATTTGTTGAGACGAAACACCCAACTTTAATGACAATTTTTTTCAATTCAACATTAACAATCAGATCCCTATTTATGATTCGATATTCTATTGTTAAACACTGAAATAATCAACGACAACGTTTTCCAAAATAAACATAAAGATAATGATTTTTTACCAAGGATTTAGAAAAAAAAATCATTATGAAATTGAAAATGGGTAATAATTTAGCAATAAAATGGTTCTCTTTAAAAAAACATACCTCTGTGCATTCACATAGGGACAAATGAGTCTAATAGTATTAACCTGTTCCAGTAAAAGTTGTAAAATCTTTGACAAATGAATTCGATAGGGAACTCCAGTCGCGTTCAATTAGTTACAAATTAGAGTCCTCTTATCCATTCCTTAATTTAAAATCTTTCTAGTTTAACTTCGGCAACTTTATCTGAGTATTTTACGCATTGTCTTCTGAGAGAGAATTCTGAAGGGAGTTAAGCAGGGCAATCTTTCTCCATTTAGGAGATGCAAAAAAGTAAATGTAGCGATAGGAGGGCATTGAAATGGACAGGTCTTGCTGCGCCTAGCTCATGGGTCGCGAGAGTGCCACTAGGAGGCCCTTAGCACCATTTTAGCCGACACTCATGTTCTGCCTAATGAGACTTAGCACAATTAGTGAGCTCATCCAAAAAATTCACGACTAATGGACATTCTCCTGGCTTGCTTGCCTGCTCTGAGCCTCCGAGTGCGACTTGCGAGCAACTGCTCAGGCTGAGGGACGTGCGGACGACGGCATGATTTTGATGTTTAGCAACAGTGAACGGGAATTGTAGTGGTCTTATATCTTACTTTAAATATTTCGCATTTCCTCGATGAGTTCCAAGAACAGAACTATCTGAAAATGAACTATCGATCAGTTTGTTAATAATCCAAATAAGTGTTATTTTTCAAATAAATAGAATTAAATGCAATATTAAAGCAAATGTATCAACAGATTTTAGGATTTGTATTCAAAATAGTAAAAAAATAACTGTTAAGCAAAATTTCATAAATGCATATGGCTTTTAACAAAACTTCATACCACCTTTATGGTGTTGAAGCGCTTATGAAGGTCCTAAACAAGTTATGAAAAAACGAAGTCGTGATAACATGAGAAATGAAGTAATATTCCGTTCATGCTCATTTTTGTTGAGACCCTTCAGTTGGTAGAGGAAAGGTGTCGAGACGTTGTAGTGACCTTGCAGAGGAAAATATAAAAACTTTGAACGGAAGTTTTGCTTGATATTTTTGAGCTTGATGAAACTCTTTTTCACAATATTTTTTTTGTTTTTCAATAAACAAGAAAATTATTTTCGATTTGTTTCAATTAATTGTTGAACAATTTTACACTTATTGCAGTTAATTAAAATGAACGTAGCTTTAAAAAAATGAGAAACGATGGAGTCATAAGTGAGCTAATGATGTTGATCGAGTAAATATAATTGGAAAACTTTCATTTACTGCGAAAAGAAGAAATACCTTAATTATTTTCGTCGCTGCAAAATATAAAATTAAAACTACACAACTCGATTTCTTTTGACAAATTGAAAAATAATTTCTAAAGGAATTGCTTTTTGGAATTCTTTGTATTCACGTCTTTTTTACAAATTACTCCTTATGAACTTTCTCTGTTGTGAGTAACGTCGTTCAGAAATTTTAAAAGGCATATGGAGAAAAATAGCTCAGTCGTAGACAAACTTGTTGGCGAACAGCATGTCATGAAGTGCTGAAACACCAAATAGTTTTAGAATTATAATGTAGTGTTTTAAAAGTGTGTTTTACTTCTGTGAAGCACCTTATTTAGTAACCGATGATGAATATAGCAAAGAGGCTTTTAGAACAGATAAGTTGATTCCAGAGTAGAGAAAAAACAGTAATTCGAATTTTTTTTACGTATTTGTATATTTTTATCAATCTAGTAGTTTAAGGCTGTATACTTTGCAGCCGCTTCTTCCCATCAGGGAAGCAATGCTGTTTACTGGTAGGGTTGAACGATTCCAAGACTTACACGAGCATGTTAGACCAGGCTCACCAACATTCATTGGAGAAAATTTTCAACAACAAAATTCTGAATAAAGAGATCTTCCAACAAGACAATGCTCTTTGGTACACTCTCATATGTCGAAAACTTGGTTGGATAGAAATGAAGTGAAGGTAATGAAGTGGTCCCTTCAGTCCTCAGATCTCGATCCCCACCGAACACTTGTGGTCACGCTGAGAAAAATGGATGAGGACACACAAATGTACCTTAAAACCATAATTACTAATCACCTTTAGGAATATTACTGGTAAACCAAGTCAAAAACTTGTATCAAGTTACTGTTTTTTAACTAAAAATACCTTTGCATTCATATCGCTATCTTCCTAATTCTGTCTATGATTGTAAAAAGATATATATAGTTAGGTTAGGCATTTTAGGGCTTGTCAGGTCAGTATGAGAGAGTTTACAAATTAATAAAGGCCACTAGGAGCTAAATCACGCCCTTATGTGTCAAAGGCCTCCGAAAGCTTTTGAAAATGTGAATTTTGAGCGCCACAGGCTATGACGTAAAATAAAATAAATTATTAAAAAATTATTAAAAAACTGTTCTTAAATTATGGCCATTACTCCAAAACAGAAACTGTCGTTTTTTACCAAATTCCCAAAATCAGCTTTGCCAGAACTAGTTTTTTTTTGAGCCAAAATTCCCAAATGTTCCGCCAAAAAGTTTAAAAAAATTACGTCTCTTTTACATAAAATTTGGCCTTGAAAGCCATCCAGCACCTGGCCGCCCTTCAAATTAAGAGAAGGATGAACTGTGTTATCTTCGATTTCGTTTAAAAAACTCAAACTTGAGAACTTCAGCCACGGAAAAAAGCCAATCTGACAGCCTTACGCAGTACCACACACACACACACACACCCGGTAGGGTGTGCTACACGCCGGGCTGAATTTATAATTATAATTATCCCGTACTGAGACGCCTTAATACTCGCATGTCAGGAGATCTTTTGCCGCGATCTCGCAGTGGTCTTTACGAGCGGGTCTAAATAGCTCCTCTGAATCAGGGGGGGGCTCCCAAGGCCTGCTTAATTGCTATGTGTCTTGAAGTATTTTTTGAAGACCGTATGTATTTTTCGACTTGAGACCTTTGAAATTTGCGTGTAGTAGTTGCGTTACTATATATCCACATTCAGTAAATATGTTGAATTAATGAATTAACGATAATGATTTAGAATTCGAACAATTTTGATATCATAAGTTCAGCAAAAATAGAATTTGGACGCATTTCTCTTTTCCTATACCTGTTTCATTCATCGTTGTTGTCAAGGTGTTTGCGCGAATATTTCAGAGGTCTTTGTACAATATCTCTGAATTTTCCATCGCTTCTAACTTGCAATGCGAAGATGAGGCTTAGTGTGACGCAATTGCAAATCCTGAATTATCATTAGCTGTTCTTTCAGCCGCGAGTACTTGAGCTGCTGAAATGAGCCCCTGCAGGCCCGTCAATATTGTTTTTTCTTGTGCCATGTGACATGAGGCTATGAATGAAATAATTTGAAATGTATCATCGTCTGTCTGCAGGATATTATTCTGTGCATGAAATTTTTTCATTCCTATCAGCCGCCTCGAAAATATTCCAATGAAATGAACGATCATCAGAAAAAACTCACAAGGGAAGGTATGAAATTATAATGGTAGGTAAAAAATCACAAGACAAGATTAATAAATGACTCACAAAGCTAAGTATTATGACGTTGAATCGAAATGACCTTAAAAGCACAAGGGAAGAGAGGGCTGCTTTGCGGATTGCAATTCCATCGCAAAAACCCCTACGTTGTGAACTGCTGGCTCTCAGCCCAGGTGGTGACGCCTTGATACGCGCATCCGGTCACAAATATTGCCAGATGTTTTGGTGCACTTTGACGCACGCAAGCTTGAGCAATTTCGGTTTGAAGTATTTTTGAGAGAGCACAGACTAATGCTCTGTCGTAAAGATATACCAATACATTTGCAGAGACAGAAAATACTCTGAGAATATTATTTCCTAATGTTGAATGCGAGTGGGTCTAGAGAAGCTAAATCGTCTACACCGTTGATCTTAAAAGATGATAAATTCAGAAGTTAAATATACTAAATTCAAATGTTAAATACATTGTCTTCCCAGCGTTGTCCTGATCTGGTCCGAATGCGAGGTTAAATGCACCGTAATACATGGTAACATGTAATATTCATTGCAGATTTAAGTGACATTAAAATTTGTATTCACTGAAGCTACTGTGGAAACACTACAGCTTACAGTCGCTATTATTTAAATTACCTAAAAACGTATATCAGCCAAACTTGAGAGCACCACATCAGGCTCCTCGACAAGCTCCATCCGCTGTCTTGAGGGCTTGCTTGAACCTCTGAATATTTCAGCTTAAGACGCGACCTCGTTCAGAACTCGGCCCGATCACCGTAATAGGCTTAAAGCGAGGCAGGCGGGCTCATTTCAAATGCACGGCGTGCCAATCTCGCTTCGGCTGAGCAGCTCCTCCACTCCTTCCACGACGTCGATATTCACTGCTGTTACTGCTCCTAAAAATGCCTTCTCTAATTTTGAAGGTGTTTTTAATGAGATTTGGTAGTCGCCAAACTACATTTTGGCGCTAATTTTCCTTGCGTCACTTGTTGCAATATGCACGGCGACATGCGAGAGAAAAGCGTAAAATTTGATGGCGTAAAAGGTATGTATGAACACGGTTTTCAGTCTATTAGCTGAGTAAAATTTTTATATCAAACGAGCACTAGGGCTGTTGTGTTTCTTTGTTTTGCATTTTCTACTTCGAGTCACTTTTTTGTATTCGTAAGTAGGCTAGAACGATATTGGCGCAGAGCAATTTCTTAAAATTGAATTAAGCTATTTGACAAATGATGTACTTACTCCACTGTCATGTAAAAATTTAACTTCTATTAAAGAGGAATCAATATATGAACTCATTACACGAAATTTAAATAAATTGTTTACTTCACGCTCTAACAGCGTGATGGTTTACAGATTTCAAAATTTTTACTGTAATGCATTAAAAAAGTACCCAAGCGCATACAATAAAACAGACTTGAAAGTAAGTACACAGTAGACACAATAGAACCCACAACTTTAGATATATTTTCTACTTCGGAATTCCGATGGTTGGGTGAATCAAGATGAAGTCAAATCAAATTCTACTCGTCGAATCGAAGAAAACAAATGGAGGCCTGAATCAGAGAAGTGTGAGTAAGGGGATTTAGGTCAGAAGAGACAGTTCACATGATGTAGTGAGAGCCGCAGGAGCGTCACCGGTGTTGGGTGGCGAGTGGCTTATGCCGGGTGTAAGTTTTGAATGAGGCAAGTACTACAGCTTTTTAACTTTAATTTAAAAAAGCTCAAGTTCAATTTAAAAAAGCTCAAGTTTAATTTAAAAAAGGTCAAGTTCAATTTAAAAAAGGTCAAGTTCAATTTAAAAAAGGTCAAGTTCAATTTAAAAAAAGTCAACTTCAATTTAAAGAAGGTCAAGTTCAATTTAAAAAAGCGCAAGTTTAATTTAAAAAAGATTAAGTTTAATTTGAAAAAGATCAATTTTAATTTAAAAAGTCTAGCAGACTATATTAAAAACAAGATAAAGTTCAATTTTGAAAAGCTTATGTTTCTAAAATTGCATACTAATGTAATAATAATAATATAATTGAAGTTTATTCATGAGAATGCATATTTATTTAAAAGTACTGGTACTGAAAATAGAGTAAATCGAATATCGGACAAACCAAGCTGCTGTAATTTTGTACTCAAATTGACATTCTTTAAGTTTAACCTATGAATCATTTGCTAAACAGATCATCGGTACTTGTATCTATTGACAAAAATGATGCAAATAAACTTTATGTAATGAGTAACTGTGGGACAATTAGCAATCTGCACTGACTGAAAAGTCGAAGCTCAGTAATGTTCCATTTTTCAGTCAGTGCAGATTGCTAATTGTCGAAGCTCAGTAATGTTCAATTTTTCAGTCAGTGCAGATTGCTAATTGTCCCACAGTTACTCATTACATAAAGTTTATTTGCATCATTTTTGTCAATAGATATAAGTACCGATGATCTGTTTAGCAAATGATTCATAGGTTAAACTTAAAGAATGTCAATTTGAGTACAAAATTGCAGCAGCTTGGTTTGTCCGATATTCGATTTACTCTATTTTCAGTGCCAGTACTTTTAAATAAATATGCATTCTCATGAATAAACTTCAATTATATTATTATTACATTAGTATGCAATTTTAGAAACATAAGCTTTTCAAAATTGAACTTGATCTTTTTTTAATATAGCCTGCATGAGACTTTTTAAATTAAAATTGATCTTATTTAAATTAAACTTGATCTTTTTTAAATTATACTTGAGTTTTTTTTAAATTAAACTTGAGCTTTTTTAAATTGAACTTGACCTTTTTTAAATAAAACTTGAGCTTTTTTAAATTGAACTTGAGCTTTTTTAAGTTAAAGTTAAAAAGCTGTAGTTCTCGTCACCATACGCTAGTTCTGACTTGCTTGCTTTGCGTAATCTTACTGCCTGAGCTGTGATTCATATTCTTGATTTCTTTCCTTTGCGTTGCTCCGAAGGCTGATAAAAACGAACTTAAACTGACAGATTGAGTGATTCTCACAAATAAATTAGCTGATATTTCAAGGTCCTTTTTATTCTTAAATTTCGTAATGTAAAGCCGTAAAAGCAAATCCTAAAATTTGGTACTTCTACGATGACGCCCAAACACTGGAGATTGATCAGTCAGCTAGGACCCTGTTTCGCCTTTGATTTCTTTTAGTTCGAGAAGAGAACGCTGCGGAGGCAACCGGACTCTACATCAAATCAAATTGACAGAATGTTTAATTCTTGAAAAAGTCAACGTAACAACTTATTTGGAAAATTTATCAAATTGCAACAATTCATTATTTTCACCTGTTGAAATAAAACGCTATCAACTTTCCATGAACTGGACCTCTAAAGTACATCATTTTGGGTCTGCAATGCTGGCTTTGCTCTTGTCGGGGAATACACGAAAAGCTTTTGTATCTTCTTATGCGTCGGCCAACATTTAGAATAGAAGAATTAATTCAGTTCTAAAAAAAATTAACAGATGATCTATGGAGTATTTGTTCGCAGTTCATTTTACGTGCCATTTTTAAAAAAAAATTTATAGATCTTTTTAGAATTTTTTTTTCTCGTTCTACGTGTGCATGCCGTTATTTGAATTTCGTTTTTATTACCTATTTTGTAGGAGGTTTCAATATTTAAAACACAATTATCGCTACGTATCGTATATGAATAACTATTTACGTGTGCTATTTTAAGTTAAAATAAAATTGCTGACGGGTTAATTCTGAAGATGTCGGTTATTGCCAAATCTTCAGCTAGTTATAAATACTGAAAAATGAGTAAACACGCACGAAAATTTTTTCAACAACCATTAGTGCCAATTCAATCGTGCAAACAGGACACGTTCATAGTGTTTGTATGGCGATATTTTGAACACCTGGAACACACGAGCCTCGAAAGTCTCTAAATCTATTTTTTTCGGAAGGCATCATTTTCTCGCAACATGCTACAGCTCTTCAGTTGGAAATTTTGCAAGCTTGCGGGTTCGGTTGCGGAGTAAGTCGATCACACCGCATACGCTTCGGGTTGGGCCTAACGAAGTAAGCGCCTTACGCAGCAATCTTGCGCGGGTAATCGAATTATTAATGTCGTCCGTCAGCTAAAGGGGAAGCAAGGGTAGGACGGGCTCCTACGTGGCAGAGGGCACTCCTCTCTTCGTAATAATCTGCGCAGAGGAAACAGTCTAGCGAAAGGTCGAATAAATTTGAATCAACGTTCTCAGTGAAAGGAAAGATTACAGAAGTATTATAATTTATAACGCTGAAATAGCTCGAAAAATGTCAACTCCAGCAAACATGCTTGACGCT
The DNA here is from genome assembly GCA_030386875.1 of Morinoia aosen. Taxonomy (NCBI): domain Eukaryota; kingdom Metazoa; phylum Arthropoda; class Malacostraca; order Amphipoda; family Talitridae; genus Morinoia; species Morinoia aosen. Next base: position 20,424,125 of record CM059577.1, on the reverse strand, counting down.
GTTTCCTTCCTAAATGCTAGAAACGCTACAGAAATAAGGGTAAAGGTGCATCTACTCTTCAGACGTAAGGTAACAGGTTAACAGTATCTTCTTCAGTTGTGGCAGAGATTGAAAGAATGAAGAACAACTTGAACTGAAAATAAAAGCGTTGTACTGTGGCATCAAACTTGACTAAGTAATGACGTATTACTGGCCCCTCACAATATGCGCAGGTGAATCAATGTGGACAAATGTTAGAAATATTAATGGTAACTTGTTTCAAGCCAGGAAGCTTAATTTTATGCCGATTTTTTTCGTAATTATTGATTTAGTTATAACGTCGTTCATCAGTACCCTTCAAAATTTACAAAAACCATCTTCCAATTTTTCGTATCGAGGGAGACGTTATATAAATTTTGTATACTTGACAAAAAGCAATAACACGCTCCGTGAATTTGGAGCGATAGTACGGAAACAATTCCTGTAACTCAGGCGTACTTTTCTTTCCTTACTAAAATTAAATAATATTGAAGAAAATGCACTATAACCCCTCTACCTTGGCACAATGTACATTAACACCTCTGCCCTAAAATGAAAAATTCAGCGCAATGAATTTCATTCTTTCTTAGCGAGTGATGTATGGGAATATTCCACATCAAATTATAATAAAAATGAAACATATCAGGTGTTATGCATAATTTAAAAGACATTGCTGATGACAAATTCATTGCAAACACATTTTAATGGTAAAATTTAAACCTTGTTTCTAAAGTTGATTTCAGAAATCCACAGGCTAACATTTTTTACTTCTATCTACAAATGACAGTTGTAGACGAAAATTTCATTCATTCTCTTTATCATGTCAATCGTATGAGGTTCGAACCACTGAATTAAGAGAGACTTTTACACAGACTGCAATGCAAATAACTTTCACTATGGTTATTGGATAATTTTCACAGATGGGCTCGTTATAAATGATGATAAATTTTGGAACTGATTTGTTTCCCTCGAACTATTTCATAAGGCTAGGGACTTAGGACTTAGAACTATAATAATTACCTTTTCATCGCCAAAGAAGACGCATTATATGAAACAATCTGAGCAGGTGGGTGAGCTACATATGCTTCACCATCATCATCCAAGTTTTTCTGCAGCATCTTTCCTGGTGAATCTTTATTTTTATTTTCTTAAGTGTTACTGTACTGTACTGCATGTGATACCTTACCTATCGATTTCATATAACTGAAAAGTTTTTCCTGTTATTAATAGAGTAAAGGGTGTTTTGCTAACAGTAAAGGGAGTGTTTAAGAAAGTCAAAACGCATTTTAAATGATTAAATAAATGTGGTGTCCAAACCTCGAAGAAATATAATTATCACGGTCGGTCTTGGAACCTGTCTCCTATGTTAAACTTGGGGTTCACAGTTCCTTATCACCATTAACTCTATCAGATATGCCACAAAACTTTTCAAACTCATTTTTCGTACTTTGCGCTCGAGATCTTACTGTTCTGTCACAAGTCACTTTCTTACCATCGGTGATCAGTACTTCGCACTAACCGCAGAGCGGCACCCAACCCTTCTGCACTAAACTGGTTATTGAGTCATTGCCGTCCCTTAGAAGGCATATTAGCTTAGACGTCTCTTCTAATTATCTCTCCTCTACACACAGCTGTCATGTCGGAGAAAACGGCGCGCTGCTGGAAAATTCCTGGTGTGGACAGCAAAAATACGTTGGGACGCGTGAGATTAAATGTGAAAAAAAGAAATATCTACCACAATGAAATTTATATATTATTTTCAACAGATTGTTGTTTTTGATGTCAATGATATATTCCGCTACAGCCAACGACAGCACATAAAAATCAATACGAGGTAAATAACCTTCCTTCAGTGTTGGACCATTCAATTCTTATAGTTCTGTATTATGTGGGGAAAAGTTTATCAATATTAATTTTCCTGCCAAAAAATTGACGCGTGAAGAGTTTTAATGAGTCTTTCAAACTATATTTGAATGAGCTATTCAGTTCTATGTAGCCGGTGCACTGACAACCAGATAATCTTGAGAATACATTGCATATTCACAAAGCATAACAATAAAGCACGTTGAACAACGCATGAGTAAAAATTTAACTTTTACTCAGAACTGAGAACGCTTAGCAACACATCATACCTTCATCAAGGACACTTTGCAGAAACTCGTTGATTAAAGCAACATCAGGATGAAGACAAGATGACATCTATTGTAAGATGTACGTCGGTCTGGATTGAATCGAAACTTCAAAAGGATTGGCCAGCATCAGATGCTCGACGGTACTTGGCTAGCAGATTGTTGAAAACGTCAAGGTTCAGGTTCTGGTTGAAGTGTTCAAATGCTAGATATTGGATGTTCGGTCACTCACAATGACGGTAATAACAAAGTAAATTAAAATGAAAAGACACGAAGTAATTTTTCTAACTGTGGAGTGTACTAACAAAAACCGATCAACCCATGTTGGGACGACTGGATGCAGAAAGGGAGCATATAAGGCAGGACATATAGTTATGCAGGTTACATTAGGGATATGTGTTTGTATGCACACTGCGATCTCAACATTGATTTTTGTCAATACCAGAGATTTACAGAAATGAAAATATGGAAACTCGTATGTATTATAAATTTTTGGTTGAAATATACAATACTGAAAGTTTGTCTTGTTCTGAAACTAATAAAAATTAATTTTCAAAATTTATTGTGTTATTTTTTAAACTGATCAGAAGAAGTAGATGAAGATTTCGTCTTCGCCTGGCTTTCATGAAAACGGTACCCCGTCCTCTGCTCCACCGAAACGCATCCAAAAATGAAAGCTTTACATTCGACCACAACAAATGAGAAAAAACTTTTAAATATAAGGAATTTGTTCTCAGGTATGGTATTGATTCGGAAGCCCTTCCGTCATGGCTTTTTCATGGGCCTGAAACCATCATTCCCTCGGTTGAGGTTGGGTTCTATGGGTGACTGTTGTGTTAGAAGCTTGTTTAAAGATTTCAACTTGCTTCAATTAAAGGTTGATTACTTAAAAACGTTCATATCTTCATTTATCGGATTTTTCTGTTATTTAAGCTCATTTTTTTTATTTGATATTGTTACACTTAGTACCGAATTAATCGAGTTTCAAAAATACATCTAACAAATATACAAGAAAATATGTTCACAGGCAGTAAAGAAATACGTACCATAAACAGAAGCAAAGCCTAAGCCCTTAGTTTTAGCTTATCCCGGGTATGAGAACGGATGAATACAGAAACAATTCTTCGTGTGAAACAAATAGACTAGCATGACCAGGTACACTGAGAGACGTCTCAAATTACGTTAAGGCACAAAAGCACCCAAAGAGTTCCCACTGACAGAGAGCCTCTGAAGACCGAGTTAAGACTACCTTGATATATGTTTAAATCCCACAAATGCACACATGAAGTATGAATGTAAAATAATGATCTATAGTCCACGATGATCCAGTCCAGCCTGTAGCATGGAGATGCGTCAAACAGGAGGTTGCCAGGGGCAAGCTTCTTATGCCTGGCATTGGCCTACGGTACAGACTCGCAATTTCAATATGATTTTTAATTAGATTTTAAAAATCTTTGGTTATCTTATGATTTAATTCAGCATTTCGATTAATATCACGGTTAATAATTGGGGCAATAATATTATTCTTAAAAACTTATAATTTTTTATCGTAGGGTATGTGATTGATGAACTATTTAGGGAAGTGTTTTGGTTTATATAATTATCAATGTGCTTTCTTTATGAAATTTTCATATGGTTCTACGTATGCATCATGGTCTATACGTCAAAAATATGTAACAGGTGTTTTAGTAGCTAATAAACTATTTTCTCGGTAGGAATTATTATTTATTTTACTAAATAAACTTTTTCTCTCGATGGAAGTTTGTTTTATTTTGCTAATAAAACTATAAATTTATGATTATCTATGCCACAACAGTATGTACGGAAATTGTTTACCGTTTCTTATTATAAACAATCAGCATTGAGCTACCTACTGTATTTTTTTCAACAGAGTTGTTAAATAAAAAAATCCATAGCTATAGCCATGATGTCGTTTAAAATTTTTAAAATAGACTGATGATTCCCTTGGAAGTAATAAAATGACATTTTCGTCTGAAGTTAACATAAAATATGTATATGGCAAGAAAATATCCAGTCACTATTACTAAGTCGGGGTCGGAGTGGTCCTTCAAGTATCCAGGAGTCGGAGTCGGAGTCGAAGTCGGATTCGAAGACTCCCTAGACCTGAGAAAGTATGAGTACAGTTTTTCTTCATAAATATCATTTTTAAGATGCTAAATGATGAAGCATCCAGGTGTGCATACTCAGTGAAATTCAAAGTTCACACCGTTCCCTAAAATATTGTTGGCATAGCCCGAGGAATTGTTTCATGCGAGAATGTAACTCCAATTCTAAATTGTGGAAGGCCTGACAACTAGAGTCGTTAAAACATTTCCGAAGGAACTCGATATCTTGTGGATGTGGGGCTCCTATTCAAACACAGTGCATTAAGCGGGCTTTGACTTCAAACTCATAATTTTCAGCCGTACTTCTCTTATTGACAGTACTCCCATTATTCGGTTCATATTCATGGGTTATCTAAAATACCAGGTTCAGTCTCAGGAGCTCAATCAATTTAAAACGTTCTGAAGTCCTCGGCCGGATGCTGAGTTTTCACGATGTCCCTTATCGTGGATTTGAATCCACTAAATGCATAGAGCAGAATTTTTTTGCCGTATTTTGCATTCAGAAATCGTTGAAGCATTGATTCTACTGTTTGCGTGTAAAGGTAAAACGAAAAACTTGAGGTTTATGAGACCTATAATTCAAGATATTTTTTATACTAACACAATTTCTCTTAACATTATTATTTCAATGGGATAAATTGAATTTTACGCAAACGTCCGCGAGTGTCAAACTTAGGTTTCGGGACAATGAGGAACAATGTTTAGTACCACGCAATTTTTAGTTGCAGAGAGTAAAACTGATGGCATACAAACACTGCTTAAATTTTAATATTTATCAGCAATAATTTAGAGCAGACAAAAATATAAAAATCCTCTACCAAAGCAAGCTAGATTTTGTCTAGCCTACCAATGTCATCAGTACGCAGATTAGAAAATCACGTCAAAAATGCAGTAATGCTCATGAACCAGACCTTAAAATCTGCACTCACGGTACGAGGTAAATTAAACTGATTCCGTTCATCAGATTGAGCTGATGTTAGCCTCGCTGCCAGCTGGATTTCAGCGGCAGGCAGCGGCGCAGGAAAAAGCGCAGCGAACACCCCCGTCGCGGCTGAGCAGCTTGTTAATTACAGGAGCTCGTTAAACAGTTGAGCTAATCGCTCCTGAATATGCATGATGATGGAGGGGACACACCGCCACCAGCGTGGGTACATGAGGAAAATGACGATTCTGGCGTGAAAGTTGGACTTGCTTTGGTAACTAGGAAATGTAACTTCCAACTGTAGTTTCATTAATAAGTACGGAAATGACAATAACCGGATTTGTTGTAGGTGGGAAAGGTTTGCATTAATTAATAATCATTTTCCCTGCCTTTTCAAAATAGAACCGATGTATATTGAACCTTTCAACTCGAGTTTGCGCTGCAGGCGCTTTCAATAAATCAACCATGGGACTTGTTTCGGTTTAAAGAACCCTTTATTGTCAGTTTCAGTTGAGATTTCTGAAACAGCTAGATTTATTCGGAAAAATCCTACACTCTTTGTAAAATTATGATATCTTCTTCGATTTATCCCTAAAAAACATTTCCTTGTGAGTTTTTACGAATATTTTTGCAATTGTGAACAAATGCTAGATAGTAAAATAAGTGTGAATGATTTTTTGGTAATTGTTATGAAACAAAAATCGTTACCATATGTTACTCATTCACCTAAATATTAGCTATCATACGTTGAATGTGACTTTGTCTTTTATTCATGTCTTCTCATTTCTTTTATTTTTTTGAGATCCGACATTATATTTTTCTCATTCAACAATCCTGAGATTAATCAATCTAAATTGTAAAACACCGACAGAAATATTTTTCATCAACTTATTTCTGAGGTTCAGCACTTACTATTTTCTTCGAAAACATTCACTATGGGAATGAACTAGGTAATTTATTTTAACCTATCATTCTCTAATTTTATATTTTATGCATTAAATTATTGCATTTCCGCTCTTATGGATATCGACTGTTCCCATACTGTTAGTGAACTGATCCTTTAGTCAGATTTTTACATATCTCGTAGGAATAGTGTTTACAATAAAGTTTTTGTAATCAAGGTTAACTCTTTTAGATTTGCTAGCCTGTTTTATCACTTTGATAACTCTTTGTTCAATTTGTTCAAATTATATTTCTTTTTATTTAAATTCAAAAATTTTCAGTCTAGATTCGTGTTGAAGTGTTGCCTGAATCTAGCTTTTGATTATTCTACAAGGCCTAGGAAAAAGAAACTCAACTTTCCACATCTCCCGTTTCATTGCCACATGACGTTCCCCCAAATGTTGAGAAGAAGAGCTCCTTTCTTGTCTCTGGCGTTCATTACCCAGAAGCGCCCTGATCTCGCTTTCACGAGAGAGTTAACCACGCTAATTCTCCAATTAAAATGCACTAACTTAGTCTGTCTGCGAGGAAAAATATCACCGCTGGGATGCTCGTCTGATAAGCGGCGCGTGCGTGAGCCTTGCAGCCTCCAGCGCGGAGGGCGGGCACAGCAGGCGGTGGCGGGCTGTGGTGGTTGTGGTGTTATAGCTAGATAAGTTTTACTTCGAAATGAAGAGAGGTTTCAGTGCGCTTATAGGCATTTTTATTGGAAAATCAATGGTAATTTTAAAAAACTAATTAAAGAAGTGAACATGCTACAAAAAACGTCATTCGTTTAAATTAGATGTTCCTTGCATTCCAATATTTTAGTATTTGAGATTGGTTAATGGAAAATTTTCAGGGTAAAGACTGATGACGACTGAAATTTGAAGAGTAAAAGCACTGTATGTTATTTGCGAAGGGATAGTACTGGGCTTGATGTTTTTAACTTCTGTCTCATTTTTATGGTCTATTTATCGAAAATAAGTGTGTTTGAAAGTAATTAAATCAATGTAGTTATTAAGATACATATTTCAGATCTACGCACCTCACATTATTAAATACTTATCGCAATGCTTGCTTTGAATAAAGAAGAGCATTGTGGCTCTCTGGTTCTATGTGCATCGTTAATTTCTGGAATGATTAAAATTGAGGAATAAATTTTCTATAATTTATCCTGTCATTAAATAACAATAACAAATACAGTACCAACATATATACTGGGTTAGGTAATATTTAAATACGTTGAAATGCATTCTCAGAGGTTTTCTCAACAAAGCGTATTTAAATAGTGTATTTAGGTGGAATGTTACAGCCTTAAAACATTGATCCCTTTCATTACTTAATTGGTAGTCTGATACTTAACAACGATTTTTTTTAATCCTGAAACCAAATTGAAGATGACTTAATATATCAATTTTGAAGCAATTGATGGTGTTGCATTCTAATGAAACCTGTTAACTTTTTCAATTCTGAGATTATGTTAATTTCTGTTCATTCTGTTCGTCATGATAATTATTTTTCATTTTAGATTTGGATGATTTCGTACTTCTTCAGCATTGCAATTTCTTAGAGAACTCAATTATTCATACGAATATGGCTCAGTTACATGAATGCCCTTATATTTGGAACGATTTTTTGAATGTTCATGATGTATTGGCTTACTACTAAAGTCATGTAAACAGTATTAGTGCATTCATAAGGATTTCTCCCGATATTTATTTTTTCATTCCAATGATAAGTACTAACTTGAAAGAAAAAAATGTCTACTGCATTTCTTTCACTTCTCTTTTCAATCAGTTCCTCAAGCACAAAGATCGAATTCAATGTCCAGAAATCTGCTGTTATTAGTTTTATCACCCGATATTAGATACTTCTGCCTAGTTCTTCTGCGCGTTCATTTAATTGTGAAGCTAGTTGACGAATTGACAGTACGGCAGTGCAATGTTTGGAAATTTCAGTGTGTGTGTGTGTGTGTGTGTGTGTGTGAGGTGCAAAGATTTTATCTTAATTCGTCATGAGCATGCTCAGATGTCAAGTTTTTAGTTTTTGAACTCATCCATTGAAAATTTGGCAGATATATACATTTATGCCGAATATTTCAATATAGCCCATGAATTTTGCCTGCAAATAAAATATTTTGATATTTTGAATCTATATTCTATTGAACAATAAATCATGTGTTCTTGATCTAAATACTTTTACTGCATTTAGTCCCATATTTGAATGTATAGATGAAGAATTACAATGGGATCAGTTGCTTGAGAAATAAGCGATACCTAAATACTAAGTGGAACGTCTGTAGAGTATTCAGAAGAAATCATTGCTCCTTTTAATGATATTTCATCATCATAAAATTACAATATGATCAGTCGCTTGAGAAATTAGTGAAACTTAAATACTAGGTGCAAAGTCTGTACAGTATGCATGGAAAAATTAATTTCTCTTCACAATGGTATTTGATATAAACATAAAACTGCAATACGATCAGAAGCTTGAGAAATTAAAGATACTTAAATGTTAGGTGTAAAGTCCGTAGATTATTAAAAGTTCGTATATCCCAACCCCTTAAAACCGCTGATGACTACAACTAGATGTTAATCATCGGCTGGATCCTTATCATATATTGTAAATGTTCTTGTACCATGACATGAAGAAAGTTCAGTTCACAAATAACAGATCCAACTGAAGACTATGACACATCAGTAGCCACGCCTGCCCCAATGAGGAATAAATAATACAAGTATATCGATGAGAGGCGTTCAGGTTGAGCTATGAGGATACATAGAGTTAGTCAAGTGTTTAATTTAAATTTTTATTATTGGCTATACACATGAAGTTTTGGGCACTAGCTCAGGTAATTTCAATTTTGGTATCATTGAACGTTCTTTTCAAGAGTGCATACTCCACACATTGTCAAAAACAACGTGAAATGTACCTTTAAATGAAATTCTAACAACACAATCTTTGCAATGAGTGAGTCGACAAATTTTATATCATGCAATTCTTTTATCTTCTATTCCATTACCAGCATTTATAGAATTGCGAATGTTAACAATCGTTGTTTTGATTGCAACTTCCTTTTATAAGAACATTTCCAACTACCCTCGATTTTATAGCAAAATTAATTAATAATGAAATTCTAATTCATACCATAAAATTCTTCCTCTACTTTTTCAGAATAAAGCATGAAATTAGGGTAATCGAGTAATCCTTAGTGACAAAATTTAGTTTTTTATTTATGTGAAATTTTTGTATGAGCTTTATAGCTATAATTAGGATATTTTTATTCTTAATTTCACTATAATATCGTTTTTGATGTGAATTCATATATCACTAAAGTTATTTCCTAACTTGTTTTGTTTTTGCTCCAACATTTGTGCTGGGCAGGCTAACTGAATTTTGGAAAATGAAAGTTGTTACTTTACTCGAGTATAGTAACAACTCGAGTCGGTGGAATACTCGAGTCAGTAGAAAAACAAAATTGTTTAGAAATAAGCAGGAGCCATCAGTGTTTTATATCAGCCATGAATAAATGATGAACGATTTTTCAATAAATGATCCTGAGACGCCCAGGCATCGTCCCAGACGAAAATTAGTGCCATGTTTGGGCTGCGGCAGGTAGTGGCGACGCCCGCACACATGTGTGTTGTGCACCGTAATATGGGGGCTACAAAGACCAGGTCGACGGAAGAGCCTAAATTAACATACAGTCAATGACTACCCTCTTAGTTGAAGGGATACGTACGACAGGTGGGTACATAACATGTCATACATTATGACATGTGTGGAACTTGCAGACACATCTATCACCTTCACCATCATTACGAAATGACGTCAAATTCCTAGAAAAAGTTGATAAAAAGCCTACGTAGCATTCGAATTTCTCGGGTATTAAAAGAAATGATATAACCCGTCATGCAGTATATAATAAGCTGCAGTGTCTGATTAATTATACTTCTAAAAATATCAGCGAAAACATTGTGAAAGATTGTGCAAAATGAATTCTTCACTCGTGTTCTCTTCAAACATGCAAAGAATGAAGTGCAGGGTACGGATCTAATCCTTAGGCGTCTAAAATGTTATGTATAACCTTTTTTTTGGCGCCTCCTGTACCTTGACTATCTATGATTTTGTTATCCACGAAATGGGGCTTACCCATGCCTGCACATTTGTCGCTAATTTTGCTAAATACTCTGTGTAATATTAAATCCCATGAACGATTGATAATCATACATCCCCAATCACACATTAAATTTTTGGTGTGTAAAAGGGAATTTAACGCAGTCTTAAATTAAATCGAAAATTTGTTCGAGCTTTCTGATAGACTGCATGGCTTTCTGTCCTACGTGGACCTTATCGATAAATTAATACGTGGTATTCATGAACTTTTATGAGGTCCATCATTTCTATAAAAATATTCTGAAAATATGCGAGAAATTTACTTCGCAAAAATTTTTGATCCCACATTGAGATATAAAACTTAAAAATTACTCTCTACGAAGCTTGTGCATTTTGGTATGAAGTACCTCGTAGGCAGCATCAGTGCTGGCGCATCAGTGACGTGCGCCATCGTGAGCTCTGCGTCGTCACGCTCTGTGCTCGAGACAACATCTCTGCTCTAAATCTTGATGGGCGGACTTTTATGCAAGTGTGTGGTGTGTTATTCATGCACTCTGTGTTATTTTAGTGACACTCGCTTGGTGCATGCGCGTCTTTAATTTGCAAATGAAAAAGCCGATGGGAAATATGTTTCAATAAAAGAAGTTAAAATGAACTTCATTTATTCCTCGTAGATTCTACAACTTTGGGTGTCATTTCAAGTGTGTCGGTAGGTGAGTAGAAAATAGCTCGGAAATTCATTAGAATCTTTGGCTTTAAAAAGTATGATACCATCAATTTGAGATTCTTTTCACTCGCTAGTTATCAGGAGCTCCAAAGAGGAAAAACCTCTGGCCAGTGTAGTAATTGCAACATATTTTGCTGCCTTTTTCTCATTATATGACCTCGATTTTGTGAAAGATCAACTGAAATAACGTAAATAACGCAAACAGTTTTGCTTATTTCTTACCGTACCACAAAATATACAAAAATAGTGACTCAAAACTAAGCATGAATCGGAATCCAGCCATTGTGTCTATAAATAATAGGCATGTTGTTATTAGACATGTTATGTATGTTACGTTAAATATTAAGCATGTTGTGTTGTTATTTCCATGAAACTTTAATCGTTTGTAAGTTACTGTTATCAATCGGCAAGTTAGTCCAATTCCGCGCCTCAGAGTAGATCAATAGACAGAGGGAGGACATGTGTCTCCATCATACTGCTTATTGCAGGTATTATTCGTTAGTTTCTATCAGTAAACTCTACGATGATAGTCGAGCCTGGGCCGATTGGGAATTTGATGACAGCCATGATCGAGAGCATGTCTCTCTTCCTCTCGATATATTAATGAAATTGAAATAAAATAGCTCTCAAACGATGCCATACTCGTAAGAATAACATAGCAATAGCGAGAAATTGATCTTTCGAATGACGGTTTAGCTTGCGGCATGTTCTCGTGAAGGATAACTTAACGGAGGTTGAAGTGAGGGAAAGCGGCTCAATTGGTCGGTTGTTGATGACGTCGTCCTCGAGGGCACCAATAGGAGACCAGAGATCTTTGAACACGTCACAGAAGCATCGACCAAAGTTTCTCGAGGTCAGAAGTTTCTCGAATCAGAGTGTGAGGCGTCATTGCAACAACAGCGAATCAAAAGCGTGTTTTCATCAGGTAGACTAGTTTTGTGCCAATGGCATCAATGCCCAGGGAATTCACGAGCCAATGAAAAACAAGATGAGAAGCTAGTTTCCGTGGGCACTCTGGGGATTGCAATGCGCCTCGTCGTGATAAAAACACGGCGAATCTCTAGCTGCTGTAGAAATAAATATTTCCCTTGAACTCGATGCATTGATAATGACTTTAGAGCCTGGCATATCATTAGACGAGAGGCCTTTATATTTTCTTCCTCATTAACATTCTGATATTCCTTAACATTATATGAATATTTTGAACAATTCTCTCCTAATTTTTCTATTCTACAATGAGTAACAATGAACGTAGCTTTCCTCTCCTCAAGTATACATGTGAAGTAATGGATTCTTTAGCATTCAAATGAATGGCATAAACAAATAAAAAGCCGGTTAACATATTGTAAGAAATATTACATAACATTCTATCAAAGGGAATGAGACGCGGTATTAGATTATATAACTTTATGAAGTATGAAGAATCATTCTTCTTGAGTTACGTCATGTATAAGCACGTTCTTGATCTTCTAAACTTCTCTTTCTTTACCATTTACTCACAATAAACTGCTCTTAAATTCAACTGTCCATCTACTATTTGTCCCGTTCCGGATAATTGACCGTAGGATTGGTGGAAGAAGATTTACAGTCAATACACTTATTATGAACCGCGTTCCGAAAGCTCATCTCTTTGGCACACACATAGCAATGGTTTCACTTTCCTCGAAATAATGAGTGAGCTAACGAATATTCCTCGTAGAGTTACCTCTTCTAAGATTGAAGCATCTAACTGCGAGTAGAAGACAAAAGCATTGGAAAGATTACGTGTAGGGAATTATACGATGTGCGTCAGCGGAACGGAAAATTTCAAAGGTTCATAAGCCAATGGGAAATAAGGTATAAAAAAATTATTTGGTACATAAATGAATAACATACACAAAGAATTCATGTACAACAACCCAAATGAATTATTTTTTGAAAATAATGTCCCCTAGGTGGCCTCCATTAATCGCAGCGATCTCATCTGGAATACGCTGTTTCAAGGCTGGAATGCTCTCGGGAGGATTTAACTGATACACCTTCGTTCTAAGGAGCCCCATATGTCATGAACAATGTCATTAACAATTTCCACAGCCGCCTCGTTGAATGTGTACGGCCGAATGGAGGCAACCTAGAGGATATTATTTTCAAAAAATAATTCATTTCGGTTATTCTACACCAAACGGTTGTTCATGTTAATCAATTATACACTAAATACATTTGTTAAACCGTATTTTCACTGTTTTAAGAACCTTTCTAATTTTCCACTTCACTGACATACGCTGTATATTCCCTTAACTTTATATAGTTTAAAGATTTATTCATTTCATGACTTGTTTGCTAACTTTCAGTCGTGTTGCAATCTCAAGATTTACTGAAATAATTCATAACATTTCATTTAAGGACAGGTTAGTTCCAAGTCTCCTGGACCGCATGAGTCAAATCATCACTCAGTAGGATGCAATGTTGAACTTTTTTCTGATTGCATTGATTTCAACAGAATAATATCGTTTAGTAGAAGTTCTATGAGCTTAGAAGCATTTACATACCGTTGAATTATCCATTCTAACCAGACAGTCGAATACTTAACATTCTTTCCGTCTCTAGCTCTATGTTTGAAGAAGAAGATGCCATTTTTGTGTCTGCAGACTTCACAGGGCGCATACCCTCCATATAGTTAAATTTCTAGTTTTAACATTATATTTTACGCAGATATAAATTAAACTCTTCTTCACATTTCTTGACAAATTTCATGCGGGTATTTAAGATTCAACGAATAATTTTAGGGTGAAATATTGAGAGTTAGAAGCTCTTGGAGATATTGAGAGTTTTATTATAATACTGATACTCGTGTCTTAAATTTATTCAGGTGCTGAATTTTTAAATGTTCTTTTATGTCTCAAAATTACTTTTTTTAAAAATACGAATGAGTTCTGTAGTAGAGCAGTCGGTTGTTACGAGAGACGCCAATCACCTGAAAGGTTGTAACGCATTTCGCGCTCTCTGATACCTTCATCGTAATTGCATACTGGTGTCTATATTATCCAATCATGTTTTCTGTGTTGCACGTGCATAACCCCATTCAAATCGTTGCATATTTTACAGAAAAGCCTATAAAAATTTTGTATTTAGGCACGACGTTCCATTTTAGGCACGACGTTCAACAATTCCCTCACCACCTCGCTCACCTGTTGCAGTGCGGTAACGCGCAATGCAGAAGAAATTCGATCTTCATCTATAAGCATAAGAACGACAGGAAACATTCCTTTGAAAGGCTAAAATATAACAGATCTTGCTAATTTGGACACAAGTCGCTGCGTAATAGACGTACTTACTTGTCTTATTTGAAATCTGTTGTGCTCAATAGTTTTTCTCGTGGTATTTCACATACATGCCTCCCATCCCAGCCAAAGAAGGATTTTCACGACGCATTTTCACAAATCCCAACGAATATATTGAGATAATTTGAGCTTGAAAGTTTGTGATGAATTTCCACCTACTCTTTGAATAAGTGTTTGTGTATTAGAAATTTCAAGTGTCGCAAATTTTGGCTACGAATAACCGGCAAGTGATACGTTTCTGAACAACATACCCAGTATAGGTAGACATATGCGGCCCATCATATTCCGGTAATACGTACAAACAGTATTAAACTTAATGTACTTGTAAATAGGTATTAGCATGCGAAAAATTATTGAATATTGTAATTAGTAGGTAAAAGGAATATGAGATACTTGACTTTATAAGAAGGAACAAGGGACCATTCGTAGTGATGGTATTGGCCATCCTTGAATTGGGAATTTCATTCATTTCTGTTGGAATTGAATTACGTGCTGTACTCAGGGCGACATTCATTTATGGCAGTACAAAAATGAATTGATAACTTATTTTGTACCATAGTTCGAGTGATCCAGTCTCTAGTGTCATCTTTGACGCGTGTTCGTTCACCAATCGTACATATGAATTAAATTGAAAAAAATTAGATGAGCAAACGAGGGTTTTATTGAACATTTCAAAGTACTAAAATAGCATCATCGCATTCAAGATTGTTAAAGTCTTGGAAGATTCATCACTCAATATACTGTGAACATCCGATTCGAAATACCGCTGCAAGTCGGGTTGCCCTCGCGGTGAGAAGGTAAACGGTATCACGATGTGAAAATTAATTTGTTATTCACAGTACATCGAATTGACTAAAAATTGGTATCCAATAAACATAAGAGTATTAACAGGAGTGCAAGAGTGTCTAACTTGAAGTACAGTGATAACAAAAAATTGCTGTACTTATCAGTTCATGAGCCCAAATTTGTTGTATAAGTAAATGTCAAGCATCAATCAGGTGGAAGTCAACTATGAGCACCGTTTGTATCTCACTCAGAGTCAGTGAATTAACGTGCGTCGGGTAACGCAGTTGAGTATACCATTTTTGGACCAGTGGATAATAGAAAAAGGCTTCAAATAATCCTCAAATCTTGTAGAGGTGGAAACCAATTGAGACGCCGAAAGCAAGTTGAGTACTGGTTTGATGCAGTTACACGGAAGGATTTTTAATTTGACTAGTTTCTCAAGGTTTGTAGAAATGAAACAATCACATTCGTTAAAGCAAAATTCATTAAAGGTGAGATAAAGTTTGATCTAGGTATGTTGGTGTACCTAATCAGTGAGTCCTATTATACTCGTATGTATGACTTGCAACCCATCAGTAAAAAAATTACATCTCTTTTTCTATTTTCTATCATTATGTTTCTCACTTAATCACCATTTGAAAGATTAAGCTATAGTTCAGTCGTAGAAACTGTATTTAAAGAAACTGTTGGAATGTCTTTCGTTTAAGTTTTCGCTGTCATATTTTTACACTAAAATAATTTTGCAATGAATTTCACGAAATACAGTATAATTAAATTTTAATTCAGAAAAACTTTGCTTTGATTATGCAGTGTTCAGGTATTCAATTTACAGGGATAAACCAAGCAAACACGTAAACAAGTTAGTTATACCAAGTTATTAAACAGAGTGATTTCAAAATATGGTTCCTTGAAGAATCTTTAATGAATCCCAAGGTAACGGATAAATAAAAAATTGAGAGAGAAGTTATGTAATTCTTAGAAACACAAGTTTTGTTTTGAAAACTTTTTTAAGGAGAAAAATTTGCACGCGCTGCCCCCTGAGCGCAGACAAGAATCGGCGCGATTACGCAGGCTGTTTATTTTGGAGCTTGCAAAATGTCGTTCAATTTGCTGGATTTCTATCTGTATGGGCGCCTTGAGTTGGTGCAAATTTATAGCGCCATAATGAACAGCCTGCGTTATCGCGCTGATTTTTGTCTGTGTTCATGTGGGTGGCACACTAATAATATTATGTTCACAACGTAATAAAACTAAACATTGTTCCTTTAAGGATTTTATGAGTGCTTTATTTCATAAAATCCATTCGATATTGTGTGAATTCTTGAAGATTCTTTTAGAACCAATATGTAAAAATCACAATGTAATAGGATAGGTGGATAGAGAACTTTTACTTTATTAGTCACGGGCGAAAATGCAGAAAAAGACGAATCACGTCCGTCACACATCAATGGGCAACAGAATCTCTGCAGTGGGGAAAAAATAACAAATACCTATAATGTAGAAGTAGAATGGCAGGAATCATTATACTGAGTTCAAGCGAAAACTAAATAGCACATAATGAACAACATACGCAGAATATACAAAAAACTAGTGAAAACCTTAGGCCACGACAGGTTTTCATGTGCTCAGCAAATCAATTCAAGTAAAGACAATCTGCATTTTTTATACTCTTGTGCATTTGCAGCGTGTGTAACTACTACCAAGGCTGTCATATGCGTAGAAAGTATTTACTGCACTGAATATTTTGGAATCAGACACTTGTGCTGTATATTGAAATAAACGATTTATTTACTGTGAGCGATGCGTCAGTTGAATCATCAATCAGATCTATTGCAACGGATTGATAGCAAATATATCAACTTTGCTTAACTAAGTTTAGTTAATACTAGAGACACCTTACTCTAATCTTTGCTGTTATACTTATTTTGTAGTATTTATCTTAAATGTTCACTAGTCCCCAACTAAAAATTGGCGCTGCGTCTGTAATGTTTTTCTACAGTTCGACGTAGTGTGGCACTTTAAAGTCGATTCCGAGCAGTACAATGCGCCAATAGTTATGGTGGAGGCGAAGATCGATTGCAGCCGCTGTAAATATAGTGCCGTGGAAACGTACCGAAGCAGTACATTTAGCCTAAAGACTCATATCAAACTACTGGGCACTACTGTTTAGCCACCCACTACAGTACGTTTCCTATCAGTGGGGTCAACGTATAATGGAGTGAGACGTGCAGCCACGGTGAAAGAAAACTGCCGTAGGTGAGGCATGACATCTTTTTTGCTCCATTATCACTGCGCTGAACTGCTGGAGTTCTGAACCGAATTTTGATAGGGTTAAACCGTCGTGTGACGAGATACAATAGAAAATGATGTCCACTTTTACAGTATTATGGTAATAATTTAAGAGAAAACTGTGCTGTCTTGAAAAGTCGTCAGGATAGTTTCATTCCAAACACTAGATATAATACAGGACACAACTTAAGATCCATAATGTTTTAATGCTAAAGTCGTCCAGACAAACGGAACCATGCTTGCTGATGTCTGTATAGTGTGCCACGAAAAACACAATTCATCGATAAACAGAAAACTTCTGTAGAGGTGCGCTAATATTAGTAACATGATAATAAAAATCATATCTATATTAAGAGGTCAGCAGCGTGTTGCTTTGGCATGCTGGTCATATTGAGGAAATTACTAACTTGCATCAAATTTTGATTAGGCGTAGCATCTGTACTAATTAAGTACTGCTTGTACAAAAACATTCTACGTGCGCAAATACATTCTCTAATAACAACCATGTGGTAGTGCAAAGTTGTTTTGTATTAGAGTAAAAATAGCCATTATAAATGCTTTTATTTAAAATACTTCAAATGAAACGAATTTACTCCTCTCATAATAATTATCAGTTTGCAAATCATTTTATCTTCAGAAATAATTAGAACTTTCAATTTCAAAAATGTAAAAAAAATCTCTTACACTACAGCTGAAGAGCGTATCACTTACGGAAATTAGTTCACGCCAACTAGAGCGCCCACCAGAAAAGCACCGCATTGCCGGTGTATGAGCGGAGTGAATTTCAGACACGAGCTAGAAAAGGCTTTTTTCATCTTGGTATACACACAAAAATGAATTTCAATTGTAATTCTCCCACACTTACAAATTTTTAGACCAGAGCACACAAATTTCTTACGTCTCATAAAATGCACTAGTGTGACAATGAGGAAACGTTGATATTTCTCATGATGGTAAAAATTATGCTAAAAGGAGATGCGACTTAAATCCTTTGATAGACGTATTTTTTCTCACCTCAGTCAGTGATATTTTTCTCAATTCTATTGAAAATTGTATCGTAGTTTTAACTATAAGAACGCATAGGTCTTCGAGGAACAAAGCAGATCGAAAACTTAAAGATGCACAGTTGTTGCGGGGACATGCAGGCAGAAATGTGAGAGCATTCGGTATAAGATGAGCTGTAGGAAAGACATGTGTATCATTTATTCAACGCAGGCTAAAACAGTGAGTTACCCTCACACAACTGATGTTCGCAGACGCCGTAGGGTTGAGATACAAACAGCTTAATAGAGAAGGAATTTATTCTATGTGCCACGCTGCAGAAAAATTAGTGATGGAAACTCGAATCAAATCGCTCTATTCTGATTAAATTTGGCGTTGCTTCTATACCGCCATTAATCACTATCACGAGCCCGTATTGAGCTACTTTGAACTTGATATGAGAAGAGCAGCCGAAATTAGGTGACATTTTATTGACTTTTGAACATTAGTGCTATTGTGCTTCTCATGTGGTATCATGTTTGTAAAGTTATGTATTTTAAATATTTGCTAGCATCCAGAATGTGAATTCGCTTTATTCCACTCTAGATCAAAGCAGCAGCTAACTAATCATGCAGTGCAATCATTAGTAACACCACCATTTCAGGTGCTTAGCGGTGCATCGGTTATTGCTATTGGCAAAAACTAATATTAGGAACGACTAGCATGAAGAAATATTACTTAGAACTAATATTATGAACGAATATTATTTATAACTAATACTAAGAACTAATATGAGGAACGTATATTTTAAAATTCATTTGATTAGTCGTAACGTGGCAAATAATTCACGGACGCACCGCAGAGCACGCAACACAGCTCAGCTCTCGGCCCGCCTCCCGCCACCGCCCCACGCTCCGAGGCCTCGTCTCTTACGTACGACGCTCGTTAAAGTTGCCTGAAGGCCAAAATGTTCAACTTGAGACTACCTTTATGACTTACTTTTATATATATTTTATAGGTGCACTTCCCGCCCATAAATTCCGAAATGGAAGCTTTGGACTTCAAGGTAGCTATTACATATTATGACTTTCGGTATTTATTCATAAGCGTTAATGCAAATTGAAGAATATGGTTTTGTGGAGAACGAACGAACGACAAAAATTCATGTCCCTACCGTGTGTAATGTTTTGTGTTTGAATTTGTGAGAATGATCTCTAAGTTGTAATAAACACTGAGTGACAAATTCGTGAAAGCTCGAAAACTTATTTGCCCGAAGTACAATCACTGATGAAATACAATGTTTCATTGACGATATTTATATAATCACCCATAGGTATATTAGCATAGATGAATATTTTTCGATGCTATTGAAAAGGTGATGAGGCATACTATTCTATTCCAGGCTTACCTCATAAATTTTCGATAGAGTTTAAATCTGGTGGTTGCGTGTGTTAGTTAACCATTCATGCTCAGATAAACACTTATGAGCGATTTAAGAATTGGGATGCTAGTTGTATGGTATTATGTAGAGTCTAATTGCCATTATGGAAATAAAATTTAGGTGTGAAATGAAGTTGCTGATCAAAATTCAGATGAGAATTTTACGTCGTTTCATTACAACAAAAGATAGCAAACTACCAGCGGGTCCACTCGGGTGAGACATCTCCAGATCACTTCACTTGTTCCAGACTATATATTGTGATACTGCGTGCGTGAGAATCTTTGTGAGTATTGTGTAAGGGCGAGAGTCTTTGATGATAGTCTGCAATTGTGATACTGAATGAATAGATATAGCAATGTATTCATGTTTTAAAAATGTATCACGGTTCATAATGAGAGAATGCACGGTTAGTCAGCATAATTCGGTTTTAAGATCCACAGCTCAGGAATTAAAATTTGAAAGACTGCGAAAGACTTCTTAGTTATTCCTGCGACAACCTTAGTTATTCCTGCGTAAACCTTAAACATTCCTTTTTGTTATTCCCTGCCAGTGTTGAAAGTGGGTTTGAAATTTATCGATTGCGTATTTTTTATCACAAGTCTAAATTCTCCTGAAGTAAATTATTGGGCTACAAGTGATTTTTTTCTAAAGATAACAGTTTCATCAAGAAATTTTAAAAAGCCATTGCAAAATTCTATGCGAGATATTCATAAGGAGGTTTGTCTGATAGAGTACATGAATAAATTCAGTTGTCAAAACTGAATTCATTTTATGCTCTAGAGATACTGCAGCATAATTAATTTTTCTCTCAAATGTAGCTTCTTAGTATTCATATGAAACAATTCCATAATCATGATCAGTACAATTATAATTTCTGACACATGCATAACGCTTTTGACCGCTTATTCATCATGATATACAGTAAGTTTAGTCTCCTTACTCTTCACTGCAGGGGCCGAGACGTGCAAAATTAATACTTCGAATATACAAAAGACTACCCATCACCAAAATTTATAGTAAATTGAATTCCTGAAGTCGATAAAATTGATCTGTAGCTTACTTTAATGTTTAAATATGACACTTTTATGAAGGTTTTTATCGTGGTGAAGAAAATAGATCCAATGCTAAATATTCTCATAGTGCTTGTATTGAAATGACTCATGAATTTTGGTATGTGATATATTACGAAAAACTTTTAGAAGTTGCAGCTTATCTGAAAGAGAGCGGAGTTCCTTATATCTCTGTGAGCGAGTCTAAAAGTTTGTGGACAATGAAAACCATCTGAGGAAGAGAAAGCAAGGTACACAAAATACTAAAGTGTGGAACTCGACGCACGAAGGTTGAAAGAATAAAAACGAAAGTTTCAAAGTATGTGCCATATTTTATCTATTTTATTTTTAAGAACCTAAATTTCACATGACATGAAGCTCAATATTTTTTAGGCTTATTTTTAGGCTTATTTATTGCTTATTGGTACACTTTTGTGAACTCCAAGATCTTCATAAAAGCTACGAAATTACTGATCTAATGAGCTTGCCAGATTGCGGTCTCATAAACGTGAGACACTCGTACTCTCTAATAAATTCATCCTGCTCAAAGTGAAACAGTAATGTTCATTTCGACGGAATTAATAGATAAGAGGAACTATCTCCTCCATTTCAATTTAAGCTTTGAGGAAAATTGAAGTAAGCACATACTCTCCTTGCAAGTACGCTAAGTTGATATCATTGAAAACTGTCGCAAAGTCGTATCACTCTCTGATAGCGCCATTGCTCACGCAATGTACTCAAAAGACCGTCGCTGCTGCGGCTGAGCTTCTTATAGACCTCAGAACACCGAGGAATACCAATGAATTTGTGATAGTCCAAGAGACAGATCTCGTTTGTCAGACGTACGACTATACGTGCTGTGAATTCATTCTACATCCGATTCTGACGTCATAAGAAGGCAAATTTTTGATAAAAATAAATCAGAATATCTGGTTAGTTGTAAAGTTGATAACTCTCAACTTTTCATGTATGAATGGAGATATGCAAAAGTTAAAAATTCCAGTGGGAACCCCCTCCAGTGACATGATTATGAGTGGATGAATTCCCACTCGATTTAAGTATCGAATACGTAGGGAATTGCACGAAATCTATAGTAAATCGAATTCACGTGTTTTTCGAAAACTTATACAGGTTTGTGCTGTGACGAATTTTTCAATATTAACAAAAAGTATTCCCTCATTGAATCATCATAAGAAGTAGCAAAAATGAATCGATTTCGCAGCTAGAACAGCAAAATTATTTGGTGGAGCAATTTCTCCGCACTGCATGGGTAGCAGTCAATGGCAAAAAAATATACATGATAAATTCAAACGCTCTCTGTAAATCTGAAGGAATTGTGCTTTCAACTTCATGAAAAGGCTGTCAGGCTTAATTCTTTGACCAACAAGTACTCAAGACAAGACTGCACGAAAACAGCACATTAATTTTGTAGTGCGCACTGCTGCCAGTCGCCTTTCTCGAACGAAATATAGCACGTGTATAAGTTTAACAATAATTGCTAAGAAAATTACTCATTTCGTGCTCACGTAAAAAATTAATTGTAAGCCTCACAGATTTTTAAGCAGAAATGAGATGGGTTGAGCTTAAACATTCGTTGACCAGCGTATGAATATGTTGTGAACATTTGCCCGGCGAAATAGATAACTTTCTTTTACTATAATTACCAAATAATAGCGTTGATTTACCATTTAAACAAACTTATGTAATGAAGGGTAAATTAACAATTGTTGTGTTCAATTCCAGTACATCCCTAATATGGCACTTCGCATGTAAGCAAAAATGGGCAAAAACTACTGAAGCTAAAGAGGTCTGGCTGCTAAAAACTCTGCTTTAGCAGAAAAGGGGATTAAACTTTGGGATCTTTTCCTGATAAGCCCCGCCACTAATGCAACACATAAGTTCACCCGCCTGTAACTTTCAAAATAATGCATCTATGGACTTAAAATTACTCTCAAACGAAAGATTAAAACATTCTTTCATTAGAGAGTAATTTGAAGTCGATTGGTGCATTATTTCGAAAGTCACAAGTGGGTGAACTTAGGTGTTATGACGGCACACGAGTCGGATGGATATATCCCGAAAATTTATGTAGTTTACAGAAAACCGTTTCCGTACCGTCACTGCGAGCAAACTCAAAATGGTGACTACGCCGGTTTCTTTGCCGGTCAGAATGCGTTGGCCACAGCAAACGTAGGAATATGCTTTAAACCATTGAGTCAGGAGTGCAAGGCAAAGAGCGGTGAAGGAATTGCCTCGGGCTGTCAGGAGGAGAGAGAGCAACGGTGTCTTCATTGTGCCTTCAACATTGACGGTGTCTTCGCGCTCCACATCGTCGCTCCATCCCGCCAGTCAAATAAGCTCCACCCACAGCAATGCAAAATCACCCTTATTGCCACGTTCACAGTAAGGAGTGGCAACATTCTGCGTGCCAAATATTGGCGGTGTGCACTGCCAGTCAACAGCGTTCAGTTGCACTTGAGACTATAGAGAACATGTGTAATCATGGCTTACATACTTTGGAGCAAGGAAGAAATTAAAACTCCTATCGAAAAAAATAAAGAATTTCCATATTTGTAGAACGTCAAGCTCCCAGAGTATAAAAACAGTGTCCAGAGAAGATACTTATAAAAGTATAGCATCTCACTTCCCAAATTATGATATTGTTATGGTTAAAATGAAAATTCAAACACTGGGAGGCCAAGATAAGAAACAGCTCTCACTATTCAACAAATATAAGAAATATACACAGCGTATGTAAACGTATTTTTAATTCCAGTGTAATTAAAATTGCACAATGCACATTGGTCTCAGGAAAAGTACTTTAAATAGACGAAAACATTCGGTACGTTCCATTAGAAGATAATTCAAATTAAAGGAAAAAGTAAAAAAAGTACACCTACAAAATTGTAATTGGTTTTTATTCTTTCTTTCCATTTTCAGTGTTGTTTGAAGGTAATTGGGTAGTACTACATTTTTTTAGAATATTAGAGTTGTACTTCTGCAAATTATTCTGTATATATTCTGTAAATTGTCCTGCAAATTATTCTGTCAGTATTGCAAAAGCAAAACTGGCGATTGATGTCTCTGGGGTAGGAGCGTCGTATTGAGCGGCAATGTAAAAGCAAGTCGGTGTGCACTGACGCTCAATCCTCTCGTGGGAGGAGCTGCAGCAGGTTCACAGTCGCTCCATGCCGTCGCTTCACACCGCTAGTGTAAAATGAGCTTAAGTGGTTGGCGTAAAGTTGACTCTTGCTATACCAGAGGAAGAGAAAGCTTCGCTCTGCTCTTCAGAGCAAAGTGAGCCATCGGCATCGCCAAGGTGAAGCGAGGTACAGTTCTCACTCATGCTCTAAGATCGAGGTTAAGACTATTGAACCAAGCTGTAGAACGAGTGCGGAGCTTTGGCTTTGGAGTCACGGTGATGACTAAAGAGTGAAGAGAGAGTAACAATGACGCCTGTCGAGTGGAAACTGCCAATCGAGCCTGTTTCTTATACAAGGCTGGTGTCCGAAGTGGAGGCACGGTAGCCTGTTCTGTTGTAGGCAGGCTTGGCGGTGGCGTCTCGATGTACGACATTGGCACGGGAAGCTCGCGCTACACGGGAAGCTCCGAGCTAGAGTTTAGCTTCAACCTCATTGCATCGCATCGAATGGCGAATTGATACGTGGCATTCGTACGAATATCTTGAGGTCTGGTAGTAGTGGCAAGAGACCGAGTCGCTGTAATGATGGAGGCGTCTAAACGTAAATTGTTTGAATAATTCCAGCAATTACCAGTTAAGGCTGGAAGTTCAAATACCCATCATAATATCAAGAGTGCGCTGAAAATTAGCAGCGTGTAAAATAAATTTAACTGTTATTAAATAAACAGGTACTCGCATTCAAGTCACGTTTTAATAGACAGAATAAGAATGAGGAAACGGCACATAATAAAATGGCGTCGAGCAGAGAACGCCCTTCAGCAGAAAACGACGCTGCCTGGCCTAATTTTTTTCAGCAATTACTATCTCGCAGTAGACCGCAGATAGGTAAACTTATACAGAAGCTGCACGAAGATCAATTACAATCTGTTTCACCGAAGTGGTCTCACGTTGTATTATTGAATCCCTGAGCACTCCCGACACCTACTGATTCAACACCTGGACAGCTCTGAACCAAGCGTTACTGATTTCTGTTCTCGATGCCTGTCAACATATTACTAAATCAGTTCCATTAGGCTTACGTTCGATTACCAACTACTGAACTTCCATTCAACAAAAATTGGACGATGTCAATGAATCAGAAATGGCCTTTTCAGGAGATTTATTCCAGAATTTCTATGATTTAGGAATGGATCAAACGTGGGTTTCATAAAGTATGAATCAAACTTATGTTACATGAAACATCATCAGTTTTTTTTGGAACTAAAATAGCAATATGACGAAAGACTCGCAACTTCTCATCTGAAAACATTATGAATTATTTTTAATGCAAGTAACACAAAATTTTAATCTAATTGTGACTATGAAGAATTCCTTTAAACATATTTCATAACATTATGATAGAAAAATGCAACATGAGACTCAGCAGCTGGAACAGAAAAGATCTGTTTGAGAACATTAACATTGAATATTAGTTTCTATTTATCATGAGGATCTTACTGAGATGTCCTTTTAACAATAGAATCTTAAGCATGACTGAAAATTACTTTTTATTTCTTCCAGCACTGATGATGGAATAACTTGTATTCCAAAACGTTTGCTGCAATAAATGTTCTCTATAACGTTGGTTCTTCTTTTTATTTTGACAATAGAATCTAAATGGTGGTCAAAAGCAAGTGGGTCTCCTCACTTGATTTAGTGCAAATTTATGAATGGAATCAACCAATGAAGCTAAACAAATCAATGTCGAGCATTTATTTCAATGCGCTTGCTTAAAATCTACTTATTACAACTACTAATACGCCCACTGTTATAATCATTACTATTAGAAACACTGGTTTTGCTATTACCCAGCTGTTATAAATTAAACTCTGGCCCTCATGATTCATAGTCCGACTGATCTATTTACTATAGGTAAAACAACATGTCGCCTTATATTAGTAATTTAAGAAGTTTATCTTCTTTCCTGAGATATATTTATCAAGAGAACAAGAACATGGAAAATTGGTTCCAACCCACTTCCCTGGCACATCTGCAGTTTATTTATTTCCTAGCTGGTCGACACTGCGGAACACATTTCTCCAAACGATTACGAACAACGTTTAGTTCCGAGATTATACTGCAAAACCTTGAATTAAGTGGTCCAATGGATAAAACTGTGTTCCTCAAAAGATCATCCCATTAGAATGGCTGACTCCTAATAATAGAGCAAATTATACAGTGCTCACCACATGCACTATTGACGTAATTCCTGACGATTTCTTGAGACTGAAAGCTTCGAATTTTGAAATCAGCAGTATTTTTAATTGCAAATTCGTTCTTCCGCAGCTTAACTTCGAGCTTTGTAAATTGACCTAACGTAAAGGTATCGAGCAACCGAGTATCCACTTCCTGAAAATTGATAATTGCTTAATTGATATCATAATTTGAAAACCTCAGAAAGTCCTAATTTATACTCTACAACCGCTAGACTTCAGTTACGTTAATTGAACAAGTCGCTGACGGGTCATTTCTTTAAAAATTCTCACACAATATGTATGTGACTCTGGTTCTTTTACTTCGGTAGTTGTGCAAGACCTTTTTAGCCAAGATAACGTATTCCATTGCGCTGGGTTAAAATTCATTACGCTCAGTAATTGTGCCTGATGATAAGATACAATGGATTTGTAGGGACGACGAACGAATCAACTCTAAGATGAGTAGAAATTAAGTTGCAGCCTTCTTTTCACCACCAAGAAGCATCAGCTTGCGCTGCTGTTCAATTGGGTCTTACAGAGAACGATTTCAAACCACTCGAGGGAAGGGCAGTGAAGCTTAACGATATTGTCGAGTTAGACCTGCAGGTCCTTTTACCCCTTCAAAAGTGATCGCAAACCTCTCTCGTGATCGCCTTTCCGTAACGATAACGACTACAAACGTCGAAAATGGGGTCAAATGGAGCAAAATAAGATAGGCTTGTTCGAAACTGTAGCCTAGAACCGAGCACTGGAGATGCTGATGGCTTTTTCTGAGACTGGAGGGATTGTTGAACGAAAGATATTTGTGTTATTGCTTAAGGAGAGGCGGCTTTCTTCTTATATTGATATGTAACGAATTTTACAGCCGAGCACAAAATAAACAACTGAGAAAGTTGGATGTTCAACTACTTTTTCTAATTCAGCACTGAAAGAACTTAAAGTTAAATTGCAATGAGAGTTTTATCGAAAAGAGGTGCCACAATGGAAAATTAATTCCTCAATCTTACTTGTGATGTTCTCCTATGTTCTTTTATGGCCAAGTTTTTTTGTTTAAAGCAATCATCCTATAAAATGAAATAATCGTTTATTTCATCTTCGTTAACGTATCAAGATGAAAAACAAACCAATTCAATAATAAAATTTATCAGCCCTATTACGTTTCCAGTGGTAAACTCTTCAAAAGCTTTTTTTTTTGTTATCAAAAGCAACCCCGGAAACATAACAAATCACTTGAAAATCACCACTACCTAAAATAATGTGGCTCAAAACTAGGCGAGGCTGCTGGATTGGTGAGCGCTATTTCAGGACGACCATTATCTATGTTAAAAGAGAAACTCTAAAACGTAGAAGAAACCGACGAAATTGTCGTACTAGGAATACTGAAGGGGTTCGTGGGCACATGGACGCTTCTACATGTACGAGGGTTAGTCAAAAAGTTCTCAGACAAATGTCATGATTTTGAACTGAACAGAGATTTACAAGTTTTTACAAGTTGGCCCTTAGAGCTTCTTTGATTACTTTCAGCTGTCTCATCAGTCTATGTCAGGTCAGCATCGAGAGAGGTTGCATCTTAAAATAGTAATTTTCAACCCTTCAAATGGCAAATCTTGAGATCAGAGCTAACATAAAATTTTTAACTAAACAAAATTGGAAACCTGTTAAGATCATCGAAGCTTTAAAGCAGGTTTATGGAGACTCTGCACCATGTAGAGCAGTCTATGGTTGGATTTAACGCTTTAAAGAGGGAAGAGTCCAACTTGATGACCACCCACGAGGAGGAAGACCCACCACAGCAACATATGAAGAAAACATCTCGCTTGTACAGAACCTAGTGGAACTAGCCCCCCCAATTCTATCAGGAAGGCATTTACAGGTGGAAACATAGCTTACAAAAGTGTATAGACAATAATGGAGCTTATGTAGAAAAAAAGTAATGAGATGTTAAATAAAGAAATTATGGCGTTTGTCTGAGAACTTTTTGACTACCCCTTGTACATGTATGTTACCTGACCATCTACACAGTCATATATAGTATGTAGGCTTCCAATTTTATGATAAACGAAAAACTGCAACAATCTGGAGCCACTTTATGCCTTTCAAGTTATCAGAGAAAACTGTTAACACAGTATTTTGTACTTGACAATCAAAAGGTAAATAAAATATCTATGCTCGAGAAATAACGCCATTTAAAAATATTTTTACCCATTATAAAGTGCAGGTGCTTAAATACAATTAAACACAAATTACTCATAAGAGCCCATAAATTTTGAACTTCAGCTAAAACAATTCATGGTAGTTTAAAAGAGACAGAGGCTTAATTTTACGTTCAATTAAAGGTTTGTTCACACAACTGATGAGCTAGTAATACGTCGACTTGACTCTAACGCATAGAGTGACGTATTTGCTAGGAAATGTGCTTTAAACATAAAAGGAATAAAATTTCTTACATTTATGTACCACTGTCTAGTTAATCAGGTGTTTTCAATACTTATTAGAATTTCAAGATATATGCCTATCTTTGATTTCAATACCTTAAGAAAAAATTATGAGTGTTCATCTCACTTATTTGACAGGGCGGCTAAACTTTCATCGACAACAATTCTTAAAGCAAATACTCGCACCATTTATTTCACTGACTGACGAGCGCTCAACTGGAGGCACAAATGTATGTGTACTTAGTGCTGTTTTCAGGTCCTATTCAGATGTATGAGTTTGGACTTTATAAAAATGGTCTGTAAGATTTGCAATGAAAATAGTTACAATTATGTGTCAGGACATATAGAGACCGACTTATTTCCTGTCAGTTCCAAAGCTGTACAACCCCTGCCTCTGGACATCGCTCACTTCCAAACTTATCTCCGTCCATGTGGAGCCTGTTAAGTTTCCAATTGGAGATTATGAGCAGCAGTAGCGAGATTATTAGTCTATAAAAAAGTCAATATCATGTGCAATGTATTGATCTGCTGTTATTTTTTTACAATCCTTCAATGCCTACACTAACTGTTACTGTCTAGCGATGTTATTCAGAATATCCTTAAAATCGAGCTATGAAAGTATTCCCCTTCATCTCATAATCGTATACTAAAATAATTGTATTTGAATTTTGTTAAAACACATCCATAAAAAATTCACATTTATTAAAGCAAAAATGGATAACTATTGAAAGTGACGGCTGGATAATATTTTATCTCAGTCTTCGTCATTAATGCTGTGGAATTTGTTAACAAGGGTTTTCCTTCGCTTTTTTTAGCACCGTATTACCAGCATTTATAATTCACAAATTATACATTTTTTATCATAAATTCAAAGCTTCCTAATATAGTCTATTTCCAAACGATGCAATTGTGGCTTTCTATAACTAGCCTCTCCCTTTCAAGCCGCTTCGCATGCCTCCCTCATCTTGCTTGTGCCGTCAGCGGTTTAAATTGGGCGAGTTAAGGTTGCAGTGTCATGTTGGCCAGATTATGGCCGCCCTGCCGGCGATAACATCGGCGGTGTAGGGTGGCGGCAGACACGCTACACCTCGTTAGGTCGCCCCTCCGCGCCTCGGTCGCCGTAGCTGTGATACGCGCAGTGGCCGGCCTGATTTGGATGCATCATTTCTGAGGGAGTACGAGTATTTATGGACACCAATTATCGACGCAAAGTAAAATCAACCGAAAGTTTTATACAAAACGAGTAAAACAACAAAAAGCACCGAATTGAGTTTTTCATTAAAGACGTGCGATAGCGATTAATTTGTAGTTAAAAATAGGTTCTCAAATGCATAAGTGGATTCTATTTATTTGAACCAACAATTTTTTTCTCAAAATGACATTTTCAGTATGCTCAGGAAATGTTTCTTAATATACACTGATTTACATTAATTTTACGTAAAATCTAAGATTTCCCGATCTACACCTCTCTTTAATCGATGAGACTCGCAAACTCACATCAGAATATTTTTAGTAAAAACTTATTTTATTTGTAACTGAAAAACTTAAAAAAAGTATTTATTTCCGTAACATCTGAAATGACTCATGGATGTTAAATTCATAGATCTAAATATTTACGATTTTAGATTCAGTGAAACGGAGATGAACTCGTGAGAAAATATTAAGAGTTCTCACAATAGTGTTAGTTAAACTCCATTATTCCTGAAGGTTCCAAGAATACCTGGAACTTAAGTGGGGAAAATATGTTCTCAGCAACAAGCTTGTATGACTGCAAACAAGAGCACACCTCCAGTATCGAACGAATGACGATATTCAATCATGATCGACATAGCATGAAAAATCAAATGATTTGGTTAGATGAAATAGCATTGCTCGCTGCTTGCTTGAACAACTGAACCTGAGTGATGAGCGCATCTACGGCAACCTTCACTACCTCTTGATTGTTCAAAGTATTAATCATTTTCAAATGAACACCGAATGAATTAATTTATCCTTGTAAGCCCCGTAATTTAGGTGCCATGATTTTGTTCGTGAAGCAGCGAAACCGTATCACAAATACGCTCAACAATTTTTTTTCTAAGACAGTCAATAGTTTCGATGATTATAATAAAAAAAATCGTATTTCTAATAGACGCACTAAAGCCATTATTGATAGGGTCATGTGATAACACACATAACAATCATGTTGAAAACTACAGTCATAAGAAAAGGTAGCTCGTACTCAACTCTACGGTTTTTACTGCCAAATTTAAGTATCTCTCAGTTTCACAATGAATAAAAGAGCAAAGAAAATCGCTTTAATAGAAATCATATTTCTTTAAAAAAAACAATTCAATATAAAGGAACGTTTCGACCAATTTTTGGTCATTTTCAACCATCTGAAAAAAATACAAAAACACCGCGTTATAACAAGTTCAATATACATACATCAGTGACATTATGACATTAAAATATGACATTGAAAAAAAAGGAAAAAAAGACAGACTACACTAATTGCAGAGGGAAGGCCGATTGCGTATTGTTCAAGGTAGGTTTGTAGTTTGCGCATTGTAGAGAGGTTGTAGTTTATTTTCGAAATTAACATTTCATTATCATAATATCGAAATGAATTACAATTATATAGAATAAAATATAATCAAGAATAGAAATTTACAGTCATGAAATTTAAAGCAATCCAGTTTACAGGGCATGAGTGTGGCACGTAAACTAACCCAGGAAGCAAGCAACAAATTGTGCCGTGCTACACAGGAGATTTTGAAGGGTTTCACCACGGTGACGCCCCAAGGCGCGTGCCGCATGGATCTCGTGTGTTTATCTAGCACACGCAAGAATGTAGCTGCTCCTCAAGAGTGTGACCTCATCCGGGGCTTGATTGCTCTATTCCCCAAGTGGCTGGATGATCTATGATTGGCTGACGCTCCCTCACCCTCTTGACACCTTGACAGATGATTGGTTGGTTACTCTGGTCATCCATTCTCGCGTTCACCATCCCGAAGATTTGCTGCACAAATTTTGTTCAAGGGACTAGCAGTGAAAGTGTTGAGTTTTGAGCTGTTTCTAGGTGTGAAAGTTGAGCAAATTAAAGAAAAAAGTAATTTTTTCGAGTTGAAATTAATATTTCACTTTATTTTTTTAACTCTAGATTAAAACATAGACAGGGTTACCAAATTTCAAAATGGGGTCACACTTTGATAAAAAATTTGTAAGTCATGTTTTAAAGTGTTTTTTAAAAGATAAATCTTATTCTGAATCGTAATAAACATGATATTTTCACTTTAATTTTAGTACAATTGCGCATTTCTCCTCAGAAATGCTCTAAATAACAATTACAACGAAAATTTTGCTTAAATTTTCGTTTTCATGTTCCATTTTTATTGTACACTCAATCTCTTTAGCACGCCAAGCAAATGTTCAACATTAGCAAACCTGTGCATCAACGTGATTTTCCATTTAGAGAAGTGGTGCCTCGTATAAACTGACGACGATCATCAAGGAAAAGTTATTTTCACCAAAAATTTGTTTCATATCTGCAAAACTACAATTCAGTTAGAAAAGTTACTATCGAGTGAGGTATGTTCATCACGTGCTTAGAATGTTAGAATATCCCTTACCGATTACATAAACTACATCCTAGTCTTTATGCCCTGACAGTCACTGAAATTTTGTCCAGCAGACCATTTTCCATTGTTCGTGTAGATATTTGTAGTTAGATTAATTAGTTCAAGGGGTGGATAACCAGAAGCAGTGAGTCGAGTATCGTTTTCCGTGAGAAAATTCAGTTCTCCATAGTTGAAGTAAAATATATTCCGGACTTTGAGGCAACGCATGGAAATTAAGAACAATCTGCATAGTCGACTCTAGAATCTTAGCTAATCTGTTCTCTTTTCAATAGATATCAATGGATAATCATGTCGTCGGATACAGCACCCCCTTGCCCAGAGACGTGTTTCCTGCTACTTGAGACTGTTTGTTCAGAGGTACGCGAACCGAATCAGGAGTTGGGTTCCAGCTTGTTAACTTTGTGCTGTCGCTAAATCCCAACTGAACGTTGAGTAAGCGTGATGCTTCAGCAGTAAGCAGCAATATTTTATGGCTCACAGGATTTTTATTCAAACCCGGTCGTAAATGGCGGTAGATAATATTTCCGTTACGGCACTGAGTTCTATGTGTTGTTTGCACACTCAAAGTACATGTCCTATTGTTAGTGCTGATCTAGACGTACACTTGATGAAGAAAGAGACTATGAAAGGCAAATGTCATTCAATCTTTCTAAAGCAACTCAAATGTTTTTTACTGAAATATGTTTTTTGCTGAGCCGGGGATTTTGGAAACTTTCACACCAGCAAAACTATGAAAAAGAATTGAGCTATTCACCAATATCTATTCCTTCGCCATGACGAGTATATGTATAACCAGAATGCATATCTATAATTGATACAATAGCCAGATTTCTACAGAGTCAGAAGTGACCCGACATTTATTCAATAGTTTGATCAGGTTTGAGCCTCTCCTTTCACTGTGAATATCACATAATTTTTTTTTTCAATACACCATTTTTAGGAAGAGTAAACATGCTATTATTTCATCATTAAGGGGTTATTTCCTCCACGATGACAAGAGCCGCAATAAGATAATAGCTGATACATGAAGACAAATTTTTGTACGTTATCTACTATAACTAAGATATTGCTACGTAGTCCCTATTGTACCGAGCCAGGCAACATCGTCGCAAACGTCTGTTCAAACGACTATGATAAATTCAGCTTCCGTTCACAAATTAATTGCTCATTTCATGTTCTCTATTGCAGTGAATGCCAGCAAGTCACATGTGTGTGTTTTGATTTTGAACTTATTTTTTTCAGTGCTTTCATTGTCGGAAAAAAGTTTAAACACACCCCATCAGGACAGATAAAACAATCGGAATGTCAGTTATAATGGAGTTTATTATTTGGTGGATTATGCAAGAAGTTTAGCATGCACACTTCTTCTACACACTCTTCTGTTTGCAATGGATGGTTCTAGTTCTATGTTGACATGTTGTACAAACCTACAAGAAGAAGAGTTATGATGTTGGAGTGGTAATAAATTAAGTGCAGATATTTAACATTGATTCAAGAATCAATACTAATTTTTTTAAATACCCCTGTATCCAAGACAGTACGAACGGTACGAATTACCATACATAAAAATCTGAATTGAAATTATCGAATATCACTACATAATTTTATGTGAAAATTCACGTAACGATTCACGATAACGATATGGAACAATTCGTAGTGAAATAAAAAATTCAACTTTCTATTCAGAATTGACAGCAGTTTGTCACCTCACGGCAGCGACCACCAGGGAACACTCTGCCATCAAAACAAGTCTGCGCTGCATTAACATTTAGATGATAGGGGCGATCAGAA
The DNA here is from genome assembly GCA_030386875.1 of Morinoia aosen. Lineage (NCBI taxonomy): Eukaryota > Metazoa > Arthropoda > Malacostraca > Amphipoda > Talitridae > Morinoia > Morinoia aosen. The sequence goes on along the minus strand of CM059577.1, from coordinate 20,390,072 downwards.
CACTGGAGACGTTGTTAGCACCCTATTCGCTATATACAGCGAAAACACTGTACATGCGCATATTTCTCCTGGTGAAGCAACAAACGATCTTATGATTAATAAATAATGGAGATATTGAACATTGTTTCAACTATCAAAGGAAAAAAACACAGAGACTTAGTTATAAACTACGGATGGGGACAATATGTTGTAGGTCGAATGCAATAAGTTTGCCAAAAAATTGATTATCCAATGAAGGATGGAAATTCACTGCCAATATTCTTTGTATTTTGATGACTATGTGTGATCGTTTTTGTACGCATGAAGAGAATGACTCTACATTAGTCAGTTTTCAAGCGAAAGTAAAAAGTATGATTCACTACTACTCTGCTTATTCTTGAAATTTTATTTTAAAAACTTCACCATCCCATTTGCTAAACAATGATCTGATTTTACTTGGTGGTTAAGTTCTTCTTATGCAAATGTATTGACTCATTCAATTTTTTACTGTTACCCATGAGTTCGAAATTAGCAAGTATCTCTAATGACTGTCAACTTTCCTTAAGTAATTCTGCTTGACTACTTAGCATTAGTTCTCTAGAAGACCTTTATGTAGAATTTTTTCACATTACAAATTGGTTTTAAATGATGATGGGGAAGCCATAAATCTCAATTTCTCATTGGTAGATCAGGCTTGTGCTTTAGTGCGAGAAGCATAAATTACAGCATGAAAGGAAAAAAACGGTACAACTTACTACAGCTCTATCGCTTGTTCGATAGAAAAATTTTGTCCTCATCTTTAGAATGAATTTAAGATTAAAATTTCTGAACATAGGTAGAATCCCCTAAGTACTTTTACTATAAGCATAACCATTTTTTTATCGTTCTCGACAAAGCTGTCAATCGGGGCAAGACTAACGCAAACCGAAGCAATATATATATTACACGTGGGCAGGTTTTCAATCAGACAAATTATTCAAATGGTAACATAATTGTGGAACTATTTTAGGGGTGAATGCACATTTAATGGTAGTAATGATGTGGATTTTTTGTGATGAAGGGGAATTTTAAAATGACTATGACGCGAGTGTTATATTGGACCGAAACGAGTATTACCATGGAAAAGAAGGACACTATTCTGGACGAGCAAGTTCACTATGGCACAATATCATTTGTCTTTTTCTCTTTTCAGAAAACTAAATAGGATTTAATCTTTCATAAAACTTTTGATACTTCGAAGTCTAACAAGGATGAACGCTTGATACTTTTAAAAGTAAGTAATTTTTAACAGTTATTGATAGAAGTGAGCAGCGACAACATAAGTACAAATACCTTCATTGATTAATAAAGTACCATCATTGACTAATAATTCTATTTCTACGAATACGAACGAGAACAAATTTTCTCCTAAATAAGCTTACATCAAAAAAGAGGCTTCGAGTTCTTTGGCTACTTGTCAAGCTATGGGATGTATCGTAGCTAAGTCGATGTTGTAGAGCTTACTCTTCCAGTTGTCCTGCTACGACGGTATAAATTGTCCCAAAATCTGGTTTCTCTCTTTCTCCTAAAACATGGCCCTCTACACACTGCAGCGATCTAAAAGTTAAACCGTATGTGTATTTCACCCAAATTTATAAATTGAACATGAGTAGGTTCTTCTCTGCAATCTGTTTTCGTATGGTTTTATTAGAAAAGAGCGCTGTTGAATCCATGTAGAATTTTTGAAAACATTTTTCCAACAGAAAAGTCACCATTTTCACGTGCAATTTGAGCTGCTCAACTCAAAGCCGGCTCAGATGCCGCTGTCTGGGAGGGAAGCAGGGCATGCAAGGTGTACAAATGAAACGGTACGTGATCGTGGAAAATTTTGATGTTTGAGACTGTTTCCTGGTCAATTTTAATCAGCATTTCTACGACCAAAATCGTGAATTACATTACGAGAGCTATTTTAATGCATCAATTTCAGTCAAGTGTGCTAAAAAGCAGTGTGTTCACTGATCGAAGACATGTTACAGAATCCAGTCCTTTTATATTTTCATCGTTTTCTTTTTTGTTGATTTTGATGTTAACTGAGCTACGTTTTTCGCATTTTTATTGAAATTTCTGCAATAAGCTTGGCATAAAATATGCGAGATTTTGGTCAAATCTCTAACTCATGGAAGTTGTGCAAGTTTTCAGGCACATTGTTTTCATTTGTGCGGCAGAACTCTTGCAACATTGCATATTATTTCAACTCAAAAATATTTCAATCATCGCTGGTTAAATGCGCACTTCTGACATACTCTGCTCTAATGAAGTGTAAAAATACCTTTACCAGCAGTATACAACAGGTGTGGAATAATTGTCTTCTTACTTCGTTTGACATGAACTTTTCACATCGTGATACTCGTATATTGCTAGAAAGCATGTGTGAATAACTAAACAAAAAAAACTATAGTACCGATGAGACACCAGGAGTAGAGAATTTTAATTATAATTGAAAGGAACCAGAATTATAAGAAACATTGAACAGACTTTCAGCAGCGTGTCTCATCTATCCGACATCAAGGAATTTCACAAAAAGAAAATCAGATCGAGTTTGCAGCACTGAAACTGACTCACTAACTGATATAAACGTACTCGCTCAAACATTTAGTAAGGCAGAGCTTCCCGCGCATTTCAGTGGTGCAGAGCAGCACGACCTCTAGAAACATATTTACTTCGCTGCTACGTTTGCTTGCCACACCTACAGGGACTGCGGAGAGCAGCACTTGATTTCCCTGTAGCATTTCTCGCTGATAGACCTTCTCTAGCGCGCAGTTCTAACGTGGCCGTGCCGAGCATGTTTTTCTTTCAGCTTCTAGAACTGCGTCACGTATTCAGGAGCTGAGCCCACGCTGTTTAGTAGTTATTTTGCATGTGCACGGAATGATTGATCTCTTTTTAATTTGCCGTTTTGAGTTGTGACGTATGTTTATTATTTGCCCAATGATTTTCGCTTTCAGGGTGTCCTTACCCTTCCAACAATGATGGACTGTTTGCTATAATACCGCCCCTAACAGAAGCAAAAATGATTTCAAAAAGTTGCACAACAGTCGGTGATTATCATAAGTAATTTTGCTAACTTGCATCCGTCGTGTAACTTTATTTTACCGAAATCAATCTTAAATATCTTAGTTTGGACATATTCTTCTCGGTACACAGTTAATATTTTATCTTTATTATTATACGTACCAACATTTCTAATTCGCGTGAAATTCTTTCTCCCGATCTATCAGGGGATTATGTTCAGGTGGCTGCTGCCGTCAGCTGTAGCGCTGCACGATTGGATATCGAAACAGGTGGCTGCTGCCGCCAGCTGTAGCGCTGCACGATTGGATATCGAAACAGGTGGCTGCTGCCGTCAGCTGTAGCGCTGCACGATTGGATATCAAAAAACAGGTGGTTGCGGCCATCAGCTGTAGCGCTGCACGATTGGATATCAAAACAGGTGGCTGCTGCAGTCAGATGTAGCGCTGCACGATTGGATATCAAAAAACAGGTGGCTGCTGCCGTCAGCTGTAGCGCTGCACGATTGGATATCAAAACAGGTGGCTGCTGCCGTCAGCTGTAGCGCTGCACGATTGGATATCAAAACAGGTGGCTGCTGCCGTCAGCTGTAGCGCTGCACGATTGGATATCAAAAAACAGGTGGCTGCTGCCGTCAGCTGTAGCGCTGCACGATTGGATATCAAAACAGGTGGCTGCTGCAGTCAGATGTAGCGCTGCACGATTGGATATCAAAACAGGTGGCTGCTGCCGTCAGCTGTAGCGCTGCACGATTGGATATCGAAACAGGTGGCTGCTGCCGTCAGCTGTAGCGCTGCACGATTGGATATCAAAAAACAGGTGGTTGCGGCCATCAGCTGTAGCGCTGCACGATTGGATATCAAAACAGGTGGCTGCTGCAGTCAGATGTAGCGCTGCACGATTGGATATCAAAAAACAGGTGGCTGCTGCCGTCAGCTGTAGCGCTGCACGATTGGATATCAAAACAGGTGGCTGCTGCCGTCAGCTGTAGCGCTGCACGATTGGATATCAAAACAGGTGGCTGCTGCCGTCAGCTGTAGCGCTGCACGATTGGATATCAAAAAACAGGTGGCTGCTGCCCGTCAGCTGTAGCGCTGCACGATTGGATATCAAAACAGGTGGCTGCTGCAGTCAGATGTAGCGCTGCACGATTGGATATCAAAACAGGTGGCTGCTTCCGTCAGCTGTAGCGCTGCACGATTGGATATCAAAACAGGTGGCTGCTGCAGTCAGCTGTAGCGCTGCACGATTGGATATCAAAACAGGTGGCTGCTACCGTCAGCTGTAGCGCTGCACGATTGGATATCAAAAAACAGGTGGTTGCGGCCATCAGCTGTAGCGCTGCACGATTGGATGTCAAAACAGGTGGCTGCTGCAGTCAGATGTAGCGCTGCACGATTGGATATCAAAACAGGTGGCTGCTGCCGTCAGCTGTAGCGCTGCACAATTGGATATAAAAACAAGTGGCTGCTGCCGTCAGCTGTAGCGCTGCACGATTGGATAACGAAACAGGTGGCTGCTGCCGTCAGCTGTAGCGCTGCACGATTGGATATCAAAACAGGTGGCTGCTGCAGTCAGCTGTAGCGCTGCAAGATTGGATATCAAAACAGGTGGCTGCTGCCGTCAGCTGTAGCGCTGCACGATTGGATATCAAAACACGGGGCTGCTGCCGTCAGCTGTAGCGCTGCACGATTGGATATCAAAACAGGTGGCTGCTGCCGTCAGCTGTAGCGCTGCACGATTGGATATCGAAACAGGTGGCTGCTGCCGTCAGCTGTAGCGCTGCACGATTGGATATCGAAACAGGTGGCTGCTGCCGTCAGCTGTAGCGCTGCTCGATTGGATATCAAAACAGGTGGCTGCTGCCGTCAGCTGTAGCGCTGCACGATTGGATATCGAAACAGGTGGCTGCTGCCGTCAGCTGTAGCGCTGCACGATTGGATATCAAAACAGGTGGCTGCTGCCGTCAGCTGTAGCGCTGCACGATTGGATATCAAAACAGGTGGCTGCTGCCGTCAGCTGTAGCGCTGCACGATTGGATATCAAAACAGGTGGCTGCTGCCGTCAGCTGTAGCGCTGCACGATTGGATATCAAAACAGGTGGCTGCTGCCGTCAGCTGTAGCGCTGCTCGATTGGATATCAAAACAGGTGGCTGCTGCCGTCAGCTGTAGCGCTGCACGATTGGATATCGAAACAGGTGGCTGCTGCCGTCAGCTGTAGCGCTGCACGATTGGATATCAAAACAGGTGGCTGCTGCCATCAGCTGTAGCGCTGCACGATTGGATATCGAAACAGGTGGCTGCTGCCGTCAGCTGTAGCACTGCACGATTGGATATCAAAACAGGTGGCTGCTGCCGTCAGCTGTAGCGCTGCACGATTGGATATCGAAACAGGTGGCTGCTGCCGTCAGCTGTAGCGCTGCACGATTGGATATCGAAACAGGTGGCTGCTGCCGTCAGCTGTAGCGCTGCACGATTGGATATCGAAACAGGTGGCTGCTGCCGTCAGCTGTAGCGCTGCACGATTGGATATCAAAACAGGTGGCTGCTGCCGTCAGCTGTAGCGCTGCTCGATTGGATATCAAAACAGGTGGCTGCTGCCGTCAGCTGTAGCGCTGCACGATTGGATATCGAAACAGGTGGCTGCTGCCGTCAGCTATAGCGCTGCACGATTGGATATCAAAACAGGTGGCTGCTGCCGTCAGATGTAGCGCTGCACGATTGGATATCAAAACAGGTGGCTGATGCCGTCAGCTGTAGCACTGCACGATTGGATATCAAAACAGGTGGCTGCTGCCGTCAGCTGTAGCGCTGCACGATTGGATATCAAAACAGGTGGCTGCTGCCGTCAGCTGTAGCGCTGAATTATTGGAAATTAGCCATCCAGCTCACCTGATCAAAGACTGAAATTCTGTTTCATTTAGCTGCATGATTATAATTTTTTTCAAATCCTGTAAATGCGAAACAGCACCGAAGAGCTTGTCGACGTAACGAACGTCCTCTAAATATGAGTTAAATCAACATAAGCTAAGTGGAATGAAATAATTTCACTTGTAACCAGAAATGAGGCTCTAGCACAATTCCTGAAATGTGTAGAAAACTTTAGAAGCGTTAATATAAAAATTTGAATCCTTTTTCACGAGCATGAGAGACTGCCAAACATTATATTTATGCGATATCGTTGACCTAATATATCATTTATGCCCTGTAATAAATTTACATCAAACTGAATTTCAGCATTTCCAATGTCATTTTAATAGGAATATGAACTGAATATAATAATACCTCAGAAAAAAGGAAGCTCCAGCTTTTGGTGCTTCAGCAGTCCCAAGTTTTTAACTTGACAGTTTAGCGCGTAAGCTCAGCGGTGTCGAGTGCGTATTGAAATTCAACACAAGATAAGGATACCACATGAACAAATGAAAATGAACCCAAACCTTGAATTGAATATGCAATCGTTGTAATGTACTATAGTTCATTTCCACGCGAAAAATTTAATCATATTGAATAGCCTTTCCCTCGACTCGCAATAGTTTGATTCTCTAAGATCTAAACAGCGTTTATAAGGGACAAAAATGAATGATTCCTTGAGCTGCGAATTTAACTTGCGTACATCAGCGAGACAAGTACTGAAAAATGCATGCTTGTGTCATTGATGTGAATAAAATGTTCGTTTTTAAACGGAGATTTCTGAACTTTTTAACATACCCATACCTCATGCGTCAATTTATTTACCAGCCTTCAAAACCTATGACACTTGTACAGTTATTTTTTCACGGTTCGCTTTACCGTCCATTTATTTCCTAGAAAGTGTTTTCTCAAGATACTTATGACCCCATTGACCCCATTTTTCAATTTAGTGGAAGGTGTTAGGCCAAAGCCAAGATAAGTCGACTGATGCCTCTGTTCTACGGAGGAAAAAAATTCTTCTCGCAAATAACTGAGCCCGCGTATCACAGATATTTGCGAAACATACTTACGTCACGAACTTTAAAATTTTGTTAGCTTGATTTAGTTCGGCTCAAATTTGAAGCTTGACTGCTCAAAAATTTATCAGCGCAAAAAAACTCCGCAGCGTGTTTAAGTCCAGCTCAATTTCGACGCTCGAAAGCAGCTCGACATCTCCAAGGCTTGAGAACAGCTCGAAATCTCCAAAACTTTTAATCAGATCGAACACTCGGAAGAATACCGGAAATATTCGCAACACTTGACAACTGTTGATGAACCCCAATTTAATAAAAATAAGTCAGCAAAATCTGGCTCCTCTCTTATCCCTGAAGTATCAGGATGATTCCTCAGGAGTAACAAGCCTCAGAAATACGGCCCTCAGAAATCCCTTAGATATGGACAATATCAAAGGGTGGCATCCAAGAAGAAGAAGGAGAAGAATAACTATCAACTGGTGTCCAAATAAGAACTCGCATCCAAAAATATTTAACAATTGGCGCCCAAGAAGGGATACGCCGCCTAACTATTTAACAACTGGCGCCCAGGAAGGGATACGCCTACAATATAATTTATCAGAAGGGTATAATGAGAAGAAATTGATTCACCTGGATTGAGGTTATGAAATCTTTATGAATATGATTACTCTCCCTTAGCCCATTCGTCACTAGAATTTATGAGCAGCGTAGCGTATGCCTTCCGAATCTACTATAAAATTTTTCAACCAAAGATAAATCGTTTTTTTAGATAAGACCAAACTCAACAATGCGGATAAGTTTCTTTTTGAGAGCAATGATAGCTGAACTTTGAGGTACGTTTAACTGAACCTTTTTCGATCTACTGATGCGATGCCTGAAACTTTTACAATGGCACATGGTTGATATTAGATAACTTAAAATGTTATTCACACTTTTCAAGACTGATACGAAATCCTGCCAATGGTTGCGATAGATATTTGTTGAGACTCGCCTGAAATACTATAATCAATTTGACTAGTGTTTTCATCTGTGACTTCATCGTGCCCAAAATGATATTACATTTTGGCATTTCTGACGAATAATTTCATTTCTGATGAATACATTCGGTATTTCTGTATTTCTGATGATCCGTTTCGGAACGACCAGCTTCTTGGCATTTTTGACGTATGAATATTTGTCGATAACCAAAAATTTACCACTGAAATAATTCTTTCACTGAATATTTTCACATGAAATATTATCTTAAAAAATGAACAAAATATTTACATAACAAATATTCATTTCAACATTAGCTTATCTTAGCGTTGTTTCTGCCTATTTTATTAGTTTAATGAATTGCCAAAGTAAAACGAGAACATTTCTTTTCTTCTAACCACAGAAAATATAATTTGTAAAAAATTCCGTTTAGTCTGAAATGATTTTATTGGTCTGAAATCTCTCTATATAGCATCAGATTTCATAAATGAAAACAAACAACCACATGCACCAGCAGCAAATGGTGCAATTTTTGCAAGCTCCCAAATACATTTTCAGGTGCTGATAACTTCGCTCTTGACTTTCTTTCAACAGTATCCATGTATCCGCGAGGAAAAATAGAATCTGAGATTGAAATTTTTAACGTTAATTGTGCTTTTCTCCTAATTAAGCTTTGAAAGAAGGTCATAAACCAAAATCTCTTCTTACGACAGAACTTCCAAGTCGGATGAATCAAACCTTTGCTCCACTTTACCAGGCCACAAAAGTACGCAATAAGCAAAATTATAACAAGTACTGTATTACGTTTGAGGCTAATTTAAAAGCTAGAATACACTTCAGCATTGAATATAAGAAATCCAAAGAGTAGTTACACAAAGCTCTTCAATTAAAGGGGCAAAAGCTGAACGAACGACAGTAACTAAGGAGTTCGACGAAAAACAACATGCAAACTTTTGTGTAGGCATAACTTCACTAAAAGCATTATTCCGAATTTCAATATTGGTTTCAAAATTTAACAGTAAACAAAAGTTTGCACTTCAGCAATACTGAGTAGTTTTTCCAAGTTTGAGCCGGGCACTTTACGTGGAATAAAACTGAAATGAGGATGACTCTTAAAAGATGAATCAGCTAACATTCAGCTAAATAGAAACGTTTCTTGATTAACATAATTTTATGTTTCGTGCTCCGAAAACTAGAAACTTGGCTTTGCATTAGAACATTCCGATAAAATTTTTGCCCAACATGATCATATGAATAGTGACAACAGTCGAAAGCGCTCATTAAAAATAAAACAAAAAACTAGACAGATAAACTGTTTTTTTAATGAAATTTGTACTTCTTTTACCGAAATTTGAATTGGTCTTACACATTTTTAATTTCAGATCAATACGTCGATGATAGGATTTGTTTATGAAATTTTCAAAAGACAAAATGTCTATGTGATGCCTTAAAGATTTTTTTATCAGAAAGGTTACAGTGACACTGGTTTTCGTATTTATCTTCAGTCAATCACCAGTATAATGTCGACTACAAGGAGAATGGCCAGCTACCGAAGCCATTGGCTGCCGCCTCCTTGTGGTAAGTGGCCGATCATTTTCCCTCTGCCTCTTCACTGATACACTTTTCTTAGATGTAACGCCCTCAAACTGCTTACGTGGTAACTACTCGCTGGGGCAGGGTAGAAAAAACAATTCGAGTTTATTGCGTCATGTCGACTTGTTTGAGCTCTCATTTTGGCTAGCGATGTTGGTTGGCCGAGCCCAGCTAAGCGTATGGATTTCGCCACACCATGATGACCTCCGGGAAATCCTTCACGATGTTCGTTGGGCTGTTCAACTTACCGCGAAACCTATACACCAATGAAAAAAAGAAGAAAACAGTTAATTTCCTGTTGAGTTATTGCGTGAAATTTATTACAGCATTGGTTTTTCATTATTTCTTAACATAACGATCCTAATTTGGTGTACAAACTACTATAGGTCCCACAATAACTCCATCAATGGTTGAATAAAATAGTGAAGTGAGAAAAAACATGAGAAGTATTCTCTTGTTTAGTTTTCCCCGTGTGTTAAAACTCATAAATACAACTCACAAAAGGAAGCTTGGATAAGTTCCATTGCGAGATATAGGAATCGCATGTAAACAAGGAAGACGTACGAGCATAGTAACCAAAAGTTCCTGCTGTCGTGCAATCAAGTAGGTTTCATTACACTTCTACGTTGAGATCAGTAATACCCTATCAGTTGTACCCTATCAGTTTTGAGCATTTCACCAGTTCAGGTTAAAATCACCTAAGCTTAAATATGAAAAAAATGTAATTTGCCACTATTCCTCAAATCTGAACTCAAAATTTAGTGGGGCTATTCGTTCTTTGAACAACTCTCAATGTTTTAAATAAACGTATGGAATATTTTAATTTGTCATAGCTTACATAATGAGGCACGGCAAATTATTAATTCATCAATTTTATTAAATTGAAAACACACGAATTTTTGCTTCTCAACTAACTGGTTGGTTATTTTTGCATTCACGAATAAGATTTTGGCGCAAGCTGTAAGTAGAACCCCTCTGTGGAAAAATTAAATTTTTTTGTTTGATAGAATTTTAAGTTAAATTTGATTGATTTCTATATCTTCATTCACAACTTAACTCACTCACTAACTAATATTTCCAACTCGACTGAAAAGATAGCTCGTTAACTCTAATCTATTGGCAGAAGTGAATATATATTTTGCATATTAGCCCTGCATATCAAATTATTAGCAAGATAACATATTCTCATTTCAGTCAAAACGTAAGCGATGAATTCGCGTGAAATTTTCATAGAATTTGGCACTTCTTACATGAGCACACAGTGAAGAATTAATACCCACGCATAGCTAGTAATGAATATTATCAATCATTCTTAATAGTTGGAGATCTTAGAGAGTCGAATTATTTAATTGAGAGGGTTATTAAAATTCCATTAACTTGAAAAATTATCACTTTAATTGTTGTTTCTCAAACTGAACAAAGAACATCAGCATAATCTAAATTGGGAATATTAGCACATGAAGAACAACTGTTATTCAAATGAATGTTTCTAGGGCATTGACGTAATGTGTGCCTTCGGTTTTGAAGAATGAATTCATGAAGTCGTTGGAGTCATAAAATTTGTTAACTTCAGGATCTAATCGTCTGTGATTTCCCGTGGTATTTCACGATGGACCCTCACCAACTGATCATTGTTCTTGAATTGACGCATTTACGTGAAGTCGTTTCAGAATGCTCCGCAAGTTTGTTATTGGGCTTAAATCTTCAGAATTTGCAGGCCACTTCATCTTTCCAAGTCCACAGATGCCTAGTTTCTGGAGAGACTCCATAGTTTTATGAGATGCAGCTGCAGGGGCGTTATCTTGCGTGGAAATATTTTTTTACTGTTAATTCTCTCTCTTCAACCACGGTTCGAGGTGCTCTTACAGGCAAGCTACGCATGCATTTGATGTCATTTCAGTGCCATGTGGTACTTTTTATAGGTCAATTGTGGTTTATCCAATAATCCAAGCCCAAATCATAATCTCTCAATCCCCTTGGGGCACCTCGAACGATGATGGTGTATCCGTCCATTTACCTCGAATCCTTTGCTCCAGTCCTCGTGGCCATCCAGACTAGCACTCGTTTCGTCGGGGGTCGAAACTTTCGAAAGTCAACCCTATTGTTATCCTCTGCTCATTTCAGTCTATTATTCGCTTGAATTGCAGTCAATTGAGACTTTGACTGAAATTGCAATATCCATTGAGAAACCTTTACTGAATCCTTCATTTGACAACATTGAGTACGTTTCGACACATTTGTTAAACCAATGCCATTAAAAAAATCTCCATTGATCAACCTAGGACTCTTCACAGTTTCACGTTTAATTCGTTGCACAGAACGGCATGGAACAACTCGTGATTAATATATATTATCTTTTTGACGTATATTCGTAAAATCACTCGTAAATTTCTTCTCAGTTTGGTAAAATCTACATGTGATTTTAGCTATTTCAAATTCAGTCTTATCTTTTGGTAAGACAGAGATTAAAACACGCTCTTCAGAATCATCCAAGCTGGCGGTAAGACATTCATTAAATGCAAAATAAAGTCCCTCTTGAGTGATTAGTAAGTAACGGAACACTATGATGTCAGAAAATATGGCTTCAGTTTGTTTAAATTTCACGTATCTGTTTAATTTTCCTAATGAATGTGCATGTTAAAAATTTTAATATTTCATGAAAATCCCATTTAAATTGATCATTTGTTTACACAATTGAGAATATGATATCTCATCAACAATTTAGCCCACAGTGTTTAGTAATGCGTTTGACTTAAGAGTTTACTATTTTTACGGGGAAACACTTGCATTTTTTGTTTTTAGGCTATACTGTACTTATTTATTTGTTGACATCAGATGTTGCGGTGACCTGCCCTCACTCAAATGTTGCTGCGCTAAACTGCGCGGAGCAGACTTTACTGCACTAATTGCCGTAGGTGAGAGCAAATTTCAACAGAGAACAAAAGTTTCTATAACGATACAACCTTGTCAGTTTTTACATCTCAAACTTAGAACCAAATATTTAAGAAAATGCATTGAAAAATCCACATACTGTTGTAAGTTTCTCAAATGTATGCATTGGCGTAAAGTCATTCCACAAATTCTAGTCTGGACATAAATCCAGGCCCTGAAGTTCTAGCGAGATAAATTGCCGGTCCGGTGGCGCTGACGTTGTGGACAGCGCCATCTGTCAGGTCGTCCTCCGTACTTTGCAAGGCTGGAAGGCGTAAATCTGCATTTTGAAAACTGAACAATCGAAACCGAGTCAAAATTTGAGGCACTTCCTTAAACCCTATACCGTCCACGAAGATTTAAAATTCCCTTTTATAAGCAATTATAATATATTTTACCTCCCGTGGAAATTTTCCTCAAATGTGTTCTTAGATGTTCAGTGCCGTGTGGTTGTTTCTTCTTCAACTTGATTTCGGGAAAACCTGGCTCGAGTGTAGGTTTTGTGACTTTGGTTGTAATGTCAGTGATATGAACGAAAGATTTAAACGAAAAGGGTTAACTGCGAGCCATAATAAATCATTTGGTTGAAGTGCCGCTAAAAGTACGTCTAAAGATTTAATCACTCTCAAAATAGTAATTTCAGCATTCTCCGTATTTTGACACAAATAATTTGTTTAAAGCATTATTTTATAACACTCGTTACCTGGGCAACTAACACTGGAGACTCAGTCAACAATGAACGGTTGTTGAAACTTTGGCATTTGTGTTAATGAAAAGGGGTTAGTGATGATTGCTATCAATAAATTTTCTAGGCGTTGTACATCAATGATACTACTTGGCGTGATACTTGAATAAATTACGACGACTGAGAGATAGAGGCGTACGTGACCAAGGTGTTAACACACCAGGGGTGCGTCGGTCACCAACGGAATCTGACTACTCACTCACCCATGCTGAATGGAAACAGCATTTGAATAAAATCAAACGGTAATTCAAACCTAAGTTTTCCATCGCAGGTAACTAGGTATGATGGAGTGTTTTCTTAAACATTTTCTGGTCACATATTTCTTATCATTATAAAAGTTCTACATATTAAAAATTCTAATTAATTGAAATATTTTAATTTTAACAAAGGAAATTTACTCTTACAAAGTGCAATGAGATCGATCACTGATGTTTACCAAAAAATGCAAAGAATTTTCATGATATTTGCAAAAATTAAAAATAGATTTCTTATAATGATACTCTATATACTGTATGTCAACATATCTGTAAAACCTTGGAATCAATTAACACTTTGACTGCGACGTGACCTACCGGTGGTACACGGAGGTAATTTTCACAATGCTGGTGACCGACCAGTAGTCACAAACTCAATTTCCATAAATACTTAATCAAAGCTAAATGAAGACACGATCCAGTTCATGTTCTGCATTTCCAAATAGTTCATTACAATTGATTTTAAATTCGAGTTCAGCATTAAACTTAATATTAAGTATTCGCAGTCAAAGTGTTAAGCTACAATAAATATGAACAGTATTTTTTAATGAAAAACTTCTGGTATCAAAGCTACGTTGTCTTTCATTCAGCACAGCGAGATAAGGAATACATTCACCCGCCAGTCGTTGTCTTCCCAATGTCTTCTCATGCTGACGGCAGTTGGCCGAGTCAGAAATACAAATTTGTAACTGATTTGACTGACAGCAATTATTCAAATTTCCTGAAATTGACAGCTGAAATATTGAATGGATCTGACCGAGATCTGACCTACCGCTGAGGGAACAAACTTACCGAACGATTTATATGTTTCTGAAAAATGATGAAAAAACGCGTGGAATTGAACTTCTGAAGAAGCAATAAACAGTGGTCGGAAATCCGAAAATAATATTAATAATGCAAGATATTTTCAGGAAATATAATCTTTGTTTGGAGATTGGAATAAAATCCTGTCAAAAAAGCAATCAATTGTGCTTGAAAAATCCGAAAATTTTCTTTCAGAAACTCCAAATATTTTATGATTTTGAGTTAAACTTTTAACTCATTTGTAGGAGTTGAGATAGCTGAAATCGGAGCAGGCTTTTGGAGGGGATGAACTTCAGAGCTTCTTGCTGAGGTTTCTTACGATGACAGTCAAAAATATTTTGTGAACACTGAACTAATGACCTAAGCGACTAATAATCAATAATTTTGACAAATGTAGCGTATGCCTCCTAAGCTCGGGAGGAAAAGCAAAAGCAAAATTCACGCTGAACCTCTATTTGTGGGAATTTGTGAGGGAATTTGACCAACTGTGAGAATTTCCCCAACTTGGGCGGGAATTACAATGAGGAGGAATTTAGCAAATTATTGACAAAACAAATGACATTTGAATTTATACCGGCACGACGACAGAACAGATGATAAGCTTTATTTTGCATTAAGAGTTCTGTGCGCCACTTAATTGGTTGGGACATAAGGAATTTATTTTAGTACTAAAAATCAGCAATTGAAGAAAATGAAAATGCCAGGAGATGAGAAGTATGAAGGGAAATATCATGACCCAGCTCAACTCTATTAAAAAAATACCTCATGAATCAGACTTTTTAATCGAAAAGTTTCTCCCAACTTTGTACAATTTCATCAAACTCCACGTAAGTTACATACAGTAAGCCAGCCGTATAACAGTATTATGATACGGTTATCTCCACAACAGAGAAACCATGTAATTTAACTTATATCGCATATTTTCCTTCGTCTTGATTCGATTATTTTTTGTAATTCTTGCTGAACAATTTTCGCAAGTGAAAACTTTGGCTAATAGTTGTAACTGCAGCCTAGGTCTAGGAAAGCAAGACGGGCTCATAAAAAGAGAGCTGCAGAGTAGCAGCAAGAAAAAGAAGAGGCCTCAAACGGTATAGCTTGATATCATTATATATTATGAAATGAAATTAGTGCAGCAAGAATGAGAGTGATGTAAAAATTTAAATAATACACTGAGGTTGACATCACTGATAATGACAATGCAATAATAGAAGTAATATTCCTTCTAGCACACTGCACAAAAATTATTATATGAAATGAGGCTAAGAGAAGGTTAGAGAAGTGGAGTGAACATTTGTATGAACTATTGTATCATAATAAAGCATGTTAGAATTCTGCATTCATGAATCTGTTGACAAGCTTTTTGGTCAATGTAAAATATCAAACAGTTTATTTCTGCATGAAATACATCAGTTAAATCATTATTTAGGAATCAGACAATGGAGAAGCTGAAATATAGTTACCTGGGAATCAGACTAAGTTCAGCAATTCCCAGAGCATCCAATGGTGCCCTACGTTTGCATTTTATATGTTCTACATTCAAGAGAACTCTACTTGAGACTGCTAGACTGATTGAGATGTAAGAGTACAAAACAATGATATTAATTTAAATTCACCATGTTAATAGTGGTACAAGCAAGAACTGCATATCCAAAAACATGATTTGACTTAGTTATATTTCGACGCATTATGAAAAGAGAAGAGATAGCGATTTTATATCAGCTCGCTACATCAGCTTTTGAAATATAATTTTGAAGCTTTTTCGGATAAAATAATTTTTACTTAATCGAGAATTAGATTTAATTTAAGTATTTTATTTTTAACAATCGAAACTTACGTTTTAAAAGTTAAATTCATGCAAATGATAATTATTAGAATTTTCAGTGAATTACTTTAATCAATTTTATCATCATCGAATTTGATGAGCGGAATAGATACAGTTCGTTTGCTTGAGAATAGATTATCTCTTGTTCTATCGACATTGATGTATATTTTATTGGCTTTATACCACATCAAGACATCTTCCAGCTCAACAGTTAGTCTCTCAGTCAAAACATCATAGTTTTCACTAGAGTGGCAAGAGGGCTTTTATATTTTATTGGCTTTATACCACATCAAGACATTTTCCAGCTCAAAAGTTAGTCTCTCAGTCAAAACATCTTATTTTTCACTAGAATGGAAAGAGAGCTTTTATCAGTGAGGTGAATGAAATGAAATTATGAAGTGCATTCACCAATATTGTTTTTATATCATAAACAGAAGAGGTCCCAACACCGATACTCGTGGAACGCCTCGGCTAATTGTAAAAAGTTCCGAATGGGAGTATCCAATCACGATAAATTATTCCCGATTTAACACGTTTGATTGAAATCATCTACGTGCAACTCCTCTAACACCGTAAAAATAGATCCTCGAGAAAGAAATACGGTTTTAACACAATCAACCACTGTGTGAAAGTCGAGAAATACGGAGAAAATTATGTTATCACACACAATATCAGAATGAAGATATTGTAAATGAGTCAGAATTGCTTGCGTCGTCAATTTTCTAGATCTGAAGCCATTCTATTTATCCCCAAGAACATATTTTTATTCGAAGTGAGAGTACACGTCGTGTTAACCATTTTTTCTAATCTTCCACTAAAAATTGGTTAGACATATGCAGATACTGGTCTATAATTTTTCAATTTTGTGCATGTATTTTGAATCGAAAATATATGTGTCCCAACTCACATGACCTCTGTCACATTCCCCGGACGTGCTGTAATAGATGTTGGAAAGTACAGAGATCGAAATTTTTTGTACAGCAGGATTTTCATCAAAAAAAAAATTTCCTCTTTAGAAAATGTAAAATATATCATGTGGTCGCCATTCTTACAATTATTTATTCGTATCATCCAAAGAAATTTAGGTAGTAACCTGCAGGTTCTAAGCTATGCCTTTCTGTTGTAAATCTATTGTAAGAGGTTGTAATTTGCTCTAGCACTTGCGTAAGTCATTAAAGCATCTTGAAAAGTGTCCCACTCATTTATTGCGACTTTATGAAAGATATACAAAAAATATCTTAGACGTCATACTTCTGTTCATACATACAATTACGGCTACGTGTCGAAAGATATTTTTGCCATGAAAACCTAAGATTTGGACTGATTTTGTTGAGCAAACATCTTGATTTTAACTATGGTGAACGAAATAATCATCGTTATTTTTTTTTTTTAACTTTTGAAACTGAATACTCAAAGTGTATGTTTTTGCAGGTGAATTTTCAAGCATGAGTCCATAATAAATTTTTAATAACTCTCACAATAACTGATGGATGTAAAAAACTCATGTGATCCTGAGAAATACGAGTTTTGTTTTAATTGTATTTTGTGTGCAATATTCTAAAATTAAGTTAAATCTTTTGGGCAGTCTGCATGAACAATTTCCATGGGAAATCGATCTTAAGATTTGGCGGCTTTAAATGACCAGCTCGGTCCCTTGACCTATCACTCTTAGATTTTAGCCTTTAGGGATACGTAAAAGGAAGATGCCGTGAAAAGCCTGCAAGTTTACACCGACTCCGAGCATCCATCGAGGTTGGATTCCAGGCTGCGTAATCGGGTCGAGTCTTGTGAGTGCTCAGGGAAGCGGCACAGGGAGAATATTGTATTCAAAAAGAAATCAAAGTAAAGCTACCATTCCTCTGGATTTTATGAATGCTTCATTTTTTATCCATCTGATATTGTAGGAGCTATTAAAGATTCTTCAAGTACCCATATTTAAAAAGTATTGTGTAATTTACTGAGTTGCATTTAGAAATTCTCTGCTTTCAGAATGGAATTTGTAAAATATACATAAATACAACAGGCTACTTGTCCTGCAATCCAGGAATGAAATTCAGTATCTAAAATCCTCAGCGCCAAATGATCAAACGCGTATATAATTTATCCTGTAATGCATATAGTATTTTCAGTTTAGCTTTCAACATGTCTCCATTTCCTAATAAACAATTTGCAAAACTTCAACAACTATCGTTCAAATTAACGTTGCCTTTTAATTTTCAAATTAAAAAGCTTAGTATGAATTGTCTCTCGAGATGAGGACAACTTTCTTCACTCACCAAAACGCTCCCTCAACTCGCCACCTCGCTAAGGAGCTGCTGCGCCGTCCCACCGGCAGGTGGTCTGGCTAGCCAGCGAGTTCCAACACAAAAGACTGGTGAGGGGCTTACCGGGCGGCATGTAATCACCGACTGATGCAATAATGACTACAATAAGCGCTGATAAAACTAGAGCTAATCCTCAAATTTTCAGTGAGGGTTGTCAAGCACGCGCAGGATGGTTTCCAGCCCATAGGGTTTCCATAATGAACGTCCAGATGATGAGAGATAAGTGCTGTGGTGCCACGAGGGATTTTTGTTAAGAAAAATAAACAATACACAGTGATGAGCTTCAAATTTAAAAATATAATGTCACGCAATTACTTATCTACTAATTTACAGCTAATGCACATTATTACAACTGTTCTCCTTTATATCGAAACAAAATCAGTTTATTTCTGCATTTATGTACAGAAATTTAATCAAAATTAATCTTTCAGTTTGTAGTAAAGTTATGAGGTACTTTCTCATTTTCCTTTGTATGCACAATAAATATTCAGGGTTGGTCATTCAGCACCGGTCAATGGAATTTAACACGTTTCTTCAGGATGGCTGCATGTTTCACTTCATTTGTGCACTTGTCCAGTGGAATTCGTCAGACCAAACTTAGAGCATTAAAACTGAGTTTTCAAATAGATAGTTTGTAACTATCGTCTGAGTGAGATTTTAGAATATTTCAATTGATCAGGATATAAAATTCCTACTTCTAAGTTCATTTTTACAAAAAAATAGCCAAGTAGCAATGTAGGCAAAGACAATCGCAAACACTGCGCGTGACCCATGAGTTAAACCACTGAACTGAGAGCTAGATATGTGTGTATCATTCCATAGCAAATAAATCATATTGTGTCCTCAGCCTTTTAGTATTACTGTCATTTCACAGCGTTGAGCCCGAGTTGAAAACCAGAAGTAGATCAATAAATTTGTGGTTCGGTTTTGTACATGTCCTGTTGCAAGTCGATTTCGATATCATAGCTCGTGTTTGGAGTGAGTGGATTGCGTTTTTGTTCATTTAACGGGAAATATACTCGTACAGGGAAGAGAAACTTTGAAAACGTTTACCTCAATAGTTTCGAGCCTAGATTCTTTTTGAACGAATTATATAGAAACATAATGAGACATTTAATTAAGGTTCACCCTAAAGTATTATACTTTGAGCCTCAACTGAGAAAATGCCTAAAATAAGGCCAGAAATTAATAAAATCAGTGGGCTACTTAAGTTATTAAACAAGATATCAACTAAAGCTACGTAGACAGCTCTGGAAACACTGATGCTGCTCTTAGTTGTTGGACAGTTCGTGGAGGATGGAAGAAGTTCCATTCCTTATGAGTGTAGAAATTAAAAATAAAAACAAAACATCGGAAACATAAAAAACAAGACGAATATATACGTCGCCTGAAAAATTTATACATGTACAATTGTACATATTGTGCGAAATTCATGGAGAAAAAATGGCCTAACGGCGTACAATTTTGAGTGGATATGAACTTTGTGTGTAATTCAAGGAAAATTTCATTTTATGTGTATATAGAAATTTATTATACGAAGGCAAAAAAAATTCCACTGAGTACGAATCTAATATTTTAAACAGACTATTGTTGATACTTTACTTGCACTCAGTACTGCAGTTCTACTAAGAATTTAAAAGCAAAAAAAATGCTAATAGAATTAGCGTTTTATTACAACAAATAGAAAATCGGAAACGTTTCGGGGACCAGCACCATCATCAGTTCTATAAAATACAAAATATGATTATTACTGCGCCCGCATAAAACTTCGAGCAAAAATAAACTCCCGGCTATGAATAAAAGTGGAAAAGACAACTTTACATTAAGTATCTTAACGGAATACGAGCTAATTAAGCATGTTGCTTAAAACTGGTTTTTCTCTAAAAATATGCAACGGTAATAAAATCCTGAAATCAAAATCGCTCTAAAATCTCTACCACAGATAATTGAACTGCACTTCTCATCATGGCTGCGTATTGCTGAATGAGGAGTATGATTCAGCAAGTTAACGGTACGAAAACGCCTTCCGCGGTGCTCTGTCACTTTTGCGTAAAAATTGCTTACGTCATTCTAACGTACACCGATGCACACTGCGTGCAACTATACTTATACACAACAGAAGAGCCCATCAGCCAGGGAATAGAGCCCTTGAGCCGAAAAATAAAGATTATTACTTTGCTAACCGGTATGACGCATAAACTTACGCTAGGAAAATGCTGCCAGAATAAATACGTTAGTTCAGGAGCTAGTTTTTCAGATCGAGAACCGAAATAGGGTTGACTGCGGTACAAATAATTTTCAAATTTTTCAGGAATGTTGGACTCGCAATATTTTCTTGACAAAAAACTTATTTGATAGTTTCTGATCCCAAGAAGAAAACCATTGTTACATAAGAAATCAGGTTGATAATTGAATTCCGAATGTATTATTAGAAGATGTATCATTCATCATTAAAAAATGAACAGATATTATATTCTCTCTTTAAGAGCGTTTTGATTGATTGGTTTTGAAAGTGTTAAAACAGAAGCTAAAAAACTAATTCAAATTCCCGTTGCGTTGGCTTGTGATAAACGCTTGCGATCTCCGTTCCTCATTGCAAAATATTTCCCGTTTTCTGTTTTCGGTCGTCGCGTTTCTAGGAACAGAGAAAATTAGAAAAAAACATTCCTAATTAAGCCTTCTATTTGCTTAAACATGGACTGACTGAAAACAAAAAAATTAAGGTAAATGTGTAGCATTTGGTAATAATCGATTTTTGAATTTTTGGTGCCAAAACATAGTCGATTTGATCGAAATAAGCAGGTTTTCTTCTATGCACTTTTCGTCGTAAATGACTATTTTACCAGTTATAACGGTAGGTTTAGTTTCGTCTTTGATGACGAATGCGCTCGAATAAACAGCTACTCATAGGTTTTCGAATTTTTGTTGCTTGATTCATGGTGAAGACATCGAAATAAACAACTTTTCTTCTATACACTTTTTTCGTCAAATGAGTATTTAACGAGGTATAGCGGTAGGTTTGGTTTCGTCTTTAATGACGAGCGCGCTGGAAACGAAACTGCATTGCAGTGTTGCTGTCCGACGCGCTTCTTGAATTACTTGCCGCTTCAGACACTAGAGTTGCGAGCAGTAATTTTCCGCTATAACTCATTAAATAATGATTTGCGACGGAAAGTGCATAGAAGAAAACTTGTTCATTATAACTTAATGAACTATGTTTAGGCCCCGAAAACTAAAAAATCGATTCTTACCAAACGCTACACATTTACCAAAATTAATCCTGCACAATGAATTTAGCAGCAATTTAAAATATTCTCTGCTAAAATTTATAACTATAGAAAATGGACGAGAGAATGAAACATTGAGGCACATTTGAATAGTTTCTGCCAGCGGAATATTAGTAAAGAAATGTTCCTCGCCGAAAGAAACCATAGAACTACTATGGGCATTACCATGAACAGTTAACACTCGGCAAATTTGGATGAGTTATAAGCAGTTGGCTTATGAACAGTTACAGATTTAATTGATTAACATTCATTTTATATAAAAAATTTCCTGACCACAACCAACCATTCAAATTTTTTAGTACAAAAAATTAATAACAAGAAATTTAAAATTCGAAATATTTAAAATTGGAAATAGTCTTGTATTATATTTTTTTAAAAAGACTAAATACGTAAGGCCCTGAAAAATCCTTCAGTGATTAAAAAACGTCAATTAATTCAAGGTCCAATGGATTGCTCTATGAATGTGTATTTTACAATTTAAGTATCACAGCAATATCTTGCTATGCGTGACAACTATATAGTATCTCAAATTTACATAACAATAACTGGATGTTCCCGTTTATTTGGCAGTTATAAATCTTTTCACACGAATGAAAATCGCAGTGTGAAGCTAAATGCATTTATTGAAATCGCGAAAGTACAGGAATAAATATTTCGTTCATTATTATTATTATTATTATTATTATGATTATTATTATTATTATTAAATCCAGCAAAGCAACCCCAACGGGACGGATCATGGATCCATAAATTTCACATAGGAAACCCCGCCAGTATCAACTCCACGAACAGTGAAACAAAGACAAAGAACAAAGAGAAAACTAAAGGAAGAAAGCAGGAGAAAGAGAAGGAGAAATCAACCCCGCAACAACCAGGAGTTGACAGCACCCTTGAAACCACCCAACGAACCCGAATCAAACACGGCAGAGGGAAGGGAGTTCCCAGCGGGTAACGGAACAAGGGACACAGCAACGCCTATACTGCGAAGTCCTACATCTAACTTCCCTCAGCTCAAAACTATGAGCAGCAGCAGCAACACGGGTAGCCCGAATCCGCTCGGCCCGTGGGGGAAGCATATGGAACAACCAGTGCCTTCTATTGTTGAATAGCTTATAAAAAACGCAAAGTTGGGCAACTAGCCTTCTTTGCGCCAAAGACGGCAGCACCAAACCCGGACATAGCGCAGATGCAGATCTTACAATGCGATCCAAGAGACGCAGGTGGCAATCAGCCGCAGAGCCCCAAGCAGGCGAACAATACTCGAGCAGAGGAAGAAGAAAGGCACAAAAGCCTCTCCGCACCAACTGATGGTCCTGATAAATTCCACCAATTACCCTCAGGATCCCCAGCCTTTTGGAGACCTGTGAGACTACCCTCCGCACATGAGCCTCAAATGTGAGCCTCCCATCAAACCGCACACCCAGGAAATCAAGTTCAGGGTAAACCTCAATAACTCCCCGACCTATGACTAGCTCACCGAACGGGGGCTCACTGGTCCTGGATCTACTCACTATGAGCGCCTTTGACTTACTAGGATTAAGTATTATATTCCACCTCAAGCACCATTCGTTGATGCGTAACAAATCAGCATTCATGTCTTCCACCACCGCTGGACGCAACATGGGACCGGGCACAACAGCGACTAATGACGAGTCATCAGCATAAGCAATAAAATTACTTCGCACAAAACCAAACATCTCACTGGTGTACAAAACAAACAAGAGAGGACCAAGTACACTGCCCTGGGGCACACCTGAAACAACCTCACACCAGTCACCCGCTACTCCGTCAACCACCACTCTCTGCCTTCGTCCAGCCAAAAACTCTTCACATATCGATAACAACTTGCAACCAACCCCTGCGAGTGCCAACCTGTCCAAAACACCTACGTGGCTAACTTGATCGAAGGCCGCGCTGAAATCCAACTGTACAACTACAGCCTCACGACCCGCATCCAAAGCAGTCTGAAGCAGGTGGGACAAGGAAAATAGCGCGTCTGTACAGCCTAAGCCACGTCTGTAAGCAAATTGAGCTGCAGGGAGGAACCCCATACTCTCACAATATCGCGACAGTCGACCCACAATTAGCCGCTCGAACACTTTTGCTATGACTGGGGTGATAGAAATGGGACGATAATTCTCCACCAGCGGAGAAGGAGGACCCTTAGGGACAGCCGTCACATTGGCTGATCTCCAGCAACTCGGAAATTGACCAGACCTAATCAGTGACCTAAAAATGACACTAAGTTTGGGAGCTAGCACCTCAGCCGTCTCCCTGAAAAACAACGGAAACACACCCAACGGGTCGACCCCACCACCCACATCAAGTTCAGAAAGTAAACGTCTAGCCTGACCAGACCTAAACGCCAGCGAACAACACAAGGGTCTTGGGTAGCATGTGGGAGGCAATACAAAATTCTCCCTACACTGCTTACCGTCAAATTGAGTGGTGAGCAGCTGCGCTTTCTCTACAGGATCAACCACCAGTGCCCCTCCAGGACCTAGGAGGGCAGGAAGAGCAGGAAGAGCACATGCGCACCAAATACAGCTCCCTTCAACGTAACCCACCATTTGTGCGAAGACGAGGAGGAATTGAGGGCATCCCGCAGTCGCCGATCATGCCACTCACGAGCCCCGGCGTAAACTACCTGGGCTTCATTACGAGCTCGCAAGTAAGCCTCCCACCCAGGTGGGGTCTTAGACCTAGCCCAAGCGCGGAACGCTGTCCGCTTCGCATCAAAGGCAGCTCTACACTGACTATCGAACCAAGGTTTATCAGTTGACTTGGCACGGAGAACCACCTTAGGGACATAACGTTCGACCACATCAGCAACAGCTAGATTCAGCAAGTCCAAAGGTGCCCAGGAGCGTAAAATCTCACCCCAAACCCCGGACAGCCCCCCCCAACATAGTCCAATTGGTTCTGTTCTTCAACGTAACCACCCGGCGAGGGTTCAAAACAGGCACGGCTTGACGAACAAGTAAACAACACTCAAGCACACAGTGGTCAGAGGTACCCAAAGGGGGAGCAACAGAAACCCTGACAACATCAGGAACATCCGTGAGCACCAAGTCCAGGTAGTTCCCCGCAATATGAGTCGGACCCTGAACAAGTTACGTGCAGCCAGACAGGTTGGAAAAGTCCAAAGCATTATGACCATGCACACCCGTGGGCGAAACAGAACCCAGCGACTCAGTGTGGTGTGCATTTGCATCACCCACGAATACAAAGACTGCCTTTGGGTCAGAGGACTGAGCTCGTGCCATCAAATCCAACAGGCAATCATATAAAGAGCCATCGTGCCCCGGATTACGATAAAAGGCCACCAAGTAGAAATTAGACACTGAGCCACAAACCCGTACCACCATATACTCGGGACACTCGCATTCCAAATGCAAGCGCCTATAGGCGCGACAACCCTCCCGAATATAGAGGGCCATCCCACGAGTACCCCCAGTGGGCATAACCAGCCTCAACTGAGGCGACGCAAATCCCGGGACCCGGAGCTCAGCCGGGTGTCTCCGATCTGAGACAAGAGTCTCTGACAAGAACAAGATATCACACCGGGAGGCAGCAACGGCTAACTCATTCAAATTGGCCCTGAGTCCCCGAATATTGGCACAAAGTACAATCAACTCCCGACCAACCACGGTGGGTCTCAACCCCGCCATACCAAACAAGGAAGACCCAGATATGAAAGGATAGAATGAAAGGAGAAAAAAAAACAATAAAGTGAAATAGCAAAGAAAATGAGAATATGAGAAGAAAAAAAGAGAAAAGAAAAAAGAGCAAAGAGAAAAGAAAAGAGAAAAGAGAAAAGAAAAGAGAAAAGAAAAAAGACCGTAGGATGGAAGGCTGCGGAAAACCAACTTAATGGCTATGGCGACAGCCCGAACCCCACCACCACGAAAGATCAGAGGAGATACAGAGCGGAAAAGATAGAGAGAGGCACGCTACCTATAGAAGGAAAAATTTCCTTCTATAGGTAGGTATAGGTATAGGTATAGGTGACATTCATTTCCATAGAAGGAAAAAATTTCCAATACCGACTAAAATTTCCAAAATATATCTTTAGCGTAGTGGCCTTTCTAACTCAAGAAAACTAACTGGGAAATAACCTCTATTTGTTTCAAATAAATTTTTGAAGTTAGCTTTCTTTCAATATTCTGATCATATGAATCTCTACATGATGTCTGTAAAGAGCTTCTTCAACTAAATCACACCAGCAACATTATTCGAATGTATCTTCAAGTTTATACAAGAAGGTAGATTTTATCGGAATGATAATCAAATCCGGAGTAAATCTCAGACTATGACTTTTTTCACATAAATATCTGTGTCTTCACTAAAAATTTTAATTCAGAGAGAGTAGATACACCAATTTTATTTTTCAACGCAGAAATCTGGAATGGAAGCACCACCCTTTCCACGCCGAAATTTGAGCCGTGGTGATCGATAGTGATTCGCATAACATGCGCAAAAATGCTAATGTAGGAACCCGACTCTTTTTCCCGTTGCATCTTATCCTACTGACAGGCGGAGAGTACTGACAGTTTCATGTCTAAAGCTATAAGCTACGATGTTGGAAAACATAGCGGACCAAATTTGTTGGGTCAAACTATTCCAACGCCTAATTTATAATTACAGAGGTAGATGAACATTAATCAAAGGAATCTCCAGAGCACTGAAAAATAAAAATCTGACAAATTTGTTTTAGGTGAAATTAGTAACTTTTCTTTCCAATAAAGCCAAAAATTCATAAAAGAAAGTTAAGTTTCGGGTTAAGATATATAATCTTGGTCACCGGCTCGGGGCTTGGCTGTGTTCGTGACGTAACTAACGAGTTTTTTTGCGTAGAGGATGACAATTTTGATGTTTAGCGCTGGTCAGCGTACAGACTCTTACCGGTAATCAACCTGCACAGTAGCTCTGAATATCTTTGCGGCTAATTTTGGCTATTTAATTTGCAGCCAGCGAGACCTGTCGATGTTGAGGTGCGTTAATACCCAAGATATTTCGCTAACACATCGAGGGCTACATTAGATGTTCCTGGAAATGCTGATTTTCAAGATCCAATGATTTTACCCTCCACAGAAAAATAAGTTGAGCAAAGGTTAACAAAACTAGTTGGCATTGGTGATGCAAAACTACAAATTTACGACCGTTTGGCCTTTCTTCGCTTTTTTAGTTACTCTGTATGTTTGGAGGGATGACTTACATACTTCAAGAAATATCTTCTATAAACGTGTCACATCAAATATTTTACTCGTGCTGACACAAAAATATGTTGCTTAAATACCAGTTTTTAATGAAACTACCGATGAACTACTTGGTGGGATTCATTTTAAATTTTATTGAAAGGGCATTTCAAATTATTTACTATGAACTCATTTGTAAGAAAAACGGCATTCAAAAGTCTTGTGCGCTTCAATGGCTGCATGGGGCTTTTGAATAAAGGTCGCAAATCAAATCCCACCGTTATATATATATATATATATATATATATATAATCGTTAGAAATTAGTCGAATTGTATAAAATTTTAGACCACGTGAAAGATGACCAAAACGTGTTGTAACTCAGAAATAGTATGATAGTTTTAGCATCAAATTCCAAATGAGACAAACATATTCTGAAACTGTTCGGATTCTGCCTATTAAAAATCATAAAATCTCACAACCCTTTGAAAAAATTCGACCCGGATCGGCGCTGTCTATACCGTGAGAGCATTTATTTTCTATAACGTTTAGAGAACTGGCCGACTTGATCAATCGGTTCCTCTCTGGCACTGCAGAGCATAGTCGCTCTCGCTGGGCCTTCGGTCACATCACTGCTGCTTGCAACGAACACACCGATGATCCGTATAGCGCAACACATCGCAGCTCTGCGCAACGCTAACAAATACTTGCTCCATTTAGCGTAACATATCGGCACAGACGCCTTCTGTACAAGATTGGACGTTTGTATTTAATGCTGAATTTTCTGGTTTGTGAGCCTACAATGTTTTTGTCAATCATTCTTCAACAAAATGCTTCATCTTATTTCATTCTTCTTTCAAAATTTTTCTGAAGACAAGCCTACTATTGAACTTTTCAAGTAAGACGCCTTTTGCCTTCTTCAATCGTATTCATTATAACCCTCACACAAAATTGTTCTCAGCATCTAAATATTTTTGTGTTTTTCTCTCGTTAAAATGGGAAGTATTCCAATTTTAGATACAGTTGAGTGTATTAATCATTCACCTCTAATGAAATAAATATTGATTCTGCAGCCTTTAAGTTGAAGAAACGAGGAAAGCTGCTCGCAATATTTTATTTTCCTTCAAAAAATTCATGATGTGCCGATATTATTTTTAATTATATTGTTATCCCATGTTTCAGTTGAAGCTTCATAACTGTTGGTATTTACTTGGAAATTAAAGTTATTTGCCCATAAAAAATTGTCAATGCTTTTTTAAGTGAAGCAATAACGAAAAATGTCCAGAAACTTTGCTTTTTAGAATGAATCCTTTCGATTTTCCAATAATACTGTACGATAGGGTGGATGAAGGCACCAACTTATTGTATTATTATTACAACAGAGATCTGCGTGGACACTTCTGTCAAATTAAAGAAAAGTACAATTCCAGGGTTTCTTGTATACAAGAGCTTCTGCAACGATGTCTTGATACCATACAGGCCAGACTGTATGTTGCCTTCGACTAACCCAAAATTCATCTGATCTTTGGCACGGTGAAAGTCAGATTTTCTACAGCTGAACTTATTTGCTAGGCAGGCATACATCTATGTTGATTGCTTGGTCTTAGAAGCAAAGAAATGACCTGACATCAAGTTGATTATTAGAATTATTTTTAAACTTGTGTCTGAAAATATATCTGATGAGAAACTGTCGAGTGTTTTTCTTTCGCCAAACTGACAGTATGTGGTAAACAGAGAGCTATAGTGGAAAAAGCGTCAGATATTGAAGCTCTTTTATTTTGATGATGTTTCTGATGAAAACTCTTTTGTGAAAAATTCAGGAGCAATAATGAAAGAAAAACATTGTGAGAGAAGTTAAACACAGATACACTTCATAGTGCAAAACCTGCCTGGAATTCTTGTTTAACATTTACGATCTTCAAAGTAAAGTACAAACAATGTGAGTTGGAAACGAATGTTGGAAAGCAATCAAAGTTACCTACAAATCAGTTCATGATCTATGGGCATCTTCTCTGCTGATAGGAGCATGCTTGTGCAGCATTAGCTTGTGTTTACGTACATTCTATTGCCCATGAAACAAATTTGTGTGTATGCTGTAAAAGCATTTTAGGGCAGCACAATCGTGGCGTTTTCTCCGCTGTAATGAAACTACGTAATCTGACAACGCGTGGGAAAATTTAGCCAGAGATTTTCGAGACTATCATCGAACCAGTGAATCTAAATTTTTATTTTTTATTGCACGGTTATGCAGGAGAAGGGAAACGATTTTCTGATTATGTGTTTCGATAAAAACGAAAATGAAACAAATAATAATAAAACAAACAAATAAATAATGATTCAAACAAGAAATCAATTCGATGAAGAACCGCCTAAAAGGGCGCAAAATACTAACATTTTCAAAGCTAATTGAAATCAACAAAAGAACACCATAGACTTTAAAACAAGAAACATTAGTAGGCTTATGCAAGGGAACACGTGAAAATAATTTGTTCGTTGATACAGTCCTTATAAATTTGACCAGAGTTTCTGCGATCCCTACGTATCGAATATCACAGAAATTCAAACAGTTTCTCAGGACCAAATGTTGATTCAAACGCAAAACTGTTTTCACATAATGTTTCAACTACTTATGTATCTAAACAATTTGGCTCTTTTTTAGTAAAACATCAATTTACAATCTCTCACTTTTTAAGGCCGTTTATGTACACCAACTTGCCACTGCTCCTTGTGCTCGTCGGCTTCAAAGCATCTCAACTTTTTTCTTTCGCCTGAACTTAATTTGACTGGCTATATGTGATTCCTGACCATAAGACCAACATCTATCATCAAGACTTGGACAGGTTACAAGGGTCCTAACCATTGACCTGCTCCTCTCACCTGGACTTGGACAGGTTACAAGGATCCTAACCATTGACCTGCTCCTCTCATCTGGACTTGGACAGGTTACAAGGGTCCTAACCATTGACCTGCTCCTCTCCCCTGGACTTGGACAGGTTACAAGGGTCCTAACCCTTGACCTGCTCCTCTCATCTGGACTTGGACAGGTTACAAGGGTCCTAACCATTGACCTGCTCCTCTCACCTGAACTTGGACAGGCTACAAGGGTCCTAACCATAGACCTGCTCCTCTCACCTGGACTTGGCCAGGCTACAAGGGTCCAGACCAGAAGACCCTGCACAAGCACAGCTCCAGGCCCCTGCGATGGTCTAGCTGACATCGATCACCTGAATACGCTATGGCCAACCTGTCAATCTAGCGCGTGACCTCAAGCATTTACTCTCTCCAGTGATTTGTGGTGATGCTCTAAGGAAATATTTAACAGGTATGGCTCCGAAGACACGTTGCACATATCGCTAGCTAGCTCAGGCAGTATTAAGAAGAATCTCTGCCGCCTTAGACATCCAGTATAACAAAAATATTTACGCTCACATGGCTGCTCTTTAGCTCTTAGAAATCAAAAATGCTTCGTATAAATTATGAATGAGAATTACCGTTCATCACGAAGCTCGAAACTCAAATTCTCCAGTTGCGTCCCATAACAGCGAACTTGCGCTCCTCAATAAAGGTCTGATTTTGAAATAACTTCGTTTTAGATGAAACGCCCCCATAGCCAGTGTCTGTGTGTTTCAGCCCCATCCTCAAACTGATAAGCATTATTAAGCTCTGCCTTGGAAAATGGAAACAAATGTGTCGTCTACCCACCGGAACCGGTTTGACGAGGGATCGTGTTGCAGGTCGCCCTCTGCAGCTCGCAGTCTGGAGCAGCGGGAAGCAGATTGCGCCCACCCTCATTAATAGCACCGCGATGTTCCAGGGGCGACAGCTGATACTCGCTCTAAATATGACATTTGCAGCGACGAAATGGATATTCTCCGTTCAATTTGAACATGAATTCTCATTAGCCGTCTTTGAGATCCCTCGAATTGAGTAATAAAAAAATGTTCTTTAATAAAATTGATGAACGTTTCTGTTAGCGTTACGTGGAGTGCCGTTCATAATCGGTGATTATTGTCAGCAAAGGTTCTGGCGAAATTTAGAACAGTTAGTGAGATAATAATTCAATTGTAATTTTCACGATCCAAAAGTCGTATGAACGCAATATTAAATTTCACGGACCCGTCAGAGAGGTTTATATCAAAGACTGGATGCTAAGAAAATTCTATACAAGAAAGGAGTTTGAATATAGGTTGTTTTAAAGAATTCTACGAGCAAAGTCGAAGTTCAATTGCTCTATCACAAGCTCACGTCGCTGTAAATTATAAAGAAAAGGTGCTTGGGCTGATGAGAGTTTGTAACAAGTACCATCAAATTCGGAGCAGCGCACTAAAGTTCTTATCTGCACTTAGAGCGAGTGGCTTCATCACTCTAGATTATGACACAATTCGGTTTGTTTTGCTATGGACAAGGAGAAAGCTGATTATTTAACTTCTATAAGTTCTTCTCAAGTAAAACAATTAACGAAGATAAAAGGAATTGCCAAAACTAGATCAAAGAATGATATTAATTTGAAATTTTCACATACCATCGGAATGAACCTTTTCGTGCAACTCTTGTGCTATTTATACGAGCAGACCCTTTCATCAGAACATGGCCAGCGTATTCAATATAGTAGTAATAACTGCGATCGAAAATACATTTTTTTGTAACTTATAAAAATTGTGCATATGAAGCAAAAAAGACATGGATGTACTACGTTTCTTAATTGCTTGTAAACTCTAATACTAAATAACCCTATGATTCAAATGAATTTAGTGAACGATAACAACGCTGAGTGCGGCTCCTTTTCAAAGATGCAGAGCAGTTCTGAATGTCGAATGACATCATATGAGCAGCAAAAACGCTTCGCATTTGTGTGAGACGCTAATGATTTGAAACTTCATAATTCATGTTAGTGGCAATAGCCTAGAGGTAAATGGCTCAATGTGCTATGCAATGCCTTAAATTTTAGTTTTCGAATCGAAAAGTTAAATGGCTAAAACACAAATTTTAGTTCCTCCATAATTTACCAAAGCTGGTCGAGACGCTCCGCAACTGTTGCTTTTCTTAAAAAAAATTATCGGCATTTACGATGATTTTGTGCCTAGCAGTGCTAACAGCAGAAATTAGACTGGGTAATTAAAAACCAAATAACTAAAATAAAAAAGATGCATAGTTCTTTAGATACTGTCGCATTATCGCCACAACATTTCCGTTAATTTCATACAGGTGTCAAATAGTCAACCATCAGCTTCAGAGGGTATACGCTTACGGGCTTGCTGAATATGACCAGCACTGCGGCTGATGACTGCGCAATACTAGACGCTCATATCAAGCACGAGTTCTGAAATAATATGTTTAATCACGAAATAAAACGTCTTTTATGCCAGTAATTTATACGAGAAATAAGTTTGCATATTGACTTCTAGCTCTTGAAATTCAGAGCGGGAAGTTTCCTGTAAAGGAAGTTACTTGACCTTCGTTTGCCTTCTAAAGAATACAAAATTGTAAAAATTTTCCTTGTACATAAGTGCATTTTCATTTTATTCTGTAAAACCCCATTGACTTAAAAACAAAACCGAAAATCAATTAATCTGAGGTTTACCTTTGAGATCAGTCCAATATTTATGTGCTGACAACAACCTGCGGTTAATCCAGTGCGGACAATTATTATAGTTTTTCCTTTTACCACAGTTATGTTTAAACTTGTAAGTAAGTAATTGATGCTGGTGTTTTCTTCGAAAGATGTAACTTAAAAGGTTTTTCAGTCAATTCTAAGTGTCAGCGTTCATTTAAAGTAATTTATTAAAGAGCAAATTTCTGATGAGGAGCGCTCGAACATTTGTTTCCGACTGCAGCCACAGCACCAGAATGTGTTCATGTTGCTGCAACGATCATGGTAGCTAGCCTTGGTCTTTCTGGCAAATCAAAGGTACTCCGGAGGTAACTCCCCTCCAAAATTCCGTGCGCTTCCGAAAGTAATGATATTTTTCATCAAAGTCCCAGTGGCGTTCCCAAGAGACCCACATTTTCGCCACAAACTCACGTATCAGCGATGCTTCGTCGCGACGGCAGAGAGCGCTTTAAGCTTCCGTATTTCTCGAGGAGAGCTACATGCAAATCTCCTAGCAAAATATGCGCTATGAAATTCAAATGGATAGCGTCTGGAAGCACCGCACTCGGATGCAGGATGTCAAGCAGGTTTTGATCAGTAATTGTTAAGCGACATTTGTAGGTGTGACGTCGGGCGGGTACAACGGGAAAACAACCAGTGAAATACAGGGCTGATGAAAAAAGATAGATTAAAATATTCGTCGTTTTAGATTGTTTTCTCCCAACCGGATTCAGTTTTTCACCCGAATTAGGAAGAAAATGTACCCCATTACGTATTTGGGCTTCGTTTCTTTATTTAAGCATTTTTCTTCGTCGTCGAACGTGGGATCCGAAGAATTGTTAACTTCTAAAGCTTTTTTCTAAAGAAAGATTGATCGTTATTTCAAATTAAAACCACGGAAAACCACGACGACGAAATCACTGTACCTGCAAAAATTAGAGAATACTTCAACGAATTGTAATTTCCCTTTTCCTTTAGATGCAACAATGAGTTAAAAATTCCTCTGAGAGGTATTTTTCGCACGAAAAAACGCTGAGAAGATGATATTATCAATTTTAAGCGACCTCGATAACGTTTTGAGGCATTAATGGCTACCTGTATTTTTAGTTGAAACTACACCTTTTTCACTTCAAATTGATCTAAGTCAAGTTCAATTTAATCCAAGTCAAGTTCAAATTAATCCAAGTCAAGTTCAAATTAATCCGAGTCAAGTTCAAATTAATCTAAATCAAGTTCAATTTAATCAAAGTCAAGTTCAAATTAATCCAAGTCAAGTTCAAATTAATCCAAGTCAAGTTCAAATTAATCTAAGTCAAGTTCAATTTAATCCAAGTCAAGTTCAAATTAATCCAAGTCAAGTTCAAATTAATCCGAGTCAAGTTCAAATTAATCCAAGTCAAGTTCAAATTAATCCAAGTCAAGTTCAATTTAATCCAAGTCAAGTTCAAATTAATCCAAGTCAAGTTCAAATTAATCCGAGTCAAGTTCAAATTAATCCAAGTCAAGTTCAAATTAATCCAACCCTCAGTTGAGTTAAAAAATGGCATAATAATTTGTTAATTTGAATTTTTGTGTTAAATATGTATCTATTGGATGTGATAAGCAAGACTGGTTTCGGAGATTTATTACACTCATAGGTATTTCTATACGTGAAATTCCACTTTCTCACATCTATGAAATCATATACATGCAAATAAAAAAGGTTATCATTGAAAAATGTGTAGATTTAATCTTCGAAAGAAATATACAAATGCGGTTCACTGAGTACTAATGTACGATTCCGTTTGATTACAATTTATTCTTGTACATTACTACCCAGATATATTCTTGCATTAGCAATAAAAATGTTGCCATCCATTCTAATTCCGTGTTAATCAATGTGAAAAAATGTAGGATCCACTTACAATACACAATAATAATACAAGAAACAATGTTTCTAACTTAATACTGATTTTATTTGTGTGTGTTCACAATTGAATATTTAGTACTTTCAAGACTTGAATAGTCATAAAATGATTATTATGAAAGTTATTGGAGTCTTAAAAGTATTATATATTGAATTGTAAATAAATATTGAATTGATTAAACCTACACATCGTCCAATGATAATATTTTGTACTTGCATTGTATTTGATTTCATATATGTGGTTAAGTGGAATTTCACGTATATAGATACCTATGAGTGTAAATAAATCATCGAAACCAGTCTTGCTTATCACATCCAATAGATACATATTTAACATAAAAAACTCAAACGAACAAATTATTATGCCATTTTTTAACTCAACTGAGGGTTTGATTAATTTGAACTTGACTTGGATTAATTTGAACTTGACTCAGATTAATTTGAACTTGACTCGGATTAATTTGAACTTGATTCGGACTAATTTGAACTTGACTTGGATTAAATTGAACTTGACTCGGATTAATTTGAACTTGACTTGGATTAAATTGAACTTGACTTAGATTAATTTGAAGTGAAAAAGGTGCATTTCGAAAGAAACGTACGTTATAAATTATACTCAAGGGTGACCGTCACTTTGTCGAACAAACTTTATCATAAGGTTGAGACCGTTGAAATAAACACTTTTTTCTCAATAATCCTGTGGTCAAAAATACTTCGCTAAAGAGTTACAAGGACATGAAATTTTCACATGGCCACCAAGGTCTCCTGATATTACATCCCTAGATTTTTTCTTCTGGAGATATTTGAAAAGTTTGGTGTACGAAACGTCTATTCATTCTGAAAAAGACCCCATCGGTAGAATTGTTGAAGCCTCCGCAAAGATTCGTGAAACTGCTGGTGTTTTCGATCGTGTCCGGGAACCAAAGCACCGAAGTTTGATCGCCTGCATCGCAAAAAATGGCCTTCATGTTGGATATCTTTTGTAAACACCTAACCTAATTTAAAAATCTGTTTCTTGTGGTCAAAATAATTAAGGCTTTAGTTCTGTTTCTTGTATTCATAATTAAAATGTTTTCATAACTGCGTTTCATTTCCATGCCACCCTCACTTTCGAACAAATTTTTCTCCAATACGTTTCAAATTTCAAGTCCTTGTACCTCTTAGACGAGGGCTTTGTGACCACTCGGTTATTTATGGGAAATTGTTCATTTCAACGGTCTCGATCTTCTATTAAAGTTAGTTTAACAAAGTGCCGGCCCCTCTGCATACAAGAATGAGCACTACTGATATTTATTAGGCAATAATACTGCGGTAAGAATTTCACCCAATTCCAAACATGAGCAATAAAAGCAATAAATCGAGATAATGGAGCACAGAAGAGCCCTGATTGCGCAGCATCCTAGCGCAATAACTCGGGAGCATCAGCCAGCCGCCCTGCTCCTGCGCCGCTCCTATGCAGGCGCCGCTGCGCTCCGTGACTTGATTAGAGAATTATGCACAACAAATTATTATAGCGGCCTCTTGAGAGGCCTCCAACGCACGACGTAGAGCTCCTGCGAGCCCGGGGCGATCTTGGGGGTGCTGTTCGCTATGGAACTTCTCTGTGGCGCTACTTCACACGACCATGTTTGTTGATATTCGACTTGCGCCCATTCTTTTATCGTGACTTCACGCTTTACTTTCTGTCGTGTGAGAGCATTTCATTGAACCTTCAACTTATTTAATAATGATAAGAACTTCCCGAATCGGAGATAGGAAGCATAATAAATTTGTTCACTAAATATTCGATATGGAGAAACGCAGAGACGTGTGTTTGAATGGTAGCTCGTCTTCAGCCCGCGATCATCAATATCTCTGCCTAACATCCCTCCCTGCCATTAGGAATAACTGGAATGTTCCACGAATTTTCGTACTTTCGTTATCGTAAATTTAAAAGATGATATTGATGGAGTAACTTACTTCCTTAATAATTGATCATTTTCTAAGATTTTCGATCGAAAAATTCGTCATTTTTATTCAATCAAAAAATCCAGTTTGAATACCTGCATAAAACGATCGTTAATTTATGAGGTTACGAAACATTCGAGCCGGGAACACCACCTTCAAAATTTGTCTATGAAACGTTCAATAGGCAGATTTTGATTTTTTCCCTGAGTCGTGAAGAACACGTAGATTTTCTCTTCTAGGCTGGGAGTTGAAGGTGGCACTCTAAGACTCAAATCTTAAGTCCACGAGCTAAGAACCAGGTACAATGTTTGACTGGTGTCCTCATACCTTAGTTGCCAACCTTAACGTTCCAGCAACTTCGGGTTCGGGGCAGATTTCCAATTTCGTAGGTTGTGTAGCGTTAGAGCCGTCGGCGTAAATTATTTTAAGTCGATTTGGTTACGCTATGTGCAGTCGCTATACAGTAAGGTAAATTGTTTGAAAATTCGGTCCCAGGTCTTCGTGTACTTAAGCTACCGTGTAATTTTAAAGACACTAGTACACCAACACATATTGTACGTAAGCATAAGTTCGTTATTCGCTTTGTTGGTTCGATAATATGTATTGATTTATTTCCACAGCACAAAACGCTTGTTTAACTGTACCTGAATAACAAATTCAACAGTTATTGCTACACTAATTGGTCTAAAAAAGCAACAGGAAACCTGATTTCATTTCCATGATTTGGCAGGAGCCCCGGTGGATCATCTTCTGTTGGATCATTTGGCTCGAGCCGACTTTTTACGGTCATTTCTCGAGTCAGATCACGCCAGCCCCCCAGGGAGGCCGTCTAATGGACTAATCAGAGCCGCCTTTGTTTGCTCATGTTTGGCGACGCTCGCTTCTGATTGGCCGACCGCCTTCTTCGCTCTACAGTTCGCTCCAAATAAAAACTGCAAAGATACGGGGACTATTTTCGGGACGATTACTCTAGATTGCTGAACAATAAAACCATTGCTGCGGAAAGCCCGTCTCAATGGAAAAACATCGCCATAAAGCAAGACGCTTCAATGATTTGCTTGAAGTGACCTACTTCAATTAACTCTGGACGTTTATAAACAAATATAGGTTGAAACTATTGATTCCCGTAGTGACATCATACAAATTTCTAGTCGAACTACTAAAATTCTTATCATCCTCTCTGTTCGAAAACAAAAGGAATAAAAACTAATTTCCTTGAACCATTGACCTATTCATACCACATACGCCCAAGTAAGTAGTTCATCATCTTCTTGAATAAGATAATACATTTAAAAATTAGTTCATCCATCTTCGGATTCTGAACGGATTCTTTTCTTTCGTTCACACTCAAGTAATTATGACGAAGTTTTAACTTTTTCCGCTCATCGACCCCAACAAATTTATTCTCTTCTTGCATCCTCGAAGCCATCAA
The DNA here is from genome assembly GCA_030386875.1 of Morinoia aosen. Taxonomy (NCBI): domain Eukaryota; kingdom Metazoa; phylum Arthropoda; class Malacostraca; order Amphipoda; family Talitridae; genus Morinoia; species Morinoia aosen. The sequence goes on along the minus strand of CM059577.1, from coordinate 20,352,315 downwards.
TTATTGCCAGTCGTTTCTGTCAGTTTCCGTCGTTCATCCGTTCCATTATATGAATATAGTGACTACAAATGAATATTTTTACATGCTCCATTTGAGTGTTAAGGTATGTGTATGTGTTGAACTGTGTACTTTGAGTTGTATTGAATGTATTAAAATTGTACTTAGAGTAACGTCTTGGATACTGAAACTTATATAAAACGTTTAATGATAATAAATGATATAATTGTTGAACTTATACGTCATTGTAGCAACAACTTACAAGTTTACTCCGGATAATATTTGTTACTATAATAAAAACTTTTGGTTCTAAAATTTCTTTTATGCACCGCACATTTAAATTTATGGTAGGAAAGTTCAGTCGTTGACCTCCATATCACTTCCACCCAGCATCTGAATTATGTGCAGATCACCAAGGGAAGGAAACTCAACCTTTCTATTCAGCCACTCTTCACACCGCAATTATGCATGTGTTGTAGATCGCTATTCAGTCTTTTTACATCCATCAAAACTTTAACTCATCTTCCTTCGCTCTCTCACAGCCATTGAAGGACTCGCCCTCCCCATTTGCTCTCACTCATTGAATTATTCATGGTTGAGTGTGAGTTCATGATCCTTCTTCGCAATCAAAAGTAATTTTTTCTACATCTCATATGTATTAAGGTATTTATCATCCTGCACATTTTCACTTCCAATGAATTTTCCAACGTACTCCACATCATGGCATCGATTCAGTTATTCATCCTCTTCCCGGAGTCCATAACTTTCACACACTAAACTTCCTAAAGGCAGCACTCGAGGCCAAAATTCTCAAGACAAGCCATATTTTCTGACCCTCGCAAGGCTCATCTATCAGAGTTGGTCAGGAAGTTACTAATCAAATAAGTTTGTGGGCAACCGTGTATCATTCGCTCGGCCACCTACACGACTTGTTCTGGCTCCCCACATTCGACGCCATTCATATATAATAACTATTTACTGCGCATTTTACAACATAGAAATATCTCTGCGTAACTGCTTTTCTTGTGCATGATGCTTGTTCATTCAGGACGTAGCTTTAAGCTTCGTTTTATATTTCTCTAAGGAGAGGTTCGATTCGTGATTAGCATGAACATCTGCAACTTAGAAGCACCTGTGGATTGGTACTTAGTAATCATGTTCTATACATCCCAGGTTTTAATGGATTTTCGGAAAATATTATTACATATTATGCATAGGGTTTTCATAGTAAACTTAGGTTAATTTGTAATTAAATAATTCCCTTAACGTTTAGGAATGACTCGATAAAATTCCTCATGATTCTTATTGAAAATAACTGCGCGCGCATTTCTTCTTTCGGAACAGAACTCACTTTATCCTCTAGGTCATTACAAAACTGGTCTTTCAAGAAGAATTTGATAAGAAAACTTCAACACCACTTATCCAGAGTCACAAATATTTTAACTTGAGCTAATCTTTGTACTTCATATAAACTGCCTTTTTAACTGTTTTTTATCTCTTGTCTGAGGAATGTGCTCACGTGGAGCTGTTCGCAACAGCCGTCGTTGTGAAGACGTGTGAAGGTGTCAGAAGAAGTGATCACAGATCCGACTGGGTGCGAGTAATTGTGTTTTTGCAGGAAATATTTCTCTCCAGGGACGTAAAGTTGAAATTGGCGCATTTTCTTGTTCTTCAACGCCCCCGTGCTTTGTGATTTAGTGCTGCGGAATACTGCGGTAAAAGTTACGGCTTGAGCAATGGTCGCTCTGAGACCGAGTTTCTCGGATAGGGGCCGAGATGCTAGGCTTCTCTCGGAAACTTGCGTGTGAGGGCAAGGAACAATGTTTTGAAGTGCTGTTGCTATTGCGAGTGTAAGACTTAATTGCACGCAGGTTTTAAGCACCATAAGGGAACTTATATTTTCGAAGTTCTTGAAGAACCTTAAAGTACTCAACCTTTGTATTTGTAAGTGAGAAATTCCAAAGCCTGTCCCACTTAAAATTTATTTACAGATTCTTTTTGTTGCTCTAAATAGTGATTATAAAACCTTATTTTAGAATAGCACGAATGTGAATCTCAAATGGCTGTGTCTGCAAACATTACAGATAATAATATTGTCACAAAATGCTGCGTAAAAACCTTCCAACTTTCGATGCTCTGAGATTTCTACTTGGCCCACTGTTTAAATACTAAAGTTTCAAAATCTCTCAACTTTGCGCTCTCAGTTTGCGAACTCTGCCTCTCAAGAACTTGAGCGACCGATCACTTATTTCACAACGTAGAATGAAGTTTTATTTGAGCGAAGAAAATAATCGTGAATTTTTCCGATTTTTATCCCATACCATTTCACAGCCAACAAACATTAGACTACAAGCTGGTAATGATACCGATTTATGAAAATATCTATATCTGAAAAATGATTCATTACCTTGAAGAACAGATTTACCACGCACCTTATGCATATCGCATGTTATAGAATAACTAACGATAAATATACAGCCACCTTTGATTTTATTAATGTCATCCCGTTTACACTTCCTTTTTCAGTCATTTACGATATAGCGCCAAACAACGAACATAAAAAAATTATAGCAGTCTTTTGTATTCGTGTAATCACGTAAGAACACAGAAGATAGAAATTTGATGGAATTTCACAGGTGTAAATAATAGGATGGCTAACGTAAACAAGTCGGATGGAAAAGCCAGGTTTTTTAGGGTAATCAACAAACGGTTGATAAGATCATCAAGAAATTTAAAGAAGAAGGCTACAGTCATATGGAAGAAAGTTCAGGAAGACAAAGTTCGAGTCATAGCAGACATAGGGGGCGCTGAAGCGGCAGGTCATCAGAAGCTGTCGTCAGTGTCGTAAGTGTCGCCAACACGGTAATGAAGACTGAAAGAGCTGAGTTATCAGAGAAAAATTAAAAGGAAGAAATCCTTGATTTCAGAAAATAAGAAGAGACATGGGAAGTAGGTCGTATAATTCAGGAGCAGAGATGATATGGATTTTGACTGCTTGTAAATTAATCAGAAGAAAGTTATATTAGTCAAAGTTCGAATTCAAGGGAGATTTGTGTTTGCAGAAGTCAAATTAACAAAGTCAGTTAAACAAAAAATACGATAAGAACAGCAAAGGGTTTAAAAGCTGTCTGAGCTGGAGTGAAATCCGAGCTCATTTTTTCCGACGAGCGATAGAATGGCCCTAACCACTGCAAAAAAGAGAGAAAGCGATATATTTAGTTTTTGCATGAGTGAAGTCAATGAAAATAGATCCTTTTTCTGAGAAGATAAAGCGTCATGCCATGTTTCCAGCAAAGACCTGAAAGGAACCGCACTGAACAAGTGTCACTGCCATGGATCGCGCAGAGTCCTGACATGAATAAAATACAGCACGTTTAATGCGTATCTTGATTAAAAGATTTTTGAGTATGTGACGATATCTATGTTCGATGTGACTCTAAAAGAAACATTGCTGCAAGAGCAGCAAAACATAATCAGATAATTACCGATACCTGTATGTAGATGAAATCCGAGATTAATCGAATACAGGCGCTGACACGTGCTAATGGAGGGCCTTTCCTAAAATGGGTCCAAGAATTTGAAATATTGTTCAATAATTGTATTCAGAACTTAGATGGGGTTTTTTATTCCCTCTAAATAATATCATAGACACCTAAATATTTCAATATATAAAAAACTACTGAACTCTACAGCCTAAAATCTGGGAACCATTTGCCTACCCTCCTGTATATTGAATTCAGTGAGGGTTCAAAAATTTATCTCGGCGTAATAACTTTTGTTTCGTTTTCAGACGTGTATGATGCATTATGTTTTTGCTAGTTATTGCAGAAAATTATTATATCAATCTCCAAATTTATATGCACGCGACTTGCCAGTAAGTTTTCTTTAGTTTGTTCAAGTGGTGAGGATGTCTTCCCTAGTTAGTGCAGCCATCAAAATTTCTAGGCAGTCATCCTTTCTGTTTCGCATACAAAATCCTCTCTACCTGTATTTATGTTCGATATACTTTTAACAATTGGTTGTCATTGTATGTACACGCGTGAATTTCATAAGTCGATGTTAACGAAGGTGGGGTCATCCTTTACTGTGTTCCGATACTATGAAAGCGTTTTCACTACAGTTCGAGGCTTTTCCGTTACTGTTAAGGAACTTTCGATACAGCTTAAGGCGTTTTTACCTCCCAATTTTTCTTTGTGTAACTTGCGTGTTTATATTTTTCAAATATAGCCTAAAAGTAAACAAGAGAGTACATTTTTCGGCTCCTTGCTCAATTGTTCAACAACTGACATGGCACTATAGTTTCTGTTACCAATTAAGATTGAGCTACCAATTAAGATTTAGTTTAGACGCCATTAAAAAGTAGCTTGTTGGCTTGATTGTGCTTGCCAACTTTTAGGAAATACATATTTTTATTTTTTCACTTCTCAGACAATTTTTTAATGTTATGAATCCCAATGAAAAATATTTAATTAACATTCGTGAACAGCAAATTTTTCAAACTCCCACTCGGAGTGAAAAGTAACGTACCTTGTGTGAAATCATTTTCTTAACCCCATTTTTATGCAATGATGAGCATTTACAACACTTTTTTTGTTGAGAAAAAACGACTTCATATAAGATGGTTTTCTAATATAGAGAAAAACTAGACATCATCTAGAATCCCAGATTGGAGGTGAAACTCAAGCTCTGGTCGCCAACTTTCGGACACCGGATTGTGGTCAGTATTGCACATTTGCCTCATTCATGAACATCTCACTGCCTGCTCCTGTTCTTATGAATGTTTGATGTTCCCAGTTTCGTCATTAATTCAGTTACCCGCACTGGAAGTCAAATTCGTTCATTCAGAACTTGGACACGATGTCGGCGTTGTTCGTCAGTACGTGCGGGACTGGACCTCCTTAATTTCATGGAAGCAGAAGACATGCAGAAACGGTATTGCACCCAAGTTCAAATGGAGATTTATTTCCGTGCATACCAAAGTATGCCTGATAATTTCACTTGTTAGTGATTGATGGAGCTGTTAATTAAAATCTCTTAGAAAACATGAAGAAAATGTTCTACATCGTTATATTATTAAAGAGAAAATTAGGTATATATCTTGTTTCCATGGAAGAAAATTATTTAAAGGTTCAGAAGCGCTCTTATAGAAATGAATTTGAACCATAGAAATAATTACCATTTTTTCTATTTTGTTCCTTTTCTTGTCGGATTTTAGGTAACATTGTGGTAAAATTCAACAGAATTTTATATTTCCACCATCGTTGGACTTTTCTCATAGAACGTACCTACTACAGAAAGCCAGCACCAGCGTAAGTCTAACAACTCTGAAACAAACTTACACAACCAGCATGTCATTAATAAACATATTTTGCGTGATGAAATAATATTCGGTTTCAATACAAAAATAATCAAGGCAAAACATATATCATCCTAATTCACAAATACTCACTTAAAAATTGGGTTCATTCCATCAAGTTCTCATCCAAAAATGAATGTGAATCCAAAGCCTAAAATCCAAAAATCTGATAACGTTGTTTCACGTCAGTTAGCACTCAACAGCGAGAAAATCTCTAAAATCTTCAGAGCGATCATTTTTTAACATTAATAAATGGCCTCACTGCCTGTCTCTAGCTTGTCGGCTTAACATTGTCAAATTAACTCCTTCGATAGATAGAAGTTTCTTCTGCTAATATGTATAAGGTTAATAAGTACTTCATTGTAGAATACCATCGAATCATCATAAATTATTTGAAGAATACACAACACAAGGGGGTCAGCAATCACGCTATTAAAATTTCAAGTCATGCAAAATATTTATTGTTATCAGTAACAGCACCTAAGTAACCTGCCACGACAGATACTAATTCGATTAATACAAAGATTTGAAAGAATCTTTACTTGCAGCATTCTAAAGTGCTAAATCTAAGAAATCAGCCACTTTACATCAGAGGTCAGAGTTGATTTTGAGCTATGTGGAAGAGGGAGAGAAAAACTATCTTTCGGAAATGTTGGACTAAACATTATATATAGGTCAGCTAACAAAGAGGATTTCCATGTACGCAAGTCAGAGTGATTTGAGCTGGTGTAACCCAACTTGCCTAAGATCTTAAAAATATTTTTTTCAAAGCTGTTTGCAGAATGTGCAGAATAACTTATTGTAATCATTCAACAGACTCTAAGCCAGCACAAGGTGCTTGTAGAGCAGCCGTGGGATCAAATATTGTTTACGTCTGCAAGGGTTCCATTCAAATTCATTTTCATTAGAATATCCAGTCTTAACCGTGGTTCTCATTTTATTCAAGCAAGGGGTACAGTTTTTTACCAAAACTAGAAATGCAGAAGCAGCTCTGAGGCTATCATGAGCACATCAATGAAAGAAATATTTTTGAGACAATTAGCCATATTTTCAAATCTGTTTTAATCAATATATTTTCATTTATTGTTGAGTATTTTACAGTTATATGAATGAACCACAAAACAATCAAAAATAATCTCGGTTAATGCTTAGGAAAGGAGAGTGTTCTAAATGCAGTCATATGGCAGTCCCGGCTTATCTAGCAAGTGAAAAAAAGATTTGAACAACCATTGATAAACATGAACAATCTGGCTCGTGGTGTGTTTCATGCAGACGAATTATGCTAAGGGTGTTAAATATTATATAGGGAGTAAAAAATGAGTAAAAACTTTCACTGATGGCAGGGACATTTGAAATGAATACTTTTTCATAAGACCGAATACTTCAAAATTCCTTGCTTTTCAACACGCTAAGTTTAATAGTCTTGATACCAATAGTAACCTTGATACCAATTTATAACATCTCCGATTTTTGAGAATTGTCATGACGGGAAAAGAAACGAAAATCAGACAAACAGATGTTTATCAAACTAACTCTACAATATCTGTTCGAAATCTCTTCCCCCTGCTTTAATGCAGGTTTGGTACCTCTTTCAAATGGATCCGTGGACACAATTCAAAAGTCGGTTCTTCGACAGTGTTACCTGTTGTAATTACTGGTATCTTTTCGACAAGGTCCATTTTGGGCTCCACCGGTGTTTCGTAAATCAATTATTTCATGCGGCCTCTGAGAAATAAATCTAAAGAACTCATGTCTGGAGATCTTGGAGAACATGCCACTGGTCCATTATGCCCCATCCAGCCCACCTGCGTATTTCGAGAGGCGTCGTCCGAATAACTGGTGATCATTCCTGTGGAAATGTAGAGGAGCTCTATCGTGCTGGAACCACATTCGACGGCGAATACCTAAAGGCACATCTTCCAGCAATTCAGGCAACATTTGTCTTACAAACGTGCCATAATCTTGTCCATTTACAGAAGACGGTGTCAGAAATATAGCTTGAAAAAATAGTCTCCGACAATGCCAGCCCACTCAGTGACACTAAACCGATACTAGCCGTTGAACCGATGCAATTCACAATGGTTTTCTTTTTGCCAGGTGTGCAAGTTATGAGGGTTGAACGGCCCATTGAGTTTAAAAGTGGCTTCGTCAGTGAACAGAACGAGCTATTGAAGCAAGTATGGCTTGGTGCTGGAACATTAACAACAACGTGGACATTTACATATTACTTGGGCAATTGAATCATATGAACACCGAATGCTTAGTGCACAGCTCATTCAACAGTCATGCAGCTAAACAGGCGTAGAATAAATTTCACAACCCTAATCACAGTGTCATTATTTTTCAGCTGTCAGCCTGAACTATTGATTTAATACCCTATATTCAACTATTTAGTTACTCTAATAATTTTTTTTTCAGTTGCACAAATAGCTTTCTTAATGTGGTGGTGGGCATCTCTATTCTTATTGTAAGCATGGATCTGACATCACGAGTTCAAGAATAAGTTCTGCTATAAAGGCCTCTAGCAAAAAACAACACAGTTCAAATATTTATCGCACCTTTACCGTTAATGCCTTCTCTCACAATGTGCCCCCACGGTACCAAGATGTTGCAGCAGGGTACCAGGAATAAAATTGATTCAATATTTCATGCAAATCTTTAGAGTTTTCCTCATGAAACAGCGAAGTCGACGCGTATTCTTTCAATATTTATAAACAGTATGCTATGTTTGCCAGTCTAGACAGTTCAGAAGAAGTTTCCGATTGTTCAATACATGTTGCTGCCTTGTGAGTTTCTACAAATAACTATTCATTGCAGTTTTGCGAAACATTTTTTTTGCTTGCACCACGCTATGTTCAACGGAGCTATTCAAGGATTTTCACCCCTATAATTCAAATGATAATGACATTTATTTTGCAACTTTAGGACATCGCTACAACATTTATACAATATATGGACATCCTGCGAGGTAATCATTCTATGGTGCGCCAAGTTCTTGCAACTCCAAAACGAGGCCTCGGCTCGTGAATTTGATACATAGTGAAGTTTTGGCGTGCGGCTCATATATGATTCGTGTTACTAAATATTGATAGAGTTTAGTATTAAACAAATGCATCCTCGATAGCAATATTCTTTGTTATTGATTCAGTGATTTTGTGGGAACGATAACTATTGCAATCGTGAACAAATTATCAGACAATTTCACTAAGGCAATCCCTCTGCTAGCGTACGAATTAGATAAAATCTGTATAATCTTAAATGATTACAAATTTTCAGTGTGTAATATTTTACTCATATTATTTTGCAATAAATGATGTTTAAAACTTCACAGCAAATCGGAGCGCCATATCGAGAGCAAATCTCGTACAAAGGGAAGTTGGTTTAGCTGCCGCTCTCAGCTGCTCCTCGGAATGAGAACAAACTCAAGCATTCAACGCAGTGGGATCCATCATCTACTCTTTCCTTGACGAGTTTTACCCTGACGTGCTCTAATTAATCACATTAACGTCCAAAAAGTTATGATTAATGACGTAATCAGTCATTTGCGCTGAGGCTGCTTAAGCTTCGAGTAATTTTCTAGTGTTAAATGAGCTTTGGAAATTGGAATTGGAAAATTTGGAATTGAGCTTGGAAATGCATTGTAACTTTTTCGTGCAATTAAATGAATAGTACATGGGAGCACTCTATTTAAGACAAGTGATAATATTTTTAAAAGCAATAGTTTTCCATACGCATGTTACTTCCTTAAACGACGCGTTCAAGTATGAGATATTAACGATGAAATAAGTTATAAACTGGTATTCACCTTTTGCAGCTTATCCATTCAGTAACGTAGCTTTCGCGTTCAAAATTGTCGATGAAAAACCAGTCCCACTGTAGCTCTCTTTACTATTGCTCGCTCTCCATTGCAGTCGCGAACATTCAAGGCCTAATTAGCTAAAGGATAAGTAATTGATTGAATTATTGGTTTGAAAATTATCTAATAGAAAAGACCAGATGAATCTTGACGCGAACTAAAAAGTGATGACTCTGTTTGACATTTTTATAGTTAAACAAAGGCATAACGTAAATGAATACCATATTTTTTATTAAAGATGTGATATCTAAAAAGGATTTTTTCTTTTCAATTTATTGATTTTCAAAGAGAAAAACACATTATAAGACACGTTACATTCAATTTTGAAGCAAATTTTTCAATAGTCAATGATGATGTAAATTTTTAAGCATCATCTTTTCACATTGACATATCTTAGCGAGTGTAAGTGCTGAATATGGTTTTGAAATACCATCATGATGAATTTTAGCGTCTGAGTTAGCAATTGCCACTTGTTAGGGAATAGGATTAAAACACAACTGATCCGAGGGCTTTTAGAAGAATTACAATTGATGATTAGCTTACAGAAAAATCGTTTCAAAAAATGTACGAACTTTTGTTCCCGGGCATATTGGTTTTAAAATACTGATATAAGCTAAACCTGGCTTAATTATTTTTCAGCAGCAAAAAGCAAAGATGCATGTATAATTCTGCCATTGATTAAGGTTCCGTTGTTATAAAAAATAACCTGACATCTCTTAACCTCTTTTTGATTTTGATATTTCATACTAAATGATCATGAGCACTATCTCTGCTTGAAAAAATATACTAGTAAAACTCTTTTGCATGTTACCGGAAATATCTTAGCCTGAGCGGAGGTGCGGAATGCTTTATTGATAGGACATTCCTACATAGAGTGCGTAATGTAAGAGTATAGTTTGAAGTTAGGAGTATCTTAGTTTGTTTGTAGTAGAATAAGTGTTTCTAACATAACCCACTCAATTTCCTAGATTGAGTGGGAGGGGGGCAAACGATGTCACCGAAATCAAATGTGTTCTTATTGTTATTTTCCCAACTCCTTCTTCACATGATGTTTTTCGTTTATACTAGCTACGTACATTACCTGCCATTTTCACGATTAGCCCTTGGATACGGAACACACAAAAATTATCAACAATGTAACACTGTAAAAATATTTTGAAAGGGCCCGAGAAAAGGCTCGTCCAGCGAGTGGCAGTAAAACCGTGGATGAGTCGATCATCGCCTTCTGCGTGGTGAAGGAATAATATCTCTTTTTCTCATTCAAATAAATTCGATGACGTTTCTGTCTAGAATAACGATTAGATTTTATTCTAGATATATGAGAGTAAATTGATTGATTGGCCGACTCTTAAAATAAAATAAAATTTTAAAAATGATGGTTCTTATACTTATCAGGGCACTGTATGCACTTGCGGATAGCGTATTCTGAAGGAAGAAACCTTGTGTTTTTATAAGTCTAAGATTGTAGAGTATTTTACAACATACAGTTATAATGATTTGAAATGCTTACAAGTCGTTGTCGTCCGGAGGTGTAGGAAAGTGGATGACATTGTATGGTACTCAAGCGAACTCATTTTAGTGAGAGTCTGCTTTGATGTTGCAGCTAAATTCATTACAACATGGAGTTAACTTTTGTTTCAGCTGGGATGAAAAGATTATTTTTTTGAACGAACAAAGCTTTCCTACGATAACTATTTAGTAAGGATACAACCCGGAATATACAATTTTTGAACAAACGAAGACGACTATACACTTCTTTAGTGAGAACGTAGTCGACAACCTCTATTTCCTTAAGGGGGCTAAGCCAACGACAGTTTTTTTAAGGAAATGAAGACCTTGTTAGTTTTTTTTTAAAGAAAAATAAAAATTAAAAATTCAATGAAATTGAAAAAAAAAATTTCTAGGAACAAAGCACGAAACCGACAACAATCATTTCTTTTTGTGCAGGCGAGAGCAACCATTTTTTAGCGTGACTGCGCTTCAGGTGACGAGGCTGAAATGCACCCCGCAATCTGGCAGCAGCGACAACCAACATTTGCTTGCGCTCCCTCGGGAGCATCAAAAGACTCCCGCCTACAGCTGCGCTGGTTTCATCTCCTCTAGAAATAATTCAGACCCAGAAAGAGAGATAGCAGGCATTCTGAGCTCAAATTTACCTCGAGCAATTCACAGCTAGGGGTTTTGTGATGTGGACGGAGATGAGCAAAGCAAAATTGAACGTTATTCTCTCTTTTTTTGGACTCGGAGACTTAAGAATCACTTCCCAACGGAAATATCTATAAGAACATTTGCATTAAACCATTTCTACACAGAGTCGCAGTGTATTCAAATTCCAAACTTAACGGCAAAAGGCATTTCATTACCACTACCAGCTGCCATGTAGATGAGCTGATGAAATTTCGGTGCTCATCGGACTTCATCAAAGAAAATTTTTCAATGCAACGCGTTACGCATGGTTTGCAGCGCTTGTTTGTCGAGCGCATCTTGTCTGCAAACTTGCTGCGCTTTCTGTAGTCGGGCTCAGCAAACATCGCGGTCTTGCAGGCAACTCTTCTTTGTTTGAAGCGAGTCACTCTCCACTTGGCGGTAAGAAGCCAAGTGACATGCTCGAGACACGTATGTTTAGTTTTTGAGGCCGACAAGCCTTTATTCTGAGGAAAAATTCAAAATATTTTCGACAAATAATTTATAAAACTATGCACTTACCATTGCAGCGCTTTCTAATTTTTCAATAAATTCACTATGACAAACAGTCCCAAGTGTTGAGCAAGGACGACGTTCTTCGTGGACATGGGAAATCGTCGGCGGGTCGCGTGAGCAGCTCTGCCTCGGGCTAACTGGAAATTAAAACCACATGGGGACTTGAATCAACACGGGGGCGACAATAGGAAAAGTCGCTCAAATTTTTTAGAAATTAAACTGGGTCTTCTGATATATGTTCACATTACAATAGGCAGAAGAAAATTTAACTAGAATAAAGTACTATTTTTCACAGTGAAATACATGGATCGTGGTGAATTGAGTCGAAACGAAGAGTGCGGCGCCCTGCAGGTTACGTTGTACATGCATATCTTATTTAATTACAAGAGTTATCTGTAAAACGTTAGAACGCTTGATAAATAGCTGAGCTACCATACGTGAAAATAAAGCGCACTGTAAAATTTAGAAAGGTTTTCTGGAATTTACTCGAAGAGACTAGGAAATTCCCTTTTTCATGACTGTCTGCCCTAAGTTGAATATATTGTCGATGACACAACTAAAGCAATGGTAGCGTTATTTTAGCATCTTTAAATATGCTTTGAGTATAAGCTAAAAAAGATGCTTTGAGCTAGTAGTTTAACAAAACCCTCATTTGAAAGCTATTTATGTGAGCTTAAGATCGAGAATCTTCAGTATTTTTTTATCACGGTACACTGATTTTCGTGTCTTGGCCGTTGAGGATACCGAAAATTTATGAATATCAGTTGTACCATATTTTGTGAAGGATGCCATTGAAATTCGAATGTTTCCACCATACGAACAAGAAGGTCGGTATGTTTTTCCCATCTGTTTCTACAAGGGCGACATAAAACGCTATATTATTATTTTATTTTAAATCGCATGCCATTTTGACTAAAATTTATATAAGTGAAATATCTTTCCGAATATTTCTTCAACTATTTGCCTTTTTATTTTTTGTATTTTCACATTTTCGCAAGCTCGCAAGCCTCTGTTCTGTTAGAAAAACCCGAGAATAAAAATATGAGAGATTCTAGTTTTGGTCTCTCCGCTCGGCTAACTAACGGGACCCCCTGAGTTACCACTGAGCTCTTAATTCATTCTGACTGGGTTTATTTCTGAGGATCAGTTAATGCATTTCCGTCCTTGCGCATTTCCGTCCTTGCATTTCCTTTACCGTGCGTCTCATTGTACATGTCTGTCTCCCCTAAGTAAGATCATAGATACTTTGGTCACGAAAAAATATGGTGGCGCAGTTTCATTTTGAGGGATGAGGAAGACTTGTGAAACTGAGCAAACATATTAATTTTACAAACGAATTCATACATTATCATTAGTGAGCAGAAAGCTTCAGATAATATGATTACAATATTTTTTCTTTTCGCTTATGGCAAATGAAAAGTAGTAGGCAATTTTTCGCCCCTCTCAAAAATATTATGCAATAACGAAAGTAATAATGATCTAAAACTTTAAGCAGAATATCATTTGGTTCTCCTACTCCGTCTGGTACCCCTTCTAATATCACCTTCAATATTTCTTCTCGGTAGATGCTGCATGGGTAAATTTTCAGTCGGTATCGACCTTTTTCGACATTCTGCGTTTTTATAACTACAATAGAAATTCTAATGACATTCAACGCCAATTGAGAAAACGAACAAATGATATTCGTGTATAGAGATAAAGAGGCCTCTAAAAAAAGCATAAATACAACAAAATTAATGCAACATTTGTTATGAGTAAAGTATAGGGCAATAATTTGTCAGGAAAGGTCGAATGATTCCTCTTAAAGTCGTTAAGTTAAAGTCGAATCCATTGATCAAGTGTGTTGATAGTTTTTAACCACATATGGTTTCATTTTTCCCAAAATATCATATTAGTACAATTACGATGATACCAGAATAAATGAAAATTAACTTCTCAGGCTTTTTCGAAAATAATTTGAAACTTTCAAATTATACTGAAGTTCGAAATTAACCAAAATAACTAGTTTAATTTTACTTAGGTCTTGCGTTGGAGATAACAAGGGAGAGTGCTTCAAGCCTGTGCAATGTTCTTTGATCCAGAATTTAATACCTTCGCTTGCGTGCTTAATATTTTAAAATTCCCTATTAAAAATTAAGGGGGTAGCATGGTTGATTAGAGGAGACAGCGGAGAATTAAAGGAGTATTAAGCGAACCGAGGCCTCTTCCCTTCTGACACTTCCAGGGCGCGACTCATAAGCGCGATGCGAGCAAGTTCTCCCATGTTGCTACCAGAGGCCACTTGTGCAGATGGCCTCTTGGTGAGACGCCTGCCATCTTTCTCGAGAGAAATGACGGTTGCCATCTTTCGCCTCAGTTTTGACTTTTGAAGTTGGTGTTGTGCGTGACAGATGTCTGGATCGTGTCTCTATTATTTAAAACGTTTCAAGTAGTGTTAGAGTGTATATCAGTGCGAGTGTGTATTACGTGAGGGTATATAGTACGTGAGGGTGTCAGAAGAACCAAGAGATGGAAGAGACGTATAATGCTGGTCTGTAGAGGCATTATTTCAAGAGCATGAACGGAGCAAGGACCCCACTGCTAGTTTCACCACTTCGGTCAATTGATATTTTAGACGATTCATCGTTGTGGTGGGGCTGGTAGTGAAGGCAAAACCTCAATGTGAGGAATGTAAAAACCACAATATGTGGAAACCAAACATGAATTTTCCCTCGTCAGTCTTCAGCAACCTTTGAATTGAAGGACGTTCTTGAAGGTGATCAACTATGTGTTCAGATACATATTTGTGTGTGTGTAAGGGGGGGGGTTGTGTGTGGGTATGGGGGTAGGTGTGTGGGAGGGGGGTGTGGGGAGGGTTTGTGTGTGGGGATAGGTGGGGGAGTGTGTGTATATGAATCGCCGGTGTAATTAAGCTCGGGCAAGGTAAAGTCATTTTATTTTTATTTCTAATTTTAGGAATGAAAGATGAAAAACCTGCTGGACGGTTATTGTTTTTGTTATATATAGCTACGAGTATATTCTTTCAACGACCCTAGGGTATTGTTGCTATATTCTTTTCAAGGTACATTTATATTGTTCCCTGCAGGCTTTCTCCTCCAAGGCTGCGTACAGCTGATTTCCCATTATTGCACATTCAACCGTTGACGCTTCTCAACCAAATATAGCCAGTTGCCCATTAATTACCTTAGTTATTGCGTTGCGAAAACTTCAAGCATAAGTTATACGTCACAAACATGTCCCATTAATGTCAGCTTAATAATGAACACGCACCCATGAAATTTTCTGCACATTAGTAAGAATGTATTTAATTTACATACTCTGGTACATTTTTATTGTGCTATTAATCGTGTTTGCTTTTGATGAATTGATTCATCGCGCAAGAACTAAGGTAATTCAAGGGCAAACTGGTTAGAATCGGTTTGAGCAGTGTGACGGTTGGAAAGAGTGACTAATGGGAAATCAGCTGTGCGCAGCCGTTTTTTTAAAATCAAATTAAGAGGTGGCCATCCTGGGCCTCTCATGATTCTCCGATGGTAAATAGGAGAAACTGGTCGCGCCTTGGGAGCGCGACGGTAGTGCTCCATGCTGAGCCATGCGTGGCCACCGGTTGGGACAGAGGCGCAGGCGCGCCTATAAAGTGGACACTTCGAAGTTGCCTCATAGGAGACGCATGGATGAAACAACCATGCATATTTGGGAGCGCTCCCAAGAATCACCGATGCCACTCCTATAATTTTTAATAGGGTTGTTTTTATTAATGGACGTTCCAAAGAGCAATATGTATAGAAAATGCCGTAGACTTCACTACAGAGCTTGTCAAAATAATTTATAATCAATCTGCAGAGAGCAGTAATATTGCGCATATACCCAAAAATTAGCCCCTTAAATCTTAACCGAATTACCCCTATTTTCTGCTGTTAGAGGTATGCAGTACGTACGATTAATAGTATTTTATTCGTGTACTCCCAAAATGGTGCAAGATATTTTTGGAGGGAGAAGTAGAAATGGCTCACTGAAACTTGTTCATTTTTGCTATTCTCTAACTATTTTTAAGTTGGGATGCATGCGTCATTCATCTGCGGCTTGCTTTGGAGTTCATAATATGACAGGCTTATATATAACTTCCAGTCCATCCATGAATGTACATGATCAGTTGCAACAGATGAACATTTCACCTAATTTGACCGTTAAAAACTTTGCGATTAATGAATATATTTTAGTTATTCGAGTAAAGAAGTATTTTCTGTCGCCAAATTGAATGGTATCAAAAATAGGTGCATTTTCTTTTTTAGCATAGTATTTGGGCAATAAGGCAAGGCTATTTCTTCATAACACTCTTGAGGCTAAGAACGATGTAGCTCAAAATAGTGACCTCTATTTGAAATTTTGAATAAAAAATTATTTTGAAGCTTAGATTGTTAACGAAAATTAAGATTTTTATAAATTTGGTGAAAACAAGATTTAGGCCCTTGAACACAGGAAAATCAGGAGTAAAAATTACCCTACACTGCAAGTTTGGACAGAGAATAAATACGCCTGTCTAAACATCGGATGTCATTTTCGAAGCCTTGGGTTTTTGTGAGGGATGATTCAAAGAATAAGTGTTATCACTGCTTTACAATTTGAGCGGATTTCACAATCGAGTTACGTATGGAATTAACATCCTGGAAAATGACACTAAAAAATACAAATATACCATGAAATTGATAAGAGTAAGATGTCAATTACTATCGACAAAGATCACCGCCATGTTGAATTAGTCATTACACAGCTATTATTTTTATCAATGAACTGGATTGCTTTCTACATTTGAAAGGAAATTTTTCTATGAAATATTGCCAATATCTGTCATACTTCGCATTTTCAAAATCATGCAATTTGGTGAAATTTTCCTTCAACCACTTTCTTTCAACAAAATAAAGAGCGCAAAAATAGAATCAGTATTACTTTCACCCAAAATAATGATCTATAACACTTCACTGCTCGCAATGCAAAAAAAAATAGATAGAATATTGAATTATTTAAGGGTTATCAGCAGTTAAATTAGGTTTGCTGTTCTGTAATCTACCCTGTACATGTACAATAGTTCTCTGCGTACTTTGCGCGTCGAATCATGTGTCATTTGGAGGATAATCGAGTTTTATGCCGCATTGTGAGCAATGGTTTTAAAATGTTTGCGTAGAATCTGTTATGAGAGCCAGTAGCGTAAGGAAATATCGATTTAAACACTGTAATTTTCTTGTCAACAGCGATTTATCATGTCAATTATGAATTTTAACAACTTACTCGCTATAGCTCGTGATAGGATAAGTAGTTCTCTTGTTCTGGTCACAGATGATCCCTTCAAGTAGGCGCTCTCGATTTCTATTTCTCCTGGAGTCCACCAGGTCTTGCATATTGATAACAGATAGTTTGATAATTTACAATTTGATACCTGAGAGTTTGCTTGTTGATAATTTACTAATTGTGAAAATGGCAATTCATTATAGGATAACTAATAGTTTTATAATTGATAATGTAATTATAATTATTGATATTCTTATAACTGATAATTATTAATAATCTTATAAATGATAATTTTACAATTGTTTAAATTACAATTTATAACTAACCTAATCATTCATAATCAGAGAATTGGATATGGATAACTAATTATGGGTGCGAAAACGCAGTATTGACATTTTGAATTGAATATTTCATAAATGATTCCACAAAGTTATAAGGTACATCTGCTACTTCTTTAGAATCTCTGGACAAACAAAGTATTTCTTAAACACAAGGTTCTTAAAACGCTTCGTCCATCTCCAAGAAATAGAGTCTTCCAAGAAATAGTGGAGTTGAGTAAACTATGCATACGTGAATATTTTGAAAAACTTCAGTCTAAAAGTAAGATGGACCTTGTGAGGCAAAGAAAAGTAGCTGAATCGTAAAAATAGTACAAGAAAACACTTTTTAGAATACGCCTGCTACTATTTATAGCACATATCTGCTTATATATATAGACGTCACATAGCCTGAGATGCTGGCATTACCATTTGTCCCCTTTTATTTAAAAGCACAAGCAATTTCACTTGATTTCCCCATTTTACCTCAGTTTCACAGTAGAAAAGGAGGAATAATATCACGGAATGACGGAGGAGCCGCAGTGTCGCTGATTTCCTCAGAGACGCGACGTTCAGCAGCAGCCAGCAGAGCGGAGAGTTCAGCAGCAGCAGCAGCCTGGAAGTCGGGTGTAGGAGAGCTCGCTGAGCTGTGGGACAAATTATTCTTGTGCAAAATGAATTGTACTTGTGCTTTTCTATGGCAGAAGTAACACAGATAATTTTCTGCTGCTTTCAAAGTAAAAATATGAAGAAGGGCGAAACAGATAATTAATTTAAATACTAGTACTTTTCTTATATTAGATTTAGCCTTGAAGTAAAATATCTTGTGTGAGGAAATTCTTTTTTAAGACTTGAACAATGCATGGATAATTAAATAGTGGGAGTAATGATTTAGGACTTTGTAAACCGTAAACAAGGTTTTTTCAGAAAAAACTAAGGCTAACGTCGCTTTTCACTCAATTACATCATCTTACACCCGAGTGAATTGTGACGTCATGAAAAACACGAAAACATTTATTCTCACAAATTTTAGGAGATGCAATTATCAACACAAGATGAAGAGACCATGATATTATCCCTTGAGTTTCAAAACAATTCCATCTAAAAAGTTGTTTCCCGGAACGAAAAGATGGTTTTCAAAACAGCAAAAAAAATAAAGCAGGCCAGGCAATCCATATTTTCGACCGACGTAGAAAAAGTTGTATTTCTCTCTGGAGTTTCGTAAAAAAATACGTCAAATAGCTAAAAAAAGGTCAAGTTGTGGTTAGTCTTCAAGTCATGTTTGACCAAAAACCTATCCAGCGCGCTTAAAAAATGTATTTCTCACTTAAGAATCCTATTAAATTGAAAATAGTGAACTGATTTGAAAATATTTGGTCTCATTAGAAATTTGAAAAAGAATAAAACGGTTTATAATGAAATCATATTCATTAGAAATTTACAAGGTTTGATAATAACAAAATAGAGAGCGCAAAACTAGAATCAATATTACTTTCACCCAATATTACTTCCGAATCTACAAAGAATTATTTATTTTGAACACGTATCGGAGACCAGCTCCATCCTCGGTGAGTTAATTTGAAAAAAAATTGAAACAATAAAAAATCAGTCAAATCTAATGAACACAAGTTTGCATTAAAATTTAATACATAAATTTGCGACGAAAAAGAGCAAGTTATTCTATAAAGGATAGGTTTTTCTCTGGCTGTGTATAAGGATTCTAAAATGCGCAAGTCTAAATATTTGGGGCAGTGTGTAAATTTTTTAAATCATCTTCTGCTAGGCTGTCGCAGCACTGTTCACTATGAAGGCGAATAGACGAGCGAGGCGGTTGAATTAAAATTCTGCCACTACGGTAGCTGATTCCACGGTGCTGGGCAATCCTAATGTAGAATGGCAAAGTCGTCATGCCGACATAACCAGATGTACATTGTACACAACGAAACTTATCGTCAAGGGATTTGTTTCGGAATCACATCTATGTAACAGAAAAATGAGCCAACTTCCAGAGAATTTACGGCAATGACACATAGTTTAACTGCAGGAAAAAGCGTTTGAAAAGGATCTCTTCATCTCTAAACATCTAATGAGTGAAATCTTCAAAATACAAAATACGGGAAAACACATAAAGACGCTGTATTGGCTCTGGAAGAGAACTAGATATTAATTTTTTTTGGGCAAAATTTTTTTAACTTGAACCTGAACTATGGATGAAGGAAGCCCCTTTTGACAGAAAAAAATTTCAGAAAAGTAAATTCATCGAGTAAGTACATATGGTTTGAACAAATGTGATAAACTTGATTCAATAAGGTCTTCATAGTATTAACTTTGAACCTGTAAGCACAAAACCTGAAAACTTTTACGCCCAATCCAGTTTTTGCTTAAACCAGTATCAACAAGTACCTAGTAATCAGGTCGGAGAAATTAATTCCCCACTTTAAATAAATTATGCGAGTATATACCAAAGTAATGCTGACACATAACATTCTTTAGAGTCAGAAACGACTAAGAGCTGTCGCGCAAGACTAACAAAAACACTATTCCCAAAATATGTAACAATTGAAAATATCTGAAACTATTAAAACATTATTCTCAAAACAAAATAGTTCCAGAGAGCATTTAAGAAAGAAAAAAAGTCAACATCTTGGATTTTGAAAGTATAAATTTTTCAAATCTAACTTCTGGAAATATAGCAAAAGGTAGTGCAATGCTATGACAGTGGTTGAAAATATAATACGAGCAATATAACTGGAATACTTGTTGTGTTTTAGGAAAAAGTGAAAGGCCTAAAACAGACAAAAAATACTACCTCAAAGGGTGTAAAGTTATAGAATAGGGTTGGCCACACATAGTTTACAGAAAACTTTTCATAATAAACATATAATCAACAAACATATACGCAGAAATGAATTTCAGCGGTCATTCATAAAACGATGTGTGAAAAATACGTAAGATAATTGGTTTATAAATTTTTAGCTTAGAATACACTTATTTTTCATTTGTTTAGTCAAATTTTAGGATTGAGAAATATGCGGCGCTCACTTGAGAAGCGATAAATCTATTTTTTAAATCAATGAGTTTACATATTTTATCTTATTGAATCCACTATTGATAACAAATTTGATTCTTAACAGGCACAAGGTGTTTAGTGAATGAAGTCGTCATGATTTCCACTTTTCAGTTTTTGCATTGAAGTGGAATACTCCATTCTGCTCCGTCAAACTCACGACATCATTGAAGCGTGAGGTCTTCTCAGTAGGTCTAGTAAAAAAGGGGTTGTAGAGATTGGGAAATTCACAACGCATAGATATTTTAGCTTTATAGAGTTTAAAACGCTGATCTCAAAAGATGTTATAGGATGTTATTTAATATGAGAGAGAAGCGAAATTGCATGTCACGTTTGCTTTGAAGTCTTTTCAATTTTGAGAGTCTTTACAGGCTGGTAAAGCTTATTCCACAATATAACTCCAGAAACTAAGAGTTAGTGACTCTGTGCCTCGAAAAACGCCATGAAACAGAAATTCCACACATTTAAGAGACCACATTTTTTGAGCGTCATTTGTTCTTGATCTAAAAATAATCAATCTCGACGTAAAATCTACTATTAGCTGATTTGAGTACTTCTTTGCTAGGCTGCAGTAGCATCTGCAGCTAAAGTATTCTGACCGCATGTTCAGGCGAAATAATCGAATCGTGAATACATACAAGGCATAAAAACGACAAAAATTGATAACAGATATGAGTTTAATGTTTAACAATTACACGAACAAAATTTTGAGACGAAGATTTTCTCATCATGTGCGAGGAATCACTGAGTAAGTGAGGTTTTGGAAGTACGGGTGCTGAGGCTGCAGGATCTGCTGCGGGAGATAGTTCTGCTGCAGAGGCCGGGGCGGGTAGGCACGGCAGTTACAAAACCCGGCGTTGCTCATTGCAGAGTTGTGCTGGTTAGCGCCGTACCCAACATTCGCAGCGCCTCCTTGCGTAAAATGGCAGCAGTCATGTGCCGAGACTGCATTCTGCTGCGCTAAATTTTTGTTTGGGATTTATTACTGCAGCATTGCTGGTACTTGGGCTTGGTATGGATATTATTATTACTATGTGTTTGGCTGATACGCACCACCAGGTCCCTTACCCACGCTGAGCTGTATGGGTAACACAATCGATGAACTCACTTCCGTAGATGGTCTTGTAGGTTTTGCCAAATTTACATCTTGCTAAGAGTTTTAAGCTGGAAATACAGGGATATTTCTTTGGGCCATTTAATACTAATCCTTTTATTAATCAGCTGATGTATTCTGATGGTTTTACATCAACCGATATTGATAATTGAGCCAGAGATTCTATTGTTGCAGATGATTTGGATGTAAATTTTCGTTTCCAAATCCTTGAGGGTATCCAAACCAGGGTGGGCCCAAAATTTAGCCCTAAAATGAAGCTTTTTCTTCTTTAGGCAGTGATCTGTAGTACCCTCGAGTAAGAGAAGCCGCTGCAGAAGTGAAGAAAGCACTCCAAGCTCTACATTATACAGTATCGGCATCGCCTTAGTTGTAAACAATCGTCAGGAACCACAACCATTGAAGGACTGCCCATATTGTAGACAGTACGCTATAAATCTTCAGGGGTAACCTTTTGCCATACTTAGCAACGATCGCCAAGAACAGGTATAACAAAACCTAGCTGGAAATCAGAATGTACTCGACGAGGTTCAAGTTTGGATCATTAGTGTCGTCATCCAGCCAAGACTGCAGTTGCGTTAGAGTGACCACAAGGGTCCCAGCGACGGCCACCGTGTAGCATCCAGTGCGTAGAGTGTAACCTCCGAGGAAACATGTAGGAGATATCAGCGACGAGAGCAATCCTCCCATCTTCTTCACGCCCTCACTGGATAGTCATATTGGCTGGATAATAGCTACTACAAATTTTGCTACATCCTTAGAGCAGTAACTATGCTACACTTGCTTGAATGACTGCAATCCACCTCCACGGAAAAAAACTAGGGTTTTATCGGTTTTTTTGCAAGATGTTTGAGCGGACTTTCAGTTAAAGTCTTTTCTTACAATTGATGTTGATTGACAACCTCGATCACAGTTCGCAAACAGTTCAAGAAGCCATGACGTTTTTAAAGGAAGCCTGTTTCGCAGCAAAAACTGTAATTTAAAATTAGATTTCTTTTAATACTGGAAGCCCACGCCCGTAGCATATATACATAGGTGAAAACTTCATTCTCTCAGATCTCATTCAAGAGAAGATCAGGCTGGAAAAAAGTAACTGACGTCAAGCAAAAGAAGTTGCTTGATTTGATATTTCCTTTCATGTGGTGCTGAAAATGAAACAGGAAAGGGGGTATGAGAATAATAGCTGACCCGCAAAAATACAATATTCCATAACTACTTCACTCAACAGAGACCTAAAAATTATACTACTTCATTAGTGAAAAATTTAGATGATTATTGAAAAATTTGAATACACTTCCGCATAAATTCATTCATCTAAAATACGGGGATAAGCAATATCCTGCAGTGACAAATTATCAATAGACATTAATGTCATTACGTAAATTTAGTTATAAATCATAGGTATATTAACTAATTTATTGATTACATAATTAATGTTTCAGATGAGAAACATAGCAGGAAATGAAGACTCGTTCTTTGAAACTCTTACATTTGTCAGCACCTTTTTTTTACTTTATTTACGTACATGGTATCCAATTTACAATTAAATCGTGCACTGGCTGCCAGTAAGCCATCGTACTACCTTCACATGCCATATTGACCAGACAGCAGTCCAGAGTGATAACTTTTAGGTCAGTCACTGTTTTCGTTGTCTTTTTGATGAATGAGAACAATCAGTTTGGTAAAATATTGTATGAACTAAACCAATGTTAAATGGTCAAAGAACCAGCTCGCATTGATCAAGTCTAGAACTCATCTCGATCCAGCTATCAGAAATAATCTTAAAGCAATGCTGAGTACAAAAATAACGCACTTTTTTATGATCACCTCTCTATAGAATGTTAAATTAATGCAACAAAACAGAAACTGGAATACACTTGTATGACTATCGTTTAAAGAGTAACTACTCACTGGAATTATTCCACGAAAAACAACGGAACAGCTTCGACGAATTTCAAAGCTCCATTAAATCTGATGTTGTTGACGTACGAGTTTCGATATGGAATAAAATATGATAGTTGTTCAAATTGAATCCACACATTTACATTAAAAAAACTATATCACTCTATCTGAATAACCGAACAAATGGAAGAAAACAAAGAAAACTTCCTTGTGGGGGTTAATAAAGAAAAATCAAATAGTTCTATGCGAAACTGATGAATGATTCATGAAAATATCATTTGAAAGATAATCACCGAATCAAATCAAACACACTTTACCACGAACTATTTATGCTAAAAACAATACAAAGCAAACATGAGAATTCTTTAATGAGGTAGCCCTTAATAGAAATTCAGACCACAGCAGAAATTTTACTGTACACTTCGAAGCAGTTACAAAGTTCAACGTTTCCTTTTTAGAAGAAGTGCAAAAGTTTTCAATGAAGCATCTGAAAAGAATCAAAAACGATTTTCAGTCGTGAATCCGTGCCTTACTTCACCTGCCGGTCCCAGCGTTAGATGCGGACCACTTTCGAACAATTCATGGGTGGCAAAGTAAATATTGTATTCTCACAGAAAAATACCTTTATTACATCTAAGAAACTTGTTCTGTCACAGCATCATGGATTTATTTGATAATTAATACACTGGTTGCAGTCAAGAAGTTCCCGGATTAGTGGAAACACTCCATATTACACCGTCGCATAATTCTGATACAGTTAATGGAGCATGATATTACAGGCTAATAAGTCTTTTACTTGTCATGTCTAAAATAATAGCGCAAGAAATAACAAACCAACTCTTATCTCACTCGGATGAATCAAATTTAATTCATCAAAATCATTTTACTTCTAGGAGTAACTATAATACTCAATGCGGAAAAAAAATATTGTAATATTTACCAAAAAAAGCAATTTTCCAGCTCGATTCCTCCAACGAGTTCGACATGGCCGAACACAATTTTTACTGAAAATATCAAACATACTTTGCGATCTACTCTGAGTCACTTACTGCTTTCTAATCTTAATGATTTTCCTTCAATACCTTTAGATACAAAACCTTTTATGTTCGTAGATGATGTTCAAATTGCGATAAGTTCTGTGGTAGAATGACCCATGACGTAAATAAACGTTGAAGGCCTTCCACGTAGCCTGAAATCATGGTATGACCAAAATAGTTTCAAACTAAATACTAACAGAACATATTGCATAATATTTGAATCCAAAGAACCGATTAAAATATTACCGAATTTTTCTCTATCGGTAGAAAATGATCAATCTGAGCCATCAGAAAAAGTAAAAAATTTAGGCATTCGGTTAGATCAAAATTCGGCATTCGGTTTTGACGTGAAATAAAGCTTACAATAAAATTAATGGATCACTGATGTATTTCCATTGCATAAAAAAGTATGTTCCACGAAAATCTGCATCATTTGTCATTCAATTTTTAGTGTTCTTGTGCCTTGACTACTGCACTCTAGACATCGAAGCTATACCTCTATATCCTGTAAGAGTGTTGTATAGTGACGTACTGGTGGTATTTATGGGGGGTTCCGGCTGCGGAGATTTATGAGTCTCGCTCGGCACGGTCACATGTATAGATAGGGCATCCGCCGGAAACAGCCGATGAGCCCCTGGCGTTTACGAGCGCCGGATAGGTCGGAAGCGACCCTATTGCCCAGCGCCGGAAATATCCATTGTTGCGAACTAGACTTAAGAGCAAGCTGTGTGAACTACAGGGTCAGTACAATATTAGTAGTCCTGCTGTTCGTTTTGCTATCCTGCTGCCTGGTTTACAGCTAGGCAAACCGATCTACTAGTTCTGTTCAGTATACCGTATATCGTGCTGAAAACCACGATATTACAACTGGCGACGAATTTGAAGTGAATTTAAGTGAATTTGAACTTTACAAGTGCAGAAATTTTACAGCCAAGGTGATATGCATAAATAAATTCAAGAAAAACGATCATGTAACTTTTCTCCTAAAAAAGTAGGCTAGACCCCTGTTTAAGAAAGGTTTTCACTATAAAGCCCAAAACGTATTCGCCACTTTATACCACCCTCAGGTTAATGTTGATGTTTAATTCCTACCACACACTATAAAAACCAAAAGCCAAATCGGAGAAACGACCTCAAAGTGAGCTACCATTCATCCGTAATTGAGTAAAAAACTCTTTTAGTATCAGGTGGCTTACAGTGTAGAACAAACTTCCAGAGATTGGAAATCCCTCATTCAATGAAAGTTTTCATGGCTAAAATAGCACATCATTTTGCGCCTCTGTAATAATTGATTGTTGTAAAACACACTGAGCCGGTGGCTATTGTTTTCATTCTCAATGGCATATTTTGGTATCAAACTTGTCACACTAAAATAATTTTATTATATCGGTATTGTGAAGCTTATGCGTCACTATCTGTAAATACAGTATTTCAGAAATAAAAAAAACTGAGAAACTTTAGAGTGAGGATACACAGAGGCTTCTATTTGAACTACCAATTTCTCAATTTGGATCGATCACTCAATTTCAAATATTATTGCTTATTTTGACGACTGCAATCACCTGACTGCATACAATTTCTGCCATGACGACTTTTTTAGTTGTACATGCAGAATTATTTACGTCCGTCTGTAAAACTTTTAACTATATATCACAGGAGCCTGAGCTCATATGTCAATGTAAGCGAAGACCGTGATGTATTCATCGATGTATTTATCACTGTCGTCTATTTTTCTTACTTGAGTTTACGGTATAAACCTTACCAAACTCAAAATAAGTTAACCAACAAGGTAAATTTTCCTGCTTTTCCTCATAATCTTTCGTTCGATCCTTGACATTGCTCCAATGATACCAGTGTGTGTTCACCAGCTAAGAATCTTTCCTTGACATGGATCTTTACGTAAGAATCTTTCCTCAATGATCTTTGAGGCATTTTGTAAAGCATGAGTGATCATTTTATTTTTCAAATCTATTACAAAAATAAACTGTTATTCCTATCTTCTCTGAGTCATTAACAGTAGTGATGCGGGTAATTGTAACCTCTGCCAGCTTAATGACTTTATGAATTTATACAGGACTCCAAAAAAATGCCCAATCGAAACCCCTTAGCTGAAGTAGAAAATGGGTCTTGGGCTTCGTAGACGGTAGACTCATGTAAAGGGTCAACTTGAATGCTGCCCTCAAACTTCGGCGCTGCGACCTAAAATTAGACTGTCATGCTTGTGATGATGCACCGCGACATTTAGTCACCGCCAGTAAAAAATGTGCCGATTATCAGATTGAATCTTGGAGCAGCATTATTTGGGAAGCATCCAGATTAAGGATCTTTTTGACGTACAGGTTGACTTAAAACTTTAAATTTTGACATCTAGGGCCGATTTAAAAACGATGACATCGATTCTGCTGATCATTGGAGTCTAAATCAATACACTAATGTAGTAGAACAACGCCATAACCATAATTACTCGATTACTCTCTCCGCCTGAAAGGAGAATGGTTGATTTGGGGAAAAATTAACGTCTTTATTGAATGCTCCATCATTACAATCGTCTTGAGTGGCACAGAGTGGCCAACTCTCTCCGTGGCACAGTGGTTAAGGGATCAGCCTTGTATGTTGGAGGCGAGGGTTCGTATCTAGGCGCTGGAGCGGAGATTTTCCCCGTTGGGTATAAGGGAAAAGCTCAAGCACAATACCCCACTCAACCCAGGTGTCGGAAATGGGTACCGGCTTTACGGGGGAACCGTCATGGTGTCCTATATATAGTGTTAGTTATAAGACATTTGAAAAACCAATGCTTAAGATCATATGTATCAGGCTTGATTGGAAATAAAGCATCCCAAAGATGCCGATGTTTGTTTGTTTGTATGTGTGCGTAGTTTTTTTTAGCTTTTTCACTATAGGAGGAATGAGTCGGTGAAGCGCAAGCACAGTATGTGAAAGAGTTCCTATTCGAACTTCCTCAAACAGTCTTCTACTTTTGAGACAAGTATAACAACTATAACAACTAGAGTGCCAGCATATACTCGATCAGGTTACACAAATCTTTGTATTTTGTGACATTACGTAAATTCGAGGTAATAATGATTAAGCTCGTCGTAATAACTTGTAGGGGCAAGTCTGACTTTCATTTCTCGCTCTGATAGACTTTACAAAATCATTGTTTTGCTTTTGGCTACATTCAACTAAATTCAGACGACCAAAACAGGCCACTTGTCACGTATCATTAGACACTAAACAAAGTTTTATTCATTTTTTCATTAGACTATTTTATTCAACTGACATTCATACAAAGCTAATATTGGATTAGCTCTTTTGAGGGAGAAATAAAAATCATTGGTCTAAGAGAGCTGATAGTTAAGAAACGGTCAAAAAGGCACAAATTATTATCCTGAATTAATATACAGTAAGCAATGATTTCATGTCGTGTAATTTCAACAAGAAATTTATTTCTGAGTATCCTGAGCTATCATGCACATGATTTGCTAAATGTTTTAAATTGTTTTCTGTGTTTTAGATCTTCAAATCGATCACCCTATTGGATAATAATAGGTCACTTAGTTTTACTAAAGAGTTACAAGATAACCAGAAGGGCTTTGGAACGGGTCTCTCGTTAATCTTGTCTGATGAGATAAAGAGTCACCCACGAACTGTCAAAACATTTAGCCCTCGAAAGTATACATTTCGCCTGCAAAGTGAGAAACGATATTGGTGAGAGTAAGAATTTCCCAGACACATGAGAAGAATTTCCATAGTTGCTAAGAAGATGTCTTGACACTGCTGTAAAGCTATTAATGATGCCCCTGACTTTGGTGAAGGTTGTCGTCAGATACGTCGTTCTACTTGAAATAGCTGGAATAATCGTCAAACCATCAACAGCCTCTAGGCCAATTAATGCAGAGGAAAAAAGAGGAAAAAAGTTTCATGGGCTATGTGAGTTATGAAGATTGACTTCACCAAGGTAATCTTCACGGACGAGCGCCGCGGTTCTTTCGACAGTCGGGTGGTCGAAAGGTGGGATTCTTCATGATGAATCGATTCCAATGATGCTCAGACGACAACACGGGAAAAAGAAGTTATGTCCTGGATAAGAACAATCAAGTAAGCCTGGGGGAGTTAAGTTAAATTCTTGCCTTACATATCAAATTTTCAACGTCCAACTTCCTCTTACTGTACGAGTCACGGAGCAAGTCATTCAATTTACTGATTATAAGTTAGTTTCAGCCTCCGATACCTCAACAAAGATGTCCAAAGAAAGGAAGGCTGAAGACACCATTTGGTATGGAGTTAAAAGAACGTGGAATTTATAAACAAGGTGTGTTACAGCACAGCTAGGATCTCCTGCGCATAGAAATAGTAAGTAAGAAATAGTAAGTTGATAAGGTAGGTTAAGAAACAACACAAAGTTGAAGAAGAAAATCAGGGATGATGGAAAACAAGACAGCACTGAATCGAAAATTATGGTTCTTAATGAAACAAAGGACATATGTTATTTAAAAAATGACTATCCTAATTCTCAGATTGGAACCTTACATATAGAAAGCCATTCAAACAAAATGTTTTATTATTAATTATGATGTACTTGTTCATGAGCCAAGGCTCACGAGAGAATTTTTAAGTATCGCAATTTTCACATAGGATCTTATGAAATTACCTTCTTCATCGCCCAGCCTCAACTGCGCTGAAAATATGGGTAGTACGATCAAAGCTGACATATATCAAGGCGGAAAATAATATGAATCTAAAGACGGTCTGTGGGAAACTATCGTGCTTGTGACCACAGAGATCCTTGAGTAATTTCAAAACTCCTCTCTCCTGGACAATCGCATGTTCATGGTCGTCCAGATTAGATTAGAAAAAATAGTTTGGACCTCCCTGACCACTACTGCGTTTTCAGGAGAGGAATGAAATGTTCTCTTAGGGACAGATCTCAATACAAAGTGTTTTGACACTTAATCTACGATCTGATCCAATCTCTCAGAAAGACATGTGAGCAAATTCTTGAAGACATTGTTGGTGATGCCGTATAGTTTTTAAGGCAAACTCGAGCTCATTATTGGGACCAGAATGAGAAATCTTGAACAACAGTTCGGCAAAATTTTAAAACGTTCGTAATTAAATGTTCTGCTTTTACCTAGGCGCAAATATATGAACATATTTCTTCAATGCTGAATCCAAGTGCTTTGCTTGCACCATGTACTTCAAATATAGTATACATTTTTAATATAAAGAATTCTGCCTTAGTTCTATAATAACTTATTATTTCGACTGGGCATATTTCCGTTCAATAAATGAATCTAAAATTCCTCGAACAAACATTCCGCACGAGTGTAAATTCGGCCCGAAAAGTTTGAAAGAACAATCATATGCTCATGATTTCGATTTTCAGTATTGAGTACACAGAATTTCAAGTTCCAGGAGTCGTATATCTAGAATAAAAAAACTAAACTGTAATACTAACTCTCTTGACTTTGCTTGATGAACATCAAGGGAAAACAAACAAAACAGCGCTAACAGAGTTCAAAAGGTTCGCCTAGTAAGACAGATAAGAGCTTGGAAATATTCAAAAGAATATTTGTTTAGTGTGCAAATTTTATCGACAAATTAGTCAGAATTTGAATATTAAATCCATCATTCTAGTTTCTAAGCTAGTAAAGATGAGACTACGTGAAGCGAAGTCTATTAACCTTCGTTCTCCAAAAACAATTTTACCTGTTAAAACTGAACTGTTTAAAAATCTTACATTGTTACGAAAATACTAAGTTTTAGGAAGTTTATAGTGTGCTTTACTTCGTAAACGCAAATAGATACAAAATTTGAAGTGAATTTTCAGAAAACGCGCATTTCATGACAAATACCGGATCGCACTACGAGTACTGCACCTACATATATTGCCGACTGATAACGAAAGGCACTTATGTTCTGAATCGTATCAAAGTAAGCAATGTGAATTTTTTTTAATATTTTTCATACTAGCACGATTGAAGATTGGTTGAGAGCAAGCAAATATTAATTTTATACCTCTTGGTAAAATACACGTCAGATAATAACTAAAAGTTAGTTCTCAGCCATCATTTTTAAATTCGAAATGTTGTATGACTTGAGATAAATATATCTGAAGCCATGCGTAACATGTATCTGATACATATATATCCATCATGACATGGTATGACAGGTCTTCAGGTACATTTATCTGGTGAGAATATAATTATTTCAAAACTTCTGAAGGTTATATTGCGGTTAAATAGTTCAACTGAGACATGAACTTATTCATGTTAGAGCCCTTGTTTAATGATTTTGAATTATTGAAATATACGTGAACACAAAAGATTACAGATGATCATTTAGCACGACTTCCATAATAAAACCATCTCAATTTTCATGAGTTGATAACACGACATTGAGGGAACTATCTGAAAAGCAAGGCGGAGTGTGGCGAGTTACATGCTCCTACGAATCAAGATACTCACCTTACCCACATCCAAACTCGACTACGTCTGGAGGTAGTGAAAATTTGAATAGCAGTGTTCCTTCAGTGAAGTCATCAGCGTAGCTTAGAGTCAAATTTTACAGCCCACTCAACCCAATTACTGTAGCATTCCCTGCACAGAAACTGCTGTAATTGTTTGACAAGTTGGAATGGTCAAAACAAGTAGTGATCCAGAAGTACTTCCTCAACGGTTGAAGCGTTATCCAATACGACCGTACAAAGAAATCCAATCATTCATATTATGTAAAGAAGCATAAATGCACAAAAATGAGGCTGAAACCCAGAACTAGCCATTAGAACCGGAACAGTTGAACGTGTTGGGAAGGCTAGTTTGACGTCACTGCCGTATCTTCAAAATCTGGAGGAAATTTTATAAATAGAAACTTTAGGAGATTCTTTAGCATGTACTCCAGAACACGAGCGTTATAGCAAATGAATCGGGACAATCGTAACTGCTGCCATTTCATAACGAAGTACATATTTTCTCAACCAATTGGCATAATTTAAGTTATTGTGTCCTAACTAACGTACGAGCATGCCCGTGTTAATGAGCGATTCTGCTTTAATTGCCGTATTATTTTTAAACCAAGTCACACTTCACACAAAAAATATATCAAACATAAAAACGTACTATAAATGAGAGAAATAAATAAATCATGTGTGTGTCAAGAGGCATAAAAACACCGTAGCATGATATGTCCCGTTTAATAACCAAGAACAAAATCCTCTTAAACACTTAGATCACGGCAAGGTAAACTACTTAAAAGTGACGCAGATATACTTTAGAGTTTCAAGTAAAATTAAAACAGATCTCTATATATGTCGCATTGTACCCTACACAGCCATCAGATAGAAATAAAAATAATTTAAGTACTTCACCATAGCATCCAATAACATCGCCAGTTCAGGGAAAGGTTTCTGCTTCAATTTAACACCAGTGTGTCTGTGCCAAATTTTATGATAGTTATTTGCTCCACGTTAATTCCACTAAATTGATGTCTTGCACTAGTCTCACAGGTCGACCGACGAGATTTCATTTGTAAAATATGATAGTTCTAACGCTAAGATTTAGCCATCAAATAATCGCAAAGCACGCTGCACGTTTGGTTTTATTTTTTGACTTACACCTGTAAAACTTGCATTTTGGCTTTTGTCTGCAGTGCGGGGGATTCAGGTATCATGAGCTCTAGCAGCAGATAGCATACATATCAGTTACATCACAACCAAGAAAGTTTCCCCACAACCTTCAAATTCGCCTTAAAGTGATTAAACAAGCAACAAAGACCTAAATCACATAAAACCAGCAGTCAAAAATAGTAAAAAATAATACTCACAACTGAGAAATGCAAGTGTACACCTACAGACGGATATTTTGTTTGGGTATTGTGCAAGTTATTATACGCAAGACGACATGACAATAAACAATTGTCAAAATTTTATACATATCATATTGATACGTATCTATCACTAAAGTTTCATCCACATCACATTTCCCCATCATTACCAAATCTGTGGAAATTGCCTTACTGGTTCACAAGAGTAGTGAAAATCGGTACAAATCAGAACAAATTGGTACCCAGATCCACGCATACCGGTAGCTACCAACGTCAAGCTGTACGAAGTATTGACTTTAGGTAGCAATAACCGCAAAGGAAAAGATGGTAAAAATAACTGTATACTCATCGAAAATATAACCTCAAGTAAAATTTTCCTATGATAGAGAGTCATGATTCGTGAACATTATTTGTCTCAATGCCTGATGTAGCTTGCAGACAAGACTTGACATGAGTCTTTTATTTCAAGAAATAAAAGCCAAAACAAAATCATAGATGGTCCAGTCCCTCTTTTCAACAACTAGAAATGATTTCTGCGCACCTTGATTAGGTGATATTGAAAATTACACGCATGTGTGCTCAATGCATAACGATGCATTATTCTTTGCATTATTCTATTCCACCACACAGTAGAGAAATCCTTGACAGCTTCAACTAGGCGAGGTAAAATCGACACAATCAAGCACGATTTCTTCGGCCGATTCAACACAAAATGAAGTCAAGTACCATGACATGAGAATGTATAACTGGACTCACTTATCCAGGATAGTTAGAAAACCATAAAAAACATAAAACCAATTCCGTGGGCACTTCGGTCATTAGATAAAATACATTACGGAAAGAGGCAGGCATTATTTGGTGGTCCTGAGATAAGGCTTGCCCGAGGGCACGGAATGTTGGACGTGCTCAGGGAAGAGCTTCTTGGCCTCCTCAGCAGAGAGAGACGGGATGACCATGCACGCCGACCCAACCTTCCAGTCGGCGGGTGTGGCCACCTTCTGCTGCGCCGTCAGCTGCAGCGAGTCCAGCGCCCGCAAGATTTCACTGTAACCAACGAATATTTTTCATCATTCCATAGAAGAAAACTGAAATTTGAACCCGATGTTTTCGTAAATGAGTCTTATGAGAGAGGGCACGAGGAGTTTAACGAGTAGTATTTATATAGTTGATTACCCAAATAATGTTATGCTCCATGGAGCATAAATTAATTAAATAGAAGCTAACCTTGGTGGTCAAATGAAATGAACAATTAGGTTTTATGTTTTCAACTACAGTTATCGCTACTGAACGGTTTACCTTCAAGGAATCATCCCAGTTAAAAATCGGAAATATAAATCTAGTCATTTGATGCTTCAGTGTTCGCTTTGACTAGGTCAACAGAAGTGAAAATAAAAAAATTAAATAGGTAAATTAAGAAATTAAACAGTCGTAATATAATAGTTTGATGCTCTGTTCTTATCGCAACGATGTTTTCACAAGAAAAGAGACGGGACCACTTAGTGGGAACTATGAAAAACGTGGTATTAAAGCACAAGGCATGTTCCTATACACAGGATACCCTGCACATAGTAACACCAAATAAGGAAGGAAGATGAAGAAAAGACAAAGAAGAGAGGGGAACAAGACAGGAAAACCGAAAAAAGCAAAGTGGCCCCGAAAGATAGTAGTCCCTACAGTCCATCTACAGTGGAAGTAATCGAACAGCATTCCACTAGGGCACCAGCACCCGAACCTATTTTATGAAGACTAACTTTACTGATTGAAATCTTTAGTCAATCCTATGCATCCTAATGGGCTGCTACCTTAGATCCACTCGCATGATTATTAGCCAGAAATCATGCGACAACGGGAGCTTGGTATAAGCTTAGTAGTATATCCATGAAGATAATTCACAAACATCTCAAAAACTTTGCAACTAATCTATTATCCAATTAAAAAAAACTTTAAATTGACATCGCAAAGCGAATGCCTGAAGTACTTAACAATACAAAGAAAAATGAAATTATTTTTATCATACCCTAGCGTTTCATGGCAGATGAATAAACGAACTCATCATGAAAAATTTTTTCATCATACCGAATACAAGAAATTCCCTCAAGTTTCGCCGAACTTTCGATGTGTAATAGAAATTTTCTTATAGAGCAGGCCGTTCATTATATCGTTGCTGGTTACCTCAATTCACAGACCAATAAATTAAAGCTTCTGATGTGAATTGATGTATTTTTAATTATTAATATCATATAAAACGCTCAATTTTCACAGTAGTGGATCCTAAGCATATTCCATCAGACAGTTCTCACAAACATTTTTCTATTATTTTTTAGACTATTTCTAAAACAAGTTATCAGGCTATCGATTTATACGAAAGTTCCCAGTAAAATGTTACTAGTACGATATTCTAGTTGAATGGCACAGGAAAAATTTTGACCAAAATTTGTTGCGACCATAAGTAATGCCTTCGACGTTATGGCTCATGTCTCATTATTAAGAAACACGTCTGCGTAAACATAATTAGCAACATTTATGAGAGGTTGTGTAAACATAAAGTTCTCGAATAAATTTTAACACGTTTTCCAATCATTTTTGATGAATATTGAATTTTCTTAAAGAGGCCACTAATAGTTCAAATGAAATTTTAATACTTTCAACCAACTTTTTAACAACTAAACGATGACCGGTATCCAATGAGGTTTTGTCGTAAATACTAGAATAATAAACGCTAGCTTATTCAACTCTAACGAGCAGAGAACCATTCCTCTGCAAAATAAATTTTATCGTTGGTACCTTCTCCAACTTACAAAAGCTAATTTTGATCACGAAAATTTTAAACAAAACATTTCGCCATAGCCAAGAGATTTTACAATGCTATAAATATGAACCCAAATGAAATGAAAAATTACCCATGAACGAATAACATTTTTTCATGTGTGTCATCGCGTACGAATATATCTTAGAAGTTTATATGATGACACTCTTCAAAAATTAGCCAAATCCATCCAGGTCTACACATATGTTAGCAACCCTCAAATAAACATTCTGAAATCATCTTTAAAGCAGACGAGATCTCACTCGAAATTCCTGCCGGTGGTGGCGGGGTACAGCATGGACAGCTTGAGCTTCTTGTCGGGCCCGACGATGAAGACGGCGCGGCAGGTGAGGGGCATGCCGTCCGAGGTCTGCTCGTCGGGGTCGATCATGCCGAGCTGTACTGCCAGCGCGCGCTTGTCGTCCGCGATGATCGGGTACGGGAACTGCGTCAGTTTCGCGTACGCCTTGATGTCCTGTAAGATTTACAGTGAAAGTTTTGCTGCGAATATTTGGCGCACTACGTGATAGGCCTACCTGCGCAATGCATCTGTAAAACAAAAACTATATCGGATAATGACCAAATGTTGAACAAATACTCGAATAGATTAAAGAAAATAAATTCAAACGGTAATGAAACTTTCATTCCCTCAGAAAAATTACGATTTTGAAAGACTAGAAGGCTGGAGTTTTATTGGCGATAAATAACAAAAGAAATGCATCACAATTACATGACATGAGAATGCGTAGTACCGACAGCTACGCCTTGCAGATAAGCAACAAAATTTGTTATAATTTGTTCCGTCAAAATAAAAGTAGTTTTCATTGATTGAAACAAGCATGGAAAGAAGGTACAGTTAGCGTTGAGTTGAAATTTACAATACCTGTTTTACGCTCGAGTTACCCCGAGATTTCCAAGCCCTCACGCGTAACTCTCCCGGTTTATAACAAATCGCTATACCCTGGTGATGTAAAATATTCAAAACTGTGTGCAGTTTGCCAAATCCGGAGCAAGTGAAAATTACCAACATGTTTACTTTGTTTTGTGACTAAAGATAAGTTGAGTTCGGTCTGCGACTTCAGGCTTTACAAATCTCTCCCAAATTAACCTTTTTCTTACACTTAAAAGTCCTCAACTTTGAACTTTTTTCAAATAAAATATGACCACAAAATGATGCAGATTGTCTTACATGTAATCCAAGTTCTCTTTCAAATAAAATATTTGAGTATTCGAATTTTTCATTCAAAAAAGCTTATACATAAAATTGCGACTCGGAAATAGCTACTCTGGCAGTTTCAAGCTGCCAGACCAAGCCATAAATGAAGAGCATCTCATGATTTTTTTTGCTTGTCCTCCTTTGAGCACAGAATGAACATCTGAAAACATGAGAATGAATTATCAAATAAGTAAAACAAATAAAACAGTATTCTTTCAAAATAAAACCGTAATTTGCGAAGCCAACACGTCAACTTTCAAAGTAGCAAATGTGAAGAGAACCAAACCTCGATCCAGCCGATGTGGTCCTTGACAGGATCGCAGGAGAGGGCGATCATCTTGCAGGAGCGCTTAGCGAACTCGGGCGCGAGGGCGGCGGCGCGGCCCAGCTCCGTGGTGCACACGGGCGTGTAGTCGCGCGGGTGCGAGAACAAGATTCCCCATCTGCGGGCAGAAGTACGAGTGCTCTTGTACAATACTATTTCACGCAAAAAGCAGTGGCAGTGGAAAGTTTCATATACCCTAACCCTGGAGAATGATCAATAATGTTAACTTTTCAAACAAATATTAGCGAGTTGAGGCATGAAAAAGTAGAATCATCTTGCAGATGGTTGTGTATGTACAAATCCAGACTATATTTCTCAAGATGAAGTTCGTAACGCGCCAGAGAGCAGCTCGAGAAAGAAGTTGGAATAACGAAGAAGATAATAGAAGTTTGGTAAATTTGGTGTTAAAAAGTTTCTAATACTTGATAGAAATTACTCAGGAAAAAACATGCAAGAAAAACTAATTAGACGATTTTTTATTAAAACACTCATTTAGTCATTGAAGTAACGGTCCTTGAAAATAGAACAAGTTTTTAACAATTTTTTCACTTCATCACTGCTTTCAACGCGACCAAGCGCATGAGTTCGAATGCAAAATGAATGAATAGTTGTGATTAGTCAGCAGGCATGTTCCATAGCAAGATTTTCTCGAAACTGAATTGACAAGCCTCGAGTACCGTATTATAAAACTATGAACCAACATTTGCCCTTTCTGGCTTCGGCCAAAATTTTACTGAACACACTAGGCAATTATGAGATTTGATGATTAAAGCCAAGTGTCACGTTGTTAGTACGAACCAGAGGTACACCGTGCAGAGTTTTCCAGATAGCCTCGAAAAGTGCAGTAAACTTTAAGAATTAGTAGTAACACTTTACAGCAAGCAGGAATATTATAATCCCCACAGTGCATGCAATATCTTGAACAATATAATGAACACATTCCTGCACGACTAAGCTGGAGACATGTGCTCTTGTGCACAAGGACATGTATGTAGGTGTTAAGTATCAAACATATCTCTTGAATCAAAATCTGTCATTGAGAATTAAAGTAGCAGCACAGAACTTAAACCAGCGAAATAGAACACCCACTCGATTTATGTTGAAAACAAAACTACACAATCGATTCTTTTCCCCTCAAGACAGCACCAAAGATGAGCTCTTCACATTTTATTTAGTATCCAGATCTGACCAAGAACACTTTGAAGTAGAAAGTGTCATCTCACAGTTATAAGTTTGCAGATTTAACTTCATATACTTACAACAATTATAACGCGAGTTCCACCTTACCCAGAGAGGATATCAGCTGACACCGAGAAGTTTCACTACACCCAACACCTAAATCTGGTGCATCCAAAATAATGACAATGGAGAACTCGCACCACAGTTGAAACGCTCGTAAATAAAATGATTTTTAAATCCTCAAATAATGGGTGTTAAAAAGCTAACTCGTATCAACATATGAGAAACCTAATAATTTATTTCAAACTTTTACAGCATTCGTTAAAAATGAGTCATTCGTTATTGAGGATTTTTGGGATTCTCATAATGAAAGTTTATTCATCGAAATACAATTATTAATAACATTTTGAATTTAGGAAAAGCAAATCAATGACGCAATATCAATCATAAATTAAGCTTTTTTTCCTGTATCTTACAGAGGGAAGTGTATCGTGGATCAACCTCGGTAACATAGATTTCTTACACATGATCAACAACTACAGAATACAGAATACTAGAGCGGAAGGAACTAACATAAATTTTCGAGATAGGAAAAACACCAAGTTACTCACGAGTCTCCAAGCCAGTCATGGAACTTTATTTTGCCCTCCGTCGTCTCAGCTTCAAAATTAGGGAAGATATCGCCCAAGTTTACCATTTTAGTTCGAGTAAATATAATCTTTATTCAACAGTTCAATATTTCTGAAAAGAAAAAACATTGTTAGCATGGAAGATATCAAGTAATAAAATGTCGAATTACAATGATCAAATTTCCATTGGCTTTAAAATTACATTTAAAATTGAATTTGTGTTCAAGTTCAATCTTCCAGAGATTGAGCTCATCACAAATGGGTAGGTAAATTACTTCTATTAGCGTTTGAAACGTGTGACGCAATGATGTTTCAAATGAAATAACAAAACAATATGTATAGATGTACTTGAAAATTTGAATGTGCTTCAAAAAGCAGGCTTAGGTATAGCAAAGAAAAAACCTGAACCTTCTCAAGAGATCAAAGCAATACAAATTTAGAGCAATACGGAAAATTAAATGAACCCCAGTCAAATATTTAGATGAAGAACTTGCGTACTGCAGATACGATATGAATTTACCAATTGCACTTTTGAGAATTGAAACAAACCATCTTTTAGTGCTTGAATTTCAACTGTATTTACGTAATACACAGAGGTTGAGGGTAAATTATGGTACACACCAAAAAAGGAACTCAAGAGAACAATGAACTCATGTCAGATGGGAGCAGATCAGACCGGATAGCGTAATATCAAGACCCAAATGGTAATTGCCAAGTTATCATGCGCACACAAATGGCGGTCGAACTAGTAACAACGAAGCGACACAAAGTCAGCCTGATAAGGTCAACACGCCCGGATAAAGACATGGACTCAGCATGTTGAACGCTTTCACTATGTGGACGCTGAGAATCGGCAGCTGATGAATGTATTCTTTGTGGTATGGTCCCTAACGATATCGCACACACAATGTATCTCAAGGAAATTTCGTGTCGAATGAAAGTAGATGAAAAGCTGGGGTGCCGGTTTCGGATAGTTGTCAACACCGAATGTTATCAGCCTCATTTGGACTTTAAAATTAAATGCTTGAGAAAAGCCCAGGCACGGTTGACGCGAAATTCAAAACTATGAATAATACAACTTAATTTGCTCTTATTCATTTCAAAAACGATAATGTACAACACTAACATTTTTATATAACTGAACGTAATTCAAACGGAAATGCTGATGAATGACCTACGTGCATGATATTCAAAAGTAGAACTAGTATGGGATTACGCATTAAATTGTTACATTAGATAAAGTTAGAGAACTAAGTTTACGCCTCCCTAACTACACCAATAAGGTGTTCCGAAGAGAGGAAGAAAAAATGCATCATTCAGTAAAGAGCTAAGTGAACAGGAAATCTGTGCACAACGTGGGTTCTCACACAAAATGCCCTGCACATAAAAACAGCAAGTGTTGGAAAAAAGTTTAATTAAAAAAAATTTAAGTTGAAGAGCAAAGTAATGGGTGTTGAAAAAAGGAAAGCAATGAACCGAAAAATATGGTTCGTGACAAAAGAAGCACTCATTTTATAGCAAACAAAGTTCAGCGCTTACCAAACCTTATACTCGTGTCTCATTTTCCGACTGGGAGCACTAGTTCCCTTTGCAACAACAGTTGTTTCCTCCTGAGGGATTATATTCCATTCTTACTGCCATTTATCTGTAAGCATTACGTCTTTATTCTATGCAGTTGAGGTGCGTCCTATATGGTCAGTTTTTTGGATATGTATGGGAGAAAAATTAGTCAGGTCGAACACATGCTCAAATTTTGAATGAGCACGCCGAACTTTCGACAGAAGCGTGGTAGCAGCAAACGCTCGTGTGAAAATCTACGGAATTCGCGGAGCGAATATTTCTTACTATATAAATGACACAAGTTTCACATTAACTTGGGAGTTTAATTTTGAACTAACGTTTAGATAAGGAAGGGCGAATATTTTAGAAGCATTATTTCACGTAGAATTCCTTTAATAAAACAATATAGAAATTCATAATAACTCTCCATTTCTGATCATTACAAAATTTCCTTATTTGTTAACACTTATCAATAATTTGTCAACGAAGTTTCCAAATTATGCTAATTCAAGACGTCATCTTCTACCTTTGAAGATCGGATTGAAGAATTGTATAGCGCGAGTGCGACATGTATGATTTCAACATAAGAAGTGGGCATTTTCAAGAAACGAATGGCGCATAGGATCTGAAACGCGTAAGTCAGCATTTGGGTAACCTTCTCGTGTCGCAACTCAGCTGTAGTACATCTTGGCCATGTAAGGCTCTAACCCATGAACTCTCGCCGTTACATTTAACACAAGATTATATTCCATATTTTATACGAGCTGTAAGGGTTTTTGTGCGCCACGGTGGCAAAACTCAGGAAGTGTTGAAGACTATCCCTTAGATTTGTGTTATTCACTAATTTTTGCATGAGAGCCACTTCGGTTAAACGTATTGAGAGAGCCGCAGCTAGTGTTAGTTAGCGTATAATATATAAATTAAACATATAATAATAAATTACTTTATATATTTTTCGAGAACCGTGAACTGAGTCATCACAAGCCGCCAGCGGCTCGCGAGCCGCGGAACCAATACCAAAGTCTTAGATCCAGAAATACAGACAATAATTAATTGAAACTCCATAAGAGACTACTATTGACGTCTCGTATTGCACTACAGTCATCCTCCAATAGCGCCACCTATTCCTCCGACGGCTCTCTCTTTACTGAAAGCCATCCCCAGCCCAGCAACACTACAGCCTCATGCATCTCCGTGGAAAGTAGCAACCGGGACCTGCGTGACCGCCACAGCGAGCAGCCGTTATATCTGCCGGCACCCGGCACACGGCAGCTGCGAGCTCCCACGTTATGCAACAACTGCCGCCAGGGACATTTGATAGGCGCCTTAGAAAATGACTTATCAAAGACCTTCTATAAAAAACTACCTGGATATGGATTTAAAGCTCTTAGCACTGAGCTAAGCAATCATATACCTCACTTTACATTTACTTCGAAAAACAATGCTCATGAAATTTGTCTGAAATGTTTGTAAAATTGCCTAAGTTGTAATGAAATTGACAAATGAAATACACAGGCTCTAAAACACACAAACTATCTTTTAACTCTCAACTATGTAAACGAGAAACCTTACATTTAAATGCAGTAAAAATTTGAATAATTGAATTCTACGACCATATAATATTTGGGGTAAAAATATTCAAACCACCGAGAGCATATCTTACCGATACGGACAACGTTAAGTAAACATGAGACACAATGCCTGTTTAGAGCATTTCGAGACTTGATTTCGAACAAATAAATATACACACACGTTCAAATACAAGAGTTGTACACATTAGTTGGCCACCAATTCATCCAATTGGTCACGTTGAAAATGACCTTACGTGATCGTAGAGCTGAGATAAATCCCGAAGTATGGGAGAAATCATTATTAATAATAAAACATTTTTCGCTGTAGATAGATTGACACGTAACACTAGATTTTCTTCTTCTCTTAAACGAAACTGGCATCCTGCAAATTCCCTTGCATGTCAAATTATATTTTTCCAAAATTTTCATACACAAAACTAGATTTATGATATGACTTTGTTACACCTTGTTACTAAAGAAGTCTGTTGTAAAGAAATCAATGTAACCCAAAATTAAACAGTCTTTTACAGGAGAGTAACCTCCGCCTTCGAAGGTTGGGTTCTTACTGGAAGTGGTGAACCCCCTTTGGCGCGGGGGACAAGAATGAAGTCTGGTAGGAGGAGACGAAGAAGCAACAACTTGAGCTATACTGTGTAACGGAACCGGTCTGTTCTGGCGTCGGATCCCAGAAA
Organism: Morinoia aosen; assembly: GCA_030386875.1. NCBI lineage: Eukaryota > Metazoa > Arthropoda > Malacostraca > Amphipoda > Talitridae > Morinoia > Morinoia aosen. The sequence goes on along the minus strand of CM059577.1, from coordinate 20,309,887 downwards.
CATGCTTTCGTGTTCATGTCTAATCTGACGTTCCCGGTCGAGTCAACGGTCTCAAAAAGCTCATACTATAGAAACTTATCAGCGATCAGCAGTAATTTCTGTGCACAGATAACCCTCCAAGTTATCTAGGAGTCCAATGAAAATACCGCAAACACAACTGATCGTCCATCGCTGAGATCACAGACTCGATAACTTTCACTACACGAAACCGGTTAAGTATCAAAAAATGTAACATGCTTCAATATTTGAATACAATAAAAAGTTCTTCCAGCCTCTCAACAACGCTCGTGGCTGATGTAGCAAATGATATCAGTGATTCCTTCATTTCAAGGTCAATATGCAAGGTAGGCCTATAGGTATTTTTTTCGAAAGCTTCTCAAATACCGAAAACAAAAAAAATACTCTAATTTGCTAACTTCCAACTCTAACCAAAGTAGTGATACGAGCGAAAAGGAAATCCACTTATCTATGCTTACTGAAAATAAACAACAGCCAGCCCGCAATGAACAACATATCTGTGGGCCTAGTTTCTATAGCAAATTTGTAAGGGTAAATCACGGAATGGAGTAAAATGAAGTGACTCATATGCACTAGATAGTTTAGTTCATCATAGAGACACTAACTTCAACGAGGTACGTACATTGACTGGGATCAACAACGCAGGGATAACTCCATTTTGATACTTTGGAGACATTTGCTAACAGCACCATAAAGATGCGTAGGAAATAGCTGCACCGCAACACGTTATCGTAGTTGAGGTTAATGCGAGTGCCCTACACTCACTTCCGCAGGAGCGTACGCTTGTTTTACACTAAAGCCTGACGCATTTCAACAGAAGCGGTGCCGCACGGTCTTAATCGAAGACAGAGATAGACAGAAATTCGTTTCATAATATGCAAAAATCTTCATTTATATTTTATTATTTTCCTTAGTACCGTCAACTTAAATTCCTCTGAAATATCTCATTAATTTATTCTCGAAGAGAAATAAAATGCTTGTGAATATTGACTTGGAGTTTGATATATGACATCCTCTTGGTAAGACACGAGCGGAGATCTGAGAGAGCGCAATTGGCCAACTGCAAGCGTGGTCCATAACGTGATAACCAATACTAGAAGCTATATTTTGGGATCAAGGCAGAACTGAAAGTAACATGATAGAATGACAGTTGTTCCTAAAATTCTGAGTTAATGACACAACCTAGAAAATAATAATGACAAAATAATTTAACATTATAATAAATCAAAAGAGGTATAAGAAGAATTTCCATGATTAACGTGAAGACAGCATCCAATTCGAAAATGTCGGAGACGTAGGCGGGGTGCTGGTGTAATGGTGGCGGAGGATAGCAGAGCAGATAAGGGCGTGTAGATCGAAGAAAGAATTTAGTACATACCATGCGGGGACGGATACCACATATTTATTTTATGCATTCATTTTCGCTTAACATCATATGTAGAGCGGCCTAAGTCATGCGCTCATTACAATACTTATCCTTATTACTTCGCTCTTTAATACGAAACTAAAATGAATTTTGTACAAGTCCAGGATTCTATAAGAGAAAGCACCAGTTTTAAGAGGAAATACCTCTGATATTAGAACAGAAATATAACATCAATCATATGCTGAGTTGATATTTGACATTATTTATACAATACTTAAACCTAAAATTTGACTAAAAATAGCAGTTTCGTAAAATTCAGATCCAATACATTTAAATTTTAGCATAATAAAATACAATGTAATTCGAAATTCAAAGAAAATTCACAACGTTCCTCTTCCCTCCTCCGACAATAAGAAAATAAGTCTCGTACAAGCTTCATTCAAAGACAACGCAGAAACAACGCTGCGTAAAAGAACTCTGTAATCCTTCGAGTAGTCTGGCTATGGGGTTTCCCAATCTCTCGCAGTACAGAATTTCATTGACTGTAAAATAATCATTGAGGGAATTTTGGCCGACCTGACACTTGTTCGTACCTAAGCAGGATTCTGAAAACATGTATTCACGACATGAACTGAATTTAAATTGAGTAACCTGAATGAGATTTGTAATGACTCTCAGTCGTAAAGAAACAGGAGACAAATATTTCTCGGCATCGCTAATTTTAAAGCGTTCTTTATAGAGCATGTTCTACGTGCTGCCTAAAATCATCTACCACGAATTCATCAGAATTCAGGACTCAACACTACGTTCAAACACATCATTAGAGATTCATTCATATAGTGCATAAACCATGACCGAAGTTTTAAGAATAGGGTTCAAATCACTTAGATGTCACCAATAGCTCTCCCACAAGTGAGATGCCTTCGGCTGGACTGGTGTTCGTGGAGGCAATTGCACTCGCATCACGTATGAGACTTAATAACAGTATGGGTCGCGAAGAATGTCGTGGAAGTGGGCTTAGAGATGTATCACAACAATGACTTATTTTTAATATAGGCACGGATTGCTCTTCATATTTATTAACATAATGTAACTGAAAATGTTTTCCTTCTTCTTTCACAAGTTCGATACTTATGAAAATTACAAATCATGTTACTACACGTACTCACTTTCATTACCGATCTCAACAGATGTGATGTTGGCAGAAATTTTACTTTCAAACGAATAAATATTCACCGAGGACGTTTTCCCAGACCTCTACGAAGTATTAGCAATATTTCACTCAAAACTGTAATTACAATAGAGAATCTTAAATAAATGAATGAGGACTCATCCTAGGTAGAGTGTTTTAGAACTCATAATTTCAATTTTTCTTGAACAAAGAAATAAATTCATTGATACTAATGATAAAGCGAAGGCCTTTAACTAAGTTTATGGATCCGTGGACGGATAAGACCTCTAAGCGGAACAAGACAAAGTTCAGCAGAAGAGCTACATTTCTATTGTATGTTTTATTAACAAACGCGGAAAAAGCGAGTAGAACTCAGCAACAAATTATCTCACAATCATAGTGGGAGACGCAGAATGAAAAACAGAAAGGAAAAACTACACACTTTAAAAAATTTACAAGCCCATGAATGGGGCGAAATAAATCACGGTCAGAAAACAAGCGATCCAAAGAATCATAAGAGAAGAGGCTAAAGAAAGGAGACCATACTGAAAATACCTATAACGCGCGTTCAGCCTCGGTGAACTGCCTTAACGTTGTGAAGCACGGTGACGAGATGGGCATCAAAGCCCGATTTTTAAATTTTAATGAATTTTAAATGAAAATGGTAAAATTTGAGTGGGTTTGTCTGAAAGAGGGCAATATAGCTGAAATGAAAAATTTTGATGGAACTTTCGTTCCGTGCGTGGTACAGAAACTATGTTGACAGATAATGTGAAGCTGAAAAACAATTTTGTGATAGAAGGTGGTGCTCCAACTCACCTTCATGAAATGATCCACTACACAATGTAGTAGTAATTTTCGCACCTTAAATACTCCTCGGAACGTCTGTTCCCTTGAAAATGAAAACTCAACGGAATTTATGCTTTTTAAAAAGTAGTGAAATAATCATCCTTAAAATAGTGCAGAAAATCTAGTGCACTGAACTGAAACGTACTTAATGTCGTTGGAAGACTAACCAAAACACACACGCTAATCAGCATTGTTTGTAGACCCCGGTCCTACATCCGGCGTTCGCACGTAGCTTACCTGCGGCATACTCCCGTTACATTCCACATAACATTTAGTATCAACTCGGAATGTTCCTTACATCCCAAAGCTATAAACTTCAGGGCACAGATAGCAAGTGTACGGATGGTAACCATTAAACTAGGAGGATGTACACCAATGAGGCAAAGATACTCTTCATCTTTTCCGTGGTATTGACCCGAGCTACGCCAGTTTCGCAGCAAAGTTCAGAGTAGTAAAATACTCACAAATTTTATGACCGGTAGGATGAAGTAAGCCGAAGAAAAGAAAAAAGAAAATAGAAATAAATATTTATCATCGCTTAGAAGAAAAGATGTACGAGGAGTTTCAGTGCATCATGGACTTGACGTATTTTCTTCCATGACGAATGGAATACCGTCACAGGTTTCCTACTAAAACTTCTTACGAATTTATTTAATTTCTGGTGTACGATCTACTATAGAATTAATTCAAGCCAAATTAACACTTTGACTGCGACGTGCGCCACCGGTGGTACACAGAGGTAATTTTCATAATGCTGCTGACCGACCGGTAGTCGCCAACTCAATTTTCATAAATACTTAAGCAAAGCTAAATGAAGGCACGATCCAGTTCATGTTTAGGATTTTTAAAATATTTTACTAAAATTAACTTTAAATTTGAATTTGGCGTTGAACTTAATATTTAGTTTCCGAAGTCAAAATTTTGAAAGTCCATGGGACAGTGCCTTTTTGGGCTTCAATCTTCGTTTTTTTTTTTTTGTCTGCTGACGTGGCAGTTCCAGCACAAAGAAAAGAGCTAAAACCTGATTAATTTAGCAATAAAATACGATTAACTTGCAAAATTTCTGCTTAAAACATGAAATAATAGCAAAATGTAAAGTTGCACTACATAATTATTTCATATTGGACTTATTATAAGCGGAATTGAAATTCGACCTGCATAATGTGCAGTTTGCCATGAAAGTTTTCTTTTCCAGGAATACAATACTAAAATAGAAATCTTTTGATGACTAACTGGCTTAAGTTTTTTTATCCTTTTTCTCCATATCACATCATCAACTGTTGTAATGCGCTCAGAGAATAATATTCAATACAACATGCGTTTGTGACGAGTAGAAAACACTGCTCGAGTCTTGCTAGGGCCTAAATGGAAACGAATATAAACAATAGAAGAGGAAAATTTTACTATTTCTTCTGGAAATGTCAAGTTTCAACAGACGCCCACTATGGGGAAAAATATTTCTCCATGCAATATACACACTCATACTAATAATAAAGGGACTCATTCAATGACGCTACACTTACGGAAGCTTTGGTTATGTTAAAGTTTGCCATCTTCGACAACGCCGGTTCCAGAAGTATCAAGCGTGATTGACAAGCACAATCCGTTCGAAGTACTTTGCGACTGGCAGACGCATCCATGGTGGTATTCATAATCAGCATGTCTTCTTAATGACAGGTGACAGTTTCTGTGCTATAAAAACATAGAACTCATCTCAAATAAAGTTAATTTATAAGAAAAGGCAAAAACTTAGGTGTGTATTACTATCAATGTGTAATAAAAGGAACAAATTAAATCACAATACTATACATAATTTATTGATACGCATAGTTTGTCTATAAGTGCGTGCGATGTACAAAGTATTTGTGATTTCCCGTATTTCTTCTAATTACAACAACACTTTAAAAAAAAATCAGTGGTGAACTGGGTTTTTTAACGAAGTTAAAGCTTCTCTATGAATGTGTTAGAGTGTGTCATTATCATGTGTTTCTAACATGTTTCCGAATACGTTCTACAATAGAAAAACTTTTTCAGTGTTTTAGTTGAGGTTTCTCAAAGATAATAATTCCATAATATTTTGAACTCGATGCCAATCCAGCATTTTGAAGAATTGCAATTTTCCAAAATAAATTTTTCCTTATGCACTCGAAAGAAATGTCATAGTTTTTCAGAACTTTTCGTACCGCTGAAAACAGACAATTTTTTGGAATTAAATCAAATTAATTTTCATTAGAACCTTGAAATATTTCAAGCTGAAGACACCTCTCTTAGTTACGTGTTTGCTTTTCCAGGCTAGCGCCAGGAACTGAATAATAAAAACTATTGATGTTCAACGTATACAGTCTCGTCACTGAACATGATCAATTAATAGCAGACAAGGTATAAATTAATTGAGGATTTTTTAAGCATATAATATCTTTTTTTCATATTTATATATAGACCAATTTCGCACAGAGAGTTCAAATTCCTTCAGGAAACAATTTAACTCATCTCTAATTTACCAAGTGAAAAAGAGCTGAGTTGAACGCGTGTTTTAGCAGACGATAGCTGCTGAGTACATCGTCCTCTGCCATTACGGTTCCGGATTTTCGCTGCCATCGACTCCAGTAACCGCTGGCTGGTCATATGGGACTTGTGACGGGCGGAGGCATCAGTTTGTTAACACGTCCCGAGGAAAAGTTGGCATAGTTTGTTTTCTAAGCCCCACGAGTGTTTTCATGAAGTTTCATTGATTTAGTGAACGCCTTTGTACCTCTCAAACGCCGTCTTCCACCGTCTAAATTGCAGGTGAGCAAGACTATACTATAGATTATACAATTACCAATTAGAGTATTTATATCACGGTGAAAGACGTTGATAATAATTATTCCTATTTTTTAATTCTAAAGAAAAGTATAATACTACTGAAGCAAGTTTTTCATCCCAAGTTCAACCTTACAACACGTTTCGTACTGATTCCAGTCGTTATAGCCCACAATAACATCGTTTTAATTTCGTAGCACACGCGTATAATCTCACGATAATAAGCTGTGAAGCTACTACTGATTCAAGTTCATGAAGGCATTTCATGAGATACAATGAAGTTAGAGTTCAAATATGGTTGTGTTGAGCAGGAGCACTGAACTGAGAATGCAGGACTACGCTGGGCTGGCGGCAGCAGCTGCGGCGCTGGCGTTGCTGTGCTGCGGCGGTGTGGCTGGCATCAACTCCAAAGGCCTCACGCCGCTCGACGGCTGGTCCTTTGACAAGGTAACATTTGTGACCGTAGTGCAGTGTTATTCACTAATTTTTGCTAGACAGTCTCTTCGGTTAAACGCATTAATTGAGAGAGAGCCACAGCTACTGCAAGTTAGCGAATATTATATGAATTATGTATTGATTAATTAATTTATATATTTTTCGAGAGCCGTGAGTTGAATCATCGCGAGCCGCGCAATGAAAACCACTGCCGAAGTGTTATTCTCTAGCATGTGTTTTGTGTGATGAAAGATGCCTGGTGTTCATGGTTGGATTCCAATGGGCTGCTACACTGAGAGAAATTTCGACACATCTGGGTGTGTCAAACGGTTATTTAGAAATATTTGGATACACATTGAATTATTTCCTATGACTACACATTAAAGCGGTTGAGAGACTTAAAGCACTTATTCACGTTTCAAATGGTTCAACATTATTTGTAGAAAACCGAACTTTGTTTCAATTTTGGGATTGGGGTACAATTCTCCCCAAAAAACCTTCATATCTTCGCTATTTTTTCTTCTAATTCTTGGACATTGCATGTATATCAGTGTTTTTAGTTGCTAGTCCAAGAAAGTGAAATATTCATTTGAAGTAATATTGACTTACGTTAAGTATGTCATGGTTGACACACTTAAGTGTGTCGTATAAGCCCATGACACACAAAAGTGTGTCAAAATACATAGGCTAATCATATCTATTGTTGACACACTTTTGTGTGCCGGTTTTGCGACAACTTGACACACAAAAGTGTGCCGCTTTTGCGACAAAATTTTTCTCAGTGTAATATTCATCTCATGTTGAATTGATGCTTTTATACATCCGTACGCAGTGTGAAAAAAAGTGATAAATTTATTCGAAAATGTTCCGGAGTTTTCAGATTCAGTATCAGCCCTTGAGCAAAAAGATTCAAATGGATGGTCTCTTGTATTCTAACGATTCTAACGTGTGTTTTGAATTTGAGGGACTTTAGATATGTAGCGATGTATAATGAAAAATTTGCAGATATTATTAAACTTTCAGTTTATAATGTCTTTTTTACATTCCTGTTCGTATTTTGTTCTTTATATCTGAGCCGATACAATTAAATAAGTTTTTAGGGCATTTATTCGCGATAAGGAATGGTAAAACGGTTAAACTGAACCAAACCCAGACACAAAGGGGTTCGGGGAAAATGAAGCTATGATGAAGCTATGAGCCTTGTATGTTAGACTCTTGGGGACTCTTGATACAAATAAGGGAATCTTGAATTGAAGTTTGGACTCTTGGGGGACACTTGATACAGATAAAAAACTCTTGATTTGTATGCTGGACTCTTGATATAAATGAAGAACTCTTGATACCAATTTCAGAATGCACTGTCGTGCTCAGTTTTTCGAGGAGATTCCCCCGTGCTATAGGCAGTCAAAGCTCATTTTGTATATTCAATTTTTTTTTCGTAAAGTAAGAATAAAAAAATCAATTTCTTCACAAGAGTTGGTCTGTAGCTTAAATTGATGTGCTTCTTCGCGAGAAACGGACAATAGCGATTTGAGTGTTGGGGCGATTTTTTGATCCGTTCAATCATCGATAACAAAGTAAATTTTTCTCACAGCGTTTGCTATAGAATTTAACAAGTCTTCGTTTCATCGAGAGTATTACTTACATTTCAAAATGCTCTCTGACAACTCCTACAATTTACCTTTTTATTAGAATGTTGGTTCAAATAAGCACAGGTGAAAGAAACCTCAGTATTTGCATCCTTCAAAGAGGATTAAAGGAGCTATAAATGAGCCATCGGGGCTTCCATCTTTCTACCTTATTTTGCTTCTTTCGATTTTCATGACATCTATGCTATCTCTTTTCTATTCTTCCTTCTTCTTCACTCCTAACTTGTTCTGTTCGTAGGATATCTTCCGTGAGAACATACCTTAAGTACACATTTCCTGTTTCTGCAGCTCATATGGCCCTTTCTCTTAGCTCTCTTGAAAACATCTTTATCGTGGCTAGGGAGCTTAAGCAAAGCTAATTTAATACAATAACAGTTGGAGAGCGTTAATCAAGCAGTAAGAAACAGATGGATATGTTCACTTACATACTTCATATCGCGTTCTCTCTCATACTCCCAAAACGCACACACCATACCACTTCTGCTGTTGATATACGGTATATCTTTTGAATTACGTCGAACTTCTCACGATGTATGTGCATAATTATGTCATGCACCATGAGAATTCAGACCCATTTACCTATGTCGGTTTACGTGCTGCTTAACAAAACGTATACTTAACACTTTGACTGCGACTACAAAATATTAAGGTCAACACCAAACTGAAATTTAATGTCAACATTATTGTAGTAAGCTAATTTGGAAAATACCAAACATGAACTGGATCGTGCCTTTACTTAGCTTTGTTTAAATATTTATGAAAATTGAGTTTGCGACTACTGGCTGGTCAGCAGCATTATGAAAATTACCTCCGTGTACCACCGGTGGAGCACGTCGCAGTCAAAGTGTTATGACAAATTTAGAAGTTCACTTTGTTCCAGTGGTGACATCAGGCTTAACTCTCGCAAAGACTTGGCTTAAACTATCACTGTTCAAAGGCTCAAGATGCATACATTAGTCATGAACATTGGTTTAAAAGCGTTCAATGGTTGACTGGATAAGTTCTTAGCACTGGAAAACGATCTGAAGCCTTGAAAGCCAAAACTGCAAAAGATAAAACTTTCGGAACGCTTCGGAACGATAAAACTTTTAGTTGACGTTTCCCTAAAAACCCTCTACAAAATTATAGAAACGGCGATGACTTTGTTAAACGAAAGAGAACTAAAGAGCCTCTCGTAACACGGCCTTTAACTTCTCTGGAGCCGAAATACTTCACATTTTTTTAAAATTTGCAGCTTGTGGGTTTTTGGTGGCACGAGTAGCCCAGGGTTGAGTTTGGCGTGCCTGTGTGCTGGCTACAGTCCTCTGTATGTATTGTATGGGCTGTACAGGCACAGGTATAGCTCGTAAATTGTACGCTCTTCATATGCATTACCTCTAATTTACGGTGATTGCAAAAATCATGAAACAAAATTTCGTACACATATATGATATAAAATGCATGATAAACATATTTTAGTGCTGTGCATTTAAAAAACATGCTTTGTACGTTTGTACGTGCTTATAAAATAACTATTGCAGATTATTACGAGTCTCCTTGTATATTTTCAGCAATTTGTTTTCCATGTGTACGATGTAAAATTGAGGGTGGATGATTGATTAATTGGTGTAATTTATACTCCGAACAATTTTCAGTGCGCGAAATATGTCTAGTTTTTCGAGATTAATTAGCGCAAAGTACGATGTGTCGCGGAGGCAAACGAGTTCACGTAAATTCTTTCGTTGGAGGTATTACTCCACAAGTGAAATTTTCAATGCAGCCATACTCTGGCCTTACTTGCGATGTGTTGAATTTCTGAGTCAAAGACGAAGACAAAGACAAGAAATTAAAGGTCGAAGTTTTTCACAAGAGGGAGTAAAATATCATATTAGCATAGGATAATTTTCATTATTATTTAGAGCCAATTATCTCTTTATTGTCGCACTCCATAATAGAGACGTTTTATTTCCACTGAAGGGAAAAATGATTGCAGGATAAACTCGGTTACGAAACAATAACCATGTCTCCTCGCGGTGCAGTTCCTGCACATGCGGTTGGAAGTAGTTAATGAACTTAGCAGCAACGTCATAGCTCCAATAACGTCATAGCTCATTATTGACGATTTTTACTCACAGAGAAATGCAGTACCCTCTGTTCGGCAATGCAGAAGTCAGAGACTGGAGACTTTATCGTTTCAAGTTCTTCACCTGATAATGCCAGATAAAAATGTAGTACTACAAGATTCGCTCAGTGTTTCAAAGGAGAATGACGAAGATCGAGAAATATCTGAATTTTGGTTGAGTGTCTCTAGACTCGACGTAAATAAAGTTTGGACGCCCTCATCCGAACTACATTTTTTGTACATTGATCATATCTTAAAAATGACGGGTTTTGGTTTACTCCGCGGTTATATCCTATTGACAATCCACATTTGTAGGACCTTCACGGTTTAATTTTGACGTGTTTCTTTTTTAGCTATTGCACTCATGCACACATTTAAAATATTGACTCATTAGTGACGTGTGATAGGCGTCAAGTACAAATTCAAACACTTTTTTAGCATTCTTTCTGCTTCTCTTCGTAAATTTTAGAGAACGTAATGGTCGATGGTGCTAGCAGAATGTGACTTTTCCAGGTGATTTCGAAATTCAAGGCGGCTATTGTGAAGTTTGACACGGCCTACCCGTATGGGCCAAAACACGAGCAGTTTGCCAAGCTGGCGGCCGCCGGCCGGAGTTCACAGGACCTCTTGGTGGCCGAGGTTGGCATCAAAGACTACGGAGAGTACGAGAACGCGGACTTGGCAGAACGCTTCGGCGTAAAGAAGGAAGACTTTCCGGTGGTGAAGCTTTTTTTGCAAGGCAAAAAAGATCCCATCGATTTCAACGCACCTGATTTCAAGGAGGATGCGCTGAGAATCTTTATTCGTAAAAATTCTGACGTGTACATTAGTCATGAAGATTGTTTAGAGGCGTTCGATCGTATCGTGGATAAATTCCGAGCAGATGAAAGCGTCAACCAACGTAAGGCTTTGATAGAAGAGGCAAAAAAAGAAGCCCTGAAACTCAAAACTGTAGAAGACAAGACTTCAGCTGACATTTACGTAAAAATACTCGAAAAAATGTTAGAAAAAGGCGATGACTTTGTTAAACAAGAAAGAGCCAGAGTTAAAGGACTCATGGAAAAGCAGAAACTTTCGGAGGAAAAGAAAAAGAGCATGCAGACTAAATTGAATGTCTTGAAATCTTTTTCACACGATGAGCTGTAAAACAATTTATGTTTAATCATTCACTGTATACTTTCACAATCCTTCATTAGCCGTAGCACGCAATACTTATTGGTTGGCACCTCACATCACTGAAAACAATGGTAAAAACTTGAAATTGGACGATTAGTAATGCAACATCAAGTCTGGCTTGCCAATGAACAGTGACAAGAAATAATGCCGCATCACTAGATTTTTACAAATCTCAAAGTAATAAGTCAACCCATGAAAAGGAAAACGATATGCAATGTCGAGTTATAAAATTATTTATTCAAGAAGAGCAAGCTTTATTAAGTATCTAGATAAAACTCAATGGCTTATGGTGTGATCAACAGTCAATAATTTAAGCGTAAGACTTGCATTTTAATTCTCATAAATAGAGAGCTTTGTTTCCATGCTGCTGATGTAAAAACTGGTGTGTCTATCGTGCATTATTGCGTGTAAGGAGGCGATGTTCGGCGCCGAACTAGACTATTCAATCCCTTTTTATCGCAGATGGACCAAAATTACTTCAAATAAACTGACGAAACATTTTATATACTGGCCTCATTCAAGCCTCAGCTAAAAATACTATATACTCTACTCTCAATGTTGCAGCGGTAACATTTGGTGTAGAATATTCGCTCGCTGGCATCAAATGTTGGGTGGTGTTTGAGATGAGGTGAAGCACAAAGTATTACCAGTAACTCGTGGTGCATTACTTTACGTGATGTATTCTTTTGTGTGTTTTGCCAAAAATAACAGGAAAAAGTAAATACAGACGAAAATTTTACTCCTAGGCCTATATATTGTGGGTTATTGATATATATAACCCGTTATTGACTAATAATTCGTTTAAGCAATATTAATTTTCCTAACTCGTAAATTGGTGACGTGTTTCTGCATTTAAAAGACGAAATGAATTTGAGGCTGAATCGAGGGGGCTGAATTGCTGATGTTAGTTCCTAAAGAAATTTGTGAAGGTTGTAAAAAATCATCGAAACATGTGTTTTCACATTCAATCGTGCTCCCGCAACGGTGTCGGTGCATACGCCGTATGTAAGCAATTTTCAGTGTAGAAAGGTGAATTTTACTATTAGAAAGTATTTGAATGCGATTGCCGTTGTCTTTATTTTTTCATGAGATTTTCATATATAATAAACAAGCATGCGTGACTCCACACATAATAAAAAGAGAGTACAGGATCTCCCTCGACATATGAGCTTTTGCCGCAAATAACTGTTTAAAAACTTCAAATGTAGCTGTAAGCGAACAACAGTGTCAATCAAAAATACTGTCGCGAGAGAAAATTTTAACTTTTCATCCAATTCTCAAATCCTAAAACCTTTGAATCACAAAAAGCGCGTGATATATTGCACAGATCAATATCTTCAAAATGACTACAACCTCCCCAATGTAACGCTCAAGTCGCTTCCAGAAATTTTCCAAAATACACGCGACCATTTCCGACGTGGTTTCATGCCAGGTCATATCGGGGGCTCGCTGCAGAGCTCACTCCAACGTTTCGACCACTTCGTGCAGGACTTCAGAAGCCTGCCCCTGCAAAATCCCCCAAACAGAGAATTCATGAAGCCCATGTTGGTGGTAGGCGACGATCGTCTGATGCATTGCTTCCGAGAATATAGTATTTTGGAGAGAAAAATTAGATAGAAATATTAAGACAAATAACAATACTAGTGCGGAACAGAACGGACAGCACGATTCAAACAAAATGAATACAAGAAATTGAAAAACAAAAATGTTTCGAAGTTAATCACTTATGTGAATATTTTTGGTGGACCCTGTATTAGCGTAAACACAATCAAATCTCGTGAAGAACTAGTTATTTCTGAGTCAATCTCATTCTTTACGAAAGATACCTAGAAGTCATTTAAGAATACGAGGTTCATATAACAGAACATTTCTGCTGTCATCAAAAGTCTTTCGCAGCCTTAAGATATTGATGAAAATATTAACTTTGAAACAATGGATTCCCTGCAGCCATCGGAAAACCACAGCAGCCCTCAGAAGATGTTCAAATCAAGCTTGGCCGATATCATCTTGAACATTTGTTTTTCATGCGCATAACAACGAACACCAGAGTGCAATAACGATCATTACCCTTTTGTTGGGCCGATTGGCATAGCCCGAAATCAAACTGGCGATTTTGTTCCATGAACAGCCCGTGCTCCCAACCCATAGGCCACGATGACTTGGTGACTTTTGCAGCCACTAGACAACGGCTCTAGCCATCACAACCGTCTGCACCCATCACACGACCTTTGGTTGCTGTCAGAAAACTTTTGACAGCCATTAGTAGATTTCTGCAGCCATGAAAAACCTCTGCACCCATCAGAAGATCTCTTGCGTCATGAGAAGACTTTCAGCCACCGAAGACTTGTAGGCACCAGAAACCCTTGCTGGTATGTGAATCCCGTGAACCAATAGGAAGACCTCTGCAGCTATCAGGAGACATACCTCACGTAAATATCGAATGAAAGGTTAGACTAGTGCTGAGCTCAGTTGGGTAGGTCGATGGATCAATGGAGGTGAGTAACATTTTCTCGTGAGCAAACCATTCACTTTTTTTCATCACGGAACTTGTTTGCGTTTGGGGGCACTCTAAGGAAACGTCGATTCTTACTGCATAGTTCATGATGTGCAGCACAGGGATGAGTTCGAGATCGTTTAAACCCAAATATAGACAGTTGGCGTGTCCCAGTTGCTGTTGTGGAAAATAAAAAGATAATCTGGTTAATTTGGATGATCAATTCTATTCCGCTCTTCGGACATTTCTCTTTTTTGGTATCATTATCATGACAATACAAGTATGCAGAGGGCTCAAGTAAAGTGTGAAATTTATTTCAAGTCCATAAACGATGTAATTGTTGATGGAGCAAATTTTGCCAAAACATTCATTAACACAGTTGGCAGTCGTTCGAGTCTATCCTAAAAGAAACTTGTAGCGGCTGTTAAATATGCGGTATTAAAATTAATCCTTTACTCGCGATCAGTTGTTCAAAGGCAAATGTTATCAAACAGAAACTCGTGGCTCATAGGATTAGAGTCTACATGTGATTGCACTACAAATATAATATAAATGAATATGGTCAAATATTTCACCTTTGTAGAACTCATGTATAGGTATAGATACAGCATACTCACTACCTATCACTTATAATAATAAAAATTTCAGGCATTCATCTATAGTCACGAACTTATATCCAGTCCAAGGCACGTTTAAAAACGTGCAAAAGAAAGTTTATGTACTGTCAATTGGCAAATTCACGACGTTTTGGCGCTTCAGAATCCACAGAATTCGGAGGAGTAGAGTATTTACATACCAACTATCATGCTTAAAACTCTTCCGTGGGTCATCTAAGTTCCTCTGAAAGAAAGAAAAGAAAAACGTTTATTTCCAAGTTGCCACATGAGATACATGCCAACATATTGGCTTTTAAAAATTTCATCAATATAAGACGTCCTAAAACAAAAATTCCATACGAGGAGTACTAATTGACAAACCATCCGAGGTGTACAAATAGATAAGCCATACGAGGCATAATAATAGACCAACTATACGAGGCGTACTAATAGACAAACTATCAGTGGTGTACAAATAGATAGACCATACGAGGCATATTAATAGGCAAAATATACGAGGCGTACTAATAGACAAACAATACGTGGCGTGCTAATAGTATAACTCTGCCAAGGGGTGGTTGAATGAGAAACAAAAAATATCATCTCTGAGATATTTTATATTCCACGAGATGTCTAACAACTTATAAATAATTCGAATACTACTAAAGAATTCTTCGGAACTCCCAAGTTATTAGTTGAAATTATCGAAGTAAGAAAAAGACAAAGAACGCTATACCGGAGCAGATTGAAACACCATCGTAAATGACAATCAAATATTGGTTAGTCACTAAGTAATTTATAAGGAACATTGTGCAACACAGCACGCACATCTAGAAATGCGTAAACAAACTTACACTCAAAATAAAATGCATGGCTTGTTCAGCATACAAATATAGAGATAATTTTTGCATGAGCGCTTCATTTCATTTGTCCGTTTATACTTTTAATTTCTTCTATTCACAGAAATGCCCTTCGGGGCCGTGATAGATCGATTTATTAACCATCAAGCAAGCGCAATCAATTTGTTTATTTCTGGAGTTTGGTTCAGTGGCTGATCGCAGAGCTTTAGGTAAAATGTAATGTGTCCAGAGGTTTTGCTTTTACGCAAAAAATAGAAATAGAAACATATATATATATGCACATGTGCGTATATATAAGTGCGAAACGTGTGTATGTGCACACAGATACATAGACATTCATATTTGCGTGCGCGCACACATACACACACATGCACACACTTACACACACATATTCATATATAGTATACGTATTGAAAATGAATATAAGAAAAATACTGACAAAAATAAAAAAAATCTTGCTCTTTCTACATTTAAAATGACAGCCAAAGCTCTGTAATCGTAAGAAATAACAGGAGGAAAAACAACGAATAGAAAAATGACTTTGAAAGACGTATAAATGAATTGGTTTTTAATTTCCTAAAAGAAATTTTAAGAAAACTCAAGTTACCGTCGAGGAACAACAACAACAAAAGAAACATATTTCATATCTTCTCAATATTCTCTGCACATCATGCGGACATGGGTACATGGGATAAAATGAAGATACAGTGTAAGACGGTTACCACTCATGATTGACAAATATCTACAAAATTTTGGCAGAAATGCGTAAACAAACATATACTCACCATCAAAATTCATGGCTTGTATAACATACGGACAGAAAGATAATTTAACCACGATTCATATGCTCAAATTTCGTTTTGTTTCATTAATTGTATTTGACATTAATCCGATTCACAGAAACGCCCTCTGGGAAAGTGAGAGATCTATTTTTGAATCATTTCGCTAGTACAATAAAATTTATTAACCGGATAGTTTTTGCGTAAAGAAATGAAATAGAAACATGTATATCTATTTATGTAGATATATATATACCTACATACGTACACACATACATATCAATATATATACTTATTGAAAATGAATATAAGAAAAAATACATACACAAAATGAAAAGATAAAAAACAACCTACCATCTACTACATGAGGCATCCGTAGATGCCCTCATTATTATTATTATTATTATTATTATTATTATTATTATTATTATTATTATTATTATTATTATTATTATTATTATTATTATTACATCGAAAATGTCAGTTGAGCTCACTGTACTCCTAAGAAATTATTCGGAAGCTTTCTGAAGCTTTCGTAATTATCAGCAGACCTAAGAAGCGAGAGAACTGCTGAGCCTCTTGGTTTAATAAAGTACATTGATATGTAATTAACATCTCTCTGATGTAAGAGGATAATACCAGGGTAAATTCTCGGCTATTTCATTTACAGCTCATCACTCGACGGGAGTGATCAAGACCCCTTTCGTAGCGAGAGGAGGGAAGCTAATTCATTCAATTTTGTTACGTAGCATAAACGTAATGAAAAAATTTCGCAATAAAGACACAAAATTGTTTTGTGGACTAGCATAGAGATCAGAAAGATAGTTATTCTTAAGTCAGGTTTTGAACAACGAGCAAATTTTGCATTTACCCACAAGGCTAAGCTCTCCTGAGCAGATCGCGCATACCATTATTCATTACGTGTTCGAAGTTATTACTTCTCACTTTTCGTGAAAAATTCAGCTCTCCCATGGAAATAACACGCTCAATAAATATTTCCTGGTTATAAATTGATATTTAAACTTACATATAAGTCTATCACTGATTTTCGCTGTAACAGGAATTTTCTCTTTCAGAATTACACCATGATCTAAACCTCAAATGTCATTCGCTGGTAACACAGATAAGATTATAGGTTAATTTTAGCTTTCCTCACCACAACAACGTTGTTCTAACTAGAGAAAGGGTGAAGGCATCATTTAGTATGGAGTGGAGGAAACGAGTATTCTATGTATAAGGTACCCGAAATCCCCTCAGGGGGATACAGGTATTGTATCTATTGGAATTAGCGCTCCCAGGGGGACTATGTGAGGGCCCGAGCTAAAGGTTAGATAGGCTTCCTTTTGTTAAAATAGAATAGGTTTTTGTTTTGTTACGGACCAACTTTTTTCGGTTCACTGCTGTCCTGTTTTTCAGCACCTACTACTTTCTTCTTCCACTTTTTCTTGTTTCATGAACTTCTTTCTTAGCTTCCTGTTTCTGAGCACCTTGTGCACAGATTCCGTGTTCCCTCAACTCCATACTAAATGGTGCCTTCCTCCTTCCTCTCTTAGAACATCTTTGTCGTGCAATTAAGGGAGGCTAAAACTTTCTTATATAATAATAATAATAATAAAGGTACCCGAAATAGAAGTAAGTAATTTTATACATCCTTATTATTCAAAAGCTCGGTCACAATACAGTATCCTCTTCCTTAGAACTAGCACTTGAAATTCAATACCTGGTGATATCCGTGAAAAAAAGTTCTTGCAAAGCTTCAAAACGAATCTTGAATCCCTCTTTTTATCGGAATATTAATCACTTAGGTTATCAAGTCGGATCTTTTCTGCAACATGACTCATCGTGATGGAGGTCATTTGGGATGATTAATGATAAAGATCTTAAGTCTGATCTCAAGCTTTTCTTGAGATTACTGTTCACATCTAGCCTATATAAAAATATTACTATAAAATTAACTATCAAATCTTGAGTGAACAAATTCATTGATCAGTCTAGTGCGCTACTAGGTTAAGTGAATTAGGTTAAACATGATTGTACACCTTAAAATAGCGTTGGTGGTAGGATGCCCTTGAAGTCGTTGAACTTATTCGGGCTCACAGGTAGCTATACTCAAACTTGTCATTTGAACTAGACTTGAGAAACAATCTACTGCTGTATCGCGTGTGGTAAATAAATTGTTTATAATTGTATATTCTCACTCAAAAATTCCTTGACAGAAAAGCACTAAGTTGATAAGGAAGGTTGGGAAACTAGTTTCTTCAAGGAGAAAGTAGAAGGTGATGAAAACCAGAAGAGCAGCGGACCAGGAAAAAAGATGGTCTTAAGAAAAAGATATTCTAGTCTTGCAACAAAATAAAATACCTAACTCCACATTAGTGCACATTACAATGGATACAATAGTTGTATACTGCTGACAGTCTCTGTGAATAGATGCATGTTTAGATGTGGTCTTGTAACGAAATAAACCAGCTCATCGATAGAGACAAAAAATTAATAACGACTAGAAAGAGATATTTCACAAGCTCAAAGAAGAAACAACATTCCACTGCAGTTCGCCCTCTCCTCTCTGTTCTAATAAGACGCCGTACCCTTCTGCCTGTCGTTCGGGTGTTGGATCAATCGTCGTGAAAAGGTCGGACCACCTTACCTCGAGGTGGGTCGATAGAGGCTGACAAAGAAGTGAAATAACAAAGTATTTACTCATAATGGATGACTCTTGAGCTACACCTGACGGAACTCTACTGCTCAGCGTGAATAAATAAAGAAAAGTGGCTGCAGTCCCGTCTGAAGTGGACGAGTAGTCCTGAGGAGCAATGGAAGTTACCTACATTGAGGGTTTGGACTTATAGAACATGAAATTTGAAGAACGTGGATTTTCTTGGCGTAACAGTCATAGATAGTCTTCATAAATGAACTGTCTGGGAATTTTTCATAGGCAAACCGCTAGTATTATTGAGACATACAAAACTCCGAACGTAATAAAAAATAAACGTAGCAAATGAATGGTGAACTTTTTCTTTATGAAAATAATTTAGAATGAATTTGAAGAAATATGTACTTTCACTAAACAAAACAGGTTCAAAGCCAACCTCAAATTGTGGAAGCGAGTGAAAAATATAACGGAAGCACCGAAACATGAGTGTGTTGATAATATAGGGATTGTGACGAAACGTTTCTCAGACTGACAGAACATCTTGAGGATAATAGAAATGTAATTATTTTGATTACAGGGCACATTCCTGAATATTGAGCACTCACTGTTCTCTGAAATTGATAATCAATGGTGATGTGGGCAGTAATGAGAGGGCGTACGTTGTACTGCTAAAAACCTCGTGTGAAATTTAAAAAAATACTATTTCATACTGATCCTCGTCGCAACAGTAAGCTGTACAAAGAAATATCATAGCATGACAATGGAAAATTAAATCTGATATATATGACAAGCCAATTTTGCCCGTAAGTTATAGTTTCGTAGTATTATTAATCTTCCGTAGCCCCACGAATCTTGTGTAGTTGTGCTATCCGCCCATAATTAAGTTAATTCGATCAAGTAATGAAATAAAGATAAGGTAAAACGAATAATACCAAACGAAAAACACAGGTTGCTCTATTTTCTTGCATCTTTTTTTGTTATTCATATCACCAGAGGAGCCATTTGCTGACACTGAGCCGTAATTGCGGGGATTTCAACACAGGACTTTTTTGTTCCGGGAGAAACTATTTTTGCGCTACCAAGACAAATATCTGATAATACCTGGACCTAACCATATCGGTACCTGCGTTGCAAATGCATCAGGTATTTTCTTAGCTTGTCCGAAATTGAGAGTACCAGCTGAGCGGAACCAATAACTTTGCCGCTATGTTACATTCAGTAGTACACAGCCTCTTATGAGAAATCATAAGAGGGATGACAACGTTTCCATCTAAATACACCCAAGAATAATCATGAGTCGGTAGGGATCAAATTTTCTCCAGTGAGTAACACTTCAGGCTCGCCATGTTAATATTTTATAACTCCCTCGAGCAATGAAAGTTCGGTAAGGCGGTTTTTGAACCAGTTTGTAAACATTCGTCATGCTCGTATCATATTGGTGAGTTTAAACCTCCTTCACCACAACGAAAGTGATCTCAAAAGAGTGATGTGAAGGGACCATTTCGATTGTACTATAGAATACGTGAAATCTATGCCCATAGTATGTTCGTTCCCACACGAGATACTCCGAGCTTAGACAGAGCATGTTAAGAACGAAGAAAATGAAAGATCAAGAGATAGCGATGAAGGCATGAAAACAGAAAGAAGAAAAATGGGCATGAAAGGCTCGAAGGCTCATCTATGGCAGAAGTAGTCTTACAGGATCTCCCGTGAGGGTCGCCGGTCACATCACATAAGATACGATAGAGAAACTTAACAAATCTAAACCTATCGCCCATCCTATGCAACCCGAAGAGCGTCAAGCGCGCAGTAAAGAGAATGGGTAATGAGCCATGCAAGCATACGAAACATTTATTTCATGAAATCCACAAACCTTAATGCAAAAACGCTCCAACATGGTAAACAAAACTTCGTTGAATCAGAACGCATAATGGTTTTAGTTGACCATATTTAATTTAGAAGATCGATTCCAATGAGTTAAAGAATATTTTTGCAGGATAGTTTATCTTTGAGAAACAAATATATCGAAATGTCTTTCAACCTACAAAAACATTGCCTACAGAAATTTTTTTTCGAACTTTAAAGCATCATATAGTGAAAAAATAAACTCGAACAGCATATGAAAAATATTTCAGGGTACAGAAGAATGATGGAAGGTGAGAGGAAAATCGGACAGCTAAAATTTAAGTTACAGTCCCAAAAATTTTCCCTCAATCAGAGACAGGGAAAATATTCATGATTAATTTATGCGTACAAACACAAGTCACACCCACTTTTTTTACGAAGATCACGCATTGTCAGAAATTTTTGACGTAAAAAAAATTCAATACTGAGCTTTGACTGCTTGACAATATTGAAAAATAGATTAATACCACCAAACAGCGATAGTAGGCAGAATAATGGCTTAATTACGTAACTCAAAAGTGTAACATGATGATGGAGAGTAAACTGGCAATCAATGCAGCGCGAAGGAAGAAAGTACCCTAAACGTGGTCTCCCGAACATGGGACAGGACTATCACACAACTCATGTCCTCATGGTGGTACAGCTGGAAGCGTAGGTTCTTCCCCAGACCAATGTGGCTACTCTTCGGGCTTTCTGCATGTAGAGAGTAAGCAAGTCCAGTTTTACGAGCTTGAGCTGCCAATTGTACAGCTACGATGTCGATAAATATAAGATCTGGCTTTTAGATACTACCGAAGTTCAAGGAAGTTTGAGCTAGTAAAGCCGAGTTTCTTCCTATTGTAGCGATCTCCCTACTGGTAGCCTTCAGTCGTCGGGCCACCGTAGATTAGATTTTAAGTTACTTTCAGCCTCCTTTACAACAATAATTTTCAAAGAGAGGAAGGATGAAGGCACTATTTAGATTGGAGTTCAGATCACATCACAAGATGCCACGCGCATAAGAAACAAAAAGTTAAGATAGAAAGTAATGAAACAAAATAAAAGTTGAAGCAAGTAATAGGTGCTGAAAAATAAGTCAGCAGTGAACCGAAAGAGATGGTCCTTTATAAAACAGAAATATTTTAATATTAAAAAGGTCTACTTAACTCTTAGCTCGGGAGCTAACATTTCCCCCTGGAAACGCTAATTCCTCATAGATACAACAATTGTCTCCCCTGAGGGGGACCAGCCACCGTAACATACACAAAAAATGGGAAGTGAAATGGAGTGGTAACCTCAGACATTTTTCATCACAATAGCAGGAAAAACAAAACTAATTCAGCGCTCAAGAGAAGCTCAATCAGTAATAATCTCGGTAAATAAGAATTGTCTTGACGTCACCAAGGAAAAGCGTCACTGAAAGGGTGCAGTTATTCCGATAACTGACAGCTAATAACAGTCATACAGTGTTCAGAGTTATATACATCAAAATTCTTCACACCGCATATTAATAGCAGAAAAGACAAAGGTTAATGATTCTAAGACAGAAACATTGCGTGTACCAAACCAATTTCAAACTATTCAGAGATATGCGAAAAAGATGTGTCTAAAGGATTAAAAAAATTTCGCAATCCATACGCTTCGCTGGTTCTGAATATCATGAACTCGTCAAGCACCAGACTTATTCACGAATATATTTTAAATCGAAAGTATTATAAAAAACTAAGATTATCGATCAAAGTAGAAAAATATATTTTTTTATCAAGCACACTCGTTTGAATTTAACTCAGCGTTTGAAAAAGAAAATGTTCTACAACAGGAACACCATAAAGAATTCAAAGTAACAACTTTCATTACAACTTTTCTTTCAGTCTTAGACAACAAATGAGCAATTGAATTATAAAATACAAAATCACCCATGAATTCAGGAAAATACTTTGTGCGACCTTAAGTTAGGGCAAGGCTGATATATTAAAAAGTGATCGGAAAATTCGCTTCGATTCGAAACATAATTGACAAACTTTTTTAACACGACAAACTCCCGAGATAAAAATACCATCATGACGATCTTAAAAAAGTGCACAGATCTTAAAAAATGTGTAACAAAAAATCCTACCTAGAACTGAATCCTAAAGAATAACTAAATCAACGCGAATAAGAGTTTAGAACAATATTATTGTTTATGCATGAGTTTCTAATTGCAGTAACGCGAGACGAGCGACAGTGAAGCTCATCCCGTATTTTCTTTCATACTAGGCATCAACTATGAAACTCTTGAATCCTAAGTACCTCATGAAGAACGTTGTCTTCATTTCAATTGTATTTGTCGCACAATGTGAAGGGGATTTTAGGTAACAAATAATTGAAATTGATACGACTGTCTTAGTATGGGAGGCAAGACATTTTGATTAAAGTGCAAAACTGAAACAAAGGCGTTCTAACAATACTGCGGCCATGTTGCACTAGAGAGAATCTAAAACACTCAACTATCAAGGTGCACGCTCAATCGGACGGCCCAACAGAGTAGACATCAATACATCAAGCCATAAAAACAAGAAAGGTACACCAAGGAGAAAAAGAATACAAATATCCGTAATGAGTGTATAATCGAGACCACATTGAATTCGCTCATTTGCATTAAGATAAGAACCCTCATAAGAAAATATTTTAAGGCAAGTTTCTATTTTCAGTAAGAGTTCCCGAGCGAAGATGTCAAGAAGCTGGTTCTAGGGATTACTTCTGTAAAAATCACAAGCTCATGAGCAGTTCTATTCTCATAGTTAGTAAGATGGAAATTTATTTGTGATATTTGTTCGTGAAATTATTGGAAGCCACGGGACAAAGTCACAAACAACAAAATGTATCGAGAATGCACAATAACGCAATACTGCCAGTTAAATGCAGACGTAAATGAAGCCCTCACTTGCACAGGGAGCGGCATCGGTAATGCAAGGCTCCCTGGGTCGGTGAAATTTGTCTCCTACACCCTGAACTTCAAAATCTTCACAGTCAAAGCAGACTCATCACTGAAATAATGTAGACAACGGATATAAAAATAGATTTCAAATAAATAAATTAAAACCCAACTGAAACCGATATTTTGAATATCTATCAACCAAGACAACCAAAACAAACTCAGATCAATATTACTTCATCTAGCACTATCGCTATCACTTCCTTGATCATCATCATTATTATCTTCGTCGCTATCGCCACTCTCGTTAGCTTCACCATCGTTATCATCACCATTTGTGTCTGCAGACACCTGCTCTTCAGAGAGCTTGGCTGCTTGCTCTTCCTCTTCCTTCTTCTTACGGATCTTCTCAGCTAAGAACTTGAACCTGTTGATGCAGTCCTCCTGGAAAATTCCAGTGGGATTCAAGAGAAATCTAAGACAACATCAAAAATCAGGAAATGTGTGTTCCATTTCAAATTCTTCCACGAGAGAATTTTTTTAAACGTCTAAGTTTTCACTCCTAACATATACGATGAAATTTAGAAAGCAGTAGTACGGAAATAACTCATTCCAAGAATATATGATATTTATAGTGAGACAGCTTTTTTATGAAACATTAAGAATAATTTCCTAATTTATTTTCGAAGCCACAAAAAGAAAAAGAAAACAGTGAATAGGTAATAGATTTATGGTCTATTTGTCTGGATCTAATACAGAAAATAAAATGTTGTCCACAAAATTATTTACATTTTTCTAGAATCCACACAATTTACAAGAACGAAATTCTTGTTTTTCCTCGTTTGTCAAAAAAGCTCTAGAAAACAAATATCAAATAGTAGCACTTGAACAGTCACCAAAAGAAAATAAGACACTAGCCCCCCAAAAAAGTACACTTCAAATGACAATAAACTTTGAGCGAAATTCAATTCGACAGCGGAAATCCCCATAATAATACATCAAGCAAGCTTTGAAATGAAGTTCGAAGTACTCACGGCGGATTTTTCCGGGACCTGCTTGGCAATTTTTTCCCATCTCTGGTCGGTGCCTTTAGGGTACGCCTTGATGGCCTTCTCGAGCGCCTGCTGCTGCACGGCCGTCCAGTACAGGTCGCTGCTGCGCGTCGCGTCGTCCCCGTCCAGCGCCGCCGCGCGCGTCTTGGTCTTCACCTGCGGCGAGTGAGGGGTGAGTAAAATGGTGCAGTGGTGAATAGAAGAGAAAGTACAATGATGAGTGTAGTAATGGGCACAAAGATGAGTGAAGTATTGAGCACAATGGTTACAACGATATGTACAACGATGAGCACAATCAGTGAGTAGAACAGCACCGAGCCAAGTGGCCAATTCTTGGGTAGTCCTCAACTCCGCTGCCGTCAGCCAACGTCATTCACAGGTACCAATAAAATACATTAACCATTACCAATTTTACGTACATGCTACAATAAATTCAATCCTTTTCAACACAATATCTTTCGGCACAGCCGTTATCCAAAGTGTGGCCTCATGATTTGAAAGTTTTCTTTGCTTCTTTGACGTACTGTATTAGAGATAAAATTACATCTTTTTAAGCCATGTTGATACCATTTTCTGAATAGACATTACCAGTAAAATCGTAATTATAACGCACAAAGGAATACAGATAGTGACAATACCTACCGAAGTGCGCATGCATTTTTCCCCTTTAAACCAACTTAGAATTCCGATTAACCCTCACACTCTATTAATATGTACTGGGGATTTCCAATTCAGTAATAGTGATTACATTTGTGCACATTCAAGGTGCTCGCACATAATATTTTCAGAGAGCAGGTCTCAGATTATCTTATTTTAAATTGAAAAAGATTAAAGGCCAGGGCTGGCGTGAAAATACGATTAGAAACAAAATCAGTAAATCATTCCAACGGTCAGTAAATGATTTTCAGCTGAATATTTTTAAATCAACCACAACCATAGCCAGTGATATTAAGTGTAGATTAGATTAGATTAGATAAAATGTTAGTTTAAGCCTTCCTAACTGCTAAAAAAAAACGTTTTGAAGAGAGAAAGGAGGAAGGCACCATTTAGTATGGAGATAAGGGAATGCAGAATCTTCGCAGAAGGGGCATAGAAACCATCAAATTGAGAAAAAAGCTTATAAAAAAGATAAAAGTTGAAGAAGAAAGTAGTCGGTGCTGAAAAACAGGAAGCAGCAAAAGGAGGTCCTTAATTAACATAACAAAAAATATTTCCTTTCAACAAAAAGGCCAACCTAACTTCCCAGCTCAGGCCCTCACACATTTATTTTCATCAAGTGTAAAAATTGGGCAGGTACTGCTCACTTTGCAAATGAGGTAATAGAATTGAAGCTGCACAGAAATTAAACAGTGCAATACAAGGGCTAAGTCCTTTGTACTTGGTGGGAGAAATAATCACAACAAAAACCAATACAGGCGACGCAGTTTGCGAACAAAAGCATACTGTCTCCATAGACGTAGTCCTTAATAAAGAAAATATAATGAACAAGAGCATCGAAAAGACCAGACAGTACAAGGAAAGAGAAAGCAAACGTACATTCCATCTTACAGTAACATTCTACTGACATTCAAATGGAATGAAAGTTAAAGATACGAGTTTTCACAAACATGAACCAATAAATTATGGAATTTAGAATGGCGCCAAACCCACTCACCTTAGCCATAATCGGTTCTTCTTGCTGCTGCTGTAACCACGTCCCTGCCGCCATCTTCTCGCGAATTTTAACAGCCATTTTTGTAACCTGAGAATAATTCACAGAAAAACTGTCAGAACAACACTATTCGTAATTTCAAGTAAACTTCGATCAAATTAAACCTTCCTTTCCCCCACATAGTTCGCAGCGCTCATTTTTAATGTTAGTACAAAATGGCCAGCGTAGTACCACAGTACACAGATAGGTGGAAGTTAGATTCGAATGTTACAGTGCACTTGAAACTCGCACTCAGCTCCCTGTTAGAAACTTTGCCCACATTGTGAATTACTGCTAGTAAATAACAGGAGAGGATCAATTTGTGCGTCATAAAAGGAATTACTTAAAGAAGGTTCAGCTTTGAATCAACACAGATCCTCTAATATTTACTTCAAATACTCGCCCTCTCCCACGAATGTTCAGGGCGAACAGTACCAGCATTCATCAAATGTCATGTATAAACTCGAGGATATATTTAAATGAAGAGCTATTTTAACAAAATATGAATTGCTCAAAACTTGAAATAACGTTACAGTGAAGTTTTCTCTCCGCATACTCACACCAAGGTTGTGTCCCCATCATTATCTGTTTCTGAACAAAATTAAAACGTATGAAACTTTGAGAGAGTGGAACTATTCTGCTAATATTTAGAGTATTTTCTAACATCCGAAAATATGAAACAGTGTAATAATATTTCTATACCATAAAGTAGATTGTATCGGGCTTCATTTAACAAAAAATACGGAGACATAATCCCTCAAAGCAGTTGTCGTAACAACTTCTCGTGAATAGTGGAAAAGTACGACCTATATTTTTGGCAGATTATGTTCACTTTTTGGCGTGGTGGAAGCGATAGACATTACATTACATTATTAGTTAATTTATGCCTCCCTATCAGCAACAAAAGCGATCCAAAGAGAGGAAAAAGGAAGGCATCATTTAGCATGGAATTAAGGGAACGCGGAATCTATGCAGAAAGGGCATAGAAACAGCAAGTTGAGAAACAAGTTCATGAAACAAGATCAAAGTTGAAGAAGAAAGTAGTAGGTGCTGAAAAACAGGACAGCAATGAACCGAAAAAAAGATGGTCCTTCAAATAACAAAAAAAAATGTTTTATTTCATTAAAAATAAGGCCTACCTAACTCTCAGCTCGGGCCTTCTCACATTTTTCTCCTGGAAGCGCTATTTCCCATAGATACAATAATTGTATCCCCCTGAGGGGAGGTAGCGGTAGCGATGGACATGATACCAATTTTTCTTCACCCCAAACCTTCATAAGAACTAGCACCAGCCTGCACAAACTTCTCCTCTAGCACTAAACTGTTCTGCCCACTTCTTTAGAAACATCAATTACTAAGAGTCAATCCAAAATTTTACGACATATAACTTAAAGTACTATTATAGCTCCAATGCACCACGATGATCAAAGGCAGTGCAGTGGTACATACTGCTGAACTACCCACACCATATTCAAAAGCTCCCATATTTGTTTGGTTCGTAACTTCACCCAGAAAATTGTGAGTAATTTATTTAGAGAAAATTTACATGAGTAACAATGTGATGAAGCTGACAGTAAATAGCTTAACTATGTTTTTAAACTGAATTGAAAGCACACCGTCCTTTTCAAATGATGCACCCACTGCAGCCTTGAGATAAGTGTAGCTAGTAACTGCTGCAGCGTGAAGTAAGTAAAGCTACTAACTGCGGCAGGGTAGAGATGAATAAGGCCAATTAATGCAACAACGTTCAGATAAAGATAAGTTAAGATAAGTAGCAGGGCCAAGAGTGGCAGTTGGAAAGCTAACCTCGTGCGGAGCGCGATTCAGCTGATCCGAGATGAGGTCCCACCTGTCCACAGTACCTCCGGGATATCTGCCCGTCACAAATTCAATGAATCAATACGGCCAATGCATCAGCACAGACTCCAAGAACATGAACAGAGCTTGTCTAGTGACAAAGCATTTTTCAACTTTTCAGCACGCACAATCAAGGTCTTAGTTTATAAAATTGTATTAAAGAAAGTTAAGCATATTTAAGCTTCATCTTTAAGCGTTGTAGCCATAATAAAGTTGTTCAAACAACTGTAATGATACTTCCTAAAATGATAAAAATATAAAGGACACATAAGAACCAGACCTGCACGAAGACACAAGTGAAAGGCCGATCACGCCACTTACGCCTCTGCCACCACAGGCATAGAAATGGGACAAGGGAAATAATGCAATAAAACAGTGCAACACATGTATGCAGGTGGACCTGGATGTTTCCTCACGACAATAACATATTCATCAAAATTGCTTGAGGTCGCCAAATAGAGTTAGGATTTTTTTCTCAATGTAAGGCAGAACCGTTGTCGGCTGAAAAATTATTTGAAGTGATGTTTCTCATTTTCCCGCAACTAATAGTGCAACACCAAAAATAAGAAGGTGATACCTTAATTCACGTAAATGTATTATGTTCCTAAACCTGTTGTCTAGCAAATTTTGCATCTGCCTCTCCAAGTCTGTCACAATCAATAAGCACCACATGTTCCATTGGTAAATCATACAGGGGCTTTTTCACTTCACCAAAAGCGGGAGCTAAATTTTTTCTTAAAATGTAAGTATAAAAATTAGAAATCCTGCCTACTTGTGAAAACGCCAAGTCAAAAAGAAAATGAAAGTAATCGTCTTTGATGATAATTCACTACTACACTAGAGTTTAACATGGCAATAACCGGAACTTGCGAGGTCAAATAACCGTGAAGAGGGATCTTCGTCTGCATCTAATGGAGCATCATAAACAAACAAAAACTTCACCAATGGCAGAGCAAAAAATGCACACAGAGCAAGTTATGATAATAGCAGCAGATGTATAAATGCACTCATCATGTCTTGTATTTACGTGTGAACCCATAGAATCTTTCCATGAAGAGCTGATGATATATGCGAGATGAGCGTATTCGTGACACAGGCTTCACTCCAGAGGTCATAAAATGTTTAAATCAGGGATAGCACTCTTATTACGATTGATATATTTCTTCTAAGATGGATTTGAGAAAAATTAGAGATAAACCCAACGCTGTTTTATCTATGTAAAAACAACCTAATTAAATGCTTATCGAGTTTCGTTGAACATAGTGAAATCCCCTCATTTTTCAATGTGATGGAGACGCTACTAAATATATTTTTTTCACCTTCAACCGTAAAAAAAAAATTCCAGAACAGCTGATAAGGCTCAGTGAGCAAATCTGTGAAACGGTTTCCACCACTAGACGGATAAAAAATTCACATACATACATATATATACCGGGCTTATCCTCCCTATGGGAGGGTAGCCAACAGCAGGCCACAA
This sequence comes from Morinoia aosen, assembly GCA_030386875.1. Taxonomy (NCBI): domain Eukaryota; kingdom Metazoa; phylum Arthropoda; class Malacostraca; order Amphipoda; family Talitridae; genus Morinoia; species Morinoia aosen. The sequence continues at coordinate 20,280,064 of CM059577.1, read as the reverse complement.
TCACCACACTTAGGCACTAGGAGGCCAGAGAGGCAGCACTGACCACACCTGAACTGCCAGGATCAGCAGCAGCCCAGCACAACCACCTTCCACAGTCAGGCCCAACAGCCATAGCTGGTTTACCCCGACCGCTTCATTGAGTGCAGCCCCTCCCCCCGCACAGGACTGGTCAACCCCATCACACGCGGGCAACTTCCAGTACCGCATCAAAAATAAAATTACCTTCTTATGCACTGCCCCCACTCACCTCTGTCTGCAGCCATCCCTCTCGCCACGTCCACAGTCAGACCCCTCTCATACAAAGCACGTTTCACCCCATCCATCCAACTCATCCGTGGTCTACCTCGCGCACGCAGACCACTCACTTCCGACATATAAATCTTTTTCACCAGCCGCTCAACATTCATTCTTTCAATTCAACATGCCCAAACCATCCAAGCACTCTTTCATCTACTCGCCTGCTCAATTTTTTTATAACACCCGATAAAAAATTTAAATAACGATTAATAGCAGAATGGATATTAGTGTATGGTGTCCACATCTGATGGACAAATATGGCAAAAATTTGAGAGACATTGAATCATGAGACAGAAATAAGCTCATCATACATTTCCAGTAATTGTATTGCTATAACGCTGATCTAAAGGAAATTTATGTAGTTTCTCAACCACCATCGAATGCCATCATTCTTGATGAGCCACGCACACTACACAGTAAAGTACCAAGACTTACTTGTTCATGAGCTTGGTGAGCTCCGAAAGCTCATCGTCTGTCCACATGCCGGTGTTGTAGTTGCGAGATATACATTCCTGAGCACAGAAAATATCAGCCTCAGTAAGAAATACCTCGATTGCAAATGTTCACAACATAAATTGAAAAGCTGCTCATTAAGGATGAGATTCAGACAAGCGCTCCCCTTCCAAAATGGCTAATACGCTGATCTGCCTCACACGCCATAGCTACAGGAATTGGGATACAGCCGCACACTTTGAAACAGCGCATGAATTTTTGGAGAAATAATTTTTGGAAGACAACCTTGTTTTATAAATTAAGTCAGAGACCTTAAATCTAACACTAATGTAAGATCTGTGTACAAGTTTTTTACCTGGAAAACATTTCCAGAAAATTGGCTAGAAACCAAAGAGTAAGCTACAACATTTCAAGAGATTACCGCTTTGTTTCTTTGATCCATTTTAGACATAGCAGAGGAGTAATATTTTCAGCTTGAGTAACAAATTCATCAGAAGAAATCCCACTGGTGCTCACATGGCACCAGTGTCGTCTGTCCTGAGATACGATTCTGCTATTAAGCACTCGTTAATGCGTTCAATCCCAACACTCTAACGTGATAAACACAAAGACAGAAAAAATCCGCTATCAAAGCGTTCTACATTAATCTGTTTCAATTACTGAACTATGGGTAACGCTAAAGAATGTAGCTTGTACTTAACAGAAGATATCAAAACCATCCGACTGATTTCAGCCAAGACAAAGGTTGCGCACAAACTATGCCTTTGAGTGAAATAAGCCAATCAAAAATTTTTCACAAAACAAAAAATAACAAATTGGACAGACATTGTTCTTATATTAGCACAAAATCACTATAAATATACATTTGGCAGCCATTAGGGCAGAAAAAATTGAATCTCAAACCAAAACCGATGCAGCGGACAGAACCATCTGACCTCGACAGGAGCATCAGGCGAGTAGAGCACGCAGCCTCCGCCGCCGCCGCTGGTGTTCCTCAGTTGCTGCACCTCCAGTGCCGCCTGCTTTCGCCGCTTAGTGACCGCCTGCTTCCGCGCCCGCCGGTCCTCCTCCTGGACACGGCCCACACAGAAACATCCGTTTTAAAATGTTTTGTTTGCAATTACCATCATTTACAGCAATTAAGAGGGCATAATATTTTAATTTTATTGAGAAGCAGAGTCTCCTCAGCAGCCTTTTCAGTTTTTACATCTGATAAGATTATGAGTTGGTTTAAGCCCCCCTTATTTCACCAAAGGTGTTCCCAAAAGAGAAAGGAAGAAGGCATAATTTCCACAGCGCCTTTCACCATTATTCATAATTCTAATTCTAGCGGAATCAAGGGAACAAGAAATATATGCACAAGGTGGGTCTCCACACCCTGCACATAGAAACAGTAAGATTGAAAGAAGTTCATCAAACATGATAAAAACTGAATGAGAAAGAAATATGTGCTGGACAATAATAGGACAGTAGTGAACTGAAAAAATCATAACACGACAAAAGAAACTCGTGTTTTTTACTTTAACAAAAGCACCTACTAACTTTCACCTAGGGACTTCACATCTTTTTACTGGGAGAGCTAATTTACATAGATTAAATTTTAAGTTAGTTTCAGCCTTCCTAAGCACAAAAAAGATGTTCCAAAGAAAGGCAGGGTGAAGGCACCATTTAGTATGGAGTTGAAGGAATGTGATTTCCACGCAAAAGCTGGGTTCCCACACGAGAACCCTTGCACATTGAAACAGAAATAAGCACTCCCTCTAAGATACAACAGTTGTATCCCTCTGAGGGAAAATTCACATAGATATAATGATAGGTACTCCATGACAGTTTTTCTACATCATCTGGGAAGCTAGTTTGCTCTACACAAATGGGAGGAATAATGGACATCCTCACCCATAGCGTAGCCTTCTTTTCTTCCATTATGAAGAAGCAAGCAATCTTAGTCTACAGGGCAAAGCTCTGTCCTCTCTGGCGTAAGTTCAATATTTTGGGGAGGTTGATTCATCAAATAACCAGAATTAAGTAACCTGAGTAACCAACGCTTCAGTCACAAAGGGTACTTTCAATAAAAACACTTCTTAAATACTGAATACTCTTTACATAAATTGACCAGAATTATAATTATGTGTTTGCTCATTCAGGTAAGTAGTAATAGTTCACTGGAGACAAGCACTTAAATAAGCTTGATCATCAATTCCATTTCAAATCAATGCCCGAAATCAGTCAAAAGAAACTAATTATATTTTCAAACAACAAAACATAGTACAGAAATAAAACCCTTGGAGTACGACCTAACAACCGGAAGTTAAACTTGTTCTACACTACAATTTTCGAAAATTTCTTCACGATCTGTAAATTTGCTAACCTGATGAAAAGGAGACCCTAAATGAGTAGTGTGACATTCCAGACGACTGGCAAATACCTTACACAAAGAACTTCTAAGCTACAGCTTAATCACATTATTTGTCCTCCAAAAAGTTTATCAAAACAAAATATTTTATCCTTTTCTGAGGGTACGGAAGGGAAAAGCAAACCACTTCATCACCTGCACAAATAAAACACTTAACAAAATTAGCTAGATAGGACAACTGTTATAAATTGATTGCAAATAGAACAAAGCAAAGAGGAAGAAAGAAATAGCACAAATCATAATATCCCCGCAAACAAATTAGCAGAGTGAAAATGAAAGGTAACACTTACCATATTTCTAAACCAATACGAGAAAACAATATTCGATTCAACTGCACAGACTCTCCAAAAAAATAAGCAAAACATCCCTAACAAGGAGGACATAGATTCACCTCTTTCAGTCTGAGCCTCTCCTCCTCTTCGAGGCGTCTCTTCTCCTCCTCGGCCTCCTCAATTTTCCTCTTGCGCTCAGCGCGATACTCACGCACGATGGAGGGGCCGTGCACCACCGCGTGGTACAGGCCCCGGCACAGCTGCAGCGGCAAAATGTTCTTCCAGCTGCAAGGAAATTTGCAGTCTTGTGTAATAATCTCTAAACCACACGCCTTGTAGGTTACATTGATTGAGCGCTGTTCACCCAAGTATGTTTAAAAGGAGACACTATTTTTTACACCTCAAATGCAATTATCACTAAATTTCCTGCTTCCATCTTCCTCAGATGGCAAGAATCATGTGACCTTATATCCAGTTGAGAATAAGTGCAGCATCTCCAACGGACTGCTGCTGCAACTGCTGCTCGAAGCAGTTTTACCAACAGTTCAGGTCGGAGCAACAGAATCGCGGTCTCAAACAGTTCAATTCAGTGAAAACTACATGCGCACTGCTTGCTACCAAGAATCAATACTGATACATTGCAGCTACTAGCAGTACGGTGCTGCTCACTGGTGCAATTACTACTGATGCGTGCACAGCTTCTGGGCAAGAAAATTGCAGTAATCACCTATACGTCAGTACCGCAACAGAGCCATAGCCCCCACCACACTTTTAAAACAGCAGTACTACAGCACTGATTCTCATAACTGTTAAGAAAAAGAAATGAGCAGCGCTCACTTGTGGTTAACAACCTAGTGCACACTTGCCGCAGAACGCAGGTTCAACCCACGGAGTAGTTGAAGTCTGTGTGGCTAAACATTGTAATCAGTCCCCTAACAAGTCGCTTCACTTTTTATAAAATCCCTTCCTATTTGCAAGTTGAAGCCAACCTGAATGAAATAGCTGAAGTGCTTCCCAACAAACAAGTCACAAAATAATTTATAACTTTACTGTCATGAAATATGCCATCATGTTTGTAGAGATGCATATTGAACAGAATGGACTAAAGTATCTACCATTTCCACATTCTTCCTAGAAAGCTAGCCTACTATGAAGCTTTAAAATTGCACGCAGTTAACATTCTTCCTTTCTACCTCTCCCATTAACTTTTGTATTTAGGCCAATTCAGTACCCTCGGAAGATAACATGAATGAAGTTCAATACAACCAGGGTGCGGAAAGTTAATAAACACAGCTTAAGAGTTGTCACCTTCCTAATGAAGATTTAAACACAACAGTCAAAAAATTGAACAGTGCGACCAACCATATGTAACCTAGAATTAAATTCATTCAACACATATACAAAGTAGCCATGCATATTTTTAACATAATACTCATACAATTTGAAAACCCACAAAAAAAAACACTAAAATAACGCACGCTACAAGACTTATAGTACTCTACTAACAATTGATTTTATTCTCATTGGTGAATAAAATAAACTGTTAATAGAGGATTTTAATTGTAGGTCAATAGCAAAACTGAAGTTTTCCTTCATTCACACTTGACGCCAGCACACTCAGTTTTAGTAACTGTACGTGCTCTCCGTGGCACAGCGGTTAAGGGATCGGACTTGTACGCTGGAAGTTGCGGGTTCGTTCCCAGCGCTGGCGCGGAGATTTTCTCCGTTGGGTATAAGGGAAAGCTCAAGCACAATACCCCACTCAACTCAGGTGTCGGAAATGGGTACCGGCTTTACGGGGGAACCGTCATGGTGTCCTATATATAGGGTTAGTTATAAGACATTTGAAAAACCAATGCTAAGATCATATGTATCAGGCTTGATTGGAAATAAAGCATCCCAAAGATGCCGATGTTAACCTAACGTAACCTAACTTGTGTGTAAACAAAGTTTAAGATAACTTACGAGTTTAGACACGAATCCCTTATTATTTCCTAGTATAGATACTTAAATTGACCACTACCTAATTATGAGCTTTATCTGATGTTTCTACTACCAACAAAAACTAACTTATATGAAATGTCAGAAGAAAATATGTTTTCCAGCATTATAAAAAAGAAAGAGAGGCACCAAGTGGCTAAGTGGTAAGTTTTACCAGGAGCAACCCAAGCGGGATAGAACAAGGTCATGGAAAGCTGGGCGTTCAGCTCAGGTGATTCTCCATTTAGACACAGGCTACAACACGAGGGCTGCAGTTGTGCTAACCATAGCTCAACATATGCGCAAAAGGCTATAGTATCTAGCATAACCGTGAGTAACAAGCTGCGCCTGACGCAACACTATACACCGAGCAATGATCCTGCTTCACTTTTTATCCACAAAAAAAAAAGCTCAGGGCATATTGGGCTACATCAACATCACTTTATCAACCTCCCTCCTTCCTGAACAAACTTTTGTCTCGTGACAGCTAATTTCCGTCATCATTACAACGTAACCGTATCGTTTTGTTTTCACTGGAGTCCTAACTGCTTTGACCAGAATCTAAAAACCGAAGTGTAAAAGCGATGCAAATGGGCATGCATATTTTAATTCAAAATATCTCAGGGAATGCTTGACTAAAGAACTTGGTAGAGTTAACCCAATATCAGTGGCATAATTACGTCAATAAACGCATGCACAGCAAACACTACAGTCAAACCGCGACTAAACACGCTCATGCATTCCCTAAAGAATGAACCCTGCATTCGGTCATTGAACCGAATTGTAAAGTACATGGAGCAAACAAGTGCAAATACTTCACATAAATATTGTAGTTCAATGTTAACTATAACTGAAGTTTTACTTGCTTATTGTATACAAGCCTTTAGACTTTAGTCACCACATTCTGAGAACATATTTTTAGAAAACTTCTCAAGTTGACTGTGGTGACGGAATACAGCCACAGATAGTGCACTGCTAATTTTAGTATCATGTCGAAAAGAGAAACTTTTTCAGCTAACTATTGACACAGGCAATATCATTTATAAAGATTAAAATTCCTTTTTCCCTGAGTTGATGTCACTTTCCACGCAGAACAATAGCAATCAGTTGCACTCATAAATTACCATAGACTATGGTATGTATCAGGATTCTGGCAATGGCTCTTAACTTTAGACTTTTTTTCAAACAATGAGATGAATGCAGAGTCCGCATAATGATTACCCCATTTTTAAAAAATCCATAGAGTAACATAAATGAAAGTGAACAGTTAACCATCGCTTGCTATTTGTATACACTATCACATTTAGTTTTGGAATGGGTTTTGAAGACGATATCGTTTAGCTGGTTGCCTACGCAAGCGAGGCACACTTGTAGTCACAACATGAAGCTCAGCATTGCCCTTTGTACCCATTTTTGACATTTTAAATTCAAACTCAATGCACCTATGTAGTTCCAACAAGATGGAGCAACAGCTCATACGGCAGGAGTTTCTTTGTGAGTTCTGGGACGATTGTTTACAAGCCATCACGTCTCATTTCATGGTGACATTTCGTTGTCAACTCGTTCACGAAGAACATCTTTAGGAACATCTAGAATCTTTTTTTCTTTAGGAGAACATAAAGATTCAAGTCTATCAAAGAGAGACCACAGACGAAACTGACTTTGGAAGACTTCATTCGCAATGGGATTGCAGAAATACCCCCGAAAATGACTCGTCAAGCTCCTGTATGAGGCGCTCCACGTCGCAGTTACAGCAGAGCATCGTTTGTGAAGGTAAATAACTGAACAATATTATCTTTCAAGCCCATTGAGAATCTCAATGTACTGTGTAAATGAATAGTTAGCTTAATTTTATAAAATGGTTACATACACTGTTCAGCTCGATTCAAGAGTCACTATTCATTGTTACTTGAAAATGGATTTAGCATCATGCCACACCGAGTACTTACAAACATTACAAGCTCCTGCATAATTTCCCACAAGTGGAATTCACCCAATGATTACTCATTAATAACTTGTAACAATTCCATTTAATAAATAACCTTTTACATGAGTGCATCAAAAGCTATTCTATGATCAAGGAATATTGGCTTAGGAATTTAAGATCTCACCTTGGCTTGGGAATTTGAGAGAGAAATTCATCTTTAGGTGAAGGCCCGGCCTTTTTGGTTTTGGCAGCTTTCTTGAATTTGCGATCAAAATTTTCGTCCTGAAAGCAAAATGATTGATTAATTATAAATTTCTTTTTAGCCCCCCTTCACCACAACAAAGATGTTCGAAGAGAATAAGAATGAAAGCACCATTTAGTATGGAGTTGAGAGAATGTGGATTCTATGCAAAAAGGGTGTTCTTGCAAAGGATCCTGTGCGCATAGAAACAATAAGATAAGAAGGAAGGTTATGACACTAGATAAAAGTTGAAAAAGAAAGTAGTAAGTGCTGAAAAACAGAACAGTGATCTGAAAAAACTTGTCCTTAACAAAACAACAACAAAATTTAATTTCAACAAAAAGAAGGCATACCTAACACTCAGCTCAGGACCTCACATTTTCCCCCTGGGAGTGCTAACCTGAAAGCAAAGTTACTTCGGTGAATGTCATGTAGGGCAAATCCCAATTGTACAACACAATCAAACTAATCTCAAACAGAAGTTTTGCAAAAACTTCTTGAGAGGCAAATTGCTTGTGACTACTGTAAATAAAAAAGACAAATAGAAATGTTCAACTTAAAATTTTGTGTAAAAGGCTCTCTGGCCTTCAGCATGGAACTAGACAGAAGTGAAATACGAAATAGCATCAGACATATATTATCACTGTTGAACTTGTATTCAACTGTAACAATAATAAGCCTCTCTAACAATTTTTCCAAAATATCACGGCATTAAGAGTAACTTATTCCTTGCATACTAGTAAGTAATACTTAAAAACACATGTTTTAGTGATAACTTAATCTTTGATTGGATTAGATTAGATTATAAGTTAGTTTAAGCCTCCCTAACCGCTGCAAAAATAGAGCGTATCGAAGAGAGGAAGGAAGAAGGCACCATTTAGTATGGAGATAAGAAAATGAGGAATCTATGCAGAAAGGGCATAGAAACAGTAAGATGGGAAAGAAGTTCATGAAATAAGATAAAAGTTGAAGAAGAAAGTCAGAGGTACTGAAAAACAGGACAGTAGTGAACCGAAAAACGGTGGTCCTTAACGTAACAAAAAACATTTTATTTCAACAAAATGAAGGCCTACCTAACTCTCAGCTCGGGCCCTCACATTTTTCCCCTGGGAGCGCTAATTCCCATAGATACAATAGTTGTATCCCCCTGAGGGGAATCTTTGATTGTACACAAAGTTTGTGCAATAATTACAGTAAATCCAAATGATTCCACTTCAATTGCTTGCAGAAAACGATTCTCAAATTATATCAATTTTCAGTGGTGAGCATACACGCATCTAATTGCAGTAAGATTACACTCAGCACCACGGATATAGGCGCGAAAATCATGCGCCAATATTTGCGACGATTTATCAAAGACCCCCAGTATACACACAAAAAACGACAACTGTATTGGCGTGCTGTCATGTGGTAGAGTGGCCCCCACTTAAGTCCCAGACAGACAATGAAGCTCTCAGTTACGCACTGTGATTCACAGGGGAAGGGAATTCTTTTTCTAAGTGTTACAAGAGAAAAACATACCACGCCAATACCTGTGGCGCTGACTGTAGATGAGTTATTAATGCAGGAAATATCAGAAAAAAACTGAAATAGGCCTTACCAACAGTAATAAGAACAATTCACAACATTAGGGAACACGATGTGTGTGAAATATATATTTTTGCCCACAGCTGGTACATATATACTTGTTTAGATGCCCAATAATGACATGCAGAAGGATTTTATGATGATTCAAAAGAAGTTGGTCACTATCTTTCTTTTCATCAATTGCAAGCTCACTGAAATGCAGTTATTCTTATTCATCCAATTAAACCAATGCAACGAGCTCCTATAATTCTATCAACTGAACAAGTCAAAAATATGGGTGATGAATTGCCATCCACTTTACCAACAGCAGCAGAACAAGAGCGCCAGTTGAATACAATTGAATATCTTAACTCTCCCCAACCCACCGTGGCTCTGATTATTTTTTCCTAAATATTTCTTCCAGCTACTTATAGCTGAGTTACTCATTGGACGAATTCAGATATACGTTAACTTGGAGACATTTTATCGAAGTGATTATCCATTTCCTGAATGAGATTATGTAAACCAGCTGTGAAAAATTTGCAGTCCCTTCATAATTCTTGATACGTTTTTTCACATTGAGCCATAATTCTTCAATGTCTGCATTTTTTACTCATATTAAAGTTATCACAACCACCATAAACACACTGGCAATGGCATCATGTAGCCACCGATATCACAATGAGGAAGTGACTGCAACACAACAATGAACTTTGAAAAACACATTAGGACACAACTTTCACAAGGAATAAAATATATTAGAGCTGTTTATGAAAGTGGAATTTTTCAAATTCACTTTGACGGTAAAGGGTTAACTTCAACTTACAAACGTCTTGTACTGATCCCAGTAGGAGCCCCAGGCCATGAGGTACTGGGCGATGCTGATGACCACCGTGAGTATGACGCTCATCTCCACGATGGACATTTTGCGTGCCCTCCTGTAGTAGTAGACGGCCGAGCGCCAGTCAGGCAAACCGTTCACCAGTACTCGGTCATAGTGAGCTCTTCTCTCAGGGTCCTTGAGCACTTCATACACCGACACCATCTGGTGAATAAAGAATGACCGCGTTGATGTTCATTACAACCAGAATATGGGCATAAGATGACCTGGCGAAAGTCTTTGTAGCAGTATCTCTATATGCCACTGAAAAACTGTAAGTGTACTTTAATGAGATGTTACTTTAATAAGAAGTAGGGACTGTCAATAGGTATCGAGATAAGTTGTAAGCACTGTTTAGCTACATGATTTTAAGAAAATATGCAGAGCTATATGAACATATGTAAAAATCTTACACGTGACATTTAAGTCAATTATGTACTTATACAACAAATGGGAAATACTGAGGTATATCTATGGTATTTAGCATGGGTAAAACTTCACAATGGTTTAGATATAGCACACTAAAACTGATCAGCATTTTTTAGCTGAACTATTTATTCCAAAGTACAATGAAAGTGCAAAAAAGGTTGTACTGGTTTTTTTGAAGCTTAACACGTTGACTTTGAAGTAGTACATACGTGTACCCCAAGGTAAATTGTTCATTTACGTACCGGAATATGCAAATAACATTTCAACTATTTTGCTACCTTTCCATAAATAAATTCTAGAGAAAAAGTAACACATTATGGTTCTAATGTATTCTTTACACTTTTCAAAAAGGTTAAAACTGTTTTAGAGCAGAAAAGCCGTTCTTTCAAAACTACTTCTTCTAACCTAACAAAACTGATCGTAAGCAACAGTAAAACCGGAGTCAATGTGTTAATAAAGGTACACACGGAGTCACCGGTTTAGGGCATCACAACTTACAGCAACTCCCATTACGAACGAGCGCCCATAAACCCTCTTGATTCATATTCCGCTTTACGGCGGTCTGTTTGTAGCTATGAACCGCGTATGTTGTTTTTTTAGTGTTGTTTTTTCTCTCAAGCGGCTAAATACGTGGTAATGCAACGCACAAACAAGCTTATGTACATATTCTTATCATTAGTTAGTATAATTTGCGTATGTAAGGGCATTTTTCTGCGATATATAGACCTAGTCTGACCTACGTACCAAACCTATTTATGAACGCCCATAAGAACGGAACTTGTTCATAAGCCTAGTACTGCACTATGACGGCTTACAACACATTTAAAGGTGGCTTATAATGTGAGGCATCTAATCTTAAAATCACTACCATTAACTAATGAATATGATTTATCTTTTTAGACATCATAATCAAGAAGATATGTCAAAATCTTGACAGGATAATCAAAAAGATATTTCACTCAAAATAATTAAAAAATGAGCACCCTAAAAACAAGTAGATCTGATACTCGGATAACCCGCATCTTCAGACATGAATTTCACCATTAACTGACCTGCCTGAATTTAATTTCAGCATCAGGATCATCACTCTTATCAGGATGTATTTGTTTAGACAGAGTTCTGTATGCTCTCTTCACATCTGAAACTGTAGCTTCCTGTAAAAAATGTGAACATTAAAACAAGCATCCAAATATGTTTGAGCATAAGATATATACATATAAGTTATTAAGTGTAAAGAATCCCTGACTTTAAAAATTATCATAATTTAGATTTTAATTTCAGTACTGCCAACAAACTCAATCATAAGGCACTCAAGATAAATAAGTATGCACATTTTTCTAGTCAAATTAATGAAGAACAGACAATAAAAAAATTAACTCACCTGAGTTAGTCCCATGAGATCATAAAAATTCTGGTTGACCTCTTCAACAACATCAAACACTTCCAATTCAACAGAATCCCAGCCCCAAGCTGGGACAATCAGAATGAACAAAATACAAAGTAATTGCTTCATTTTTGCCAAAATAGCAGGTAATCAGCTCTGAAGAACCAATTTTAATAGGCTCTAGGTTCAAGTCAAATTATCATGTTTTCTGTTATTAAATACTTTTCTATCTATACCATCTGGTAGGAAAAAAAAAGAAGAAATGTACTTTAATTTTATGAACAGGTTTCTTTGGAAAGAATATTAAAATAACACAGCTTAAATACAGCAGAAATTCAAAGCCAGATTTCTCAATAAAGGATTTTAAAAGATTTATTTACCATGAGCATGCAGATATATCATTAAATATTTAAAGAGATATCATTAAAGAAAGCAAATGATTACCCTTGATGGTCAACAGCCAGAAATCTTAGCTCTGAGAGCCATTTGAGATAGAAGGCTGCTATGGAAACATAACAGGAGAGCAACAAATTATAAAGGAAGAAAAATGTCTTGACTTATGACTTTTCACTTGGAATTAGTTAAGCAGTTATGATAGCTGTGCTAATCTCAATATGTTAGTTGTGATGAGCAACCAAAAGGTTAGAAGGACAATTAAAATACAAAGATCCATATTTTCAAATCTGAAAAGTTTTGAGCAAATTGAAGTAATTAAAAAATATATATTTTACACAGTGCATCATATATGGTATACATTGCAATTGATATATTAACTGAGAAAAAAGTGTAAATTGACAAATTAATGTCATTCTTCTTTACATTTTTTACTATATTAGTAACTCAGCACTTGGTTTTTTTCTCCCATATTATTCACCATGAGTGACACAGTTTCACAAAAAATATTTTTTTCATTAATGTTTTTGCATTTGTGATCTATTTCATTTTTATTCCTTAACAATTTTGTAATCACTTGAGAACAGTTATGAATCAAGCCATAATAATAAATAGACAGACGTTAAATAAAATAGTATGTGGTAAGGAACATTAAAACTTAAGATCAGCAAAATAATTATTAGCTACCATTAAGAATTTTACAAGAGAAACTTTGACAGAAACACCAGTCCTGGACATACAAATTCATAATGTCTCCAAGAAATCACTTCTGAGCACATAATAATCATAGTTGGAAATAGCCTTAGATGTTACTTTACTGTTATGTTAATACTCATATTAGTTTACTTTTTACTTTTTGTCACTATTTTGTCGTTACAGGTACCTTTTTTGTGATTGTAATCCTCAACAATGGCGATTTTGTGTTCTAACTATTCATCATGAAGTATAGTTAATTTTAAATTTCTGCCAGCTTTTTTGCCTTTCAGAGAATTAATGTAACTTATGACATTGTACACAGTGAACAAGGTTGCAAAGCTTTCCAGTGTAGAGTATTTGGGTAAACTCTAGAAGATTTGCATTTGTTGCTTGTACTTTCGCCTCTTATGTGTCAATCTCTGATAGGTGCAAATGAAACTTGGCTAGTTTGAATGGTAGTTTGTACTTTTGAACAAGAGTTTCAATGACAATTTCTTGTTTAAATATGCCAATTGTTACTCAATCACCAGTTGTTTCTAATTCTGACTCAGATACCTTTTTATTTTATCTTTTAATCCATTCACGTTCCTTCATTTTACCTATTTCTGCTGGCTAGTTTACTGACTTGAGCATTTTGTAGTTCATTGATTATGTTCCATATCTTTTCTTTGTTGATAATTTAAGTATGCCATGTTTCAGTGAATATATTTTCAATTTATCCATGGTTCTTTAGCATGTTGTTTTTAGCTGGCTGTTCTTTACTTGAGATTACTCTAACTTCTTATATTTCTCATTTAAAAATAAAACATGTACTCTTTCAATGCATTTAGAAATGCAAAATAGAAATAGCAGATGCTTAGAGATGGTTCAAGTTTTTGATGGATAAGATTGAAAATTGAATGCTTACCATAGAGATATGAACTGTGCTCTCATCCCTTAGCTAATTTAAGGGGACTCTCTCCCTAATAACCCAAGAAGTATCAATTTTCTGGGGTTTAGCTCTTCCAAGAGATTTTTTTCTGATACTATGGGCTTTGCTGCCTTGTAAGTGTATTTGTTTGTCTGCTACAGCTTGCAAAAGCCCAGTCACTTGCATCATTACACTACCTGGGGACGCAGTAGGGCTCCTCTAATTATGTCACAGTTACAAACGTTCAGCATACAAGATTTAGCTATACAGCTCATGGGCAAAATGCTTTAGGGTAATGTTCGAAAGGTCGGACGGTTCGAATCGTCGGTCATTCTTAGTTAATTTTAAACTTTTGCGCTCGGTAGCTATCTAAAAACTCAGCCCACAAGGCCTGTAGTGGTGTAATCTGCTACGCGTCTTACGGGGTGGCTTTTGGATTGCTATCGATTGTCAAAATTGAAAATTGACTTAGTATGACCGACGATTCGAACCGTACGGCCATTCGAACATTAGTTACCCTAGTAAAAAACCAAACATTCTAACATACTGTAAATAAATTCTAATTAAGTTAGGGTTAGCAGCAGGCCCCACAGTATACCGTTTGTCAGGCTTTACTGAAAACTTGGATTTGATTTTGCTTGAAATATATCTCCTCCCACAGTTTTAAGATACAGGAATGGCAACTTAAAAACAGCTACAGAAACAATGGATTTGATTTTCATCACGTTTTCTGTGTATTGGGTCACATGTGTACCAACAGGTAAATTGCCCATTAAGGGAAGCATTTTGGGGCATCTGCAGTCCAAAAGTTGATTCTCCTGATTTTTTTTTATTGCTTTAAATGAGTTAGAGACATGTCCCCGAATGTCTGTAAAAATATCAGGAACCTACCCCAGAGCTAACGTCCCTCCCGGGGGGGGGGAGGGCATCCCTCTTACGGACCTTTTTTTTCATTTTTGAACCTAAAGCAATGAAATTTGGTATACTGATAGGAAATGCAATTTTGAATCATTTATCATCAATGACAAAATGCGATTTTCTTGAAAAGAAAACGGGAAATCATAGAAAACGACATTTTTGGGGGGGTTTTCTAAATGCTTCTCCTCCTACAGTTTTTGAGCTACAGTAATGACTTTGGTATCATTGAATGCAGAATAACGTGGACAAAAAAAAAAAAAAAAAAAAAACTGAAATTTTCAATTTTTTTCCATTTCATTTTTTTATATATTTCATCATTCATATTCCTCATCCTCATCCGAATATTTTTTTTATTATTGAATTTAGAGCAATGAAATTTGGTATACTGATAGGAAATACAATTTAGAATCATTTATCATTCATGACAAAATGCGATTTTCTTGAAAAGAAAATGGGAAATCATAGAAAACGACATTTGGGGGGGGGGGTTTCTAAATGCTTTTTCTCTGATAGTTTTTGAGCTACAGTAATGATTTTGGTATCATTGGATGCAGAATAACGTGGACATTCCAAAAACTTGAATGCTTTTCCTCGAATTTCCAATATAAAAATTTAAAAAATTAAAAAGAAAAAAAATCAAAATATTCTCAAGAAAATTCAAATTTATGACGTCATAACTTTGAAACAAGAATGAATTTTGAAAAACTTCTCAATACATTTTAAAGCCCTTGTTTTTCTGCATCCAATGATACCAAAATCATCACTGTAGCTCAAAAAATGTAGGAGGAGAAGCATTTTGTTTCTTAAAAATAGGTTTTATAAAAAAAGTAACTTATCAAGACGTTTGTCATTACATCTTCGAAGTTTACAAAGCTAGAGCAATGCGGTTTGTTGCATTTGAAAGTGACATATGTGCTCTATCAATATTACGGGGGGATTTCCAAAATTGTTTCTGGAAAGATTTCCGTAGACTTTTTTACCCTAAAATTATAACTTTTGCATTGAAACTCTGACAAAAAAATTCATATAAATTCGGAATGAAATAAATCAAAAATTCCCCCCGTAATATGGATAGAGCGCACGTTTGACTTTCAAATGCAACAAACCGCATTGCTCTAGCTTTGTAAATTTCGAAGATGTAATGAATAATATATGTATATATATAATTTTATTTTTTTCAAATAAAAAATTTTCTATGGCCTTATGAAAAATTTTTGTTTAAGATAAGTTGTTACAAATGTGGAGATCTAGTAGTCTGCAAATTTTCATAGACGTACGTCCAATAGAACCAAAGTTGACCATTTGGTCAAAATGGTTCCCTTAAAAGTTGTCTTAGCTGTTTCATGAACATATTTTCAAGTTGCAAATAAACATAAATTCACAGAGAAAGAAAACATCTGTTCATCCTTTATTTAGAGAAAATTATACTCATTATTCCCCTTCTATAAAATGTTTATTATGCTAATAATCAGTCAAGTGAAAGAATAACAAGTAAAAGACTTAATTGATTTTAGCTATTGTATTCAACTAATAATCTTCCAGTCTGCAAATATTATATGTGTAAAAAATACCATTTCAATTTCATGAAGCAAATTCTAATTTAATAAGTACTATCTTACACGCTAGCTACACTGGGCTTACACTCTAATAATCACAAAAGACTGTTTAAAACTTTCAAACCTAAAGCAAGAATGAATTATAAAATATCTGGAGAAACGTAAAACATGAAAATGAGAGGCAACCTGACTATTTTACGCACTATTTTGTATTCAACTAATAATCTTTCAGTCTGCAAATATTATATGTGTAAAAAATACCATTTCAATTTTATGAAGCAAATTCTAATTTAATAAGTACTATCTTACACTGGGCTTATCTTACACGCTAGCTACACTGGGCTTACACTCTAATAATCACAAAAGACTGTTTAAAACTTTCAAACCTAAAGCAAGAATGAATTATAAAATATCTGAAGAAACGTAAAACATGAAAATGAGAGGCAACCTGACTATTTTACGCACTATTTCGATTTGACGCTGATAATAGGAATTTTCGAAGTTTGAAAAGAAAATTAGTTCTAAAAATTTAAAATGTAATATTAAAGAACTACGACTATACTGTTTTTAACATTACTTTATTCTTTCTCTTTCTCCAGAGCTTGTCTTGCCATAGTGGCACTAACCGAACACGTGTGTGCTCATTCTTTTTTTTATAGGTCGATCAGAGTCGCTCGGCTTTAACTTGAACTTGAACTTGAGGGCCGACAGTGTCGGGGCCTTTGTAACGGCCTACAATTCCCTCCACAATTTTCACACAAAGAGTTCAGCGCCTGGTACCAGACTTGTCCACTAAACTACTCAGGATCTACGATCCTTGTCACAAGCCTCCATTGGAAGGCATCACCGGGACAGCCAGTGTGTCAAAACACCATCCCCCGGCACATTGGGTCATTACAGCCCATTCTACCAGACTGGCTCATTCCAGTCACTGTCTCTTACTCCAGGCACGCACAAGAAACACTTTCATAGCCTCAGTGATACTCGCATTACACTCCTGATCCAATCCAGCAAGACAGCTCATACCGCAATCATCTTCAGCACATCTGGCATTCCACTCATTTTCTCCATACTGCTCAGACACCACATTCATAAAACTCTCTCTCTCTTGCTCATACTTACTACATTCCAGCACAAAATGCTCAATTGTTTCCTCTACTCCACTATTACACTGCTGACATAATCTGTTATTATTCTCATTCCATCTCCATGTACGTCTGTTCACACTCAATGACTTACATCTCACAGCAAACAAGAGTTGACTTCCAAAACTACCATCATAGAACAGCTCAAACTTAGGTGCTTTCTTTTTCATATACCAGTTAAGTGTAGGCTTCCGCATCATGCTAAGCTTCCACTTATTCAATCCATACTCTTTTGTTTGTCTCTCAATCTCTTTCTTCCACCTCTTGCAGTCCCACTCAGGCCCTACACCTCCTACATTTATTAAACTCCAGTCATCCACAGGTCTCCCAATTCTAACATGAATAATCTTTTGCATACTGAGTTTCCTTGCATGCCCCCAACATACTTTCTCCCAATAGCTTACACTCAGATTCCATTCAAAGATTCGCCTTACCCACCTGCTATTCTGCATTCTTTCAATTCTCACCTTATAATTCAGCACAGCTTTCATCATTCTTTCTGAAAATAGGCTCCACCCTAGGTCACCTCTAATGGCTTCTATAGCTGTCCATTTCGGAGCACCCAATGCTACACGTCCTACATTATTTTGTATCACATCCAGCTTTTCAAGATCACTTCCATTCCAAGCAAGAGCACTCATACCATACATGACACTAGGTACAGCAACATACTTCCACATTCCTCTCACACATTCGTACTTGTTTGCTCTGTATCTGGCCACACTACCTAACCGTCCACTCCACTGCATTGCTTTAGCCACTTTCTCACCTTTAGTTCTAGTACATCCATCTTCACTCATCATACAACCTAGATATTTGTATTCGTTTGTTCTACCTATTCTGATTTCTCCAATATTCCACAGTCTGTCTCTATCAGTCTCATCACTATTTATAACTATGACCTTACTTTTATCGGCACCAAAGTTCATCTTGAAATCTGTACTATATCCATTCACAATGTCAAGCATCCTTTGTAGTTCATGACCACATTCACTAACCACAACCACATCATCAGCATACAACAAACAGCTCAGTCTCTCATTACCAACTTTCAGTCCTAAACCACTCCCTCTCAGTCGAACTGCTAATTCTTCTGTGTACAATCCAAACAACAGGGGGGACAGAGTACAGCCCTGTCTCACTCCTCTAACACTCCTCACTTGCCCTGTTTCCAAATTTCCTAACCTGTAGATAGCACTTGTGTTCTCATACAGACTCTGTACAATGTTCACTATTTTTCTGCTAAAACCAACTTTTCTCAAAATTTCAAACAGCCTAACCCGATCCACTCTGTCATACGCCTTTTCAATATCCAGGAATGCTAAATATACCTTCTTGTTATCCTTCTTCATTCGCTCAATTATTTCACTCACTACAAACAGATTATCCTCCCCCCGTCTATCTTGCCTAAAACCATTCTGTTCTTCTCCCAGGACTCCTAATTCCTCAACTAAATTTTTCATTCTCTCATTCAAAATACCACAAAAGATCTTACATACGGTGTCACCCAGTGCAATTGGTCTGTAATTTTTAAGTTCTTTCATACTCTTATGTCCACCCTTATGCAACAGAACTACATTACACTTGTTCCAGTCATCCGGTACTCTTTCACTCTTCCATATCTCATCAAATAAACATTTCAACATACTGACTACACTCTCTCCTCCACATTTATAGAACTCATATGGTATCTTATCAGGGCCACATGCCTTTCCATTTTTCACTTTCTTCAAAAAACTTACAATCTCTTCACAAGTGATTTTGTCTTCCATTTGCAGTTCATGTTCATCGATCAGAAAATTTATTGGTTCATCATCTGTAACCTGCTCATTCATTCCACCAATGTCCTCCCAGTATTCTTCAACTGCTTTCACCATTTGCATCCTATCTTGCACACTGCAACCATTGACTACTAATTCATCAACTTGAACTTCACTACCTCTATCATTACCTTGTATAAACCTATACCAATCTTTTATTCCATCTGGACCTTTCTTTCTTAGATTTTCAACTTGGTGTCTCTCTTCTTTAACCCTAGCCTCATTGATCATTCTCTTTACTTTCTTCTGCTGGTCCTTGTACTCATTCCATACACTCTGCCATTCATCCTCAGTAATTCTGCGTCTTTCATACATTTTCCTCATACTGCGTTGTTTTTTATTTAAAGTCTTCCGTCTCGTTCGTTCTTCCTTTATCTCACTCGTAAACCACCTAGCATTCCCTGTACTTTTCCTGCATTTCATTCTACCGATCTTTTGCTCTGCCACGTCATACAAGGTTCTTGCAATCTCCTTATTTAGGTCATTTACATTTCCACACCTGTTCCAGTCACATCTACTCAATTCATTTCTAAATTCTTCCCAGTTTGCCATTTTAATACGCCAATTTTCTCTTACTCTGCTGGCCTTCTGCATCGGCTCCTTTCCACCCCAATTATATTCTAGTACAAGCATTTTATGGTCACTATCAATATCAAAATCATCTTCATCTACAAACATTTCTTTGACACACTCTCTTGCTCTACTATTCACTATCATATAGTCAATTGCAGTTTTACATTCCCTGCTTTGCCATGTATGCAAGCCATTTCCTATTGTTACATTTAGGTTCTCAAGTTTATTCTCATCACATAAATCAATCAATTTTTGTCCATTTGCATTCACAGGCTCACCAAGTATACCAACATGGCCATTCATATCACCCATCAAAATCAGAGGGCATCTGCAATGCTCTTGCACAATTCTTGTTAATATTTCATACTTTTTTACATTCTCTTGATGAGCTAAAATACCATCAGTTGTCATATAGCATACAACCACAATAACACATTCTCTGGCATGCATTCTTTCACACTTTATTACTAACAGATCTTCACTCTCAGGTTCATTTCCAACAGGAATTTCTTCTAATTTCCAATTTAGAGCATTTTTTACAATGAGACCAACTCCACCACCTCTTTTTTGCCACCTTACACGCCCTTTTCCAATCATGTAGTACTTACTCTCCTTACATTTTAAACTGACTCTATCACGCATTTGGGTCTCTACTACACCAACACAATCCAAATCTCCATTCTCAAATTCTGCTACAAGGTCATTTAACTTTCCTGCATTCCATCCACGCACATTTATACATCCAAACCTTACAACACTATTGGACAATTCAAAACATTTTTCATTTTTGCTCTGACAGCTTTCCATTCATCCAGTTCCACCTTCCATTACAATATGAGTACACCCAATCCACTGGATGTATCTCCTGGAGAGTTTCATCTCACCTTCTTGAGTAAGGTGGACTCCATCTCCACGAAAACACCCACTCTGGATCAGGTTATCCATATCAAGGAAGCTGGAACCCATTTCACGCTTTCTCAAACTCTCAGCTTTCATACTCATAATCCTTTTATGCACTTCCCTATTCACCTCCTTTCGCACCCTTTCATACTCCTCACCACATGCAGGCCTTCTCAGCAGACTGGTCACAGCCACTCTTACATTCTTCTTTCGCGCCCTTTCAACAACATTCATAATTGCATTCACCGTACGCTCTCTCCCACATTCAAGCAATCCATTGCCACCTCCTTGCAGTACAACCATCCCTTCATCCATTCCATCTATCACTTCCTCAGCATGCCTACAAATCTCATTCACTCCCTTTCCTCTCATGCTCGTACATCCACTACGGTCAGTCATACTCACAAACCTATCCACATTCTTCACCATGCTGTCACCACATATTCTAATCGTAGGTCTCACTCTCCCCTTTATACTACTCTTTTGTTCAACTCTTCCACTCACATCACTCTTTCCATCCATCTTCCTTTCATTCACTTCCACTACAGGCGCCTGCACCTCATGTGGCATATCAACAGGTTGCTCCTTCACTCTCTTCCCATTCGTACTTCTTTCATCATGCTCATTCATCCTTCTACTCTCATCTGGCACATTTGCACCACCATTCACTTCATTTATTGCATTCACACTCCTTGCACCATCATCCACTTCATTTGCACTCCTTGCACCATCATCCACTTCATTTGCACTCCTTGCACCACCACCATTTACCTCTTCATTCACTGCATTTGCACCATTCTCATTCTTTCCTTCATTCATCTTCCTTTCATCCTTCAAATCAGCCTCTAAAGCAACCATCAGAATTGTCAATCTCTCAACCTCCTCTTCCAACTTTTTTCTCTCGTCATTCAAACATTTCCAGCACGTAAACACAAGATCATTCAACTTCCTCCGACTCATCTCTCTCAAACCTTTGCATGCATCTATATCTACCCACTCTTTACAAGTCATGCACTCAATCTCCTCATCCATTCCACTTGCACCTCCCTTCCTACGACCAGTCCTATTTCTTGCCATCCTCAAACACAGACTTCTATCTCAGTACAAATTTCACAGGCAGAAGGAGTCTTCACTCACCAAATCTACTGAAAATCAAGTTATCAAAAAAAAAAAAGAAACAAAAACATTTCCTACTACTCACAGTCACTCTCTACAATGTCACACACTATACTCTTTATATGCAAAGAAAGCTTAACTACCAGTCAAAACACCTCAGTCAAAAATTGCAAGTCACCACACCAAAGTCCAATGTTCAATCTCAACTCTCACGCAACAAAAAAACTACTCTCACGAGCACTCCATACAAAGTCACACACTGTACTCACGTGAATATACAAACTATACCATTTTTCAGCAACTTCACTTTAATTCACCACAATATTCGTCGGAGGACCAGAAACACGTGCACACCGCTCGGAACGAAACTTCCACAAGATGCTCGCTCCACAGCGCTCGACTATGTGGAGGAAAGTACCCGCATACGATTGTGCCTCATTTCCAGCCGTTCCGTTTCTTTGGGAATCATATATTGTGTTTTTTATTGTAGGATTTTTTTTGTTGTTTAGTATAAGTTCTGTTTATTTCGTTGTTTGAGTCATACCCGAGAGTCATAGGATACTCGACATCAGCTAAGGTTTATTTTGCTGGTATTTTTTTGCTTGATACTCCGTAAAGCTCATTTTACACCTACGGAGTAAAATAATGAAGGCATCTACGGATGCTTTATTTCCAATCAAGCCTGATACACATCACCTTGTACATTGGATTTTCAAATGCCTTATAACTAACGCCAGGACGCCATGACGCTTTCCCCCGGTCAAGACCGGTACCCATTTCAGACACCTGGGTAGAGTGGGGTATTGTGCTTGGAATTTTTCTCCTATACCCAACGGAGAAAATCGCCACCGCCAGCGCCGAGAATCGATCCCGGGTCTCCCGCACGGCGGCAGAACCCCTAGCCACTTGCGCTATGGCGAGCACTAGTAGAGCGACGGTGGACTTGCTATAGCTCCTCCCACGCGAGGATTGAGCGTCAGTGCACACCGACTTGCTTTTACATTGCCGCTCAACACAACGCTCCTTCCCGAGAGACAGAAATCGCCACGCAGGGCTCCCCCTCCTGGGTTTTCGACCGAGATCTTGTTTTTTTCGATCTCTCTTGGGTTGCTGGGTTTAATTAATTTTTGATATAATGCTAAATATGTCTTTTTCAAGTCAGACAGTAAATTCATCAATAACTGAAGTAAATTCAATAATGCAGTTAAGAATTGTTCCAACACCGTATGCAAATGAATACCTGATTCAAAACCACGCCTATCGGATGGGGTTGAACGTGTTCAATCTGTTTCTCGACCTTAAAAACGCGTAACGAACGAGTATCTTACGAACTTGTAAGCCCGGCCAAGCAAGGAATAGCCGGCGCTCCACTTGTGTTGCTTCGATTTGCTTGGCACGTTGCAGTGAGGTAACACGCATTTTGATAGAAGACTGGTCGTGCACTCCTTTAAATGAATGTCTAAAAATTAATTTTTTTAAACATTCAAATTTTCATATTATTGCCGCACTAGTATTAAAAATGTCTTGCCCTCCAAAAACGATGTCTAAAAAGAGGTATACGCAGTCTTTCAAAGAAGAATGGTTAATGGAAAAAATTAAAAACATGTCACGGCTAGAAACCTAAGCCGAAATTGGTAAGAGATGTCATCAACGGAGTGTGTCACCAGCGTAATGAAAAACGCATTGCACAACAGAAAAGTCGTCTCAAAGTTGAAATTTACGCTGCAGAAGAGAATTAGGAGACAGGAATTAAATCAGCATTAAAATTAATTACAGTTTTGCATGTTAAAACGTCAAGTTAATATTCAAAGTTGAAAACTAATTACTAGATCATATGTAAAAAATATTAATGTTGAAAGTTACTGATTGAAAACAAGGCCTGCCGCTCATTTTTAACATCTCCTAATTATGAACAACACAAGTATTCATTCTTCAAGAACTTCTGCGTTTCGCCTCCTTTGCCGAAGAAAATCGGATAAAAATATCTGAATTCACAAAAAAGTATAAGAATAATTATCAAATAATTTGGGTAAAGACGGGAGACTGTTCACTGTTCAGATTATTATCACTGGCAGCCTTGGTTTACTGGCAGTGCACACCGCAAATATTTAGCATGCAGAATGTTGCCGCTCCTTACCGTGAGCGTGGCAATAAGGGTCATTTTGCTCTGCTGTGGGCCGAGCTTATTTGACTGGCGGGATGGAGCGACGGTGTGGAGCGCGAAGACACCGTCAAGGTAAAACGGCATTAATTCTTTCTTCTTTCTAGACTTGCACTTAATTTACTACACAGGGCTTACAGAAATTAAATAAAACAAAATACCTCGTTTTCCCAAAAAATGTCAATAGGTTGTTTACGCATTTCTAGATGTGCATGCTGTGTTGCGCGATGTTTTTTACAAAATACTTTGTGACTAAGCTTTTCTCAATACATGATTGTCATTTACGATGGTGTTTCAATCTGCTCCGGTATAGCGTTTTTTGCCTCTTTCTTACTTCGGTTCAATTTATAAGTTAAGTGTTCCGAGGAATTCTTTAGCAGTATTTGAATTATTTATAAGTTGTCAGTCATCTCGTGGAATATAAAATATCCATGAGATGATCTTTTTCATTTTTTATTTAACTATCCCCTGGCAGAGTTGAACTATTAGCACGCCACGTATAGTTTGTCTATTAGTACACCTTGTGTAGTCTGTTTATTAGTACGCCTCGCATATATGGTCTATCTATTTGCAACCAATTTTGCCGGATGAGGGAAAATACATCTGCCAAACCTCCAGCAATCATTTGAAGGTTCGAAGCAGTAAAGTCTCAGCCGCAGCACCACAACTGCCCGCTGCGCCACATCTCAATAAGCAAAACAGCGCGCCAGCTCCCCAGCTCTGCCTCAATAACAACGCTCCGAACTGTCCGCCAGCGACGGGGACACAAACACCATCCTCATCAGTGGTACAAGACAGAAGAGGTGTTATTAATAAGGACATTTCAAACGTGGTAGACTCTCCTCATTCTCCAGATTATATGTTCGATAATATTCGCGCGCAAACCGATACTAACAGTAAATTACCCCAGAGCATAAGCTGTGAGAACAAAATAAAATTACCAGTACAAATTTTAAGTTTGATGGTCTGGATTTAGAGCATTATTGATGGTGGTATCATTATAGTTCCAGCTCAAACTTAATACCGAGGCAATGTTATCGAATATCGTGCGAGAGGATAATTATTACGCGGGACTCAGCTTTAATTGGATTTATTGGAGGAGCCGGGAGGATCGCCGAGTCTTGTTCATGCAGATCTTGGCTGGAGATACTTCGCAGTCCTGGAGGTAGCTGATCTGGCAGGTTTACGGTTGTAAGTGTAGTTGTATAAATGATATCCGTTAACTGAGGGACAATTTAAAACCGGGCACAAAATCTGGTGCGTCTTTATATGTGGGCAAAGCCTGCTGAATTGAGCAGGAGAGGTTTAATCGCTCGTACCAGTAAGTGGAGGCAATTTAAGAATTTAACCAGAAATATTAAGATGAGCTCAAGGCCCTGGGGATTTGTGTTTATGGTAAGTGTGGTGTTTGGGCAGCGTCGGAGAATCTAGAAATATTCAAGGACGCTGGATGACAATATCTACGGAAGAAACAGAAGAAAACCACAAACACTGTCCCCCATTTAAGTTTGAAGTTCACATCACGGGGCAACCATTAGTTATTTTCCAATGATCCCGTCAGAGTTTTATTTCTCTTTGAAGCTCAAACAATTGAATAGGGACAGACGAGTCATGCCGACAAAATACCCCCTTACTAATCTACCAACTTCAATATAAGCCGGACGTCCATATGGCGCCATAACCAATGTTTCTGGCACAAGGAGTCTCAACACACTTTCACGAATCCCCCAGGTAGCAATACCTGCACAACTGTGCTGACTATTAAGAAATAGCAATAACACTGCACAACTCTGCTGACTATAAAGGAGTAGCTATAACAATGCACAATTGTGCTGATTATCAGGGAATAGCAATAACACTGCACAACTGTGCTGACTATAAAGGAATAGCAATAATACTGCACAACTGTGCTGACTATCAGGGAATAGCAATAACACTTCACGACTGTGCTGACTCTAAAGGAATACTGAACACATTAATCAAGACGCCTACGCCACTAACGAGAACAACCGGGTCGATTTTCACGATCTTTCCACCCCACACTGTATGGGGAAAAATGCTAAAAAAGATACTTAAGAAACAACTAAGGAAACACCGGAATTACTATTACACATTCACCATTATGAGTTTAAATCTAACACTGAAACAAAAGCACTTATATATACTTACGCGATGAGCTCTTCGCGACACAAGATCAAGCTACGAAATGACGCTAGGGGAACGGCGTGTGCTGGGATGTTGCCACAATGCCTAGGTCTACTCAAGCGGTTGTTTGGTATTATTTAATGTTTGTGCAATGCACACAAAAACATTAAGATAAATAATTTTAATTAGAAAATTATTAGTTATAATTTACAGTATGAAAGTTTATGCCAATAATTATGCTATTTAAATGTAAATGAGAATTTTAGTCATATGAAACATTTTTGTAGCGACTGCTACACAGAGCAATAGAAAATATACTGTTGCTTCTTTTAATGGCTACTTGCACCCGCTTCAAATAACAAGCTCTCAAAAAATTCATGAGATTATTTACAATTTGTCTCTAACAGCAGCGTTTTTCAATAAATCCCTAAGACAACGTGAGCCTCCTAGCCCGTCATCGATTTTCTCTACAGTATCGAACACTCAGAACTCAATGTGCAACTTTTTGCTTCAAATTCACATATAAGTTCTCACGACCTTGCACCTGTGGTACCTGCTAGTATCTCTAATGAAGTCGACTCCAATTGTCGAGAATCTTACGATACTTTGCTGCTAGGTGACAATATATGTCGCGTCTTACCAGATGCGAAATTTGGGAAGTCCTTTTCGGCAACATTCTGCGGATCCGCGCTGGTTCGCAAGAATGACGCCAGCGTTCTATTTGATTGAAGTGCGTGGGAAGAACAGGTTCCCGGATAATCTTAAGTTTCTGTGTCTTTTTAGTGCGATATGTCAGAAAATTATTAATCCAAAAGTGTCCTCGAACTAGCTATATCGTCGATCGCCATCAAGTATCTTGCGTTTGACAGCGGTGAACAGCCGGTTCCTAGAGCATTCAAGGGTGTTTCTGGCAGCCGGCAAACCACCCACATTGAGCCAGACTAGCCGTTGTGATGTTGTGAATCTAGTGCGTTCTATAGCCAGTGTGCTGCAGTGTAATGCTGGAAATAAGTAACAGTATTTTAGCAGAACACTGAATGTGTGGTTTTCACAGGTTTGCCTGTTAAATAATTTTGACTCTAAAGTTGAGCTGAATATTGAACTTCAGTTTAACCCATGACAACTCGAACATGCATAGCTCAAATTTTTATTAAGAAAAAGTTATAAAATAAAGTAAAATATTTTGTCAATCTGTTGGCTCCTCACCTATGAGCTGTGCTGTGCAAGTTGCGCCAGTCAGTAAGGTGGAAGCCTAAAGTTGAAGCATTCTCAAAGGTAGACTGAGAATAGGCACAGAAATTTATGAGACCACTAGCCCATGTGATTTGTGTTTTCAAGGCGACGTTGGTCAATGTGTACATGTTGCCCTGTATTTAAATTAAGCCATTTAAAAATTGGCGAGCCGTGTCAAACCTTTTTAGTATTAGGCTAGTCAATGAGATAGCCGCTTTTATTTTATTGAAAGGATTTCTTGACAATGACTGATCTGCTGTAACCTAAGTAGCTTGTCCCTGCGTCAGAGACCTAATCATTAATCATTTCCCTTCCCACAGGTAGAGCAAAGAAAAATAAGTAGTCATTCCTCTTGCAGGTGGAAATAGGCTATTCCGAGTTTTTCTAGCGTTAGGGACCTTCCCCCACCGTCTGTAAGTATTCTAAAGCGTTGTCAGATTGTTCTATCGAGGATGCAACCGTTGCCTTTGTAGCACTTGATTATACAAACAGTTGGAGGAAGCCGGTACCTAAATTTAAAATTAGTATGTTAACGTGCTGACTCAGACGCTAAAAACGTTGTAATCAATGTGTGTGTGAGTAGGCTGTCCTCCTTTGGTCATGTGCGTGTATTACAAATGTGTTTTTTTTAAACGTGTTTTCCAGCAATGTGTTCTTTAGCAGGGTGTTATTTGGCAGGGTGTTCTTTGACTATGTGTTCCTTGGCTAGAGAAATTATTTTCTTCCATGTCAATGCAACAGAAATTTTTTCTTGTTTCATGAACTTCTTTCCTAGCTTACTGTTTCCGTGCACCTTGTGCATAGATTCCGCGTTCACTCAACCCCATACTAAATGGTGCCTTCCTCTTTCCTCTCTTGGAACATCTTTGTCGTGGTTAAGGGAGGCTAAAACTTTCTTATATAATAATAATAATAATCCCCTGACAATGTCTCATGGCCACTCTCTTATTGCTCCCCTGTCATTAGAATATCATGCCTAGTGCTAGCATTATTCAATTGCCTCTTATATCTCACTCAGCTACTTCTCATATACCTTAGAGGTTTGAATTTCCTTTCTTGTTATGCGGTACTATATATGTTAACTGGTCAGTCGACTATGATCTTAAATTAGGAATTCTCTTGTCATGCAACCGCTGGTCCAAGTCTGAACTATACCTGTTTGTGCAGTTTACGGCGTCACGGATTCCGAAATAAAGAAAGAGTCACAAGCCCCTTTTTTGTCCGTCCTCGCCCGTTAACCCGCGTTGCTGTAGCGAAGATCATAATCCGCAAAGAAACGCGACAATGTCCTAAGCACGATCAGAAGGAAGGACATCGTGCTCGACATAGCGCAAGTGGCTAGAGGTCCTGCCGGCGTGCGGGAGACCCGGGATCGATTCTCGGCGCTGGCGGTGGCGATTTTCTCTGTTGGGTATAGGAGAAAAATTCCAAGCACAATACCTCACTCCACCCAGGTGTCTGAAATGGGTACCGGACTTACCGGGGGAAAGCGTCATGGCGTCCTGGCGTTAGTTATAAGGCATTTGAAAATCTAATGTACAAGGTGATATGTATCAGGCTTGATTGGAAATAAAGCATCCGTAGATTAGATGCCTTCATTATTATTATTATTATTATTATTTATCGCTCGTGCTGGATCAAAACTGTTCCATCTGGGCGCTTCGATGACCATCTCCATACTATAAATTGCATGCCTAGATTTAAAAATTATAAACTAAGTTTTGATGGTCTCTGCCACTCGCCCTCAGACCTTGCTCGAATCAAACAACAAATTGTAAGGAAGTACGCACTTTCTCGTATTTATATTGCCAATGCTTGCATTGCGAAAGAATTCAACAAAGCGCTGAAGTTTTGCAAAAACCTGGGTTTAAACTTGATTTAATTTCAAACTTACCCAGGTTATGAAAATGGTGACGCACTCGATAACTTTCAATGGCCTCGCACCCAGGTAGAAAACTTTTGTTTTCTTGGACAACTTCCAATGAAATCAACATTGCGAATCACCGCGCCATATTGTCCTCATTTCAACAAATTTCGAGCAATAAATTGAATTGTAGATCATTCCAATGAATCGAAAACATCACGGAATGAGACAAATAGTCTCACTTTAAACTTTGAAAAAGAAAATAAGCCTATGCACATCACTGCACATGGTACACTAAATCCTTCAAAATTGATTGCGCCATCAAGCAGAGCTTTGAGTAATACAACATGAGGAACGTGAATAAGCTTGGGCCTTTCCCTGACTCGATCTCAGACATATATAATATCAGTACGAAAAATAAATTTGTGTTACTTGCAACAGACACAAATAGTGACTGTGACATGCCCTCCTTTTCAACTAATTCTCAACTTTCCAGTAAGTGCACAGAAACAGAGGAAAGTCAAGCGAATAACGATATTCACAACCATTCCAAAGAAAATCAAATTATTCGAAAAAATTTAGCGCCCAACAAGCCCATTTTCGGAAATCAAAATCCCTTGCGCAGTCACGTAGAGAATCACTTCAATGAAAAACAACCCCTGAAAAAATCTGATGCCTCTGCCAGGCCTCCATCGAACGACCAAACCGATACTGCTACCGCGAAATCAACATTGAATCAAATTTGCACACGCGTTGCAGACACACTGGACGACTTGAAACCATCGCTCAAAATGGAGCCTGCTTACACTTTAAGTGACGGACACGGTCTCCTCCACGCAGTAACGACACAGCTTGCTTCACAACAAATATTGAAATGGAATTATATATCTCTGAAAAAAGCCATCAAAACTGAGAGCTCCAGAAACAAGGACCAATATGTAAAATTCGTTGACAAGAACAGGGGCAGTTTCAAACAACTCATCGATAAATACATCGATAGAAAAGTCTTCGATCACGCATTTGGAGACCTCATACCCCAAATACTTTCTAATGTGACGAGAACACCAATTCACATATTTGATGAAAGAGATAATGGGATTTGGAAGACGACAATCTCTCCTACATCAAATGCTCTGATAAATTGTCTGTAGTGAACTCCCTCAGCCGCAGTGCAGCCTAATTTCATAAATTATTATAACTATCTTCTAAAAATTGAATAAGATTACCCCAATCATTCTTGCAATTTTAGATTACGAAATCCGTTCAACATTACCCCGAAATCTATTAAAATTTGAACCGAAAATACTTCGACATTTCCGAAAATTAGATATCATGCCGTTTTGATGCAGAACCATTTCGCAAGCGCTCCTCCGGTACCGTACGTATATAAACTCCGCCCTCCAGGCAGAGTCCGTCAGTCATGTAAGAGAACCGTCTGAGTGTAGTGCTTAGGCCCCAGAGGGGGAAATTTAAGTAACAAGTGTTAAATGTTAAGTGTTAAGCTAGAGTTTACCTCATTTAGTCAGTTGCATAGATGTGTCTAGAGACTCCAATATATTCAACGAGTCTGTGTAATATATTCAACGAGTCTGTCAATATATTCAACGAGTCTGTGTAATATATTCAACGAGTCTGTAAATATATTCAACGAGTCTGTGTAAAATAAACTCATTCTTGTGATCAACTTAGGAACATTCTCTGTTCCTAAGTTTGTTGTGCCAGTGGTTAACGATGAACAAGCTTACTGCGTCATCTTGACCATGTTACCTTCGTGTTTTGCTAATTAGTTAGGTAATTCTAGTTCCAAAAGTGCCCTTAAGTGACACCATCTTATAAGAATGAGAGTTTTTACCTCTCACATATTACCTCACGTACTGCTCTGTGCTATTCATTTCAACTTAGGAGTCACAATTCTAAATTCACTGACTCAGTTGTAATGGGCCTGTAGCTAATTAGTAAATGTAATTTTCATACATGTTCCCAGATGTTCGGGGACGACAAATCTTCTTCCCAGTTTGCAAAATTTTGCCTAAATGTTAGGTAAATTAATTCCTTTCTTGACAACTTAGAGCAACATTATGGCTGCCCAAAACTTACAATTAGAGATTCTTTTAAATCCCTCGTTGTTACCTGGGAGTATAAGAGGCACTGAAAACTTGTAAAAATTTTAAAGCTAAACTCATGTATTATTAACTTAAGAGTCTTACTGGTTAATTTCATGCTTAGATTACTTATATTTTAGCTGTTTAAACGTTTTGTGGGGGTTTCCTGTTATTTCCCAAATTGGATAAGTTAGCAGTGATCCTAGTTAATTTTAGGCTTAGGTAGGTTTATTGCAGACAGTTCTTGACTGTCGCGTTTCTTTGCGGATTATGATCTTCGCTACAGCAACGCGGGTTAACGGGCGAGGACGGACAAAAAAGGGCTTGTAACTCTTTCTTTATTTCGATATCCGTGGCGCCGTAAACTGCACAAACAGGTATAGTTCAGACTCGGGCCAGCAATTGCCTGACAAGAAAACTCCTAATTTAAGATCATAGTCGACTGACCAATCAATGTATATGGTACCGCATAACAAGAAAGGAATTTCATACCTCGAAGGTGTATGAGAGGTAGCTGAGAAAGACACGAAGAGCGACTAAATAATGCTAGAACTAGGTATGATATTCTAATGACAGAAGAGCGATAAGAGAGTGGCCATGAGACATTGTCATGGGTGAATAGCAGCACCTAAAAAGGGGATTCGATGCCCTGCCAACAACGTAGCACAATGACAATTCATAACACAATTAGTATTATTATATAAGAAAGTTTTAGCCTCCCTTAACCACGACAAAGATGTTCCAAAAGAGGAAAGAGGAAGGCACCATTTAGTATGGAGTTGAGGGAACGCGGAATCTATGCACAAGGTGCACAGAAACAGTAAGCTAGGAAAGAAGTTCATGAAACAAGAAAATGTTTCTGTTGCATTGAAAGGGAAGAAAATAAGTCTCTCTAGCCAAGGAACACATTGCCAAAGAACACCTTGCCAAAGAACACCCTGCTAAAGAACACATTGCTAGAAAACACATTTCTAAAAAACACACTTGTAATACACGCACAGGACCAAAGGAGGACAGCCTACTCACCCACACATTGAATACAACATTTTTAGCGTCTGAGTCAGCATGTTAGAATTTCAGGCTTTCAAGATGAGAAACATATTTCATTCTCTACATGGAGTCTTTACTTGTTAAGTTGTTATAATCGTTAGGCTATCAGATATGTGCACTGTGTTCAGAGGAGGACACCACGTTGACACATTGACTTTAATTTTAAGTACTCAGCCTTCTCTGACTGTTTACATGATCAAAAGCTACAGCACCACTGGTTACAACCTTGATAGAACAACCTGACAATACCCTAAAATACTTACAGACGATGGGGGAAGGTCCCTCACGTTAAAACCTGGAATAGCCTATTTCAACATATAAAATAGGCGACTACTTTGTCTTTTTCTTTACTCTACCTGTGGAAAGGGAACAGTGAAAATTAGGTCTCGGATGCAGAGGCAAGCTGAAATAGTAACAGCGGACTAGCACTACAGCCTATCCAGCCGCAGAATCGGAACTTAAGATACAACAGATCAGCCATTGTCAAAAAAATCCTATTGTCGAAAAAAAACGGCTATCTCATGATCAGCCTAACACTGAAAGCATCTATCCTGTTTTGACTCGCCAATTAAATTACTCAACTTATAATACAGGGCAACAAGTACACATCGACCAACGTCGCCTTGAAAACACAAATCACATGGGCTAGTGGTCTCGTAAATTTTCTGTGTATATTCCCAGTCTACTTTTGGAAGTGCTTTAACTCTAGGCTTCTACCTTACTGACTGGCGCAGCTTGCCAAGCACAGCTCATGGGTGAGGAACCAACAAATATTTGATAAAAATATCTTATTTTTTATTGGTGAAATTTGAGTTATGCATGGTTACTTTACATCCCACGTTTTTGTGCTAGAACACGTCACTTATGATAGGTTAACTGAAGTTCAATGCCCAGCTCAAAATTTAGAGTAAAATCAATGAATAAGTCTCTAAAATTTACACATTCAGTGGGCCTGCTGAAATGCGGTTATTTCACAATCTGAGTAGTTACAATACTAGCATCACAATTCAGCCTACTGTCTAGAGAAAGCACTAGAATAATCACAGCATCACGACGGTTAGTCTGACTCAATGTAGGTGGTTCGTCGGCCGCCAGGAACGTCCTTGAACGCTCTAGCGGCCGGCTGTTCACCGCTGTCTAACACAAAGACACATAGTGGCAAATTGACAATACAGCTAGTTCAAAAACACGTAGTTAATAGTTTTCCGACACAATAATCACCACCAAGTATATGGAAACCCAAAATTATCCGGGGAGCTGTTGTTTCCTCTGCGCACACTTATTCAAATAACACGCCGCGTCGGTCTTGCGAACCAGCGCGGATCCGCAAGATGTTGCCGAATGGAGAAGTTCAAAATTCGCGTCTGGTGAGACGCGATACTCCCCCCTCTTTGTGGAGTATCTCCACTAAATGCTGCCGCCGAGGGGGCGGTGGATGAGGACCAACTCAGTGGCAGGACGCACCACCCGTTGGACCCCGTCGTTGTCTTCAGCGACGGGTGGGTGGCCTTCCACCTGCTGCGCTGTTGGGGCTCGTAGAGGAGGCCTCTCTGCCTCCCCAACCAACGTCGCGCTTTCGGTCGCTGGCGGGTGGTGGACCTCTGGAGGGGTTCTGGTGTTGTCTCTTGGTCTTTTTCGACGCTGCTTGGCATTCCTCGTGCGTCGGCAAGTGCGTCATGCTCGTCCCAATGCTTCGAGTTCCGACGGCAGCTTGTCGCGCAGACGGTACTGAGAGGCTGGTCGAGGGAGGATGGAGGTGGGTGCTTGGCATTTCCTGGAGGGTCGGGGGCCGCGGGGCTGCCTCCCCCTTTGCTTGGTCCGTTCTGTCGAGCTCTCTTATCAACAGATGTGCGCTCAGCATAGTGCACGCTGCACTTTCTCTTCGGATCATCAGGGCACGGCAGCTCCCGTTTCTTTCTCTTCTTGGACTTCGGTGATGTGCTGTCTTGATCGCACAGAACGGTCGTTCCATCGTTGGTTGCTGACTGGTTGATAAAACTCGTCGTTGGCAGGGCCTCCGCTTGATTCTCGTCCTCTACCCTTGTGTTTTTCATCTTTTCAGAGTCTCCGCGGTCGTCGGGGGGCCGCGGATGAGAGGTTTCGTCGCTGTGCTACTGGGTAATAGCGTCTTTTCCTGAAAACGGTTCAAGGCACGTCTCCGGGCCACGGGTTTTGAGAGCGGCTTCGGCTACGATTTTTGCGACCGTGTAAGAGTGCTCTCCTTCGGGGCTGACGTCGTCGTTCACCTTGCCGACCACTGCCCAGCCTAAGGCGGTGTGGTGGACGAACGGAGCCTTACGGCGTTGTTTGTCGGAGTGGCTGTAGAGTAGGTCTCCACAGTCCGTCCCTAGGAGCACCGCGACTTCTGCGTAATTGTCCAAGGGCAGGAAATGGTGGGCGAAGTGTGATATCTCCGGGGTTCTTGCGACGCGTCCATAGGTCGCGACTGCTTGTTTTCTGTCGGGAATGGAATTGCATTCCAACATCGGTGGGAGCTCGAATGTTTGGTCTTCAGACACCCCCTTTATTTTCAGCCCTGACACGCGTCTGCCGTACCGAACCGCGGATTGATCAGTCAGCATCTCTAGCGCGTAGTGAGTCTTGGAGGTTGTCACACGAAGGGCGTTCAACAACTAAGGAGAGCAGAAGGAAGTGGTACTCATCTCGTCCAGGATTATGTAGGCGCGGCACGACCGACCCGTGTTCTCGTCGATAACGTCTGCCAGGACAACTTTGCTGCATGCACCCTTCTTGGCTGCGGGCACGCGAGAGGCCAAGGCCACGGCTCTCAAACTCTCCCCGAGTTCACTCTGAGCCCTGTCGTCGCTCGGTTCTCGACTGGGTCTCTCCTGAGGAGGGGTTTCACTCGAATTTCCTGCTGCTCGCCTGTTGATGTGAGCAGTTGTGCTGTGATTGTTGGCTCCGCAGTCGTCGCACTTCACAACTTCATTGCAGTGCTTGGCCCAGTGAGTGCCTAGGCAGCGATAACACAACTTATATTCGCAGATGAAATCCTTCTTCTTTTGAGGTTCCATTTTTCTCACCGCTTGGCATGAGCTTGTCTCGTGCTGTGCACTCTGGTGGAGAACACAGCTGCCGGGTCGATTCTCCGAGGATGTGTAGAGAACTCGCGGGGCTCTTAGACTAGGGCGAGCGGGGGCCGCGGTGTTGCGTCGATTGCTCACCCAGTTGAGGTTCGATGCCCCAAAACTGTCACACTGGGTGTCTGACAGCGTTTTGATGAACTCGCAGAACCTGGCGAAATCAGGTAGCGATCCAAATAATCTTCTGTGCCTAGTTCTTTCGTTTCTCCAGGCATCCAGAACGAAGAAGGGCAGTCTCTCTACGATGGGGGATAGCCCTACGTCGGTGTTCAGGAAGGAGAGGCCGTGGTTATGTCGCATGGTGTGATGGATCGCTAAACAGGCGTCGCTGAACTTCCGCAGCTTGAGACCGACCGTGCGGTCGCCCTTCGACCCTTTGATGTCCGAAGCTTGCGCGAGGCGTTCGAGCAGGCTGTCGGCTACTCTGTCGTCAGAGCCGAAGCGAGTCTTCAATTGTTCGACGATGTGGGTGAGCAGGGCCGCTATGTCCAGGTATGTGGCGGCTAGTATATCGTCGATCAGGCTCCTCGGCTCTCCACAGGTGTGGTTTGTGAGGATCTCAGTGGCGTCGATGGGCTCCACGGCGAGCCTTTCCATCCTTCTCTTGAGGGCATCGAACCATCTGTGGAACAGATGAGCCTCTCCCGCGTAGGGCTGGCTGGCCCCCTTTTTTAAATCTTCGATCATCGAGAGCCTCATAGCGCCGTCGATCACTGGTGGCCTTGTTTCAAAAACCACGGCCGGTGGGCTGGAGAAGGCGCTAGGCTGGAATGCTGGTGCGGAGGGGTTCATCAGGGGTGCGAGGACGGTGTCACGGGGTAGAGCGTTCGCGACCGCCGTCGCGCCCCCTGCGGGCTCCACGACGTGGTGTTGGAAAGCTTGGTCGACCCAGGCACCTGTGCGAGCATCTTTGCTCTCGATTTTCTCCTCGCCGAAGAGCTGACCATTCTCCATTCGGTCCCCATTCCTCAATTTTGACCTCTCGATGGTGATTTGTGCCAAGTTGCCAACAGCACCGATGGATCTTCCGTGATGTCGATGAGCATCTGCTTATTGCCTTGGCTAGGGGGCTCGCGGCGCTCGGACTCACCATCCTTGTGACGAGAGCTGGCGCTGGGAAGGCTCTGGCTATGATCGCTCTCACTGTCTTAGCTCTGGCTGTAATAGCTCGAGCTTTGGTGACTCTGACGACTATGACTGGGGCTGGCCTGGTCTTTGCCCCGATGGTGGGAACCGTGTCCGTTCCTGCTCTCAGCCAATAATGACTTTGAGGGCTTGTTCTGATTTGCAGTGCCTTGCTGCTGGTTCTTGGACGAGGTCTTCTTCGACCTCGAACTCGTGCGCTAGGAGGGTTCTTTTGCCACACTCTGTGACGAGCTCCCCCAGAGCTCCTCGTTTCTGTGATCCATTGAATTCGCTAGTGCTTTTCTACGAGCTATAGCGCTTGTCAATGAGTCTCGAATTACCGTCGCTTCTGCTGTGGCCCCTGAGTTCTCGAGAGTCGTGACTAACTGATCTCCGAGCTGCTTGACGGCCTTAGCCTTTGTTCGGATTCAAGAGTACACCTGGTCGACCTCGCCGGGAGTCTTGAGATCTCGTGGTACTGCACCATTCAGGAGACTGTTCAAGGCTGCTAGCTCGGTGTTGAACTGATCTTCGAGCTGTGGAATTCTAGGCTTGTTCTTTCTTCCGAGAGAGTTCATTTCTGTGCTCTCGAATGTTCGCCACGGGCTGCTGAGAATCTGCTGTGGGCCTCCTCTTTGGAGGACTTCTTCGTGGAGGGGCACCTTCCGCTGACGTCTTTCACTGTCGCGTTTCTTTGCGGATTATGATCTTCGCTACGGCAACGCGGGTTAACGGGCGAGGACGGACAAAAAAGGGCTTGTAACTCCTTCTTTATTTCGGTATCCGTGGCGCCGTAAACTGCACAAACAGATATAGTACAGACTCGGGCCAGCAATTGCCTGACAAGAAAACTCCTAATTTAAGATCATAGTCGACTGACCAATTAATGTATATGGTACCGCGTAACAAGAAAGGAATTTCATACCTCGAAGGTATATGAGAGGTAGCTGAGTAAGACACGACGAGCGACTAAATAATGCTAAAACTAGGTATGATATTCTAATGACAGAAGAGCGATAAGAGAGTGGCCATGAGACATTGTCATGGGTGAATAGCAGCACCTAAAAAGGGGATTCGATGCCCTGCCAACAACGTAGCACAATGACAATTCATAACACATTAGTATTATTATATAAGAAAGTTTTAGCCTCCCTTAACCACGATAAAGATGTTCCAATAGAGGAAAGAGGAAGGCACCATTTAGTGTGGAGTTGAGGGAACGCGGAATCTATGCACAAGGTGCACAGAAACAGTAAGCTAGGAAAGAAGTTCATGAAACAAGAAAATGTTTCTGTTGCATTGACAGGGAAGAAAATAAGTCTCTCTAGCCAAGGAACACATTGCCAAAGAACACGTTGCCAAAGAACACCCTGCTAAAGAACACATTGCTAGAAAACACATTTCTAAAAAACACACTTGTAATACACGCACAGGACCAAAGGAGGACAGCCTACTCACACACACATTGATTACAACATTTTTAGCGTCTGATTCAGCATGTTAGAATTTCAGGCTTTCAAGATGAGAAACACATTTCATTCTCTACATGGAGTCTTTACTTGTTAAGTTGTTATAATCTTTAGGCTATCAGATATGTGCACTGTGTTCAGAAGAGGACACCACGTTGACACATTGACTTTAATTTTAAGTACTCGGCCTTCTCTGACTGTTTACATGATCAAAAGCTACAGCACCACTGGTTACAACCTTGATAGAACAACCTGACAATACCCTAAAATACTTACAGACGATGGGGGAAGGTCCCTCACGTTAAAACCTGGAATAGTCTATTTCAACATATAAAATAAGCGACTACTTTGTCTTTTTCTTTACTCTACCTGTGGAAAGGGAACAGTGAAAATTAGTTCTCTGATGCAGGGGCAAGCTGAAATAGTAACAGCGGACTAGTACTACAGCCTATCCAGCCGCAGAATCAGAACTTAAGATACAACAGATCAGCCATTGTCAAAAAATCCTATTGGCGAAAAAAACGGCTATCTCACGATCAGCCTAACACTGAAAGCATCTACCCTGTCATGACTCGCCAATTAAATTACTCAACTTATAATACAGGGCAACAAGTACACGTCGACCAACGTCGCCTTGAAAACACAAATCCCATGGGCTAGTGGTCTCGTAAATTTTCTGTGTATATTCCCAGTCTACTTTTAGAAGTGCTTTACCTCTAGGCTTCTACCTTACTGACTGGCGCAGCTTGCCCAGCACAGCTCATGGGTGAGGAACCAATAAATATTTGATAAAAATATCTAATTTTTTATTAGTGAAATTTGAGTTATGCATGGTTACTTTACATCCCACGTTTTTATGCTAGAACACGTCACTTGTGATAGGTTAAACTGAAGTTCAATGCCCAGCTCAAAATTTAGAGTAAAATCAATGAATATGTCTCTAAAATTTACACATTCAGTGGGCCTGCTGAAATGCGGTTATTTCACAATCTGAGTAGTTACAATACTAGCATCACAATTCAGCCTACTGTCTAGAGAAAGCCCTAGAATAATCACAGCATCACGACGGCTAGTCTGACTCAATGTAGGTGGTTCGTCGGCTGCCAGGAACGTCCTTGAACGCTCTAGCGGCCGGCTGTTCACCGCTGTCTAACACAAAGACACATAGTGGCGAATTGACAATACAGCTAGTTCAAAAACACGTAGTTAATAGTTTTCCGACACAATAATCACCACCAAGTATATGGAAACCTAAAATTATCCGGGGAGGTGTTGTTTCCTCTGCGCACACTTATTCAAATAACACGCCACGTCGGTCTTGCGAACCAGCGCGGATCCGCAAGATGTTGCCGAATGGAGAAGTTCAAAATTCGCGTCTGGTAAGACGCGACATTGACTGTCTGCTTAGTGTAAATTGTCCTGATGTCACAGCTGCCCAACCTATAGCACTTGAGTATTCTAGTATAATTGTACCCTAG
The DNA here is from genome assembly GCA_030386875.1 of Morinoia aosen. Taxonomy (NCBI): domain Eukaryota; kingdom Metazoa; phylum Arthropoda; class Malacostraca; order Amphipoda; family Talitridae; genus Morinoia; species Morinoia aosen. The sequence goes on along the minus strand of CM059577.1, from coordinate 20,240,464 downwards.
AGTATTAAGCTGTGACACCCTTGATTTAGGGAAATAGAGCCCTTATTCCTACTGATGCCCAATCAGTAAATTCCTTTTGTACATAAACTCATCCAGTAACTACCTTAATTCTAGTTTCGACTTACTGCTAATGTTGCATTAGTGTCAGCTTTGGAATCTCGTAGACTGACCTTACACTCCATGCTGGAGACAGTCAAAAGACATGCCGTGTACACTTCTAGTAGTACGCTGAGCATAGCTGTATGTTAGGTAAATATTGAGGCTTGTACCTGGGAATTTCATGTTGTCCATCAGACGTTGTCAATATTGCGATTTATTTTCGGCCGTATTCGGGTGCCAGAATTACGGTTGGTATTGTTGCATAGAGACTCCTCGAATCGAGGCAATTCTGTAAATCGGCAGTCGTTCACAGCCTGGCTTGTGCAGCGACTGTTCTCCCTCTTTGTGCCAAGTGACCCAGCTTGTTGTTCCCGCACAGGAGGACCTACGAGCCAAACACACCCTACACAACCACCTAGTCCTCAATCTCCGCCATTGAGCCGAACTAGGTCTTTCTCAGACACACTTGAGACTTACAAATCGGCCACACGGCTCCACCACTCAGTCCCCGCGATAACGTACTGCCTCTTTCAAGACCCTTCTTTCAGCCCTTTCAATATCTCAATCAATACTTCATCCTCCAAGATTGGCTCGCTCACAAGCGTTCAAGCTTCACCTTTTCATTCTCGCCGTACATTCCATTTCGGCCATCTCCACTCGTTGAGCCACCCAAATCATCCCCGTACGGGAGGTACCATACTCACATTCCGTCCTCACCTGGACCCACAACGGACTCCCACTCGCCGCCACGAGCGGGTTAGAGTACACCGCCAGGACTGGATCCGGAACCCCGCATCAAGAAGTGGAGAAACCCCAATGAGTGAACAGTGGCCACGGCACACCGCAGCGTAAAAAATAAAGAGGCGAGCTAATCAGCGACTTTCACTTACACTCAATAGATAGTTCGTGCAAGTGATCTGAAAACATCGGTGCCAGTAGAGCACCAGATTACCTACTCCTTCTGAGTCAAAGGGCCTAAACAGACTTTCAATCTTAATCTGTATTGGGTGCTCTATCGGAATTCTATCTTCGCTTAGGCACGCAATTGAACGGAGTTCAGTGGGACGCCCAAAGAAAAAAAGGTCTCTCCAGTTTTTTATTTCTTATCCCGTTGACTCCATAAACTGCAAAAACAGGTAGAGTTCAGGTTTTTGGCATGACCGTACGAATTACAGAATTCCAGTTCCAGATAGTAGCACTTAAGAGAGTAGCACTTAAGAGAGTAGCACTTAAGAGAACAGCACTCAAGAGAAATAGCACTCAAGAAAATAGCGCTTAAGAGAACAGCTCTGAGAGAACAGCACTAAGAGAAGAGCAATGTATGGAAGGGGTTAATAGTTGTCAGTCCAAAACATAACGCAGCGAGAGGCCGTCGCAACAACTGAGAAGAAATAAGTCTCTCCGGCTAAAGGACACATTGCCAAAGAACATTCTCCAGCTAAAGAACACATTGCCAAAGAACACTCTCCCGCTAAAGAACACATTGCCAAAGAACACCTTGCTAAAGAACACATTGCTAAAGAACACTCCAGCCAAAAAACACATTGCTAAAAAACACTCTCCAGCCAAAGAACACATTGCTAAAAAACACATTTGTAATACACACATAGGACCAAAGGAGGACAGCCTACTCACACACACATTGATTAAAACATATTTTAGCGTCTGAGTCAGCATGTCAAAATTTCAGACTTTCAAGATAAGAAACACATTTCATTCTCTTCATGCAGTACACCACAAGGCAAGTCTAATTTCATAAATCACACATGGAAGTCTTTACTTGTCATCTTGTTATAATCTTTAGGCTATTAGATATGTGCACTGGGGTCAGAGGATGACAGCATGTTGCCACACTAATTATAATTTTAGGTACCGGCTTCTTCTGACTGTTTGCATAATCAAATGCTACAACGGCAATGGTTGCAACCTCGATAGAACAATCTGACAACGCTTTAGAATACTTACAGACGATTGGGGAAGGTCCCTCACGTTAGAAAACTTGGAATAGCCTATTTCAACATACAAAAGGAATGACTACTTGTTTTTCTTTACTCAACCTGTGGGAAGGGAAATGTTTAAAGATTAGGCCTCTAATGCAGGGGCAAGCTAAAATAGTAACAGCGGACTAGTGCTACAGCCTATCCGGTCGCAGAATATCAGAACTTAAGATACAGCAGATCAGCCATTGTCAAAAAAAATCCTATTGTCAAAAAAAAAACGAACGGCTATCTCATGATCAGCCTAACACTGAAAGCATCTACCCTGTCATGACTCGCCAATTAAATTACTCAACTTATAATACAGGGCAACAAGTGCACATTGACCAACGTCGCCTTGAAAACACAAATCACATGGGCTAGTGGTCTCATAAATTTCTGTGTATATTCCCAGTCTACTTTTGAAAATGCTTTAACTCTAGGCTTCTACCTTACTGACTGGCGCAACTTGCCCAGCACAGCTCATGGGTGAGGAGCCAACAAATATTTGATAAAAATATTTTATTTCTTTATTAGTGAAATTTGAGTTATACATGGTTGATTTGAAATTGCTAGTATCTGTTATTTGCTAATTTACGTCCCGCGTTTTTATACTAGAACACGTCACTTGTGATTGGTTAAACTGAAGTTCAATACCCAGCTCAAAATTCAGAGTAAAAATCAATGAATAAGTCTCTAAAATTTACACATTCAGTAGGCCTGCTGAAATGCGGTTATTTCACAATCTGAGCCGTTAAATTTCTAGCATCGCAATACAGCCTACTGTCTAGAGAAAGCCGTAGAATAATCACAGCATCACGACGGCTAGTCTGACTCAATGTAGGTGGTTCGCCGGCCGCCAGAAACATCCTTGAACGCTCTAGCGGCTGGCTGTTCACCGCTGTCGAACACAAAGACACATAGTGGCGAATCGGCAATATAGCTAGTTCAAAAACACGTAGTTAATAATTTTCTGACACAATAATCACCACCAAAGTACACGGAAACTTAAAATTTTCCGGGAAGACGTTGTTTCCTTTGTGCGCACTTTATTCAAATAACACGCTGCGTCAGTCTTGCGAACCAGCGCGGATCCGCAAAATGTTGCCGTATGGAGAAGTTCAAAATTCGCGTCTGGTAAGACGCGACATAATCTTATTTTTGTATTTATGTGCCTAGCCATAGACACAGTAAATGCTGGTGACCCTGTCAAACCTTAATTGCCTAAACCTTGATGGTACCAGAACATCAAACGGGTGTACTTAAAACTATACGTAAAAATTGAATTACTCGCACCAAGCGAAGAGTTCATATGTCCTCCGGTAAGCATACACCGGAAACAGGACCACTATAGCGCCCTCTTGAAAATGCGTGATGAAAATCGTGTTGCTCCCACCCCAATTTTGTGACTAAATAACATTGATCAAATTGAATTTCTTCCTAAAACTGAAATCACAAACAGTGAACGTGTAGCAGTCGCTACAAAATGTCTCATAAACATCACAGTTCTCATTAAATTTAAATAGCATAATTATTTGCATAAAACTTCTTACTGTAAATTATTACTAATAACTTTCCAATTATAATTATCAATCTTAAAGCCTTTGTGTGAATCACAAATAATAATAAATACCGAACAACCGCTTGAGTAGACCTAGGCGTAATGGCAACATTCTGGCAGAGCACGCCGAGTCCCTGGCGTCATTTCGTATCCTGATCTTGTGTCGTTAAGAGCTCGTCGCGTAAGTATAAATAAGTGAAAAATTCGTGTTAGATTTTAAACTCATAATGGTGAATGTGTTGATAGCAACTTCCACTGTGTTTTTAGTTGTCTCTTAGTAGTCGTATGTGTCCTTAGCATGTCCTCATTACCGTGTTTAGGTTGAAAGGATCGTAAAATCGATCCGGCTGTTCTTGGTGATGGCGTTAGCCGTGTTAGTAAGTATGTGTCAGACTCTCTAAGCGTCAGCACAGTTGTGTAGTGTCATTGCTACATAGTTATTCTTGTGAGTGGCTAGATCTTTGTAGCCAGAAATAATAGTTATAGCGCCATATTGTGACGTATTATAAATTCACCAAATGGTAGGAGAGATTGCTTGCTTAAGATTTACATGATTGATGCCATAAAAATTCTCCTGATCTGTTTTAAGAATATACGCCTTGATGCGAAATAAATTCTCATACCCTGTTCGGTTTATATTGAAATTAGTTGAGAGTAGTAAGGGTGTATTTTGCCGTCATGACTCTTCTTTTCCTTATTCACTTGTCTGAGCCTCAGGGAGAATAACTCTTGGCGGTTGACCTTAGTGGAAAATAACTCAGGGTTTCCGTGGTGTGAATTTTGCACTAGATGGTAGGGTGTGCTTGCGGTTTCTTCTGTTTTCCTCCTCGGATTGAGTCATCCAGCGTTCCTTGAATTTTTCCAGATCTCCGACACCGCAACGCACTACACCTACAATAACACACACTCACCTGGGCCTTGAGTTTCACTATAATCACTGGTTTATTTATAAAACCGAACCAGACACTAGTTCTTGAGATTGAACCATCGTCTGACTAATCAGCTGGGCCTTACTTACTTGCTTACTAAAGAGACGTTCCAAATTTTGGTAACTAAACTATTCGTCTGTTAAACGGGATTAACTAAATAACAATTACAATTACACACACCGCCAACCTGCCGGATCAGCTATTTCCAGGACTGCGAAATAGCCTCAGCCAAGATCGTGCAGTTAACACGACTCGTCGATCCTGCCGGCTCCTCCAATAAAACCCCAAGCTGAGTCTCCCGTGTCTTCATTGTCCTTCTCGCACGGTTCTTGAAAACATACTCCCTCATTATTTGAGTTTGAGCTGGGATGATAATTATTATACAACCTAACAATTTCGTCAAACCCAGACCTCAAACCTAAAAAACGCGGCAATAAAGACCTAGAGACGAATACTAAATGCCCTGCTAGACCTAACAAATGAAATAACTCCAATAAAGATCTGCCTATGGAGATGAATAATATCAAAATATTGCACATAAATGCTCGCAGTCTCAATAGTAAAATGGATGACGTACGAGTTATGTTGATCACTAACGATATCGATATTTTGTGCGTATCTGAAACATGGTTCGATTCACGAGTCGAAAGCTCATATATATCAGCATTACCGAGTACACATTGTACCGTTATGACGGAGTCAGGAGTAAGAAAGGTAGCGGTTCATGCATTTTCATCAAAGATGTCTACTCTACATCCTTATTTCCGATAAAAGAAAAATGCGAAGACATAGAAATGGTTTGGTTCAATGTTCAAGTAAACAAACACAAGTCTTTCATTATCAGCAGTCTTTACAGATATTTGTCAGCATCTCTACGTCCAACATTAGATTTCATTGAAAATACGCTCAAATTAATCTCTGCAGCCAAAAAGTCTTTCTATGTTTTCGAAGATTTCGACGTAGATCTGACAAATAAAAAAAATCAGCTAAGCAAGATGCTGCACAGACTTGATCTTTCTCAAATGGTCCAAGAACCAACGCGCATTACCAATACTTCCAAAACTCTTCTTGACCTAGCATATTACGAACAATCCCCAAGCAGAACTCAGCACAGAGATCTTACCTTCCTTTTCTGATCACCATTCAGTTGAATGCCAAATCAATATTGCAAAAGAGAAACAGAAATCTTGTTACATTATATATCGCATGAAAGACCACTACTCTCCTGAAATATTCCAAGAAAAGCTATTCGACAGATGGAGTGATTTCAAGGCATGGAAAACACCGATGATGTCAATTTACAAGTTTCGCTTTTCAACGAAAATTTCGCATCAGCCCCTTAACGAATGCGCACCTTTCACTACGAAGAAAGTTAAGCCAAGAATTTCTAAATAAATAACAGATGAGATAGAACAGTTTAGCAGAGCTAAAAGAAATTTGCAGCGTGAGTGCAAGCTGAACAAATCAGACAGTACGCGTCGAAAATTAAATAAAGATCCTGAGAAGATCCTACGAAGAAAAGTTAAGGAAGCAAAACTTCCACAAAGAACTATTGGCGGCAAAACAAAACCCTAAAAGAACTTGGGAAATCATTAGAGAAGCTGCTCAGTATAAAAATTCAGACTGCAAAAGCACTTTTGACAACCCTTCAAAAACGGCGAATGACTTTAACACTTTCTTCTCAGAAGTTGGCGAACATGTTTTCAATGAAGTATCCAGGACAGTTTCAGACACATCTACAGGGGCAAATCTGAGAGATGTTTCATCCCCAAATAGTAAAAACAAATGGAGACCAAAGCCGGTTAGCGTCATAGAGAAACGAAAAATCTTATGCTCACTAAAGAATACTAAAGCGACTGGACATAATGGCATATGCCTCCAACATATAAAAGACAGCTTCCCTCTCACAGCACCCCTCATTCGCTTGATAATACATACATCCATAGCCACAAACAAGTTTCCCGATCAATGGAAACTATCCATTATTAAGCCACTACATGAATCTGGTGATATCGACACGTAAAACTACAGACCAATTAGTCTCCTGCCTGTTATGTCCAAAATATTAGAAAAAGTAATAACAAACCAACTCTCGTCTTACCTAGACGAGTCACATCTACTGCATCGCAATCAATATGCTTACAGAAGGAATACTAGTCCTTAAGACGTCCTGTTAAACATAACAGAAAAATTTAAAATGATATTGACAGAAAAAAATTAACTCTCCTACTATTGCTTGATCTCTCCAAAGCTTTCGACAGTGTTGAGCATAAGAAACTTCTACAAAAAATTTCGAACCTCAGAATAGATACCCAGCGGCTTGAAAGCTACCTACTAAATCGCTCTCATGCACTGGGCTTGAATAACAAAATGTCATCATTCATACAAAATAATTTTGGCGTTCCTCAAGGCTCAATCATCGGCCCTCTCCTATTTTAAATATTCATCAATGATTTCCCCACCATGCCGGCGAACACAAAAATCTCAATGTATGCTGATGACGTACAAACTGCCACGACAAGCTCAAAAGCGGATTTAAAAGAAATACAAGCCAACGCTAAAAACCTTCTAAGAAATCTGAAATTGTGGTATGACCAAAATGGCCTCAAACTTATCGCAAGTAAAACGCAATGCATTATTTTTGGATCACAGAATGCGACTAAAAATTTACCACCATTCACGCTAACATTTGTAGACGATACAATTAAACCAGTAGATAAGGTAAAAAATCTTGGTGTTTGGTTTGACAAAAATATGACTTTCAATTCACACGTAGAAACAATGTGCAACAAAATCAACGGAACCTTAATGTTCTTTCATCGCATTAAGAATACACTTAACGAAAAATCTAGATTATTAGTGATTCAGTCTTTAGTTTTATCGCGTCTGGACTATTGCAGTCTTGTGTGGGGAGATTTACATCAATATCGTCAGGAAGAGCTGCAAAAATATGCAAACTTCGCCGCCAAAGTGGTATGCAATGGAAATTTCAATAAATACGATCATGTCGCCCCTCCTTTAAGAAAACTCGACTGGATCTCAATACCGAACATATTCATGATCCAAAAAGCTCGACGAGTGTTCTCCTCTTTGTACCTCCCCCAAAGTTATGCAGAGGTGGTAAAATTTTTTCCATCTAATATCCTAAACAAAAAACCAAATCGGAGGAATGATGTCTTAGTCAGTTACCGTTCATTTAACGTGGGACAAAAAGCTCTCTCAGTTTCTGGAGCTTTTTTGTGGAACAAGCTTCCCCAGCATATTAAAAACTTTAAAACTGTAAGAGAATTTAGAGTAAATGTGTCACGTCATTTTGCATCTCTGTCATAGAGCCTGCAGCATTTCGGTGTAAATTTCCCATCTACCTGAAATTTTAATTTTTTCCTGAAATTACTGTTAGAAAATGGGAAACTATTTCATTTTACGTTTGCTAAGCCATTCTCACATTCATCTTACTTATTTCTGTTGACAATAATGAACACTACAGCCGTCAGTTCAATGCAGCGGAACGATCGTTTTTTCCATAATTAGGAGCATTTCCTTATCTTTATTTTGTTATTTTTCTCTTTTCTGTATTAATATTTCACGTCCGTATGAAAAACATACCCTGAAATACATTTTGTGTGTACTCCAATATACAGGTTTATAGATGTGAGGGTTGTGCCAAGTTTTTAATGAATTAAATTTTGGCTAACGTAGTCTCGCTATTTCAAAATCATTCTCGAAGATGTTTTCAATCGATTTCAGCTGAGCTGGAGGCAGGGGGTAATGTAAGCATTTCATTTATTTTTTTATATTTTTCCGTGCGTTCAGCGCACACTAGCGCTGAACTTTCAAATCGAAAAAAACTCTAAATTTCCGTATTTAAAATTATCACTTTGGACCATTGTTCAATCTACCTATATGAGCCAAATTTTGTAAATATTCGTCTCTCAGATGGATGTGATATCCCGCCACAATGTAACTCCATTTTATCCCATGTACACATGTCCGTATAATGCTGAAGTGTTGTGTTGTTTCTTGACTGTAACCTGAGTTTTCTTAAAAAAATTTATGAAGATATTAAAAACCAGTTCATTTTTACGTTTTTCTTAGTCTTTTTTTCCTTATAGTTATTTTTTTCCGAATAATTCTTTGGATTACAGTGAGCTCGAATGTCATTTTCGATGTAGTAGATGGTAGGTTTGTTTTTATATTTTTATTTCATATATGTATTTTTTTCTTATATTCATTTTCAATAAGCATATACATTAATCTGTGTGTGTACGTATGTATGTATATTATATATCTACATAAATAGATATACATGTTTCTATTTCATTTCTTTACGCGAAAACCATCCGGTTAATCAATTTTATTATATTCAGATTAGGCAAGGAAAGGAACTCATTTTTGTTGTACTTTTCTATCAATCATTTTGTTTCAACACTTTACACGGGTATTACGATACGAATGTGTTATAACCATTATAAGGACGTTAATGTTGAGGTGTTTTAAAAACCAATATAACGAGATTTCACGTTTGTACTTTATTGGAAATAAAATGTTTTTATTTTTTCTTTTCTTTCTATTGCACTAGCAAAGTGACTCAAAAATAGATCTTTCACTTCCCCAGAGGGAATTTCTGTGAATCGGAAATGTCAAATAAAATAAATGAAATAAAGCGCAGTTTGAGCATATAAATTGTGGTAAAATTATTTTTCTGTCCGCATGTTGTACAAACTATGAATTTCGATGTTGATTATATGTTTGCTTACGCATTTCTGCCAATATTTTGTAAATATTTGTCAATCATGAGTGGTAACCGGCTTACACTGTATCTCCATTTTATACCATATACCCATGTCCGCATGATGTTGCAGAGAATATCGAGAAGATATGAAATATGTGGCTGTGGCTTTGGCTATTATTTTAATTGTAGAAAGAGCAAGATGATTTTTTATGTTAATTAGCATTTTTCTGATATCTATTTTCAATACGTATGTATATGAATATTTATGTGTAAGTATGTGTGAATGTGTGTCTATGTCGCATCTTACAGGACGTGAATTCCGACTCGATCTGGGGCAACATCGCCGCGGACAGCCGCGCTGGCCCGGAAGCCTGAAGCAGCGTTCTGTTTGACTCAAGTGCTCGTGGAAAAAGTTTCTCCCCGGATAATCTTAAGTTTCTGTGTGCTTAACAGTGTGATTACGTGTTAGAAAACTATTAATTTTAATTCTTTTTGTTCTCGAACTAGCTATACTTGTTGCTCCGCCACCATGTATTGTGTGTTTGATAGTGGTGAACAGCCGGTTCCTAGAGCATTCAATGATGCTGCTAGCAACCGGCGAAGCACCTATATCGAGTTAGACTAGCCTTTTCTTTTAATTTCTGATGTTCCCTCCAGATAGGATGCTGTATTGTGATGCTAGGAATTTAACAATTCAGATTGTGTAAACTAAGGTAGTCAGCACTAAGACGAAAGTGCCTGTGAGAAGTTGTAGCTTTTAACACGTTCATTGCGGTGTGACCCACCGGTGAGTCGTAGTTAGGATTTTCCTGCTGCGAAGCGACCCATCGATGGGTCGTTTTACAAATTCTAACAACCTTCCTAAATTAACGGTATTGAGCAGGCCCAGTGAATGTGTGATTTTTACAAATTTGCTCATTAATTTTGACTTTGAATTTGAGTTGAATATTGAACTTCAGTTTAACCCATCACAACTGACGTGTTTAAGTATAAAAACAAAGGATGTGAACAGCTGGTCGGTACTAGCAGCTTCATACACTTGACCGTGCATAGCTCAAATTTTTACTAAGAAATAAAATACATTTTTTTTTAATGTCAATATCTAGTTGGCTCCTCATTCATGAGCTGTGCTGGGCAAGTTGAGCCAGTCAGTAGGGTAGAAGCCTAGAGCTAAAGCGCTTTCAAAAGTAGACTGGGAATATACCCAAAAATTTATGCGACCACTCGCCCATGTGATTTTGTGTTCTCAGGGTGACGTCGGCCAACGTACTTGTTGCCCTAGGGACAGTTCATATGTATTTAAATTATGTAATTTAAATTTGCTGACTCATTTCAACCCCTTTCAGTATTAGGCTGATCGATGAGATAGCCATTTTTTGACAATAGATAATTATAGCTGATCTGCGGTATTCATGTACATTAACTTTAAGCTCTGATTATTCTGCGGCTGAATAGGCCGTAGTGCTTGCCTGTGAAATTCAGTTTGAATGCTAGTCTGCTGTCACTATTTTAGCGTTGCCCCTGCATCAGAGACCTAACCCTTTCAAACTTCTTCTCTCCAGGTAGAGTAAATAAAAATAAGATAGTCCCTTCATTTCTGTAGGTTGAAATATAAAGGCTACTTCAACGTGTGAGGGACCTTCCCCCATTGTTTGTGAGTATATATATATATATATATTAAGGTGATGTCAGGTCGTCTCACCGAGGTTGCAAACCCGTACTACTGTAACATTTAATTTGTGTAAACCGTTAGAACTGATTTTAAAGCCGAGTCACTGCAATTAAAATTAGTGTGCGCGAGTAGACTGTTCTCCTTTGATCTTATGTGTGCATTGCAAAATGTGTATTTACGGATGCGTTATCTGGTTAAAAAATATACCTTTTCTGTCCATATATTCCAATAGCCGTCTCATTGTGTTATATGCTTGGCCTCGGCAGTCGTTGTTGATGTGAGTTGTTCTGAACGTGGAGTTCTGGAGCAGGAATTCTTGCTAACATGAGTCAGCACGTGAGCCACCAGACTCCTGAGACCGGCGTGATAACTTGTCATTGAGATATCTTAGTTCTAGCGTCTTTTAGTTGCTCTTCATACTTTAATCAGTCAGTCATCTATATTTTTGAACTGGGAGTTTTCTTATCATGCAGTATTATATACCTTAATCAGTCAGTTATCTATATTTCTGAACTAGGAGTTTTCTTATTATGCGGTTATTCCTCGTATTGTTCCGAACCTGAAAATATCCTTGTTGTGCAGTTCACGGAGTCAGCGGGGCTTGAAATAAAACTGAAGAAACCTCGTGTCTTTGGCATCCCTTGATGTCCGTTCACTCGCGTTGACGTAGTGAAGATTAAAATCCACAAATTAACGCGAGACAGTCTATGTGTGCGCACGCAAATATGAATGTCTATGTATCTGTGTGCATATGCACACGTTCGTACATATATATATACACACACACATGTGCATATATATGTTTCTATTTCTATTTTTTGCGTAATAATCAAAACCTCAAGACACATTACATTTTACCTAAAGCTCTGCGATCAGTCAACACTGCACCAAATTCCAGAAATAAACAAATTGATTGCGCTTGCTTAATGATTCATAATTCGATCTATCACGGCTCCCAAGGGCATTTCTGTGAATAGAAGAAATGAAAAAGTATAAACAGACAAATGAAATAAAGCGCTCGTGCAAAAATTATTCTATATTTGTATGCCGAACAAGCCATGCATTTTATTTTTGAGTGTAAGTTTGTTTGCGCATTTCTAGATGTGCGTGCTGTGTTGCGCGATGTTCTTTATAAATTACTTCGTGACTAACCTCTTCTCAATACTTGATTGTCATTTACGATGGTGTTTCAATCTGCTCCGGCATAGCGTTTTTTGTCTTTTTCTTACTTTGATGATTTCAACTAATAACTTGGGAGTTCCAAAGAATTCTTTTGTAGTATTCGAATTATTTATAAGTTGTTAGCAATCTCTTGGAATATAAAATTTCCAAGAGATGATATTTTTCATTTCTTATTCAACTACCCCTTGACAGATTTAGACTATTAGCACGCCACCACGTATGTGGTTTGTCTATTAGTGCGCCACGTATATTTTGTCTATTAATATGCCTCGTATGGTCTATCTATTTGTACACCTCTGATAGTTTGTCTAATAGCACACTTCATATAGTTTGTCTATTATTATGCCTCGTATGGCTTATCTATATGTACACCTCGGATGGTTTGTCAATTAGTACGCCTCGTATGGGACTTTTTGTTTTAGGACGTGTTATATTAAGAAATTTTTAAAAGCCAATATGTTTACATGTATCTCATGTGGCAACTTGGAAATAAACGGTTTTCTTCTTTCTTTATTTATTTCTTTCTTTCTTGTATACCTCTGATAGTCTGTCTTTTAGTACACCTCGTAGAGTTTGTCTATTAGTATGCCTCGTATGTTTTATCTATTGGTACATCTGGGATAGTTTGTCTATTAGTACTCCTCGTTAGAACGTTTGTCTTAGGACGTCTTATATTAAGGAATTTTTAAAAGCCAATAGGTTGGTATGTATCTCATGTGGCAACGTCGTTGGAAATAAACGGTTTTTATTTCTTTTTTTTTGGTAGCGTCAATAATGCGTGGCGTCCAAGTGTGCCCCTATAGACAAGTGGTTAAGGTTAAGTTACTTACTACCTTCAAGACTACTATTTCTCACTCTGTCTATTCTGATTGTACTTTCAATTTTCCGGCTCCTCTTTTCTCCTCTTGCCCTAAATCTATATTTAGAATGACATCGAGAAGGAGGATATTTTAGAAGTGAGTGATTATTAATCTATATGTGTGTTGCTATGTTTATTGATGTTATATTAACTCTGTTGCTATGCTAATTGATTACTATGTGATTATGAACTTATAATATTTCTGCTATAATACGGTAGGAATATTACATTTATTACATTGGTGACGAGGATTTTGGTAGAACCACTGGTAAAAGACTAGGCAGTGTGTAATACTCTTGTCTAGCAAAGCAGAATTATTAAAAGTACCTAATCAAATAGTAGCCTAACAAATTAACAAAGCACCACAATTCACGTAGCACAAAGATACATAGCCAAGACACATAGGTTGATAATCCACTCACCTTTAAAATATTCTTTTTGTTCGAAGCAATACTAAATGGGTTTTTTGGCTAATATAGATGTGGTATTTGCCGCCACCAGAGGGCGCTGCAAAAGTGTGCGCGCCCGGCTGAGCGAGACAGCCATCTTGCCGCCGCTCGCCGGACGGCTGCGAGCGAAGGCCAGTGTGCTCACGATAGCGGCACAGTGAGGACGGAGCTTACGTTCTTGGCTTTCGAGTTGTGCCTTTGTATATACTGTGAGGCCGTGATAGATCTGTATAGTTTGTGTAGCAACTAGAGTTGTGCAGTGAGGGAGATGCGTAGTTGCCTAGCAGCTGGAGTTGTCCGTGGTGAGAGTGATCGGCAATTCGAGGAGTGATTTGCTTGCTCCTGAGAGGAAGGGTAACGGCTGCATCACGGAACGGTCGTACAGGGGGGAGAGCGTCGTACCTTTGGCACGGTTCTCCCCTTGTGAGGACGACAGCGAGGAAGGTAAGCCAGAGTGCTGGTAGGCGTGCTACCGTCTCACTCGTGACTTTATTTTCCGGTTAAAGACCACAATAGAGAAAATAGAATATTGAAGCACAGTCCAGATCGACAGAGTAAGAAAAAGAAGTAGTAGTCTTAGAGTTAGTGAGTTTTAGCCAAACCTTAGTCTAGACTTTAAGGTCACACTCGACAGTCATTGTAAAATAGCGAAAATTGTAAGTTCTAGTTAGATAGACCAAAAGTTGGCAACGCTCGTGACAGCAACAATCGCAGTCAGTCTTTCATTCATACACATTATCGCGACCGGCGGTGGAAAGAGTTAGCGCGTGTTCCTCTTTTTTCGGCCATGACTAAGCCTAATCGCGAGTGTGCGGCAAACTTGCCTCCTAGAAAACCACCAGATAAATTGAGTGAGAAAACAACTAAACCTGCTCCAAAAACTTCAGGGATTAAACGAAGAAATATCTCCCCTCCAACAAGTGCCGTGCGTCCTAAAAAGCCACCAAACATCAGTAACCTGCCCCTTTCAAGACTGTGACTCTGACCTAAGTGGGATAATTTCGGATTCATGCGCAAGCCTGAATGCGGAAAGCATTCCTCCTACTCCTTCCTACCTACCTAAGCCTAATTTACTCGACAGTGCTCGTGTTAGCTTGAGTGAGGTCAACACTCCACCCAGTCCTGTAAAGCCTACAAGGTCTAGTGCAAGGATTGACCTGAACGCGGACGAGAACATTGAAAACATCTCTGAAACGACCAGACAAGTGATAATGACCAGCACCAACAGCAGAATTCAACTGGCAATTTGGAATCCATTCCGTATTGGGCATGCTATGGGTTTAATATGTGATCCTATCGAACCTGTCTAACATCAGCGCTCTGGATCACTGCTCATCTCAACAAAAAATTTTAATCAAGCGAAAAAACTATTATCAACTAAAGAACTAAAACTCGATAGTGAAAACATCCCTGTCAGTGTCTCTGTTGCTTGGAGCACCCAGTTTACATATGGCACAATCTTTGCTCCTGAGCTTAAAGAAGAGTCTCAACACTTTCTCCTGTAAATTCTGAAGGCCAGCAAGGTAGTAAGAATCAGAAAACTTCTCTCCGACCCCTTAAAAGCATATATTCCTTTGCATGTACTCATCTTTCTCAGTCCCACCCTCCCCCCAAAAATCCGCGTAGGCTACGTTTATTACAATGTTGACCAATATTATCCTAATCCCCTGCGCTGCAGCCAATGCTGCCGAAATGGTCACACACGCAGCAGATGCAGTCATAAATTGCCCATTTTCAGTCACTGTTCCATAAGTGGGCACTTTTCTGAAACCTGCCCATCCTCTGAATCTCCACCAGTCTGCATCAACTCCAAGGGCAATCATCCTGCAACATCACGGTACTGCATAGCCTACATTTCTGAAAAACAAGCCTGCCGCCTCACTTCTGATGAGAATCTCACTTTTGCAGAAGCCAGGGAAAAAGCCAGAGCTGAACTTTCTGCAAACTCCAAAGCAACTCAACCTAATGCTTCTATAGGGAAGCAGCACTCTCAAACCCATTTCCAAAATAAGTATCCTTGTAGCCAATCTCCGAAGGGAAACACCCAAAGCCACCCTACCTATGACATCACATCAACCAGTGCATTCCCATCCCTCACTCAACTTACAAGGAAGCACGAAGGAAGTTCTTCTTTGCCTCCTCATCCATCACGTGCTGAATCCTTCTCATCTTGGATAACGCCAGCCCAACCCCAGCACTCATCCCGCAACCCACATAGTAACCCAACATCTTCACAGGTAAACTCTATTAATTCATTTGATCACTCATCCCAATCTACTATCCCTCCTTATCAACCCAATTCTTGTACTGAAAAAAAACCCAAACTCATTAACCAATCTTCATCAGCCTTCTTGCAAATCACCTGAGATCTCATTCTCATCAGATTTAGCTCAACTTTTATTAAAGATACTACCCATCATTATAAAACTCTTCATTACAACTAATTAGTCAGATAAAATCCATTGCATTACAGAACTAGGGCAAGTATTCCAAGCAGATGCTCTAGTTAATGACTCCCTTCACAACCTAGGTCTCACATCTATCTCAAATTCATGTTAAATTTTAATATCATTCAGTGGAATTTCAGATCTTTTTACTCACGTCAGCCCTTCCTGCAACAACTTGTTGCGGAAAGTAATCCCAGTGTTATATGCTTGCAAGAAACTATGCCCAAAGCAAATGCAATCTGTTTGAAAAATTTCACCCAGCCAGCAGCTAGTTATGAGCATGGAGCTAGGATATATTCTAGCTCCATGGTTATGAGAGCGTCTGTGGGAGTGGTGGGGGAGCAGCAGTTATGGTTCACAATACTATTCCCCACGTTATCTTGCCTATAGCATGTCCTCTTGAAGTCTGTGCCAGTAGAATATTTCTGCCTCAACTTGCAATATCAGTCTGTTCATTGTATGTCCCTCCTATCCTCCCTAACTCTGTACTGATTTCTGAACTACCTCTACTTCTTTCCCAACTCCCAACTCCTTTCATAATTTGCTTAGACTCTAATGCCCATCACCCAGCCTGGGGATCCCCAACAGAAGATAGTCGTGGAACCCTACTTCAACAGTGGGTAATGCATAATGACCTCTTCATACTAAATACCTCTGAGCCTACCTTTCTGTCTTCAAGAGGATCATACACTCATATTGACCTGACTATCACTTCCCAAAATGTAGCTCCGCTATTCTCCTGGCAACCTTTACCTCACACTAGCGATCACTTTCCTCTATTAGTATCTACCTCTCAACCAAGTACTCGTATTATGACACCATACAACGGTGGCACCTGCAGTCTGCGGACTGGTCTAGCTTTCAAGCTGGTTTAAAACTACCTTCTATTTTTCTTTCACCAACACAAGCCTGTGGCGCAGTAACTCATACCATATTAGAATCATCCAATCAGCACATACCCAAAACCAAACTCAAATCTACCAACCGATCTTCGTGCTGGTAAAAACAGATATGTGCAAAAACCCACAGGGAGAAAAACAGAGCCTTATCTCACTACAAAAGCCACAGGGAAAATATGGATCTATGGATTAAGTGTAAAAAAGCTCAAGCCAAATTTAAAAACGCAGTTATTGAAGCACGCAAGACAAGTTGTGAAGCCTTTCTCTCCAGCATGAACTCTAAGGCAAACAACTCCACCATTTGGGAGTCAGAGCCATCTCCTCTCACCACACACGCAAAACCATAGTACTAAAACAAGATAACACAGTGATCACAGATCAACACAAGTGGCAAATGAATTGGCCTACCACTTTTTAAAGCAAAGTAACCTCCTAACAAATGATGTAGTATTTTCAAGCCATCAAAAAACAGTTGCCAAAAATCCTCCACAATTTATTCACAGCAATACTCCATGGTAAAACCAACCCTTTGAGATCCATGAACTCAAGCGTGCCTCCTTGAAATCTTTGCATCACGCTCCACAGGAGCAGATACCATCCCATTTGCTTTTCCACAACACTTTACAGACAAACAACTATCAACACTATTGAGCTTCTACAACTTCCTTTACTCAAATGGCTTTCCCCATCAGTGGAAAGAATCTATCATTGTACCTATACTCAAGCCCACAAAATCTTCAACAGACACAAACCCATATCGCCCTACAGCCTCACAAATTGTCTATGCAAAATACTAGAGAAAATGATTAACTATAGACTGCAAGCCGTACTCGAGCGCTGCAGCTTCTTTGACCCATCCCAAAGTGGCTTCAGAAACTCCCATAGCACCCTTGATGCCCTAAGAAGACTCGAGAACACCATTCGAGAGTCATACTTTAGCAACGGTTTCTGCATTGCGCTCTTCTTAGATATAAATAAAGCTTTTGGCACAGTCTGACACCATGGCCTCCTCCTCAAACTGCGAAAAATAGGCCTCTAAGGTAACATTGTCTCCTTCGTCTCAAACTTTATTAGCCTCAGAACAATAAAAGTTTGGCTCAACAACACCCACTCAAGATTTTTTTATTATGTACTCAGATGTCCCCCAAGGATCAGTTATCAGTCCAACACTATTCACTATTCTCATCAATGACTTACTCACTTCCCTCCCAACTAATATGCACCACTCCCTTTATGCTGATGATGCTGCCCTCTGGATTAAACACCAAAACCTTACCGAAGCTTTAAATGTTATGCAAAATTCTCTCACTCAACTAGAAAACTCTGGCCGCAAATGGGACTACAAATCTCAGCAAAACAAAGCTTCTTTTGTAATATTCGCTAGGCAAAGACCAGAAAACATAGACCCATTGACACTCCACAACATACCAATCAACTATTCTAATTCAGTTCGTTTTCTCGGACTAGTTTTCGACAAGCACCGCACATGGCAACAGCACATTTTTAACTTGGTAACTCGCTGCCTCTCAGACCTTCGTCTAATGACTGTAGTAGCTTCCCGTAGATGGGGTGCGGACTACACTACTCTTTGCTCTCTATACATTTCACTCATTCGATCAAAACTTGACTATGCCTCCTTCCTCTTCTCAACTGCTGCCCCATCACACTTGCTTAACACATTAATGCGGCGTGACCCACCGGTGGTCATTTAGGTGATTTTCATAGTGCTGCTGGCCGACCAGCAGTTACTGACTCAATTTTTATAAATACTAAATGAAAGTTAAATGAAGGCATGATCCAGTCGATGTTTGCTATTTTCAAAATTTCTTACAACAATTGACTCTAAATTTGAGCTGAATATTGAACTTCAGTTTAACCCGCCGCACTTAATGTGTTAAGCTGGACCGCATACAGTTTGCAGGAGTTCGCATAATGTTGGGCGCCCTTCGCTGCACACCAAAAGCCAAGCTTGAGGCAGAAGCCGACTTATGTCCTCTTTTCATACGCCGTAAGCTCCTACTGGTTTCCTACTGTTCTAGAGTGCTCATTATCCCTGGCCACCCAGTGCGCAATCTTCTCTTAAACTACTTCCCCTATGCTCTTTAGGATGCCCCGCCTTTTCCTCTCCCATTTGCTGGACGTGCACTCTGTGAATACAACAACCTAGGTATAAATCTTCAAAATAATCCAATGCCTACTATCCCCATGTCTGCTCGATATCTCCCTCCTACAATCGCTGCTCATTCTTCCTTATCCTCATTTCCAAAATCTGCTCTGAGTGACTCTCACTGGCAACAGGCTTTCAAGGACTTGACTGCACGTCAAGTCCTTGACGTGCAGAAAAACCCTCATACCCCAACAGAACAAACAAACAACGGCATCTACGGATGCTTTATTTCCAATTTCAAGCCTGATACATATCACCTTGTACATTCGATTTTAAAATACCTTATAAATAACACCAGGACGCCATGACGCTTTCCCCCGGTCAAGACCGGTACCCATTTCAAACACCTGGGTAGAGTGGGGTATTGCGCTTGGAATTTTTCCCCTATATCCTGTTGAAACCTTTATTGCAGCACCTTGAATGAATATGTATATTATAATCATAATATTACAGTGTTCTTGTGTTAGAATGTGTTTAAACAGTACTCTGCGTTGAGAACTGAGCTCATGATTCTCATAGAACTGAGCTCATGGTTCTCATGCTTTGCTGGAGCCCACTCCACCGTTACCCTTCACGATGTTAACTTACGGTTGTCCTGCTGTGTGTTACTGACAATACATATATCCTAAGTGTCTCATTTTACTTACCCTAACCTAATTTTAACAGGGTTTGGGACCAGACAACTTTCCGAAGAAACAATTTCAGTGGGGTTATCCCAAGTTCCGAAGCGAAAAACCGCCCGGAACAATGAAACAGTGAGAACAGACGTTGGTGACCTGTTAGTAAGTGTGAGACAGAAACAGTGAAAGTGAAAAAGAAAGAAGCATGGCAGGCTCCGTGAGTGAAAGTGCTAAAAACTGCCTCACGGCTCTTAATGATAAAAACTATCCTACATGGAAGCTGCAAATGTAGATGCTTCTAATGAAGGAAAAGTTATGGAACTTGGTTCGAGGAACGAAAACCATGTCTCAGACTACGGACGAGACTGCTCGAAAGAAATCTGAAGAAAGACGTAACAGTGCCCTAACTACAATTGTGCTTGGTGTAGAAACGAGTCAACTGTATTAGTTGGGCGACCCCACTGACCCTGTGCAACTGTGGCACAAAATTGAAGATACATTCCAAAAGAAAACTTGACCTAACAAGTTCAGACTTCGCAAAAGATTCTACAACATGAGATTGAAAGAAGACCAAGACTTACAAACTCACCTCAAAGCATTTGTGGAAATATTTGAGTCCTTGAGTGTAATAGATGACGCTGTCGATGAAGAAAGCTGTGTATTAATCTTGCTGTCATCACTTCCCGACCACTTCTCCACACTGGTGACTGCACTGGAAGCTCACGAAAAACTACCGTCATGGGATATGGTGACAGAGCGCCTTCTGAATGAAGAAACAATTGAAACAATTTAAACAATTTATTTACCACAGGTGATACAGAGATAAAATGTTTCTTAAGTCTATTACAATGGTCAAATTTGAGTATAGCTACCTGCGGGCCCGAATAAGTTCAGTGACTTCTAGGGCATCCTACCATCAAGGTTAGTCTTAGGAGTACAATAATGTTTAACCTAATTCACTTAAACTAGAGACGCATTAGACTGTTCAATGAGATAATTAACTCGAAATTAGATACTTCATTTCACAATATAGTTCATAAGGACTAGATTTAACAGTATATTCGACAAACGATTCAAGAACAGACTGAAGATCGGCGAAATTAACCAAGGCAAATTACATTATTAGGACCAGTTATGTAGGGGACAAGGTTTGACTCTGTGATCTTACACGACTAGTAATCTGATAGGAAGTGAGACTCAAGACTTTTTTTGAATACCTTATAAGAATTACTTTCACGGATCTCCGCAGGTATTGAGTTCCAAGTTTTAGTTCCAACGAAGAGGATACTGTGTTGTGACCGAGCCTTTGAGTAATAAGGAAGCATGAATTTACTTCTATTTCGGGTTAAATGGTCGTGATGACCAGTTTGCGCAGTTAATAGTTGTTTTAGGCTATTGTCGCCATCATTTGTTAATGTTTTTTAAATGAAATTGCAAATGGAGATTTTGTAGAGATCCGAGAGCTTAAGTATTCGTAAATTTTTGAATGAGTCATTTGTGTGAGCATTATATTCTAGATTCTTTACCGCTCTTATGGCTCTTTTTTGCAGGGTAAAAATTTTGTTGGTTTTATTTTTATCAGTTCCGTACCATGCTTCTATTCCGTATTGCAAGTATGGTGAAATGAGCGTTCGGTAGAGCATTTGTAAGGCTGTTTCAGGCAGGAAATTTTTAACTTTATTTAGGATTCCAATAGATTTTGATAATTTAGAACTAATATGAGCGATGTGCTCTTTAAAGGTTAGATGTTTGTCTATTATGATGCCGAGGAATTTACTTGAGTTGGTTTCTTCGATTTCACCTTCGCCAATTTGAATGCGTGGGAGAGATATATTTTTCTTGTATGAGAATGTAATATATTTTGTTTTATCGATATTAAGGCTTATTTTATTAGCTTTAAGCCACAATGAAACCTTATTAAGTTCATTATTTATACGCTCCGCCATCCTAGCGGGATTTTGGTCTGGAAGAACCGCAGAAAGGGTACTGTCATCGGCAAAAAGTACTAATTTGAAGAATGATGTAGATTTAATGATATCATTGATAAAAATTAGAAATAGGAGAGGCCCAAGGACAGATCCTTGTGGAACTCCATGGCTAATTGTCTGTGGGTCTGATTTTGCGTCGTCAATGACAACTTATTGTTTCCGATTTGCTAAGTATGATCTAAACCAATCATGGGCAGCCCCTCGAATGCCATAACAATGTAGTTTCGAGAGTAATACGTTATGGTCCACACAATCGAATGCTTTTCGAAAGTCAAGAAATACGGAGAAAACAAGCTTTCCTTCATCTATATTAGAATAAAGGTATTGCAAATGATTTAATACAGCTTGTGTCGTAGATTTCTTAGAACGAAAACCGTATTGTTTGTCGTAGAGGAAAGATTTTTGTTCAAATTACGAATACACTTTTTTATACACAATTTTCTCGAATATTTTGCTAATAATTGGTAGTACAGAGATAGGTCTATAATTGTTAATGCAGTTTTTATCACCATTTTTAAAAATAGGGGTGACTCTCGCAATTTTGAAAGAGTTGGGGAAGATACCTTGAGAAAGGGATTGGTTGACAATATAAGATATGCACGGTGCTATTATATCAGCTATAGCCTTAAAAACTTTAGCGGAAAAATTTTTCAATCCACTTGATTTATTTTTCAAGTTGTTTATGCACGTAATTACATCGGAGGGATTAGTTGGCATGAAAAAGAAAGAGTTAGGTTCACGGACATGGTCCATGTATTGCAAGTGGTCTCTGGGTTCACTGAAGAAACAATCGGCTATATTTTTTCCTATGTTTACAAAAAAGTTGTTAAACACAGTTGCAAAATCTTTTTTCTGGTGGTATTTTACATTTTCGTGAACGACGGATTCAATTGCTTTCGTAGTATTATTATTCGGTTTATAGCATGAATTAAGCAGGCGCCAAGTTTTTTTAATATCAGTTTTGTATTCAGTAAATTTGCGCGTGAAGTAGTCTCGTTTTGAGGTTCGTATTTGATTTGTCACATGATTACTGAATCTGTTATACGTAACTTTAGATATTCGCCCTTCGTATAGTAAGGCTAGGTACGCTTGACGTTTCTTTATATTGATCACGATATCTTCAGTAATCCAGGGCTTTCGTCTATTTTTCGGCGTAATTGTGCGGGTGATTATTGGACAACACTGGTTATATGCGGTCGTTATAATTTCAGTTAAATTTAGTATTGCTTCATCAGTGTTAATCGCATTATTGTCCCGTTCATAGACGTCTAATGATGGCATTAATTCTTCTAGAACAGTTCGCATTGTTCCCAAGTTGTATTCGTTTACACAACGAAATGAATAAGTATCAGCCTGTGGGCTGGTACAAGGATTATAGACATTTTTCTTGATGAGAAACACCGGGAAATGGTCAGATAAGTCAGAAATTATTATTCCGGTAAGAAAATCAGTCGGATCTAACATAAAAATATTATCGAGTAACGTAGCCGATTCAGAAGCAACACGTGTAGGTTTCGTGATGATTGGAAGGAAGGAGCTAGACTGAAAAACATTTATGAAGTTTGAGATTTGATCACAGCTATCATATTGAAGAAGATCGTAGTTGAAATCCCCGCAGATTATTGTGTCATTATATAGAGACTTGTTGAACTGAGATATAATGCTTTGAAGCTCGTTCAGGAAAGAGACGTTACAAGCTGTTGGGAGCCTATATACTGTCCCAAGCACAATCCGTTTATCATTTTTCGTTAGTTCTATAAATAAAGTCTCAATATGTTCACGATTCATAGTTGCACTTGAAATGACTTTCGAAGATATATTTTTAGATATGTACGTACTGATGCCACCACCACGTTTGTTACTACGGAGTGAATGATGGCTATAATAGTTTTGAATTTGAATCAGGTCTTTAGATGAGTCGTCTAGCCAACTTTCGGTGAAACTGAGAACATCAAAATTGCTGTTCAGCTCAGTGATAGTACAAGATATTTCATCTATTTTCGGATAAATGGATCTACAGTTCCAACATAATAGAGAAAAATCGTTACAGGTCTTCCTCGTCGATTCATTGAATTTTTTAATATTTATGTATTTAGAGTTTCCAGTTTCATTTAGGTTTGGGTGCAGTCTATTCAAATGATTGAGATCTGGATCAATATTGTCGAATATGTCAACATGGTCAGTCATTAGCATCAAGAGACAGTAAGTAAAATGTTACGTAAAAATAAAAATGATAAAAACTACAGGATCAAGGTAAAAATAAGGACATTCCTACTTAAAATTAAATTAAAAAAAAAAGAAACTAAAAACACACAGATTATTAGTCTAAATTGTTTAAAACCTAGTATGATTTTATAAGGAGAGCGCAAATTCAGTCCATGAGCAGGAACATTAGGGATCATAAATGGCAAATAATGTAGTTACAAGGCTGTCGTACCAGTGGTTTCTGCATATAACACTTATAAGATGTAGCAAGGACGAAATGGATTTAAAAACGAAGTGACAGTGAAGTTATTTATGGAATTTAAAAAATCTTGACTATCTAAATTGTTTCCAGATTCAGAAACATATACACGAGTTAAATCTGAGAAGCAAGTTCGGTATGAGCATTCGATAAAAAGCAGAAAGAAAGAAATTGAAAAACAATTTAGTAAGCAGCAAAACAAGGCTGCAAGGTCGACGTGGATGCCTTGAAGAGGTAAAGATAATTCAATCAAAAATCAAGAAGAAAACATGTGGACAGATATCAAAATAATATTAAACTCAATACGTCAGTTTAAAAAAATACTAATCACGAATAATTTCCTCTGAGGACTTGCCGACATGTTGCAGCAAGTACTTGTCTAGTTCTTCAGGTGTATTGATGGTTAGGGGTCTCTGAGTTACTTGGCCAGGTATCTTTGGAGAGAAGACGTTGATATTGCCATCCAAACTTCTTGCGGGTCCTATTTGTTCCGGAAATTTTCGTTTGGCCAATCTCAGAGTGTACATTATACTTGCTCGCGAAGGTACTAAGTATTCATTCACGTAGAGTTGTTCCGGTTTAATCACACGGCAGGCTGTCAGAACTTCTTGCTTCTTTTCGTATTTTCGTAGCTCAAAAGAAATGTTTCTTCTATCGACGTTTCCGGGTGGAGGTTTTTCCCCAATCTACTCGCTGTGGTGATGTCAGAGTTACTCAGGTTGATTTTGAGTTGGTCCTTCAGGATCTGGCACACCGTTTCTATGCAATTTTCTTCAGGACGTAATTGCGGCAGTTCCCCTGATATAACCAAAGTGCGTTTTTTGTTCTCCAATTCTTCACGTTCTTCTTTCTGTTCGAGTAGCTCTAGACGAGAGACTATGTTATTTATCTTCTTATCTTGTTCTTCAATCCTTGCATTTTGATTTGATTCTTTCTTCGTTAGTGTTTCAATCATCGTTTTCAAGTCACTAATTTCGCTTTGAAATTTCTTCATTACTGATTTGAAGAGATCAATTAGGATGGAAACTACTTGCTTAGTCTGTTTTGGCAGGCCTTGTACGTCTGGATAGTCAAGCTCCAGCATACCCTCGCTGTTGTTGTCCTTGGTTGGGCTTGTCGCCATCTTGTGAGAAGGGAGACACTCTCAAAAAGAAGCAAGGGTTGAGTGCTTGTTCTGATGGAATATCACACTTTTTGTTCGATTTTTTAATTTGGTTAGATAAAATTTATTCTTTGATTCTCATGGTCTGAGTGGGCACTCTTTGTTGGTTAGAAATGCATGATCATTAACCAGTTGGGCACTTTGTTTCGGAGCAAAGACACAGACGTCCTCACTGCCTCACTGCACTCACTGCACTGCAAACCAAACTGAAAAACCAAAGTGCTTCAGACTTCAGTGAAAAATCCCTTGTGACCTCCAAATTGAAAAACTCAAGATGCTACGAATGCGGAAAAACAGTACACCTACGCGCCAAGTGCTGGATCTATCAAGAAAAATTGAAGAAAGAAGATGGGAAAAACATCCTGAATAATACAGAAAACGAGAAAGATTTTTTAGCAGGTAAAACCAACTGTATCAGTGCATTGTCTGTGATAAATGTCAATAATTGTTGGGTTAAAGATTCTGGAGCAACTGCACACATGTGTAATAATAGGAATGATTTTCCTTGTATGAATGAGCTATCTAGTCCAATTAACATTGAAGTTGGTGATTGTAGAAACTTGCAAGGTGTTGGTGTAGGTGATATTGAGGTTATGGTGTTGTTGCATAAAGGTCTAGTAGATACCTGTGTTGGTTAGAAAGTCTTGTATTTGCCAGGCTTAGCCTACAATTTACTATCTGTGCCTCAGATTACAGAAAGTGGAAACTTAGTTCACTTTAACGAAAGTTCATGTAAGATTGTAAATAAAGACCACAAACTAGTTGCCCTAGGCAGTAAAGTAGGAAAATTGTATAAACTTAATTGTACCCATAATTTAGCTGCTAAATGCCTGAACGTTTCCTCTGATGAAATTCTGTAGCATAAACGATGCTGTCACCTAGGATTTAATAATCTTAAGAAATTAGCCACTAAGAATCTTGTTAAAGGTTTTGATTGTTCTGTGAGTGGAGATAACATTTTTTGTGAAAGCTGTTATGATGGTAAAAATCACAGGCTTCCTTGTCCCAAAACAAATCACAAAAGGGAACGTCAACCCTTAGAACTAATTCACAATAATGTGTGTGACAAGCTTAATCCCAAATCACTTGGTATTTTGTAACCTTCATAGATGACCACTCCGGATATACTTGGGTGTACATTATCAAACATAAGAGTGATGTTTTTAAAGTGTTTCAAGAGTTCAAATCTCCGGTAGAAAATCACTATGATCACGAAATTAAAATTCTGCGCTCCAATAACGGCGAGGAATACATCTGTAATGACTTTGAACAATCCCTAGAAAGGGAAGCAATTATCCATAAAAAAACTGTGCCTAAGACACCTGAACAAAATGAAGCTGCAGAAAGAATGAATAGAACTGTCTTTGACTCGGTCAGAGCTATGCTGTCTGGTTAAAAATTACCAAAATTATTCTGGGGTGAAGCTATATCAACTGCCGTGTATGTCAAAAATATGAGCCCTGCTAGTACATTGAATGATATGAATCCTTATCAAGCCCTTAATGGACACAAGCCCAATGTACAGCACCTCAGAACCTTTCGCTGCAGTGCGTACGCTTATGTCCCCAAAGATGAGAGGGAAAAACTCGATCCAAAATCTAAACCGTGTGTTCTTGTAGGATATGGAAGTGGATCCAAGGGATATCGTCTGTATGACATAAGCAGCAAAATGATATTTTTTAGTAGAGACGTTATGTTTAATGAATCTCAGAAGATGTCAATTGAGAAGGAGCCTTCAGAAGTAAATGGTGGTAATTTTACCCTTCTTCCTCAGAACCAGAACCAGAAGACTCTGAGGAAAGGGTGGAGCCTAGACAGTCAGAGGCTGGGATGGAGGGATTGGAGCCTAGACAATCAGCCAGGTATCGACGGGCTCCTGATAGGTTTGGTGAATGGGTGTATTTAATGAAAAATGAGCTTGATATACCAGTTCAAGAAGCACTCAGTGGACCAGAAGCAAAACTATGGGAGACAGCTATGGAGAATGAGATGGAGTCTATAAATCAAAATAAAGTATGGTCTCTTGTAGAGTGTTCTAATGACAAAAAACTATTAAATTAAAATGGATATTTGAAAGAAAAACCAGACCTGACGGAAGCATTTGCTCTTACAAAGCTCGCCTTGGGACTCAGGGCTACTCTCAAAAATTACGGGATGGACTACGAAGAGACATTCAGTCCCGTTGTTAGATTTTAGTCTGTGAGGACAGTACTAGCTCTCTCTGCTAAGTATGACCTGAAAGTCCATCATATGGACGTTACAGCAGCCTTCCTAAATGGAGAATTGAGTGAAGAACTTTACTTAGTTCAACCTGATGATTTTATTGTCAAAGGCAATGAAAATCTGGTGTGTAAACTACAAAAATCGCTCTACGGACTAAAACAAGCTCCTGAGTGTTGGAATACTACACTAGATAGCTATTTGAAGAAATTGAGTTTTGTAGAATTTAAGAGTGATGCTTGTATATACACTCGTGTTCAAGATGAGAAGCTGTGTATTGTGGCGGTGTATGTAGACGATCTAATAATTGCTTCTGAGTCTGGTGACGAAATAAATAAAATAAAGATGAGTCTCTACTCAGTACAAAATGGAGGACCTTGGTGTGATGAGTTACTTCCTAGGTGTGAGTGTTGTACAATCTAAAAACAATGTGTTCTTAAATCAAGCTGCTTATACTGAGGGTCTGTTGTCAAAATTTGGTTTTGATAATTGTAAACTTGTTGCAACTCCCGCTGATGTAAATGTAAATCCGATATGCTCCCCAAATGATGTCGAATTTGACCCTGCTACTTATCAAAGTGCTGTAGGTATCCTTTTGTATTTGTCCATCGAACTCGACCTGACATTGCGTTCGCGGTGAATTATGTCGCTAAATACAGTTCCAAACCTCTTGAACAGCATTGGATGAGTGTTGAGAGAATATTCAGGTACCTGAGAGTCACCTCTAAACTAGGTATCTTGTATAACAACTAACAAACAAATTTGTGTAGCTGTGGTGGTTCCATCTAGCTGTACGTGCTCACCACCACACAAGCTCATAAGCGCCACCTCACAGCCTCTAAGTGATCCTTCTCAAAGACCAATCAGCGCTGAAATCTGGCGATGGGGGGGGGGGGGGGCGGTGACTATAGGAAAGAAGAGAAGAGAATTAGAGTTTGGCACAGAGTGTGCCAGAAGAGAAATAGGAGGAGAGAAAAGAAAAAGGATAGTGGAAGAAGAAAAAGGCGCTTAACGCATAATTAGGTGATCTTGTGCATCTTGTGTTCTTTATACTGCTAATTAGTTAATATAATAAGGGAAAAGTACCCGTCAGGGCTTTTTATGCTAAAAAATAATTCATGTTTTCTATTGTGCCGCGTCTACTTTGCTCTATTGTATTATTATATACACGGTAGAGGGCGACATCAGCAATCCGTACACGGAGTGAATTTAAATTTAAGCTCAGGCAATCTTGTGCTCATCTACAATACCCTATATACATACACTATATATACACATACTATATACTAACATATACATATATGATAATTTTTTTTTTGTACATATATATGCATATTTATAGATTTTATATTTATTTCACATTCATACCCGACACATGCACCCACAATTTTTTTTTCTCCAATTACGCACACACACGACAAACAGACATACATATGAATATATACAATTTTTTTTTATTTTTTTTTTATTTTTATCGTACATATATATACATTACCACACACAGCACAAGAGCACACAAATAGTTATATACATCCCATATCCAAACACCTACAAACATACACACGTACCCGACGACACTCATGCACACCAATATGCATATATACATCATTTTTTTTCTATTTTTTTCATGTATGTATTTTTTTTCATTTATTTATTTATTTTTTATTATTTTTTATTATTTTTTTTATTTTTTTTTTTCACCTACACTACATTCTAGCTATCTAAACAATTACACTTATCTTACCTACACAGTAAGCATTACCTAAGAATTCATTCTTGGTACTGAACTATGACTTAGGCCTATCTAGTTATTAATCAACGAATATATACAATTTAATATCTACACATGTACATCATCTAGGGCCTATGATTAATGTATGAGTTTTTACCTATGCACTATCTTATTTACAAGTTTTATCTATTCTCTCTGACACACGAGCACATTATGTTACGCTAATTCCACCTACCACACCTACCTACATATATACATACATTTCAAGTTAATTATTGTTCTCAACATATATACAATTCTAGCGTCTGTGCACATCATACATTATATACACCTAGATACAATTTTGCAGTCATGCACTTAACACTACATGCATTTTTACAGAAAGGCTATTGAATGATTAGAGGTGCAAGTAAACAGGAATGTAAGAACTTTTTAAAGTAATGAAAAATAATTAATGAGAAAATTTTTTTTTTCATGTCAGGTCGATTGAAGTGAAGTAAAAGGTCTGGGGTTTCGGCTTCCCACCCATGGGGGGGAAGACCGTCCTACCGCTCGCCAAAACCCCAGAAAAACAAAAAAATAAATGTAAATGAAAGTATTTTGGTCTTCCCCCACTTCCTCCGAAGAGGTTTTAGAATTTGTAGGTTTTTCATATAGATATGTTTGTTAAATATTGGTGGTTCAATTAAACTTTGGAGGGGGAGGAGGGGCCATTGCGAGTAACCTTGAGCTTTTGAATCTGGAGTTTTGTTCTGAGATGAGGTCTGGTGGGAAGGTTAGATTAGTATACAGATCGGGGTCAAATTGCTGCATATTGTTCCAGATTTTGTTTGCGTGCTCATGCAACAGTATATTGATGGGAGGGACCTTTAGTTGTATGTGCATATATTTAGATGGTATTGCGTCTATGTAAAACCACATCTTTTTTGCGAAGCAAATTTATAAGGAAGCAAATGGAGAAGAAGAATCGTAAAAGCATTAAAATCTTTATCTGAACGTTTCGAGCCAAGGCTCATTTTCAACAGGAAATCTGCAAAGTTTAAGACAAAATTTTTTGAACAAAGTTATCAAACACAATTA
Source organism: Morinoia aosen (assembly GCA_030386875.1). Taxonomy (NCBI): domain Eukaryota; kingdom Metazoa; phylum Arthropoda; class Malacostraca; order Amphipoda; family Talitridae; genus Morinoia; species Morinoia aosen. The sequence goes on along the minus strand of CM059577.1, from coordinate 20,210,226 downwards.
AAAATCAAATGTCTAGGTATGGAAGAACTGAAATTTTATGAGAGCCTAATGACAACGGGTGAAAACATTTGTAAAAAGAGAGCTGCGCAAACATAAGAGATATAATCTAGAAAGTAAATCAGCCTACGAAAAAACAAGTAAAACTAAGTGAAAGGTGGGTTATAATGGGTTACCGATTGACTATTTTCAGCGGATAAGAACTTTGCATTTCATTGAGAGAGGGCCTGAGTTTATGAATGTACAAGGACTCCAATATACGGAGGTCAAAACTAGCTTTACATGAATCTAAAATTTCAAATTTGTCCATATTAATAACCTGATGACATGTACCCTCCAAAGTGTGCTGTCTAATGCCGGAATGTGCAGGAGAACATAGAATGCGACCTGTTCGATGGCTAAGACCGGCATGCTCCGATACCCTCACGTAAAGAGCACGATGGGTTGACCCCACGTACTGTGATGCGCAATGCGCACAACTAAATTTATAAATGAGGGACGAACGCATGCCAGCCGGCAGCACATCTTTAAATTTAAAAAATGACCCAATTGTGCGCTTATTCACTAAAATAACACGAAAACTAAGAGGAAAATAATTTGATATTAGTTTTAAGACATCGGTTTTTAGTTTCTCAGACTGATGTCCAAAGTATGGTAAAACACAGTAGATGAAATCATTATTGGCGGGACTGGTAATTGGGACAAATTTATTGGCTAGAAACTTACAAATTGAACGGGATATTACTGCTTTAGGATAGCCATTAGTTGTGAAAAAGGTTTCAAGAAACTTAAATTCATTATGCATGTTGGTATAATTAGAACAGATGTTATATGCACGGTTAACTAGAGTTGAAACGCTATTTAATTTGAACCTTTTGCAACAATAACTAAAGAAACTTAAACCTAACCCAGAAAAAGATGGTTTTCTAAAAACCGATGTTTCAAAAATATTGTTGGAGCGGCAAACAGTAACATCTAGAAAATTCAGCTCCTTATTCATTTCTAATTCAAAAGTAAATTTAATATTAGGATGCTTATCGTTCAGGTATTTAAGGAAAAGGTCTGCATGTGATTTATGCTTGAAAAGAACAAAAGTGTCGTCAACATAACGTTTGTAAAAGACAGGTTTAAAATCATCTGGACATTGATCTAACCACTTCTGCTCATGGTGGCACATAAAAATATTAGCAAAACTTGGTCCTAAAGGTAACCCCATTCCTCCATTTGCTTCCGTATTGCGTCTATTAGTGTGTTGCCTGTGATGAATCTGAGAGCTTTGTTTTGAACCTTTTGCAGTTTGGATATTGATGATGCTGATGCTGTGTGTAATGGTATAACCGGGTATATGAGTGGTGATCTTACGTAGGCCATGTAGAGTTTTAATTTCGTTTTTGTGGACAGATGAGTGAAACGGAGAATTCTGTTTAGGTTTTTGTACGCTATTGCTTGTCTAGTGGAAGCCTGAGATGAAATGCCTTGTGTCGTTATGTTTAGTCCTAAAACTTTGCCTCTATTTGTGTATGGAATCACTTGGTTGTTTATCATTACATCAAGAGTTTTCCTTCGACTGATGTGAATGATGGCAAATTTGCTGCTGTTGGTTAGGATTTTCCATTTATTTTCGAATGAATTGATCTGTTCTATTGCTTTTTTGGTTCTTACTGTTGCAAATCTCAACGAATATTGTCCAGCTGTTATTTGGGTGATGTCGTCTGCGAAACATATATAATCCGTATGTGGTAATGGAGGAGGTAGATCGTGGGTGTAGAAGCTGTAAAGCGTGGGGGATAAACATGTTCCTTTTGGTACGCCGGTGTGCAATGCGAATTTGGGTCCTATGTAGTTTGCTATTCTTATTGCTGCTGTTCTATTGCTCAAGTAGTTGCTCAGAGTCCGTAAAAATAGAGGGGGAAGATTTTTTTGTGATAATTTAAAGATCAAGCCAGAATGCCACACCTTGTCAAATGCTTTCTTCACGTCTCTCAAACAGATGTCTATTTTACACTTTTGTGCTAGTTTGATTGATATAGTTTCGTGAAGTGTTGCTAGGGCCGTGTGAGTTCCTCGGTTGCATCTAAATCCATGTTGCCTGCTGTTAAAAAGGTTCTGAATTGTGAAAAAATTTGTTAATCTGTAGTTTAGGATTTTGTCTAGTAATTTACCTTGTACATCTAGGAGGGAGATCGGCCTATAATTCTGCACTAATTTTAGGGATGAATTTGGTTTCGGTATGAAAATCATTGTTGCATGTTTTAAGCTGTCGGGGAAATAGCCTGCAGATATAGACATGTTGAAGATGTAAATGAGAAAATGTATCATGTTTTTTGGGAGGTTTTTTAGTTGCCGAGTGGTCATGCCTGTTATTCCTGGTGCTTTCTGCTTAAATGATCTGAGTGCGTGCAGTAGCTCTTCATATGATATAGGGGGAAAATGAATTGGATCAAGTCTGTTAATATTTCCTGTTCTGTGAGGGACAATCGAATGTGCTATATTGTTTATGTGATTATTTACTGCTTCAATATGTTCTCTGTCAAAAAATGGTTCGTCCTGCTCGGTAAATATTTCCTCCCAATGCTCTCTGAAAATAGGTTCTTTTTCTTGTGGTGTGTGTAATTGAATTTTATTGTTTTCTATATATGGGACTATTTGTTTTGAGTTGTTCCCCATCATCCTCTTGCAGGATGACCAGAATGCCTTCGGGTCCTCCTTCAGTTCAAGATTCTTAATTAGTTCTTCCCAGGTTTCATGATATTTTCTTTTGTATGTTTCCTGTAGTTTGGTTTTGATTGCGGTCAGGTGTCTATTGAGTTCTATGGAAGGGCCGTTTGTGTAAACATATTGCATTGTTTGCTGGTATTGTGCTTGTAATTGCAGGGTTTCATGAGTTGGTTTGATTTCTGGTATGATTCTGTGAGTGATAAGTGGGATCGTTGCTTTGGTGGCGTCCAATACGTGTTTTGTCCACATTTCCAAATAATGATCTATTTCTTTAAGCGTCGGGTCCTGTTTCAATGGGGGTGTGACTGTTGAAAGTTTCTGCCTATAGGCTTGCCAATCTGCTTTATGAAAATGTCTTCGAGGTTTTATGGGAATTTGTATTGGATTTGCCGATATTGTTGCTATAATGGGAATGTGATCTGATGGAGTGATTGGTCCCGGCTTCAGAAAGATATTGTGGTAAGCTTGTTTGTTCTGCAGGACTATATCTGGTGAGGTGGCGCTATTATGAGTTATTCTAGTGGGAAAATATGGTCCAACGTATGTGCATTTGTGTCTGGTATTAGATAGTAGAGATGTTTCCCCCTATTATTCCAGTTTGTGTATCCTGTTATATCGTGTGCTACATTAATGTCACCAAGAAAGTAAGTTGGATGAGGTCTGTTAAAAAGCGTGTGAAAGTCTATGAAATGCAGGTAGTCCGTTCTGGGGGGTGTATAAGTAGTGCCTATAGTGATTGGTCCTTGGAACGTGTCTATTGTTACTGCCATCATGTCTGAATGAAAATTATCGTGAAGTCGGTATGCGATGTTTTTCTTGAGAGCTATTGCGGTGCCTGCGTAACTTTCGTTCAACTTATTTGAATAGAATGTATTGTAATTGAAGATCTTGAGAGGTTGATTGTTTGTGAGGCAGTGACTATTGATGAGTATGATATCTGGGTCCAGTGTATTATATATGTTTGATAGAGTGATTTTATTGGTATTCCAAGATAGTACGTTGTGTTGAATTATTGTTATTTTCTTCAAATTCATTTTTGAGCTATTAATTTTTTAGGTTTCTTAGTGTCTGCTATTAGTGACTGGTGTCTTGGAATATTTATGAAGTCCTCGTGGAGGATGATGTTTAGTTTGGTTCTTTTAAATTGTACCCTGTTGTTTTTTATGTATTCCAGTAATGTTTGCGATCTCATGTCTTGAACTGTAAATTTTAATCCTTTGTCATTTTCTTTTCTATTGAGTTCCTGGATGTACCATTCTGTTGGGGGATTTTCTGGGATTGGTGAGTTATCGATGAAATTTCTGTAGAGTTTGATATTAAAGTTGTGCTTATTGTCCAGTACTATGCTTGAATTTCCAATGTCATCACTGATCCTCCGCTTTGATCTCGCCTCCGTTTCCATGGCCTCCTCCATGTGCTCCTGCTCACCATCCAGAGACACATCCACCGTTTTTTCCTGGTCAGTTTCCGTTTCCTGTGGAGCTGTTTCTGATTTATAGTAGAAATTGAAAATTGCAGCTGAGTCACGGTCTGGAAAAGTGGTATCGATATTGAAGTTCATTTTTAGGGATTGTGAAAGAATGTCGCTAAATTTCTGTGTTCTATTGAGGGCTGCTATATGTGCTTCCAAAATGATTGCTGTAAGTTTAATATGTGTTTGTGATGTTAGTGTGAGGGTATGTTCTGGGGGGTTTGTTTGTAGTATTGCGTGCTTTGCAATTTCAGCATAGGTGTTTTGAGTTTGTTGGTGATGCTCTTGTTTTTCATTTTCGATTTTTTGTTTGACTACATTTTTTCTGTACGGGCAACTGGATGCTAATGTTCTGTGTGGTCCGTTACAATTTAGGCATTGCTTGAGTGTGCTTGTACATTGGTCGTAGGTGTGTTCTTGAGAGGAGCATTCTGAGCAGTATTGATTTGGTTGGGTGCATTTATTTGTTGGATGGTCTTCAAATTCATAGCATTTGTAGCAGATGAGGATGTGTGTATATTGCTCTTGTTCACATTGATGGGGTGTAATTTTCGTGTGGAACATGTAAAACTGTCTCGGAGGATCCTTTGTGCAGTAGTGGTGTCGGAAGTTATCAGTTTGATTAGATGGGTGTGTTGTTTTATTTTAACTATTTCCGTTACTGAGAGCCATGAATTTTGTTGCTGGATCTCTGCTTTTATTTCTTCTGCAGGTCTTGAGCCTATTTCACTGTCTATTTGTCTAACAAAAATAGATCTTTTAGCTCTTAGGTCCGGGGGAATGGCTGGAATGATATTCAGTTTCTGAAATGCGTTAATTGCTTTGCTAGAAGTTAGTTTGTCAACTGAGGTGGCATCATCTGTTACAGCATAAAAACCGGTTTTGGTGGGAGTCAGTCGAATAAGGGGAGCATTGAGGTCTTTAAAGGTCGTTTCAAAAATGTTTGTTTTGTCTTCGGGCTTTGCAGTGTCAATAAGTTTAAGTTGTATTCTGTAGGTTGATGATTTTGTTCTATGAGCAGCACCGGTTGCGGCACTGCTTGAAGTTGGCGGTATGAGTAGCGTAGGTGGAAGGTTACTAGGGCTTAAGGGGAGGGACCCCGGAATAGTATTTCTAGTTTTAGAAGTTGAGCGAGGGTTTGGAAGAAGAGGGGCCCTGGGAGGGCGGCTACCCAAGCCTCCCCTCCCAGCACCAGCTCCCCTCCCCCGATCTGGGGGAGGCATATCGGAAAAGCCTAGCCCTACTCTTATTATATTTACAATACAAATATACAGTATTATACTACAATATACACAACTCACGACCACACAATCAGGAGCTAACTTAGGGCACACCTAGCTAGCAGCAGTTCCACTTAGTGAGATATCTGGTTACTAACTGGCGAAATCTAGATTAAATACGCTAATCTGTACAGTACTGATACATTAAACTATACAATGAAAATACATTAAACTGTACAATACCAATACATTAAACTATACAATACTTATTCACCCAACTATACAATATCAATACAGTAAACTATACACATCAATGCAGCAAACTATACAATATCAATACATTTAAACACGTATGCACAAGATCACCGGAATAGAATGACGGAAAAAATGAAAAAGGCAATAGTTGAAAATAATTCTCACCTCTGGCCCGGAGGGGTTGCCCCGGGGCCGGTGGTCAAAAACCACACACCGATTCGACTAAGCTACCTCTTAAGCTTTCAAAATAGAAAGAATAGAAAAATTAGGGAGCTGAAGAAAGTATTATTTTTAAGCACATTTATCGCACAGAGAGAGCCACAAACCATCCACGGCGCATTCACGAGAGTCGGCGCTGGGGGGGGGGGGGGGGCGGTGACAATAGGAAAGAAGAGAAGAGAATTAGAGTTTGGCACAGAGTGTGCCAGAAGAGAAATAGGAGAGAAAAGGAAAGGGATAGTGGAAGAAGAAAAAGGCGCTTAACGCATAATTAGGTGATCTTGTGTTCTTTATACTGCTAATTAGTTAATTTGATAAGGGAAAAGTACCCGTCAGGGCTTTTTATGCTAAAAAATGATTCATGTTTTCTATTGTGCCGCGTCTACTTTGTTCTACTGTATTATTATATACACGGTAGAGGGCGACATCAGCAATCCGTACATGAAGTGAATTTAAGTTTGAGCTCAGGCAACTTGTGCTCATCTACAATACCCTATATACATACACTATATATACATACACTATATACTAACATATACATATATTATATTTATTTGTTATTTTTTTTTTTATTTTTTTTTACATATATATGCATATTTACAAAATATACATACATATACACACATTCATACCAGACACATACACTCAATTTTTTTTTTTCCTTGTGCACACACACGACAAACAAACACATATGAGTACATACAATTTTTTTTTTTTTATTTAACGTACATATATATACATACCACACAGCAGAAGAGCACACAAATAGTTATATACATCCCATACTCAAACACCCACAAACATACACACGTACCCGACGATACTCATGCACACCAATATGCATATATACATTATTTTTTATTTTTTTTTCATATTTTTTTGTTTTTTTTTGTTTTTAGTATTTTTTTTCTTTTTTTTGTATTTTTTTTCCTCTTTCATCATTTATTTTTTTTTTAATTTTTTATTTTTTATTTATTTATTTATTTTTTCATGTTTTTTTTAAATTATTTTTTTTTTGTTTTGTTTTTGTGTATTTTTTTTTTATTTTTATTTTTTATTTTTTTTTTTATATATATATATATATTTTTTTTTTGTTTTCATTTTTTTTTTCATTTTTTTTTTTTTTTTTTTACCTACATTACATTCTAGCTATCTAAACAATTACACTTATCTTACCTACATAGTGAGCATTACCTAAAATTTCATTCGTGGTACTGAACTATGACTTGGGCCTATCTAGTGATTAAGCAACGGTATCAACAATTTGATATCTACACATGTACATCATCTAGTGCCTATGATTAATGTATGAGTTTTCACCTATACACTATCTTATTTACAAGGTTATCTATTCTTATGGTAATTGCCACCTACCATACCTACCTACGTATATACATACAATTCAAGTTAATTATTATTCACAACATATATACAATTATAGCGTCTGTGCACATCATACATTATATACACCTAGATACAATTTTGCAGACATGCACTTAACACTACATACCTTTTTTACAGAAAGGCTATTGAATGATTAGAAGTGCAAGTAAACAGGAATTTAAGAACTTTTTTAAGTAATGAAAAATAAAATAATTAATGAAAAAAATTTTTTTCTTGTCAGTGCGATTGAAATGAAGTAAAATGTCTGGGGTTTCGGCTTCCCACCCATGGGGGGAAGACCGTCCTACCGCTCGCCAAAACCCCAGAAAAACAAAAAATAAATGTAAATGAAAGTATTTTTGGTCTTCCCCCCACTTCCTCCGAAGAGGTTTTAGAATTTGTTGGTTTTTCGTATAGATATGTTTGTTAAATATTGGTGGTTCAATTAAACTTTGGAGGGGGAGGAGGGGCCATTGCGAGTAACCTTGAGCTTTTGAATCTGGAGTTTTGTTCTGAGATGAGGTCTGGTGGGAATGTTAGATTAGTATACAGATCGGGGTCAAATTGCTGCATATTGTTCCAGATTTTGTTTGCGTGCTCATGCAACAGTATATTGATGGGAGGGACCTTTAGTTGTATGTGCATGTATTCAGATGGTATTGCGTCTATTAGTGTGTTGCCTGTGATGAATCTGAGAGCTTTGTTTTGAACCTTTTGCAGTTTGGATATTGATGATGCTGATGCTGTGTGTAATGGTATAACCGGGTATATTAGTGGTGATCTTACATAGGCCATGTAGAGTTTTAATTTCGTTTTTGTGGACAGATGAGTGAAACGGAGAATTCTGTTTAGGTTTTTGTACGCTATTGCTTGTCTAATGGAAGCCTGAGATGAAATGCCTTGTGACGTTATGTTTAGTCCTAAAACTTTGCCTCTATGTGTGTATGGAATCACTTGGTTGTTTATCATTACATCAAGAGTTTTCCTTCGACTGATTGGAATAATGGCAAATTTGCTGCTGTTGGTTAGGATTTTCCATTTATTTTCGAATGAATTGATCTGTTCTATTGCTTTTTTGGTTCTTAATGTTTCAAATCTCAACGAATATTGTCCGGCTGTTATTTGGGTGATGTCGTCTGCGAAACATATATAGTCCGTATGGTGTAATGGAGGAGGTAGATCGTGGGTGTAGAAGCTGTAAAGCGTGGGGGATAAACATGCTCCTTGGGGTACGCCGGTGTGCAATGCGAATTTGGGTCCTATGTAATTTGCTATTCTTATTGCTGCTGTTCTATTGCTCAAGTAGTTGCTCAGAGTCCGTAAAAATAGAGGGGGAAGGTTTTTTTGTGATAATTTAAAGATCAAGCCAGAGTGCCACACCTTGTCAAATGTTTTCTTTACGTCTCTCAAACAGATGTCTATTTTACACTTTTGTGCTAGTTTGATTGATATAGTTTCGTGAAGTGTTGCTAGGGCCGTGTGAGTTCCTCGGTTGCATCTAAATCCATGTTGCCTGCTGTTGAAAAGGTTCTGAATTGTGAAAAAATTTGTCAATCTGTTGTTTAGGATTTTGTCTAGTAATTTACCTTGTACATCTAGAAGGGAGATCGGCCTATAATTCTGCACTAGTTTAAGGGATGAATTTGGTTTCGGTGAAAAAATCATTGTTGCATGTTTTAAGCTGTCGGGGAAATAGCCTGCAGATATAGACATGTTGAAGATGTAAATGAGAAAATGTATCATGTTTTTTGGGAGGTTTTTTAGTTGCAGAGTGGTTATGCCTGTTATTCCTGGTGCTTTCTGCTTAAATGATCTGAGTGCGTGCAGTAGCTCTTCATATGATATAGGGGGAAAATGAATTGGATCAAGTCTGTTAATATTTCCTGTTCTGTGAGGGACAATCGAATGTGCTATGTTGTTTATGTGATTATTTACTGCTTCAATATGTTCTCTGTCAAAAAAAGGTTCGTCCTGCTCGGTAAATATTTCCTCCCAATGCTCTCTGAAAATAGGTTCTTTTTCTTGTGGTGTGTGTAATTGAATTTTATTGTTTTCTATATATGGGACTATTTGTTTTGAGTTGTTCCCCATCATCCTCTTGCAGGATGACCAGAATGCCTTCGGGTCCTCCTGCAGTTCAAGATTCTTAATTAGTTCTTCCCAGGTTTCATGATATTTTCTTTTGTATGCTTCCTGTAGTTTGGTTTTGATTGCGGTCAGGTGTCTATTGAGTTCTATGGAAGGGCCGTTTGTGTAAACATATTGCCTTGTTTGCTATTATTGTGCTTGTAATTGCAGGGTTTCATGAGTTGGTTTGATTCCTGGTATGATTCTGTGAGTGATAAGTGGGATCGTTGCTTTGGTGGCGTCCAAAACGTGTTTTGTCCACATTTCCAAATAATGATCTATTTCATTAAGCGTCGGGTCCTGTTTCAATGGGGGTGTGACTGCTGAAAGTTTCTGTCTATAGGCTTGCCAATCTGCTTTATGAAAATGTCTTCGAGGTTTTATGGGAATTTGTAGTGGATTTGCCGATATTGTTGCTATTATGGGAATGTGATCTGATGGAGTGATTGGTCCCGGCTTCAGAAAGATATTGTGGTAAGCTTGTTTGTTCTGCAGGACTATATCTGGTGAGGTGGCGCTATTATGAGTTATTCTGGTGGGAAAATATGGTCCAACGTATGTGCATTTGTGTCTGGTGATTAGGTAGTAGAGATTTTTCCCCCTATTATTCCAGTTTGAGTATCCTGTTATATCGTGTGCTGCATTAATGTCACCAAGAAAGTAAGTTGGATGAGGTCTGTTAAAAAGCGTGTGAAAGTCTATGAAATGCAGGTAGTCCGTTCTGGGGGGTGTATAAGTAGTGCCTATAGTGATTGGTCCTTGGAACGTGTCTATTGTTACTGCCATCATGTCTGAATGAAAATTATCGTGAAGTCTGTATGAGATGTTTTTCTTGAGAGCTATTGCGGTGCCTGCGTAATTTTCGTTCAACTTATTTGAATAGAATGTATTGTAATTGAAGATCTTGAGAGGTTGATTGTTTGTGAGGCAGTGACTATTGATGAGTATGATATCTGGGTCCAGTGTATTATATATGTTTGATAGAGTGATTTTATTGGTATTCCAAGATAGTACGTTGTGTTGAATTATTGTTATTTTCTTCCAATTCATTTTTGAGCAATTAATTTTTTGGGTTTCTTAGTGACTGCTATTAGTGACTGGTGTCTTGGAAGGTTTGTGAAGTCCTCATGTGGGATGATGTTTATTTTAGTTCTTGTGAATTGTACCCTGTTGTTGTTTATGTATTCCAGTAATGTTTGCGATCTCATGTCTTGAACAGTAAATTTTAAACCTTTGTCATCTTCTTTTCTATTGAATTCCTGGATGTACCATTCTGTCGGGGGATTTTCTGGGATTGGTGAGTTGTCGAGGAAATTTCTGTAGAGTTTGATATTAAGGTTGTGCTTATTGTCCAGTACTATGCTTGAATTTCCAACGTCATCACTGATCCTACGCTTTGCTCTCGCCTCCGTTTCCATGGCCTCCTCCACGAGCTCCTGCTCACATTCCAGAGACACATCCACCGTTTTTTCCTGGTCAGTTTCCGTTTCCTGTGGGGTTGATTCTGATTTGTAATAGAAGTTGAAAATTGCTGCAGAGTCTCGATCTGGAAAGGTGGTGTCAATATTGAAATTCATTTTTAGGGATTGCGATAGAATGTCGCCAAATTTTTGGGTTCTATTGAGCGCTGCTATATGTGCTTCCAATATGAGTGCTGTGAGTTTTATATGTGTTTTTGTAGTTAGTGTAAGAGTATGTTCGGGGGGGTTTGTTTGTTGAATTGCGTGCTTCGCAATTTCAGCATAGGTGTTTTGGGTTTGCTGATGCTGTTCATGTTTTTCATTTTCGATTTTTTGTTTAATTACATTTTTTCTGTACGGGCAACTTGATGCTAATGTCCTATGAGGTCCATTACAGTTGAGGCATTGCTTGAGTGTGCTTGTGCATTGATCGTACGTGTGTTCTTGAGAGGAGCATTCTGAGCAGTATTGAGTTGGTTGGGTGCATTCGTTTGTTGGGTGGTCTTCATATTTATAGCATTTGTAGCAGATGAGGATGTGTGTATATTGCTCTTGTTCACATTGATAGGGTGTAATTTTCGTGTGGAACATGTAAAAACCATCTCGGAGGATCCTTTGTGCAGTAGTAGTATCGGAAGTTATCAGTTTGATTAGATGAGTGTATTGTTTTATTTTGACTATTTCTGTTACTGATAGCCATGAGTTTTGTTGCTGGATTTCTGCTTTTATTTCTTCTGCAGGTCTTGAGCCTATTTCACCGTCTATTTGTCTAACAAAAATAGATCTTTTTGCTCTTAGGTCCGGGGGAATGGCTGGAATGATGTTCAATTTCTGAAATGCGTTAATTGCTTTGCTTGAGGTTAGTTTGTCAACTGAGGTGGCATCATCTGTTACTGCATAAAAACCGGTTTTGGTGGGAGTTAGTCGAATAAGGGGAGCATTGAGGTCTTTAAAGGTCGTTTCGAAAATTTTTGTTTTATCTACTGGCTTTGAATGTCAATAAGTTTTAGTTGTATTCTGTACGTTGGTGATTTGGTTCTATGTGCAGAACCGGTTTCGGCACTGCTTGAAGTTGGCGGTATGAGTACCGTGAGTGGAAGGTTACTAGGATTTATGGGGAGGGACCCCGGAATAGCATTCCTAGTTTTAGAAGTAGAACGAGGGTTTGGAAGAAGAGGGGCCCTGGGGGGGCGGCCACCCAAGCCTCTCCGCCCAGCAGCAGCTACCCTCCCCCGATCTGGGGGAGGCATATCGGAAAACGCCTAGCCCTACCCTTATTATATTTACAATACAATATACAGTATTATACTACAATATATACAACTTTCGACCACACAATTTGGAACCAACTTAGGGCACACCTAGCTGCAGTTTACCTGAGTGAGATGTCAGGTTCCTTAACTGGCGAAATCTAGATTGAATACGTTAAACTGTACAGTACTGATACATTAAACTATACAATGAAAATACATTAAACTGTACAACACTAATACATTAAACTATACAATACTTATACACCTAACTATACAATATCAATACAGTAAACTATACACATCAACACAGCAAACTATACAATATCAATACATTTAAACAAGTATGCACAAGATCACCGGAATAGAATGACGGAGACAAATGAAAAGGGCAATAGTTGAAAAAAATTCTCACCTCTGGCCCGGAGGGGTTGCCCCGGGGCCGGTGGTCAAAAACCACACTCCGATCCGACTAAGCTACCTCTTAAGCTTTCAAATAGAAAGAATAGAAAAATAGAAAAATTAGGTAGCTGAAGAAAGAATTGTTTTTAAGCACATTAATCGCACAAAGAGAGCCACAAACCATCCACGGCGCATTCACGAGAGTCCGTCGGCGCTGGGGTGGCGGACCGAGCCTCTACAAGCCGCGCACACCGTGCAGCCAGGCGACACCTCGCAACACTCACGTACGCTTGGCTCAGCCTCAACTGCTTCAAAAGCGCCACCCCGAGCCGGCTAACCAGAGGCTAGCTCGATTCAGTGCGGCCGCCACCAGGCCTATATAAAGAGCTGCGCGCTAAGCGCAGTTCAGTTCACACAGCTCAGTGCACTCGCAGAAACCCTGATATTCACACAAGTCTTCTTCCTGCGAGCCTCGTCACTGCAACGGCTCACACAAGCCTTCCAGCGAGCCTCCTCACAGCAGCAGCTCACACAAGACTTCCAACGAGCCTCTTTGCAGCAGCGGCTCACACAAGGCGTCTCTCTGCGACTCTCCGCGCAGCGACTCCGACATTCACTAGTTTCGGCTGCTCAGCAAGTAGTAGCCTCAGACTCCATCGCCACCTCGACGGCGCACCGCTACGCCACGGCACGCACGACGCGACGTACCGACAACCGTCGGTCCTCCAATTCGTCCTTGTGTACTATACTACCTGCCTGTAATCATTTACCTCATGTGCCATACTGTCGGCGATCTTCTCAATAATACGTCTTTATTCCAGTTGTGTATTCCTTACCCTGTCGGGTTCGTTTGCACCTCAGGCACTCACTTCGGGCAAAGATATTTCACAAGTCTATCGATATTCACAAGTCAATAGATATTCACAAGTCTGCCCGGAGTGTAAAGCCGCCTGAGGGAGAACACCACATAGCTCTCTCGACTGCTGAAGCTGAATACGTTGCTCTTGCCGGCGCGGCTCAAGAGGCTGTCTGGTTGAAGCACTTACTCAGTGACTTAAATTTTGGTACTATGAAACCATTGGTTGTAAACGAAGATAACCAGTCAGCCATCTGTCTTGCCAACAATCCCAAATTTCATGGGAGGAGCAGACACATCGATATTAAGTTTCAATATGTACGGGATCTTGTGAGTAACAAAGATTTAGACGTAGTGTATTGCCCTACCGACGAAATGCTTGCTGACATATTCACTAAGAACCTGCCCGCAGAAAAGTTCTCCAGACTAAAAACGAAGTTAGGAATGGTCTCATCTGACACACATTCAATGGGAGAAGGAGCGTTGAAACCTTTATTGTAGCACCTTGAATATATATGTGTATTATACTAATAATCTTACAGTGCTCTGGTGTTAGAATGTGTTTAAACAGTACTCTGCATTGAGAACGGAGCTCATGGTTCTCATGCTTTGCTGGAGCCCACTCCACCGTTACCCTTCACGATGTTAACTTACGGTTGTCCTGCTGTGTGATACTGACAATATATAGATCCTAAGTGTCTCCTTTTACTTACCCTAACCTAATTTTAACATACCCAACAGAGAAAATCGCCATCCAGCGCCGGGACTCGAACCCTCGTTTGCCTGCACGGAGGCAGGTCCTATAGACACACGGCTATGGCGAGCTATGGTGAGAATCCGAGTATTTACAGATCGTTCCACTAATGGCAACTGCACAGCCTGTGGGTCTATTCCTCTGAGTTTAGCATCAAAGCCAAACTCCCCTCACATTCTACAAATTATACTGCTGAACTCTTCGCTATATATGTAGCTTGCAAATTCATATCAGTGCTTCCTGGCAACTTTATAATATTTTCGAATTCCCTAGGCTGCATTTCAGCATTAAACTCGGTTAGCCCTCCCATCATTACCTTATCACCTGGATAGCCAACATTGTTTCCTCCCTCAACAGAGATAAAATTATAATAGAGTGGCTTCCCAGTCATGTCGGTATTGAAGGCAATGAAGCAGCAGACAGACTTGCGCGTGAATCCTTGAGTCTGGCTAACAACATGAATCTTAATCCTAGCAAATTGAGCTGAAAACTAAATTCAAAACGCACTATGGCCAACTTTGGCAGAGAAACTGGACATCACAACCTCCATTCATAACCCATCTTAAGCTACACATAGGTTCATCAATCCCCACAAACCTTTCCCGCTACAATCAAGTTATTTTCACACGTCTCCGACTGCAGACGTGCATCCTAACGCATGCTCATTTCATCAAGTAGACTCCTCGCCCATTTTGCACTCTCTGCAAGAGCAACATTACGCCGGAACATATCTTAATATTGTGCCCAATACACGAAGCATTTCGTGCTTCACTCCGAGCAGCATGCCTCTCCAAATCTCAGCCGTACTGTCTTTCTTCGCTCCTCTCCCCGACCCTAGCACCTGACCTGGTGCTGAAGTTCCTTCAAGACACGCAGCTGCTCAATCAAATCTGAAGAGTCAACTAGCGGAGTGAGGGCGCTAATACCCATCGATGGAGACGCGCCGCATCCTAACAAAGTAAGTCTTTCATTGGTCTCAGTCAACTAAACAGTAAATGTTGGCTAAGTGTGTTCATTTAGGTAACCCCGTGGGGCTAAGTACTTATTCTAATTATTTTCAACTACTTACTTTACTACGCTGATTCACCTTTGTTCTATACTCCCATCTATCTTCCGCTCTACTCTCACTGGCCACATGTCTGATAGTTGAGTATATAGAGTTAGAGATATCCCACAGGTGAGTGAACTATTGACTCTATGTAATATTATTGCTATTACTATTACTATTGATGTGCTACTGTGTCTCTTGATGGTGACAATATTGATTGCTATGTTTATGTGGGGTCTAACCTATGTGGTGTTATTGCTAGGTTAGCCCCTTTGGTGAAGCCTTGTGTGGGATTGATATTTTCTGTGGATAGGCCACCATTACTACTACTCATATCATCTTAGTTAAGCTATGACAATTGGCGTCGAAGATTTTGGTAGAACTTGTGGTGTGTTCTCCCGCAGGCTGCTCTACACTCCGAACAGACTTATGAATATCTACAGACTTGTGAATAACGCCAGACTTGTGAAATATTTTTGCCCCCCAAAAAAGTGAGTGCATAAGGTACAACCGAACCCGGCAAGGTAAGGAAAACACAACTGGAATAAACGCCGTATTATTGTGAAGATCGCCGACAACAATGGCACAAGGGAATATTGCAGTTGAGTAACACAGCAACCGAGAACGTCTTGGCGGACCGACGGTCGTCGGGAAGGCGCAGCGTGGTTGGAGGACGAGAGCAGACCGGTGAGGCTGCTGCTGGCTGAGTGTCGCCGACCAAGGAGAACCCGAGACGCTAGCAAGGAACCGGCTCGAGTCTAGTAAGTAACGAGGCATGGCGGCTGGCAGTCGAGACAACGGTAAAGGCAGCGAAGGCGGTGCTGGTGGAGCGTCGAGACTTTGATGTGAATATCTGGGAGGCTGAGAGTGTACTGAGGCTGCGATCGTTCGATGCTTATAGAAAAGATGGAAATAGGGTTTGACGCAGAGTGTGTCGGGAAGAGTAGGGGTGAAACGGAAGAGGATAGATAGGAAACTGATAGAGATGCGCTTTGCGCATATGATGCTAGTGTTTGGGGGTAATTTTTTGTAGGTAGTTTAAGGGTGGTAATAGTTAATTACCCGTCAGGGTTTTGTATGGTTGGGTATTTAGTTAGTAGGCATCTTCAATACCGGACGTGGGTGGGTAGGCTTGCCGTAGGGGTTAAGTCTCTCCTAGCCCAAAACATTCGCTTGAGTCGGTGCTGGTCAGTCGAGTCTGTCCGTCCGTCCGTCGTTAGAGTCGTGTTAAGTGTATTTTGGTCTCGGTTGGGGTGCGAGTGTTTTCATTTTTGAGCTCTGGAATTGTTTGTGTGGTGTCTGCGGGGTGTCTTGCGGGAATGTGAGTTGTACGGAGAGTTGTGGGTGCGTGTCGTGAATGTTTTGCCAGATTCTTTTTGCGTGTTTGTGAAGTGTAATGTTGATTGGTTGCAAGTTTGCTCGGCGGTGTAGTTGTGCAGAGGTGGAGAAATCTTGCCATTCTGAATTTGTTATGTATCTCGTGGCTCGGTTTTGTACACGTTGGAGTGTTGAGATGGATGTTGGTGGAAGTGTGTGTAGGGGAATGGCTGGGTAGATGAGAGTGGATCTTACTAGGGCGATGTAGAGTTGGCAGTTGGCGTTTTACTTTTGGGTTCAGGTGTTTGAATCGGTAAAAGCGTGAGAGGTTTTGATGTGCTATTGCTGCTCGTTGTCTGGTGTGGAGTGCATATCCGGTTGTGCTGATTGTGAGACCCAGAACTTTGCCTGAGCTTGTGTAAGGGTGTGGGGTGTTGTTGATGTGCACTGTTGGGTGTTTGCGGCGGCTGATAGCAATTGTTTTGAATTTGTTTGTGTTGGTTTGGATTTTGCATTTTCGTTCGTAATCGTTGATTTGGGCAATGGCTCTTGTTGTTAGTAGAGCTGCCATGTTGTATGAATGCTTTGCGGATATGATTTGTGTGACGTCGTCTGCAAAGGCTATGTAGTCAGTGTTGGGTATTGGTGGGGGGAGGTCGTGCGTGAAGTAGTTGTACAGTGTTGGGGAGAGGACTGCTCCCTGGGGGACTCCTGACTTGATGGAGAAGGGTGGACCAGTGCAGTTTGCGATTCGTATGGCTGCGGTGCGGTTGGGGATGAAGCTATACAGGATTTTTGCGAATAAGGGGTGAATTTGTAGCTGTGGCAGTTTTAATTTGAGTCCTGTGTGCCAAACTTTGTCGAAGGCCTTGCTTACATCTCGTAGAATGATGTCTGTTTTGTTTCTCTGTGTTTGCTTGATGTGGAGAGTCTCGTGTAGCGTGGCAAGTGCGGTGTGTGTACCTTTTCCGTGGCGGAATCCGTGTTGGCGGCTGTTGTAGATGTTGTTGATGGTTAGGTGGTCTGTTAGCCTGAAAATTAATATCTTGTCTAGAAGCTTAGCGTGGGTGTCGAGTAGGGAGATGGGGCGGTAATTTTGCACCGCGTGTTGGGAGGTGGAGGGCTTCGGTAAAAAGATCATTATTGCGTGTTTCAGTTTGTTTGGGAAATAACCCGCTGAGAGGGCGTTGTTATATATGTACAAAAGGTACTGGAGCATGTTTTGCGGTAAGTGTTTTAGGTGGTGTGTGGTTATTTTAGTTGGTCCTGGTGCTTTTTGGGAGAACGTACGAAGTGCGTTTTTGAGTTCTTCGATTGTGATAGCTGGGTAGTGGAAATTGTGAAGGCGGGAAGTGTCTCCTGTCTCGTGTGGTTCGTTTTGGGGAGCGATGTCGTTCATTTGTGTTTCTATGGTGTGTATATGTTCAACGTCGAAATCGTTGTTGGGCTCATCAATACCTGAGTATATGTTTGACCAGTGTTGTCGGAACAAGGGTTCCTTGGATTGCGGTGAGTGGTAAAAGATGCCGCCTTGTTTAATGTAGGGGGTGCTTTGTTTTTTGTTGTTGCCTGACATACGTTTGATGGCGGACCAGAATTGTTTGGGATTGTCCATCTTTTTGATGTTAGAGATGGTGTTGTTCCATGTTGCCGAGTAGATACGTTGATATGCAGTTTTTATCTGTTGTCTGAGGCTGAAGAGTTCTCTGTATAGTGGGGGTGAGTGGCCGTGTCGTTGGAGATGGTCGTAAATGTGTTTGTGTCTCGTTTGAAGGACGAGTATGGCATGAGTGGGTTTGATGCCTGGTGTGGTTCTGTGTTTGATAATTGGAATAGATTGGTTGGAGGCTTCGTTGATGTGGGATTCCCATGTGATTAGGTGGTTGTCTATGTCCTCTAGTGTAGGGCTTGGGTCTTGCGGTATTGTATGTGCGGCGAGAAGGTTGTGGTATAGTTCCCAGTTTGCATTGTGGAAGGAGGGTCGTGGGCGGATGGGAATTTGTATTGGGTTGGCTGATATTGTGGCTATGATGGGGATGTGGTCGGAAGGTGTTAGTGGACCTGATTCGAGTATGATGTTATGAAATGTTTGCGTGTTTGTTAGTACGATATCTGGGCTAGTACAAGCGCGGTGAGTGATTATCGTGGGGAAATTAGGGCCTATGTGGAGACATTTGTTCCTGTCTATTAGTGAGTGGACTTGTCTCCCCTTCCTGTTTGCGTATGTGTATCCAAAGGTGAACATGTATGGCATTCATGTCGGCTAGGAGGTAAGTGGGGTGTTTTCGGTTAAAGAGAGTGTGCATGTCGATGTAGTTTATGTAATCAATGCGTGGAGGTATGTAGGTTGTGGCAAGTGTGATTGGGCCTTGTGGTGTTTCTACTGTGATGGCCAACATATCTGTGTCAAAGGTATCGTGAAGCTTGAACGGGAGGTCTTTGCAAATTGCTATTGCTACTCCAGCGTGATTTTCATTTGCTTTGTTTGTGGTGTATGTGTTGTAATTCCAAATTTTGATTGGGGTGTCGTTACGCATGCAGTGCGAGTTGAGTAGAATTATGTGTGGATTGTATTGACGGTAAATGTTGCATAGTGCGATTTTATTATTTTGCCAGTGTTGGACGTTGTGTTGGATGACGGTTAGTGTTTTGTTCATATTGTGTGCATCCATTATGGAGTCGAGTGTTTGGGTTTCTTGTGGAGGGTGTCAGGTTTTGAGCATGTGTTCATCATGTCGAAATGTTCGTGTGGGAGTGTGGCTATGGGTTCGTTTTCGAGGTTGAATTGGCCGTCAATGATTTCTTTCCAGATTTTGTCCGGGTGGGGATGTGCGACTGCGATTTTGAGGCCAGGGGGTTTTGCGGTTAGTTCATTCACTATCTGTTCGTTGGTGAATTTGCTTGGAATATGCCGTGAGTGCGTGTCGCTGCGGTAGAGTGTAAGCTGGATTGCGTCGTCGTGTGAAGAGGATTCTTCCGAGGAGGGTTGTCTCTTCTTTTCCCGTTTTTTTGTTTTCTTCTTCGGGCTGGACTGCGTTCTCCAGTTTTCTTTCAGGTTGTCGTCGCTTGTTTCGTCCTGGGTTGAGTTCTCTTCTGTTGAGTGGTAGCTTGTGTCCATTGCGTCATCGTTGGGGTCGGTGCTTGCTTGATTTGCAGTAGTCTCCGTTGTGCCTGCTTGGGGTTGTTTGTTTTGTTCGATGAACATGTTGAATATTTTTGTGAGTCGCGATTGGGGAACTGGGTGTCCACGTCGTAATTTTCTTTGAGGGACTTCGACAATATTGATCCGAAATCCCCTCCCTGTGCAAGGTTTGCGATGTGGGCCTCGATGATGATAGCGGCCAGTTTTATATGCATTTCGCTGGTGAGTGTGAGTGTATGTTCTGTTTTTGCAGTTTGTTGGATGGCCGTTTTTGCAATTTCAATGTATGTGCTCTTGGTTTGGTCGGTTTCTTTTTTTGGAGTTCGTCGTTCTTCTTGCGGATAGCTTCTTTCCTGTATGGGCAGGAAGCTGCGAGGGTGCGGTGGTTTCCTTGGCAGTTGAGGCACTTCTTGTGCATTGAATTGCACTGTTGGTAGGTGTGGCCGTGTGCAGCGCATTCAGAGCAGTTCGATGTCTTGACAGTGCATTGATGTGTGGAGTGGTCCTCAATTTTGTAGCATTTGAAGCAGATCCGTAGGTGAGTGTACTTTTCAAGTTCCATTTGCGATGGTGTGATCTTTGTGTTGAACATGAGGAGCCCATTCTGGTCATGGCAGTGTCGGTGAAGGTTACTTTGATAACGTGTGTATAGTTTTTGATTTTGTTAATTTCCAGGATTTTTGCCCATTGTTGCACTCGTGTTATTTCTTTCTGTATTTCTTGCGGTTGGCGTTCACCGATGCTGCTGTCCAATTGTCTTATGAAAATAGTCCTTTTGGCTCGCAGATCTGGGGGGATGATAGGCTTCAGATTTATTTTCTGGAAGGTTAGTGGTTGCTTTGTCCGGAGTCAGTTTATCGATGGCAGTGATGTCATCGGTTATGGCGTAGAATCCGCTTGAGTTGCTGGTGAGTCGTATGAGTGGGGCTTCCAAGTGTTTGAAAGCAGTTTCAAAGACTTGTTGTCGGTTTGTATCTTGGCTGGGGTCGATCTTGCGGAGTTGGACTTTGTAGGTAGTGTTGGATTTGTTGGCAGGCTGTGCTGGGATGGTTGTGGTAGTTTGCTTGGTCGTTCGTGGTTGAGTGTTGTTGCCAGGGATGGCGTTGGTGCGTGTGTTGGTGTTATGTTGCATAGTGTTGGATCTTATATGGGTGGGTGTTTGTAGTAAGGGGCGGGAAAACTGGCTGTAGCCAGCTCTCCATGAACCACGACTTCCTTGGTGGTGATGCATGGTGTTAGTCCTAAGTGTTGGTGTATAGTCTCAGGCGTCGGATTTGTCCGGAAGGCGGCTGGTGCCCTACTTGTACCCGCTCCCCCCCTACAATAATGGGGTTTGCCCAGATTGTCTGGGGCCTTTCAGTACACCAGACTCTACTACCTTCCGGCGACGCTCAACGGTCGGTAAACGTAAGAGCGAATTAAGAAAAGGCTACTCACACTCGCTTGAGAGGTCAGGGCTCGGCAAGCGAGGTAGGGAGTCGGCTGCTGTTGTGATATCTTGGTAGTGAGAAGGTCGTTGTTGAAGATTAGATGCTTCTTAGGCGGTTTTCACTGGTGAACTTGAGGCTGCGCTTGCCGCGCGGCTGTTTATATAGGCCTTGGTGGAGCCTCACTGTGGCCGTCCAGGTCTCTGATTGGTCGAGACGGAGTGGCCGCTTATCGCCGTCTAGGCTTGTGCTAAACTTACGGAGATTTCTATCGACGTTGCCTGACTGTTCGAGGCAGGCTGCTTATAAAGCTTGGTCCGGCACCCTAGCGCCAAACTTGAGCTCTGATTATAATTATTGGTCGTTTAGTACTGGCGCTTCGGGGCTGTGAGGTGGCGCTTTTAAGTTTGTGTGGTGGTGTGAGGGCATAGCTAGTTCATACCACCACAAACTACTGGGAGAGATTTGACTAGTGAAGGAGCTCAGAAGCTCTAGTGATTTTATTATTTGTGCTGTGGATTTTTGTTTTTCACATGGTGTATTAAACTAAAAAATTTAAAATGCTATTGATAGGCTCAGTAGAAGAGTTTAATCCTTTAGAGGAAGAATTTGGAGACTACGAAGCTAGATTGCACTGCCACTTTTTAATAAACAAAATAGGAGACAGTGAGAAAGCCCCCACACTAATTTCACTAGTGGGTCCAAAAATTGCTAGGCTGATAAAAGACCTAGTATCACCAAAAAGAACCTTAGATGCTACTTATGACGAGATTGTGGAAGCGTTGAGGCGGAGTTTTAAGCCCACACGCAACCAAATATTCGAAAGGTTCCGGTTTCATAAGCGGAACCAGAATCAAGGAGAAAGCATCGCTAATTTTGTCGCTAGCTTGAAGGCCCTTTCACATACCTGTAATTTCACACAGGAAGTGCTAGAAGAAACATTGCTGGACAGATTCATTTTAGGGGTGGCCAGTAGTGACATTCAAAATTGTTTGCTAAATGAAGCTGGCCTGACATGGCAAAAAGCCATTAAAAGCCATAGGTCTAGCCACTGCCAAAGAAACCCAACTGAGAGAAACAGTGGTGTTGAAATAACCAAACTCTATTTCGAGTGTTGGTCAGCCTAGAGTACAGCACACGGCAAACAAGCCTCAGGGCAAGACTCAGGCACAAGCTAGCCCAAAATCAGCATGCAGCTGCTGTGGAATTTGCACTGGTGTAGAGATTGCCCCTATAAAGGCAGTGTTTGTCATGGTTGTGGCCAAAAAGGTCATCCAAACATGTTGCTTTAAACTAAAAGGGCAAAAATCTGCTAAAGGCAACAAAAATAATTTTGTGCATGCTATGCATGAAAAATTGAGAGAGAACACTACCCTAACCCTAATAGAACTATCAATGTAACCAGTGCAGACTACCCAGTTTCTAATCAAGGGTGCTATGGAGAGATATATCAAGTAGCCGAGGAAATGAAACCTCTAATCAAAATAAAATTGTTGCTTAACAATATTCCCATGGAAATGGAGGTAGACACAGGTGCTGCCAGGTCTATCTTTTCTAAAGCTGCGTTCTGTAGGTTGCCCACTAAGACAAGATCCGAGTTGAGACCTTCTGATGTTAAGCTTTAGACTTATGGGGGAGCTGAACTAGTAGTTTGTGGTGAGATTAGGACTAACATTCAGCGTGAAGCTAGTGTTAAGGCTCCTCAGCTAGCAACTATTGTAGTTGTAGACAGTGAGGGGCCAGCCGTGCTGGGTAGAGACCTGATTGACTCCCTAGGGTTAACTATAGTAGCCAATAGTGTGCATAAGCTTGTTACCCAGCCAGAAGAGCTGGTGCAAAAATTTCCCAACCTTTTTCAACCAGGTCTAGGTTGCTTTAAGGGAAGAACTTTCGAAATTGAGATTGACCCCACTGTAGCACCTAAGTTTTGCATACAAGTCAGGAATGTGCCTTGCTCACTTAGACCTAAGGTGGAGGCAGAACAAGATAAACTGGTACAGGAAGGTATCTTCACCCCAGTACAGTACTCTAGATGGGCAGCGGCTATTGTTCCCGTGCTCAATGATGATCAAAGCATCCGAATCTGTGATTATAAATTGACTGTAAGCCGCGCCAATAGGCTAGGTACCAACCCTATACCCAGGGTGGAAGATTTAGTTAGCAGGTTAGCCGGAGGAGTTATATCCTCCAAGCTAGACATGTCTCAGGCGTACGCCCAACTACCTTTGGACGATGAATCTAAGGAGCTCACAGTAGTCAACACCCTCAGGGGCCTGTTTGCTTATAATAGATTGAGCTTCGGAATTGCTTCGGCCCCCGGAATCTTTTAGCGTTCTATGGAAGGACTATTACAGGGCCTCCCAGGAGTGTTCTGTTATCTAGATGATGTCCTCATCAGTGCTACTAATAAGCAAGAGCTCAGAAACGCCAGGACGCTCAGAAAAGATACCACCCAGGGTCTCGCGCGGTTGACATTCCACCGGAGTCACCTGTGATGGTCCATCAAATACACACCGGGTTTCCCAAAATGGACCCCTGCTACCACCGTTGAGAAAACGGGCCCGGTGCCCTACAAGTGCGAACTGCAGGGGGGAGAGATCATTCGTCGGCACCAGGACCAAGTTATTACCTGCTCGAACACCACCCCTGAACCCATGGAACAACCTACTGAGGAAACCATTTTGCTTCCTCAACCTGCTCGAAATTCATACCCACCACTTCTGACTAATGAACCTGTCCCAGAAACACCTGACTACTCGATTCCCACCCAGGAGGCAAGGATGCACGAGCCTCCAAGTGCTAGCATCTCACGCAGGTCTAACTGGACTCGGAAGCTTGCGGTGAGAATGGACCTTTAGGATTGAATAGATACAATAAGGGGGTAGGGTTACAAGGGGGAGGTTTCTAATTAAGGAGGGAGGGGTGTAATATAGCGAAAACTGTAAGTTCTAGTTAGACAGACCAAAAGTTGGCAACGCTCGTGACGGCAGCAATCGCAGTCAGTCTTTCATTGGTCTCAGTCAACTAAGCAGTAAATGTTGGCTAAGTGTGTTCATCTAGGTTACCCCGTGTGGCTAAGTACTTATTCTAATTATTTCTAACTACCTACTTTACCACTCTAATTCACCTCTGTTCTATGCTCCCATCTATCTTCTGCTTTACTCTCACTGGCCACATGTCTGATAGCTGAGTATATTGAGTTAGAGATATCTCACAGGTGAGTGAAGTATTTACTCTATATAATACTATTGCTGCCATTACTATTACTATTGATGTGCTACTTTGTCTATTGATGGTGACTATATTGCTTTGTCTATGTGGGTTCTAACCTATGTGGTGTTATAACTAGGTAAGTCCCTTTAGTGAAGCTTTGTGTGGGATTGCTATGTTCTGTGGATAGATCATAGGCCACAATTACTACTAATCATATCATCTTAGTTAAGCTATGTCAGTCATGTACTGTTGAGGCGTCCAAGTTTCAATAGCAGCTGACTGCGGGTGCTGATGATCTTTAGTGTTGCCACAGAGATATCTTTAGCTAGTAACTTACATTATACACTATATTACACCCGTCCCTCCTTAATTAGAAACCCCCTTGTAATCCAATCCATAATCGTATCAAGTCAATCCTAAAGATCCAATCTCACAACAGGTTTCTGAGCTCGGTTCGACCTGCGTGAGATGCAAGTACTTGGGGGCTCGTGCATCCTTGCCTCCTGTATGGTAATCGAGTTATGAGGTGTCTGGGTCAGTTGGAGGCGTCGGGTATGGATCTCGAACAGGTTATGGAAGCAACACGGCTTCTCCAACAGGTTTCTCCGTTGGTTCGTGGATGGTGCTCGAGCAGGTAATTACTTGGTCCTGGTGTCAACGCACGACCTCTCTTCCCTGCTGTTGGCACTTGTGCTGCCTTCGCAGCATTTTGAAAAATTTCTACTTTCCAGCAGCGATAGAAAATGTAAACCTTCGAACCTCGAAAGAACCATTCCACAAGCTCACTCGTTTTCCAGAAACACTCGCTCCCGGAATTTAGGTATTTAAACTTGGCGAACCGACTGATGCGGCCAGTGTTGGAACAAGATAAGAATGACTCGTACAGAATCTTTATCCTTTTATTAAGAAGAATTCTTCGGCTACATAAGGCGCGTCGCAGTTCTCGCAGTCAACAGGAACGAGGAACAAGAACAAGGACTAGGCGAGCGCGAACGTACCAACACAACTGTGAAAAGGATTTAACAATAGATTAAAGATCTAATAAAGAACTAGGCTCATGTAATATGAAACGTATGACTTCAGATTATACTCTGTATCGCAAAAGTTAACTCTTACCGAGAAACGCAACGAAGGCTTTAAACTTTATTTTGGCCTTGCTCTTTCCAACAAGGTGAAGACATTAAAAACCAGCAACATACGCTGATGCAGCGGAGGCGGCAGGAGATTACATGAAGGTTGATTCTTCCTAAAGAAGAGTAAAGAAATTCAATTCGGAGAAATAATCTCAAAGAGAACTGTTCGTCAATTTTCAATTTCGTTTATGAGGCAACCTTCGACACATACTCACTTTATTTTATGCCGAAGAAGAGCCCTACGGCTTTCAGAGATTTAAAGAGGAAATCAGTATAAGGTGCCAGTCCAGCGCAGGCATGCGATTAAAGTTACGAACTACCCTAGTCTACACAAGCAGTTAAATAGCCTTAAGGCGCGTTCTAAGATTAATTGTCCCGTGGGCACGTTAAGGTTAATAGTTAAGTGGCCCTTGGGCACGTTAAAGTTCAAGGTAAAGGTTAAGTGGCCCTTGGGCACGTTAAAGTTCAAGGTAAAGGTTAAGTGGCCCTAGGGCACGTTAAAGTTCAAGGTAAAGGTTAAGTGGCCCTAGGGCACGGTTAAAGTTTAAGGGTTAAGGTTAAGGCTAATACGCCATCAAGGCAAAACCTTGAAGCCCACCAACGGGCTTTACTAGAATTAATCACTGGACTGGTCAGGAGCACGAACATGCATTACGTAAATAATCAAAATGAAATAACGGCACCGTTTAAACAAAAAAGTAAGCAAAAGAAAGGAAAAGGAACAAAATAATAGAGGAGCACAACGGCACTTGCTGCCGAGATCTCTCACTCTGCCTGACTGCTTTGTTAAAGAAGACCACGGTCGAAGTGAGAAACTTTGTTGACGAGAGGCCTTCACAGCGCGCCCTAAAATTTCTCACACCAGTCATGTGAGATAACCGTTTGAGTGTAGTGTGTAGACTCCAGAGATAGAAATTAAAATTTTATGTAACACAATAAACTGCTGCTTTGACAAGTTTTGCATCATCTGTGGATTTTTCTGAACCTTCCCCACGTCTTAAATGTCAGGGCTGCCCCAGCACTTGTAGGATAACGGACGTGTTTTCTCAACGGTAGTAGCAGGGATTCATTTCGGAGAACCTGTCGTGTATTGACTATTGACGGACCATCACGGGTGACTCCAGCGGGTTGCAAACCGTTCGAGATTCTGGAGGGTATCTCCTCTGAGCATCCTGGCGTTGAGCAACTTTGGACGCGATCGCTTACGAAGGCCAAAGTAGATCCAGACGAGAGCAAATATTCCTGCCTAACATTAGCTCGGCAGGAACACCTGTTGTCGTGTGGGGTGTCGACCGATAGACGAACAGGAACCTGTCTATTACTCTGGACTAAAAATGTTTACTCTTGAGTCTAGACCACTGTTTAATTTACCTCTACGTGCAAAATTTTGTAAATATTTGCCATTCAGAAGTGAAATGCGACCACAATAGTATTCAATTTTATCCCATGTACCCATGTCCGTATAATACAGAAGAGAATACCGATGGGATGTGAAACCCGAGATGTTTTCTTTTATGTTATTGTTCCTTGACTGTAACCTGAGTTTTCTTAAAAATTTCTATTAGGAAACAAAAAAAACAGTTCATTTTTACGTTTTTCAAAGTCTTTTTTTATTTTTTAGTTATTTTTCCCAAATAATTTCTTACGATTACAGTGAGCTCGACTGTCATTTTCGATGTAGTAGGAGGTAGGTTTTTTATCTTTTTATATTCAATTTTTATATTCATTTTCAATACGTACATATATATATATATTAATAAGTGTGTGTGTGTGCGCGCACAGGTGTACGCACGGACATGCATGGGAATATCTGTGCATACGTATGTAAGTATATGTACATCTACATAAATTTATGTACATGCATCTATTTTTATTTTGTACGTGACAACAATCCGGTTAATTAATTCAATTGCGCTTCGAAATTTAAAAAAATAGATCGATCACTACCCCAGAGAGCGTTTCTGTGAACAGGAAAAATGAAAATACAATTAGACAAATGAAATAAAGCTCAATTTGAGCACGTGAATCGTGGAAAAATTACCTTTCTGTCCGCATGTTGAACAAGCTATGAATTTTCATTTTGAGTCTATGTTTGTTTACCCGTTTCTGCCAATATTTTGTAGATATTTGCTACTCACACTAACAGAACGCTTCAGCAGTTGAATACTTTAATTTAATTCATATTATAAAGAACCTGCTGGAATATTTTTTATTAACGTGATATTATGAAGAATCTGTTGATTGATCGAATTCACTTCGTATTTATAATATAGACAAAAGAGATCTGAATTTATAACAAGACATCGTGACATGCGAACAAAACATTATGACATACGGTAGAATCACAGTAACTGTGTTGTTGTATGTTGGTCTAACGCATTATATAATATGTGTCGTTTAAGATGGCTGCGACTCATAAGTGTAAAGTGAAACATAGAATATTTAATTCCATTATCAAATGATACTTCTACGGCAAAGCTATACCATAATAAATGTTTGCACTACAATTATGTCACGCAGCGACGTGTGGCAGCTGTTGATGTGGGCGGAGTTCTTGGTGACAGTGACTAGCCATGCTCTTACAAAGACTCGCACACGCACACTGAGAAGAGCAACTTTGACGTGGGTGCCGCCGGGTTCCCCGAAGTGAACCCCTGCTACCACCGTTGAGAAAACGGGTCCGTTATCCTACAAGTGCCAACTGCAGGGAA
Source organism: Morinoia aosen (assembly GCA_030386875.1). Lineage (NCBI taxonomy): Eukaryota > Metazoa > Arthropoda > Malacostraca > Amphipoda > Talitridae > Morinoia > Morinoia aosen. Next base: position 20,182,123 of record CM059577.1, on the reverse strand, counting down.
GAGAGATCGTGCGTCGACACCAGGACCAAGTTATTTACCTGTTGGAACACCATCCCCGAACCAATGGAGCAACCTATTGAGGACACCGTATTGATTCCACAACCTGCCCGAAATCCGTACCCGACACCTCATACTAACGAACCTGACCCAGAGACATCTTACAATTCAATTCCCAACCAGGAGGCAATGATGCACGATCCTCCAAGTGCTAGCATCTCACGCAGGTCTACACAGGCTCGGAAATATGTTGTGAGAATGGATCTTTAGGACTGACTGGATACAATAGGGGATTAGGTTACAATAGGGGGGTTTCTAATCATGGAGGGAGGGGTGTAATATAGTGTAAAATGTAAGTTACTAGTTAGACAGACCTCATGTTGGCAACGCTGCTGATGGCAACATTAGCATCTAGTAATCAGTGCTTCCACTTTAGGGTAAAATACCCCATTTTAGGGTAATCAGGTGTGGTCTTGGGTAGAGTTTAGGGTAAAGCAAAATTCCATGATTTTTAGGGTAATTCGACTTCTGTCAGGGCAGCGCGGCAAAATTGTAGAGAAATTACCTGTTTCCATTACCACTGTCAAGTTTGCTCTCAAGTACTGCAATATACCTTGTGTAAGGTACATTGCGAAAGTAGGCTACCGAAGCATTTATGAAAATGTTCAATAAGAGTCATATTTTGAAAAAACTTGCCCGAACTCGCTATTAATTTAGTCTTTATTGCACACTACGATATGGCACAAATTGCTGTGCACATCACTCTTGATCTCTCAGAAGTCAGATCTCTCTTCAGTATAATGTTGCCAGATTTGCTGTATAAATAATACCTTGGTTAATTAAGGGAAGAGTTCGCCCAGAATGTCGTATTATCTAGAGATATGGATTTTAGCTGCTATAGAAAGTGTAAGATGTCAGGTACCTCCTGTAAAAAAATGAGGTCCGTACGTTCACTCGTTCACCCGCTACGGGGGTTTGAAGTATAAGGGAGAGCTGAGGGGAAGTGGTATTTTATCTAGTTACACCTCTCCTTTGGCACTTTCTTCACGGCTTGACATTGCTATGTCATCTTCTATGTCTCTTTATTGCTGTATAATGATTTCAAGGGTCCTAGCTGACCCAACCAATAATAATTAAAAAAAATTGAGACTGTTTATGTTTCTTTGTTTACCTTTTTTGGGAGGATCAGAATGTGGGGTTTCAAAATGCATCTCCTCCTACAGTTTTTGAGCTACAGTGATGACTTAAGTATCATTGGATGCCGATAAACGTGGGCTTTCCAAAAACTAACATGGCGATTCAAAATTCAATTTTGACCAAAAGTTGTGACGGTATAAATTATGAATTTTTACGAAAAAAGACATGCCTTGGAATTTTTCATGTTTTTTCACCTTCAAACTAAAGTTTGAAAAATGCCATTGTCAGGCCTCGCAAGTGTTGCCGAGTATTTTGCTATAGTTACCCATAATCTTGAGTATTTTCTTTATGTGTCCAGCTCCCTGAACCCCGTTTTGGTCTGTTTCTCTGCGCTGATGATGCATCTGTGCATTTACTTGAGTTAGCCCTTATGAATCATTTGTATTGTATTTCAACATTTCATGGTTAGTTTTATCACTAAGCTAAATAGCACTAATATTTTAAATTTAATTTTGTATGTTGTACCATGTTATGCGGTAGCTCATGTCTGTACACAATATTTTTGCAAAAGAAAATAAACCACTGTCTTCGTTAAAATGTACCTGTGTATGTAAGAGGCACTGCAAAGACATTCTGCAGTTGACAAGTCAGATCGTGAGAGCAAAAGAGTTGTCCTTTCTCCTTATGGAGACAGGCATTAATCTAATACGACACGTGGCCTAATAAGGGGTTAAAGGAACCACCTCGGGAAGACAAACTATTCCGCATAGTTTGTCGTGAAGGAAGACGCTGACGCAGTTCGGCGAAAACAGAATTTACTTCCGTTGCCCTAGCGGACTTATTACGGCGTAGGCGGTATCCACATAAACCTCAGGAAGGGCAGCTGCGCAGAAATGCTAGCGCCCCCGGAACAAAGTAGCTGCACAGAAAACAGCCCTTTCACGAACCCTCACGTCGACCGCACGGCGGTATCGACAGCCATGTTAGTTTTTGGATTCTATAATAAGTCTTTCCGCATCCAATGATACTAAAATCATCACTTATGCTCAAAAACTGTCGGAGTAGATGCAATTTGAAAACCCCCAAAAAATCTCGTTTTCTATGAATATCTCGTTTTCTATGGGGAAAATCACATTTTTTCATGGAAGACAAATGATTTCTAATTGCATTTCGTATCAGTATTCTGAATTTCATTGCTCTAAGTTAAATATTGAACAAAAACTTCCTAAATGAAAACTTTCCTTATAAGTAATGACAATATTCAAAGTGATTTTCAACCTGATATAATCTTTGGAATTTTATATTTTCTAGCCTTGCACAACTAACTCGTAAATGCATCAAGATTTACACCGATACATCGGTCATCGTCGTTTACTGGAATTGAACAGCTCCATAACGTGTACAAAACGACACTGCCCCAGCCGAGGGTAGGTAGTTTTGATTCAGTCGATTGCAATTAATTGTGTCAGGTGCTGTCACGTTCAGTATTGCATCGTGAAAAAATATTTGGTTACTTGCGTCTCAGTAGAATTGTTATTATTAAATAGATTTTGTGTACGATGAAGCTGCTACACCACCCATGAAGGACAGCCAAATTTTATCGTATATTAAGCACTTTTCAAGGAAAGGGAAGGAAGGATGGAGAAGCGAACAACTGTTTCGAGGCTGGTTAGAAAAGTCTCAGTCTTTTACCTCAACTGAAGATATGGCATACTGTACTATACGCTCAACTATCATTACATTTGATAAAACAGATTATTCTTCATGATAACACTCAACGTCATAAAAATCTCTCAGTGCAGAGAAAGGAAACACAAACTGTAACTTTGTTCATTTTATCACACGATCCAATTGACAAGTCAGGTATAAAAGTTGAATTGCCGAAATGTGCAAATCTTTTTGAGCATGATTCACCTATTTCGTTATTACTGAAAAAAAATATTTAAAAAAAGTAAGCTTAGGAAAACAAAGAACTTCAAACATTATTAGACAATGTTCAAGTAAACATGTACTAAGTGATCTTATCGTTGTCCTTTAATGAAGTTTACATTCTGTAATAATTGATGAAACAACTGCTGGCAGTAAAACTAAACAGCTCGGAGTCATCGTCCAATAATGGAGCGAGTGTGCAATTAAGAGCTCCTTTGTTGATCTTGTTGAAAAAGAGGATAGCACAGCCAATGGATTGCTGTATACACATGAAAAAGATTTCAGTGATACAAATCTTAAACTGAGCGACATTGTAGGGTTCTGTTCTGACACGACTAACGTTATGAAGGGACCCAAGCATTCTGTGGCTTCTTTGTTAAAAAAAGGAATTTTCGACTTCATAGAAGAAATGTTGGCTTGGTGGAAATACAGATATTGGGAGTGAATAAAAAAGCATGTGAGATAGAAATTCAAATTCTTGTTCCATTTTTCTTAGCACTAGGGCTTACTAACGTAGGACTCCGATTCTTGGAGCATCTACAAGTATTCGACCGTAGGCTTATGGCTTTTTCGACATGTAGGCTTCTGTCAAATAATAATCCGGCCTTGGACCGAGATTCTTTATTGTAACGAGGCTCTTATTTGTAATTCAATGGGGCTAACTTTGAACCTTGAGCAACATCTGCTTCGCTTGCTCAACGTAAATACACAGTTAAATTCGAACCAATTGAGTATACTGATTACGAAAATTTTGGGAAAGTCATAATTCTTCATTCAGTGCATTACATTCTTTGCCCCGTTCTTTGCAATTGTACCAAGAATTAGGGTGTATATATAATTATTTCATATCTAAATTCTTCTAATTTTTTGCGCAAATATTGTGAAACTGTGTTTGTGTTGTGTTCCATAAATAAATGTTTCGAGTATTACTTTATCGTTCATTTCCTCTTACTATCTCTTTGCTTCTCTCTGCTAGTCAGGAATAGATCGCCTGGCCTCATACTTTACGCTCATTGAACAGACCTTGTAGTTAGGTAACCATACAAAGGAGATAAACTATGGTGAAAGCATTATAAAATATTGCACGTGTCATGACAAAGGAGTCCGTAAAGTCAGAGAATTTAATTTTCTTATATCCGCATGACCCTGATGTTGTGTCATTCCCTACACATATAAACATGGAAACATTGGATATTTTCATGCATGCCAGCAATGGGCTTATTTTTTATTTTAGGGTAATTTATGCAATTTTAGGGTAATCTCGAACAAAATTTTAGAATAGGAACTCTCGCGCTCGTGTTGAGCCCTAAGCCAGTGCCTCATCAGACTTGGTAGTGGTAACAGTCAATGTCAGTTAAGTAGTGTGTACTTAAATTAAAAAATGAGGCTAAGTACTTATTCGAACTAACTACTTCTAACTACTTACTAATAACTCCTATTTTCATTTTTCTATTTCATCACTATTCTTCCGCTCTTACCACACTTAGTCCTCCCTTAGTTGAGTGTTGAGAGCTAAGAAGGTATCCCAGAGGTGACTGTCATTGTTGCTATGTTTTGCTACTTCTATTGATGCCATGCAATGTGTATTGATGTGTACAATGATGTCTATTGTTGCAATTGATACATTCATTGGATAGGCCATGTGATTTGGCATTTTAATAAATCTGCTAGGTTCGGCAGAGAATATTACAGTTTCAATACGAGAAACGGTCAATGTGAAGTTTAATGCAAACACAGAAAATAATAATTGCGATCTAAGGAAACACTAAAGGAACCCATTTACGAACGTTTTACAGTAATGACATTCTGCTCGCTGATGCGTTATTTTCGAATAATTGAACTTTGAAGTTGGCCTTTGCGCCAAAGGAAGCGAGCGCGTGAAACGGAATTTAATTAATAACGGAAGCTATTACAAACGTAAAGAGGTTGGGTCGTGAGGGGGAGGCACAGTTCTTCTAGTGAAAATTATAAATAAAGCTTCTATCCCACCCATTAGGGTGACGACCGCAATCTTGTTGACATCGGCTTTAAGATGGCAGCGACCATGGTGGTCTTCTTAGAGCCGATGTAAACAAGATTGCGGTCGTCACGTTAATGGGTGGGTTAGAAGCTTTATTTATAATTTTCGCTAGAATAACTGTGCCTACTTCTCACGACCCAACCTCTTTACGTTTGTAATAGGGGGTTAGCTTCCGTTTTTAATTAAATTACGCTCGCTTCCTTTGGCGCGGGAAGGCCAACTTCAAAGTTCAATAATTCGAAAATAACGCATCAGCGAGCAGAATGTCATTCATGTAAAACGTTCTTAAATGGGTTCCTTTAGTGATTGTTTGGAATATAATTATTAATTTCCGTGATTGCATTAAACTTCACATTGACCCGAGAAACAAACTAAGACGTTGAATGGTTTCTTCAAACAGTCGTGATGAGGGGAAAGCCGAATATTTCATCGCGAGAAACAAACAAAGAACTTGAATGACGTCTTTACACTTCATTTTTGGTGATACATAGGCCCCCTCACACGTACAAATTTGTCTGCACACAATCTGAACTAAGTTTGGTTTGACGGTTTCAAGGCCCCGCACACGTTGTGAACAACTCGCTTCAAACTTGAAGAGTACTGGCGTTGGTACCGTACTGGCCATGGTCTACCATGAGCATACATCATATGCCGGTAAATGTATAGTGTTTGACCATAATCGATTTTCCACTTTTTGATCAAGAAAGATGGTTAATGAGACCAAAATAAACAAGTTTTCTTCAATGCACTTTCCTTCGGAAATGAGTATTTTAAAAGTTATGGCGTTAAATGAGTTACCGGAACTCCATAGTGCATCACCCTATTACAAACGTAAAGAGGTTGGGTCGTGAGGGGTAGCCACAGTTCTTTTAGTTTTATAATTTTCACTAAAAGAACTGTTCCAACCCCTCACGACCCGACCTCTTTACGTTTGTAATAGGGGGTTTGCTCTTCGTCGGCTTGGTTGGCGCGCGGGAACGCCTGTTTACTTTCACGTCGGACCGCGCGGTGTATTTTTCCCCGCCTCAAATACTGGAGTTACGGTAACTCATTTCCCGTTCTCACTCCTAAAATACTCATTTCCGAAGGAAATTGCATAGAAGAAAACTTGTTCATTTTCGTCTCATCTACAATGTTTCTTGGTCCAAAAGTGGAAAATCGATTATGGTCAAACACTATACATTTACCCATATGCCTCATACAGTCTGCACAAGCCTGAAATGAGCATACAAACTCACGAACTCAGCGCCCGTTCAGATATGTCTGCAGACTTATTTGTGCGTGTGAGGGGGCCTCAAGTCCTCGTTCCTAGAATCTTATGTGACGAGTGAAAAATAAAATTGAAACCTAACATTGGTACAGGTCTATTAGCGTAAGTGGCCTTTAAGTACGTGCTTATTCATAGTATATGAGGTTGTGATTTTTAGTTAACACAACAGTATATACGGTGTAACACCACGTATACCGTGGTTATCGACGAATGCGTTAACAGTACGCTAGAGGTCAAGTAAATTTGGTAAATGTGAAGTTTTGCGGTCAACGTGAAGCGTGATGTGATCAAAGGAAATGGGAATTTTATTCACAAGAATCACTAAAGGAACCCATTTAAGAACGTTTTACACGAATGACATTCTGCTAGGCTGATGCGTTATTTTAGATTTATTTAACTTTGAACTTGGCTTTCGCGTGCCAAGGAAGCACGTGCGCCAAGCGGAATTTAATTAATAACGGAAGCTAATTAAATTAATAACGGAAGCTAACCCCCTAGGGTAATTCATCAAATATCGAACAGAAACCACGTGCGTCTAGAAACAACCTTCATAAATCGGTAACTTTTGCTCTGAATAACTGTTGCGGGCCTCAAGATTATTCGTGAACAGTTGCTTTCTTGTTCTGTGATGTCGCTTTAAAGACAACGTAGATTGTTGGAATTTATTTATTGTTCTGAAAATCGGATTCTTTAATAACATAATTTCATCAATATCGAACATGAATCGAACAAGAATTTTGATTCGAACAGGATGGTTTGTCAATTAGTTCTCCTCGTATGGAACATTTGTTAGACTATTAGCACGCCACGTATGGTTTGTCTATTAGTACGCCTCGTATATTTTGTCCATTAATATGCCTCGTATGGTCTATCTATTTGTACACCTCTGATAGTTTGTCTATTAGTACACCTCGTATAGCTTGTCAATTATTATGCCTCATATGGCTTTTCTATTTGTACACCTCTGATGGTTTGTCAATTAGTACTCCTAGTATGGAACTTTTGTTTTAGGACGTCCTAAATTAAGAAACTTTTTAAAACCCAATATGTTGACATGTATCTCATGTGGCCACTTGGAAAATAAACGTTTTTCTTTCATTCTTTTTTTTCTTTGGTGCACTGGATTTTCTTGGAAATGCTCGCGGTGGCACAGCGGTTAAGGGATCGGACTTGTATGTTGGAGTCGCGGGTTCGTATCCCGGCGCTGGCGCTGCGATTTTCCCCGTTGGGTATAATGAAAAGCTCAAGCACAATACCCCACTCGACCCAGGTGTCGGAAATGGGTACCGGCTTTACGGGGGAACCGTCATGGTGTCCTATATATAGTGTTAGTTATAAGACATTTGAAAAACCAATGCTTAAGATCATTTGTATCAGGCTTGATTGGAAATAAAGCATCCCAAAGATGCCGATGTTTGTTTTGTTTGTTTGTTTGAAATAACTGTCTCATTACTTATTTTCAAGATGCATTTGAATGGAGAGTTATCAAAATTTGAATATTTTTAAACAATTTTTAAACAATTTATTTACCACAGGTGATACAGAGGTAGAATTTTACTTAAATCTAGTACAATGGTCAAATTTGAGTATAGCTACCTGTGGGCCCGAATAAGTTCAGCGACTTCTAGGGCATCCTACCATCACGTTATTCTAGGGTGTACAAAAGTTTAACCTAGTTCACTTAACCTAGTTTCGCATTAGACTGATCATTGAGATAATTAACTCGATATTTTATGCTGTATTTTACAATATAGGTCAAGTCGGCTATATTTAACAGTATGTTCGATAAAACGATTCAAGAGCAGAGAGAAGATTGGTTATGGTACACAAGGCAAGTTACATTATGACATTATCATTAGTTACATGTAGGAGGCAAGATTTCGACACGGTGATCTTACACGACTAGTATTCTGATAGGAAGTGAGACTTAAGATGTCTTTTGAATACTGTGTACGAATTACATTCACGGATCTCTGCAGGTATAGAGTTCCAAGTTTTGGTTCCAACGAAGAGAATACTGTGTTGCGACCTGGCCTTTGAATAATAAGGAAGCATGAATTTACTTCTATTTCGGGTTAAATGGTCGTGATGACCAGTTTGCGCATTCAATAATTGTCTTAGGCTATTGTCGCCATCATTTCTTAATGTTTTGTAAATGAAATTACAGATGGAGATTTTGTAGAGATCCGAAAGTTTGAGTATTTGTAAATTTTTGAAAGAATCATTTGTGTGAGCATTATATTCTAGGTTCTTTACCGCTCTGACAGCCCTTTTCTGCAGAGTAAAAATTTTGTTGGTTTTATTTTTATTCGTTCCGTGCCATGCTTCTATTCCGTATTGCAAGTATGGAGAAATGAGCGTTCGGTAGAGCATTTGTAAAGCTGTTTCAGGCAGAAAATTTTTAACTTTATTTAGGATTCCGATGGATTTTGATAATTTAGAACTAATATGAGTGATGTGCTCTTTGAAGGTCAGATGTTTATCTATTATGATGCCCAGAAACTTACATGAGTTGGTTTCTTCGATTTCACCTTCGCCAATTTTAATGCATGGGAGAGATACATCTTTCTTGTATGAGAAAGTAATATAATTTGTTTTATCGATATTTAGGCTTATTTTATTAGCTTTGAGCCACGATGAAACCTTGTGAAGTTCAGTATTTATACTCTCCACAATCATAGCAGGATTTTGGTTCGGATGGACCGCAGAAAGCGTACTGTCATCGGCAAAAAGTATGAATTTGAAGAATGATGTAGATTTTACAATATCATTGATAAAAATCAGAAACAAGAGAGGCCCGAGAACAGATCCTTGTGGAACTCCATGGCTAATTGTCTGTGGGTCCGATTTTGCGTCGTCAATGACAACGTATTGCTTCCGATTTGTTAGGTATGATCTGAACCAATCATGGGCAATCCCTCGAATGCCATAACAGTGTAGTTTCGATAATAGTATTTTATGGTCCACACAATCAAATGCTTTTCGGAAGTCAAGAAATACAGAGAAGACAGGCTTTCCTTCATCTATATTAGAATAGAGGAATTGTAAATGATTTAATATAGCCTGTGTTGTTGATTTTTTAGAGCGAAAACCGTATTGTTTATCGTAAAGAAATGATTTATGTTCAAAATAAGAGTCCACTTTTTTATACACAATCTTTTCGAATACTTTGCTAATCATTGGTAGAATGGAGATAGGTCGATAATTGTTTACACAGGTTTTTTCACCACTTTTAAAGATAGGGGTTACTCTAGCAACTTTGAGGGAGTTCGGGAAAGTGCCTAGTAAGAGAGACTGGTTAATAATATTTGATATCAGTGGGGCTACAATGTCAGCAATAACTTTAAGTACTTTAGTCGGAAACGTTTGTAACCCACTCGATTTATTTTTCATGTTGTTTATGCACGTAATTACATCGGAGGAGTTTGTAGGCGTAAAGAAAAAGGAGTTGGGTTCTCGAATATGATCCATAAATTCCAGGTGATCAGTAGGTTCACTTGGAATACCATCAGCTATTGTTTTCCCTACGTTTACGAAGAAGTTGTTAAAGAGATTAGCAATTTCTTTCTTCTCATGATATTTTACATTATCTTGAACAACATATTCAATTTTCTTTTTATCGGCATTATTCGGTTTACAGCAGGAGTTAAGGAGATGCCAAGTCTTTTTAACGTCAGTTTTGAATTGAGTAAACTTGAGCGTAAAGTAGTTCTTTTTTGATGTTCTTATCTGGTTTGTTACATAGTTTCTAAATCGGTTATATGTTTCTCTAGATATTCGTCCTTCGCAAATGAGGGCTAGGTACGCTTGACGTTTCTTTATATTTATCACGATGTCTCTAGTAATCCAGGGCTTATGTTTATTTTTCGGGGTAACTGTACGAGTTACAATTGGGCAACACTGATTGTATGCGGTCATTATAGTTTCAGTCAACTTTACTACTGCTTCATCAATGCTCGTAGTATTATTGTTTTGTTGAGAGATGTGCAATGTAGGCATTGATTCTTCTAGAACGGTGCGCATTTCTTCAAGATTTGATTCGTTTATTTTACGATATGAGTAAGTTTCAGCCCGTGCCTTGGTGCAAGCAATATAGACATTTTTCTTAATAAGAAAAACTGGGAAGTGATCTGATAAGTCAGAAGTAATTATTCCAGCAAGAAAATCACTAGGGTCTGTCATAAAGATATTGTCAAGCAGCGTAGCACACTCTGAGGTTATTCGTGTAGGCTTTGTAATGATCGGAAGGAAGGATTGAGACTGAAAGGTAGTTGGGAAATTAGAGATTGGTTCATGGCTTTCATGTTTCAGTAGATCATAATTGAAGTCACCGCATATTATTATGTCATTGTATAAGGGCCTGTTGAATTGAGAAATAATACGATTCAATTCATTCAGGAAGGATATAGGACAGGCTGTAGGAGGCCTATACACCGTTCCAAGCACAATGCGTTTACCATCTCTAAAAAGTTCTACGAAGAGTGCTTCTATATGATCCTGATCCTGGTTCATGGTTGCACTTGCTATGGTTCTCGAGTCTATGTGGTTAGATATATATGTGCTGATGCCTCCGCCCCGCTGGTTTTTTCTTAGCGAATGGTAACTATGATAATTTTCAAATCGAATCATGTCTTTAGTCGAGTCATCTAGCCAGCTTTCGGTGAAGCTAATCACGTCTAGGTTATATTTAAGTTCAGTAATAGTACATTGTATCTCTTCCAATTTTGGATAGAGTGACCTACAGTTCTAACACAGGAGTGAGAAATCTCGGTCAGTTATTCGTATAGTTTCGTTGAATTCTGATATATTAGTATACCTACACTCATGAGAGTCGTTTAGGTTTGGATATATTCTGTTCAAATGATTGAAATCTGGATCGATTTCCTCAAATATTACAGGGTGATCAGTCATTTAAAATAAGTAAAAGTAAGAATTAGGTACTATAGAGCTTAAAACGAAATACAGAGTCAAGCTTAAAGGGATATTCCAGTCTAAAAAGTAGCTTATTAAGTAGGAGAGAATAGAGTAAAAAAGAAAAATCTAGCGCGATTTCGTGAGTACACACAAACTCAGTCCATGAGCGAGTGATAATGGAGTTCAATATCACAACATTGGTGCAAACAGATTGCTAAGGGCGTTTTCGCAAGTTCACATACGACAGGTAATAAGTTTCTAAAGATTATGACGACAATGATACAATCAGCTAATATGGTTTACGCGTAATAATAACTGTAGTGGTAATTAAAGAAGAATTCACAGTAACATTGGTTGGTGAAAAATTACTAATTGCGATGTTACAAAATGTGACACACAGATGTCATAGATGTTTACACACACATCTATTATTTATTTGTTATAATATTGGAGTTCGATATCACTACATTGGTGCAAACAGATTGCTGAGGGCGTTTTCATAAGTTCACATACAAGAGGGAATAAGTTTTAAAGATTATGATGACAATGATACAATCAGCTAATATGGTTTACGCGTAATAATAACTCTAGTGGTAAATAAGGAAGAATTCACAGTATTATTGGTAAGTGAAAAATTGCTGATAGATTATAATGACAATGATATAATCAGATTATAAGAAGATTACAACGACAATGATATAATCAGCTAATATGGTTGTACGATGGCAGTGGAGGGCAGAAGCGATTATCAGATTATAAGAAGATTACAACGACAATGCTATAATCAGCTAATATGGTTGACGCGTAATAATACTTAAGTGGTTAAGAAGAGAAAAAATTCACAGTAACATTGGGAGGTAAAAAATTGCTGATTGCGTTGTTTCAAAAGTTCACACACAGCTGTCATAAATGTTTACAAGCACATCTGTTATACATTTGTATAGATTCAGGTTGAACTGGCATCAAGTTGAGGTTTACTGATATGATACCTAATTGAGGTTAAATTAATACGAAATTGACATATTTAGGGGATGAAAATGAAATTGACTAATTTAGGGGATCACCTAGTCTAGTCACCCATGATCTGCTGTGATGACATGTTTAGGTGTTGCATCAGGTATTGCTCGAGGTCATCTGGCGTGTTGATCTCGCGGCGTCTTGAATCTGGGTTTCCTGGGTTGAATATGAAGATGTTTCCATCCTGTGTTCTTGGGATTCCAACTTTATCCGGGAATTTCCTTTTGGCCATCCTTAGAATGTACATGACGTTAGCTCGTGAAGGTATGAGGTATTCATTTATGAAGAAGAACTGTGGTTTCTTTTCTCGGCAGGCGTTGAGAATTTCACGTTTTTTGTTATAATGTTTTAGTTCAAATGCAATGTTTCTTTGATCTACATTCCCAGTTATTGTTTTTTTCCCCATTCTTGTAGCTGACGTAATGTCAGTGCCGGAGAGGTCAATGTTGATCTTGTCCTTCAGGAGCTGGCAGACTGTATCCTTACAGATTTCGCCTGCGTGAGATGGCGGTATTTCCCTTCCAGAAATGACGAGAGTACATTTTTTGTCTTCAATGTCTCGGCGCTGATCATTTTTTTCCAACTGGTCGAGGCGGGAGGTTAAGCTATCTATTTTCTCATTCTGTTCTTCGAGAATTTTTTTGTGTTCCGCTTCTTTTGTTTCAAATAGCGTTTTAAGGTGGCTTATTTCATTTTGCACTTGAACAATATCACTATTAAATTTTGTCATCACTGAATCGAAGTATTTTACAAGGACAGAAACCACTTCTTTACCGTCTTTCGTAAGGCTAGACACATCAGGGTATTGACCAAACTTCGGTTCAAACTCGATGCTGTTGTTGCTGCTGTTGTTGGTAATGCGTCGTTTGTTAGGCATCTTGAAGATAGAGGGAATTCGGTCGTTGTGTAAACGAGGGTTGAATACTCTCACACTTTTGAGGGAATATTATACTCTTAGTTTGATTATTTTTATATATGGGGTATTTATATCACATTTGAATACTCAGGACGCGAGTGGGTACCCATTTAGGTTAGAGGTACATTCTTTCTAACAATAGGCACTTTGTTTCGGAGCGAGCGCCACACCCGTCCTCATGCCACGGAGTCACTGAAGACATGATGTCGATGTTTCATTTGCAGTGTTTGTTGAACCATCATTGTGATCATCAACCTGTGTGACCTTTTTTGGAGTAGAGTGTAAAGCACTCGTCAATGAATTATTATTGATGCTTGCATCAATTTTCTTGGCAAGGGATTGATCATCAGTAAATGTAGCCAGACGAATCATTGATGATCTTGAGGGCCTTGGAACACCAGCAGCTGATTGGTAGCCCCTCACCAGAATTCCCATCTTCAACTATTCAATGTTATTATCAAGCGTTAATACAATATTTTAATGAAATAAAACAGGCGTTCAATAGATCGATTCAGTTATTTAAAAAAATTAAGAATCGAAAAGCCTTGTTCGAGGCATAAATTCATGATTTTTAAGGAATTTTGATTCGAACACCTTTGTTCAGTATTTAATACTGACATGAAAAAGGAACTGAATGTCGAACATGGAATAATTATTAAGTTTTTGGCGGAAAAGAAAAATACAGCAACAGAACATCATATGACAACACTACTCTCTAGTTATGACGGGAGGTTGACGGTGACCCAACAACAATTAAACCGTCGCAATTTTCCCGAGGTGCGTAAGATTTTTCGAGTGAAAAAATTCGACCAATTTGTAAGGGTCGTACAGAAAATGCGTTCGCAACCGCTGGTAGCAGTTTGCAGCTCACAGAAATGAGTTTTTATCACTAGAATAGGAGTTTTAGATGTAAGATCACTGTCACTGAGCAAGTTTGGATGCTTATTAAATTTATTACACGCATATTTCCAAAGTTGTTCGATAATCAGTTCAGTTCGATATTTGATGAATTACCCTATTACAAACGTAAAGAGGTTGGGTCGTGAGGGGAAGCCACAGTTCTTCTAGCGAAAATTATAAATAACGGTTGAAAGACACCCATTAAGGTCACGTCAACAATCAATCGTGTTTACATCAGCTCCATGATGGCGGCGGCCGTACTGGGTGGCGCCATCTATGAGCTGACTGTAAAGATGATGGTACCTGGTGGCGCCATCTATGAGCTGCTTGTAAAGGTGACGACGTAATAATGACGACTCAAAAAAAAAGTCTAAAGCACCAAGTACGAGATGACGTGCGTTAACATTTTTTTGTTATTGACTGATGACAATATTTCTTATTATTTTATTAAAAATTTCTATCATTTTCATTTATACGAAGTTCTGGCGACTACTTTAACATCTCATAATCCGAACTTTGCCTTTCCCGACCCAACCTGGCCGTACTTTGTCTTCCCCAGTTTGCGCGGGAAAGTGATTTCGCCTATAGCTTTAAAGCTGAATAATTCTAAAATAACGCATCAGCGAGCAGAATGTCATTCGTACAAGACGTTCTTAAATTGGTTCCTTTAGTGATTCTTGGGAATACAATTTCCATTTCGTTTGATCACATGACGCTTCACATTGACCAGTTTTGCTAGTAATCGATTTTAAAGTTTTCGATGCCTTAACATAGTTAATTAGATCGAAATAAACAAGTTTTCTTCTATGCACTTTCCGTCGGAAATGAGTATTTTACGAGTTACAGCGGTATGTTAATTTTCGTCTTTGATGGCGAATGCGATCATATAAACAGCTACTAATGGATTTTCGAATTTCTGTTACTTTAATCATGGTATTAACATTAAAATAAACTACTTTTCTTCTCCACACTTTTTTCGTCAAATGAGTATTTAACGAGGTATAGCGGTAGATTTGGTTTCGTCTTTGTTGACGAGCGCGCTGAAAGCGAGACTGCATTGCAGTGTTGCTAGCCGACGCGCTCCTTGAATTACTTGCCTCTTCAAACACTAGAGTTGCGGTCAGTAATTTACCGCTATAACTAATAAAATACTCATTTCAGACGGAAAGTGCATAGAAGAAAACTTTTTTTTCTATCTAATAAACCATTTTAAGGCACCGAAAATTCGAAAATCGATCACTAGCAAACACTTTACATATACCATAAATTTGTGTATGGAATAAGGTGACATTCGTGAAAAGCTGAATTGAGCTAAATATGTTTTGCACGATTAACGATTTTCTATGAGCGTACTCAGAATTCGTTTCAAAAATTTCGTTTCTTTTTACCAACATACCGCTACATGAAACTTTTTTTTGTGTTTGACTGGCAACTTTACAAGCAGCTTGAGGGTTTAGGCATGGGCATGCCTCTGGGTCCAACCTTTGCAAACATATTTATGTGCTACCATGAAAAATCATGGTTAGATAATTGTCCAGCTGAGTTTAGACCGGTTTTTTATCAGAGGTATATTGACGACAGCTTTCTTCTATTTCGCCATGCTTCTCATGCCCAACTATTTTTGAATTACCTGAACTCCAAGCATCCAGCTATTAATTTTACTATGGAAGGAGAAAAAGACAACTCATTAGCATTTTTAGATATTTTATTGGAAAGACAGGGTCGAACACTCCAAACTTCAGTTTTTCGTAAATCGTCCTTTTCAGGATTAGGTTCGAGCTTTTTTAGCCATTGCTCTTTTCAATTTAAAATCAATAGCTTAAAAACCTTATTGTCCCGCGGGTATAAAATTTGTTCTAATTACCAGTTTTTGCATAATGAGTTAGAATTTTTAACACGTTTTTTTTTCTCCAATGGCTACCCCTTACGTCTAATTCAATATCATATAAATCGGTTTCTCAATAATATATACCATATCAGCCCAACTGTTTCTACCGCAGAAAAACAAAAAATGTTTATAACCTTCCCTTATATAGGATCATCATCTGAAACCCTTAGAAAAGAATTACTAATGTTACTGTCTTCGTTCTTTCCACAAATTTCTTTTAAGTATTGTTAGTAAATATGTTCACTATTGGGTCACTTTTTCATTTTAAAGACAAACTTCCTGCATGTCTCCGCTCCTGCCTTGTTTATAAATACAGTTGTGCACAATGTGCATCTGCATATGTGGGCTCAACGAGCCGCACATTGCGTGTAAGGCGGTCGGAACATGCAGGAATAAGTCATAGAACAAGTGCACGCCTTTGCCATCCTTCCCATTCCTCAATTAGGTCTCGCACAGAGTTTCAATGCAATTCATCAATTTCTGCATCAGACTTTTCCATATTAGGTTATTCCAGTAATTCAGTTAAACTTAGAATTTTAGAGTCCCTCTACATCCACAAATTAAAGCCTCAGCTTAATGACATGCAGAGCGCTCACCCTCTTCACATAGTAGGTTAGAACCTTTACCCATCCTCCTGTCACTTTCTTTCATTCTCATGTGTGCCACTGTCGAGATAACAATATTTTCTCTAGTTTAGGTTTTCAATACTTCAATATTGTCATTTCAGATTGTTTTAGTCAATGATGGATCTAGTTTATTAATGTTTTCACTCTTGTCATTTCAGATTGTTTAGCTGAAGATGGGTCTAGGCCCGAAACGTTCTAATTTTTGACATACAGTTTTTTTAAAAATGTTATGTCGCCTGGTTTTTGCCCTTTCTTTTTTGTTAAAATTGCGTTGCACGCAGAACTTACCGATACATGAAACTATTGACATTTGCTTAGATTATTTATTTGCTAGGGTATATTCCGTCACTGGCCTAACCAAATCGTTGTTCAAATCCCTGCTTCAACGTTCCGTCTTTTATTCGTTTTTCATCTTTGACGATAAATGTTATCAGCAAATAGAAGGGTTAGGAATGGGTATTCCATTAAGACCTACTTTTGAAAATATGTTAGTGTTATCATGAACTGTGCTGGTTAGATTCTTGTCCTGTAAATTTAAAGCCTGTGTTTTATAAAGGAGTAGGAGTAGTTAGGAGTAGTTCCCATTGCAATTTATTTTTTAGAATTTTTGAACTCGCGTCACCCTAACATCAAATTTACTATGGAGACAGAAAATAATAATTGTCTCTTTTTAGACGCTACTATAACCCGCACAGAGGGTAGGTTTCAAAGTTCTGTTTTCCGTAAGCAAACATTTACCGGGTTAGGAATTTTTTTTTCAGTTTTTGTAAATTCTCTTTCAAATTAAATAGCATCAAAACATTGTTGTCTAGGGCATATTGTGTATGTTCTTCATTTAAAACTATATATAAGGAATTTGAATTTTTGAAGTTTTTTTTCAGCAACAATGGCTTTCCTTTACCACTAGTTGAATCTTGTGTAAGAAATTTTTTTAACAGAAAATTTTCTACTATTGTAACTCTAACTACCGCTCCTAAAAAGGAACACTTTTTCTACTTTCCGTTCTTCGGCCACTAATCGGAGAAACTTAAAAAAGACCTTGTCCTTCTTTCAAAACATTTTCCGCAGATTGATTTTAAATTAGTGTTAGTCAATATGTTTAAAATAGGATCATTTTTCAATTATAAAGATAAAACTCCTAAAGGTATGCTCTCATTAGTGATTTACAAATATAGTTGCGCACAGTGTGCGTCTGAGTACGTGGGCTCGACCACTCGAGCCCTCAGTATTCGTGTTGCAGAGCATGCCGGCAGGAGTTTTAGAACTATCAGTTACTTTCCACACCTTCCCACTCATCAATCCGCTCTCATGCAGAGAAGTGCGACATTCCTGTTAGATTAGGTGGTTTTAAGATAATTTTCTCTGCATCAAACCAAATAAATCTCCGCATTTTAGAGTCTCTTCACTTTTTAAAAGAAAAACCGGTTCTAAATGATATGCAATCAGCCTTTCCTCTACAACAAACGTAATTTTAATACTAAACATTTTTATTTGTTCCCATCATGTGTTGTATTTTTTTGTGTTCTTCGTTCGTGATTGATGTAAATTTGAGATTTGACTAGTTTTTTGCTACTTGGTTGCAGGTTGATAATGACCCTGGTGGTCGAAACGTTCCAGAAATTTTAATTCATTGACTCTCCTAAATAAATAATGAGATTTAAGACGTGTATCTTGGCACTTTTATTTTTAATTCGAATATGCAGAAAGCAAACAACTTCTATATATCCATTCGTTTCAATGTCTGTTTCAACTATACAACACTAAATAAACGAGCATGACCCAAAGTTTGATAGGTGTAGGCTTCTTAATACTTGGATGCAAATTTATAAATTGCGTGAGCGCATTAAACTCAATATCGACCTATTTTAAGACATATTACTCAAATGACATTGTGCTCGCAAATGCTTAGCTTTCGATACTTTTTCCTTTAAGTTATAGGAACGGTTTATATAAAATTGAGCAAACGGACACGTAAATAAGCTGAAATACGGTACTGACATAGGGATACCTGAGGTTAGATTGGGTAAAGTTGGAGTAGTTAATTAAACTAACCTAAGTAAACCTAAAATAACTTAACTTAGCCAAACCGATACCGACGGTTTTTCCCGCCAAAATGACTGAGCATGTTCCGTATCTGCCATACACTGGAAGAGCCGTATCACCTTCATCATTCGAATGAATAACAGAATGCAAAATAAACACTTATAAACTAGCACTATCGTCATTATAATGATTAATGCACTCAAATAGGGTTTTAGAACAGCCTTTGCATGCACCTTCCACCGCAAGAATCATATCGAAACATTCTATTCTTACCTGAACGTTATTTATGCTATATCTGGAAAACTAAGCATTTGCGAGTACAATGTCATTTACGTAAAACATCTTAAAATGTCTCCAATTACCTAACTTTCATTATTAAATTATAAAGTCGCTGACAACATTAAATTAAATATTGACCTAATTAACACCATCCATATTAGCACGGAAGTGAAACTTGGCATGAATAGTAGAAATCTTTTTTCATTAACTGATGCTGCTTAAATTGATATGTATTAAGGACTGTGCTAATATTCTGTGTCAATGGTGGTAGAAATTTTCTCCTGAATTTTCAATAATGCAGAAACAATGCTAACACTTCGGCACTATGAAATCGAAAGTATCTCCATTATTACAAACAAGCCTAATATGATAAGACCAATCTACTTACCTTCACTGTGATCGAACCTCGCACCACGTCCACACATCATGGCAAACTGCAATTTGGATTTCAAGCGGTATTTGATTCCGATGAACTCTGAAAGATAGTTTTTGTTTAACAAATAGAATCATTAACTACTCCCATCAGGGCTTTGTTTGGTGTTACCGCCGTTGCCGAGACGCAAGAGTTATGATTCTATGAAAGGAATTTGGATTTGAACGCGCCAATATAAAACTTCTTTAAAAACAGTTCAGCTAAAATCGAAGAAAACTTTGTGCGAGCTGAAAAAGCTATAAAGGAATATCATTCATTTACCTTTTTAATGGTTTGGTTGACTCTCTTGAATGAGCCTTCTTATGTTGGCTTCCTAACCATGCGGAAAAAGTAGAAAGCCGAAATTCTCTCCGAAGAAATTGTTGTGTGGCTGTGTACTGGGGACAGAATGATAAATGGGAAAATGACTGTTTAAAGCTGATTCGATTGCAAAGCATTCATTTCGTGGCATGTATGTAATGAGTAAACTCGTACGATTTGATTTCTTTAAATTAACATGGAGTATTGTGGTAGTTGCATGCTATTTCAATAAGCAATGAGCTAGGGCAATTTTTTTATTTTGAACATAATTCTATTCCGATTCCATTTACCCACGCCACTTCTCGCCTTTGGTCCCTAGTAAAAATTGCGCAGAGTTAAATTTTTAAAATACTCAGATTCTCTGATTCTTTAAATTTTTTAAGCCTTCCGTTATATTAGATTTAAGCCATTGGCCTGATGTAGCGTATGGTTCCCGTTGAGCACACTGCATTAAAATGTGGACGAAGTAGCGCAAAAGTTGGTGTAAACGCGAACTTCAATACGTACAGCTCGAGCTCAGGTACGGAAACGCAGCACACCTATGATGTGGCAGCTGAAGTGTCTGCTCTAAAATAGCAATACAATGTTTTTGCTGTTTGGCGTGCGCGTGTGTGAGGTGCGCGTGTGTGTGAGGTGCGCGTGTGTGTGAGGTGCGCGTGTGTGTGGGGTGCGCGTGTGTGTGGGGTGCGCGTGTGTGTGGGGTGCGCGTGTGTGTGGGGTGCGCGTGTATGTGGGGTGCGCGTGTGTGTGGGGTGCGCGTGTGTGTGGGGTGCGCGTGTGTGTGGGGTGCGCGTGTGTGTGGGGTGCGCGTGTGTGTGGGGTGCGCGTGTGTGTGGGGTGCGCGTGTGTGTGGGGTGCGCGTGTGTGGGGGGTGCGCGTGTGTGTGGGGTGCGCGTGTGTGTGGGGTGCGCGTGTGTGTGGGGTGCGCGTGTGTGTGGGGTGCGCGTGTGTGTGGGGTGCGCGTGTGTGTGGGGTGCGCGTGTGTGTGGGGTGCGCGTGTGTGTGGGGTGCGCGTGTGTGTGGGGTGCGCGTGTGTGTGGGGTGCGCGTGTGTGTGGGGTGCGCGTGTGTGTGGGGTGCGCGTGTGTGTGGGGTGCGCGTGTGTGTGGGGTGCGCGTGTGTGTGGGGGGCGCGTGTGTGTGGGGGGCGCGTGTGTGTGGGGGGCGCGTGTGTGTGGGGGGCGCGTGTGTGTGGGGGGCGCGTGTGTGTGGGGGGCGCGTGTGTGTGGGGGGCGCGTGTGTGTGGGGGGCGCGTGTGTGTGGGGGGCGCGTGTGTGTGGGGGGCGCGTGTGTGTGGGGGGCGCGTGTGTGTGGGGTGCGCGTGTGTGTGGGGTGCGCGTGTGTGTGGGGTGCGCGTGTGTGTGGGGTGCGCGTGTGTGTGGGGTGCGCGTGTGTGTGGGGTGCGCGTGTGTGTGGGGGTGCGCGTGTGTGTGGGGTGCGCGTGTGTGTGGGGTGCGCGTGTGTGTGGGGTGCGCGTGTGTGTGGGGGTGCGCGTGTGTGTGGGGTGCGCGTGTGTGTGGGGTGCGCGTGTGTGTGGGGTGCGCGTGTGTGTGGGGTGCGCGTGTGTGTGGGGTGCGCGTGTGTGTGGGGTGCGCGTGCGTGTGGGGTGCGCGTGTGTGTGGGGTGCGCGTGCGTGTGGGGTGCGCGTGCGTGTGGGGTGCGCGTGCGTGTGGGGTGCGCGTGCGTGTGGGGTGCGCGTGCGTGTGGGGTGCGCGTGTGTGGAGAGCTCTAGTCCATGCGTGTGTTTGTGTTATTTTGCCGAAAATAATGTGTTGTCTCTGTATTATTTAAAAACCATCTATGTTATCTAAGGGAAAAAAGAGTTATAATGGTAATCATAAAAAGTTATAACTTGTCTGTCACAGATATTTAAATAATAAAAGCTTGATGATAGACTAATCTCTTATACATAAGTATTTGAATAATAAAATTATACAAGTTCAATAGTAAAATACTAATAAACAAATAGTCGCGGGTAGTATAAGGTAGGACAAGACGAAAGGCCCGTTTCTAATATGGAATGTTTAAAGGCGAGCGTGCAAATATCACTAAAAGGACAAAAAGTTTGATTTATATGAAGACGAGAAAAAATTCTCGATAATATTCTCCACTAATAAAAAGCCTAAATTTTTCGAACCCAGGATTAAACATTTACCTAACAGATGACGAATGACATAAGCAAAAGGTGACTACTGTATCGACTAAACATATTTTTCTAAATTTTTTTATTCGTTTTTCATTTCCATTCAAGAAAACGAACTTTTTAGCTAACGCAATAGTAATTTCTTCTTCAATTTTTGTCTCATAAACTTCCTACCTTAGCGTTTTCATGCTCCTGGAAATGCTTCCATGAAGCGCTCGTGAAAAATTATCTTTGTCCGTTTACTGAACAAGCCGTGAATTTCATTTTCCGTGTAAGTTCGTTTACGCGTTTCTAGATGTGCGCGTTGTGTTACGTAATGTTCTTTATAAATTACTTTGTAATTAATCGTTTCTCAATACTTGATAGCCATTTACGACGGTGTTTAAGTCTGCTTCGGTATAGCGTTTTTGTCTTTTCTTACTTCGATTCAACTAATAATTTAGGGATAATTTAAGATTTCTCAAACAGTATTAAAATTATTGATAAGTTGTCAGCCATCACTCACGATATAAAATATCAAAGAAATGGTTTTTATTTAACTAGCCCTTGACTATTTGCACGCCACTTATGGTTTGTCTAATAGTACACCTCGTATGGTTTGTCTAATAGTACACCTCAAATGGTTTGTCTTCTAGTACACTTTGTATGGTTTGTCTTTTAGTACACTTTGTATGGTTTGTCTTTTAGTACACTTTGTATGGTTTGTCTTTTAGAACACTTTGTATGGTTTGTCTTTTAGTACACTTCGTATTGTTTGTCTGTTAGTACACTTCGTATGGTTTGTCTCTTAGCACACTTCGAATGGTTTGTCTATTAGTAGACTTCGTATGGTTTGTCTATTAGTAGACTTCGTATGGTTTGTCTATTAGTAGACTTCGTATGGTTTGTCTATTAGTAGACTTCGTATGGTTTGTCTATTAGTAGACCTCGTATGGTTTGTCTATTAGTAACCCTCGTATGGTTTGTCTATTAGTAGACCTCGTATGGTTTGTCTATTAGTAGACCTCGTATGGTTTGTCTATTAGTAGACCTCGTATGGTTGGTCTATTAGTAGACCTCGTATGGTTGGTCTATTAGTAGACCTCGTATGGTTTGTCTGTTAGTAGACCTCGTATGGTTTGTCTGTTAGTAGACCTCGTATGATTGGTCTATTAGGAGACCTCGTATGGTTGGTCTATTAGGAGACCTCGTATGGTTGGTCTATTAGGAGACCTCGTATGGTTGGTCTATTAGGAGACCTCGTATGGTTTGTCTATTAGGAGACCTCGTATGGTTTGTCTATTAGGAGACCTCGTATGGTTTGTCTATTAGGAGACCTCGTATGGTTTGTCTATTAGGAGACCTCGTATGGTTTGTCTATTAGGAGACCTCGTATGGTTTGTCTATTAGGAGAACTCGTATGGTTTATCTATTAGTAGAACTCGTATGGTTTATCTATTAGTAGACCTCGTATGGTTGGTCTATTAGTAGACCTCGTATGGTTGGTCTATTAGTAGACCTCGTATGGTTGGTCTATTAGTAGACCTCGTATGGTTGGTCTATTAGGAGACCTCGTATGGTTGGTCTATTAGGAGACCTCGTATGGTTGGTCTATTAGGAGACCTCGTATGGTTGGTCTATTACGAGACCTCGTATGGTTGGTCTATTAGGAGACCTCGTATGGTTGGTCTATTACGAGACTTCGTATGGTTTGTCTGTTAGTAGACCACGTACGGTTTGTCTATTAGAACTCCTAGTATGGTATGTTTTTCTAAGGACGTCTTATATTAAGAAATGTTTGAAAGCCAATATGCAGGCATGTGTCATGTGTATCTCATGTGTCAACTTTTTTGCAAATAAGCGGTCTTGTTTTTTTTTTCTTGGAATCTTGTACGGGAACACGCCTTATACGTAGATTCCTCGTTCCTCTTATTGCACGCTGAATAGTGTTTTCGTCCTTCTGTTCTTGGAAACACCGTTGAGGTTAGTCATGTTAAATTTAACATCTAATCTAATCAAGGAGTATGCCCCAGTGAAATCTTTGTTGTAGCAGCAACTGCTTCTCAGAGGTAACCCGAGCTGCCGTCCACAACATCGGCAACATTGCTGCAGAAGTATAAACGGGTTTTCGATTTTGGTTAGGTTGGTCGAATCCCCTCAGGGGGATACAACTATTGTATCTATGGGAATTAGCGCTCCCAGGGGAAAAATGTGAGGGCCCGAGCTGAGAGTTAGGTAGGCCTTCTTTTTGTTGAAATAAAATGTTTTTTGTTATGTTAAGGACCACCTTTTTTCGGTTCACTACTGTCCTGTTTTTCAGCACCTCTGACTTTCTTCTTCAACTTTTATCTTATTTCATGAACTTCTTTCCCATTTTACTGTTTCTATGCCCTTTCTGCATAGATTCCTCATTTTCTTATCTCCATACTAAATGGTGCCTTCCTCCTTCCTCTCTTCGATACGCTCTATTTTTGCAGCGGTTAGGGAGGCTTAAACTAACTTATAATCTAATCTAGGTTGGTCGAATATTTTCATTTCTGTGCGCCCGGCGGACGTCTTAGCGAAAATCCGGTGAAAAAACCAAGACACATACGCGCACAGATTCGAAGAAAGATGATCACCACTTACCCTAGACGCCGCGTGGCGATCACCGAAGGATTGTTCCTTATATTGATGTCGGTCATTTATAGGGTAGCCACTCGAACGCGTCGTCGCAGCGCCGTCAAATTTGGCAGGCACATAAAAGTCCCTCTCGACATGAGCCTAAGCTTTTTTCTTTGAGATCGTGCCAGAACTTTTCCTTCAATGGCGGTTCAAAGGTCGAAAATCGACCGAAATGGCACATTTTCAAACTGCTGCCAAACACCCATAGAATGCCTCTAGGCGGCTCTAATTTCAGGATGTGGTAGACGAAACAATGGAGTATACGCCAACGTTGCCATTTTGCGATCCGTTCATAAAAAGTATCCCTCTTTGCCCCTCAAAGTTGACCAAAAATTTTTAGGGTATTTTTTACGAAATTGGAAAAATTATTTTGAGAAAACCACGCAGTTTTGAAGTTTCAAACTTTGATAGGCGATACATTTTTAAAAGTTCTACGCGTCATAAAATCAACGGCTCTCGAAACGATCAAGTTTCGACACAACTTTGGGTCAAAATGTTACTAAAAATTTGCAAAAATTTCGGTGAGGTTAAAGTTTTGTCCTGGTTTGTGAAAGCAATACCTGGGGGTCTCTGGACTTGAGGACTCGTTCAAAAAGGTTCGTAGTACTCAAAAGGAAAATTATTGAGTGTTTGCTTGGAAAGTTTACCATTTGTGCAACTTTAAAGTTGGGGTAAAAAAATGCGTTTTTTCAAGTCATTTTTGGCTGCCAGTTGTGACGTTGTTTGATCGAGTTGGGACTTCAAAATTTGATACGTCCTATTTTTATTCTTTTTCTCAAAGTTATCAAATTTAGAGATCACGATGAGCGATGGTTTTCTCAGAAAATAGTCTCAAACGAAACAAAAAATTCCAGAAAAAACGCCCAAACCATTTTTGAGGAAAATTGGTGCGACCCACGAAAAACTTTATTGAACACTTTTTGATCGTTTTTTCCTCGTATACATACGAAAATACTTTTGTGCGTCGAAATTCAGCTTCGTTTGAGCGTGAGAGATTATTTTCACTTTTCCAGGCCATTTTAGAGTTTCCTTCGCCCCTGAAGCCCACTTCCTCACCTTCAAGGGAACTGAAAATCACTTGAAAGATGCGTCTTGAGGAGATCTTTCGATTGATACTCGTGTCTCAAAGTTGTAGGCCTTCAACTTTTTGTTTAAATTTGAAAAAACATCAAACCTTAGGGAGGAATAGTGAAAAATTGGCGAATCTAGCGCAAAAAGAGGTACCGAGCCACTTCGAGTTGAAGTCTCCAGAATGTGAATTTTTTTAATGACTAAATTTGGGGCCTGAAATGAAACTTTATCGAGTTTAAAGGTTTTATATGGATGCCCATTCTCATGAACTTGGTGCTGTGATGTGTTCGATTGCGAAACAATATATTGAAATGAATTGTTTAAGTTCAAAGTTTTTCCTGAATTTTTTTTCATTCTAGGGGGTTTTGCGTATTTTTTAAGAGTTTTACTGTGTTGTTAGAGTTGAAATAAATTTATTAGGACTCGCAAGTCAACTTTCTAAGTTGCTTATTTCACCTTGAAATTCTTATAACTTTTTACATGACGCGTAATTCATGAATTTAAAGTGTTCATATTCGTTTCACAGGAAATTTTATAGAGAACAAATGTGTTTAAAATAGGCGATTTACCTTATGGTAGGATTATTTCACTTCCAACATGTTTTGGTATAGAAAAAAAATTTTAGTTGGGCTAGAAATTTTCTCCCGAGTCGAGAAATTCTACTCATCCATGTCGATTTGCAATTGCAATATGTCAATGAGGTTCAGAATTTGAGGCTCAAATCTTCTGCTGCTTGTAGAAGTTGTAATGTGAAAGATGTTACAACGAATGTTTAAGTGTCCGCATCATCGTAATAAGTAAGTAAAGGACCTCATATATAACTGATTTTTTGAATGGATTTGTTAACCCTCAAAAAAATTGTCTTTCTAATTAATAGAAAATTATTTAAATGGGATACTTGTTGATTATATGTCATTCTTAGGAGAATACATGCTTCTGTCACACTGCAGTCATTCCGCACAGTCAACTGTTACATCAGTTTTTCATGAAAAGAGATACAAAATCAACCCATAAGTTGTTGAAAGTGAAAAGTGTCACCTTTCTTCAATGAAACGAAACTTGAAAAGAAATTTTTAACATTGTCTAATGAAGATTAACATGATACGAACATTGAAAAGGATTCCAAGTCGCTAAATTTCGTAATAGAAACAGAAATTATTGATTTCCCATATTTATAACTTTCAAGTGTAATGGCGGTTCGATAGTGTAATTGCTCCTCAAAGACGCGGCCTGCCGTGTGTCCTTTATGACTTGGATAACAAGCAAGATGGATACTAAATAGTTATTATTTGTTTATATAACTCCTATCTATTAATGTATAACTCATTTATGTATGTCAAGCTTCGTTGTTACTTGAATCTCTGCCTTAAATACTTAGATATTGAGTGAAGTAGGAACAGCATTTTTTACTTGAGTTACCCCTCGAAGCCGTGCTTAAGCAGGAGGTGTGTTCAGTAATTTTGAGGTCCACCGTACAACTTTGGGTAGTGACTTGAATTTCATAATGCAAGCTTTGTTTAAGTTTCCTTATGTTGTTAGGTTATTGAGAAATATTTGTTGTATTAGGCGGCGTTCACACCAGCGAGATAAGATACATGTCTGTAGGCCGTAAGCGATAGGCGATAATTGTCTTGTGAGATACGACGCGCTCATATCCGTTAAAAATAATGGGAGACGGCGAAACTGGTTCACACCGGTACGATGGCGACAGCTGTCGCACGATGCGCGTATCAAGAGACATAGCGTGCGTGTCTCTTCTTTCAGTGTCGTACGATATCGGCTGATTGAATGAACGATTATAAGAAAGTTACACGACAAATATGTTCAAATAGAGGAAGGATGAAGGCACCACTTAGTATGGAGTTAAGGGAACGCATAATCTATACACAGGGTGCATAGAAACAATAGAAACGTCTAACATAGAAACACAGAACTAAGAAAGAAGTTCACGAAGCAATAAAAAAGTTGAAAAAGTAGTACGTGCTGAAAAACAGGACAGCAGTGAACCCAAAATAAGGCCTATAACAAACAAAAAAACCTATTCTATTCTAACAAAAGAAGGCCTACCTAACTCTAGCTCCCTTACATTTTCCCCTGGGAGAGCTAATTTTCATAGATACAATAACTGTATCCCCCTTAAGGGACGATATTGGCAAGAGTTCTTCATCACTCGATGAAGGACTCATGATTACTGACTAAATTTCTCCTGCTTCACTTCGTTGCTAGCTCATGTCTTATCACTTCAGTATGAACCTAACTTATCTTCAGGATAATTATCGTGCATCGCATGTTTCGGAGATAAATATCTTATCCCCCTGGTGTGAACTCCGCCTTAGATGGAAGTATTATCGGCTCATGAGTCAGAAATACCTCTGTTTGAGAATGAAAGTTATGAAATAACTCGCATTTTAACATAGAAAATGGTGCCAAGTTCTTTAGGCGGTGTAAACCAGTGAAGCTATTGAATATGATGGAAGGATCGATTATATGATGATTTTGTGGAGGTAAATTGAAAATTTACGTGTTGAAATCACGAACATGAATTCATTTAGAAATTCGAGAAATGGCTCATTTCACTTATTTCGATGCCGAAATTTGCATGAAACTTTAATGAGAACTCACTTTATGTATGTCAAGGTTCGTTGTTACTTTAATGTTTGCTTTAAAGATGTAAATATTGAGTAAATGCATGACAGGATTTCTTACTTGAGTTACCCCTGAAAGCTCTCCCTTGAGCAGTGCATGTCTTCAGTTATTTTGAGATACACAATGTCTCTTCTTCGAACGAAAACTTAATTATGATGTTCGTAGAAATCACTCATATCACTTAGATCATGGTTGGGGTTCGCACGAAGCGTGCGTCCTGATGTAGGGAGGCGATAGAATTTTTTTCGTGTGGAGAAAGTGAGATTGAAATGTAATGATAGGTAATGGTTTTGTTTTCATTGTAAATGATGATGCATTGGTGCACTCGGTGGGCAATTGTGTGTAGTTTTAATTAGGCATAGCATTTTTTGTGCATTGCAGGTAGACGTTCGAAATTTTGATACAATGTACATATGTATGTCTGTCTTGCTAACATTTTGAGAACGGACCTATCGATATTTTGGGGTGAATGAGTAATTTTGGAAAATTGTATGCATGTTTAAATTTACGATGAAGGGTACTTTGAAATCAGGTAGAGAATTCATTTTGGGCTTATATGAAGCGGAGTCAAAAGCAGGGTGTGAATGTTGTTGATTATATTATGTTTATTCATAATTGTTTGATATAGGGGGAAATAAGTTGTGTTAAATGTTTTGTCCGTTATTTCGTCAGTGGAACGTGTTGTGAACTATTTTTGGGGCAATGTCGGACATTTCGACTTGTGCAATGACGAAGCATGTGGAAAATTTAGGAAGAGTTAGACAAAAAAGTTGAGGGATATTAAAATGCTATTTCCAATGCAAAATCGCAAAAAAAGACGAGAATCGCTGCAGATAATACTTTCATAACCATACAGACTGATGCCTTTAAGCCCGTTAGTAAACTGTACGGGGTAACTACACTGAAAATGGATAAAAATCAGACAGAAATGACATTTTTCAGAGTTTCAAAGTGATTCGAAGGTGAATGCAGTGCCCTTCGAGTATGACTAATATCAGAGCTGCAATTATGCCGCTCAACGAGGTGCGTAGCACTCGTTGAGCGGCTCGAGAAGTTAGATTCAATTTTCTGAACCCTTGAATTTGACCGCGCGACGGCGCGTTCCATCATTATGAACCCAATGAAGATGAACAGGTGTCGATGTTGTTGTATGAAACGAGAATTAGCTTTCGTTTTGATGTGGTATTGCGATGTTTGTTTATTTTGGTGATGATTTATATTTTATTGAGGATTTATGGTTGTTTGTTATAGTTTGGAGAAGGATTGGATTATTTAAGGGCTCTGCATGAATAACTGCGACGCTATCTGGTGTATGGTAATGTACAGCTCATTCACATGATTTATTCGTGAGAACAAAAATACATTTGGTTCTTGTGGTTAATTTGAAAAAGTATTGATAGTAATTCGATGTGACACGAAGTTGGTGGATATTTGTTGTTTTCTCTTGAAGGTTTGAAATGAATTTTAAGAACGCAAGGTTATTTCTCGCTTATGCAGGTGAGTAATGTATTTTGATGTCTGAGGTGGCAATTTTTGTAGGTTACGGGAAGCCTAATTTTCGTGCGTCTGGCTTTGGGGGAATTTTAAATAGCTTTGGTAGAATTTCATTATTTTTTGAACCGCATGTATAAGTAAAATTTGGAATGAGGTTCATGTAATTTAAATTAGTTATAGGTAACATGTAATGTGTTCTGGTGGGATGAACGAACATATTGATAGTCTTGTAAGCATTTATGACCTTAGGTGAATTCGTGATTTAATATTAAAATTTCATTCTCCCAGGATTCTGTATATAATGTTTTGAAGAAAGTTTCAGTCGCGCTTCATATAAGGGATTTATGTAATTTTAAGTTATGATTTAGGTGGAGCTATATAATTTTGAGTAGGAAAGGTTAAATGACTTTGTGTAAATTGCTGAGAAACAAGGGATGGACGGTAAGTTAAATGGAATACAAGAAGAGTGGTGAAAAATTAAACCAAAAAATTGGATACATGAGGTTATGTCAGGTGGGGATAAAATTGGTTATGTTAGGTTTGATTAGACTAGGTTGGGTTAGATTACTTTAGGTTGGGTTGAGTTGGTTGTATTAGTTTGGGTTTGGTTCGGAAGTGATTGGTGAACTTATTGGTTGAATTGTGATTGGTGTAGTCATTTTATAGGAGTAGATCTGATTGATTTGTTGAGGTTGTGTTACTCATGAAAAATGTTAGTTACCCCTCAAAGCTCTGCTCTGGCAGCGCATATCTTCAGTTATTCGGATATACACCATGAAAGTTCTCCGAAAGAGAAGTAATTTTCAAATTCAGTGTGAAACTGATGTCTCTTAGATACGTGTCGAAATTTGAGAGATCACCATCTGTGGAATGATTTTTGAACTGTAAATATGGGCATAGGTTACGGTTTTATTTGGTAATGGTGTCGGAGAATCAATTGATTTTGGTGTTTGAAAGGTAAACATAGAACTTAGAGTAAAATGTATCGTACATATCGATTTGTGACTTCAGACGATGGTGTATCTAATTGTGTTGGTCAATTGTGGTTATTTTTGCAAGTGTGCGCGACATATATATGTGTGCATGTGTGTATGTGGGTGTGGGAGTGTGTGTAGGAGTGTGAGCGTCTGGGTTTTGATGTGTTTGTGTGTGTGGTCCGCCCCCGGTCTATGCTGGTTCTATGCTTCTCTTTCACTCCCGTGTGAGAGACCGTAAGACCGTGCAGCCGATCTCTTGTACGAGTTTCGTCTTCTTTAATTTCATATTCTCATTTCACCTTCGTTGCGTCAAGAAGAGTGCGTCTCCTTTCGTCAGTGTAGCGAGCCGTGCTCTCCAAGGTAGAAAAATAAGTACCCGAGCCCGAGGGTATTACTTCAATTTAGCTTCACTGAGAGCCTCCCTCTGAAGCGATCGTTATAAATGAGCATAAAACGTCAAACCTTGAATATAAAAAAAATCTAATTTATTGATTCCAACGTTGTAAACGCAAGGACAAATTCTATTTCATGAGTGCAAGCATGGCCTTTTAATTTTAAAATCTATATGAATATGTCTTTGCAGCTATCCTAACTTCATTTCATTTTAAAATTAACAAGCTGATTATATATTGGTACATTTGAATACTACTAGGTAAATTGCTCACGTACATCAATGAATTGCATTTCATTTCTTTCACTACCTATATTCAAATTAGACTACAACGTACAAGGTAAAATGATATCGTGTAATCATATTTTTCCCGCTTCTAAGAAAGGATAAAAATATAATCAAGCAGTAGAGACGACGTTTCAGTTCTACTACTTCCAACCGAACCGAGTCGAACATAGCAACCGCGCAAACGCAGTTAACGTGTTAAGTTTGAATGGCCAACGGTAGGTTTAAGACTTCAACTGCGACGTGACCCACCGGTGACCCACTTCAGGGATCTTAGTATTGCTGACTGACCAGCAGTAACGAACTCAATTTTCATAAATACTTAATGAAAGTTAAATAATGGCATTATCTATTTAATATCCGTTATTGTAAAAACTTATTTTTAAAATTAACCCATTTGAGATGAATATTGAAAATCAGTTTAACCCGCAGCAGTAAACATTTAGAACTAAGTGTGGTAGGTCACGACACGTCCTATTTTCAAAGGGAATAACTTGGGGATTTTCACCTTTGTTCTATTTGAAGAATACTATGAAATTACTCATTTGTACCACGCTACGAAAAGTAAGAGTATTAGGGAATAGAGAGTAGCTAATAACCAAGCAAAGCGTATTAAAAGGTGTCATTGTCCTTGGACAAACATGTTTCTTTCGCCTTAGCGTCAAAGGACCTGGGTTCTAAAATTAAGCTACGTTTCCGTATTTTTTCTACGTTATTCTAATATGCCTTACCTCTCGTCTCACAGGTTTTTACTTAAATTAATTGCATGCTGATTTTATTGACTGGTATTTTAAGCGTTATCAATGAAATATCATAAACCAGAACAAGGTAGCGAGCAAAGCCCGAGTAGTACTCCAAACTTTGTGAGTTCTGAAGTATTTTTCTGTATTTTGGATTGAAAGGAATGGCATTGATCGTACCGACACTCCAGGTTGTCAATCGACTCAGTTCTCTAGAACGCTTGGATGTGCGAGAGGTCAACCTGAGAATTCTACGTGAAGCTCTCCGCGATCTGGAAGCAGATTTTCATCGAGCTGAAGAATCGTATCGTCATATTTTGTCAGTGGTCAAAGAATTCAAAGCTTGGCGGTGCAGGAGTTTTGATGATTTGAAATGCAGTGTCGAAAGAGATCCCAAATATGCTTCATTAGGGAAAACACATGCAGGTCCAACATACGTGCTCATGTTTAATCAAATTCTAAAGCATCCTGGTGATCCTCCCGTCAAGGTTTTCAACGAAGCATTTTTCCGTATTCTTGCCAGAAATATAATAAAAACGGAAGAAATGCTTAGAAACATGGGAGTTGATATAGGTATTCTAATGGATGACATCGACATCCTACACAAGGTTATTGAGCTCAACGAAGGAAATGCGTCCAGAGAAATGTTCATTGCAGAGATGAACCTCCTTGACGTTAACCTTACATAAGTAGACAATAAGAGTTGAAGTGTGCTGGAGCTTCGCCATTTATGGAGACTTCCAAACCCGAAGATAACGCGTCAGAGCCTGCTTTACTAAATTTTCTTACTACAATAAAGCTTTGTTTGTAACGTTTTTCTTTTCGAAAGCAGTTCTCTTTAATTTAATACATAGAAGAGAAATCGGTTTGATCTATTTGTGCCATGCTTCGTTAATTTATAATGTTATGTTAAATTTGTATCGTTCAGAAATGTTGATATAAACAGAAAGACACGGCCTATTGTGCTAATGTATATTACCAAAAAAGCGAAAACCCCTTACTTCGTAACAAATTGTAGTGAACAGCAGTTCATAGTTTTCGTTTATAATGTGTCTTGCGTCGTAACTTCTGAAGAGTATAGCCGTTGCGAGGTGGTCTCAACTTGATGTAATATGCGCGTGATCTTTAATTTTCGG
Organism: Morinoia aosen; assembly: GCA_030386875.1. Taxonomy (NCBI): domain Eukaryota; kingdom Metazoa; phylum Arthropoda; class Malacostraca; order Amphipoda; family Talitridae; genus Morinoia; species Morinoia aosen. The sequence continues at coordinate 20,148,930 of CM059577.1, read as the reverse complement.
TCATTGAGGTTTATACTTTCTTGTATCGACCTTGCTGTCGTGCCAATCTAGATTCTAATATTTCTCGTCAAGTAATTTATTGCACTGAGTTTAAGCTGAAGCTCCTCATGAAAGCTCAAAAAGGTAAATGACGATTAGCTTCTGTAAGTTGGGCTTGAAATCGTCCGGTATGATTGCTCAAAGCAGTGTAAAAATTTTGTGGGCTATTCCCTTAAAATTTTAACGAAGATGTTTTTCACTTCAATAACGGATTTAAAAAATGTGGGATATGTGTTGAAAGATGAAGATCCTTGAACGATTCTGTTAAGATATCGATTATCAAAGTTTATGTATTTAGGTTCATCATCCATCATATACATAAGAAATATCATGAACGATTCAACTTTATTTAGTGCTAGAAAGAAGCATCATACTAGAAGAACGTGTAAACTGAGTTTCTCCGAAGTAAATTGTTAAAATTAATGTTTTTTTTAACTTTCATCCCATGAACAAAATTGACGCGCGGAAGGCGAAATTTTGAAGAATTAACACTCCTCTCTTGAATTCCTATAATTCCTGTGTTCCAGCAGATGGAGTGCTTCGATAATGCATTTCCTTTTTGGTGATGGTGCCTATTCAAATCGGTGATGGCCCCGTCTTCCCGATGACGGTGCCTATTATTCTTGTCAGTGTTTAGTGCCTATCCCACGGTGGCCTACATCCTCATCTTTGGAAATTTGCCCAGCTTAGTATTGTGCCTTGCTATTTCTTAATAAAATTGCATTGCCAGAGTGGGTCGTATTTTTCGTTGTGTAGTTAAGTAGATCTTACGTCCTTTATTTTCCTCCATGACGATGAGTCAGAACGTTACAATTTGAATGAGACGGTCATTGGTTTGACTCAACCTTCCATCTGATGGTACACTGCCGCAGACGCTAGTGTGCTCCTCTATAATAATAATAATAACGAAGGCATCTACGGATGCTTAATTTCCAATCAAGCCTGATACATATCACCTTGTACATTGGGTTTTCAAATGCCTTATAACTAACGCCAGGACGCTTTCCCCCGGTCAAGACCGGTACCCATTTCAGACATTTGGGTAGAGTGGGGTATTGTGCTTGGAATTTTTCTCCTATACCCAACAGAGAAAACCGCCAGCGCAGAGTTTCGAACCCGGGTCTCTGCCGCACGGCGGCAGAACCTCTAGCACATGGCTATCGCGAGCACATGACGCTTTCCCCCGGTCAAGACCGGTACCCATTTCAGACACCTGGGTAGAGTGGGGCATTGTGCTTGGAATTTTTCTCCTATACCCAACAGAGAAAATCGCCACCGCCAGCGCCGAGTTTCGAACCCGGGTCTCTGCCGCACGGCGGCAGAACCTCTAGCACATGGCTATCTATAGTGACGTCGACAACGAAGAAAAGAAGTTACAAAGGAAACCCCTTTAAATAGTTTGTACTACACTCGCTTTTTGTTACGTAGGGAATTAAACAAAACATTGCAGTCACGAATGAAACGTGAATGTGATATCAAATGATCAATTCCTACGTATGTTAAATATTATCGTAAAATATTTTCACTTTCGTCGTAATTTTTTTGTCAAAAAAGAGCCAACATTTCATTCACGAGTTTGAAGAATTTTGCCGGTAAACTAAGATTTTTTTGTTTTTGTAGAATTCCTCAAATTTTAACTTCAGTTGAAAAACTCGGGGATGGTTGAGAAAAACAACAGCATAGCAAGAAAGAAGCCGTTGAGAAGCTCGGAGCCATGAAATGCACAAACTATTGTGAAGTACATATGTAGGGAACGTCTAGGATGTTGAGGTTTGAGTACGAAGCGGCATAATGAAGTATGAGATTTTAGCCTTTCGTAGACAGGGATAATTAAGTAGTCATTCAATACTTCGAGGATTTTAGTGGTAGGATAAGCGTTGAGGTATTAGACACGCTGAGAAATGGCACTTATCTCAGCTCTTGAGTATTCACGCTAGATGTGATCTTACAACAGCCTTTCTTCCTTCAGCACGAAAGACTTGGTAATACCTCGGCGAGTCCTGAAGAGTTGTGACCTCCCCGAGGAACGTGCAGGATGTTCAAAATCTAATATTACAAACTCAAACAGCGGATATAAAAATCTTAATTTATCACTTACCTGAAATATGATTTTCCTGATACTTCTGTTAGAACATTAGAAATTATCTTTTTTTGCGTTCTCTTAGTCATTCTAATATATGTAGATGTTAATTACTTCTGTTGATACTACTTCAGAACGCCTCGTATAGTTTGTCTATTAGTACCCTCGTTTGACACGTTTGTATAAGGACGTCTTATATTAAGGAATTTTTGAAACCTAATGTCAACTTTTCTGAAATAAACTTTTTTATGAAGAAATGATCAAAACAGGATACAAATATTAGCCGTATAGGGTACTATACACAGAAAAATGCTGCTTCATGAAAGTTTAAGGCGCTTTGTGAAGACGTTCGTCGGCCGGACTTCTGCTTTTGGACCAATCGAGGACCCACAAACAGAGAAGCTGACCTGAACCTTGCTATTGTATTCAAAATATTTTATTGATCATATTATTTGTGTAGCTATAAAAATTGACTCACCTCTGAGGGATAGGGGATGAGACGCAAGGGGAGCTCCGCTCTCACTCCTCTCAGACAGAAAATAAATTCGTGTGATTTAAAAGCTATAGAAAAGTGTTAGCCATAATTTGAGACTGATTCCAAGCGTGTACGTCTCACGGTTCAGGAATTACTCTACTTTTGCGTGTACTTCAGAGTGACTATTGTGGTGTCTAAGAAACTGCTAGCTGGTAGTTTATTCTTCCGTAATTTTCGCTGAGGTTTTCGCTTTCTTGTATCGACCTTGCTGTCGTACCAATCTAAATTCTAATATTTCCTGTCAAGTAATTTATTGCACTGAGTTTAATTACTGAACTGTGGCGGAAGTTTAATCTTGAATGTGGACGTGAATAATAAGGAAATTTTTCGGATCTCGCCAAGTTCATCAACTTTAATATAGCTTGAAACGTGAGCTATCGATAACGTGAAGCTTTCATTTTTTATGGTTTCATTATATTAATCAGAGTACAACTACTTTGCCTCAAATTAGATGAGATAAGCTAGCTCAAGATTCGCTTAGAGCTATGGTGTTTAAAAAAACGGGGGAAGGCACCATTTAGAATAGAGTTCAGAGAAAGAGAAACCTGTGCACCAAGTATGTTCACACACAAGATTCCCGTCGCACAGAGAGCCGAAATGAGATTATGAAACAAGATAAAAGTTGAAAGACGTAAATAGTGCTCAAAAACAAGAGAGCCGAAAAATAGAAGTTCCGCTGCACAACCAAAGTCACTGTACTCTCAACAGAAATTCAAACCAAATCCAGATCGACCACACATTTTTCCTCTGTGAGCGCTCATTCCTGTACGTACGATAATTGCATCACTCCGAGGAGGATACCTAGCAACAACGAAGGTGGCCTCAAGAGAGCGAAGAAAAGGGACCATTAAGTATGTGCTGTAGAAAACTGGGAACCTATGCACAAGTTAAGAAGAAAAAGGAAAATACTAAGAAGAGATATGAAGACAGAATGAAAACTGAAGGAAGCAAAACGAGCACGAAAGAATGAACTCACTAATGCTAACGAGACCTAATATCTCCCCTTGACATAACAGAAGCATACAGCAAGTTCGTTCTTGGGAAGCCATTAATTACATACAAAATTTAACAGTACGCAAGGCTATAAGTTTTTTGTGTCAAGACTACCACGAGGTGGGCAAAATAAGCGTAAATTCGCACCTTATCTTTCATAAAGGCGTTTTCAGTCAACTTCATAGTCAATATAAAGTCAATACTTCATTACTACACTTAGAGCTGGGCTCTCAGAGTCAATGCTCACGGTGACAAGCTCATGCGCGAGCATCCTAGCAGCGGTTCTAACACTTCTGAGTTCATCGTGTCCGAAGGTGGGTCGGAGGTGACCACTTCTAAGGTAACTATTAACTGAACTTCCATTGAGTGTCCACTAAATCAACTCTAAATATGGCAGCGTTTCTACCTAGGCATATCTTCTGTCAATAATCGTAGAACTGCGAAGAGTGTAGAGCTCAACTTAATTTAGTTTTCTCAATTTTTCCGCAACTGTATACCATACCTGAAGATCTAGATGCATAGGAACTTCGAGGTATTTAATCCAGAATAATATAATATAATCGAGGCTTGGATATTGCGCTCTACTGTTCAATATAGAATTCAATCTAGTCCGAATACTTCGAACAGGCACAGTTATTCAGCTTCGATCTATGTACATCATCCAAACAAAGCTCACTTATTGGATGCAAATACAGCATACCACACACAGGAAGCAGTAATTTGAACGAAGATTGCCTTCATTAAAACAAAAAATTAAAGCTATAGTCACTTGTTTCTTCAAACATCACAAAAAAGGAAGCAAATGAATTAATCAATTATCGGTTTAATTTATTGTTCCACAAAAACATTGAACCCTTTCCCATTTGAATTCGAAGATTTTTTATTCTGCTTTCTAGCTCTGGCTTTCTTTAGCTTGGCTTTATACTTCAAATCTTTCATTTTCTTGAGCTGCTGTTTTCTGAGGATTTCATCTTCGGTGAGCCTCTGGCGGATACCAGCAACGGCTTTGGAACTGACCCGGCCCGCTGCCGCCAGTCCACCGGGCTTCTTCTCGAGCCGCTCGGCGGCCTGGTCCGCCTTGATGTACTGCTCCGTCTCCTCCGCCACCTGCCGCACTTCGTTGGCCAGCTGCTGCTGCTGCATCGCGCGCTGCTGGTTCCGCCACCGCGCCAGCATCTCCCATTTCAGGCTGAGGGCGACACGACATGGTGAAGCACACACCTATAGTGTAACTTCCTTCCTCAGACTTCATTTATGTGCGTGTAATTAGAGGTATACAAGGCATACATGTATTCTTTGGAAGTGACTTTTTATGCTTGTTTATTTACGAATATTCAGGGCACACATATATAACAAAACTTGGTACGTTATACAATTTTTACCCATAATTACCACCTTGTGATCTTGCAAAAAACATTCACTGAAAATATGAATTACATATTCTGTTTTTAATTAATCGTATCAAGAAAAACACAAACGAAATGCAATAGGTCTTAATATATTTCTCCTTACTTTATCACTACTTCTCTGAAATGAATAGCCATAGAATGGTAGATAAATTTCTTATTGTAGAAATACAAGCACATAAAAGAAAAAGCCATAAATTATGCTAGAGAATAGTGAAAAGCTAATCATGAGTTCAATCCAGCAGCACAGGTTAAATTTTATCATCAGAAACTACTTGTCATTTCACCTCACAATAATGCATTAGCAATATGATACACCTCAGCATATCGCCATCTTCCAGAAACACTGTGATTTTAACTTTTATTTTCCATCTTTTTCTGCCCTTCCACGACAGACAAGCAGCACACCTCACTCCTCTAACACGCTTGGCTTGGTGGTGTTTCGGTCAGCCAGCATCTGAATCTAGTCTAGCTAACCGCAATTATTTCTTTTTTCTTTTGACCCTACCAACTCCTTTAACTCGCATCATTACTTTCATATAATTTTCACTGTGTTCCACTATCCTTTCATTTAGAGCTTCTCACCCTCCTCTCCGTCCATTTGCCAGCTGTTCTTTGTCAATACGAGGCCTGTCGAAAAAGTATCCGACCTTAATTTTTCCCGCGCAAAGTAGTGATTCTAAGGCGGCGCCACTGTGCACGGTGGAAGGAGGAATCTTAATGCGCATGCTTGACTTTTTTCACCGCATTCACTTGGGCCAGTCACTGGCTGGTGGTCGCCAAGTAAGGTGCTGTTCTAAGTGTTTGTCGGATTTAGTTTTCTTGCAAGATGACTGAACGAATTGAGCAAAGACACTGCATCAAATTTTGTCAAAAGCTTGGTGATTCTCAAATTGAAACAATTCGTAAGATTCAGCAGGTGTTTGGGGAAGATGCTATGGGTGTAACACAAATTAAGGAGTGGTTCAACCGATTCAAAGATGGCCGCACATCAGCGGAGAGTGAGCAGCGTTGTGGCAGGCCCAAAACTTCTCGGAGTGCAGCTGTTGTTGAGAGGGTGCGAAATTTGGTGATGGCAGATCGTCGTTTGACCGTGCGGGAGATTGCCCAAGAGGTTGGAGTGAGTAAAGATTCTGCACATGCCATTTTGCGTGACGATTTGAACATGAACCGAGTGGCTGCGAAATTCGTGCCCAAGTTGTTGTCGCCGGAACAAAAAGACCTCCGTCGTGACGTTGCACAGGACCTTCTGGACACCGCCAACACTGATCCTGGGTTTCTGAACACCGTGATAACTGGAGATGAGTCATGGGTGTACGGGTACGACCCAGAAACAAAAAGACAGTCATCCCAATGGAAGCATCCCGAGTCTCCAAGGCCGAAGAAAGCGCGGCAGGTGCGAAGCAAAATCAAGGTGATGCTGACTGTTTTCTTTGATGTCCGTGGAATTGTGCATCACGAATACGCACCGGAAGGACAAACAGTGACAAAGGAGTACTATCAGGATGTTCTCCGGCGACTTCGTGATGCAGTTCGGCGCAAAAGACCAGACATGTGGACTGCGAACAACTGGCACTTGCATCACGACAACGCGCCCGCACATTCATCCCATTTGATCCGCAATTTCTTGGCCAAACATGGAATTACGACCGTTCGCCAACCTCCCTACTCTCCAGACCTGGCTCCTTGCGACTTCTGGTTGTTTCCAAAATTGAAGACACCACTGAAAGGATCCCGTTTTGAGAGTAGAGAAGAGATAATGCGGAACGCGACGACAGAGCTGAACACCATTCCAAAAGAAGACTTCCAGAGGTGTTTCCGGCAGTGGAAGGATCGGTGGGCTAAGTGTGTGGAAGCACAAGGAGCCTACTTTGAAGGGGATTAGGGTCCCAACCCCATCAGGTTGTTGAAGTATTTTTTCTGGCCAAAGGTCGGATACTTTTTCGACAGGCCTCGTATAGCGCAAAATTGTGTTAATAATTTGAAAGAAAAATGAATACTACTCCATTCATCATTTTGGTTACATGCCATCTGCCATCGTTTATTCTCTGCATGGATCCCCGTACACTGAAATGAATAAACACTTTCAACTAATATTGCAGGTGTTGGTTTTCTTCTCAGAAAATAAAAATATTATCCTTGAACAAGAAATTAAATTCAGCTCACTGCCAGGGGAGGTACCATAAAAATGCTATCACTAATAAACTAGCTACTAATCAATATTGATGAACAGAGAAGCCTCAGCAATGCAAATGTAACGAAGTAAATCATTTTTATAATGCGGTAATTTTTCATTGATGAAAAATAACTATCTACTTCCCTACTGCTCAACTCAACCCAAACCCAAGGCTGACCTACACCTACCGAGATCGAAAATAAGCCAGTTGACTACTAGATAAAACCCGTCTGACTTCAAGAAAAGTAACAAATGAGAAATAAAAGGAGAACAGGGAAACATCAAGTTTACCACTAGACACATTATGAAGTAATAGTGAAACCATATACCCGCCCCAAACTCCTCAAAAAACTTGTTTTTTCTCAGAAGACAAACCAAATTCCCAGAAAATCACTATTGATTACAGTAACAAAATGCTTGATGAGTCACTTCAATACCTTCTCTAACAAAGCTCTGTGAAAACTTTTACATTAAAATTGTTATACTAGTAAGCTCAGAAAAATTTAATCTTCCTATGATCACACATAAGAACCGCTTCACATTCTTATCAATACATCCTTCCGTGCCTGAAACTCCCCGACATCTCCCTATCACATCCTTGGGTACAAAGCTTCCATTCAGAGATTTCAACAGCTAATTGATATCAACAAGCATATTGTATTTTACCAGATGGTGTGCATTTCACTGTACTTAGAAGCAAAGAGCATATACATAGAAAACTAATTTTATTACCTTGCAAAAATATGTTTGAAAAATATTCAATTATCTCAAATTTAAAGTTAAGCAAATGTACAACAAAGTATTGATCTTCTCACATTTTATGTTTATGATCGTTTGCTCCTCATTTCAAGCTATTGCACTCTTCTTCAAGTCTCCAGTATGAACTTCAAACAAGGGTTGACAACAGCTTGAGCATTTTTAATGGCCTTGAGTCCATCAAATACACACATGCACGACAGAGTGGCAATTAAATTTGTTTAGTCTTCACACGTACAATGCCGTAGAGGGAACATCCAACTGCATCCTATCTATCACTAGCTTTTTTTTTATATTCTCCACAGCTGACAATGCAGTAAATTCAATCCTCATTTCTACTACAATTTTCTCATTTTCATCAACCTCAGATTTATTGTACAAAATTTGTTCTCATCAGATGTATTGGTTACTCTTTCCTAATTTATGCTTTCAAGAAGTTCTTCAACATAATAATTTACAATAGCTAGAAGTGCAGAGTTCCCTTTCAGAATGGTCTTGCCAGCACCAGAATGACTGAACAGTGTATCGAACTTCAGCATCAAAAAAATAGAGAAGTTTTCTTCAGCAAAATTTGAAGCTACAGTATACAAGGTTATTACAATCAGCAATGCATGCTTTATTTGTTATGAGCTATGCACAACAATCATGAAAAATATTTAAACCTATGAATATGCTTAAGAGAATTAGCACACTTTAACTTAGGTAAAGTAATTGATGTACTTCTTTGTTTTTCAGAATGATGAATATTTGTATAAGTCCCCTTAAATGAGTCTCCCACAAGTAGAACAGGATTTGCTAAGCAGAAAGCACTTAGAACCTACCTATATGTAGAACAACACACACAATGCATTCACTAAGTGGCTGTATACACAATGCATACAAATACATTGAGTTAAAAATTGATCAAAAGAAATTGATGGTAATACTAAATACAATTATTGAAAGAAATGTATGTCATAAAAAGTTTCAACTTACTGGGAGGAATATTTGATGTTCCAAAGGCAATCATGATAGATGGACTTTTTCTTGCCTCCCACAATGGTATTATTGAGCATTGCAGCAACCCATTTGGCTTTACTTTTTGAAAGGAACTCCACCCAGCCTTCACTGTATCGTATGATGCGGCGTTGCTTGCGAGATTTGTCCTTGTCTTTCTCCTTTGTGCGTCCATATGACCCTCCACTCACTCCCCCAATATCTGCAACATAGAATTATGATTACAACAGTGAGCAATTGCCAATCAACCATGCACTTTTCATGCAATTCTGCTAAACTTACTCTGTTTAACATGATGTTTTTGAACAATGCATCATAACTATCAAGCCTAATTATTTTATTTGAAGTCAGTATTTATAAATGCGTGAAAGAAATATAACATATTAATTCTTTTCACAGATAAAATTTATTGATCAACTCCAACAATATATTGACAGGACATGAGTTTGCACTTCCAAAATTGGCGTATTAGCCTATCCTGTGAAATAAACTACTAACAAACTAAGGGCACCAACTAGTCAGAATCAAGAAAATGGCCATCACATTTTTTCTATGTGATCTAGATGTATGAAATTTGGCAAACGTTTGTATTTTTAAAAATAAATAGAGGTTGTCTTGTGTACTTTTTTCTTGTCTTGTGTACAAGGAGGTACCGAGACTGGCCCGACGGTGCCAAATTGTGAAAGTTCTTGAACCACTGAATGATAAATACGTATGTCTTCAGAAATAAAGAGTCGGTGAGCAATATCAAGGTAAAATGACATGGCACATGAGCGCTGACACGCCATGCGACCCATCCTTACTTGCCTTAGGTGCTTCAGATGCTTCTAAATTTTTTACTGCTTATTAACTGTGCATTGCTTTACCGAATTAAGCAATAAAAAAAAATCCCCCCTATTTCGTCAATCTGACTAGACTGTGGCCTTGAGATGCTTCAACATTGCTATGATTCGATAAACTCAACTTATCTATGTATATTTACAGGCTTGGAGAGGGTAGAAAAATTTGAAGTGATCAAAAAAATAATGAATGCTAACCACTTCAAATATTTTTAAGCCTGATAAACTAAGTTTCCAGACAAAATCTGATTGGTTAATGATTTCAAAGGGCTTTGGCTGACAAAAATAAATTAAAACTTCTGACAGAAATATTGTGTAAATAAAGAGGTGAGGCTTGCAAAGCTTCATAGGTACCCACTAAAATGAAATAGCCAATTGATTCTTCACTGATGAAGGGGAAAGTCGGTAGGTAAGTTTAATATAACCTTTTACATCAGTTGAGACTTTCCATAAGCAAAGCGTTCTAGTGAAGCTTTTACAGTGTCCCAAAAAAATATACATACTCTTTGACAGCCTTTAACTTGTGTTTGTTTTGATGTTTTTATTAACATCACTATGTGGCTAACAAGTTAAATAAAAAACGACATTAAACTTGATAAAATGAAATGTTACAAAAACTAAATAGCACTCAAAACAAAAAACACAGAGTGAATAAGTAAGAAAATAAATGTACATAAAAATCAAATAAATGTTATTTAGTTTAATTCAACTACAGTAGTGGCCCAACTTTCATGCCTAATTCATGCCAAAAAATTGACATGAAAGTTAAAACCTCCAAATTGGAGGCATTGACCCTAAGGAAAAAATAATAATAAATTCTGGACCTATCCATAAAATACCTTAACCTCCATATAAATAAATACAAAAACCAACAACAAACAAAACCAAATGCATTCTATTATGAAAAACAATTGTACATCAAATAGAATAGAACCACATGTGCATGTGCACACAAAGGCGTTAAGGTTTGTACTGTGATGAAAACACAGTGACGTTACTCAAGATGGCGGAAAAAGTTGCCGCTCAGCTTGCAAGTGGGTTAAATATCAAAGTTGAATAAAGTTATCAGAGTCAAATAAAAGTAATTCAAAAAATCAATTTTAAATTTAAGAAATTATTTGTTATTATTTATTTTGATACGATATATTTTGATACGATAAATATTTACCTTTATATTTTGCTATTTTGATTTTGATAATTTAAAAAAATCAAAGTTATATATAGTGATGTACCGATGTATCGGTATCGGTATTGGCAGTATCGGCCATTTTTAGTGGTATCGGTATCGGCAAAATCCGGCCGATACTTAAACGATACTTTCCAAAAATAAGTATTTTATCATTCAAATGAAGGTCATAAATCATGAAAGTAAAAGTATTTAACCTAATAATACCCGTTGTGTGTTTATTTATATATTTATTTGGTGTCCGCGTTGTGTGAGTTTGCGGTATCATGGATACCGAATTCCTCAGTGTAACATTAAAAGGTGGCGTTTCCATGCATTTAAATATTTGACATTTTATCAGGATAGGTTTTCTTAGGATAGGATAGGTTAGCTTAGATTAGGATAGGCTAGGTTAGCACAGGTTAGGTAATACTGTCAGGATTTTTTCTCGGGTCCGCCTAGCTTAACAATGACATTGACCATGGAATCTCCGTGGGTCCTGCTACTATCTAATAATACCCTTGGTTTATTTGGAGTCCGCTTCTTCCATTTTCTTTGTCACGCTCATGAGGAGAGTTATAGTGATCGTATCTGTGATACGAGTTTCACTAGTGCGTAAGAACAAGAATATTTTTCATCACGAGCGCTGTTAGGATGAATACATTCGTTGGGCATCCTATTTGGAAAATTTGTTCTAGAAAGTTAGTGAGTCCCGTAATTTTTGACGGGCTGTGCGTACTTGTAATTAAATAAAGAGCCTATTCATACCTAGTAAATTAGATAGCTAACTATTGAATTATAGCGTTCAATCAGGCCCGCTAACTGAATTCACTACTTTGAATTCCCGATGAGTCACGGTCATAACTGAAAGCTATGTAAAATGAATAGTTAAACCCTGTAGCTACATAAAATTTTTATACTTTTATGACTAAACCTTTATAGTTTGACCTAATGTCCATATCTTAAAGTATGTGACAGGCTAACAAAAACCAAACCAATTTAATAAAGTGAAGGAGCATTTGAAAGTTTTTGTGAATTTAATATAGAAATTGCAAAAAATTCTATTTTAATTTAGCTTGTAAATCGCCAAATGTTTCGAAGCTAATAATTTATTTTAACTTAGCGTGCATATCACCGTTCATTACGAATATTGCATTTTTCTTCTATGTTAAGATGTTTGAACAATTCACGAACAATTTTATAGTTCAATACATCTGAACGGGTCAGTTGATTGCTTTCATCGCAACTTGATGAATTTAAAAACGAGGAAAATTCCAATGAACTTAATCATATTTACTAGGAATACGTTTCAGAGTCCAGCTCCATCATCAGTTCGTAAAATTAAAATTCGTTACGACTACAATAAAAGAAAAAATAAAATGTTGGATACAGTCATTAAAGAAAATCACAAAAACAAAAAAAAATCAAAACATGTCCCAGAGAAAGTAAAATCGACATGATTTACTTCCAATTTACGATGGGTAGGAACTGTCAGAATTGTTGAGGGCCAGTTTTCGTTTAAAAATATGTAGCGACTCTGAAATTCTGAGGTCACATGTAGTTGAAGCCGAGTCTAAGATTTTGAAGTCCGCAGAGGATATGGGTTTGTTGCATTTTACTGCGTGATTACGTACGAATTGTGCGAATTCATTCCCGGTGCGGAAGCTTCAACCCCAATGTTCAGCCATTCTGATATAAAGGTTGCTTCATTTTTCCGGTACAAGGATACGCTTCCGATGGAGATGCGAACCTCGATCTCTGATTTATTTTCAACAGTTATACAGTTGTGTGCAGTGCACATCATCGTACGTCGGCATGAAGTCACAAAATTTTTACAAAATGGTCGAAGATTGGGGTTGAAGCTTCCGCATGGGGAACTAATTAGCTTACTCCTCACACTCCGCAGTACGTAATCACGCAGTAAAATGCAACTAAATCTTAGATTCGGCTTCAACTGCATGTGACCTCAGAATTTTAGAGTCGCTACATATTTTTAAACGAAAACCGGCCCTCAACAATTCTGATAGTTCCTACCCATAACAAATTGTAACTAAATAGTAATCTTGTCGATTTTAGTTTTTCTGGGACATGTTTTAATTTTATTTTTATTTTCTTAATTTCCTTTAATGACTGTATCCAACATTTTGCTTTAGCTATTATTGCAGACATAATGATTTGTAAATTTACGAACTGATGATGGATCTGGACTCCGAAACGTATTCCTAATAAATATGATCAATTTCCTTGAAATTTTCGTTTTTAAATTCTTCATCTTATAGATGGTTGTGTGTTTGCGGATATGTTCGGTTTCGGGGCTTACCGAATTTTAATATTTTCTTTCGCCAAAGTATGTACTCATATTTGGTGTGAATAACACGAAATAGACAATCCTTTTTTTGAGAAACTATTGTTTTGGTCCACTTTTGGAGCCAGTTGCTATTATAGCTAGTCTAGATTATGTTGCAATACGATTAGAAACACATATCTATTGAATGGATTTCAATTTGTTGTTTTTCTCAACAATATAGTTAACATAGTAGGAGCATTTTATTTTTCACAATCGGAAACTATTTTGTCAATATTTTTGTATTATTAGATATATAAGGAAATAATTTAATTATAACTCCCATGTAGGAGTTATAATGGTTTTATTTTAATACAAGTGTGTACGGCCCGCCAAAAACGGGATTCAATACTTTTCATGAACGAATTTTCAAGATGTAGATGATAAACAAATACAGTATATCGATCCTAACAGTACCCGTGATGAAAAATATTTTTTTACTTGCGCACTGGTGAAACTCGTATCACAGATACGGCCATTATAACTATCCTTATGAGCGTGAGTGACAGAGAAATGGGAGAAACAGACACCAAACAAATAAACCAAGGGCAAGGGTATTATTAGGTAGCAGCATGACCCATGGAAATGCCGAGGGCAATGTCATCGTTAAGCTAGATGGACCCATGGAAAAATTCCGTCAACATTATCTAACTTATGCTATCCTAATTCTAAGTCGTGACTCGCACCGCCGCAAAGCACGTTCACGATGCGAAGGCCTAGCGATCGTCATTACATGGTAGCAACTGCGGTTCTTGTAGACCCTACACCACAAATGCGTTTTCCACTGTTGCCAATACGTAGAACGGAAAGTCGGGTAGGTTTAAAATGTTTATGCCAAACACATATGCACAAGAACACACAAAGCTCTCTTGACTCGGAGTTCCCCTCCGGTGACAAATCACCATTACTCAAAAATGATTACTTCGGGCACAGCTATTCAGCAAATTACTATATTTAATTTAATGTCTTTTAATTATTCAATATGGCCTGAAAGCTGCACAAAAGCGACAGGGTTAGGAAAATGCGCAAATTACGGCGATCACAACAACCTATCTAATACTACTAACCTATCCTTATAAAATTTCAAACATATCAATGCATGTACAGACGATCTTTTAATGTTACACTGAGGAATTCGGTCTCCGTGATACCGCAAACTCAGACATCCTATGTTTCTTAAGAAGCGGACACCGAACTAATACATAAACTAACATACAACGGGTATTCTTAGGTTAGATGTTTGTAAAAGTATCGGTATCGGTAGTAGTATCGGTCAAAGTATCGGTATTTTCAAGTATCGGAGTATCGGTATCGGCCAAAAAATGGGTATCGGTATCGGCCAAAAAAATGGTATCGGTACATCACTAGTTATATACAAATATAAAAGTTTAAATACAGCCCGACACGCAATTTTTTGCCGTGAAAGTGCGATCGGTTACCGTGAAAGTGCGAAATATAGAATATATAGGGTATAGCACGAAACAGAGAACCGCGAAAGTAAATGTCGCAAAAGTAGATGTCGCGAAAGTTGGGGCACTACTGTAGATATCTTTCGCTAACAAAAATCGTTTTTGATCGTTTTGAAAAATCCTTTGTAATATGAAATGAATAATAATTTCCAGAAATCAATTACATTGATTGAAATTGAATTCAACTTGGTAACTTTAGTCAACACATTCTCAAGTGTACACTTTACTTACAGTTCTCCTTCTCAGCATTCTGAAAAAATACTCTTCCAACTTCGCCAAACTTTGAGAAGATTTTGACAATGCCATCGATGGTTAAACCAAAGGGAACGGAAGACAAGTAGACAATGCCTGGGATTCTCTTCTTTACCTTTTTCTCCACATCTACTCCACTTAGTGACTTGCTGTTGTTACAAGCCTCATCAGACAAGACTGCCCTCTCGTCTTCACTTGCCATTTTATTAAATGGTGAATTTACCTGAAAAAGTCACTATTTAACTGTATTTATGCCAAATTACAGAATGCCTTATCCAATATTTTGGAAAATTCAGGGATAATAACCAGATAGGAAAATTCCTGCAAAAAAAGGAAAATGAATCCCAATTTTAGTCAGTAGTTAAATAAATAAAATCGGTATTCTTCATAAATTGTTCACCGACACTGAATAGTTACTCTATAATTTAAGCAGAAACCAACACATTGTCGTTCCTTTGTACACGTGTTAAATTAGACTCCAGCATTGCCTGTGATAAGCAAATTTCAGCAAAGTAGAGGCACTAAATTCATTCTACATTTACTACACATTACAATTTCAAAGAATATCAATAATTAAAATATTCAATATATAATGTTACCAGCCTTCTCTCTAATGTTCTACTCCTTTTCATAGTCTCAAATATTAAATATATTGGTATTTATGACAAACCTGTGAAAACAACAAGTACAGCATTCTTTGTTATTAGCCATTCTAAAATTAAAATGTTTCATAGGAAAATATTCTATTTCTTGCAAGATGTATTTTAATTATTTGGTATTAAAAAATATCATACCACCATTATTTGGTAAGGCTAGAAAATTCCCTTTTTGTGGACAAAATTACAAAATTAACAGAAATAATATTTCCCCTGACAGAATCTCACAATATAGTACAAGTACAATGTATACAATAAAATTATATAATTTAAAATCATAAACCAAGATTAGAAATTACACAGTATAACTGCAAAAAAATTAACTGTAATTTTAGGAAAAATGACAGTACAAGATATTAATAGCATCTGCAACAAAATTTTAAAAGTAAATATACTATTTTGGCTTACTGCCTGGACACTGGATCAGTTTGCCCTTGTGATATGTTCTGCCAACATCATCATTAGGTACTATATTTCATTCTTATTTGTCAACTGACCTTCCCATATTCATTCTTTCTGAGTTAATAATAGAAAGCAAAACAGTGATGCTTATATTCAACAAGGAAATAATAAAGATTTATTGAACAAAACACTGAGCAGAGAGAAATACGTCACTCAAGTAAATTTCATAATATCAGTTTGTTCATCTTTTTCCCCACACTTGAATGTCATTAGAAGTAAAATGAAACAAATGTCTGTATCAGTTGGAATGTTTTCGGAGAGGATTTTGCAAAGCTGGCGAGTCGCAGCTTTTTTGGAGCTTGAGGAGTCAGAATCAAGAAAAAATTACAGACTCTGACTTCTTTGTTAAACAGAGAAAATCAATTTGTGAAAATTGTGAAGACTCTAGAGCTAAACTGCTGTAATATAACACTTCAATACTTGTTTTATGATTCATTCCTTTACAAGTTTTCAAAAGAAACTTTGTATTTACCAATGTTTCAAACCACTACTGTGGTGGATCAGCAATCCATCTACCTCAATATATTGGGATCATCTCCCCCAAATCAACAAATTTTTTAAAAATATTTCTCCAAGTGGTCTAAATTAACAATAAAAATAGCACCCGAGTGAAAATATATTTACAGGATTCCTCGACCAGGGGAATTTGGGGATATGGTGCGATGTCTTCGTGAATGAATTGTTTAAGATTGATGGAAAATATGTTCAAAAACGTAATAAGGCTCAGAGCCACGCTGATCACACATGAAGGGAATAAATGTTGAAACAAACAAAAAACCTCAAATAGCATTTTTTAATCATTCCAAACAACAAAATCCAGACATTTTCCATCAGCCTTACCTATTTCCATTACATGTAATGGCATAAAAATTTTTTAAGATCGATATTTGCTGGCAAAGGCATATTTACACCTGTATCAAAAAATTCTCATTTTTCTGCCTACTTATTTTGTGGTTAATTGAAAATATTGCATTATCAACTAAGAACTCCTATTGATGGTAGGGAAACTTATAAACAAGCTCCAAAAGAACCAACAAAATAAACAGTATCTACTTGTTACCATGAGTCCTGGGTAGAAGAGCACAGCTAAAATTTAAAACTTGAAGGATTTTTGGCAATTTTATATGAATGTGCTCCTCTGAAAAATGTTGGATAAATAAATCAAATAAGACCAAATGCCTTAGTATTAGTATGTCTTACATCATTGCAAGATTCTATTGCAACTAGGTAAATGAAAATGAATAAGGATATGTAAAATTGAATTCAAACACATTCGATTCCCAGAAAAATTTAGAAATTTGCTATAGAAAAAAGTTAGTGAGCAAACATATATATATATATTCTTTTTTTCTACGCAAAATCAAACCCCTTCTACAATTTTCAACGTAAAAGCGTGATTTTTATCTCACTCGATGCTATTTGACAGTGGGAACACCGTAGCAAAGAGAAATTCTATTTGAATTTCAAATTCAATTTTTATTGGGGAAAAACATTTTTTTTTTCACATGTTGGATATGTGTAACTATTATATTTTTCTAGTTCGAAAATCAAAAAAATCCTTCGTTACGGCGTTTCTACAGCCCTTTCGCTTCGAATGAGACCAAAATCACGCTTTTAGGTTGAAAATTGTGGAGTGAGATAGGATTGGCACAACTTTTTTTCCTCGTGTTCAAAAATTAACTTTTTTAACAAACATCAAAAAATTGTATAGAAGCTAATATGTTTGAAATTCAATTTTACATATCTCTATGCATTTTCGTTAACCTAGTTGCGATAGAAATGGGGATAAAAGTCATTAGTAAAATTTGGTAGTCCAAGGGCAGTCCAGGGTAGTAGAACCCCTTAAGGGGGTCTTCCCGTCAAAACTGAGTTTTGATTCGCTTGGTCTGAAATTTGGCCAGTATATGTATTGTGGGAAGAAAAACATTTTATTCAAAGTTTTTTATTTAAGCCTTAGTTTTTCCGCAAAATTTGAAATATTAGTTTTTTCAGTAATTTTTATACATATTTCAAAAATATAGAAGTCAAAAAGTTTTTATGCTAGGGAGGAAACAAAGACAGTTTTGGAATCCTTGGAACATTTATAACAAAAATAAGGTTGGGGGTTTTGTATTCAAATTTTTTTTATTTATATATGCGATATTTTACAATATTTGAAGTAGAACAAATTTTTGGTTTTGAACCGTGATAAAAAAAAAATTAAATGTGCAAATGAAAAAAATAAAACCTTATTTTTGTTTGTAGTGTTCTAAGGATTCTAAAACTATCTTTGTTTTCTTCCTAGCATAAAAACTCAATAACTTGAATTCTTTTGAATTTTGAAAATCAGTGACTTTACAGTATAGGCCAGAAACAAATTTTTTTGTTGAAGTGTAATATAATGTAAAATTTATGTAATTGAATGCTGTTTTCATTTTTATTTTGATAATCTCCATGCATAACATCGTATTTACACTGTGAATTGTAATTTATAGAAGAAAAAAAATTTACATTTTTTTATACTTCATATAATTATGAAATTTTTTTTTTCAGTCTGATTCTTATGAAATTTGACTATTATGTGTAACCTTTGAAAAGAAACACAATTTTTCCATACATTTTTTTATTCAGGCCTTAGTTTTTGACAAAAATTGACAATTGGTTTTTAGTCCACTGGTTATGATATTTCAAAATAGAACTCGAGTTTTTATGCTAGAACAAAAAAACAAAGACAGTTTTAGAATCCTTGGAACATATCAAACAAAAGTACATTTGCAAATTTTCCATTTTTTTTTTTGGTTTTCTTTTTATATGGGGTCAAAAATTCAAGATTTTGGTCCACTTACCCCCCCCACGCCCCTGGGGAGGGATCTATTGTCCATAGCGGCATAAAATTTTAGGACCCAATAGTCCACCACCTAAGGGTCCTTTTCTAACAAAAGCATGAAAAATGACCATCAGAGAGAAATGGGGCCTCAGAGGAACCCTTAACCTAACTCAGTGCATGAGAGCATACAGCAGTCAGGGTCTATACTACGGCTTACAGTTTGTTCTAATTCCCACAAACTGCAGGATGGTTTTGCCAAGTTACTTGCTTGTGAACTTGAAAGCCAACAGCGTTGAGGCTTTTGCAACGGCCTACAATTCCCTCCCAATATTCACACAAAAGAGTTCAGCGCCTTCTTCTTCATTGGGGTGAGGCCTTATTGAGGCCACTTAAAATCTCAGATCTTCACAGCTAGAAGACCGTTGGACCTGAGAACCTTTGGATGAAGCTAGTCCAATGGTGGAGAGTCTTGCACAGTTGAAACTTGACACTGGCAGAGAGCAGCAGCAGCAGCAGCAGCAGCAAGTTTCTGACGTACACATTTTGGCGTATTGGAAGGGAAAAATTTCAGCTTCAACTGTGAAGATTCACAAACTTAATTGCTCATCAAAGTCGTATCTTTTGACAGAAGCTATACTAATAATGTTATCAAATTGAATCGAGTCACTCAGATTAAATTGTGTTATAATATACTATGTTCTATAGGGTGTGTAATCAACCAGTTGAACATAAAAAGCGTGCTCATGCGTATGTGACTCTCCTTTCAACATATACAGGATATCTCCACATCCTAAAACATTTTCTTCGTCAAATGCAACATTCAAGCCATTACACAAGTCCTTAAAACTTTTTACGAGGAGCTATATATTTCTGACACACATAAGAAACGAGAAACTGACTCGGGGCAGTAACAAGTTGTGCACATTGGGGTAGGACCCGTGTTAAATCTATACAGATGTGCCAGGACTCAAACGTGCCCCATTCTAAGTCGACTAACAACTCATTCAAGCCAGCAAGATGGGAGTTCAGCTGAACTTGAACTTGAGGGCCGACAGCGTTGGGGCCTTTGTAACGGCCTATAATTCCCTCCACAATTTTCACACAAAGAGGTCAGCGCCTGGTACCAGACTTGTCCACTAAACTACTCAGGGTCTACCAATCCTTGGCACAAGCTGCCACTGGACGGCATCACTGGGATACCCATTATGTCAAAACACCATCCCCAGGCATATTAGGTCATTACTGACCACTCTACCTGACTGGCTCATTCCAGTCACTGTCTCTTACTCCAGAGTCCAGGCACGCACAAGAAACATTTTCATGGCTTCAATGACACTCAAATTATACTCCTGATCCAACCCAGCAAGACAGCTCATACCGCAATCATCTTCAGCACATCTGGCATACCACTCATTCTCTCCATACTGCTCAAGCACCACATTCATGAAATTTTCTCTCTCTTGCTCATACTTGCTACATTCCAGCACAAAATGCTCAATTGTTTCCTCCACTCCACCAATACACTGCCGACATAATCTGTTATTATTCTCATTCCACCTCCATGTACGTCTGTTGACACTCAATGTCTTACATCTCACAGCAAACAGGAGTTGACTTCCAAAACTACCATCATAGAATATCTCAAACTTAGGTGCTTCTTTTTTCCTATACCAGTCAAGTATAGGCTTCCACATCATGCTAAGCTTCCACTTATTCAATCCATACTCTTTTGTTTGCCTCTCTATCTCTTTCTTCCACCTCTTGCAGTCCCACTCAGGCCCTACATCTCCAGGATTTATTTAACTCCAGGCATTGAGAGGTCTCCCAATTCTAACATGAATAATCTTTTGCATGCTGTTTCCTTGCATGCCCCCAGCACACTTTCTCCCAATAGCTTACACTCAGATTCCATTCAAAAATTTGCTTCACCCATCTGCTATTCTGCATTCTTACCTTATAATTCAGCACTGCTTTTATCATTCTTTCTAAAAATAGGCTCCACCCTAGGTCACCTCTAATGGCTTCTGTAGCTGTCTATTTCGGAGCACCCAATGCTAACCGTCCTACCTTATTTTGTATTACATCCAGCTTTTCAAGATCACTTCCATTCCAGGCAAGAGCACTCATCCCATACATGACACTAGGTACAGCAACATACTTTCACATACCTCTCACACATTCATACTTGTTTGCCCTGTATCTGGCCACACTACTTAACCGTCCACTCCACTGCATAGCTTTTGCCACTTTTTCACCCTTAGTTCAAGTGCACCCATCTTCACTTAGCATACAACCTAGATATTTGTATTCTTTTGTTCTACCTATTCTGATTTCTCCAATATTCCACAGTGTCTCTATCAGTCTCATCACTATTTACAACCATAACCTTACTTTTGTTGGCACCAAAGTTCATCTTGAAATCTGTACTTTATCCATTCACAATGTCAAGCATCCTTTGCAGTTCATGTCCACATTCACTAACCACAACCACATCATCAGCATACAACAAACAGCTCAGTCTCTCATTACCAACTTTCAGTCCTAAGCCACTCCTTCTCAGTCAAACTGCTAATTCTTCTGTGTACAATCCAAACAACAGGGGAGACAGAGTACAGCCCTGTCTCACTCCTCTAACACTCCTCACTTGCCCTGTTTTTAAATTTCCTAACCTGTATATTGCGCTTCTGTTCTCATACAGACTTTGTACAATTGGTCAATGTGAAGTTTCATGCAATCACGGAAATTGATAATGATATTCCGAACAATCACTAAAGGAACCCATTTAAGAACGTTTTTCAAGAACGACATTCTGCTTGCTGATGCGTTATTTTCGAATTATTGAACTTTGAAGTTGGCCGTCGCGCGCCCAAGGAAGCGAGAGTAATTTAATTAAAAACGGAAGCTAACCCCCTATTACAAACGTAAAGAGGTTGGGTCGTGAGGGGTAGCCACAGTTCTTTTAGTGAAAAGTGTAAATAAAGCTTCTAAACCACCCATTAGGGTGACGACCGCAATCTTGTTTACATCGGGTCTAACATGGCGACCACCATGGGCGCCGCCATTTTGGACCCGATGTCAACAAGATTGCGGTCGTCACCCTAATGGGTGGGTTAGAAGCTTTATTTATAATTTTCACTAGAAGAACTGTGCCTCCCCCTCACGACCCAACCTCTATACGTTTGTAATAGCTTCCGTTATTAATTAAATTACGTTTCACGCGCTCGCTTCCTTTGGCGCCAAGGCCAACTTCAAAGTTCAATTATTCAAAAATAACGCATCAGCGAGCAGAATGTCATTCTTGTAAAACGTTCTGAAATGTGTTCCTTTAGTGATTCCTGGGATCGGCATTATTATTTTCCGTGATTGCATGAAACTTCACATTGACCGTACAATTTTTACTATTTTTCTGCTAAACCCAAGTTTTCTCAAAACTTCGAAGAGCCTAACCCGATCCACTGTCATACGCCTTTTCAATATCCAGGAATGCTAAATATACCTTCTTATCATTTTTCCTCATTCGTTCAATTATTTCACTCACTACAAACAGATTATCCTCCCCACGTCTATCTTGCCTAAAACCATTCTGTTCTTCTCCCAGAATTCCTAATTCCTCAACTAAATTTTTCGGTAAATCTGAAGGATATGTCAGTTATCAATTTTGTAAATTTCGATGCCTTAGCATAGTCAATTAGATCAAAATGAACAAGTTTTCTTTTATGCACTTTCCGTCTCAAATGAGTATTTTATTAGTTATAGCGGTAAATGACTTACCGCAACTCCAGTGTTTGAAGCGGCAAGTTATTCAAGGAGCACGTCGGACAGCAATACTGCAATGCGCACTTGCTTCCAGCGCGATCGTCATCAGAGACGAAACCAAACCTACCGCTATACCTCCTTAAATACTCATTTGATGAAAAAAGTGTATGGAAGAAAAGTTGTTTATTTTGATGTTATTACTATGATTCAAACAACAAAAATTCAAAAACCGATCAGTAGCTGTTTATTCGAGCGCATTTGTCATCAAAGACCAAATTGAACTTACCGCTATAAATCGTAAAATACTCATTTGAGACGGAAAGTACATGGAAGAAAACTTATTTATTATGATTCAATTAATTAGGTTCAGGCACCAAAAAGTGGAAAATCGACAACTGACATATCCTTCAGATTTACCAGTTTTTCATTCTCATTCAAAATATCTCAAAAAATCTTACATACAGTATCACCCAGTGTAATTGGTCTGTAATTTTCAAGTTCTTTCATACTCTTATGTCCACCCTTGTGCAACAGAACTACATTACACTTGTTCCAGTCATCCGGTACTCTTTCACTCTTCCATGTCTCATCAAATAAACATTTCAACATACTGACTACACTCTCTCCTCCACATTTATAGAACTCATATGAGATCTTATCAGGGCCACATGCCTTTTCATTTTTTACTATCTACAAAAAACTTACAATCTCTTCACAAGTGATTGTCTTCCACTTGCAGTTCACGTTTATCTATCAGAAAATTTATGAGTTCATCATCTGTAACCTGCTCATTCATTCCACCAATGTCCTCCCAGTATTCTTCAACTGCTTTCACCATTTGCATCCTATCTTGCACACTGCAACCATTGACTACTAATTCAACTTGAACTTCACTACCTCTATCATTACCTAGTATAAACCTACACTAATCTTTTATTCCATCTGGACCTTTCTTAGATTTTCAACTTGGTGTCTCTCCTCTTTACTCTAGCCTCATTGATCATTCTCTTAACTTTCTTCTGCTGGTCCTTGTACTCATTCCATACACTCTGCCATAATAAGTGCCATTCTTCCTTATTCAATCCATGTTCTTTTGTTTGCCTCTCAATCTCTTTTTTCCACCTCTTGCAGTCCCACACCTCCAACATTTATTGAACTCCAGTCATCCACAGGTCTCCCAATTCTAACATGAATTATCTTCTGCATGCTAAGTTTCCTTGCATGCCCCCAACACACTTTCTTCCAATAGCTTACACTCAGATTCCATTCAAAAAATTGCTTTACCCAACTGCTATTCTGCATTCTTTCAATTCTCACCTTATAATTATGCACCGCTTCCATCATTCTTTCCGAAAATGTGTGTGTTACGAATCTCGTGGTCAATTCCCCACAGCACCACAATCAGTCTGAACACAGGTACTATTACTCGGAGTGCGGACACACCGTAAATTGTTATGTTAACACCTGTTCAGACATTTTTGTTAATTAAAGAATTTCAGCTGAACAACTCAAAATATCTCATTTTTAAGATTGGCACTCCTGCCTGTAATCAGTGATGTGCCGGAATTCACACAAGTTTTCCAGTATTTTCAAGATTTTTAGAAATAGCAATTCGAAATGACCTCCCATTCAAGCTGCACGATACCTTCCACACAGATATGTTGGCCGTCACAGTAGGAACACCACAAGGCTCAATCCCACTTGCCACAACCTACATTGTGATGTGTTCCGGCTACAAGGAGGCAACTAAGTCCACCAGCTAGCCATTTTAGAGAACCCATCTAAGACCCTTCCCGAGTTACCCTAACAAAAAGGGTAATTTCTAAACTATGAGACGTACAATCTTGAAATTAATACCAAATGAACCGGTGTGACGAGTACAATTTATTTATGTAATTCAAAAATTTTTTACGTCCCTGTGGGGGGCAGGAAGAGGGCCTCTCGTGGCCCGTCAATGGTCGGCCGATTTTCTCTATAAGCCTCATTTTATTCCACTCATAATTTCTAAACTATTGCACCTAAAAATTTGAAATTAGGTTCATTTTAAGGATCAATTCATTCTCCAAATGTGAGTGTATAATGAAACTGTCATACGCTCCCTGGAGGAATATGAAGAGCAAGTTTCTCCTAGCCTCTGAATGGTCGACCAATTTCTCAAAAGGCTCATTTTATTCCACTCATAATTTCTAAGCTATTGCACCTAAAAATTTGAAATTGGGTTCATTTTGGGCGTCAATTCATTCTCCAAATGTGAGTGTATAATAAAACTGTCATACGCCCCTTGGGGGAATATGAAGAGCAAGTTTCTCCTAGCCTCTGAATGGTCGACCGATTTCTCAAAAGGCTCATTTTATTCCACTCATAATTTCTAAACTATTGCACCTAAAAATTTGAAATTGGGTTCATTTTAAGCGTCAATTCATTTTCCAAATGTGAGTGTATAATAAAACTGTCATACGCCCCTTGGGGGAATATGAAGAGCAAGTTTTTCCTAGCCTCTGAATGGTCGACCGATTTCTCAAAAGGCTCATTTTATTCCACTCATAATTTCTAAACTATTGCACCTAAAAATTTGAAATTGAGTTCATTTCAAGCGTCAATTCATTCTCCAAATGTGAGTGTATAATAAAAATCTCATACGTCCCCTGGGGGATGACAGAGAGCAAGGTTTCTCCAGCTTCTCCTAGCCTGGTAATCCGCGCTGCCGAAGGCCGCGCTCACCTAAGTTATGAAGTGCTGTTTGAATTCTTGTCCATACATAGCCTTGTCGTTCCTACATCGTGGGTCTTCGAATCCCGGAGGTGACGATATTTTTTTTCTCAGTTGTAGAATAATCATTTTCATGTGTCTTTCTCATGTAAACTTTTGTTAGACAATATTATAAGTAGAGCTGTGCAATTGCATAACTTGCATGTATGCTCTCTTAAGAATCTTTTATGCATTGCAAAAAATTATCTTGTGCATGTGCAAAATCTCATATACAATTAATTATCCATGTACACTATAACAGATGTAATATGAAAAGTGCTTTAAGCATATGCACAATATCATTGAATATATCCTGTAAGGCGAGTGCTGTAATTTCATTGTCCTGTTTTTAAGGGAAAACTGTAAATTTGTTACTTACTCCAGAAATTTTGTACATTTATGGGAACTCCTGCATACATACTCTCACTTGCAATCATCATCACAAGTTTTACCCGGTGCACTGTCGTCAGTACCTGATCCCCAGGTTACGTTTTTGACCTGTTCTTCAGATGTTAAATATGGTTCATCAATAAAATACAATAGAGGTGTCCGAACTGAATTTAATGAAGTTTGAAGTATTTCAGGATTGCATAGCGTGATAGTTTTTGTACATCTAGTGATAGTTTTCTTGTTCTCTTCTACACATAGGCCTACCTATACGTACAAAAGTGTTCAAGTGAGAATACAACTGTGAAATTTGTATCAATTTCAGAAGCGAAAAAGAAAAAAGAAAGAGAAAGAAAAAAGTTTATTTCCAAGTTGCCACATGGGAGACACGCCAACATATTGGCTTTTTAGAAATTTCTTAATATAAGACGTCCTAAAACGAAAGTTCCATACGAGGAGCACTAATTGACAAACCATCCGAGGTGTACAAATAGAAAAGCCATACGAGGCCTAATAATAGACTAACTATACGAGGTGTGCTAAGAGACAAACTATCAGCGGTGTACAAATATATAGACCGTACGCAGCGGTCTATCAAAAATCGCTGCGCAGCGATGTGATTCGAACCCGTGACACCTTCAAGGAAGGAAACTGGGTCATGCGATCACCAAAAGTTGGTTTGGTAAGTTGGATTGATAAGTTCTTTCTCATTTTTTAATGAACAGTCAGAGCACAGCAGAGGTAATTATTATTACTTCACTAAATGCATATGTTTGGTTTGACAACAATATGACTTTCAATTCACACGTAGAAACAATGTGCAACAAAATTAACGGAACCTTAATGTTCTTTCATCGCATTAACAACACACTTGACGAAAAATCTAGATTATTAGTGATTCAGTCTTTAGTTTTATCGCGTCTGGACTACTGCAGTCTTGTGTGGGGAGATTTACCTCAATGTCGTCAGGAAAGAGCTGCAATAATGTGTAAACTTCGCCGCCAAAGTAGTATGCAAAGGAAATTTCAATAAATACGATCATGTCACCCCTCTTTTAAAAAACACGACTGGATCCCAGTACCGAACAGATTCATGATCCAAAAAGTTCGGCGGGTGTTCTCCTCTCTGTACCTCCCCCAAAGTAATGCAGAGGTGGTAAAATTTTTTCCATCTAATATCCCAAACGAAAGACCAAACCGGAGGAAAAATATAAAAAGAATAAATGACGAGCTTAAATTACCCCCTCCTCCGAACTCAGATGAAATCGATTGCAAACATCTTCGAGAATGATTTTGAAATAGCGAGACAACGTTAGCGAAAATTTAATTCATTAAAAACTTCGCACAACTCTCTACCTGTATATTGGTGTACACACAAAATGTATTTCCGGGTATGTTTGTCATACAGATATTAAATAAAAATACAGGAAAGAGAAAATAAAGAAATAGATGAGGAAATACTCCTGATTATGGAAAAAACGTTCGTTCTGCTGCATTGAACTGACGGCTGTGGTGCTCATTGTTGTCGATAGAAATAAGTAAGATCAATATTAGAATAACTTAACGAACATAAAATGAAATAATTTATAATTTTCTAACAGAAATTTCAGCAAAATTAAAATTTCTGATAGATGGGAAGTTCACACCGAGATGCTGCAGGCCCTATGACAGAGATGCAAAATGACGTGACACATTTACTCTAAATTCTTTTACAGTTTTAGAGTTTTTGATATGCTGGGGAAGCTTGTTCCACAAAAAAGCTCCAGAAACTGAGAGAATTTTTTGTCCCACGTTCGATGAACGGTACCTGACTAAAACATCGTTCCTCCGGTTTGGTCTTTCGTTTGGGATATTAGATGGAAAAAATTTTACCACCTCTGCATTACTTTGGGGGAGGTACAGAGAGGAGAACACCCGCCGAACTTTTTGGATCATGAATCTGTTCGGTACTGGGATCCAGTCGTGTTTTTTTAAAAGAGGGGTGACATGATCGTATTTATTGAAATTTCCTTTGCATACTACTTTGGCGGCGAAGTTTACACATTATTGCAGCTCTTTCCTGACGACATTGAGGTAAATCTCCCCACACAAGACTGCAGTAGTCCAGACGCGATAAAACTAAAGACTGAATCACTAATAATCTAGATTTTTCGTCAAGTGTGTTGTTAATGCGATGAAAGAACATTAAGGTTCCGGTAATTTTGTTGCACATTGTTTCTACGTGTGAATTGAAAGTCATATTGTTGTCAAACCAAACATATGCATTTAGTGAAGTAATAATAATTACCTCTGCTGTGCTCTGACTGTTCATTAAAAAATGAGAAAGAACTTATCAATCCAACTTACCAAACCAACTTTTGGTGATCGCATGACCCAGTTTCCTTCCTTGAAGGTGTCACGGGTTCGAATCACATCGCTGCGCAGCGATTTTTGATAGACCGCTGCGTACGGTCTATATATTTGTACACCGCTGATAGTTTGTCTCTTAGCACACCTCGTATAGTTAGTCTATTATTAGGCCTCGTATGGCTTTTCTATTTGTACACCTCGGATGGTTTGTCAATTAGTGCTCCTCGTATGGAACTTTCGTTTTAGGACGTCTTATATTAAGAAATTTCTAAAAAGCCAATATGTTGGCGTGTCTCCCATGTGGCAACTTGGAAATAAACTTCTTTCTTTCTCTTTCTTTTTTCTTTTTCGCTTCTGAAATTGATACATATTTCACAGTTGTATTTTCACTTGAACACTTTTGTACGTATAGGTAGGCCTATGTGTAGAAGAGAACAAGAAAACTATCACTAGATGTACAAAAACTATCACGCTATGCAATCCTGAAATACTTCAAACTTCATTAAATTCAGTTCGGACACCTCTATTGTATTTTATTGATGAACCATATTTAACATCTGAAGAACAGGTCAAAAACGTAACCTGGGGATCAGGTACTGACGACAGTGCACCGGGTAAAACTTGTGATGATGATTGCAAGTGAGAGTATTTATGCAGGAGTTCCCATAAATGTACAAAATTTCTGGAGTAAGTAACAAATTTACAGTTTTCCCTTAAAAACAGGACAATGAAATTACAGCACTCGCCTTACAGGATATATTCAATGATATTGTGCATATGCTTAAAGCACTTTTCATATTACATCTGTTATAGTGTACATGGATAATTAATTGCATATGAGATTTTGCACATGCACAAGATAATTTTTTGCAATGCATAAAAGATTCTTAAGAGAGCATACATGCAAGTTATGCAATTGCACAGCTCTACTTATAATATTGTCTAACAAAAGTTTACATGAGCAAGACACATGAAAATGATTATTCTACAACTGAGAAAAAAAATATCGTCACCTCCGGGATTCGAAGACCCACGATGTAGGAACGACAAGGCTATGTATGGACAAGTATTCAAACAGCACTTCATAACTTAGGTGAGCGCGGCCTTCGGCAGCGCGGATTACCAGGCTAGGAGAAGCTGGAGAAACCTTGCTCTCTGTCATCCTCCAGGGGGCGTATGAGATTTTTATTATACACTCACATTTGGAGAATGAATTGACGCTTAAAATGAACTCAATTTCAAATTTTTAGATGCAATAGTTTAGAAATTATGAGTGGAATAAAATGAGCCTTTTGAGAAATCGGTCGACCATTCAGAGGCTAGGAGAAACTTGCTCTTCATATTCCCCCAAGGGGCGTATGACAGTTTTATTATACACTCACATTTGGAGAATGAATTGACGCTTAAAATGAACCCAATTTCAAATTTTTAGGTGCAATAGTTTAGAAATTATGAGTGGAATAAAATGAGCCTTTTGAGAAATCGGTCGACCATTCAGAGGCTAGGAGAAACTTGCTCTTCATATTCCCCCAAGGGGCGTATGACAGTTTTATTTTACTCTCACATTTGGAGAATGAATTGCCGCTTAAAATGAACCCAATTTCAAATTTTTAGGTGCAATAGTTTAGAAATTATGAGTGGAATAAAATGAGCCTTTTGAGAAATCGGTCGACCATTCAGAGGCTAGGAGAAACTTGCTCTTCATATTCCTCCAGGGAGCGTATGACAGTTTTATTATACACTCACATTTGGAGAATGAATTGATGCTTAAAATGAACCTAATTTCAAATTTTTAGGTGCAATAGTTTAGAAATTATGAGTGGAATAATATGAGGCTTATAGAGAAAATCGGCCGACCATTGACGGGCCACGAGAGGCCCTTTTCCTGCCCCCCACTGGGGCGTAAAAAATTTTTGAATTACATAAATAAATTGTACTTGTCACACCCGTTCATTTGGTATTAATTTCAAGATTGTACGTCTTATAGTTTAGAAATTACCCTTTTTGTTAGGGTAACTCTGGAAGGGTCTTAGATGGGTTCTCTAAAATGGCTAGCTGGCACTAAGTCCCCCAAAGGGGAGGGGCACAGAATTCACATAAACACCAGAAACCCAAAAAGGGACGATAACACTTTTAACTAATAATTTAGAACAATTAGAGCATGGCGAAAAAAGGGCTCTTGTCATGCCTTTCTCCGTCTTTAAGTCATTTGGGTTTTAGCCCGCCATTTTAAATGAACCGCTTCTCATTTGACTGTCCTGGAAATTTCCAGAACGAATTCGTGATTTTGAAATGAGCGATATCAGATCAATAACTTAATCATATCAGCAAAGTTAATCGTTAATGTCACTAAATGTCAATTTATGAAGTCGATGATATCTTTATTAAAAATAAGAATAGAAAACTACGATACATACAAACGTTCTAGCTCTGTCCGCGCATGTAAGATTAATTGGCTGGAGTTCTCTGCCCGTTCGTAGATTCTGTCAGCTGGCTGCGCATTCTGGGGTTTTAACCACGGATCTGGGTTTTTTATCTGTCTCCTGGGGTTTACAGTCATGAATTGTGTTGGCAAAACAATTAATTTCAAGGAGCAAAAATGATTGTACTACTTGGTAACCTCGAAAACAATAAAAAAGGGTAAGAAAATTTATTCATTTACGCCCTTTTCGCTGATCTGGGTTTTTTCCTTTAGCGTATGCTGGGGTTTTCTGGTAACATTTTCGTTGGCGTCCCTTGTGGAATACCTCTCGCTTCGCACTATTGCAAGAGCTCTTCCGAGAGCAAGGTGTGACATTTCGTGCTCAGGCGCCCTCCTAATTTCTCTTGTGCCTGCGCCTTAAATGTGTGTTAATCCTTTTTTGAGTTATGATCGAACTTAATAAGAGTAAGGAACTGAAGTGAAAGTGTGCCTTATATCTGTAAGAACGGTAGATAGCCATTCTACTTTGGCGTGTGTCAGGTTTTCAAATGTGTGCTTCGGTAGCTTCAGAATGTTTTCACTGTGCGTTTTGTCTTGTTCAAGTGGTTTTTTATTAATACAGTTCTATCATTTTAATTTTGATTGTGCGTACTGTTATCTTCAATGCGCTTGCGTACTGTAAAACTTCTGTTGTATCGGGAAAAATTATTGGGTTTAGGTTTGCACTCATCAGATCATATCTTGAATGAATGATCAGCCACTCATGAAGTGTATTTTTTAGTTCTCTGTAAGTTTTGACCACTGAGTCTCAAAATCATTTGTATGATCGAAGAAGTGCGTTATTTATTGAAAGGACCGAGATGCTTTAATTTACTGCGTTATGATTGTGTTTGAAGGTCTTGTGCATTTACGAGTCATCTATGTGCAAGTGTCGTGTATTGCTACGCCTCGAGCGCCTTATAAAAAATGGCCGACCTTGAGCCCTTTCGTGTCTTTGTAAAGTTGAGCCTAGTCTGGTTTGTAAATCTCGTGTGCGTTTGATAACAATTTAATGTGATTTCTTTTACTTCACAGGCAATGTAAAACATGAAAATTAGGTTATGGTCTGTGTCGTAGCGGAGGTCTCTCACATAAAGATGTGAGTATTTTGAAGTGTAAAGACGTACCACCCTGTTTCCGTCGTGTCGAGTAATACTCACCGTTTACCTCTGTTGTACCTGCAGCTAAGCTCTAGTAATAAAATCGGAGACGTTTAGAAACTTCTTATTTAATTTCACATTCTTTCTCGCAGTGCTTCTTATTTTTCTTAAAATCTGCGTCGTTTTCGAAACTGTTTGTATCGCAGAGGCATTGATCGCCTTTGTGATCGTAATATCTAGGTTAATGCAAAGAATGTTCTTTCCTTGTGCCGCCGAGCTAATTTAGTTGTAAACTTGAATACTTTCTTTGTGCCTTCAAGCTGATTTATTCATAGAACTAAATAACCCTTGTTTTTGCAGTGACGTATTCACCCGCGCCCAATACATGCTCCTTCTTCTGCCGGTGTTTTTCTCTCCCGGGAAACTTCGGGGAGTAAAGGCGCGACAGTCAATCTTTATGGAGTGGCATACTCCCGAGACCTCTGCTGACACACAGCTGCATCGCTCCTAAACGAAGTAAGTGCCATTAGACTTCGCGGCGAAGGGGCCTTTATTAAAAAATGCAGTCGGATAGACCTCGGCAGGACTCAAGAGTCGTGCGGCTTGATCGCATGACTTGTCTTCAGGAAATGATTAAACTAAAAATGTCAAGCGCCAGAAGGGAAGCCTGGACTGAAGAAGAATGGAACCAAGAATCCCTCGAGTGTCTTCACCAATTTCAAGATTGGCGAGGACTCGTAGAAAACGAGTTAGAATATCTAAG
Organism: Morinoia aosen; assembly: GCA_030386875.1. Taxonomy (NCBI): domain Eukaryota; kingdom Metazoa; phylum Arthropoda; class Malacostraca; order Amphipoda; family Talitridae; genus Morinoia; species Morinoia aosen. The sequence continues at coordinate 20,116,393 of CM059577.1, read as the reverse complement.
AAAAATTGGAGCCGGACAAGACGCTAAAAATCTCATGGTTGGCTACCGGAAATTAAAGAGGCAGGTAAAGTGCTTTCTCAACCCTCGTGTGAACGACCTTTCCAGCGAGAGCTCCACGTCAACTCACTCAAGAAAGGACGGTCGAGGATCGGGGCCAAAGCGAAGCATCTCCTCTAGAGCTGTGTCCGTGGCGGAGTCCACGAGGCTGGTGGACTTGGAAAGTTCTATAAGGAGGATCAACATTGAGCACCAAGCATGAGTTGCGGCGCTCAGGTCGCAGTGTGAGCTCGCTGTGGAGCTTGCTGAAGTAGAAGCAGAGGCAGAGAAAAGTAAAATCTCACTTGAAATAGACGAGATCAACAACAGAGGTCTCTCCAGCCCAGGCGGTTCGATCGGCGCAGTCAGCGAAACGGAAAAATCTAGGCACACCGAAGAATGGGTCTCGCAGAACCACGGCAGTGTGTTTTGTTGCGCCCCTCCACCTAACCTTTGTGACTCTCAGGCACAGCAGCGGGACGCTGCCCAGTTTCAAGATCGAAGGCGAAATAAGGCCTCCAAAATGCGTCAAAATGCCCCGTGCCCATCGATGAGCTCCGACTCTAGTTTTTTGAGTCGTTCTGAGGTACGTCCCCCACCGAACCTGGAGAGTAGAGGAATTTACAATGCTGGATTTCGGAGTTCTCGCCCGCGGAGAGTACGGGAATCAAGACCCACTCGAGCCGCTGACAACAATCAAGGGAACTCTACCAATTACAACCCTCAAGACCCGCTTGTGTGCTACCTAGAAAAACCATTGGCCAGCAGTGACTACTGCGTGGGAAATGAACTTAGGCTCGACGCCGCTTCAAGGCATCTAGTTTTAATGGAACTAAAAAAGTCACCTCCCAACCCTTTCCGAGGCGAGCCTAAACGTTATCATACTTGGTTCGCTGAGCTTCGCAACGACTTAAAGAACCTTTCTTTAAATCCGAGCGACGTAGTCGGCATCCTAGAAGCGCGCACATCTGGGGAGCCTCGCGACACAATTGTCGGATTGAGGACTTCATTCGGAAGTGATCCGAAGCGAACTTTGGACGAAATCGTCTCTCAACTAAGAGAACGATATGGCTCGTCGGAGTAAATCACGGCGGAGTTCAAGAAGATGATCGAGAGATTCGACCAAATAAAAACGACTGAATTTGATCCCAAAACCGCTCAATCGCTGCAAAAGTTGGGCGACCTGTGCTACAGCATCCAGGGGCAGATGAGGGAGGTGAGAGACTTGGAATACTACAATTACGCTCTGGGCCTCGAACCAATTTATGAGAAGCTCCCGGATTTTATTAAATTCCGGTGGAATAAATCCAAGCTCAGCTACCAGAAATCTCATAAGCGCCATCCTCCTTTAGAGGAATTCTGCAGGTTCTTGCGCGAGAATGCTCAGCGCACGTACTCGGGAGTTCTCACCAAGTTGGACAACGACCAGCATACTGAACCTAAGGGCAAGTCCAGCAAGCGTGCCACCGTGCTTGCTGTTGAATCCTCGCAGGTGGAAAACACGAGAACCGAATGCCCCTTACACCATACCTCCGGGCATTCTCTGGCGTCTTGCAATAGATTTTCTTGTTTGGATGCTGCGGATCGTAAGGGTATCGTTGTGGAGTGCGGGACGTGTTTCCGATGTTTCGGAGCGCACCGTATAGCTCAATGCACCACAGATCAGAGGTGCGAAACCTGTGGTTCCAGCTCTCATCACACGCTGCTTCATTCAGACGGGTCTGAGGGGCAGAGGCGCAGTCACTCAGAAAATTTCGGCGTACGGGGAAGAGGTTTTGCTTCGAGGGGAGGACCAGCGCCTCGAGGACGCTGGTCCCGCAGGTCTCCGCCTCTCAACGAGAGACGAAACGCTCCAGAAATGGGAAACCTGTATACGGAAAAGTGACAACCATCGGAAAACAGAAGCTGCTCTAAGATGGTCTTGGCGGACGTGACGGCGCCCGGAAGAAGCAGTAAAACTCTCCGCTCTTACGTCATCCTGGATGACCAAAGTACTAACTCTTTCGCCACATCTTCTTTGTTAGATTTCTTTGCATTACCTCACAAAAAGGAAACGTATTCCATCACCACGATTTCAAGTTCTAAAATTAAATCCTACGGTCGGACTACGGAGGGCTTTCGAGTAAAGGGCGTAAACCGCTCTGAGTCTTATGCTCTTCCCCCGCTATTCGAGCACGACGGCATTCCTCATAATAAGTACGACGTGGCAACGAGAGAAGACGTCTTGAAGAACCCCGACATTGCTCATCTTGCATCAGAATTTCTCCCTCTGGACTACAATGCTCCCGTGAGTCTGTTGCTGGGTCGAGACGCAGAGGAAGTATTGGTTGCAGAACTAATCCACCGGAAGCCCCCTGTCTACAAAACACCTTTGGGATGGGCTGTTGTTGGAAGAATCAACCCTTCAGAGCCTCACCCGTCGAACAAGCAGATGAGTGTGTATAAAACTCAAGTCGAAGATCACTTTTCGGCTCAGCCTTGTTTCGGTCCTCTAGCTCCAGTTTTCGACACCAGAATGGACGACGAGAGTCCTGGACCGTCCGTTGAGGACAGTAAATTTTTGTCGCTGATTGACGAGAATATAGTTGTAAATGCTGAGGGGCATCTAGAAACTCCGCTGCCATTCATAGATCGCATGTCTAAGCTTCCAGACAACACGAAGGCCGTCTATCGCCGCTCCAGAAACACTTTGACGCGGTTAGTCAAGGACCCCGCCAAATTACAGCAGTGTTTGAAGATAGTCCAAGACTACGTGGATAGTGGACACGTAGAGGTAGTTCCTTCCCAAGAACTTCAACCGGCTGAAGGACACTTTTGGTACCTCCCGGTTTTTCCCGTTACACATCCCAAGAAAAAGAAGGTGCGCATCGTCTTCGACTCTGCGGCGCAGTATTTCGGACGCAACTTGAACGGAACCTTGCTTCAGGGGCCAGATGCCAACAATAGTCTTCGTGGAGTGCTCCTTAGGTTTCGAGAGAACAAGGTCGGTTTCGTTGCCGACGTGGAAAAGATGTTCCACGTTTTCTATGTCCGTCCCTCCGACCGAAATTTTCTCAGGTTCTTCTGGTTCAAGGACAATGATCCTTGCCAAGCACTTGTCTCGTACCGAGCAAGAGTGCACGTCTTCGGAAATCGATCAAGTCCGGCTGTCGCAACTCACTGTCTGCGCCACGCCATTAGGGAAGCCTCAAGAGAGGAGAGAGAAAACGGAGACAGACTTGCCTGGAAGGCTCTGAGCTACGTCGAGCGCGGATTTTACGTTGACGACGGACTGGGATCCGCAGGTTCAGCTCAAGAGGCCGTCGACATTCTAGTCAAGACTCGAGAGTACCTGGAGACGTTCAAGGTTCGTCTTCACAAAATCTCTTCTAGTCATCAACAGGTTTTGAACGCATTCCCGGAATCGGAACGCGAGGAAGGAAAGGTGGAGTTTTGTGAGGATGGTTGTAGTCAGCGCACCCTGGGAGTGACGTGGAATACTACGACCGACCGGTTTGACGTACACACCGAGGTGGTGGACCGCCCGTTCACGAAACGTGGTTTGTTAGCCACCGTCAATTCAATCTTCGATCCAATCGGCTTAGCTAGCCCAGTCGTATTGGGAGGCCGACTGATCATGCGCACCTTGATCCCTCCCGTAAAAACAAGACCCAGAAAATTTGGCAAAGTTGGGGTGGGACGATCCTCTTCCCGTCGCTCATCTTGCGACGTGGGAATCGTGGAAAGAGTCGTTGCGAGGACTCTCCGACCTGTCGTTGGACAGGTGCCTCATTCCTGGAGACTTCGGGGAGGTTCATTCACGAAGTTTGCATTCCTTTGCCGACGCCTCTGAACAAGCCATAGGACATGTCACCTACTTACGATCAGTCGATGTGAGTGGACGAGTACACGTGTCTTTTGTAAGCGCTGACAGCAAAGTGGCTCCCAGAGCTGCTACAAGCATACCACGTTTGGAACTCTGCGCGGCCGTCGAGTGCAGCGAGGCCTCCAGAAGAATATGCGAAGAGATGAGCGTCGAGATCAACGACGTAGTGATGTACTCAGACAGCACGGTAGTGCTGGGCTACCTCAACAACGAAACTAAAAGATTTTCAAAGTATGTGACTAGAAGAATTGAAGCGGCTACGAAGGTTCGTCCCAAGGAACTCTGGCGGTACGTAGCCACTGAGTGCAACCCGGCGGATATGGCCTCTCATCCCACAAGCGCAGAGAACCTGAAGAGGAGACGCTGGTTGACGGGCCCTTCCTTTCTGTGGGAAGATCATCTGCCTGACGAGCAAGAAGGCGCAGATATCTCGCTTTCCGTGAGTTTGCCCGAGGAGAAACTCGTCCAGGAATGCTCGAATTTCGTCACCTCCCTTCAGACCCCAGACCTTCAGCGTGAAGTTCCTGCCTACTTAACTGGTGACTTTGTCTCTGTTCGTAGAGCATCAAGACTGGCGACGAACTTCTATTTCAAATGGAAGGACCGAACTCAGCAAAGAAAAGGAGTGGCTCTGGCCATCAGACCCTTGGAATCACTAAACTTCGGGGGTGAGAAGTTAGCCATCTCTGACGTTCAACACGGAACCTTTCAAGCCGTGATCAGTAATCTCAAGAAAGAAAAGGACATTCCTCTGCGCCACCCTTTGTCTTCTTTGAGCCCCTTTATTGATGCTGACGGTCTGTTGCGAGTAGGCGGACGCCTCAGGCGCGTCAACTTGCCCGGGTGTATAAAGCACCCCATTGTGCTTCCCGAAGACCACCCGCTCACCTCTAGCATTGTGTCTCATTATCACAAACTCTCCGGGCATCAAGGTGCTCACATTTCTCATGGAGCCGTAAGAGATGCAGGCTATCATATAGTGCACGGAAAGAAGGTCATCCGTAAGTTCGTAAATGACTGCGTCGTCTGCAGAAAATTGAGAAGGAGACCCGAAGAGCAGAAAATGAGTGACCTACCGGAGGACCGACTTGCTTGCACCGCTCCCTTTACGAACACAGGTTTGAACGTGGCAGGCCCGTGGCAGGTCGTCGAGGGAATCTCTACGAGAAGCAATAAGAGGACTTCTAAGGTATGGGCCTTGGTGTTGACCTGTCTAACCTCTAGAACGGTGCATGTGGAACCGCTGCCTGCCATGGACACTTCTAGCTTTCGAAACGCTCTAAGGCGATTCATGTGCGTTCGTGGATCGTGCAAAATCATAAGGAGCGACCGCGGTTCTAATTTCGTCGGCAGCTATAACCAGGACCTCGACATGAGGTCACTCTCCAAGACGCTGCAGGACTTCGATGTGCAGTGGATCTTTAATCCCCCTCACGCACCCCATTTTGGTGGAGTTTGGGAACGTGAAGTGGGAGCTATAAAGAAGGCCATGTTGTTCTCGCTTTCCCAGTGCGGCATGCGAACACCTAGTAGAGATGAGCTCTACACCTTTTTTCAAGAAGCAGCATCAATCGTCAACAACACGCCATTATGGTCCCTATCGAGCGACCCTAATGATCCACAACCCCTGACTCCAAACATGCTCCTAACGTTGAAAGAAGCGGGCGACAACCCACCTCTCTGCGACACCTCCCCTGAGGACCTCATAGCCTACGGAAAGAAGCGCTGGCGTAGAGTAAACCATCAGGCAGAGGTCTTCTGGCAGAAGTGGAAAAGCGACTACATACAGGAGCTTCAATCGCGCTCCAAGTGGACGAAGAGGACAACCAACTTGAGCCCTGGAGACATCGTCATGCTCGTCGAGCCTGCTCCGAGAAATAAATGGGCGATGGGTAGGGTAGTCAGGGTAAAGAAGAGCGGGGACGGTCTAGTACGTTCCGTAGTGGTATCTCGGGCCGCTGCTGCGGGAGGCACGATAGCGTGCGAACGTCCGATATGCAAGGTAGTAAGTTTAGGTCTCCGAGGAGACAAATAGACCTCATAGTGTTAGATTCTTGAATCAATTTGATTAGTGTACTCTATCTATCGTGCCCGTCGCAACTGTGACGCGTCCTTCCAGTCTCCCTGTCAAGCTTACCTATTGTTAATAAACTTATTTCAAGCGGTCGGCGGAAGGTGTCTCACTGCTGCCGATGGGGGGAGGTGAAGAGCTGCAGACTTCTCCTTCCTTTCCCGGTAGTGGTGTGATGCGTGAAGCACGTTCGTTTTTCCTCTCCTATCTATCTCTCACTAAGTCAGTTTGCGGTTTGACTACTATAGAATATTAGATTTGAATACTGACGGGGTTCGCCTCTAATTTTGTTGTATTATTCGCTCGTAACGTTCCTAACACTAGTCACGTGCGTTGTTCTTGTGTCTATCGGACTAAGGAAGAATGATCTCTATCTAGGTTTAAGAAATTTCGTATTGTAACGGATTGATGTATGGTCTTTTAGTATAAGCGTAATGTTACTGATTATCGTGTACCAAGCTAAGGTACTCTTTATGTGCTCTCTTCAAGCCGTCGCAAGGATGTTTGCTTGTGTATTTTTTCAAAATAGGGGGGAGTGTCATGCCTTTCTCCGTCTTTAAGTCATTTGGGTTTTAGCCCGCCATTTTAAATGAACCGCTTCTCATTTGACTGTCCTGGAAATTTCCAGAACGAATTCGTGATTTTGAAATGAGCGATATCAGGTCAATAACTTAATTATATCAGCAAAGTTAATCGTTAATGTCACTAAATGTCGATTTATGAAGTCGATAATATCTTTATTAAAAATAAGAATAGAAAACTACGATACATATTCAAACGTTCTAGCTCTGTCCGCGCATGTAAGATTAATTGGCTGGAGTTCTCTGCCCGTTCGTAGATTCTGTCAGCTGGCTGCGCATTCTGGGGTTTTAACCGCGGATCTGGGTTTTTTATCTGTCTCCTGGGGTTTACAGTCATGAATTGTGTTGGCAAAACAATTAATTTCAAGGAGCAAAAATGATTGTACTACTTGGTAACCTCGAAAACAATAAAAAAGGGTAAGAAAATTCATTCATTTACGCCTTTTTCGCTGATCTGGGTTTTTTCCTTTAGCGTATGCTGGGGTTTTCTGGTAACATTTTCGTTGGCGTCCCTTGTGGAATACCTCTCGCTTCGCACTATTGCAAGAGCTCTTCCGAGAGCAAGGTGTGACATTTCGTGCTCAGGCGCCCTCCTAATTTCTCTTGTGCCTGCGCCTTAAATGTGTGTTAATCCTTTTTTAAGTGATGATCGAACTTAATAAGAGTAAGGAACTGAAGTGAAAGTGTGCCTTATATCTGTAAGAACGGTAGATAGCCATTCTACCTTTGCGTGTGTCAGGTTTTCAAATGTGTGCTTCGGTAGCTTCAGAATGTTTTCACTGTGTGTTTTGTCTTGTTCAAGTGATTTTTTATTAATACAGTTCTATCATTTTAATTTTGATTGTGCGTACTGTTATCTTCAATGCGCTTGCGTACTGTAAAACTTCTGTTGTATCGGGAAAAATTATTGGGTTTAGGTTTGCACTCATCAGATCATATCTTGAATGAATGATCAGCCACTCATGAAGTGTATTTTTTAGTTCTCTGTAAGTTTTGACCACTGAGTCTCAAAATCATTTGTATGATCGAAGAAGTGTGTTATTTATTGAAAGGACCGAGATGCTTTAATTTACTGCGTTATGATTGTGTGTGAAGGTCTTGTGCATTTACGAGTCATCTATGTGCAAGTGTCGTGTATTGCTACGCCTCGAGCGCCTTATAAAAAATGGCCGACCTTGAGCCCTTTCGTGTCTTTGTAAAGTTGAGCCTAGTCTGGTTTGTAAATCTCGTGTGCGTTTGATAACAATTTAATGTGATTTCTTTTACTTCACAGGCAATGTAAAACATGAAAATTAGGTTAGGGTCTGTGTCGTAGCGGAGGTCTCGCATATAAAGATGTGAGTATTTTGAAGTGTAAAGACGTACCACCCTGTTTCCGTCGTGTCGAGTAATACTCACCGTTTACCTCTGTTGTACCTGCAGCTAAGCTCTAGTAATAAAATCGGAGACGTTTAGAAACTTCTTATTTAATTTCACATTCTTTCTCGCAGTGCTTCTTATTTTTCTTAAAATCTGCGTCGTTTTCGAAACTGTTTATATCGCAGAGGCATTGATCGCCTTTGTGATCATAATATCTAGGTTAATGCAAAGAATGTTCTTTCCTTGTGCCGCCGAGCTAATTTAGTTGTAAACTTGAATACTTTCTTTGTGCCTTCAAGCTGATTTATTTATAGAACTAAATAACCCTTGTTTTTGCAGTGACGTATTCACCCGCGCCCAATACATGCTCCTTCTTCTGCCGGTGTTTTTCTCTCCCGGGAAACTTCAGGGAGTAAGGGCGCGACAGCTCTCACCTTTCGAAAATTTCTTTGTTCAGATGAACACATTCTTCATTGTAGCCGGCTGTCCAAGAACACAAGGTTCCAAGGTAGCGGGGAAGATGACCGGTGACCAGCGAGGCACAAAGTTGCGTGCACCCGTGGCCGCGGTTAGAAGTCGTCTGACCGCTCTGACGTGGCAGTCGGAAAGACTGCACACATCGGATTTCCTCCGAATCCATTACATTGGCTTCGAACTCGGAAGAAAAGTGCAAGCGCATTCTTAGTAGTGAGGAAATACGCTTGCCACCGAAGTTGTGAGGAACTCCCACCATTGCTCTGTTGTTCGCTTATTATTCGTTTCATAGCCTTTTGAGTCTATTGACTTGACAGCAGCCTATAAGACCCCTTACTGCGGAAGGCCATTAATAATGCCTTACTAAGCCCTCAGAGGATCTCGGCTTAGAGCAACGGCTAGAGTTTCCACACAATCCCGGCAAACAAAAAAACGGAGTTTTCATTTTGAAAGTTTTGTTACATAGATATTAATACACAAAATATTTTATTATATTCATAATACTTTCCAGAGGAAATATGGTCAGTACTATCACATTATTTATGCGCATACATTTATTATAATAAGACAAAAGAAGGAAGGGTAATCATAGATGACCTCTCCTGATTAAGTCAGCAAGTTTGCTACGCTGCGGGCGAGCCGCCTGCAGTGTATGACGGGCAGCTGCCTCTGTTCAAATTCTTCGGAAGATTCCGAAGAATCGTTTTCAGGAGAAGATTGCTGATTTCCTGGGAGTTCGATAGATAGAGAACTACCCTCATTAGGAATTTTAAGGAAATCACACACTGCAAGGTATTCGAAGTTTTAATTTGGCAACGCAACAGATAACAAAAACATAGAATTTTAACAAAGGTTGAGGCAAGAATGGAATTTTATTCCGTTCAGAAATCGGTTGGTAAGCCTTTGCTTCCTCCTAGTTTGTGAGTGTTCAGCTGGGGCACACAGGAAACAGCGCAGCCTATAAAGAATAGGAAAAATTTTTTTGAGACTACATCAAAAGCGACTATGAAGATTATGAAGATGATCTAGACAAATTAAAGCAAAGAAGGGATAGGAATTATCAACAAAATATTAAGCTTCAAATTCATGGTCAAAAGAAATGATTGAATAGGAACGTATTTGGGTATTTATGAAAGACCTAGTAATCCTACACTAGAGCACAATATAGGTTAAACAACACCGGCACAGTATCTGGGTTCTACATAGACACAACACAGTAATAGTGCTGACATAAATAGACAAATGCAATGACACATCACATTAGGTTGTGGAAGGGTGCTAAGTTTTCTGTAGCACCTCCCTCGAGTCTATCATGGGGTTTAAGGCCCGGTAAGGGATAGTAACAAATCGGTCGGAGAAATGGGTTTATTGTTTAGTTTACTGAGGCCAGTAACCTCAAGAAGTAATGAGAACATAAAATAGTGTGACTAAAATAGTGTAAACGTAAGGGGGTAGCTGTGATCTGACGAAGAACAAAAGGGGTTAATATAATATAAAATAATGCAAGCATGAACTAACAAAAAATTTACGGTTACATAAGAAAATGAATGAAAAGAATTAATTTCATTCGCCAGAAATAATAATTGGTTTTATTGAATGCAGGACAGGGTCCATCCGCCTGCTAAAGCAGAAATGACTATCGTACGCGGGCTACTTCACGAAATACGACTTATTAACCGACCTTTGTGACATTGGAAACACATTACCTATTATTTATTCTTCAACAACTAACTATTGTGATCTATCAAATGATAACAATTAATCAATGGCTAATTAGATTCGAGTTTTAATAACTAGTTACATGATGTTCTCCTCTAATTACAACCTACAAAAATCTAAATGCTTGTGACATTACAATAATTATCATTGGGGCCCTTCTAAATGTCCGCCGAATCAATCGCCGGTCACTTGCCGTGCGTCAGGTAACTATTCACTTCAACACAAACTATATCAATAGCATGATGGTCTAGAATACAATTCATTTTACTCGACTTGTGCGCTTTTTACACATGAAAACATTTAACACAATCACATTGTACACAAAAGCACATTTTACCAAAAGTAGACACTCACCCCAGACGGTTTTATGGAGGACACGGTACAACTACATCGTGCTGGTGGTTGTTGGGAAATGGGCTGGTGTCCACCACTTGACGATCGACCTTGGCAAAATGTCGCCATAAAGCCTTTAGTATTTCGATGCGTGATTTAAGATCCATCGGTGCTGTTGGCACAAATCACCATCGAGAGGTCGAAACTGAGGAACAGGAACCGAACGGAGAATGATCAGCCCTTCGGTGAGCAGAATACCGAGTGCAAAGAGGACCGCACAGGAGCATGGGTCGACCAAGCCTTCCAGCATCACGTCATTGAACCCGCAGGGGGCACAGCGGCGGTTGCGAATGCTTCGCCCCGTGACACCGATCTCGCACCTCCGATGAATCCCTCCGCACCAGCATTCCAGCCCCGGGCCTCCACCGGCTCACCCGCCGTGGTCTTTGAAACGAAGCCACCAGTGATCGACGGAGCTATGAGGCTCTCAATGATCGAAGATTTAAAAAGGGCGCCCAGCCAACCCTACGCGGGAGAGGCTCACCTGTTCCACAGATGGTTCGATGCCATCAAGAGAAGGATGGAGAGGCTTGCCGTGGAGCCCATCGACGCCATCGAGATCCTCACGAACCACACCTGCGGCGAGCCAAGGAGCCTCATTGACGACACCCTGGCAGCTACCTACCTGGACACAGCGGCCCTGCTCACCCTCATCGTCGAACAATTGAAGACTCGCTTCGCCTCTGACGACAAGGTAGCCGATAGCCTGCTCGAACGCCTCGCGCTAACGTCAGACATAAAGGGGACAAAGGGCAACCGCACGGTCGGTCTCAAGCTGCGGAAGTTCAGCGACGCCTGTCTAGCGATTCATCACACAATGCAGCACAACAAAGGCCTCGCCTTCCTGAACACCGACGTAGGGCTGTCCCCCATTGTCGAGAGACTACCCTTCTTCGTTCTGGACGCATGGAGAAGCGAACGAACTAGGCACAGAAGACTATCTGGATCGCTACCTGATTTCGCGAGGTTCTGCGATTTCATCAAAACGCTGTCAGATACCCAATGCGACAGTTTTGGAGCATCAAACCTCAACTGGGTGAGCGCCCGACGCGACGCCGCGGCACCCGCTCGTCCCAATTCAAAAGCCCCGCGAGTGCTCTACACGTCCTCGGAGAATCAAACCGGCAGCTGTGTTCTCCACCACAGCGCTCAGCACGCGACAAACTCGTGCCAAGCGGTAAGAAAGATGGAATTTCAGAAGAAGAAGGACTTCATACGCGAGCACAAACTGTGCTACCGCTGTTTGTGCCCTCACTGGGCAAAGCACTGCCAAGAAGTCGTGAAGTGCGATGATTGCGGAGCTGACAACCACAGCACGACGGCCCATTTCAATCGAACGAAGACCGAGAACCACGGTGTAGCTATCAGCAGGGCACGCCCCAAGCGGGACACAAGCGTCGAACAGGCCCTGAGCGAGGTCAGAGAGAACCCGAAAGCCAGGGCATTGAATTCTCGTTCGGCCACGACCGGAGGCAGAGCATGCAGCAAAACCGTCCTGGCCGACGTTTTCGACGAAAGATCGGGCCGGTCGTGTCGCGTCTACGCCATTATCGACGAGCAAAGTACGACGTCCTTCTGTTCCTCTAAGCTACTGGACACTCTTCAGGTGACGGGCCCCAAGTCCTACTACACACTGGAGACCTTGTCCGATCAATCGGTCGTTCGACAAGGCAGATGCGTGTCCGGATTGAAGATCAATGGAGTTTCCGAAAGCAAGGCTTTCGAGCTCCCACCAATGTACGAGTGCGACCTCATTCCCGACACCAAAGGGGAAGTGGCGACTAGGGAACGTGTGGAAAGGACCCCGGAAATAGCCCACTTCGCCCCCCACTTCCTCACCCTCGACGACAAGGCAGAAGTTGCCGTGCTTCTCGGGACAGACAGTGGGGACATACTGTACAGCCACGCTGACCAACGTCGTCAGAGTGCCCCATTTGTTCACCACACCGCCTTGGGCTGGGCCGTGGTCGGCAAAGTGAGCGACAGCGTCGGGCCCTCACTCGGACGAAGATGTACAATCTTAAAGATAACAGCTGAAACCGTTCACGAACATCTCAGCGCCAGGATGTGTTTCGGGCCGTCCCCCGAAAAGAACATGTTCGTCCAACAACCCGACGACGAGATGCCCGGTCTGTCTCACGACGACCGCAAGTTCTTGAAAGCGATGGAGGAAATAAAGGTAAACGACGAAGGCCACCTCGAAGCGCCACTGCCGCTGAGATCGCTCGACGCGGCGCTGCCCGACAACAGAGTGGCGGTGTTTCGTCGTCAAGAGAACACGCTGAAGAGACTAACAAGGGAGCCGGCGAAGTTACAGCAGTGTCTAGATGCCATGAAGAAAAATCTCGACATGCGACACGTTGAGCAGATACCGGCGATCGAAAGGAACCGACCGTGCGGTCTCACATGGTACATCCCCATCTTCCCGGTAGTCCAAGAAAAGAAGTCCAAGGTGAGGCTCGTCTTCGACAGCGCTGCCAAGTATCAAGGGACTAGCCTCAACACGTGCCTGCTGTCGGGACCAGACTACAACAATCGTCTGCGGGATGTGCTAACGAGATTTCGGGAGCACAAGATCGCCTTCGTAGCTGACGTCGAGAGCATGTTCCACGCCTTCCACGTACCGCCGGATCACAAGAACCTAATGAGATTCTACTGGTGGGCCGACAACGACCCCCAGAAGTCCCTCGTGCCGCATCGAGCGCGCGTGCACGTATTCGGTAATACCAGCAGCCCCGCCGTAGCCACGATGTGCCTCCACCGCGCCGCCCAGGGAACTGCCAGCGAAACGCGGCCCGAAGATGCAGAACACCTCGAAGCGGCGCAAGATTATGTAACGTCGCATTTCTACTGCGACGACGGACTTGGAACTGCGCCAGACCCCGCCAAAGCTATCGGAATCTTTCGAACGGCCAAATATCTCCTGTCACGGTACCACATCAGACTGCACAAGATCATGTCTAACTCCATGGAGGTCCTCAAGGCCTTCCCCACGAGCGAGAGAGCGACCGAAGACGACATCGACCTGATTACAGCCCCCAACCACAGCACGCTCGGCGTGTCGTGGAACATCGCCAGCGACTGTTTTGTGCTGAAAGTGAACATACCAGACCGCCCCCCCCACGAAGAGAGGACTGCTATCTGCAATCAACTCAATCTATGATCCTATCGGCTTCGCCAGCCCAGTCACACTCGGCAGGCGACTCATCCTGCGAAACCTGCTCTCCGAAACCGACCGAGCATCCGGTGGCAAGACATTGGATTGGGATGAGCCCATCCCGAGCTGCACGGTTCAGTCGTGGCTGCGCTGGCTCCAGAGCCTTCAATGTCTGCACGAGCTCTCGATTCCAAGGTGCTTCCTTCCACCAGAATCGAACGGAAACGACACCCAAACCATGCACATTTTCTCGGACGCCTCGCAGGAGGCCATCGGAAACGTGACGTACCTGCGTACGACCACCAACAGCGGCCAAGGGCATGTCGCGTTCGTACACGGAGAAAGTCGGTGGCTCCAAGAGCTGCCACCTCGATTCCCAGATTAGAATTGTGTGCAGCAGTGGGAGCAGTTTTGTCAAGCCTGCAGACGATTCAGGAACTGAAAAGGAAACCCTCTCGATTATACTTCTATTCGGACAGCAAGGTTGTGCTAGGTTACAGCAGAAACGACTCTGCGAGATTCAGTCGGTATGTTCAGAGAAGGGTGGACATCATCCGTCAGAGCAGTGACCCGTCCCAATGGAGCTACGTCGACACCACATCGAATCCCGCCGACCTAGCCTCGAGGCCGACTGACCCGTCGAGACTAATGCAGACGGAATGGCTCAAGGGTCCGGCATTTCTAATCAGCGACGTCGTCTCCCCTTCCTCCACCTCGGCTTACCCGACGGATCCCGATGAACTCCCCGAGGCCGAAACAAGGGCCGACTTTCAAGCCCTTCGATCGACGGGCAATATCGCTGGATTTCTGTTCTCCAAGCTCTTCTCAAAATTCAGTTCATGGTCGGCCATCCTGAGGATTGCCGCCAGGGTAGTAGCTCTGTCGCAAAAGCTACTCAACAGAGTCCTCCACCGAAGAGCCGACCAGAACAGCCACATCGCGGTTGCCGACCCTCAAGCCCTAGCTCACAACGTCCTGGTTCTGGAAGCCCAGAAGTCCGCCTTCTCAGATCTTTTCGACCGGATGCGCCGAAAGGGAAGTGTAGCCTCTCGACACAAACTTGCCAGCCTTGCACCCTTCGTCGATCAAAGCGGGCTGATCAGAGTGGGAGGTAGACTTGCCATCTCAGACTTCCTAGAAGACATCAAGCACCCCTTGCTGCTCCCCTTCGACCACCCCATCAGCGCTGCTGTCATGATGCATTACCATTAGAAAACGAAGCACCAAGGCCGGCACGTGACGCACGCCTCCATCCGAGAAGCCGGGTATCACATCGAGAACGACCGAAGGGCGATACAGAAGTTACTACGGAACTGCGCCATCTGTCAGCGATTAAGGGCCTCCTTCTTGACCCCGCAAATGGCAGAATTGCCGAAGGAACGCTCCGAGACCGCGCCGCCCTTCACCTTCGTGGGCTTCGACGTCTTTGGTCACTGGATGATAAACAACGGACCAGCCACAAGACGCAACGCCCCCCTCAGAAAGTGCTGGGCTCTCCTCCTCACTTGCCTCGCTTCCCGCGCAGTTCATATCGAGATGCTGCCATCCCTCGATACTCCTACTTTCATCAACAGCTTCAGGAGGTTCATAGCGGTGCGAGGTCCCTGTTCAGTCCTGCGGTCCGACAGAGGCACCAACTTCATCGGAGCCAAGAACCTAGCCGAAGAAGTCAACGTTCAGCAGGCCAGTCGGGCCCTATCGGACCTGGGAGTGCGTTGGGAAATGAACCCACCGCACGCCTCTCACTTCGGCGGAGTGTGGGAGCGCAAGATAGGTCAGATCCGAAGGTGTTTAGAAGCAGCCCTCTTGCACGCCGGTCAACATTCTCTGTCCTTCGACGAGTTACACACCCTACTGCAGGAAGCAGCAGCCATCGTGAACTCCACTCCACTGTGGGAAACGTCCTTTGATCCCAACGAACCGCTGCCAGTGACCCCAAACATGCTCCTGACGCAGAAGACCAGCACGCCACAGCACGACAGGCCCGCGCTCACTCGACACGAACTGGCTTACGGGAAGTTGCGATGGAAAAAGGTGCACTACCTGGCAGATCAGTTTTGGCTGAGGTGGAGGAGGGGCTACATCTACGAACTGCAACAACGCAGCAAATGGAGAGCCGTCAACCCACCGCTAAAGAAAGGAGACATAGTCCTAGTGAGGGATAAGATGGCTAGGAGAACCACCTGGCCGACAGGCGTCATCGAAGAGACCATCCCCAGTCACGATGGATCGTTGAGGACAGCCACCGTACGACTCGCGCGACGAAACGACAACGACGGGATTCAGCGGGTGGTACGTCCCGCCACTGAATTAGTCCTCATCCACCGCCCCCCCCCCCCGGCGTCAGCACTTAGTGGAGAAAATCCACAAAAGGGGGGGAGTGTCACGTCTTGCAAGACGTGACAAAATTCAAAGAATTTTGACAGTTTGGTTTCGGCAACATTTTGCGGATCTGCGCTTCGTCCGCAAGAATGACGCCAACGTTTTATTTGTTTGAAGTGCGTGGGAGGAACAGGTTCCCGGATAATCTTAAGTTTCTGTGTCTTTATGAGTGAAATTGTATGGGAAGATCATTTAATTTACGTGTTACCTCGCTGGCTATACTTTTTGAGTGTCTTCACGCAACTTGTGTTCGATAGCGGTGAACGGCCGGTTTCTAGAGCATTCGGGGATGCTTCTGGCGGCCGGCAAACCCACCTACATTGAGCCAGACTAGCTGTTACAATTCTGTAAGGTCTGGTGTTTTCTTTCGATGTAGCCAGTAAACTGCAGTGTAATGCTGGGAATTAGTCAGGTTCTAGTTTAACGGTATTTTAGCTGAACACTGTGATTTTGTATTAATGTCCAAATGCTTTTTAATTTGACACAGGATTATTTGAAGTTTATTACATTTCATAGATTAACGCAAAATAGCGCAATTTTATATTGTTTGAGAATGCTAGCCAACCACTGCTTCACTATTGAAAGATTTGTGTACCGAAAATAAAAACTATGGTGGTTCTTCCATGGATTAGATATCAGTTATTGATATTGAAAAATTCATGACACATCGTGCTACACTTGTACCAACTTGGGAACATGATTTTTCTTGTCTTTGTATTGCGATCTCTATAACATTCATAATAGAAAAATGTGAAGCAAGTAAAATAAATTTAGTCGATTGGCTTCTTACCTATGAGCTGTGCTGGGCAAGTTGTGCCAGTCAGCAAGGTGGAAGCCTAAAGTTACGGCATTCAGTAGACTGAGAATAGGCGCAGAAATTTGAGACCACTAGCTCATATGATTTGTGTTTTCAAAGCGACGTTGACAAACGTGTACTTGCCTCTCTCATTTTTATAATAGAATTTGTTGATAATGGTTGATTTGATAACCTGAGTGACTTGCCCCTGCTTTAGAGACCTCATTTTGCTGTCTCTTTTTCCACAGATAGGGTAAAGTAAAAGACAGAGCAATCAATTATTTTATGTCCTAGAATAAGCTGCTCCAGGTCTAAAGTGAGGGACCTTTCCCCATCGTCTGTAAGTATTTTAAAGTATTCTCTCTCAACCTGTAACGTTACCTAACTCATTTCTTTATTATCGTGAGGCATTCATGCGAAGACTATACATTTGTTGCGCGATCGTCCACCTTTCTGTTCAAATAAAGTGCTTATCAACTAGTGACCGCTGTGTTAAAATTGCTAGATACGGATGCGTATTCAGGTATATATTCTTTTATGCTTCCTTAAAAAGACACTTTGAACATTGGGCGAAACGAGCGATTCATGTATTATTGCCTGGCGTTAGTGACACGAGTTTTACAATATTCGTGTGCGTATCATAAATGTGTTCTTTCTAAATGTGTTTCTAGCCGTGTGTCTTCGGCAGGGTGTTCTTGATAATGTGTTCATCGACTAAGGATTTATTCTCTTCCCTGTCAATGCAACTGAAACCCTTCTTGTTTTGTGAACTTATCTCCTAGTTTGCTATTCCTGTGCACCTTGTGCGTAGATTCCGCGTTCCCCCAACTCCACGCTAAATGGTGCCTTCCTCTTTCCTCTCTTGGGACATCTTTGTCGCGGTTAAGGGAGACTAAAACTTTCTTATATAATAATACTGGTAATAGCAATGCGAATTGTTGTGGCGCTACGTCGTTAGCAGGGCGGCGAGTTCCCTTTATTATGTGCTGCTATTCTATGGCCTCTTATGTCTCACTCAGCTATTTCTCGTGTACCCTCGAGGTATGAATTTACTTTCTTGTTGTGCGGTGCTATGTAAATGGTGCCTTCCTCTTCCCTCTCTTGGAACACCTTTGTCGTGGTTGAGGGAGGCTAAAAATTTCCTATTTAATAATACTAGTAATGCGTTACGCATGCCGTCACTAGAATATCATACCTAGTTCTAACAACATTTAGCAGTTCTCTGTGCCTCACTCAGGAAGTGGAAGATTCCTTTCTCGTTATACATTAATTGCTTATTCGACTGTGATCTAAAGTTAGGATTTCCTGTCACGCAATTCCTGGTCCGAGTCTGAATCATACTTGTCTGGGCAGATTCACGGGGTCGTTTGGATAAGAAATAAAACCGAAGAAACCACGTGTTCTTTTTGGTGTCCCTACGCCTTCCGTTCCTACGCGTGCCGAAGCGAAGATAGAATTTCCGCTAGAGCACACGTAACAGTATCGACAATTATTCAACTACCAACCTATATTTTCTACTATCAGGTTGTAATTCGAATATTAAATTAGCTAATCCTCTCGACTTTGAAATTCACTAATCGTTGGCACAATCTACACTCGAAACTAAGTTATACTTTAGACTATGTCACGTCGTACAAGACGTGAGGAAATTTGAAGAATTTTGGTAAATTTATTTCGGCAACATTCCGCGGATCCGCGCTTCGTCCGCAAGAATGACGCCAACGTTTTATTTGTTTGAAGTGCGTGGGAGGAACAGTTTGTGGTGTTCTCCCTCAGGCTGCTTTACACTCCGGGCAGACTTGTGAATATCTATTGACTGGTGAATATCGATAGACTTGTGAAATATCTTTGCCCGAAGTGAGTGCCTGAGGTGCAAACGAACCGGCAAGGTGAGGAAAACACAACTGGAATAAACACCGTATTATTATGAAGATCGCCGACAATAATGGCACAAGGGAATATTACAGTCGAGTAATACAGTGACAGATGACGCCTTGGTGGACCGACGGTTGTCGGGGAGACGCTGCGTGGTTGAGGGGCGAGAGCAGATCGGTGAGGCTGCTGCTGTCCGAGGGTCTCCGACCAAGGAGTACCAGAGGCGGTAGCGGGGAACTGGTGCGTCTAGCAAGCAACAAGACGTGGCGGCTGGCTGTCGAGGAGGCGGTGAAGCCGACGGGTGAGGTGCTGGCGGAGCGTCGAGGCTTAGTGTGAATATCAGGGACGCTGAGAGTGTACTGAGCTCCGCTGGCTGCGCGGCTGTTTATATAGGCCTCGCTGGAGGTTGACTCTACCCGTCCAGGTCTCTGATTGGCGGGAACGCCTGTTTACTTTCACGTCGGACCGCGCGGTGTATTTTTCCCCGCCTCAAACACTGGAGTTGCGTGTGGTCTCATCTCCAACCATGAAGCGTGCGAAGGTTGTGGTGGTGTGTGTTCATACCCCCACAGGTGCCCCCCCGTTGTTTTTTAAGTTTCCGAGTATCTCTGTGGAGGTTTGATTCTTCTTCCGTATTTAGTTACGATTCCTTGTTCAGGAGCCACCACTGCCTGGGGGAAGGGAACTCCTTCGTAGACATCGTGTACTTTTGCGCTTGTTAGTTCCACGTGCTCTGTTTCTGTTTCGCTGCTGTCGGGTAGGTGCGCTGCTTTCACCCTGTCAATCGTTATGTTGGTAGGGTTCCCTCGTATGTCTAAGGTGAAGTACTTCGGGGTCCTTTCTAGAACGCGAAAAGGGCCATCGTACGGTCTCCGCAATGATTTTCTGACCCCTCCATGTTTAACGAAAACGTTGGTTGCCGTTAGCAGGGCGTTTGGGACATTGATGTCTGTAGGCCCCTGCTGCCTTGGAAGTACTGGCTGTAATCGTGTCATTGTTTCTTGTAGCCTTTGCAGGAATTCTCCCGCTGGGAGAGTTTCGTTCTTCCTTGCAGGTAGTTCTCCGGTGAGGCGTAACGTCTGCCCGTATACCATTTCTGCCGGCGAAACGTTGGCGTCTGAGTGTGGTGTGGCTCTGATGTTAAGAAGTATGAGGGGCAAAGCGTCCACCGAGTTCGCGTCGGTCACAGTAGCTTTCAGGGCTTCTTTCAATCGTCGATGTAGTCTTTCCACCAAGCCATTGCTTTGTGGATGGTAGGCTGTAGTCCGGTGTCGCTTTGTGCCCAAAGCTGCTAGGAGGTTCCTCCACAGAGTTGATTCGAACTGTACTCCTTGGTCCGTGATGATCGTAGTCGGAACTCCAAACGAAGACACCCAACCCTGGAGACAGGCGCGGGCAGACGTTTCTGCCGTACAATCCATCATTGGTATAGCCGTGCACCATCTTGTGAAACGATCGATGCACGTAAGAAGGTACCGGTAATTCTGCGATACGGGCAGCGGTCCGACGATGTCCACGTGTATGGTTTGGAATCGTTCATTTGGAACTGGCATTCTTCCAAGTGGGCTCTTGACGTGCTTCGTAATCTTGCTCGATTGGCACGGAATACATTCTCGTGTCCACTTGCCGACATCTTTGTTGAGGCCGGGCCAGATTACTCGTTGTCTCAGGAGATCTCGCGTAGCTTGAATTCCGGGGTGACTGGCTCCGTGAAAATGCGTGAATATTGTTTTTCGGCAACTCTTGGGGATGTACGGCCTCTCCTGGCCGGTGGACACGTCGCACCACAGGGGTGTTTTGTCGCCGTGTGTATTGATAGGTCGTATCTTCAGAGCACTCATCGACGCTGGATTCAGGAGCTCTTCTAATTCTGGATCTTCATTCTGTTCCTTCATTATTTCCTCGTAGTCGATTGAAGGTTCTTTTGGCAGGATTGCTGACACCATACGCGATAGCGCGTCTGCTACAGTGTTGGTGGTGCCGCTGATGTGGTTGATCTCACAGTCGAACTTCGAGAGATATGACAGTTGCCTGGCCACGCGTGGATTGCTGCCCTCCGTAGATTTGTGAAGAGCGAAGCAGAGTGGTCGGTGATCCGTTTTGATCTCAAAACTCCGGCCCTCCAAGAAATGTTCAAAGTGTTGGACTGCTAAGAAGATGGCCATTAACTCCCGGTCGTAGGTGCTGTATTTGCGTTGCGTGTCGTCCAACTTCTTTGAAAAGAAGGCTACTGGTAGTTGCTCTCCTTCGATTTCCTGTTGCAATACGGCCCCCACCGCGGTGGCAGAGGCGTCCGTAACTAGGATTGTCTTGCCTTCTGGAGCCGGTGGTAGTAGCAGTAAACTTGTTCGAGCCTGCTTCCTTTGTTAGCGTTTTGGACGTTTCTGGGTGCCGGGGCTTGATTCCGCCAATTGTCTGCTTGGTGGACATTTTCTTGCGGGCGTAACGCCTTTCCTAACATTTCTTTGAGTTCTGCTATCTCCTTCATAGCTGCGTCGAATTCGGCTCTTGACACTGTCGGAGACGGTGATGGCTTGACAGCGTTAACGGTGAGGGGCTCGGCAGTTGAGGACCGACACGCGGATTGCCTTGCTGTGACTTGATCGGCAATCTCCCTGTACTCTTCGTCCGTTTTTTCTCTTCCTAAAGCTTCAATCAGTGGCTGTGCTTCCACTGGCAATTTTGAAAGGTGCATCGAGCGGATGACTGACGGGGGTAGCGGAGCTTGTCTACAGTTGTTGAGACGCGTCATTTCCAGGAGCAACTCGGAAGGAGTATTGTCTCCCAGCGTTATTTTAACGATGGCGTTGTAGTTTGTTTCTTCGTCGTGACGTACGAAACGTTGCGTCAACGCCGCCTTTAATGCGTCGTATTTACCGTTTGCCGGGGGGTTCAATAGTATCTCTTGTACTCCGGATACAATGTGCGTGGGTAGTCCTCCTAGGAGCGCCCCGAACTTCGAAGCGTCGTCCAGGTTCGGGATTTGTGCGAGAAAAACATCGCAGTGAAGGAGCCATCCCTTGATGTCACCACTGAAGGCGGGTAACCGGACATCTCTCCCAGCCATGCTTCCACCTGCCGGTCACTCTGGGGTCACCAGTGTGGTGTTCTCCCTCAGGCTGCTTTACACTCCGGGCAGACTTGTGAATATCTATTGACTGGTGAATATCGATAGACTTGTGAAATATCTTTGCCCGAAGTGAGTGCCTGAGGTGCAAACGAACCGGCAAGGTGAGGAAAACACAACTGGAATAAACGCCGTATTATTATGAAGATCGCCGACAATAATGGCACAAGGGAATATTACAGTCGAGTAATACAGTGACAGATGACGCCTTGGCGGACCGACGGTTGTCGGGGAGACGCTGCGTGGTTGAGGGGCGAGAGCAGATCGGTGAGGCTGCTGCTGTCCGAGGGTCTCCGACCAAGGAGTACCAGAGGCGGTAGCGGGGAACTGGTGCGTCTAGCAAGCAACAAGACGTGGCGGCTGGCTGTCGAGGAGGCGGTGAAGCCGACGGGTGAGGTGCTGGCGGAGCGTCAAGGCTTAGTGTGAATATCAGGGACGCTGAGAGTGTACTGAGCTCCGCTGGCTGCGCGGCTGTTTATATAGGCCTCGCTGGAGGTTGACCCTACCCGTCCAGGTCTCTGATTGGCGGGAACGCCTGTTTACTTTTACGTCGGACCGCGCGGTGTATTTTTCCCCGCCTCAAACACTGGAGTTGCGTGTGGTCTCATCTCCAACCATGAAGCGTGCGAGGGAACGCCTGTTTACTTTCACGTCGGACCGCGTGGTGTATTGAAGCGTGCGAGGGAACGCCTGTTTACTTTCACGTCGGACCGCGCGGTGTATTTTTCCCCGCCTCAAACACTGGAGTTGCGTGTGGTCTCATCTCCAACCATGAAGCGTGCGAAGGTTGTGGTGGTGTGTGTTCATACCACCACAAGTTTCCCGGATAATCTTAAGCTTCTGTGTTGTTAGAGAGTGAACTTGAGTGGGAAACTCATTTAATTTACGTGTTACCTCGCTTACTATATTTTTCGGGTGTTTTCACACGACTTGTGTTCGATAGCGGTGAACGGCCGGTTTCTGGAGCATTCGAGAATGCTTCCGGCGGCCGGCAAACCCACCTACATTGAGTCAGACTAGCCGATACAGTTCGGTAAGGTCTGGTGTTTTCTTTCGGTGTAGCCAGTAAGCTGCGGTGTAATGCTGGGAATTAGTCAGGTTCTGGTTTAACGGTATTTTAGCTGAACACTGCTTTTTAGTTTGACATAGAGGATTACTTGAAGTTTATTACATTTCATAGATTAACACAAGATAGCACAATTTTATATTTATTTGATAATACAAACCAACCACTGCTTCACTATTGAAAGATTTGTGTACTGAAAATAAAAACAATGGTGATTCTTCCATGGATTAGACATCAGTTGTTGATATTGAAAAATTCATGGCACGTCGTGCTGGACTTGTACCAACTTGGGAACATGATTTTCTTGCCTTTGTATTAATTACGTCGTGCCAGACTTGTACCAACTTGGGAACATGATTTTTCTTGTCTTTGTATTATTTCTTGTCTTTGTATTGTTTATAACATTCATTAATAGAAAGATGTGAAGCAAGTAAAATAAATTTAGTCGATTGGCTTCTTACCTATGAGCTGTGCTGGGCAAGTTGCGCCAGTCAGCAAGGTGGAAGCCTAAAGTTACGGCATTCAGTAGACTGAGAATAGGCGCAGAAATTTGAGACCACTAGCTCATATGATTTGTGTTTTCAAAGCGACGTTGACAAACGTGTACTTGCCTCTCTCATTTTTTTTATAATAGAATTTATTGATAATGGTTGATTTGATGACCTGAGTGACTTGCCCCTGATTTAGAGTCCTAATTTTTGCTGTCTCTTTTCCACAGATAGGGTAAAGAAAGCCAGAGTAAGCACTTATTTTGCAGACTAAAATTAGCTGTCACAGGTCTAAACTGAGGGACCTTTCCTCATCGTCTGTAAGTATTTTGGAGTATCCTCTTTCAACTTGTGATGTTACCTAACTCGTCATCTCTTTATATTGTGAAGCATTCATGTGAAAACTATGAACTTGTTGTGCGATCGTCCACCTTTGTTCAAATAAAGTGCTTATTGACTAATGACCGCTGTGTTAAGATTGTTGGATACGGATGTACATTCATGTATATAACTTTGTGCTTCCTTAAAAGGACACTTTGAACATTGGCCGAAACAAGCGATTCATGTATTATTGCCTGGCGTCAAGGATTACGAAGTTTATGTCATGTACATATAAACTATCAAAAGTGTTCTCACCTCACAATGGAAATGCATCGTCCATGAAATTGCGCTGTCTCTTATAGCTATCATTACATGTATTATCGAATGTAGATTGGGCAAGATTAGGAGTACATTGCCCTCAATCATTCCCTTCGACTAGTGACACGAGTTTACAATATTCGTGTGCGTATATCATAAATGTGTTCTTTCTAAATGTGTTACTCGACTAGAGACTTATTTTTCTTCCCTGTCGATGCAACGGAAACCTTTCTTGTTTGTGAACTTATTTCCCAGCCTACTGTTCCTGTGCACCTTGTGCGTAGATTCCGCGTTCCCCCAACTACACGCTAGATGGTGCCTTCCTCTTTCCTCTCTTGGGACACCTTTGTCGCGGTCAAGGGATGCTAAAACTTTCTTATATAATAATACTAGTAATGGTAATGCGAATTGTTGTTGTGCTACGTCGTTAGCAGGGCGGTGAATTCTCTTTTTATGTGCTACTATTCTATGGCCTCTTATGTCCCACTCAGCTATTTCTCGTGTACCCTTGAGGTGTGAGTTTACTTTCTTGTTGTGCGGTGCTATATACATCAGTTAATCATTCGACTATGATCTTGAATTAGGCTTCTCTTGTCATGCAATTCGTGGTCCGACTCTGAATCATACCTTTCTGGGCAGATTCACGGAGTCGCTTGGATAAGAAATAAAACCGAAGAAACCTCGACTTCTTTTGGAATCCTTGCGCCTACCGTTCTATGTTGTGCCGAAGCGAAGATAGCGAAGATAGAAATTCCGCTAGCGCACAACATAACAGTGAATAGACGTCAGCGGAAGGTGCCCTCCCACGAAGAAGCCCTCCAAAGAGGAGGCCCACAGCAGATTCCCAGCCGCCCGCGGCGAATATCCGAGACCACAGAAATGACCTCTCTCGGAAGAAAGAGCAAGCCTAGACTTCCACAGCTGGAAGAACAATTCCATACGGAGCTAGCAGCCTTGAACAGTCTCCTGAATGGTGCAGTACCACGAGATCTCAAGACTCCCAGCGAGGTGGATCAAGTCCACGCTGGAATCCGAGCAAAGGCTAAGACCGTCAAGCGAATCGGAGACCAGCTGGTCCTAGCTCTCGAGGGTTCAGGAGCCACCGCAGAAGCGACGGTAATCCGAGGCTCATTGACAAGCGCTAGAGCTCGCAGGAAAGCACTAGCGGACTCAATGGACCACAGAAACGAAGAGCTCGGTGCGAGCTCCTCACGGAGTGTGACAACGGAACCTTCCCAGCGCAAGAGCTCGAGGTCGAGGAGGACCTCGTCCAAGAACCAGCAGCAAGGCGCTGCCCATCAGAACAAGCCCCCAAAATCATCATTGGCTGAGAACAGGAACGGACACCGTTCCAACCGTCGGGGCAGAGACCAGGCCAGCCCCAGCCATCGTCGTCAGAGTCACCAAGGTTCGAGCTATTACAGCCAGAGTCAAGACAGTGAGAGCGATCATAGCCAGAGCCTTCCCAGTGCCAGCTCTCGTCACAAGGACGGCGAATCCGAGCGCCGCGAGCCCCCTAGCCAAGGCAATAAGCAGATGCTTATTGACATCACTGAAGAGCCATCGGTACTGTTGGCGCAAATCGCCATCGAGGGGTTGAAATTGAGGAACAGGAACCGAACGGAGAATGATCAGCACTTCGGTGAGCAGAATACCGAGTGCAAAGAGGACCGCACAGGAGCATGGGTCGACCAAGCCTTCCAGCATCACGTCATTGAACCCGCAGGGGGCACAACGGCGGTTGCGAATGCTTCGCCCCGTGACACCGATCTCGCACCTCCGATGAATCCCTCCGCACCAGCATTCCAGCCCCGGGCTTCCACCGGCTCACCTGCCGTGGTCTTTGAAACGAAGCCACCAGTTATCGACGGAGCTATGAGGCTCTCAATGATCGAAGATCTAAAAAAGGAGCCAAGCCAACCCTACGCGGGGGAGGCTCACCTGTTCCACAGATGGTTCGATGCCATCAAGAGAAGGATGGAGAGGCTCGCCGTGGAGCCCATCGACGCCATCGAGATCCTCACGAACCACACCTGCGGCGAGCCAAGGAGCCTCATTGACGACACCCTGGCAGCTACCTACCTGGACACAGCGGCCCTGCTCACCCTCATCGTCGAACAATTGAAGACTCGCTTCGCCTCTGACGACAGGGTAGCCGATAGCCTGCTCGAACGCCTCGCGCAAACGTCAGACATAAAGGGGACAAAGGGGGACCGCATGGTCGGTCTCAAGCTGCGGAAGTTCAGCGACGCCTGTCTAGCGATTCATCACACAATGCAGCACAACAAAGGCCTCGCCTTCCTGAACACCGACGTAGGGCTGTCTCCCATCGTTGAGAGGCTACCCTTCTTCGTTCTGGACGCCTGGAGAAGCGAACGAACTAGGCACAAAAGATTATTTGGATCGCTACCTGATTTCGCCAGGTTCTGCGAGTTCATCAAAACGCTGTCAGACACCCAGTGTGATAGTTTTGGGGCATTGAACCTCAACTGGGTGAGCAATCGACTCGACACGGCCGCCCCCGCTCGCCTCAATCCAAGAGCCTCGCGAGTTCTCTACACGTCCTCGGAGAATCAAACCGGCAGCTGCGTTCTCCACCAGAGTGCACAGCGCGCGACAAACTCGTGCCAAACGGTAAGAAAGATGGAATCTCGGAAGAAGAAGGACTTCATACGCGAGCATAAGTTATGTTACCGTTGTCTAGGCCCTCACTGGGCAAAGCACTGCAATGAAGTTGTGAAGTGCGATGACTGCGGAGCCAGCAGTCACAGCACGGCCGCCCACATCAACTGGCGAGCAGCTGGAAATTCGAGTGAAACCACTCGTCAGGAGAGACCCAGTCGAGAACCGAGCGACGACAGAGCTCAGAGCGAACTCGGGGAGAGATTGAGAGCTGTGGCCCTGGCCTCTCGCGTACCCACAGCCGAGGAGGGTGCATGCAGCAAAGTTGTTCTGGCAGACGTTATCGACGAGAACACGGGTCGGTCGTGCCGCGCCTACGTAATCTTAGATGAGCAAAGCACCACGTCCTTCTGCTCTCCTAAGCTGTTGAACGCCCTCCGCGTGACAACCCCCAAGTCTCACTACGAGCTGGAAACGCTGACCGATCAATCCGCCGCTCGATACGGCAGACGCGTGTCAGGGTTGAAAATAAAGGGAGTGTCCGAAGACCAAACCTTCGAGCTCCCACCGATGTTGGAATGCAACTCCATCCCCGACAGAAAGAAAGCAGTCGCGACCTACGAACGCGTCGCAAGAACCCCGGAGATATCGCACCTCGCTCAGCATTTCTTGCCCTTGGACAAACACGCAGAAGTCGCGGTGCTCCTGGGGACGGACTGCGGAGACCTACTCTACAGTCACTCCGACAAACAACGCCGCAAGGCTCCGTTCGTCCACCACACTACCTTAGGCTGGGCAGTGGTCGGCAAGGTGAACGACGACGTCCGCCCCGAAGGAGAGCACTCTTACACGGTCGCAAGGATCGTAGCCGAAGCCGCTCTCAAAATCTGTGGCCCGGAGACGTGCCTGGAACCGCTCTCAGGAGAAGACGCTATCGCCCAGCAGCACAGCGACGAAACCCCTCATCCGCGGCCCCCCGACGGTCGCGGAGACCCTGAAAAGATGAAAAACACAAGAGCAGAGGAAGACAATCAAGCGGAAGCCCCGCCAACGACGAGATTTATCAACCAGTCAGCAACAAACGATGAAATGGACGCTCAGTGAGATCCAGACAGCGCATCACCGAAGTCCAAGAAGAAACGGAAATGGGAGCTTCCGTGCCCTGGTGATCTGAAGAGAAAGTACGACGCGCACCATGCTGAGCGCACATCTGTTGAAAAGAGAGCTCGACAGAACGGGCCAAGCAAAGGGGGAGGCGGCCACGCGGCTCCCGACCCTCCAGGAAACGCCGAGCACCCACCTCCATCTTCCCTTTACCAGCCTCTCAGTACCGCCTACGCGACAAGCTGCCGTCAGAATCCGAAGCATCGGGACAAGCATGACGCACTCGCCGACGCACGAGGAATGCCGGGCAGCGTCGAGAAAGACCAGGAGACAACACCCGGACCCCTCCAGAGGTCCACCACCCGCCAGCGACGGAAAGTTCGACGTTGGTCGGGGAAACAGAGAGGACTTCTCTATGAGTCACGCCCGCGCAGCCGGTGGAAGGCCACCCACACGTCGCTGAAGACAACACCGACGCGTCCCGCGGGGCGAGACGACTGCGATGAGCACGTAGTGGGTGGCGCCCCGCCACTGAACCAGCCCTTAACCAGCGCCCCCCCCCCGAAGGCAGTTATTGGTGGCCAGAGCCACCAAAGGGGGGGGAGTGTCACGTCGTACAAGACGTGAGGAAATTTGAAGAATTTTGATAAATTTATTTCGGCAACATTCCGCGGATCCGCGCTTCGTCCGCATGAATGACGCCAACGTTTTATTTGTTTGAAGTGCGTGGGAGGAACAGTTTCCCGGATAATCTTAAGCTTCTGTGTTGTTAGAGAGTGAACTTGAGTGGGAAACTCATTTAATTTACGTGTTACCTCGCTGGCTATATTTTTCGGGTGTTTTCACACGACTTGTGTTCGATAGCGGTGAACGGCCGGTTTCTGGAGCATTCGAGAATGCTTCCGGCGGCCGGCAAACCCACCTACATTGAGTCAGACTAGCCGATACAGTTCGGTAAGGTCTGGTGTTTTCTTTCGGTGTAGCCAGTAAGCTGCAGTGTAATGCTGGGAATTAGTCAGGTTCTGGTTTAACGGTATTTTAGATGAACACTGTGATTTTAATAATGAACTTTCCTATCGCTGTTTCACTGCTCCAAGTGATTTTGTAATAATGTCCAAATGTATTTTTTGCTCAGCAACAGTTGCATAATAGCCGAGCCATGTAAGCTATGTTGTCATATATAATATTGTAAACAGTGTCATGGGCAGTAAATGCAACATGGAGAGACTGACATTTCAATGCTTTTTAGTTTGACATAGAGGATTACTTGAAGTTTATTACATTTCATAGATTAACACAAGATAGCACAATTTTATATTTATTTGATAATACAAACCAACCACTGCTTCACTATTGAAAGATTTGTGTACTGAAAATAAAAACAATGGTGATTCTTCCATGGATTAGACATCAGTTGTTGATATTGAAAAATTCATGGCACGTCGTGCTGGACTTGTACCAACTTGGGAACATGATTTTCTTGCCTTTGTATTAATTACGTCGTGCCAGACTTGTACCAACTTGGGAACATGATTTTTCTTGTCTTTGTATTATTTCTTGTCTTTGTATTATTTATAACATTCATTAATAGAAAGATGTGAAGCAAGTAAAATAAATTTAGTCGATTGGCTTCTTACCTATGAGCTGTGCTGGGCAAGTTACGCCAGTCAGCAAGGTGGAAGCCTAAAGTTACGGCATTCAGTAGACTGAGAATAGGCGCAGAAATTTGAGACCACTAGCTCATATGATTTGTGTTTTCAAAGCGACGTTGACAAACGTGTACCTGCCTCTCTCATTTTTTTTATAATAGAATTTATTGATAATGGTTGATTTGATGACCTGAGTGACTTGCCCCTGATTTAGAGTCCTAATTTTTGCTGTCTCTTTCCCACAGATAGGGTAAAGAAAGCCAGAGTAGGCACTTATTTTGCAGACTAAAATAAGCTGTCACAGGTCTAAACTGAGGGACCTTTCCTCATCGTCTGTAAGTATTTTAGAGTATCCTCTTTCAACTTGTGATGTTACCTAACTCGCCATCTCTTTATATTGTGAAGCATTCATGTGAAAACTATGAACTTGTTGTGCGATCGTTCTCCTTCGTTCAAATAAAGTGCTTATTGACTAATGACCGCTGTGTTAAGATTGTTGGATACGGATGTACATTCAGGTATATAACTTTGTGCTTCCTTAAAAGGACACTTTGAACATTGGCCGAAACAAGCGATTCATGTATTATTGCCTGGCGTCAAGGATTACGAAGTTTATGTCATGTACATATAAACTATCAAAAGTGTTCTCACCTCACAATGGAAATGCATCGTCCATGAAATTGCGCTGTCTCTTATAGCTATCATTACATGTATTATCGAATGTAGATTGGGCAAGATTAGGAGTACATTGCCCTCAATCATTCCCTTCGACTAGTGACACGAGTTTACAATATTCGTGTGCGTATATCATAAATGTGTTCTTTCTAAATGTGTTACTCGACTAGAGACTTATTTTTCTTCCCTATCGATGCAACGGAAACCTTTCTTGTTTGTGAACTTATTTCCCAGCCTACTGTTCCTGTGCACCTTGTGCGTAGATTCCGCGTTCCCCCAACTACACGCTAGATGGTGCCTTCCTCTTTCCTCTCTTGGGACACCTTTGTCGCGGTCAAGGGAGGCTAAAACTTTCTTATATAATAATACTAGTAATGGTAATGCGAATTGTTGTTGTGCTACGTCGTTAGCAGGGCGGTGAATTCTCGTTTTATGTGCTACTATTCTATGCCTCTTATGTCCCACTCAGCTATTTCTCGTGTACCCTTGAGGTGTGAGTTTACTTTCTTGTTGTGCGGTGCTATATACATCAGTTAATCATTCGACTTTGATCTTGAATTAGGCTTCTCTTGTCATGCAATTCATGGTCCGACTCTGAATCATACCTTTCTGGGCAGATTCACGGAGTCACTTGGATAAGAAATAAAACCGAAGAAACCTCGACTTCTTTTGGAATCCTTGCGCCTACCGTTCTATGTTGTGCCGAAGCGAAGATAGCGAAGATAGAAATTCCGCTAGCGCACAACATAACAGACTAACTTCTAAGCTCTCACTCCTCACTCCTTCGCTAATTTTAAGATATTTTAAAAACCAATGATGGTACTTTTGTACCATCTCTATTGGAAATAAACCGTTTTTTTTCTTTTCTTTCTTTCTTTAAAGTCTCGAATGATGAACTAAGTTAAAACACATCTAACTTAACGATCGGGTCTTTTCAAAGTTACTGGGCCGCTAAGTAACCGCCTCCATGGCGGCACGCTCCGGCCGGTCACACGTCACTCTACTTAGGGCGTAAATTCTAGTCTCATTTCCTACTTCACATGATTTTACAAAATTCATCATATCTAATAAACCTTATATTCATCATATATAATAGACCTTATATCTAATAAACCAAAATTCATCCTATCTAATAAACCTTACGAACAGCACGAAAGGTAGTCAAATGCAATTTATATGCTACTCGCGAGCCAGTTAGCTCGCTACTTTCACTTAATAATTCACATTAATTCACATCACAAAAATACACAAAAGTATCACTTCGAGAATAGCGAGACTCACCAGGTTGATCAGAGCACTTGTTTACACTACGAGGTTTAGCGGAGTAATGGGCTGCTGAGCAGCGAACGATGCTTGAAGAGCGTGAATGTTGCCATAAAGCGGCACTCAACTCGTCTCATAAGACGGTGTAGATTTGATCTATTTTAATATTTATTTATCTTTTAAATAAAAGACTTTTAAAGGTACAAAATTACTTTTAATATTAAATTCTAAATTTGTATTTATTATTCAGTAATTTTTCCGGGCACCACAGGGTCACCAATTACCGTCGAAGGCCAGCCTACTTGGCAGTATTTGTATACCTTTGAAAGTACTGGGTCCCTTAGGGTGCCGTCGCGAATGTGGGTGCTGGTGACTGGAGCTGACTCGAGGAAGTTTACTAAGGACGTCCATTCCGCAGGAATAGGTGTGGCTTCCTCGGGAGTTGTCAAGGGTAGACGAGTGAGAGCATCAGCCGTGCCCAACAGCACGCCAGACCGGTGACGCAAGGTGAACTTGTAGGACTGCAGTAGTAAAGCCCACCTTTGAATGCGCCCGGATGCCATCGGAGGGATGCTTCTACCCGGGTCAAATAGTCCTAGTAAGGGCTTGTGGTCGGTTATCACCGTGAACTCCTGTCCCCACAGGTAGCAATGAAATTTTCGGGGTGCGAACACCATAGCCAGAGCTTCTTTCTCAGTCTGGGAGTAGTTGCGTTCTGTTGCTGTTAGAGTTCGGGAGGCAAAATAGGCGGAGCGTTCAATTCCATCAATAAGGTGACACAGCACCGCTCCCACACCATACGCACTACTGTCAGCCACTACCACTATGGGTTTCTGAGGGTCGAAGTGGACTAGGGTCTGGGAGTCAAGGAGTGCTTGTTTAGATTTCTGGAATGCTCTCTCCTGACTTGCATCCCATTTCCAAGGGGTTTTATCCCTCAGTAAGGTATTTAAGGGCTCCAGAAGAGTTGCAGATGATTTTAGAAATTTCCTGTAGAAGTTTAGGAGCCCAAGGTAGGCTCTCAGTTGAGTTACATTAGTAGGAGCTGGTGCATTCTGAATTGCTGCTACCTTCTCTGCAGTGGGGTTCAATCCATCCTTGTCGATTTGGTAGCCAAGGTAGGATACCTGTGGCACTCCAATTTGGCATTTATCCATTTTCAGTTTTAGCCCTGCCTCCTGTAGTTTAGATAAGACTTGATGGAGACGCTTGTTGTACTCTTGCTCATTAGTGGCACTCACCAGGACGTCATCCAGGTAGCAGAACACTCCTGGGAGGCCCTGCGATAGCCCTTCCATGGCACGCTGAAAGATTCCAGGTGCTGAGGCTATGCCCGAAGCTTAGCCTATTATAAGCAAACAGACCTCTATGGGTGTTGATCACGGTGAGCTCCTTGGATTCATCATCCAACGGAAGTTGGGCGTACGCTTGAGACATGTCTTGCTTGGAGTATATAACTCCTCCGGCTAATCCACTAAATAAATCTTCCACACTGGGTATGGGGTAGGTATCAAGCCTAGTGGCACTGTTAACGGTTAGTTTGTAGTCACCACAGATGCGGATGCTATGATCAGCCTTGAGCACAGGAACAATAGCCGCTGCCCACCTAGAGGGTTGAGAGGGGTAAGAATACCTTCCTGTACCAGTCTATTTAGTTCTGCCTCCACCTTAGGTCTGAGTGAGTAGGGCACATTCCGGGCTTTGCAAAATTTAGGTACTACAGTTGGATCAATCTCAATTCTAAACTTCCTGCCCTTGAAGCAACATAGACCTGGTTGGAAAAGGTTGGGAAATTTTTGTACTAGCCCTTCTGCCAGGGTAACTAATTTATGTACCCTATTAGCAACTATAGTTAATCCTAGGGAGTTAATCAGGTCCCTACCCAGCAAGGCTGGCCCCTCCCTGTCTACAACTACAATAGTTGCTAGCTGTGGAGCCCTACCACTAGCTTCATCCTGGATGCTAGCCCTAATCTCTATACAAACTAATAGTTCCGTTCCCCCATAAGTCCTAAGCTTAACATCAGAAGGTCTCAGCTCGGGTCTTGTCTTAGTTGGTATTTTAGAGTAGGAGGCCATTGAAAGGATAGACCTGGCAGCACCTGTCTCTACCTCCATCTCTATGGCACACCATTTAGTAACAATTTTATTCTGATTGGGGGTTTCATTTCCTCGGCTAATGAAAATATTTCCCCATAACACCTATGGTTTGGGCCTGGGGTGGTGTCTGCACTGGTTTCATTGCTAGTTCCATTAGGGTTAGGGTGGTGTTCCCTCCCCCTTTTTCATGCATAGCATGCACAAAATTATTTTTGTTGCCTTTAGCAGATTTCTGCCCTTTTAGTTTGAAACAACATTTTTTTAGATGACCTTTTTGGCCACAACCATGACAAATACTGTCTTTATAGGGGCAATCTCTACGCCAGTGCAAACCACCACAGCCGCTGCATGCTGATTTGGGGCTAGCTTGTGCCTGAGTCTTGCCCTGAGGCTTGTACGCAGTTTGCTGAACTCTACTCTGACCTACATTGAGAATAGAATTTGATTGCCTCAACCCCACTGTTTCTCTCAGTGTGGTTTCTTTCGCAGTAGCTAGATCTGTGGTGTTCTCCATCAGGCTGCTATACACTCCGGGCACACTTTGTAAACCTTTAGACTTTGTATATCTATGCCCGAAGTGTAGTGCCTGAGGTGCAAACGAACCCGACAGGGTGAGGAAAACACAACTGGAATAAAGGCCGTATTATTGAGAAGATCGCCGACAGTATGGCACATGAGGTAAATGATTACAGGCAGGTAGTATAGTACACAAGAACGACTTGGAGGACCGATGGTTGTCGATAAGTCGCGTCATGCGTGCCGTCGAGGTGGCAATGGAGGCCGTGAGGCTACTGCTTGCTGAGCAGCCGAGACTAGTGAATGTCAGAGTCGCTGCGAGGAGAGTCGCAGGGAGAAGTCTTGTGTGAGCTGATGCTATGAAGAGGCTCGTTGGAAGACTTGTGTGAGCCGCTGCAGTGAGGAGGCTCGCAGGAAGAAGACTTGTGTAATTACGTCAGGGTTCCTGCGAGTCGACTGGATGAGCTCTGCGAACTGTGCGAACTGTACTGCGCTTAGCACGCAGCTCTTTATATAGGGCTGGTAGCGGCCGCACTGGACCGAGCTAGCCCTCTGGTTAGTGGATTTGCGGTGCCGGGTTGTCTCTGTCTGTGCTGTGCTAAACGTCCGTGGGTGTATTCAGATGTTGCCTGGCTACTGGGAGCGCGCAGCTTGTAGAGGCTCGGTCCGGCACCCCAGCGCCAGCCTCGAGCGCTGATTGGTCGTTCAGTGAGAGCACTTCGAGGCAGAGGGGTGGCGCTTTTGTGCTTGTGTGGTGGTGAACGCGTACAGCTAGGTGGAACCACCACAGGTGCCCTCCTGTTGTTTTTTAAGTTCTTTAGATGTTCTTTAGATGTTCTTTAGATTCGTCGTCCAACGGAAGTTGGGCGTACGCTTGAGACATGTCTAGCTTGGAGTATAAAACTCCTCCGGCTAACCCGCTAAATAAATCTTCTATCCTGGGTATAGGGTAGGTATCCAGCCTAGTGGCTCAATTGACTGTTAACTTGTAGTCCCTGCAGATTCGGATGCTTTGATCAGCCTTGAGCACGGGAACAATAGCCGCTGCCCATCTAGAGTATTGTACAAGGGTGAGGATCCCTTCCTGCACCAGTCTATCTAGTTCTGCCTCCACCTTAGGTCTAAGTGTGTAAGGCACGTTCCTGGCCTTACAAAATTTGGGTGGTACTGATGGGTCCACCTCAATTTTAAAATTCCTTCCCTTAAAGCAACCTAGACCTGGTTGAAAAAGGTCGGGGAATTTTATTGCTAAATCTTCAGGGCAAGTAGTCAGTTTGTTGGCTTCATTTTCTACTATAGGTAACCCTAGGGAATCAATTAGATCCCTACCCAGCAAGGCGGGACTTCCCCTGTCTACCACTACAATAGTTGCTAGCTGAGGAGCCCTACTACTAGCTTCACGCTGGATGTTAGCCCTAATCTCCCCACAAACTACTAGTTCAGCTCCCCCATTAGTCCTAAGCTTAACATCAGAAGGTCTCAACTCGGGTCTTGTTTCCGGGGGTAACCTTAAGTAGGCAGGTTTAGAAAGGATAGACCTGGCAGCACCAGTGTCTACCTCCATTTCCAGTGGGGTGTTGTTAAGCACTAATTTTATTTTAATGGGGGGTTTCATTTCCTCGGCAATTGAGAAAATCTCCCCGTAACACCCCAGATTAGCAGCTGGGTAGTCTGCACGGGTTGCATTTTTAGTTCTATTAGGATTAGGGTGGTGTTCCCTCCCCCTTTTCTCAAGCATAGCATGCACAAAATTATTTATGTTGCCTTTATCAGATTTCTTTAATTTGAAGCAACATTTCTTAAGATGGCCTTTTTGGCCACAAGCATGACAAGCACTGTCTTTATAGGGGCAATCTCTACGCCAGTGCAGATTACCACAACCGCTGCATGCTGATTTGGGGCTAGCTTGAGCCTGAGTTTTGCCCTGAGGCTTGTTAGCAGTTTGCTGTACTCTAGACTGACCCACATTTAGAATGGAATTAGGTTGTCTCAACACCACTGTTTCTCTTAGTTGGGTTTCCTTGGCAGTTGCTAGATCCGCGGCTTTTTGCCATGTCAGGTCAGCTTCATTCAGCAAACAATTTTGAACATCATTACTGGCCACACCCAGTATGAACCTGTCTAGAAGTGTTTCTTCTAGCACTTCCTGTTTGAAATTACAGGTATCTGAAAGGGCCTTCAAGCTAGCCACAAAGTCAGCAATGCTTTCCCCTTGTTTCTGGTTCCGCTTATGGAACCTAAACCTTTCAAAGATCTGGTTGCGTGTCGGCTTAAAATGCCGTCTTAACGCTTCCATGATCTCATCATAGGTAGCATCTAAAAGTCTTTTAGGGGAGAGCAGGTCCTTAGTTAGCCTCACAATTTTAGGACCCATCAGAGCAATAAAATGGTGGGCTTTTTGATTGATTCTTCTACTTTGTTGATACTCAGGAAGCAGTTTAGCCTAACTTCATATTCAGAAAATTCTTCCTCTGCAGGATTAAACTCTCCCACTGAGCCTAGCGTTGGCATTTTTACACAGCTTGACACACTTTGTGAAAGTGAAACAAAAGTCTATAGCACCAATACTATAATCACTGAATAATTCTGAGTTCCTTCACTAGTCTAGCCTCTCCCAGTAGTTCTACCAAAATCCTCGTCGCCAATTTGTTATGTATTAACCTGAAATAGTAGTAGTAATAATAGCAGTTGCAAAATAGCCAATTTGAGGGAACCTATGCTAAGACACATATTACCCCTACACTAGACTTTACCACAGTATAGGTTAACATCACATAGATTTAATAGTTGTGATCCACATAGACACCACACTGAATAGCAATTATTGACAAATCAATAATATAACAAATAGGGACTCACCTCTTGATATCACTTAGCTAGAAATATGCTCAGTTTCCTAATCATGTGGCCAGTGAGATAAGAGCGGAGATAGATGGAAATAATAGGATAGGGTAGCATAGAATTAGTAGTAGGTAGTTAGAAATAACTTAGATGTAGTTACTTGCCAGGTAAGATATTATATACACACTTGCAGCCAACAAGTACCGTTTAGCTGGCTACGACCAATCAAGAACTGCCTGCGATCTTGCCGTCACGAGCTTTGCCAACTTTAGGTCCCTCTAACTAGAACTTAAATTAATCGCTATATTACAAATGGGAGGTCTTTTCGAATTGCTATTGCTACGCCAGCGCTGAGCTGCGCTGGCCGCGTAGCTCTTTATATAGTGCTTTGTGCGGTCTCACTTCGCCAAGCTAGCTCTCTGATTGGTCGACGCGCAGTGGCGGGTTGACGCAGTCCAGGTTGAGATAAACTTATGTGAGTGTCTTGATATATCGCCTGGTTGCTCGGAGTGTGCGGCTTGTGGAGGCTTGGTGCGGCACGTACCCCCCCGCGCCAAACTTGCGCTCCGAGTGAGCGGCTATTAGGGGCGCTTCGTGGCTGTTAGGTGGCACTTCTAAGCTTGCGTGGTTGCTTTTGCAAACAGCTTGTTGAGAACACCACAAGTTCCGGCACCCAAAATTTGTCAGGGACGCAAACAAAGGAAGCAGGCTTGCCCAAGTATACTGCTACTCTCACCGTTCATTCGGTGACCGTGCAAGAAAGTGCAGACTATCATGCAGCGATGCAGGAACGACGGCCGCTGATAATGGTAAGCTCCCCATCCTGCGCGCAGGCAAGAGCAGCTGATTTGTTTTACATCAACGGTTTCAACAATACTCGGTATCGATACTGGCTCGGTGGTTTGCTTGATTCCGCGCGATGAAAAACATTCGACCAGACCTAAGTCCTACGATCTATAAGCGGCTAACAACACTTCAATAGCCTTTTAAGCTTGATGGTCTGGATTTAACGGAGTTATCAAGGGTTGTAAATCATTATACCAGCTCAAACTCAAAGACTCGAGAATATGTTTTCGATTAACGTGCGAGAAGGATAATTATTACGCGGGACTCAGCTTAAAATGGTTTTATTGGAGGTGCCGGGAGGATCGCCGAATCTTTTTCCTGCAGATCTTGGCTGGAGATACTTCGCAGTCCTGAAGGTAGCTGATCTGGCAGGTTGACGGTTGTAAGTGTATTTGTATAAACGATATCCCGTTTAACTGAGGGACAATTTAAAACCGGGCACAAAATCTGGTGCGTCTCTATATGTGGGCAAAGCCTGCTGAATTGAGCAGGAGAGGTTTAATCACTCGTACCCGTAACTGGAGGCGGTTTAAGAATTTAACCATAATATTAAGATGAGCTCAAGGCCCAGGTGATTGTGTTTATGGTAAGTGTGGTGTATGGCAGCGTCTGAGAATCTGGAAATATTCAAGGACGCTGGATGACAATATCCACGGAAGAAACAGAAGAAAATCACAAACACTGTCTCCCATTAAGATTAAAATTCGCATCACTGGCAACCCTGAGTTATTTTCCAATGCTCCCGTCGGAGTTTGATTTCTCTTTGAAGCTCAAGCAATTGAATAGGGACAGACGAGTCATGCCGGCAAAATACCCCCTTACTAATCTACAAACTTCTATATAAGCCGGACGTCCATATAGCGCCATAACCAATGTTTCTGGCACAAGGAGTCTCAACACAATTCCAAGAATCCCCCAGGTAGCAATACCTGCACAACTGTGCTGACGATTAAGAAATAGCAATAACACTGCACAACTGTGCCGACTATTAAGGAATAGCAATAACACTGCACAACTGTGCTGACTATAAAGGAATAGCAATAACACTGCACAACTGTGCTGATCATAAAGGAATAGCAATAACACTGCACAACTGTGCTGACTATAAAGGAATAGCAATAACACTGCACAACTGTGCTGACTATAAAGGAATAGCAATAACACTGCACAACTGTGCTGACTATAAAGGAATAGCAATAACACTGCACAAATGTGCTGACTATAAAGAAATACTGAACACATTAATCAACACGCCTACGCCACTAACGAGAACAGCCGGGTCGATTTTCACGACCTTTCCATCCCACACTGTATGGGGAAAAATGCTAAGAACACATAAAAAGATACTAAATAAACAACTAAGGAAACACAGGGAATTACTATTAACACATTCAACATTATGAGTTTGAATCTAACACTGAAATAAAAGCACTCATTTATACTTACGCGACGAGCGCTTTACGACACAAGACCAAGACACGAAATGACGCTAGGGGAATGGCGTGCACAAGGATGTTGCCACAATGCCTAGGTCTACTCTAGCGGATGTTTGGTATTTTTTTAATATTTCTGTGATTCACAAAAAAACATAAAGGTTAATAATTATAATTAGAATATTATTAGTAATAATTCACAGTAGGATAGTTTATGCCAATAGTTATGCTATTTAAATGTTAATGAGAATTTTAATGATATGAAACATTTTTGTAGCGACTGCTACAAGCCTCATACCGGACGGTGGAAAGGAACATTCGGCTCACCCCCAATTGTTTTTGAACTGGGATTTTTACGGCATATATGTCGGTAGACCTATTACAGGCATCGATTTCCTTCACGCGAACAAAATAAACGTCGACGCGATAAACGCAACAATTTACAGCCAAACCTCGACAACTAAAATTTCTTGTGAGCGAGGAAACTCAAGTAGTGCAAAAATTCACAGAATTGATCGTCAAGCACCGCCAGAATTCAACGAAATCTTCAAGGAGTTCCCTGAAAAACTGGTTTCACACGGACGCTCTTCTCAACAAGCAAGAGAAGATGTAGAACTTCACAGCGAAACGGTTGGCTCCCCGGTATACGCGAGATCCTAGAGACTTTCTCCGAAAAAAATGAAAGCAGCTCGGGACGAGTTCAAAATGATGTTAAATCAAAGTATCATCAGACCATAAAAGAGCGCCTGGGCGTCTCCCAAGCAAATGGTCCCTAAGTCATCTGTGGCCTTTAGCCGGAAAATAAAGTCGCGAGTGAGACGGTAGCACGCCTATCAACACTCGGACTCACCTTCCACAACATCGTCCTTTCTCCAAGCCGGCCGGACCACAAGGTAAGACTGCTCAGAGGGTAGCCGTCCCTTCTCCCGGAGCAAGATGACCACTCCTTCCAGTTGCCGGGTGTTCTCACCCGGGAACAACTGCACAGATTCCATACTGCAATAACTCTCATTCCTCCACAGAAACTAACCAGCTCAGTCACTGACTCACGATACTGAGCAGCGGTGCAAAGCGAGAATCGGGGGTACGAAGTTTACGTCCACACTCCACAACTGTCAACGACACACTGCCGGTTGCCGCCGGGTGCCGACCGCCCGCAGCCGCCAGGCAGCGGTGGCAAAATCTCCAGTTCTCGGTGGTGAAGCGCACACCGTTTCAGCGCCCTTTAGCAGCGACAAACACCACATCATCCAAACCCGGGGCTTGGAGAATAAACGGGGACTACTGGCGACCAAACGCAGTAACGAAGCCCGTTCGTTACCCAATTCCGCACTGCCAATATTTCCACTACAAGCTTAATATGGAAACCATATTTTCAAAAATTGATCTCGTGAGGGCATACCATCAAATACCGGTGAAAGCCGAAGACATTAAAAACACGGCTATCACCACTCCGTTCGGCTTTTACGAACTAGTACACCGTTATGTCCCTTGGGCTTCGGAATGCCGCTCAAACGTTCCAGCGTTACACGACGCAATCACCAGAGACATGGACTTCGTCACGACATTCTAATAGCATCTACGTCCTTTGAAGAGCATAAGGATAACTTGAGGCAACTTTCCCGTCGTCTGCAAGAAGAAGGACTACAGGTGCACCCAGCAAAATGCATTTTTTAGAGTGCCCGAACTGGACTTCCTCGGGAATAGAGTTTCAGCTTGGGGGATCTCACCGCTCTCACAGAAATTCAAAGCCATCTACAACTTCCCTCGACCGCCAACGATCAAAAAATTACGACAATATCTGGTGATAGTCAACCCCACCTCAATGTGCGTCTATTCACATTCAATGCCTTACACCTCACAGCAAACAAGAGGTGACTACCAAAACTACCATTATAGAATATCCCACACTTAAGCACTTCCTTTCGCATATATCAGATTAGTGTAGGCTTTCGTGTTATGCTAAGTATCTTCTCATGCAATTCATATACTTTTTTATTTGCCTCTTTTTTTCATACTCTTTTATTCGCCTCTTAATGTCTTCTTTCTACTTCTTACAGTCCCACTCTGGTTCTCCACTTCCAACATTCATTGAAAGCTAGCCATCCACAGGTCTCCCAATTCTAAAACCAATAATCTTTTGCATACTGTGGTCTTTACCTGGAA
Source organism: Morinoia aosen (assembly GCA_030386875.1). Lineage (NCBI taxonomy): Eukaryota > Metazoa > Arthropoda > Malacostraca > Amphipoda > Talitridae > Morinoia > Morinoia aosen. Next base: position 20,075,151 of record CM059577.1, on the reverse strand, counting down.
AATAAAGTCACGAGTGAGACGGTAGCACGCCTACCAGCACTCGGACTTATCTTCCTCACCGTCGTCCTCTCAGCTGGATACCCGTGCCACCAGGCACGACGCTCTCCCACTGTACGATCTGTTCAGAGATGCAGCCGTCACTTCTCCTCTCAGAAGCAAGAAGATCACTACTCCAGTTGCCGGGTACTCTCACCTCGGGCAACTACGCAGCTTTCCCACTGCATGACTCAAATTTCTCCGCAAATTAGATAAATATATCACAGCCTCACGGTAATACACAAAGGCGCAACTTGAATCCAAGAACTTAAGCTCCATCCCTCACTGTACCGCTTTCGTGAGCACACTAGCCTCCCTGCTCGCATGCTCGCAGCCGTCCGGCAGCGAGCGGTGTAGCTGTTTCTGAGGTGTGGCTATTTTTGAGCAGTATATGAACTTTGAACTTCTCCCAAATTGGGGAACTAATTGAGTTTGAATTTTAAAGGTGGAATAGCGAGGAATTTCTCAAGTAACAAGGAGGATGTTATTATTATTTTAAGGGCCACCAGTGCTCGGGGTAGAGCACACTTACTTGATAACAAATGAATAAATCTGACTCAGAAGGGGTTTATGTGTGGGTAATTCGAGTTGCCATACTGGCCTCTAATTTTCACTTGCACTATTGACCTCTGCAGGATAATGAAGGAACTGTATATTCTCGCCTCGGTTTTATTTTGTTGACTCTGAGTGCCGTGACTACGGCAGCAGTATGGGGATCCACTTCTTGAGGAAGGAGATCCGGGTCCAGTGAGTAGCCGCACTTCAGCAGGTGCCGCGGCTCGAGGGAATCCGGGGTGGATCCCGGCGAGAGTGGATTTGTTAGTGTAATATTCCGCAGGTGCGGTAACAGTTTGATTATATGAGTATCTGAAGGAGGTAGTTATTTCTGCTAGTGCCTTGTGGCTTGAGTGGTTGATTGATAGCCGTGTGGCTTGAGTGGTTGATTGATAGCCGTGTGGCTTGAGTGGTTGATTGATAGCCGTGTGGCTTGAGTGGTTGATTGATAGCCGTGTGGCTTGAGTGGTTGATTGATAGCCGTGTGGCTTGAGTGGTTGATTGATAGCCGTGTGGCTAATAGAGTATGGGAATTGTTAATTGAATGTTGGTGGTGATTGTCTGTGTGTCGGCTTCGGAGGTTCTTCTGTACGGGGAGGGAGCTTGGATTACTTGTTCAAGCATGATAACACACGGAGAAACAGTCGCTACGCAAGCCAGGCTGCGAGCTTTACTGCTGAATTACAGGATTGCCTCAAATGGAGGATTATATGCGGGTGCCTCGGCCCAATTCTGGCGCCTGAACAAGGGCGAGGCAGTCGCAACAATAAGTACTCGTATGGACAATCATGAATCTCCCTACATGCCCTTACTTCCCCAAACTAGTATTCTCCGGGTACTATTAATCGTGACGCGTCGTGTACGACCATCTCCGAATTGGAGTGCAAGACTAACACATGAGATAAGAATATTACGGGGTAGGCAATGCAAGTTAGTTTGTCTTCATTAATATTAAAGGCTTTTGCCGCCCAATAATCTACGCTTCGATTGCTATTTACAATGAGTATCTTAAAAATTGGCAGTGTTTAATTTGAACGTTTACGCTAAGCCGCAGTCGAGGGCTGATTGTACTGATCCTAACTAAGGCTAGAATTGTCATAAGGATTACTTCACTTAAGCTAGGAATTATGCCAGAGAAGGCACGTACAGTCTAATTATTGTTATTATTTATTATTATATGAGAAATCCCTGGTCTCCCTGGCTTGAACGTGCAAGGTGTCCTACGAGAGGAGAGAGGAAGATACCATTTGGAAAAGGGTAGAGGGAACGCGGAATCTATGCACAAAGTGCACAGAATTGGTAGTTGAGGAGGAGGATCAGAGCACAAGAAGGATTTAGAGAACATTGATCATGAGGATACATATCAGAATAGTATTAGGCATCCTATGAGTTATAATGACAACAACCACTGGAGGTAGCCGGCATTGCCAAGAGGTCAAAGGAACAAGTAGCTACAGTTGGGGGCGACCAATTACTGGTTAAACTAATTTAACCCCCAAATCAGATAGTTGGATGATTTCTGGATTAGAATTTCCAGGAGTTGGGAATTTAGAATATTCGGAGACTTTCCGAGGTAAGCATAATTACCCTAATTTAGCTAAATCAGGTAACGACTAATTATTAACATTTTTATATACACAAATTGACCTAACCAAAAATCAATAGTAAGAGTTGTCACTAAAGTGATTATGATAGGAATTCTTGCTACAGTTAATGATCAGGAAAGAATGATTATTTATGTGACTCGACTTGAGGTAAGTAACTACCGAGGATACAATCTCTATTGTGTACATAACCTATCATGGCTTCATTTCCCAAGATATGACATTTAAACATTGACTAAAATTCAAGGGAATTCCACAAATTAAATAGATCTGACTTAATAAACATACAAAACTTGAGAACACAATTAATTACAACTGGAACACACAAGAGATGACAAAAACCCTAATGAGACCATGGCGATCAATAGATTATTCCAATTCAATTGATTAGAGGCTTGAACACATCAGCAACTTTGCCTGGACAAACTAAGGTGGCATAAGCAGTAACACTTGAGCCTAGGTCTCACTTAATTAATCAATTATGGTAAAAAATCTACAGCATTTGCTAAATGCAATTGAACTAGAAAACTCATGTTTCCAGTTTTTCCTAACTGAAATAATCAATGTACAATGACTATTTAATTAAATTTTACTAACTATCTATTCTTCAGAACTAAGAATTATTTGTGTTTTCCTAATTGATTATCTACCTAATTTAATTTAGAAATACAGTTGTGGCAATAATTGGTAATTGATGCAGGACTAGATGCATTCAGAAGGATACATCTGTGACTAAAAAATAATTGGTGCTAGCCTAACTTGATAAAAAAATAACCACATATTGACATATTGGCCTAAAAATATTTTAGACAAAAAAAGGGAAATTCTAACTTGATAACAAATAACACCATATTGAATTTTGGCATGATAAATCATTTTTGATACAAAAAGGGGAAATCCTAATCTTGAGAGAAATAACATCACATTGAAATGTTGACATAAAATTATTTTTAGGAAAAAGGAGAAATTTTAGCCTGAATAAAATGACATCATATTGAAATGTTGAAATAAAATTATTTTAAGAACAAAAAAGGGGAAAACTCCCTAAAAATGGCTTTACATTAAATAGTGAATTGTTTGCTAAAAACTTTAAGATAGGATATACAACAATACACAAGGAAAAATGGCCTGTGGGGAACCCAAGTTCTGGGCAAGGAAATCCTAAGCGTTTAGCACTCTGGGAAAATTAAGGCAATTTTTCTTAATACATACACAATAAAATTATTGACGATTTACATATAATACATAAATATAGTTACCCGTAGAACAGCAAAGGCACACACAATACTTTAATTCTCACCAGAGAAAACACCGAGATGCACACACTTTCAATGACTTGGTACGAGTGGCGCTAGTGCGAGTGAAAATGTTGCCGACACAGCGTCATGGAGGGTTTCGTTACAACGCAAAAGTGATTTCTTAGAGGTTGAATTTTTCAGTACACAATTTTAACAGAATTGAGGATAGAAGTTAATTAATTCCGTAATGAAATTTTATTCTAATGGTTGGATTTATTTTACTGAATTTTTAAATGATCATTTTGAGAATTTCCGAAATTTATACTGAGTTGCGTGCCGAAGGTTCGCTACAGCTACCCTCCCCCCAAAGGAGACCGAAAGGTCTGGGAGCGGCGAAGCCGATCCCCGACAATCCCGCGGAAAAATAACAGACTGTGAAGGAATTTCCAAAGAGACGTGACAGCCAAAGAGAATTAGGGGAGAAGGACAGAACAGAGTTAACCACCCTACGACTGCGCGTAACGAGCTGGCGGAGGAAGGGGTCTGCCAGACCTGCTACAATGCTCGGGGGCTGTAGGAGGAATAAGCTTGGGGGCTGTGAAAGTTGACGTTCGGATCCCCAACTGGGACAATGACAGAGTATCTGGGGGATTTCCGTGATCGGGGGTTAAAGTAGCAGAAGCACTATCCGAGGTGGAGGCACCCGAATTCCTAGTTTCCAACGGCGTTCTTTGAACGGTATACGGGGGAACTATGAACTCGTTACACTCCATAGTGGGAGGAAGGGTCTTAGCCCAAGCGGACAGGTGCAACCCAGGAGGCTCGACAGGTGTTGACCTGGGGCTGATTTGCAGCCTGGGTTGTTGTGGTTCACGAGAGTGTGTGGGGGTGTCGTCCGGAAGGGACAAAAACGCCGCCTTGAGGCGATCTATGCTGACACTGTCGCTCTTGGTACCCCTTTCGATAATGAAATATTTAGGGGACCTTTTGAGGACCCTGAAGGGGCCATCATAGGGGCGTCGCAGAGGGGTCTTTACCCCGTCTACCCGGACGTAAACGTGGGTGCAACACTGTGAGCAAGGGTCTAAACTTTCAGATGGTGAAGGGAGGCGAGGTGGTTTGTAAACTACTTCGCTCATGACGCGCTTTAGGCGTGCTGCGTAATCGGCGATTTGGCTGGGGGAATCATCGGTTTGGTACGTGGGATCAATAACATCGCCAGGCAATCGTAATGATTGCCCGTAAAGCAGTTCAGAGGACGTGCACTTTTGATCCTGCCGAAACAGGTTCCTCAGAGTAAGTAATACTATCGGTAGCCTGTCGACCCAATCGTGGTGACATTTTAAACAGCGTAATGCCGCTTTGAGGTCACGGTGAACTCTCTCGATGAGTCCGTTCGATTGGGGGTGGTACGCCGTTGTCGAGATGTTCGCGCAACCTAAGATTTTGGAGATCTCTAACCACAAGGCGGAAGTGAATTGAACCCCACGATCATGCGTGATGCTCAAAGGGACTCCGAAACGGGAGATCCACGTTTCGACAAAAGTGCGTGCTACAGTTTCCGCAGTTATGTTAGCGATGGGGACAGCCTCGACCCAGCGGGAGAAGCGATCGATCATGGTAAGTAAGTAACTATACCCACGAGAATTAGGTAGGGGGCCTACCAGATCTATGTTGACTGCGTCAAATTTGCTGCCGGTAAATGCACAAGGTTGAATTGCGGCTTTGTTGTGCCGAGTGACTTTGCTTGCTTGGCAATCTGGGCAATGACGAACGAACTCTCTTATGGCCCTACGCATCCCGGGCCAGACAAAACGATCTGCGATTAGGCGGAAAGTTCTATCCGTCCCCGGATGTGACAAGTTATGGTAATGCTTAATGGCGGGCAAACGCAAGTTGCTAGGCAGGTAATAGCGGTTCGGCCGGTCAGCGTCACAGTAAACGCCTTCTCTGAGTGAGAGTTTTAAGGAGGAGTCGGGGCACTCAATTAAGTTATGGATTTCCAAGTCGCACTGCTGCGCACGAATGACATCGGCTAGCGAAACCGCTTGTACTGAGGGTCGGAACTCGGGTGCTGACGGGTTTAGTACCGCGCTGTACACACGCGATAAGCAATCAGCAACCGTATTTTCCTCGCTTTTGATGTGCCTGATGTCACTCGTGAACTGCGCGATAAAACTCAAGTGCCGGCTTTCCCTAGGGGAATGGCGCTCGGGAGGCATTTGGATTGCGTTGAGTATAGGCTTGTGGTCTGTATAGATTATGAATTGACGGGCTTCAAGGGTGTAGCGAAAGTGCTTTACCGCTAAGTAAATGGCCAGAAGCTCTCTCCCGAACGTGCTGTAGCGTTGTTCGGTTGGAGAGAGCTTGCGGCTGAAGAACGCCAACGGCGAAGTGACATTATTTACTGATTGTTGCAAGACAGCACCGACCGCTATACTCGACGCATCCACTAGCAGGCTGAAAGCTGCCTCAGGGTGTGGGTAAGCCAGTTCTGTAGCAGTAGCGAGTCTCTCTTTGATGAGCTCGAACGCTCTCTCTGCCTCCCCAGTCCACTCGACCGAAACGGGTTTGCCTCTTTTTTTAGGTTTAATCAAGGAGGTGAGCGGGGCAAGGGTCTCTGCACAGTTCCTCAGGAATCGGTGGTAAAAATTAACCGATCCCAAGAACCTGCGCAACTGTCTTTGGGTCGTTGGTCTTGGAAAGTTCCGTAAGGCTGCCACTCTTTCGGGAAGCGGCTTAATTCCCCTCTCGCTAATATGGTGACCCAAGAAAGTCAATTCCTTCTTTCCCAACACACACTTCTCTGGATTGATCAGTAGTGAGTGTGACGCTAGTCGTTTGCAAAGCTCTCTCAGATGATGTACATGTTCCTCAGGCGTCCCCGAGGCCACTAGCACATCGTCAAGATAACAGTACAAAAAGGGTAGGTCGGAAAGGACTTCCGTCATGTGACGCTGAAAGGTCTGAGGAGCATTACGCAGGCCATATGGCATGCGAAGATACTCGAACAGACCAAACGGCGTGCACACAGCGGTCTTTTTAATAGAACTCTCGTGCATCGGAATCTGATTGAAGGCGCGTTTGAGGTCTATTTTAGAGAAGATTTTTGTCCCTGCGAGATTCGCAGTGAAGTCCTGCAATAAGGGAATGGGGAATCTATCGGGTGTGGTGACTGCGTTAAGCATCCTATAATCCCCGCAGATCCGCGTCTCGCCATTAGCTTTAGGCACTAAGATCAAAGGACTAGACCAGGGACTCTTTGAGATACGAACTATCCCATCAGCTATCATCCGCTGGAATTCAGACTTTACCTCCTGCAATCGGTCTGGGGGAAGACGCCTTACTTTAGCGTGAACGGGCGGACCACTCGTCTCAATATAGTGTTCCGTCAGCGTGTTGTGATTAGGGTTTACGTTAGGTAAGGAAAGGGCAGGGAATTCTGCCAACACCCGTTCGTAGGGGCAAGTGATAGTGACGTTGCAAGTCACGTTTGCTGTGACGTTCACCATATTGACCGAGTGGAGAGGCCTTCTTTCACTGGATTCGCTATCAAACAAGCATCCGTTTCTCACGTCCACCACGAGCGCAAACCTCTGCAGAAAGTCTGCACCAATGATGGCCGTGTCCACATCCGCCACTATGAACACGAACTCCATTGAACGTTTGAGATTGAGGGAGCAGGTAAGTGATTTTGTGCCGTAGCATAGGATGGGTGAGCCGTTTGCGGCTTTAAGGCTCGGGGTTCCCGTACCCTGTTTCTCTATTTGGGAGGCCGGGATAAGGCTGACAGCGCTACCCGTGTCTATGAGGAATCTAATGCTGGTTAAAGGGTCAAAAATCGTGAGGCATCGAGTCAATATCGGTTTAGTAAGCGACGGCGCCTGACTCGCTCTTACGCCGCGCTGTACCCGTTTTTTTGATGAAGAAGTGCAAACATGGGGCAGGTGGGACCCTCACATTTCCGGGCCATATGTAAAAATTGCTGGTGATACCAGCACAAATCCTTAGCTTGAGGATTTTGATTCTGCCTATTGTTAGGTCTAGGGTCGTTCCTCTGAAACTGATTGAATGACCTATTTGTACGGGCCTGGCGGTCAAACGGAGGAGGGTTTTGAGGGTGAGAATTTGCGTGCTGATGCGGTGGTATTTGGTGTTGAGTTACCGCGTGCACATCTCCACGAGTGTTGGCACGCTCGGCTTGCTGGGTAGCGACTAACGCTCCAACTTGCTGAGCTAGTTCTCGTAGCAGCGCGTCAGTGGCGCTGCCGCTACTATTACTACTACTACTAGTTTGATTTACTGCAGGGGGCGTGACTGGGCTATTCAGGCCCGATATTTCCGGATCGAGGAGTTTTTCGGCGAATTGGGCTATCTCATTTAGTGCCACGGGGGCGTTAGGGGAAATGAGGAAAGGTCGTGCGTGAGCAGGCAAACGCTGGATGTACAATGCTTTGAGTGTTTCGTCGTCCATATAGCCCTTCGCTAAGCGTCTCATGTCTTTGAGTAACGCTATAGGGGATTGATTTTGATTTGATTGATTTTGCGAAAGGGCTAGAATCCGAGAAAAACGATCCTTACTGTAAATTTTTAACATTTCGTTCTTTAAGCGGGTATACGGGTTATCAAGGTTAGGGTCCAAGAAGCTGGAAACGTCATCTATCACCTGCGTGGGTAAACTCCTAACTAGGGCAAAGTACATCCGCTTTTCGTCCGTTATGTTCAGGCTTTCGAAAAACTGTTCTGATTGAAGGAACCAGGCATCGATGCCTTTAATTTCGAAGGGTGCCAATTTTAGTGCGGAGTTTGCGTGATCGTTCGTGCCCTCTGGGGTCGTCATTTTGGTTAATTTTGACACAGGTGTTTCCAAATGGTGCAAATGGTGCTTCAGTAGCAATGGTGCTGCAGTAGCAATGGAAATTGCGAAGGTTATTAGTTAGGAGCTTCAGTAGCAATGGAAGTTATCCTAGAAGGTCTCCTATGGTTTTGCTTCAGTAGCAATGGAAATGCATGAAGAGTTTTGTAAAAAGGTGGCTTCAGTAGCAATTGAAAAACATGAAGAATTTGTTAGAATAGGCTGCAGTAGCAATAACTTATAATTAGGGAAGAGTTTAGGGAGGAAATGCTATGTTTGAATACTGAATAATGAGTAGCAGAGTACTACCTCCTTCAAGACAACATCAACAGAAGTCGACAGCACTGGCATGCGCTCATCAACCCACAAAGGACAACTTTGCAAGTAAAAAAACACTCTGGTATTAATGCTATTAATAGTCACCAATATGAACTTTGAACTTCTCCCAAATTGGGGAACTAATTGAGTTTGAATTTTAAAGGTGGAATAGCGAGGAATTTCTCAAGTAACAAGGAGGATGTTATTATTATTTTAAGGGCCACCAGTGCTCGGGGTAGAGCACACTTACTTGATAACAAATGAATAAATCTGACTCAGAAGGGGTTTATGTGTGGGTAATTCGAGTTGCCTTACTGGCCTCTAATTTTCACTTGCACTATTGACCTCTGCAGGATAATGAAGGAACTGTATATTCTCGCCTCGGTTTTATTTTGTTGACTCTGAGTGCCGTGACTACGGCAGCAGTATGGGGATCCACTTCTTGAGGAAGGAGATCCGGGTCCAGTGAGTAGCCGCACTTCAGCAGGTGCCGCGGCTCGAGGGAATCCGGGGTGGATCCCGGCGAGAGTGGATTTGTTAGTGTAATATTCCGCAGGTGCGGTAACAGTTTGATTATATGAGTATCTGAAGGAGGTAGTTATTTCTGCTAGTGCCTTGTGGCTTGAGTGGTTGATTGATAGCCGTGTGGCTTGAGTGGTTGATTGATAGCCGTGTGGCTTGAGTGGTTGATTGATAGCCGTGTGGCTTGAGTGGTTGATTGATAGCCGTGTGGCTTGAGTGGTTGATTGATAGCCGTGTGGCTAATAGAGTATGGGAATTGTTAATTGAATGTTGGTGGTGATTGTCTGTGTGTCGGCTTCGGAGGTTCTTCTGTACGGGGAGGGAGCTTGGATTACTTGTTCAAGCATGATAACACACGGAGAAACAGTCGCTACGCAAGCCAGGCTGCGAGCTTTACTGCTGAATTACAGGATTGCCTCAAATGGAGGATTATATGCGGGTGCCTCGGCCCAATTCTGGCGCCTGAACAAGGGCGAGGCAGTCGCAACAATAAGTACTCGTATGGACAATCATGAATCTCCCTACATGCCCTTACTTCCCCAAACTAGTATTCTCCGGGTACTATTAATCGTGACGCGTCGTGTACGACCATCTCCGAATTGGAGTGCAAGATTAACACATGAGAGAAGAATATTACGGGGTAGGCAATGCAAGTTAGTTTGTCTTCATTAATATTAAAGGCTTTTGCCGCCCAATAATCTACGCTTCGATTGCTATTTACAATGAGTATCTTAAAAATTGGCAGTGTTTAATTTGAACGTTTACGCTAAGCCGCAGTCGAGGGCTGATTGTACTGATCCTAACTAAGGCTAGAATTGTCATAAGGATTACTTCACTTAAGCTAGGAATTATGCCAGAGAGGGCACGTACAGTCTAATTATTGTTATTATTTATTATTATATGAGAAATCCCTGGTCTCCCTGGCTTGAACGTGCAAGGTGTCCTACGAGAGGAGAGAGGAAGATACCATTTGGAAAAGGGTAGAGGGAACGCGGAATCTATGCACAAAGTGCACAGAATTGGTAGTTGAGGAGGAGGATCAGAGCACAAGAAGGATTTAGAGAACATTGATCATGAGGATACATATCAGAATAGTATTAGGCATCCTATGAGTTATAATGACAACAACCACTGGAGGTAGCCGGCATTGCCAAGAGGTCAAAGGAACAAGTAGCTACAGTTGGGGGCGACCAATTACTGGTTAAACTAATTTAACCCCCAAATCAGATAGTTGGATGATTTCTGGATTAGAATTTCCAGGAGTTGGGAATTTAGAATATTCGGAGACTTTCCGAGGTAAGCATAATTACCCTAATTTAGCTAAATCAGGTAACGACTAATTATTAACATTTTTATATACACAAATTGACCTAACCAAAAATCAATAGTAAGAGTTGTCACTAAAGTGATTATGATAGGAATTCTTGCTACAGTTAATGATCAGGAAAGAATGATTATTTATGTGACTCGACTTGAGGTAAGTAACTACCGAGGATACAATCTCTATTGTGTACATAACCTATCATGGCTTTATTTCCCAAGATATGACATTTAAACATTGACTAAAATTCAAGGGAATTCCACAAATTAAATAGATCTGACTTAATAAACATACAAAACTTGAGAACACAATTAATTACAACTGGAACACACAAGAGATGACAAAAACCCTAATGAGACCATGGCGATCAATAGATTATTCCAATTCAATTGATTAGAGGCTTGAACACATCAGCAACTTTGCCTGGACAAACTAAGGTGGCATAAGCAGTAACACTTGAGCCTAGGTCTCACTTAATTAATCAATTATGGTAAAAAATCTACAGCATTTGCTAAATGCAATTGAACTAGAAAACTCATGTTTCCAGTTTTTCCTAACTGAAATAATCAATGTACAATGACTATTTAATTAAATTTTACTAACTATCTATTCTTCAGAACTAAGAATTTATGAACTTTGAACGTCTCCCAAGTTGGGGAACTAATTGAGTTTGAATTTTCAAAGGCGTAATAGCGAGGGAATTTCTCAAGTAACTAGGAGGGTGTATTATTATTTTTAAGGGCCACCAGTGCTCGGGGTAGAGCACACTTAATTGATAACAAAAGAATGAATCTGACTCAGAAGGGGTTTCTGTTTGGGTAATTCGAGTTGCCTTCCTGGCATCTATTTTCTCACTTGCACTATTGACCTCTGCAGGATAATGACGGGACTGGATATTCTCGCCTCGGTTTTTATTTTGACGACTCTGAGTGCCGTGACTACGGCAGCAGTCTGGGGGTCCACTTCTTGAGGAAGGAGATCCGGGTCCAGTGAGTAGCCGCACTTCAGCAGGTGCCGCGGCTCGAGGGAATCCGGGGTGGATCCCGGCGAGAGTGGATTTGTTAGTGTAATATTCCGCAGGTGCGGTAACAGTTTGAATATATGAGTATATGAAGGAGGTAGTTATTTTCTGCTAGTGCCTTGTGGCTTGGGTGGTTGATTGGTAGCCGTGTGGCTTAGTGGGATTGGTAGCCGTGTGGCTTAGTGGGATTGGTAGCCGTGTGGCTTAGTGGGATTGGTAGCCGTGTGGCTTAGTGAATTGAGAGCCGTGTGGCGAACAGAGTTTTGAAGGATGTTGATTGAATGTTGGAGGTGATTGTTGGTGTGTCGGCCTCCCAGGATTTTCTGTACGGGAGATTAGTTTGGGTTACTTGTTCAAGCATGATAACACAATGAGAGACAGTCGCTACGCAAGCCAGGCTGCGAGCTTTACTGCTGAATTACAGGATTGCCTCAAATAGAGGATTATATGCGGGTGCCTCGGCCCAATTCTGGCGCCTGAACAAGGGCGAGGCAGTCGCAACAATAAGTACTCGTATGGACAATCATGAATCTCCCTACATGCCCTTATTTTCCCAACTAGTATTCTCCGGGTACTATTAATCGTCACGCGTCGTGTACGATCATCTCCGGATTGGAGTGCAAGATTGATACATGAGATAAGAATATTACTGGGTAGGCAATGTAAGTTAGTTTGTCTTCATTAATATTAAAGGCTTCTGCCGCCCAATAATCTACGCTTTGACTGCTATTTACAATGAGTATCTTAAGAGTTGGCAGTGTTTAATTCGAACGTTTACGCTAAGCCGCCGTCGAGGGCTGACGGTATTGGTCATAACTAAGGCTAGAATTGTCATAAAGATTACTTGACTTAAGCTAGGAATTGTGCCAGAGAGGGCACGTGCAGTCTAATTATTGTTATTATTTATTATTATATGAGAAATCCTTGGTCTCCCTGGCTTGAACGTGAAAGGTGTCCTACGAGAGGAGAGAGGGAGATGCCATATGGAAAAGGGTAGAGGGAACGCGGAATCTATGCACAAAGTGCACAGAATTGGTAGTTGAGGAGGAGGATCAGAGCACACGAAGGATTTAGAGAACATTGATCGAGAGGATACATATTAGAATAGTATAAGGCATCCTATGAGTTATAATGGCAACAACCACTGGAGGTAGCCGCCATTGCCAAGAGGTCAAAGGAACAAGTAGCTACAGTTGAGGGCGACCAATTACTGGTTACACTAAATTTAACCCCCAAATCAGATAGTTGGATGATTTCTGGATTAGAATTTCCAGGAGTTGGGAATTTAGAATATTCGGAGACTTTCCAAGGTAAGCATAATTACCCTAATTTAGCTAAATCAAGTAACGACTAATTATTGACATTTTTATATACACAAATTGACCTAACCAAAAATCAATAGTAAGAGTTGTCACTAAAGTGATTATGATAGGAGTTCTTGCTACAGTTAATGATCAGGAAAGAATGATTATTTATGTGACTCGACTTGAGGTAAGTAACTACCGAGGATATAATCTCTATCGTGTAAATAACCTATCATGGCTTCATTTCCCACGATATGACATTTAAACATTGACTAAAATTCAAGGGAATTCCACAAATTAAATAGATCTGACTTACTAAACATACAAAACTTGAGAACACAATTGATTACAACTGGAACACACAAGAGATGGCAAAACCCTAATGAGACCATGGCGATCAATAGATTATTCCAATTCAATTGATTAGAGGCTTGAACACATCAGCAACTTTGCCTGGACAACTAAGGTGGCATGAGCAGTAACCTTTGAGCCTAGGTCTCACTTAATTAATCAATTATGGTAAAAAAATCTACAGCATTTGCTAAATGCAATTGAACTAGAAAACTCATGTTTCCAGTTTTTCCTAACTGAAATAAACAATGTACAATGACTATTTAATTAAATTTACTAACTATCTATTCTTCAGAATCAAGAATTATTTGTGTTTTTCTAATTGATTAACTACCTACTTTAATTTAGAAACACAGTTGGGGCAATAATTGGTAATTGATGCAGGACTAGATGCATTCCGAAGAATACATCTGTGACTAAAAAATAATTGGTGCTAGCCTTACTTGATAAAACATAAACACATTTTTGAAATATTGGGCCAAAAATATTTTTGACAAAAGGGAATTCTAGCTTGATAAACAAATAACCATACTGAATTTTGGCATGATAAATTATTTTTGATACAAAGGGGGGGAAATCCTAACCTTGAGAGAATTAACAACACATTGAAATGTTGACATAAAATCATTTTAAGAAAAGGAGAATTTCTAGCCTGAATAAAATGCCATCATATTGAAATGTTGAAATAAAATTATTTTAAGAGCAAAAGGGGAAAACTCCCTAAAAATGGCTTTACATTGAATCGTGAATGGTTTGCTACAAACTTTAAGATAGGATATACAACAATACACAAGGAAAAATGGCCTGTGGGGAACCCAAGTTCTGGGCAAGGAAAATCCTAAGCGTTTAGCACTCTGGAATATTTAGGCAATTTTTCTTAATACATACACAATAATATTATTGATAGTTTACATATCATACATAAATATAGTTACCCGTAGAACAGCAAAGTCACACACAATACTTTAATTCTCACCAGAGAAAACACGCGGTGCACACACTTTCAATGACTTGGTACGAGTGGCGCTAGTGCGAGTGAAAATGTTGCCGACACAGCGTCATGGAGGGTTTCGTTACAACGCAAAAGTGATTTCTTAGAGAATGAATTTTTCGGTGCACAATTTTAATAGAATTGAGGATAGAAGTTAATTAATTCCGTAATGGAATTTTATTCTGATGTTTGGATTTATTTTACTGAATTTTTAATGATCATTTTGAGAATTTCCGAAATTTATACTGAGTTGCGTGCCGAAGGTTCGCTACAGCTACCCTCCCCCCAAAGGAGACCGAAAGGTCTGGGAGCGGCGAAGCCGATCTCCGACAATTACGCGAAAAGATAACAGGCTGCGAAGAAGTTCCCAAGGGCCGTGATAGCCAAAGAAAATTAGGAGAGAAGGACAGAACAGAGTTAACCACCCTACGACTGCGCGTAACGAGCTGGCGGACGAAGGGGTCTGCCAGACCTGCTACAATGCTCGGGGGCTGTAGGAGGAATAAGCTTGGGGGCTGTGAAAGTTGACGTTCGGATCCCCAACTGGGACAATGATAGAGTATCTGGGGGATTCCCGTGATGGGGGGTTAAAGTAGTAGAAGCGCTATCCGAGGTGGAGGCACCCGAATTCCTAGTCTCCAACGGCGTTCTTTGAACGGTATACGGGGGAACTACGAACTCGTTGCACTCCATAGTGGGAGGAAGGGTCTTAGCCCAAGCGGACAGGTGCAACCCAGGAGGCTCGACAGGTGTTGAGCTGGGGCTGATTTGCAGCCTGGGTTGTTGTGGTTCACGAGAGTGTGTGGGGGTGTCGTCCGGAAGGGACAAAAACGCCGCCTTAAGACGATCTATGCTGACACTGTCGCTCTTGGTACCCCTTTCGATAATGAAATGTTTCGGGGACCTCTTGAGGACCCTGAAGGGGCCATCATAGGGGCGTCGCAGAGGGGTCTTTACCCCGTCTACCCGGACGTAAACGTGGGTGCAACTTTGTAAGCAAGGGTCTAAACTTTCAGATGGTGAAGGGAGGCGAGGTGGTATGTAAACTACTTCGCTCATGACGCGCTTTAGGCGTGCTGCGTAATCGGTGATTTGGCTGGGGGATTCATCGGTTTGGTACGTGGGATCGATAACATCGCCAGGCAATCGTAATGATTGCCCGTAAAGCAGTTCAGAGGACGTGCACTTTTGATCTTGCCGAAACAGGTTCCTCAGAGTAAGTAATACTATCGGTAGCCTGTCGACCCAATCGTGGTGACATTTTAAGCAGCGTAATGCCGCTTTGAGGTCGCGGTGAACCCTCTCGATGAGTCCGTTCGATTGGGGGTGATACGCCGTTGTCGAGATGTTCGCGCAACCTAAGATTTTGGAGATCTCTAACCACAAGACGGAAGTGAATTGAACCCCACGATCATGCGTTATGCTCAAAGGGACTCCGAACCGGGATATCCACGTTTCGACAAAAGTGCGTGCTACAGTTTCTGCAGTTATGTTGGCGATGGGGACAGCCTCGACCCAGCGGGAGAAGCGATCGATCATGGTAAGTAAGTAACTATACCCACGAGAAATAGGTAGGGGGCCTACCAAATCTAGGTTGACTGCGTCAAATTTGCTGCCGGTAAATGCACAAGGTTGAATTGCGGCTTTGTTGTGCCGAGTGACTTTGCTTGCTTGGCAATCTGGGCAATGACGAACGAACTCTCTTATAGCCCTACGCATCCCGGGCCAGACAAAACGATCTGCGATTAGGCGGAAAGTTCTATCCGTCCCAGGATGTGACAAGTTATGGTAATGCTTAATGGCGGGCAAACGCAAGTTGCTAGGCAGGTAATAACGGTTCGGCCGATCAGCGTCACAGTAAACGCCTTCTCTGAGTGAGAGTTTTAAGGAGGAGTCGGGGCACTCAATTAAGTTATGGATTTCCAAGTCGCACTGCTGCGCACGAATGACATCGGCTAGCGAAATCGCTTGTACTGAGGGTCGGAACTCGGGTGCTGACGGGTTTAGTACCGCGCTGTACACACGCGATAAGCAATCAGCAACCGTATTTTCCTCGCCTTTGATGTGCCTGATGTCACTCGTGAACTGCGCGATAAAACTCAAGTGCCGGCTTTCCCTAGGGGAATGGCGCTCGGGAGGCATTCGGATAGCGTTGAGTATGGGTTTGTGGTCGGTATAAATTATGAATTGACGAGCTTCAAGGGTGTAGCGAAAGTGCTTTACCGCTAAGTAAATGGCTAGGAGCTCCCTCCCGAACGTGCTGTAACGTTGTTCGGTTGGGGAGAGCTTGCGGCTGAAAAACGCCAACGGCGAAGTGATATTATTTACAGTTTGCTGCAACACAGCACCGACCGCTATATTCGACGCATCCACCAACAGGCTGAATTCTGCCTCGGGGTGTGGGTAAGCTAATTCTGTAGCAGTAGCGAGTCTCTCTTTGATGAGCTCGAACGCTCTCTCTGCCTCCCCAGTCCACTCGACCGTAACGGGTTTGCCTCTTGTTTTAGGTTTAATCAAGGAGGTGAGCGGGGCAAGGGTCTCTGCACAGTTCCTCAGGAATCGGTGGTAAAAATTAACCGATCCCAAGAACCTGCGCAACTGTCTTTGGGTCGTTGGTCTCGGAAAGTTCCGTAAGGCTGCCACTCTTTCGGGAAGCGGCTTAATTCCCCTCTCGCTAATGTGGTGACCCAAGAAAGTCAATTCCTTCTTTCCCAACACACACTTCTCTGGATTGATCAGTAGTGAGTGCGACGCTAGTCGTTTGCAAAGCTCTCTCAGATGATGTACATGTTCCTCAGGCGTCCCCGAGGCCACTAGCACATCGTCAAGATAACAGTACAAAAAGGGTAGGTCGGAAAGGACTTCCGTCATGTGACGCTGAAAGGTCTGAGGAGCATTACGCAGGCCATATGGCATGCGAAGATACTCGAACAGACCAAACGGCGTGCACACAGCGGTCTTTTTAATAGAACTCTCGTGCATCGGAATCTGATGGAAGGCTCGTTTTAGATCTATTTTAGAGAAGATTTTTGTCCCTGCGAGATTCGCAGTGAAATCCTGCAGTAAGGGAATGGGGAACCTATCGGGTGTGGTGACTGCGTTAAGCATCCTATAATCCCCGCAGATCCGCGTCTCGCCATTAGCTTTAGGCACTAAGATCAAAGGACTAGACCAGGGACTCTTTGAGATACGAACTGTCCCATCAGCTATCATCCGCTGGAATTCAGACTTTACCTCCTGCAATCGGTCTGGGGGAAGACGCCGTACTTTAGCGTGAACGGGCGGACCACTCGTCTCAATATAGTGTTCCGTCAGCGTGTTGTGATTAGGGTTTACGTTAGGTAAGGAAAGGGCAGGGAATTCTGCCAACACCCGTTCGTAGGGGCAAGTGATAGTGACGTTGCAAGTCACGTTTGCTGTGACGTTCACCATATTGACCGAGTGGAGAGGCCTTCTTTCACTGGATTCGCTATCAAACAAGCATCCGTTTCTCACGTCCACCACGAGCGCAAACCTCTGCAGAAAGTCTGCACCAATGATGGCCGTGTCCACATCCGCCACTATGAACACGAACTCCATTGAACGTTTGAGATTGAGGGAGCAGGTAAGTGATTTTGTGCCGTAGCATAGGATGGGTGAGCCGTTTGCGGCTTTAAGACTCGGGGTTCCCGTCCCCTGTTTCTCTATTTGGGAGGCCGGGATAAGGCTGACAGCGCTACCCGTGTCTATGAGGAATCTAATGCTGGTTAAGGGGTCAAAAATCGTGAGGCATCGAGTCAATATCGGTTTAGTAAGCGACGGCGCCTGACTCGCTCTTACGCCGCGCTGTACCCGTTTTTTTTTGATGAAGAAGTGCAAAAATGGGGCAGGTGGGACCCTCACATTTCCGGGCCATATGTAAAAATTGCTGGTGATACCAGCACAAATCCTTAGCTTGAGGATTTTGATTCTGCCTATTGTTAGGTCTAGGGTCGTTCCTCTGAAACTGATTGAATGACCTATTTGTACGGGCCTGGCGGTCAAACGGAGGAGGGTTTTGAGGGTGAGAATTTGCGTGCTGATGCGGTGGTATTTGGTGTTGAGTTACCGCATGCACATCTCCACGAGTGTTGGCACGCTCGGCTTGCTGGGTAGCGACTAACGCTCCAACTTGCTGAGCTAGTTCTCGTAGCAGCGCGTCAGTGGCGCTGCCGCTACTATTATTGCTACTACTAGTTTGATTTACTGCAGGGGGCGTGACTGGGCTATTCAGGCCCGATATTTCCGGATCGAGGAGTTTTTCGGCGAATTGGGCTATCTCGTTTAGTGCCACGGGGGCGTTAGGGGAAATGAGGAAAGGTCGTACGTGAGCAGGCAAACGCTGGATGTACAATGCTTTGAGTGTTTCGTCGTCCATATAGCCCTTCGCTAAGCGTCTCATGTTTTTGAGCAACGCTATAGGGGATTGATTTTGATTTGATTGATTTTGCGAAAGGGCTAGAATCCGAGAAATACGATCCTTACTGTAAATTTTTAACATTTCGTTCTTTAAGCGGGTATACGGGTTATCAAGGTTAGGGTCCAAGAAGCTGGAAACGTCATCTATCACCTGCGTGGGTAAACTCCTAACTAGGGCAAAGTACATCCGCTTTTCGTCCGTTATGTTCAGGCTTTCGAAAAACTGTTCTGATTGAAGGAACCAGGCATCGATGCCGTTAATTTCGAAGGGAGTCAATTTTAGTGCGGAGTTTGCGTGATCATTCGTGCCCTCTGCGGTCGTCATTTTGGTTAATTTTGACACAGGTGTTTCCAAATGGTGCAAATGGTGCTTCAGTAGCAATGGTGCTGCAGTAGCAATGGAAATTGCGAAGGTTGTTAGTAAGGAGCTTCAGTAGCACTGGAAATAATCCTAGAAGAACTCCTATGGTTTTTTTTTTTTTTTGCTTCAGTAGCAATGGAAATGCATGAAGAGTTTTGTAAAAAGGTGGCTTCAGTAGCAATTGAAAACCATGAAGAATTTGTTAGAATAGGCTGCAGTAGCAATAACTTATTATTAGGGAAGAGTTTAGGGAGGAAATGCTATGTTTGACTACTGAATAATGAGGAGCAGAGTACTACCTCCTTCAAGGCAACCATCAACAGAAATCGACAGCACTGGCATGCGCTCATCAACCCACAAAGGACAACTGTGCAAGCGAAAAACACTCTGGTATTAATGCTATTAATAGTCACCAATATGAACTTTGAACGTCTCCCAAGTTGGGGAACTAATTGAGTTTGAATTTTCAAAGGCGTAATAGCGAGGGAATTTCTCAAGTAACTAGGAGGGTGTATTATTATTTTTAAGGGCCACCAGTGCTCGGGGTACAGCACACTTAATTGATAACAAAAGAATGAATCTGACTCAGAAGGGGTTTCTGTTTGGGTAATTCGAGTTGCCTTCCTGGCATCTATTTTCTCACTTGCACTATTGACCTCTGCAGGATAATGACGGGACTGGATATTCTCGCCTCGGTTTTTATTTTGACGACTCTGAGTGCCGTGACTACGGCAGCAGTCTGGGGGTCCACTTCTTGAGGAAGGAGATCCGGGTCCAGTGAGTAGCCGCACTTCAGCAGGTGCCGCGGCTCGAGGGAATCCGGGGTGGATCCCGGCGAGAGTGGATTTGTTAGTGTAATATTCCGCAGGTGCGGTAACAGTTTGAATATATGAGTATATGAAGGAGGTAGTTATTTTCTGCTAGTGCCTTGTGGCTTGGGTGGTTGATTGGTAGCCGTGTGGCTTAGTGGGATTGGTAGCCGTGTGGCTTAGTGGGATTGGTAGCCGTGTGGCTTAGTGGGATTGGTAGCCGTGTGGCTTAGTGGGATTGGTAGCCGTGTGGCTTAGTGAATTGAGAGCCGTGTGGCAAACAGAGTTTTGAAGGATGTTGATTGAATGTTGGAGGTGATTGTTGGTGTGTCGGCCTCCCAGGATTTTCTGTACGGGAGATTAGTTTGGGTTACTTGTTCAAGCATGATAACACAATGAGAGACAGTCGCTACGCAAGCCAGGCTGCGAGCTTTACTGCTGAATTACAGGATTGCCTCAAATAGAGGATTATATGCGGGTGCCTCGGCCCAATTCTGGCGCCTGAACAAGGGCGAGGCAGTCGCAACAATAAGTACTCGTATGGACAATCATGAATCTCCCTACATGCCCTTATTTTCCCAACTAGTATTCTCCGGGTACTATTAATCGTCACGCGTCGTGTACGATCATCTCCGGATTGGAGTGCAAGATTGATACATGAGATAAGAATATTACTGGGTAGGCAATGTAAGTTAGTTCGTCTTCATTAATATTAAAGGCTTCTGCCGCCCAATAATCTACGCTTTGACTGCTATTTACAATGGGTATCTTAAGAGTTGGCAGTGTTTAATTCGAACGTTTACGCTAAGCCGCCGTCGAGGGCTGACGGTATTGGTCATAACTAAGGCTAGAATTGTCATAAAGATTACTTGACTTAAGCTAGGAATTGTGCCAGAGAGGGCACGTGCAGTCTAATTATTGTTATTATTTATTATTATATGAGAAATCCTTGGTCTCCCTGGCTTGAACGTGAAAGGTGTCCTACGAGAGGAGAGAGGGAGATGCCATATGGAAAAGGGTAGAGGGAACGCGGAATCTATGCACAAAGTGCACAGAATTGGTAGTTGAGGAGGAGGATCAGAGCACACGAAGGATTTAGAGAACATTGATCGAGAGGATACATATTAGAATAGTATAAGGCATCCTATGAGTTATAATGGCAACAACCACTGGAGGTAGCCGCCATTGCCAAGAGGTCAAAGGAACAAGTAGCTACAGTTGAGGGCGACCAATTACTGGTTACACTAAATTTAACCCCCAAATCAGATAGTTGGATGATTTCTGGATTAGAATTTCCAGGAGTTGGGAATTTAGAATATTCGGAGACTTTCCAAGGTAAGCATAATTACCCTAATTTAGCTAAATCAAGTAACGACTAATTATTGACATTTTTATATACACAAATTGACCTAACCAAAAATCAATAGTAAGAGTTGTCACTAAAGTGATTATGATAGGAGTTCTTGCTACAGTTAATGATCAGGAAAGAATGATTATTTATGTGACTCGACTTGAGGTAAGTAACTACCGAGGATATAATCTCTATCGTGTAAATAACCTATCATGGCTTCATTTCCCACGATATGACATTTAAACATTGACTAAAATTCAAGGGAATTCCACAAATTAAATAGATCTGACTTACTAAACATACAAAACTTGAGAACACAATTGATTACAACTGGAACACACAAGAGATGGCAAAACCCTAATGAGACCATGGCGATCAATAGATTATTCCAATTCAATTGATTAGAGGCTTGAACACATCAGCAACTTTGCCTGGACAACTAAGGTGGCATGAGCAGTAACCTTTGAGCCTAGGTCTCACTTAATTAATCAATTATGGTAAAAAAATCTACAGCATTTGCTAAATGCAATTGAACTAGAAAACTCATGTTTCCAGTTTTTCCTAACTGAAATAAACAATGTACAATGACTATTTAATTAAATTTACTAACTATCTATTCTTCAGAATCAAGAATTATTTGTGTTTTTCTAATTGATTAACTACCTACTTTAATTTAGAAACACAGTTGGGGCAATAATTGGTAATTGATGCAGGACTAGATGCATTCCGAAGAATACATCTGTGACTAAAAAATAATTGGTGCTAGCCTAACTTGATAAAACATAAACACATTTTTGAAATATTGGGCCAAAAATATTTTTGACAAAAGGGAATTCTAGCTTGATAAACAAATAACCATACTGAATTTTGGCATGATAAATTATTTTTGATACAAAGGGGGGGAAATCCTAACCTTGAGAGAATTAACAACACATTGAAATGTTGACATAAAATCATTTTAAGAAAAGGAGAATTTCTAGCCTGAATAAAATGCCATCATATTGAAATGTTGAAATAAAATTATTTTAAGAGCAAAAGGGGAAAACTCCCTAAAAATGGCTTTACATTGAATCGTGAATGGTTTGCTACAAACTTTAAGATAAGATATACAACAATACACAAGGAAAAATGGCCTGTGGGGAACCCAAATTCTGGGCAAGGAAAATCCTAAGCGTTTAGCACTCTGGAAAATTTAGGCAATTTTTCTTAATACATACACAATAATATTATTGATAGTTTACATATCATACATAAATATAGTTACCCGTAGAACAGCAAAGTCACACACAATACTTTAATTCTCACCAGAGAAAACACGCGGTGCACACACTTTCAATGACTTGGTACGAGTGGCGCTAGTGCGAGTGAAAATGTTGCCGACACAGCGTCATGGAGGGTTTCGTTACAACGCAAAAGTGATTTCTTAGAGAATGAATTTTTCGGTGCACAATTTTAATAGAATTGAGGATAGAAGTTAATTAATTCCGTAATGGAATTTTATTCTGATGGTTGGATTTATTTTACTGAATTTTTAATGATCATTTTGAGAATTTCCGAAATTTATACTGAGTTGCGTGCCGAAGGTTCGCTACAAATTATTTGTGTTTTCCTAATTGATTATCTACCTAATTTAATTTAGAAATACAGTTGTGGCAATAATTGGTAATTGATGCAGGACTAGATGCATTCAGAAGGATACATCTGTGACTAAAAAATAATTGGTGCTAGCCTAACTTGATAAAAAAATAACCACATATTGACATATTGGCCTAAAAATATTTTAGACAAAAAAAGGGAAATTCTAACTTGATAACAAATAACACCATATTGAATTTTGGCATGATAAATCATTTTTGATACAAAAAGGGGAAATCCTAATCTTGAGAGAAATAACATCACATTGAAATGTTGACATAAAATTATTTTTAGGAAAAAGGAGAAATTTTAGCCTGAATAAAATGACATCATATTGAAATGTTGAAATAAAATTATTTTAAGAACAAAAAAGGGGAAAACTCCCTAAAAATGGCTTTACATTAAGGTGACCGTCCCAGGCCCTTGACAGATGCTGTCGATTCCATGGTCATTTTGCATGCTTTTGTTGTAAAAGGACCCTTAGGTGGTAGACTATTCGTTCCTAAAATTTTATGGCGCTACGGACAATAATTTCCCCCCCCCCCGGGTGGGGGTTAGGCGACCAAATTTTTTCAATTTTTCCGGTTTTGACCTCACATATAAAGAGAACAAATAGGAAATAAAAAAAGCTCAATTTGAGTTTGTTAGAAATGTTCCAAGGATTCTAAAACAGTCTTTGCTTTTTTTCTAGCATCAAAACTGAAGGAGGAGTTCCATTTTGAAATATCAATATGAATGAAAAGCACCCAAAATATTCCATTTTTTCCCGATTTTGACCCCACATAGAAAGAGAACAAATAGGAAATGGAAAGAAAGCTCAATTTGAGTTTGTTAGAAATGTTCCAAGGATTCTAAAACGGTCTTTGCTTTTGCTCTAGCATCAAAACTGAAGGAGGAGTTCCATTATGAAATATCAATATTAGTGAAATATCAATATCTGAAATCCAATATGTCAAATTTTTGCAAAATCTAAGGCCTGAATCAAAAAAATGAATAGAATCAATTGTGTTTATTTTCAAAGGTTACATATCATAGTCAAATTTTATAAGAATCAGACTGAAAATAAAAAAATTCATTTTGTTGAAAAAAATGATAATTTTTTATTATTATTTTTTTTTTAAATCAAAATTCAAACTTTTAATATGAAGTTATGTATGGAAAGTATCGAAATAAAAATTAAAAATGCATTCAATTACATCAAATGTACATTATATTACACTTCAACAAAAATTTATATTTTTTGCTATACCCAACAATTCTAACTTTCAACATTCATCCTGGGACTCGTTCTCGAGTTTTGATGCTAGAACCAATCCAAAGACAGTTTTAGAATCCTTGAAACATTTCTAACAAACTCAAATTCACCTTTTTTTCAAATTCGAATTCTTTGAAAAAATATATAGCTCTAAACCCAAAAAAATCTTGCTGATTTTTGAAATATCATAAAAATTTTGAAAAAATAAAAAAAATTTTAATTTCAAAAAAAGCCGAATTTGAGTTTGTTAGAAATGTTCCAAGGGTTCTAAAACTGTCTTTGTTTTTGTTCTAGCATCAAAACTGAAGGAGGAGTTCCAATCTGAAATATCAATAAAAATATACCAAAAACACATTTTTCGTCAAAAAAAAAAAAACTAAGGCCTAAATCGAAAAAATGACACGAGTAAAAAAGGTTTACTTTCACAAAAGACATATACTGGCCAACTTTCAAACGAATCGGGCGAAAAAAGGTCTCAAACCGGGACGGTCCCCTTAAATAGTGAATTGTTTGCTAAAAACTTTAAGATAGGATATACAACAATACACAAGGAAAAATGGCCTGTGGGGAACCCAAGTTCTGGGCAAGGAAATCCTAAGCGTTTAGCACTCTGGGAAAATTATGGCAATTTTTCTTAATACATACACAATAAAATTATTGACGATTTACATATAATACATAAATATAGTTACCCGTAGAACAGCAAAGGCACACACAATACTTTAATTCTCACCAGAGAAAACACCGAGATGCACACACTTTCAATGACTTGGTACGAGTGGCGCTAGTGCGAGTGAAAATGTTGCCGACACAGCGTCATGGAGGGTTTCGTTACAACGCAAAAGTGATTTCTTAGAGGTTGAATTTTTCAGTACACAATTTTAATAGAATTGAGGATAGAAGTTAATTAATTCCGTAATGAAATTTTATTCTAATGGTTGGATTTATTTTACTGAATTTTTAAATGATCATTTTGAGAATTTCCGAAATTTATACTGAGTTGCGTGCCGAAGGTTCGCTACAAGTAGCTCTTTTGTTTCATGAATCGTGTTATATTTTTATAAATAGCCACGTAAATGGATACAGCGTTAAAAATGGGCGTTTATGTGTAAATTGGCCATGAAATAGCCAATATGGCAACCTATTTTGAGCAGCGCACACTCCGTGGGCGCTCAAACAACAAAACAAACAAACCCAACTTTTCTATGTTTAGATGTCTAGATATCAATGTCTAGTTTCAACGCTCATGTCTCATGTAAAGCGTTATACAAAGCGTATACACGTGAGCCTGCGACAAAGTGCATATCAGTGTAAACAGGGCTTTAGTTTCCTTACATGCCCCCGACATATTTTCTCCCAGTAGCTCTCACACAGGTTCCATTCAAAAATTTACGTTACCCATCTACTATTCTTTATTCTCTTAATTCTTACCTTATAATTCAACACAGCTTTCACCATTCCTTCTGAAAATAAGCTGCATCCTAAGTCACCGCCAATGCCATTGATTAATCATAAGTTATCTCTGAACGATGAAAAACTCTTTCCCTACTCGTCCTCACTTGCGGGTCCTTTGCAGCGGTCATGATACCGTGGTAGTTTTGCTAAAGAAATCCGTCGAGTGGTCTGCCTGAAGGAGTGTGGTGGTGAACGTCTCTCAAGAGTCCAGATTCGAATTGTGGACGAATTTGCAAACTTCGTTACTTTGACGACAAATACCAGGTATTTTTTGTTTGTTTGTATTTACACCACTTAAAGTTAGATACTTATTTAATTTTCCTCCTCTTTCTTCATTTCAATGGGGAACAAGCGTAAAAAGAAAGGTGTTTTTTATGCCTGTTCAGATGGGGACTCAGACGATCGATGTTCTGATAACTGTCGGGTTTTTTTTTGTGGGTGTTGCCGTTGTGTGGTTCAGTGGAAATTTGATTTGAGCGGCAAGGAATAAACAAAAACTCGATCTATTTCTCGAAGCGCACTGGGTAAATTGCAAAAGGGATAATGAAAGCGGTGTGGAACTCAGCTCGGTTTGGGTTGTAGTTTATTGGCAGAGGAAACCCGGGAGGACTTCGGTCTTCGGTGAGCTTGACTGGAAATCTCAGAGAGGTCCGGAATGCCGGTGGTGAACTTCGGTGAGCGCTGACGTCACTCCGGCCGGTGGGTGAGATTTTAAGTGTATCTAGTTAGGGCTATTATTTACAGTGGGCAAGTATTCTCAAGTAATCCAATAGGTGCTTAGCCACTTGTGTAGGCAAGGCAAGTTTAATTTTTGGGCAGGCGAATTTAACCAAGGCGCCGAGCCAGGTGGCGACGATGACTCTTGGAGTGAATAGTATTTAAGATTCTGGCACGCGGAATTCAGCGAATGCCAAAGCTAATTCAATGGTGCCCGTACTTTTAGGCAGTGGAGAATTTGAGGCCCGTAATTAGAGAATAAATCAGGCTAAGGGCAAAGATCATAATCAAGTTTAATCCAAGTAGAATCCAGGTTCAATCCAAGTTCAATCCAGTAGGAGAATCATAAAAAGAGCCTAGGGAGAATATGGTAATGGTGTGTGTGTGAATGGCGGCGACGTAGAATCCTGCACAGGGGTCCAACGAGGCTGGATTAAAAGTTCCAGGAGAAACGTCAAGGCATGACTCTACTGACATTCCAACACAATAATGAATAAGTCTCCCAAATCGGAGAAAATCTGAGAAACTCCTACAGGTTTTGACTCAGCTAACTTGAGAGGAGAGAGAAAGGATTTAATCAAGAAAGTCTGATACAACTGCCATTGCTTTTCAATGCAAGGGAAAAGATTTAGGAATTTTAAGTAGACTATTTTGATTTTCGAATAGCAAACGGGGAAAATTTTCTTGCAATCATGGAAGGCACATGATTTAACAATGCATGGCTTACGAAGCAAAAAAAAGGAGAATTACTTCTATTAAGTAAAAAAAAATACGTAGCGTGTGAATTTAGGTTGTTATAATGTTCTCTAGAGCATCTCGATAACTGTACGAGAATACAGGGAAAAAAATTTCCTAAGGTTAGTTTACATAGATTTTACTGATAAATATCGTTGGCAAGAATGAAGAAAAAAAGAATAATATTCCCTCTGATAAAAGAATAATGAAAACTGCGTTTGGAATCTCACAGGAGGAAATACGCAATGAAAAGACGAAGGCATGAATATTTCGTACGGCAGTGGAACCAGCGGCTTTACACATCGGCCTAAGCCTAAGCCGCCGGTGTTTTTGCACACACTAATTTGATAGGCAGCTAGTAATGGGTGTTTGTCACACGAATGCGAAAAGGCACGTTAATTTCATTGAGATGATTGATATCGTAGATAAATGGAAATAAGAATGAAGTTCAAATACTTTTAGCAAGTAGACATGAATAATTTCGTAATTTGTTAAAAACTATTTAAAAGACATCTTTAATGATTATATCGCGTTTAAACAAAGTTAAGAAGAACTGCTAGAAGTATTTTGTAAGAAAGATAAGGGAAAATACTATTAGAAAACATGCTTAAAATGCAAAATAAAAATCACGTAGTAATGACAGAAGACGGCAGAGTGTTCCGCCATTACACCAGAAGCCATCGGGAACGAACGCCGGCAGTTTTGCCGCGTCCGTCCCCAAGTAGTTTATGAACGATTCGTGATGTGATACTGGCAAAAACTACAATATATGTTTGGCAGTAAAGAGAACAACCAGTACGTTAAACTGAATATCTAGTATGAATTTACACGAGAGTAATTCACGACACTGAGCAGATCTTCAGATTAACACACACGACACGCCGAAAAACACATGGCACATTTTCTTACCCGGTTTTACTCTTATTTTACCCTAAATATCACTGCACTTACGAGATGTTTGCGCGACCACGCCACAAGCAAGAGTAAGTGGACTAGGCGGCGCGCTAGTGTGTTGCCAGACTGGCTGCTTGAGAACTCGAAATGTCAATTGATTATTTTGATCTCTCATGTATTTACACAAAAATGTTAATAATTATGAATTAGAAGTAGAAAATAATTAATAATAAATTAGAGTAATAATTTTAATGCTACTAATTAATTTATTTAAGTATGAATGGCAAATTTATAATTTTTACGTTATGTAGCGGTATGTAGCGGTATGCTACATTACCCCCCAAGGCGCAGACCGAAAGGTCCACCCGCTGCAATCATCTGTAGCGGGAAGGAGGGTGAACTACGCGACCCTGCCGAGTTCGGCAATTGGCAAATGATACTGAGCGGGGAAGTTTCACCAAACGGGTCTGCAAGTTTAGATCAGCAAGAGTCCTAGGAACAGGAGTTACTGCAGCGGGCTCGTCTGGTCTCTCCAGACTTGTCGCTGTGACAGTAAGAGGACTAGAGTTAGAATCTACGACAGGTTTAGAGATAGGGTTTGAATGCACAGGCACATAGAAAGGGTTACACTCAAGCTGACTAGGCAACAATGCAGTCAACTGAGGAAACTGAGATGGTAGATATGATCGAGTCTCAGTGGAAAGAGAAATCTGCGGAGAAGATGATGATGAGGTATAAGTTACACTATGATCAGAAGTGTATGCGACTTTTAATCTGTCTATGCTCACAGGGTCGCTCGAGCCGAATCTGTCGAGGATGAAATATTTTTGCTTGCGTTTAAGTACTTTGAATGGACCATCATAAGGGCGCGTGAGCGTAGGCTTTATAGCATCATTTCGGACATACACATGTGTGCAGTCTTGCAGGGCTGGATCTAGTCTGTCCTCAGTCTGAGGCATTCGTGGAGCAACATACTCAATCTTACGCATGCAATCTTTTAGGCAGGCTACATATGCGGAACGGTCAGCAGATGAAAATTCAGGCAACGGTTTTGGGTCAACAATGTCGCCGGGGAGACGAAGTGTCTTCCCGTACAACATCTCCGCCGCTGTGCACTGCTGATCTTGCCGGAAGAGATTCCTAATGCTGAGCAATACTACTGGAAGTCTATCAGTCCAATCGTGACTGCAATTAAGGCAGCGCAAGGCAGACTTGATGTCTCTGTGGACTCTCTCAATAAGTCCATTTGACTGCGGATGGTAAGCTGTCGTGGATGTGTTTGCACACCCTAAAGCGGTACTGAGCTCACTCCAAAATTTGGAGGTAAATTGTGATCCCCGGTCATGTGTGACTTGTACGGGAACCCCAAATCTAGCTATCCAGTTGGACATGAAGGCGCGAGCTACAGTCTCAGTTTGTGTATCAGGAAAAGGGACAGCCTCAACCCAACGCGTGAACCTATCGATAATGGTCAACAAATAAGAATAACCGCGCGATACAGGCAAGGGGCCCACTAGGTCTAAGTGGACAGAGTCAAACTTTTTACCCGTGAATGCGCAACTCTGCAGCGCTGCACGATTATGTTTCACCACCTTACTACTCTGACACGCATGGCACGTTTGCACAATTTGCTTGACCTCCTTACGCATCGCTGGCCAGACGTAACGATCAGAAATCAAACGCAATGTACGGTTAATACCAGGGTGACTGAGGGAATGGTAGTGGAGGACAGCTACTCTGCGGAGAGTCGCAGGAAGATACAAACGAGAAGGTCGCTCGGCATCACGATACACGCCGTCAACCAAGGTTAGTTTTGGAAGGGAAGGGTTAGAAGATTTGAGAAGGTCCTGAAGTTCAGGATCCTCCTTTTGAGCATTACAAATGTTGCCGAAGGTGATTTCGCCACTGGTTTGGACAGAATTAATTCTAGAGAGGCAATCGGCTACGGTATTGTCTAGTCCCTTAATGTAACGGATGTCAGTTGAGAACTGACTTATAAAGGACAGGTGTCGAGCTTCTCTAGGCGAATGCCGCTCAGAAGGCATTTTTATAGCTGAGGTCAAAGGTTTGTGATCAGTGTAGATCACAAACTCCCTTGCCTCTAGAGCGTAGCGAAAGTGTCTCACAGATAGATAGATAGCAAGAAGTTCCCTACCGAACGCGCTATAAGCACGCTCAGTGGGCGACATCTTCTTGGAAAAGAAAGCAAGAGGAGAGATATTAGTACCTACTTGTTGTTGCAACACAGCACCTACGGCGGTACTGGATGCGTCAACAACTAGGCTGAAATCAGCGTTAGAAATAGGGTAGGATAGTTCAGTCGCGGAAGCTAATTTGTGTTTTATAGTTTCAAAAGCTTTGCGCGCTTCTTCTGTCCATTTTACCTCGATAGATTTTCCTTTGCGCTTCTTTTCGAGGAGGTCGGACAAGGGCGCTAAAGTTTGAGCGCAATTGCGTATGAAACGATGGTAGAAGTTAACAGAACCTAGGAACCTTCTTAGTTCCTTCTGGGTCTGTGGAAGAGGAAAGTTTCTGATCACTTCTACTTTGGAAGGCAAAGGTTTTAGACCTAGGCTAGAGATTTCATGACCTAGATAAATCAGTGATGACTTTCCGAACTCACATTTCTCAGGGTTTACGAGGAGTCCATTGTCGGACAATCTTTGAAAAACGACCCTAAGATGGTCTTTGTGCAACTCTGGGGTTGTGGACGCCACAAGGATATCGTCTAAGTAGACAAAAGCGAAAGATAGATCAGAGAAGATTTCAGCCATGTGTCTCTGGAACGTTTGAGGAGCGTTCCGGAGACCATAGGGCATTTTTAGAAATTCAAAGAGACCAAATGGAGTGATGACAGCGGTCTTGGGGATAGCGGACTCATCAAGAGGGATTTGATGAAAGGCGGACTGTAGGTCAATCTTAGAGAAAATTTGTGCTCCTTCCAAATTTGCACTGAAATCGTGAAGGTAGGGAATAGGATAGCGATCAGGTAAAGTAACGGCATTCAACCTGCGGAAGTCCCCGCACGGTCTGAATTCACCGTTAGCCTTGGGTACCAGCAAAAGAGGGCTAGCCCAAGGACTTTTTGAGGTGCGGATGATGCCACACTCCTGCATGCGCGCGAAATCTTTCTTAGCTAACGCCAATCGATCAGGCGGCAATCTCCTAGCACGGGAGAAGACAGGCGGTCCCGTCGTCTCTATGAAATGCTTTGTGCACGTTTTTAGGTTGTTAGAGACTAAGTTAGGGTTTGTTAATGCGGGAAAATTTTTGAGGATTTGTGCGAAAATGCACTCCTCCTTGAAAGCAATAGAAAAGGAATGCAAGACATTTTCTTTAGTTATGCTACCAGCGGGAATTGAGATCTGTGTCTCCTCGTCCCTAATTTTACGATTTTTGACGTCTACAACAATCCCAAATTTTTCGAGAAAGTCCGCGCCAATGATAGGCTCTTGGACTTCCGCGATGAGGAAGGTAAACAAGAAAGTTCGCCTCAATCCCAGACTGCACTCTAAAACTCGTTCACCGTAACACGAGATTGGCGTGCCGTTTGCGGCGCGTAATGTAGACACTACTGGCTGGTTTTTGACTTTTGCCGTGGCTGGAATAATTGATACGCTAGAGCCAGTGTCGATTAGAAATCGATATTTGGTAACGGGATCGAGAATAGTAAGGAGGCGAGTAGTCTGGGAATGAGGCAACGCAGTACTCGCTACTGTGCGTTGCTGTTGGCGTTTCCCGAAGCCATTTGTTCGGTATATCTTGGGCAAAAGCGTGAAGCGCATTTTCGAGCTTGGTCACCAAATTTCTGGTGATACCAGCACAAGTTGCTACTGGCATCACGAGAGCGTGACCGAAAACGGGGGTTTTGATTATTTGACCTATCATAAGATCTACCTCTATCAAAGCGTTGAGGAGGAGGAGGAGGATAGTGATAGTTGGAGGGATAGTCATAAGGATAGTTGTAGGCATTTGGGTGGCTTTGGAATCTCCCTGGGCCTTGCTGAATGTGCGCCACACTTTGACTCTGACCTATTTGAAAATTTTGGAGAGCTTGCTTTATTTCAGCGATGTCCTGCTGCAACTGATCTATTTTGACTGAATTCTGCGTCGTATTTGACGGGCTAAAAGTTGTAGCAGCTACATTCAGGGAAGCCACTGGTGGTTCCTGTGGCAAATTCATATTCCGGATCACCGTCTCTGCGGCTTCCGCTAATTTTTCTAGAGTTTGTTCAGACCCTGCCAGTGAGAGGAAAGGACGCACATTAGGTGCAAGCTTCGTCATGAAGACTTCCTTCAGGAAGCCCTCAGCTACGGCAACTCCTGTAGCGAGTTTCCGCAGCTCTTTGACTAGCGAAGTAGGTGAGAAGGAACTAGAGACAGGAGGGATAGCAGAGGCATCTACCAAACTACGAAACTTGTCCGCATCGGACATCTGAAGCCTTGCCAAGATTTTGCCTTTTAAGATTCCGTAAGGATTGTGATCAGGAGGGTTTTCTAATAACTCATTGGAATCATTAAGCAATTTCGTGGGTGCGGCGCTAACGAGCGCGTAAAATTTATCTATGTCCTGATTTATCCTATTATACCTAAACACAGCTTCCACCTGGTTGAACCAGGTGTGAGCGTCCCCTGGGATGAAAGGCGGGAGTCTAATGGGATTTGCAAGTGCTCGCTCTTCATTATCTGTGTCAGGCATGCTAGCAATCTCTTTTGGGGAATGCGCAATTAATGATATCAGTGCCTAAGATTTTTGGGATTAAGTAGCAAAGGGGTTGCGTTAATTCTTTACCTACTCAATCATTCAAATTAAGTGAAAGCAGAAGATAGGAAATATGAATTTGGAAACGAAGAGAAAAAAAATTATTATGCGGTATGCGGCAATTTGCGTAGGCACAAAGTTAAGCAGGTGAGAGAAAAATTATTTTCCTACCTACTCAATCAATCAATACGTTGAAGAAAACGGAAAGAGAGAAAATGGGAGCGAAAAAAAATTTTTACGGGAGTTAGGAATAAATGCACAGTGCACAGCACGGAAATAGTAGAAAAAAAAATATTTTCCTACCTACTGAGGCACAAAAACAAACAAAGACAGGAAACAGCATAAAAGAAAGATAAAAAAAATTTTAAGCTGCTCAGAGAAAAATCGTTAGCATGGTCAATCCTACAGGGAATTTCTCAAACTACTACGACATGAAAAAAACTTATCATTACAGTGATACGCCAACATTATCCTCTCACAATCTCCCAACGCTTCGAGTTTAGTTCTTTTTATTTTTAAGAAGGCCGATGCACCAGTGTCGGGTTTTTTTGTGGGTGTTGCCGTTGTGTGGTTCAGTGGAAATTTGATTTGAGCGGCAAGGAATAAACAAAAACTCGATCTATTTCTCGAAGCGCACTGGGTAAATTGCAAAAGGGATAATGAAAGCGGTGTGGAACTCAGCTCGGTTTGGGTTGTAGTTTATTGGCAGAGGAAACCCGGGAGGACTTCGGTCTTCGGTGAGCTTGACTGGAAATCTCAGAGAGGTCCGGAATGCCGGTGGTGAACTTCGGTGAGCGCTGACGTCACTCCGGCCGGTGGGTGAGATTTTAAGTGTATCTAGTTAGGGCTATTATTTACAGTGGGCAAGTATTCTCAAGTAATCCAATAGGTGCTTAGCCACTTGTGTAGGCAAGGCAAGTTTAATTTTTGGGCAGGCGAATTTAACCAAGGCGCCGAGCCAGGTGGCGACGATGACTCTTGGAGTGAATAGTATTTAAGATTCTGGCACGCGGAATTCAGCGAATGCCAAAGCTAATTCAATGGTGCCCGTACTTTTAGGCAGTGGAGAATTTGAGGCCCGTAATTAGAGAATAAATCAGGCTAAGGGCAAAGATCATAATCAAGTTTAATCCAAGTAGAATCCAGGTTCAATCCAAGTTCAATCCAGTAGGAGAATCATAAAAAAAGCCCAGGGAGAATATGGTAATGGTGTGTGTGTGAATGGCGGCGACGTAGAATCCTGCACAGGGGTCCAACGAGGCTGGATTAAAAGTTCCAGGAGAAACGTCAAGGCATGACTCTACTGACATTCCAACACAATAATGAATAAGTCTCCCAAATCGGAGAAAATCTGAGAAACTCCTACAGGTTTTGACTCAGCTAACTTGAGAGGAGAGAGAAAGGATTTAATCAAGAAAGTCTGATACAACTGCCATTGCTTTTCAATGCAAGGGAAAAGATTTAGGAATTTTAAGTAGACTATTTTGATTTTCGAATAGCAAACGGGGAAAATTTTCTTGCAATCATGGAAGGCACATGATTTAACAATGCATGGCTTACGAAGCAAAAAAAAGGAGAATTACTTCTATTAAGTAAAAAAAAATACGTAGCGTGTGAATTTAGGTTGTTATAATGTTCTCTAGAGCATCTCGATAACTGTACGAGAATACAGGGAAAAAAATTTCCTAAGGTTAGTTTACATAGATTTTACTGATAAATATCGTTGGCAAGAATGAAGAAAAAAAAGAATAATATTCCCTCTGATAAAAGAATAATGAAAACTGCGTTTGGAATCTCACAGGAGGAAATACGCAATGAAAAGACGAAGGCATGAATATTTCGTACGGCAGTGGAACCAGCGGCTTTACACATCGGCCTAAGCCTAAGCCGCCGGTGTTTTTGCACACACTAATTTGATAGGCAGCTAGTAATGGGTGTTTGTCACACGAATGCGAAAAGGCACGTTAATTTCATTGAGATGATTGATATCGTAGATAAATGGAAATAAGAATGAAGTTCAAATACTTTTAGCAAGTAGACATGAATAATTTCGTAATTTGTTAAAAACTATTTAAAAGACATCTTTAATGATTATATCGCGTTTAAACAAAGTTAAGAAGAACTGCTAGAAGTATTTTGTAAGAAAGATAAGGGAAAATACTATAAGAAAACATGCTTAAAATGCAAAATAAAAATCACGTAGTAATGACAGAAGACGGCAGAGTGTTCCGCCATTACACCAGAAGCCATCGGGAACGAACGCCGGCAGTTTTGCCGCGTCCGTCCCCAAGTAGTTTATGAACGATTCGTGATGTGATACTGGCAAAAACTAAAATATATGTTTGGCAGTAAAGAGAACAACCAGTACGTTAAACTGAATATCTAGTATGAATTTACACGAGAGTAATTCACGACACTGAGCAGATCTTCAGATTAACACACACGACACGCCGAAAAACACATGGCACATTTTCTTACCCGGTTTTACTCTTATTTTACCCTAAATATCACTGCACTTACGAGATGTTTGCGCGACCACGCCACAAGCAAGAGTAAGTGGACTAGGCGGCGCGCTAGTGTGTTGCCAGACTGGCTGCTTGAGAACTCGAAATGTCAATTGATTATTTTGATCTCTCATGTATTTACACAAAAATGTTAATAATTATGAATTAGAAGTAGAAAATAATTAATAATAAATTAGAGTAATAATTTTAATGCTACTAATTAATTTATTTAAGTATGAATGGCAAATTTATAATTTTTACGTTATGTAGCGGTATGTAGCGGTATGCTACATAACCAACCAGCTCCTACCCCTAAAAAAAGGGATAGGCTTACAGAAAATACTGAATCTTTTGTTGATACTAGTAAAAGCCAACAAAAGAATCCTATCCTACCGACTGAATTCTGCCCTCCTAGCACCAGTGAACTCTTAGGTGATGGAGATCTATCCCTTTCTTCTTGTCCTTCATTAGGAAACTTGATAGATATTTCTTCGCCTTTGCTGAATGTGACATCTGATAAGCAACATTGCTTTACTGGTTTTACAAACCAAAATAAAAAGACCATAATTTCATCTCCTACAACTCAACTTGATCATTTAAGTCAACCTCAAGCTTCTAAAACAGTCATCATTGTAGAGCCAATTGCTGATGACAGATCTGTAACCAAGTTTTTTTCTAACAATATTGTACTAGCAAAAGCACTTGCACTCTCTCCATTTGGTAGAGTAGGCATTGAGAAAACTACAAAAAATTTGCAATGGGGCCTACTGATCATAACCATGAAGGAAGCTTTGAATGATTTTGCGCAGTTATTAAAAGTCACTGTAATAGGAGACTGGCAAGTCAAATGCAGACTGCCAGTAAATCAGACCCAATCAATTGGAGTTCTAGGTCCTTTTGGAGAGGATACTACAGGGCAAGAACTCTTAGATTGCCTTCTCTCAGATGGATATAAAGTTCTTTCAGCTGATAGGATAGTGAAGGGAAAAAACAAAATTCAGACTTCTATGTTTTAAATAGTTTTTGCCTCTCATCAGCTTCCTGATTATGTCTATGCTGGCTATCAGCGCTTTGTGGTTAAAGCTTTTATTGACCAGCTTTGGCAATGCTTTAGATGCTAGAGGTTTGGTCATAGTGCAGCACATTGCAAAAGTGCCCCTCGTTGTGTAGTGTGCAGTGGCCCGCATAATACTAAAGACTGTTCTAAGCCTGAGTCCCCAATGTGCTGCAACTGCTTGGGAAATCATACTGCAAACTATGGGGGATGTCCTTCTATCAAAAAAGCAAGATTAGTAGAGAAGACTCGTGTTGAGCAGAGACTTTCTTACAGAGATGCTGTAATACATGTAAGAGAGTCTTTGTCAGCTGATCCTGTCAAATCTGCCTCTCAACCATGGTCTAACCCAGCATCTAAATCAGTAAAACCAACTTCTATGACATCAACGCACTCTAGCATTCCATGTGCTCAAATACCTCACAATGTTGGAAAAGTTTCAGTTGGAACTCAAACCACTAACTATACTACAGCTCCAACTCTGCAGAATGTTCCTATTTCACTATTTGTTGAACTTATGACCAAAATCATGTCCTTGAACTCTGATAAAAATATTTCTACTAATATTATATCAAAATTGACTACCAAAACACTGAATCTTGATAAACCTATGCCTAACAGTCCCTCTCCAGCAGGAGTCTCTAAATTTAACTCTGGCCCTCTGAGTTCAACCAGCTCTGATCTACCTCTTTGGCAACTAACCTCAGGGGGTACTTCTGCCTCTTCTCTCTTGGAAAAAGACAGAGAGCTGGGTGTATAGGTGGATCCTTCTCCTGTAATTGGGGGCAAATATTTGCCAGATAAGATCAAAAAACAAATTAAATTAGTCCCTCCCTCTCCTGTAATAGGCGGCAAACTAAATTCACTATGAATAAGAATAATCCTCTTCTACCTTAACAAAAGACTCATAAACAAACAAAATAGCTTCCACCAAGATATGTTGTCTGCAGTGGAATTGTCGCAGCTTAAGCAATAAGCTGAGCAATTTCAAAGTTCAGTTATATTCACTAATGCCACATCTTGCTTGCATTTGCGAAACATGGTTATCTGATAAATTTGAGCCTAAATTTATCAATTACTCAGCTATTTATAAACACAGACAAGCTGCACATGCAGGAGGGGGCCTTGCAATTTTAGTAAGAAATGATGTGTCTTTTAAGAACTCACCTCTTGTTCCTTTTCCTGGTGGAGTGTTGGAGGCTCTTGCTGTTACCTTGTGCTTGAGGGGTGGGAAACTTCTCTCCGTTCTCTCACTTTACAATCCCAATCAACCAGTCTCCTCCCAGGAACTGGAACACTATCTTAAGCAGCTGCATCCTCTTTTCTTAATTGTAGGAGATCTGAACGCACATCATCCACTCTGGGAACCTCACAAAGCCCCTAATACCACAGGAAGTAACTTAGCAAATACCATGTTAGCCAACCCTTGCCTTTCATTGATTACCCCTCCACTGCTCTCTACCTACTATAACGTATATCATAACTCCTTTTCAACCCTTGACCTCTCACTTGTTTCCTCTAGATTGCTGCCTGTTGCTTCAGTCTATACTGGACAGGATATAGGTAGTGACCATTATCCTGTTATTACAGACATAGGTGTAGAGCTTACCACGGCTTGTTTTAAGACCCGTTCTAAGTGGAAGTTTAAGGAAGAATATTGGAGCTCTTATGTAGCTGCATTGAACAATTCTGCAACTCAACAGGGTGGAAACTTGGAAGCTAGTGTAGCTGATTTTAATCACAATTTGATCACTGCAAGTGCAGGTGTCTTTTCTAGAACAAAAGAGATAATAACCCCATGCTTTAATAAACCTTGGTAGAATAAGGATTGTGCACTTGTGGTGGAAGCTAAAAAGGTTGCACACTGTAGGTTAATCTCACAACCATCTCCGGCAAACCTCATTGCGTTTAGACGAAGTGAAGCTAGGGTGAAGTCTGAGGTGAGAAAAGCCAAGCAGTCCTCTTGGAAGAACTTTTGTAGCAACATCACATCCACCACCCCATTGTCCCTGATGTGGAAGTGCCTTAAGCGCATTCACAATCCTTTTCAAAGACAAAATCTGCCTTTTGTGGAAGTTAACTCAATTATTACCGATTCAGCTGCTAAGTCAAATGCTCTAGCCTTGCATTATGAAAAATTATTGACCACTTCTGCAGCAGCCTTGCCTGTATTTACAATCTTGCCCCTCACCATGGCACTAACTGATGATACTGAATCTCAATTGAATAATCCCATTACCCTAACTGAACTTGATAATTCAATTGCCAATCTGAAGAAAACCTCCTCAGGGTCTGATGAAATTCACAACTCTCATCTCACTCACCTCCCCACTGACTATAAAAGATGGCTTTTGCAAATTTTCAACTTGAGTTTTGACCAAGGTGAACTTCCCGATGTTTGGAGGAGTGCTATCATAATACCAGTACCAAAGCCTTGTAAGCCCTTAACATCAATTACCTCCTATCATCCAATTTCACTTCTCTCTTGTGTGGGGAAATTGTTAGAGAGCATCCTTAATAGAAGACTTTCATTTTTTCTTGAACTAAAAGCTGTCTTTCGCACCTCTCAAGGTGGATTTAGACAGCGAATGTCTGCCCTAGACCAGGTTACCAGACTTGAAGCTGGAATTCGAGAAGCCTTGAGCAGTCAATCAACACTGCTGGTAATTTTTTGTGATCTATCCTCAGCTTTTGACTCAGTCAATCACAGTGGTCTGCTGTATAAGCTGAGTCAATGCGGGGTGAGTGGCCGCATGCTGAGGTGGATCCAAGCGTACCTGTCCCAACGCACATTCAGGGTTTTTTTTGAGGGAGAGTACTCAACATTAAGGCCTATTAACTCAGGTGTCCCTCAAGGAGCAATTCTCTCACCATTACTTTTTAATGTGTATTTGAGGGACTTGCCTTCTTCCCCAGATGTGGTATCTTGTGAGTATGCAGATGATATTGCATTCTTTGCCTCTCATACAAATTCTCAAATAGCTTCTGCCCGACTACAAGCTCAATTAACAGCATTTTATGAATGGTGTGGAACATGGGGTCTGAAACTTAATTCCCAAAAAACCAAATCCATGTTCTTTACCAACTCTAGGAATGTTCCGCCTTCTCTGACTATAAATGGCCAGCAAATTGAATATGTACAGCACTATAGTTACTTAGGTGTTATATTAGACTCACCTAGACTTGGTTGGGAATCTCAAATTTTATCGCTCAAGACTAAAACAATATCCTTTATGAATTTGATGAGCTCAGTATCCCATAGTAGCTGGGGAGTTGACAGAGATTCATTGCTACACATATATAAAGTGTTAATTCGCAGTTGCCTTGATTATGCTGCCCCTTTGTTCTCTAATGCTGCTCCAACTCTTCTGAAAAAATTAAATATTATACAGAACAATTGTATTAGAATTGCTACTGGGTGCAGAAAAACCACACCTATTGCATCCCTAGAAGTAGAGGCAAATATTCCTCCTCTGTCAATTCATTTTGATGAATTGCTTTGCAGATATTTAGCAAGACTAGCTCAACTTCCATCCTGTTCTGCAGTCATAGAACTATTTCCCCCTAATGCTAACCCTCCTCTCAGAAATCACAAACCCCCACTTGTAGCTCATGCAAGTCGTGTCTTCAATAACCTTAACCTCACAAAGCCCTATCCTACCTTACCTCCTGTTCTGTCACCTATTCCTCCTAGGTTTGAAGTGAGTAACTATATTTTCACAACCTTTTCATCCCTTACTGTTAATTATTTATCTCCTGAAACTGTTATGCAAGAATATAATCATCTCTTAGATACAAAATTCTCTGGTTATATAATATCCTTTACAGATGGGTCTCACATAAAAGATCCTGTCCCTTCCTCCTCTGCTGCTTTTGTTATCCCTAATAGAAAATTCAGCATGAGTTGGAAATTACGCCCTGAAATAGAAGTAATTGAGTGCGAGTTGTACGCTATTTACGAAGCTCTTGTCTGGGCCGAAACGAATTTGACCAATTCTGAAAAACTATTAATATGTAGTGACTCCTTGAGTGCCTTATACCTTATTATAGATAGGCGCCCTAAGCATTACTTGGACATTGTATTTGCTATACAGGAGAAGCTAACTGTTTTATCCTCCAGAGATATTAAGCTGCAATTTGTTCCTGCTCATAAGGGCCTACAGGGGAATGAGGAAGCTGACACAGCAGCTAAAAATGCACATTCTCTCCGTTATAGGACTCTAACCCGTCCTTCTAGAGAGGAAACGGTAAGAAGAGTTGAAGCTGCAAACAAAGCTAGGTGGAACGCAGAATGGCTGGGATCAGTTCAAGGTACAGGGAAGGGTGGGTTTTTAACAAAAATCAAGTCAGAAGTGGGACATTGGCCTTGGGCTTGCCATAAAACAAGGCCTTTAGAAACTGCTCTTGCCAAGCTGAGAGTAGGTCATGCAGGTGTACAGCAACACCTGGCTTGCTTTCAGCTCTCAAACACACCCAACTGTGCCTGTGGCTCTGCTGAGACCATTGAACACTTTTTAATCAATTGCATATTGCACAATACGGCTCGGTCCAATCTTCTGGCTGTGTTAGATTCTTTAAGCATTCCCTTCAATTTGAAGAATATTCTTGGATGTGGCCCATACATATTGGGAACTCAGAAACAAATCTCTAATGCTGTTGGAGAATATTTGATAGCTACTAGTTCACTCTACCGTCTATAGTACACCATATATAATTTAGGCCATAGTTATTGTTTATGTAGAATACATAGAACCATATCCTATAGACAAATTTTGTAGTTTTTTTTTTTTTAGTTTGGTACCTGCTAACCTAATGAATTTAGCAGTAACAACTTAATACTGTGGCCACTAACCATTAACCTTCAGACTATCAAACTCTCCCTGGAACACAGTATCTTCAAATTTATAATGCAGTAGCACTCTCGGTGATGGTATTTCTGTCGTGATTCATCTGGGACAGACTTTCGCCGTGTTCAAAAAACGTTAAGAAAAGGTTGTTCTGGCCAAGCAACTATCTTCTAAAAGACCCGACATTGAAGGAAATGCTCTCGACAATAAAGCGCAGCATCTCTGAACTCTGAAAACTACGCCTCGAGCCAAGCGTCGCCAACCACCAAGCAAAGCAGCCAGCAAACCTCACACACCCTCTGCGAACCCCCCCCATTGGACTTCGGACTCTCTGCCACCTAGACAACGCCTGTACCAAGGATCATTTCCAAACGCTTCCATTCTTCGCGTATATTTCAACTCCTTCCTTGTTGACCTAAAATGTTGTTCTTTCTACATAAATTACTTGCTATTTAATTATAAAGCTTAATCCATTCGAATCATCTCCCACCGCTTGCTACTTTCTGTAATATTTTGTCGTAACAACTTCAAGATCGGTAACGCGTCTGTTCCAACTCGAGACAGCGTCTCTCAGCCCCTTCTGGGCAGATGTACACAAGGGCAGAAGGTCCTGGGCCGTCAACTAAGAAAGACGTGTGACTCTCCGCTCACCCATGCGGGTGGAGCGGAGGAAGTGTTAATTAAGATGGTACTGAATTGCCCACTGCTACTCGGGATTTTCATCAGCTAAGTACTCCCATATTATTCCTCTTCGTATTCATCTATATTTCGTCAAACGCTCCTCGTAACTACATGTGTAGGATAGATTAATTCCATTCGATGTAACTTCTAGACGATCTTTGTTCCTCTTCAAATCATTCAGTGCTGAGATTTCATCACCTAAGATGTGCTTCTCATAATTATCAATGTGTTCTCCTCAACATGATTCAGCTCCGAGGCTCATCCTCAATTAAGATGTCTTTATCAGACTCCTCAAAGTATCAGTGACCTGCATTTTGTCTATTGTTTGCGTAAACGGCTTCACCGGTTTACTCTCAATGTCATCGTGCGAATTCTCATAATCATATCGTCTTATAGATAAGAGCTAATTCATTCGCCGAGATCTAATAGCATTGTAATCATCTAGAATTTCTAAAGTGCCGTGTACATCATTAATCATCCCTTTGTATAACCGTGTTTGAGGACGTCATCGTTACAATATGAATTTGTATTGCAGTCATCTCATTATTCACCTTCTGCTTAACTTGTTATGATATCATGATTATTTACGACGACTAATGACATTGAAAAGTCACTGCATATTTCGATCTTTAATGATATAACGAAAATATAATAAATGAGGCCTTCTGTCTCGATCACCAACCTTGAGATTCCTGAAACCGGAAAGAAAATCGCACGATGAATAAATGCATGATGAAAATTACGATCACGACTTCGATGAGAAACCACGTTCACGACATTTCTTCTGTATTGTAGTTAACAGTCCAGACTGCTCCTGCATTAATACTTCATAAATAGACCCTTTTGAAACTTTCTCCTTAGAAGCCCTGCCCTTAAGAGCTTGCTCTCTATTATTGATTTTCACCTCCTGCCACAGTGCAGATAACCCAGAGCCTCCAGGTTGAGCGGCGCAGGCTGGAGGCTTGACAATTAATTTAGGGGCTCATAAGCGGCACAGAGTCGGGCATGCCTAGATATACTAACCTGGGCATCATTTCCATAAAAACTAGTAGATGTTGCTCTAAATCATATTACTCTTATCTGTCAGTATGAATAGAACTTGAGATTAATTAGGATATGCTGAAATACTGAGCACATACTGGGATAATGAGGATATGGAGAATTACTTAGCAATGTGAAATTTTGAAATATACTACACTAAACCACAAAACTTATATAAATGTAAAATTGTATTATATGTCCTCATAGGTACAACAAGAGTGACCCAACGAGGAAGGTGCAGACAAGGGGCTACATGAGCAAGATTTCAAAGCCCCTACAAACAACGATACAAAAAAAAGAAATCCGTCTCTCAAGATCCTCCTCGCTCATCGAGTGTTGGAAGTTGTGGCGCTAGGACGTAGTGGCTTATCAGACGGAACTATCTGAGAAATTTACCTGTTATTGGCAAGTAATTTAATTAAAAACCTGTCTGTTATGGAAATTAATCCAAATCAAACTGTTCTACCTCCTTTCTTGGGAAACAGCTACTGGGGCCTTAGGCCCCCAGTAAACCCAACTTCGTACTTTTGTTTTGCCGTAATTTTGATAATACTGATATTTAAAAAGTATATTATCTTACAAATAGCACAAAAATCAACAATATTTTTGTGATTTTAGTAGTACACAGGAACAAATCACCACCAAGCAATAGATACACTATCAAGATGAAACTCTTAGAAGTTATCAAAAGACTTGATAATTCAATGCCTCCCAAAAGCAAAATTCCAGATGACCCTGGGGGAGGTAAAAATACTGTCAAGGGAAAATTTACCCGCACCTACACTCAACCTATCTCAGAGTCAGAGAGAAAAAGAATTCAACAAGGCCAGGAAACCCAACAAAAATAACCCCATGACCACCTCTACTTGGAGACTACTCCTAAGAGTAAATCGCAGCCAGCTTCAAGACAAGAAACCCAAACAGCAAACCCTAACAATGGGAGCCCAAAACAAAAGAGTAAAGGATACTGTAACAACACATTAAGCAAACACTGGAAAGTAGCCAAGAGTTTTTGGATTTGCAGAGCAAAAAAAAAGAGGGAAACTCATAATGTCTCGGACTCAGAAATGTCCCAGCACAATCTATCATTCTGCAGTGATTCAGAGCTCTCAGGAGTCTTTTCCAGCAATGTATCACTATCTGAATCAACTTTGGGGATCCCAAACAATCAAGAAGAGCTAAATCAAAACCTTAAATACACTGCAGGAATAAAATCTGCTAAAATAGACCTTAATTTATCAGAAAATGCAGACAAAATTCCAAATACAGTTTGGCATGTACTAATAAATGCACAAGATGATAGCCGGAACTTGACAAAACTGAATCCATATAAAGTATAAAGTACAATAAATCTAATTTGTGGGGAAGTTGAAAAAGTGGA
Organism: Morinoia aosen; assembly: GCA_030386875.1. NCBI lineage: Eukaryota > Metazoa > Arthropoda > Malacostraca > Amphipoda > Talitridae > Morinoia > Morinoia aosen. The sequence goes on along the minus strand of CM059577.1, from coordinate 20,031,116 downwards.
GTACAAAAGGTCAGGCAACCTCATTATAAAAGCTACAACGGAAAGCCAAGTAAAAACGTTGATGAACCTAAACAAGTTTGGTGAAATACCAGTTAAGACTCAAATAGTATGGGGGTTTATACCTCCTATGGAAAAATTTATGCCCCAGAATTTTTGTCAGATCCGCTGGAAGATTTGTTGCAACAACTTGCCTCCTCTGGTGTTGTCAGTATACGTAAGATGTACATGGCCCCAAAGTGTGCCAATTCACTCTTGTTTGTACTCGCCTTCCTTTGAACTTGCCCTACAGAGCTGAAAGCAGGCTATTTGAATTTTCAATTCAAAGGGGATCCTTACTACAACAATCCCATTTGATATACCAAATGCTGGCAATGGGGACATACAACCTCAATCTGCCAAAACCGGAAAGTCTGCAAAAATTGCTCATCTCGAGAACATGATGAAAAGGACTGCACCACTGAAAATCTAGTATGTACAAACTGCAAAGGAAACCACACAGCTGCCTCAAAAGAATGTCCCATTTATGTACAAGAACACAATGTCAGTAAACTCCAAGCAAGTCAAAATATCTCATTTGTAGATGCAAGAAAAATAATTCAAAACCAAACCCAAGTCCAACAGCAGCAAGATACCCCTCCAGAATTAGAATCAAGACACTTGTTCCGTCCCTTTCCATGTACAGGTCAAAATTAACGCGGATGAGGTTCGGGAGTGACTCAGAGCAGTAACGTGGTTATCCTTTATTGGTACTTAGGAATTGGCACAGGCTTCGGTATTGGCAAGAATCTGTTAGATCGGATGGTAGGGGCTAATACGGAGTGATGTTACTTCTATAACGCATCTGTGATCTGTACAGGTGCTTCCTCGACGGTCACGCTTCCGCTACTGAACAGCGACGACTGTTTTTAAGTGCTACCTCTACGGCAGGCCACCGCTAGTGAACGGCGATGTCTCTTGCCGATTCTATTTATATACTCGGCGGGCGCACATAATGCTCCCCCCATACTTAAAAATTCTTTATGACAATAAAAATTTTTAAACGTTATTCAATTAACTTTGATTTTCCTTTGACTATCAATTAATCTTACAATCCGTCAAATTAATTCGAACAGATCAGAACGTATGACACAAAATGCTTCCGATGTTCACTATTGGATACACCACACAATTTTATTAACTTATCGAAATCAAAAATCAAATCACGTACGTAATAAATCACCTCTATAAGGTACACTTTTTGAACAAACTGGACACATACCGTCAAGTCGAGAAACACAATTTTTTGTGCAAATGAAAAATTTAGAAGGAAAAATCAATCATAAATCTATATTATATAAAGATATCGAGTATAAATTTATATACGCAAGACAATACATTACATTACTACAAATGGCAAGGTAAAAGTTGATTGCTTCTCCTCAGGATTCAAATCATTCTACGATTCAAATTAACTTATTTCAATTCAGCTAAATTACATATTGAAAGTAAATTAAATAGAATAATCAATAAATGAACTAATTCAATTCAACCAATCTAAAAGCGTGCAATTCGGTTTTTATTCGCAATATAAATAATTCGTCTCCCTTTAATTTAATTTAATTAATTCGTCTCCCTCGCTTGAATCATGAACAAAATATTTCTATAGGGCGAATAAAACAACATCAAGGGTTATAATTAACGACACCAAGAACGCGAAATAGTCCGTATAAATGGAAATATTCTAAGACATGGAAGGTGTCTAATCCTTGGAAGATTTGGAAACGTATATGAAGCGTAATATAATATTCAGTTGTCTCCATCTTGTATACGTAAAGATCCATTTTGTATGGATACCTCCACACAATTTATATTGTTTGTAGCACTTTCAGATGTAGAAAACTTATTTCTTCACTGGATGTTTGCTGGGAATGCAGCGATTTTGATTTTGAAAACTAGTTCGATGTCGTCTCCGGATTCATATACCAAAATACGTGTACGCAACGGGGAATCGAGGTTCAGGAACAATCTGAACTTGCAGTAAGCTTCTTGTAATACTTCTTTCGGTACACTGATTCCGAAAACGATCGTTGTTTCCTGCGGCTGCCAGAGTTGATTGTTTCCCCCGGTACACATCGGGATTTAAGAGTGTTCAAAATAAGCAGTGAATGAATGTGGAAGTCTAGCGTTGTATTGTTATGCGCTAACTTGAGGTGGAACTGCAAATAGTTGTTCAGGAGTCGCCCAAGGAATCTGAAAGGAAACGAGACAGGATATTAGCATGGCCACAAGTTTAAAGTAAACAACTGTCGTTTCATACTAAGGCAACGCTTCCTTCTCATTAAGACACATTCATTCCAACTACAATGCCTGACATTGTTTTCAAACAAGCTGTGGCAGATGCGATGCAGTTCTCGCGGGTTTCGCACTCGCACTCTCGTGTTGACATTTCCAAGATTGCACCTAAGTTTATCAACTCTAGCTTACGGCTTGGCGAACACAGCTTTTGATGTCGCAATAACAGTATGACAACATCCTAAGCTCAACATCTCGTCACAAGGTGTTTGCGCAACACAATATTTCCTAACGCAAGACATACATAAAGTCTTAAGAAAGAAACTCATAGAACGCACTTACAAGCTAAAAACTCATAGAACGCACTTAATAGCTAAAACTCATAGAACGCACTTAAAGCTAAATACCATATAAATACATATATGGAATGGCAATTTCGGAATATATGAAATGAACAGTTCCAAACTAGGTTGACAATTTTACCTTTTTAACTTATCTAAAGGCAGTACATGGTTTAAGTTCGATCGGATAATCTTGTTACCAATCTTAATATCTGCGTAATTTTTACCTAGCCTTTCAATGATACCTGGTCCTAAGAAATTTAGCTGTAGCTTGTGTTTTTTGGCATGATTTTTCACTAGTACACGGTCCGTCACTTTTAAATTTTTATCGCGACGTTTCACGTTTCTATAGGTAGTTCTTTCGATTGTAGCATTAATGATTGCATTTCTAATATTGTTCACTACAATAGATGACTCTTTAAATTTTTGTTTTTGAACATCTTCATATGTAGTCGCAACATTGAAGTCTTCTAAATTAGTAGAACTAATATACACACACGTATCTCTACCGAAAACCGTGTATGCGGGGGTATCGCCTAATGTTTCATTAAAGCTATTGTTAATCGAATTCTCCACAATGTCCAATAATCTATCCCACTCATTATGAGTAAGAAAATTTAGATATAACTTGAGCAGGTGTCGAATTTTTCCATTACATCGCTCAACAATGCCATTAGAAAAAGGGGAATAAGCCAGAACTTCCCTTTTTAAGATAGAAAGTCCTTTTGTGAAATTTCTCACATTAGATGATTTAAATTCTAAAGCGTTGTCGGACAACAATACGTCCGGGGTACCGAACAAACAGCAAGAATTCCATAGACAATCTGTAACAGTCTCTGTACATCGGTCACTAGTCGAATATAATTTAACAAAACGGGAAAATAGGTCGATTACGACAAGGATATATTTGTTACCATTGTCTGTCATTGTTAATGGACCGTAGAAGTCCATGCTGACCGTTTGAAAACATCGTGTTCCAATTGGAGCATTTAGAATTTTAATCGGCGTCGATATTCGTGATTTTAGAATCTTACAGATGTCACAAGATTCAACAATTTTGCGTGTAATTGTCCGTTCGTATGGATGAAAATATTTTAATTTAAACTTAAACAAGGTATGATTCAAATCTGTGTGGGACAAATTATGTATAAATGAAATTGTCTTGTGTAGCAGAGTATATGGCACCACAATAGTCAGAATGGTGCTGGGTCTGTTGTCAATTCTTCGTCTTTTATACAAAATGTCATTCATAATCAGAAATTCATTCATGTCAGTATTAGTAACTTTTGTTGCATTCTCTAGGGCATCCTTTATTTCAGAACAAAAGGGATCACTTTCTTGTTCACGTTTAAATTTGTCTAACGACCAGTTGTCGTTAATACTTGAATGGTCTGTAGTCTTGTTAACGTTATCCAGTCTGCATAAGCACGTTTTCTGTCTGCTATTAAAGTCACTGGGTTCACGTCTGGGGGCTGTCTGCTGTTCAGCAGTACTGTTGTTGTTTCTTCCGTCCTTACTTCCTGGCATTGTCTCCTCGAACTCTTCCTCAGTCACCGGCTTGTTACATTTGTTACCCGCAGCAGCGGCTTGCAGCCTGGTTACAACGGGAAAAGTCTCTACATCCGGGTTTAATTCAGAACACTCTAATAGTTCTCTTTCTGTTAAAGGATTTTTGTCATGATTTAATCTACTTAATGCATCGGCGGCACTATTCGCTTTCCCAGAAAAATACTTTAATTTGGCATCAAAAGCTTGCACATAAATACTCCATCTATCGAGCGTGTTGTCTTCAGGCAATTTCCTTGAAAACAAAGGAACTAAAGGCTTATGATCGGTGTAAATGACCAGATCATATCCTAAAACAAGATATTTAAAGTACTTCAACGCTTCAACTATAGCAAACATTTCCTTTTTTGTTGTTGAGTATCGTCGTTGGGTGGAATTCAACGTTTTAGAGAAAAATGCGACAGGTCTCATGTTTCGAACTTTATCAGTAGATGACTGGAGTAAAACAGCTCCTATGCCGACGTTTGATGCATCACAAAACAGATGAAAATTTTGATCGAAGTTTGGGTGACTCAAGATTGTATTTTCACACAGTTCATCCTTTAATTTTTCAAAAGCGTTTTGACAATCTCTAGACCAATTGAATTCAACATTTTTCTTCAGAAGATTATAGAGCGGGCTTGCAATACTCGCAAAATTTTTTATGTACCTACGAAAGAAATTTACTAGTCCTAGAAATGACTGTAACTGTTTCACATTCCTAGGAATTTCTAAATTCTTTACTTTGTCAGTACCGGTGCTTCTGGTTCCCATTCCGCTAATGGAATGTCCGAGATATTCAATCTCGTCCCTGAAGAATTCACACTTTTCCGTTTTTATTGACAATCTAGCGTTTCTTAATAGTTCAAGTACAACTTTTATATCGGCGGCAAGATGCTGATTTTTTTCTTTTGAATAGATGAGTACGTCGTCCATAAAGACCAAAGATAGTTTTCCTAGAACAGGAGATAGCGTTTGCGTCATTACTGACTGGAAATATGCAGGTGAGGTTTTTAAACCAAAAGGTAAACGATTGAACTCGTATTTTCTGCTACCAACGGTAAATGCTGTTATTTCCTTACTCTCATCGGTCAGTGTAATATTATGATATCCCGACCTAAGATCTTATTTCGAAAAGTATTTTTGACCATTTAGACTATAGAGAATCTCATCCATTCGCGGTAGAGGGAATGATTCTTCATAAATTACCTCATTTACTTTGCGAAAGTCAACTACCGGACGTATAGTTCCATCTTTCTTATGAACTACAATTATCGGTGAATTATAAGCTGAAATCAATGGTCTAATAATTCCGTCGTCTAACATTTTTTCGTTAACGACTTTCAAGTCTTCCATGTAACGGTGGGCAATACGATAGGGAGGGACATTTACGACATCCACGTTAGGTTTCAAACGTATTTTGTATGGTTTAATCGCAGCAGCGGAGATTGATTCATTGTCTATAGTAATAACGTCTCTGAATTCATTCAACAAACTCAGCAATTCAGGCTTCATTTCGTCATCGTTACACTTGATATCATCATTATTTAATTTCCGCCGACCACGGGCTATTTCTTTGGAATCAGAAACGTACCCTTTGTCGACGACTCCTGTGATCCCGACAGATTCACTATTAGTGTCTTTCTTCTCGACATCTAAACGACTGTCCTGGACAACACTAGCTGCCTGCACAAAGGTACTCAATCCTCCTTTTAATTCTCCTTGTACATCTGACAAGTAAACTTCGGATTCAATGTGATCCTTCTCCACTTTTTCTAAAGTACTTATAATTGCATTCTCTGGTGAAACAATCGCTCTGTCGGAGCTATTAATTAACAACAACGGAATCTTTCTCCTATTGTTAACTCTCACAATTGCTTCTGCGACACAAATGCCTTCCTTCAAAGTTGCTTTCTTTATTATGTGTTCTCCATTTTTACACTTTCCAACATGTCCAACATGTTTCAAAATTACATTGGGAGCAATCTCCACTCGTTGAGTATGAACTCTTAACGGCCTTGGCCCTGTGTGGGAACTGGTAACTGCAACTACGCCTCGAACAGGCTGATTTTCTCTCTTACCATCCCTTTTTACTTCCTCGCCTACTCTCGCAGCATTACACGTCCTGAGAATTTCTCTCTTCTCTCTTAGCTTATTTAGGACTTTTTTCTTAGCTCTGGACGTAATCGTGTCCGCCATGAGACACTCAGTATTCTCTATTAAATACTCGAGACACTCTGTCTTTCTCTTTTTTCGTCATTTTACCTCTGCAAAGGGAATTTTCTCGTCCTTGATAATTAAACATCTTTGTTTTAAGTCTACAACGGCGTTTTTGTCTAATAAATCACGCCCAATAATGACGTCATAATTGTAAATACCGTCTTTAATTATTAAAGCATTTGTCTTTAAACTTACACCGTTTTTTAACTTTAGGACAAGCTCCACCTCGCCTTCAACATTACTCTTAGCGTTAACGCCTTTTATAGTCAGAGAACTTGGCTTCACGTCATTACTTATCTCACTAATTCTGTGGTAGCTGATTAGACATTTTTCTGATCCTGAATCAATCAATGCATTCCACAGGTCTGCATCTTTTCTAAGCACAATCATGGGCTTATGACTTTTTCGTATTACAAATAATTCATTTTGTCCTGTAACTTCAACTTCTTCATCTTCTTCGTATTTACAAACGTTCGCCGTCAAATGGCTTTCACATTCAGTGCCATGAGCATTTAAATCATTTAAATCGCTTAAATCCACCTCTCCCAGCGATTCATATCTATTTTGACACTTAATTAATGGATCGATTATCTCAACATTTTTAACGAGGGAACCTCCAGACATGTTTAACACATCAACTCTCTCGACATTTTTAACGAGGGAATCTTCAGCACCAGAATTCTCCTCGGGTTCACAGGGAGCTACTGACGTAGAGTCACACTTAGTTATTTCAATTTCATTTTTACCATTGACGTTATTTCTATCGGAAATGAAATCGTCTCCGCAGCTTACGCTAAAAAATTATCGCCACTAGTAGTTTGGTAAGTTTCTACCTGGCCTTTTTCTGGTACACGAGTTTTATGCTGTCCTCGCGCACGGACACGATCAGGTCTACCTGGTCTGTTGAAATAGTCTCGTCTGGACCTACAGTCTCTTGCGTAGTGTCCTAACTTATTACAACAAAAACAAACTACGTTACGCAGTGAATGCTCGGTGGCTGTCTGATATGAACCTGGTTTGTACCAATCAGTCGGTTTCCTAGCCACAGTGGTTACCGACACACCTTGTCCTAGGCAGACACACACATTACTGTTACAGTTCGAGCAACGCCTAGCTTCAGTAGCTGTCTCTAATGCTTGGACTTCGAGAGTTCCTAGTTCACGATCTCCAACAAAAGATTTTACGTGAGGTCTAGCACGGAAAGTTGGTCTTGGGAAATTTGGTCTCGAGTAGGGCCTACGTGACCTACCTCTACCTTGAAATCCGCCTCTTGTTATTGTATGCACTTCGGCCTCATCATAGGCTGCATCAAAGTTTGATTCGGGAGAATGGTCATCCTCTGCAAAATAGATTTCCATAGATCTCTCAGATCGAGTCGCTAATATTTGCTTATCTTCGGGAAAATTGCGAATGACAGTCACAATTCTTTGAAGGAGCTCTTCCGACGAGTTAAAGGGTTTGTTAAATAGTTTTTTGGAAAAATCTTCTGTTACTAGGGGGTTGATGATGGCCATAGCTAACGCAACAATTGAAAGTATTCTCGACATACTTATCGAGAGCAACAGGATCGGGACAATTTACTACATAGGGGTGGGCTCTGTTCGAACACTCCGGGCTGTTCATTATTCTGTGGGTTAGCTTACGGATTTTGGACAGTATAGCGACAAATTGACTTGCCAGCGCATCATTACGTTTCAGGCGTACGTTATTTAGATCACAGGCGACCGGGTGCAAAGATCTTTCACCTTTTGACACGTAGATATTTTCTAACAGGTGTACGACTTCTTCGAAACTTAATTCATAACCTTCACTAATTATGGAAGCGACAACAGTATTGAAGTCTCCTACCCGCTTGTCTGCAGTTCGCAACAATAAATTCAGTTTTGCCTCCTCCGAATTATCTGACAGCATATTGAAATACGCTCGCACATTCTTTATATGCATTTCTAGTGACTTATTTTCTATGAAGTCAGGGTCATTTCTTCGTTTTCTACCTCGGAACTGCGGCAGATCCTGCCCAGCAATTACAACACTAGGTATCGGACCGACAATAGAAGTCGTCACAGTGGTAACCGTACTAGTTACAGGGCTAACTGTGGTAGTGACTGCACTGGTAACAGGGGTGACTGTGGTGGTGGTCGTCATCGTGATAGGTACAGAAATCGACTTCGCGGAAAAAATAGGAATAGATACTCTTTCAAATGTAGTCCCATACGGGATTGTTCTTATGTACTCGTATCCGTCAGAGTCACTGTCCGACATAAATACACAATACTCTTATATTCTTAGACCTCTAATTACCATTAACCCTTTAACGTCCGAATTTTTGTACTCGTATTACCGTTAACACAACCACCGTCACTAAACTGGCGCTGGCATCTGGCAGTCACCGATATCAGGATGGGATAAGAACTGCCACTCGGCAGAGAACTTCAAAGAACACATTAGGGAACTAATTGAATAAGAAATAAAATATATTGAAGGGGAATTTTGAAAGAGGACACTGGTGTCCTCTGGGGCGTTAAAGGGTTAAGAGAAAAATGTTCTACACACATTTAATGAAAATATTCTACATATAATAAAATGGTAACTCACATTTTCAGTGGACTTAAAACAGGCTATTTCAGCACCACAAAGTCAAAGCTCGTGAAGGCTGGCAACAAACTGGACAGAGACAGGCTGCTCCAGCTTACTCTTATGTGCTAGAGGACAATGGGCCCGAGAACAATAGCTACAACTTCCTTCAATTGTTCTAGAGAACAATGGACTACCGCCTCACACAAATGCTTCCGCGTACACGCTCTCCCACTCCCAGGAATCTGCGTGCTTACTGCACTTGCAATGCCTATGCTGCTCACTGCTCAACTTCTTATTCATTAATTTTATAATAATGATGTATAATCATTAATTTGAGCGCATGCTTAATTTTAATTCGCAAGCAAACATTATCGGCGTACACTTAACTTGCTATGCGAAGCTAGTTGGTGACGTTGAACAATATTTTGGCGATGCGTAGATCTCGTAGATCTTCTCGTTGCAGATGACGGTGCGTAAATGCGTAGATCTCGTCGACAGACCAGGTTGTTGGTTTGGACCCTTTCACTTCATCTTCTCCTTTGAGTAGCGATGATCCAGACTGGTGAAGGCTGAGTAGCGTGTAGATTTTCGATTTTTCTCTCTCGAAGTTCTTTCCAAGAACTTCGATTTTTCTGCGCTGACGTCTTTCTTCCTTTTCTCGATGCTCTGAAGTAATGTGATAACTATGCGACGTTACTCCAAACAGGGTGACACTCCTCACATTTAAAATCACGGATCAGCAGAACCGAAGATCAATTCTTGATATCTTTCTTCTTCAATGGGCAATGTGGCAATGTGGATATCTTTAATGTCGCATCCCGATACACTGGCCACCATAAATGTTCCGTCCCTTTCCATGTACAGGTCGAAATTAACGCGGATGAGGTTCGGGAGTGACTCAGAGCAGTAACGTGGTTATCCTTTATTGGTACTTAGGAATTGGCACAGGCTTCGGTATTGGCAAGAATCTGTTAGATCGGATGGTAGGGGCTAATACGGAGTGATGTTACTTCTATAACGCATCTGTGATCTGTACAGGTGCTTCCTCGACGGTCACGCTTCCGCTACTGAACAGCGACGACTGTTTTTAAGTGCTACCTCTACGGCAGGCCACCGCTAGTGAACTGCGATGTCTCTTGCCGATTCTATTTATATACTCGGCGGGCGCACACACTCCTTCCCCCAACTTGTACTATCAGGAACCCAAACAGAATCTCAAAATTTGACACATAAAACATATGCAAATGCAATCAATTCAGAAAACTTGCATCATAGTTGTGGCATATCAACACAGAATCCTGGCACCCATGTGCATGCTCATAAAAGGCTGGAATTACAGCAGTCTACACAAAAGTCAAAGAAAACGAAGCTATAGAATTTAGTCAACTTGGGAACCCTAATACTCCAACCTTACAGAACACAGAAGAAACTTACAACCTAATGGCTACTAATAGTGACATAGCAACTTCTCAGTTGAATAAAAGGAACTCCCCTGCTCTAAAAACCAGCAAAGCAAATAAAGTATCTCGGAGAACAAAATTGAAATATCTCTCAAAACTATAATATTCTAACTTCTCCCAATAATTGTCAAAATGCTAATCTCCAATTCAATCACTGAGTGCATTGAATTACTAACAGAGCTTGGTAATATCCTGAATGCAGAAGACCTTATAACAGAAGTGCTAGCTAAACTAAATGTCACCTCTTTAATAAGCCCATAATGAACCTATCATTATTGCAATGGAATATGAGAGGAGCATATTTCTCTAAACTTCCCTTCCTACGGCTGCTTATTAATCAATATGAACCAAAAATTATTTGCCTACAAGAAACCCACCTACAAAATCACAGACAAACTAAACTAAATAACTATGTTTCGCCATACAGGAAAGATAGAGATAATAGAGGAGGTGGGGTAATGACTTATGTTCATAATACTATACCTTGTATACCCATCCAAATCGACATTCCTTTAGAAGTTGTAGCTAGTGATGTACCGATGTATCGGTATCGGTATCGGCAGTATCGGCCATTTTTAGTGGTATCGGTATCGGTATCGGTATCGGCAAAATCTGGCCGATACTTTACCGATACTTTATCATTCAAATGAAGGTCATAAATCATGAAAGTAAAAGTATCTAACCTAATAATACCCGTTGTGTGTTTATTTATATATTTATTTGGTGTCCGCGTTGTGTGAGTTTGCGGTATCATGGATACCGAATTCCTCAGTGTAACATTAAAAGATGGCATTTCCATGCATTTAAATATTTGACATTTTATCAGGATAGGTTTTGTTAGGATAGAATAGGTTAGCTTAGATTAGGATAGGCTAGGTTAGCACAGGTTAGGTAATACTGTCGGAATTTTTTCTCGTGTCTGACTAGCTTAACGATGACATTGTCCATGGAATCTCCGCGGGTCCTGCTACTATCTAATAATACCCTTGGTTTATTTGGAGTCCGCTTCTTCCATTTTCTTTGTCACGCTCATGAGGAGAGTTATAGTGACCGTATCTGTGATATGAGTTTCACCAGTGCGTAAGAACAAGAAAATTTTTCATCACGAGCGCTGTTAGGATGAATACATTCGTTGGGCATCACATTTGGAAAATTTGTTCAAGTAAGTTAGTGAGTCCCGTAATTTTTGACGGGCTGTGCGTACTTGAAATCAAATAAAGAGCCTATTCATACCTAGTAAATTAGATAGCTAACTGTTGAACTATAGCGTTCAATCAGGCCCGCTAACTGAATTCACTACTTTGAATTCCCGATGAGTCACGATCATAACTGGAAGCTATCTAAAATGAATAGTTAAACCCTGTAGCTACATAAAATTTTTATACTTTTACGACTAAACCTTTATAGTTTGACCTAATATCCATTTCTTAAAGTATGTGACAGGCTAACAAACACCAAACCAATTTAATAAAGTTGAAGGTGCATTTGAAAGCTTTTGTGAGTTTAATATGGAAATTGCCGAAAATTCTATTTTAATTTAGCTTGTAAATCGCCAAATATTACGAAGCTAATAATTTATTTCAACTTAGCATGCATATCACCGTTCATTACGAATCTTGCATTTTTCTTCTATGTTAAGATGTTTGAACAATTCACGAACAATCTTATTGTTGAATACATCTGAACGGGTCAGTTGATTGCTTTCATCGCTACTTGATGAATTTAAAAACGAGGAAAATTCCAATGAACTTAACCATATTTAATAGGAATACGTTTCGGAGTCCAGCTCCATCATCAGTTCGTAAAATTAAAATTCATTATGACTACAATAAAAGAAAAAAGAAAATGTTGGATACAGTCATTAAAGGAAATCACGAAAACAAAAAAAATCAAAACATGTCTCAGAGAAAGTAAAATCGACATGATCTACTTCCAATTTACGATGGGTAGGAACTGTCAGAATTGTTGAGGGCCAGTTTTCGTTTGAAAATATGTAGCGACTCTGAAATTCTGAGGTCACATGTAGTTGAAGCCGAATCTAAGATTTTGAAGTCCGCAGAGGATATCGGTTCGTTGCATTTTACTGCGTGATTACGTACGAATTGTGCGAATTCATTCCCCGTGCGGAAGCTTCAACCCCGATGTTCGGCCATTCTGATATAAAAATTTTGTGCCGTAATGCCGACGTTCGATGATGTGCACTGCACACAACTGTAAGAATAAATCAGAAAGGCTCTTTTTCCATCAAAAGCGTATCCTTGTACCGGAATTGTATAATTTTATGGGTGCTTCATTTTTCCGGTACAAGGATACGCTTCCAATGGAGATGCTAACCTCGATCTCTGATTTATTTTTGACAATTATACAGTTGAGTGCAGTGCACACCATCGTACGTCGGCATGACGTCACAAAATTTTTATAACAGAATGGTCGAACATTGGGGTCGAAGCTTCCGCGCGGGGAACTAATTAGCTTACTCCTCACACTCCGCAGTACGTAATCACGCAGTAAAATACAACTAAATCTTAGATTCGGCTTCAACTGCATGTGACCTCAGAATTTTAGAGTCGCTACATATTCTTAAACGAAAACCGGCCCTCAACAATTCTGATAGTTCCTACCCATAACAAATTGTAACTCAATAGTAATCGTGTCGATTTTTGTTTTTCTGGGACATGTTTTAATTTTATTTTTATTTCCTTGATTTCCTTTAATGACTGTATCCAACATTTTGCTTTATCTTTTATTGCAGACATAATGATTTGTAAATTTACGAACTGATGATGGATCTGGACTCCGAAACGTATTCCTAACAAATATGATCAAGTTCCTTGAAATTGTCGTTTTTAAATTCTTCATCTTATAGATGGTTGCCTGTTTGCGGATATTTTCGGTTTCGGGGCTTACCGAATTTTAATATTTTCTTTCGCCAAAGTATGTACTCGTATTTGGTGTGGATAACACAAAAATGACGATCCTTTTTTGGAGAAACTATTGTTTTGGTCCACTTTTGGAGCCAATTGCTATTATAGCTAGTCTACATTACGTTGCAATACGATTAGAAACACATATCTACTGAATGGATTTCATTTTGTTGCTTTTTCTCAACAATATAGTTAACATAGCAAGAGCATTTCATTTTTCACAATCGGAAACTTTTTTGTCAATATTTTTGTATTATTAGATATATAAGGAAATAATTTCATTATAACTCCCATGTAGGAGTTATAATGGTTTTATTTTAATACAAGTGTGCACGGCCCGCCAAAAATGGGATTCAATACTTTTCATGAACAAATTTTCAAGATGTAGATGATAAACAAATACAGTATATCCATCCTAACAGTACCCGTGATGAAAAATATTTTCGCACCGTTGAAACTCGTATCACAGATACGGCCATTATAACTCACCTTATGAGCGTGAGTGACAGAGAAATGGAAGAAACAGACACCAAACAAATAAACCAAGGGCAAGGGTATTATTAGGTAGCAGCATGACCCATGGAAATGCCGAGGACAATGTCATCGTTAAGCTAGATGGACCCTTGGGAAAATTCCGTCAACATTATCTAACCTATGCTATCCTAATTCTATGTCTTGACTCGCACCGCCGCAAAGCACGTTCACGACGCGAAGGCCTAGCGATCGTCATTACATGGTAGCAACTGCGGTTCTTGTAGACCCTACACCACTAATACGTTTTCCACTGTTGCCAATACGTAGAACGGAAAGTCGGGTAGGTTTAAAATGTTTATGCCGAACACATATGCACAAGAACACACAAAGCTCTCTTGACACGGAGTTCCCCTCCGGTGACAAATCACCATTACTCAAAAATGATTACTTCGGGCACAGCTATTCAGCAAATTACTATATTTAATTTAATGTCTTTTAATTATTCAATATGGCCTGAAAGCTGCACAAAAGCGACATGGGTAGGAAAATGCGCAAATTACGGCGATCACAACAACCTATCCAATACTACTAACCTATTCTGATAAAATTTCAAACATATCATTGCATTTACAGACGATCTTTCAATGTTACAGAGGAATTCGGTCTCCGTGATACCGCAAACTCGGACATCCTATGTTTCTTAAGAAGCGGACACCGAACTAATACATAAACTAACATACAACGGGTATTATTAGGTTAGATGATTGTAAAAGTATCGGTATCGGAAGTAGTATCGGTCAAAGTATCGGTATTTTCAAGTATCGGAGTATCGGTATCGGTATCGGCCAAAAAATGGGTATCGGTATCGGCCAAAAAAATGGTATCGGTACATCACTAGTTGTAGCATGTACAGTGTATATTCATAAGAAACCAGTCAATATCATCAATATGTATTTGTCACCAACACTTGATAATGATATAATAGGTCGTAATCTATTAGAGATGAGCAACTTGAATAGGGGGTCCATCATCCAGCATCATTCTGATGGATTCAAATGCCCACAGCTATTCATGGGGCTCAGACTTTATAGATATAAGAGGCAGAATTATAGAGAACTGGATTACCAACAATAATCTAATCGTGTTGAACAACACTGCCCCTACTTTTTTATCCTCAAATGGAAACTACACTCTTATTGACTTGACACTAGCGACAGAAGATTTGCACTCCCTCCTAACATGGGAAACTCATCCAGACACCATGATGTCAGACCACTTCCCAGTGTACATGGGCTCAAATATAGAAATATTGCAGGTAAATTTCCAGATAAGTGGCTCCTTAAATCAGTCAACTGGCTCAAGTTTAGAGAAAACATGATCTTCCCCAATTTTAACCTAACATGTGATGAGGCTTGCAGAGCAGTAACACAGTCAATTGTTAATGCAACAGAAGGCAGTGTAAAAAAGAGTAGCATGGGCCCAGCTACACGGAAAGTGAATTGTTGGTGGAATGAAAAATGTAATGAAAGTCACAAGGAATATTGCAGGGCGTACAATCAATATAAAAATCACCGTGGAAATCTACAAAAATGGATTGCATTTAAGAGGGCTTGAGCTACTTTTAGAAAGGCAGTGCTCAAAGCAAAAACGGAAAGTTGGAAAAGTTATGTAGCCAGTCTGAATGATAAAAGCTCGTCAACAGAGGTATGGAGAAAAATCAGAGCAATAAATGGGAAACAAAACAAAAGTCAAATAACATTGAAAATCCGTAATGAGGTGGTCACATGTCCTGAAGATGTGACTGATATTCTAGTAGAACAATATAAATCCTATAGCACAGGTGAGACTCATGGTCCTTTATTTTTTAAAACATTAGATTACCAGTGAAAATTTACCTGTACATTTCACTCCTGCTCCTCGTCATATAACCAACCAATTACCTATGCTGAACTTGAAAGAGCACTGAAAAGCTCCAAGGCCAAAACACCAGGCCCTGATACGATCTCTATAGACTTCATTAAAAATATGGATAAAAGCCAAAAAAAATACAGTTTTACAGCTATTCAACATAGTTTGGAACTCAGAAATTCCCATGCTTTGGAAAGAAGCTGTAATTTGTCCAGTTTTGAAACCTGGCAAAGATCCTACAGACCCAAAATCATATAGGCCAGTTGCCCTCACATATACATTATGCAAAATATTTGAAAAAAATCATTAATTGGAGACTCCTCATTTATCTGGAGAGTAATAATTTAATTGATAAAAACCAAAGTGGCTTCAGAGCCAGTCACTCCACTCTAGATGGAATGTCTCGCCTAGAAAATTCAATTCGTAGAGCCTTCATTCATCAGGACTATTGCATTGTCATATTTATTGATATAAAGCGTGCTTTTGATACAATATGGCATCATGGACTGCTAAAAAAGTTGGAAATTATGGGTCTTCAGGGAAATCTACCTAAAACAATTGCATCCTTAATTAAAAATCACAACATGAGAGTAAGGATAAATAATGTCTTATCTAGGGTATGCACATTAAATACTGGTGTCCCTCAAGGATAATCAGTCATAAGCCCTACTCTATTCAATGTTATGATCAATGATATATTCCAGGACTTTCCTCCAGTGCTAGAAACATCTCTTTATGCAGACGATAGAGCATTCTGGATAACTCATCCAAACATGGCTCAGGCTCTCAGTATCTTGCAGGAAGCTCCGGACATTCTTCTAAGTTGGTCGCAATGCTGGGGCTTTCAAATACCTGCTGAAAAAACCAAGTGCATGGTGTTTACTCATAAACATTCAAAACCTTCCTTCCAACTAAAATACAACAACACAAATATAGAGTTTGTAAAGAAGTTCAAGTTCTTGGGACTCAACCTCGACTCACAACTGAGATGGGGCTTACACATCAAGGAAGTCACACAAAAGTGCCAAAAAGACCTAAGGCTCCTGCACATTTTATCCAATCTGAAATGGTCAGCAGAATACACAATACTAAAAATTATCTACCATACCATTATATTGCCAAAACTAGAATATGGAAGTTTCTGTTTGACACTGCCTGTGCAACCCACCTGTTGTCCTTGGACAAAGTCCAGTATGCTGCTGCTCGCTTGATGCTGCGTGCATTGAGGTGCGCAAAAGTTAGTAATATGGAAGCAGAAGCAAATTTACTACCACTTAAATATGCAAGGAAAATCCAATTGTGTCAATATGCATTGAGAGTATTTAATGTTCCTAATCATCCAGTTTGAGCAATATGTTTAGACTATTACCCATACCAGCTATTCCAAAACAGTAACAAACCTCTCCCAGTCACTGGTTGCATATGTAACCTCTTTCAGGAGATACAAGTTAAAATGGAAGACATTGACCTCATCCCAAACAAATGCAAATACCAAACTATCAGTGGAAATTGTTAAGTCAGTCTGGGGGACCATAAAAAAAATTGCATATCAGAAAGCTACTGGAAACAGCTATACAACCAACTGCACAAAGAATACAAAGATAGAATGGCATTGTTCACTGACAGTTCAGTTCAAGGTCCTAAAGCTGGAGCAGGAGTTTGGTATCAACAAGTTAGTATGCTGGCTAGAATCCCAGATAGGTCTACAATTCTCACAGCAGAGCTTACTGCTATCTACTATGCATTGAAATTTGCAGAAACCCAAATAGGAGACTTCATTTTGTACACAGACTCACTCAGCGCTATTCAGGCTATAAATCAACTGCATCCATCTAAACACCATCTAGTTGCCAAAATTGAACATTTGCTTCAGCACCTTCCTGCTAAAAAACTAATCATTGAATGGATCAAGAGCCAGGTAGGAATAATGGGAAATGACAAGGCAGATCAGTTGGCAAAAACAGCTTGTCTTCTTGATACCAATAGTTCTAATCTAATTCAATATACAGATCTGGGAGTATACATACACTTGTATTGTAGAGGACAATGGCAAAAAGAATAAGATAGGGAACAATCCCCGTATGACAAAATTAAGGACACCATCTAGGTAGAAATCAGGTTATGTGTTGATTTTCTGTTTATATATGCATCTTATAGAGAATTTTCTTCCGCTTCCATTGGTACTTTTCTTTTTCGTCTACTCCGAATAGTGCGCCCACCAGAGGGGGGGAAAGCGATGGGGGTGGAGTGACCTTGAACCCTCCCCCCTCATTATTGGGAGTCAATTGAGCGTTTCTCTGCGGGAATGGCATTATAGTTCGTTAATGGGCTACTCAAAGTGCTTCCATTATTCAAACAAAACATTCTAACGCTGAATAAACATTTTTTTTATAATTTTTGACAATTTCAGAATTTAGTTGTCCTGCCGTATCCATGATACCGCAGCTTTCATTCATAGCTCGATAACAGCTGCAGTATCATAGCTACAGCTATGGCGAGCACACCAATCCAAAGGGCTTGAAAAGAGCTATAAAAAAAGGAGTTGACTTGACAAAAAAACGTATTTTGGTCGAAAAAAAATGAAAAATCAAAAAAATTAATTGTTTTCATGAATTACACCTATTCTCTTTTGTTGTATATTTTTTCTCAGAGTTACAGAGCTACAGCAATGTAAATTATATCAATCAAAAGGGCTTGAAAAGAGCTACAAACGCTCAAGAGTTCATTGTAGAAAACCCTGTAGTTCAGAAGATAAAAAGAAAAACAATTTTTTTTTGTGAAAAAACTCGTTTTTATGGAAACTTGATAATTGGTTTCTCAAATGCTACTACTTCCACAATTTTAGAGCCACGAGAATGGTTTATATACCATTTGATAGGGCTCAGCAAGGTGTATCCTGGCGCAATAGCATTTTTTGATGAATTTATTATTTTGAAAATTACACGAGATGAAAAAAAAAATGAAAAAAGTTCATTTTTTTTTTTTCAAAATCCACAAAAAAAAATTTATCGAAATTCCCTATTGCGAGTGGTTATATAGACATCTAAGCAATCTAAAAACGAAGTACTGGTTCTGTAACTTCAAAATTGTAGAAGTAGTAGGATTTTAAAAAAACCCCTATTTTATCATATTTTTTCAAAAATAAAAAAAAATCCAGTGCAGATACAAAAATTTTGTCAAAATAACAAATAATATTTGGATCATTTCACACCTACTGTGAAAATTTCAGAGAAATCCATCTATAAACAACGGACTTTTTTTTTTACCTAGACGGTGTCCTTAAACCTAAATTAAAAGCCACTGTGAACACTGAGGTATCGAGGAAGAATCAGGTGATACTAACCAGGCTAAGGCTTCTTACTACTCAAATAACGCACAAACACTTATTTACCAAAGAAATGAAACCCAAATGCAGCCACTGTAGGTGTAACTTGAACATTTGTCATATATTGATTGATTGCCCTGCATTTGAACGTCAGCGGAAAACAATGAGAGAACTAGCCAGAGACCAAACAAAAAGCAACCTTTGATACAAGTAGCATGCTTGGAGAAGGATTCAGTGCTGAGCTGATCCTTGAATTCATTGCCAATATTTTAGGATGATGAATCAAATTTAAATGCCCCACGTTCTAGTTGCTGTGACATCTGGCACTCTTCCCTGTGACTGGTGATGTGCCTAATTGGACCAAAGTAACCAAAATAACCTCGATCATCTCCAAGAAGAAGGTACCGTGGTAGCTGTATACTGTATGAGGAAAATGTATGAAAGAAACAGAATTACTGAGGATGTATGGCAGAGTGCATGGAATGAGTACAAGGAACAGCAGAAGAAAGTAAGGAGAATGATTAATGAGGCTAGAGTTGAAGAAGAGAGACAACAAGTTGATAATCTAAGAAAAAAGGTCCGGATGGAATAAAAGATTGGTATAAGTTTATACAAGGTAATGGTAGAGGTAGTGAAGTTCAAGTCGATGAATTAGTAGTCAATGGTTGCAGTATGCGAGATATGGTGCAAATGGTGAAAGCAGTTTAAGAATACTGGGAGGACATTGGTAGAATAAATGAGTAGGTTACAGATGATGAACCCGTAAATTTTTTGATTGATGAACTCGTGAACATGAACTGCGAATGGAAGATGAAATCACCTGTGAAGAGATTGTAAGTTTTTTGAAGAAAGTGAAAAATAGAAAAGCATGTGGCTCTGTTAAGATCCCATGTGAGTTCTATAAATGTGGAGGAGAGAGTGTAGTCAGTATATTGAAATTTTTATTTGATGAGATATGGAAGAGTGAAAGAGTACCGGATGACTGGAACAAGTGTAATATAGTTCTGTTGCATAAGGGTGGACATAAGAGTATGAAAGAACTTGAAAATTACAGACCAATTGCAACACTGGGTGACACTGTATGTAAGATCTTTTGTGGTATTTTGAATGAGAGAATGAACAATTTAGTTGAGGAATTAGGAGTCCTGGGAGAAGAACAGAATGAATTTAATCAAGATAGACGTGGGGAGGATAATCTGTTTGTAGTGAGTGAAATAATTGAGCAAATGAGGAAGGATGGAAAGAATGTATATTTAGCATTCTTGTATATTGAAAAGGCGTATGACAGGGTGGATCGGGTTAGGCTCTTTGAAATTTTGAGAAAAGTTGGGTTTTGCAGAAAAATAGTAAAAATTGTACAAAGTCTGTATGAGAACACAAGCGCTATCTACAGGTTAGGAGATTTGGAAACAGGGCAAGTGAGGAGTGTTAGAGGAGTGAGACAGGGCTATACTATGTCTCCCCTGTTGTTTGGATTGTACACAGAAGAATTAGCAGTTCGACTGAGAATGAGTGGCTTAGGACTGAAAGTTCTTAATGGGAGACTGAGCTGTATGCTGATGATGTGGTTGTGGTTAGTGAATGTGGACATGAACTACAAAGGATGCTCAACATTGTGAATGGATATAGTACAGATTTCAAGATGAACTTTGGTGCCAACAAAAGTAAGGTTATGGTTATAAATAGTGATGAGACTGATAGAGACAGACTGTGGAATACTGGAGAAATCAGAATAGGTAGAACAAAAGAATACAAATATCAAGGTTGTTTGATAAGTGAAGATGGATGCACTAGAACTAAGGATGAGAAAGTGTCAAAAGCAATGCAGTGTAGTGGACGGTTGAGTAGTGTGGCCAGATACAGAGCAAAAAAGTATGAATGTGTGAGAGGAATGTGGAAGTATGTTGCTGTACCTAGTGTCATGTATGGTATGATTGCTCTTTCCTGGAATGGAAGTGATCTGATAAGCTGGATGTAATACAAAATAAGGTAGGACGTTTGCAGTGGGTGCTTCAAAATGGACAGCTACAGAAGCTATTAGAGGTGATTTAGGGTGGAGCCTATTTTCAGAAAGAATGATAAAAGCAGTGCTGAATTATAAGGTGAGAATTGAAGGAATGCAGAACAGCAGGTAAGTAAAGCAAATTTTTGAATGGAATCTGAGTGTAAGCTATTAGGAGAAAGTATGTTGGGGGCATGCAAGGAAACTTAGTATGCAAAAGATTATTCATGTTAGAATTGGGAGACCTGTGGATGACTGGAGTTTAATAAATGTTGGAGGCGTAGGGCCTGAGTGGGCGTTATTAAATGGGTTCCTTTAGTGATTCTTGGGAATAAAATTTTCATCTTCTTTGATTGCATCACGCTGGACATTGACCGAAAATGTTTCTTGTGCGTGCCTGGAGTAAGAGACAGTAACTGGAATGAGCCAGTCAGGTAGAGTGGACTGTAATTTCCCAATATGCCTGGGGATGGTGTTTTAACGTTAAGTTGAGTTCTAACTGCAAAGCAATACGGACCAATCTGGCATGTGATTCAACATTCTGTTCTTTGGAGCTGCTTGTATTCCTTGAGTACCCCTACAAACTCACGTTGCGCGGACTTTTATGGAAGAAATCCATCAACTTTCGAGTTCCTCCTGGATCCTTGAAGACAAAGACCAATCTGTGACAAATTTTTCAAGTTCTCACGGATAAAAAAGAACCATAACTTTCATTATAGGCTTAAACTCATTGGTTCCTTCTCAATGTTGTTGTGATGTAGGGGCTTGCATTTGTGAAGGTAATGAAAAGCAAAGAAAAACGGTTTACTTCAACTTCTAATACAGTTAAAGTTGATGCATAATATGTGCAACATTGCTTTTAAAATGTCATAACAGTACGTAGGTGAGTTGATACTTGCGTGCAAAAGCCAACCAAAGTTGAATAATTAAAAAATAACGCATCAGCAAGCAGAATGTCATGCATGTAAAACGTTCTTCAAGAAGGGTTCATTTAGTGATTCTTTGGAATAAAATTTTTAATTTTGGTGGATCACCTAAAATATATATTGACCAAATTGAGGCTAATGTTTTGTAACATAACTACATAGATAGGGAAGTAATTCTATAGTTCTGTTGTTACAACAGCTGTTAGTAGTTTAGTATAGGCCTCTGAGTGCAGTAACTAAAACAAGTTTGACATGCAAGAATGCTTGAGTTTGCCTACAACTATTCAGGCAGGCTTTTTCTAAATGTTAATTTTTCTCATATTATGAGAGCTTAATTCGTCTTTGTTATTGGTAGCTTTAAATATTTGGTTAATATTGATTTTACTGTTGACCATTTTTAAAATTTCGTTGCCACATTTAGGTAATAGGGTACATTTTAAGACGTTTCACCCAAATGGCATTTTGCTCTGAAATGCTTTTCAAGATGTTTACCTTAAAAGTTATAAAAATGTCGGGTTAATATTAAGAAGATGCAACTAATTGATTTTAAAATTGATTTTAAAATCAATTAGTTAAAATTTTGTTGCCTGTATTGATTTTAAAATTTTGTTGCCTGTAATTATATCAAAACAAGCAACTTTTCTTCTATGCACTTTTTGGGGCAAATTAGTATTTAACGAGTTATAGCAGTATGTTAATTTTTGTCTTTGATGATGAATGCAATGGAATAAACATCTACCCATGGATTTTAGAATTATTGTTGCTTTATTCATGGTAATAACATCTAAATAAACTACATTTCTTCCATACACTTTTTGCAGTAAATGAGTATTTAACGAGGTATAGCGGTAGGTTTGGTTTCGTCTTTGATGACGAGCTCGCTGGAAGCGAGATGGTATTGCAGTGTTGCTGTCCGACGCGCTTCTTTAATTACTAGCCGCTTCAAACACTAAAGTTGCAGTCAGTAATTTACCGCTATAACTCGTTAAATACTCAATTGCCCCAAAAAGTGCATTGATGAAAAGTTGTTCATTTTGATGTAATTGATATGTTTTAGGTAACAAAGTTTCAAAAATCGATTAGTTGCATCCCCTTCACATTAACCGAATGTCGTATATAAAATTGAACAAATGGACACATAAACAAGCTGAAATACGGTTTTGACATAACTATAGGTTAGGTTAGGCAAAGTTAGGTTAGTTGAATAAACAAACCTAAATTAATGTGAGTTGTAAGTAACTCTAAAATAACTTAACTTAGCCATACCAAGGCTTATATTTTCCGCCAGGCAACTTTGCTTGTTTTGCATCCGCAAAATTCCAGAAGAGCTATACAAAACTGCCATTAATGCTATTCTTACCTGAATATTCTTTATGCTATTTCTCAAAAACAATTACAAGCACAATGTTATTCATGTAAAACATCTTAAAATGTCTCCAATTACTTAAATTTTGTAATGAAATTATAAAAGTTGTTGACAATATTAAATTTAATATTGACCTAATATTTTCATCTGCTGCTTTCTCTTGACTTGCCAAGATGTTTGGACCTTGGTTGTGAATATGTAAAATATTTCCTAGGCAGCTATGTTTATAGTTAATATTAGCCTGCTTGTCTGTGAAGTTGAATTAACCCTTTGGTTACTGATGGCTCATCCAGTGCCAAGGTGGCTAGTGCTTCAAGTTGAAGGAATCTACCCTAATCTTGAAGTAATTTAACTAGTGAGGGAATATTTTGGAGTAAATAATAAAAATTAAGGAAATTATAAGGATTCATAAAACTAGTTTTTTTGACATTCCAGAAGCCTGCTTGTGTAAATTACCATTGGCCACCTCTAAGTTTGCGCGGCAGGGTCTGTGCAACATATTCATTAACCTTTCTATCCAACATGGGCAAGTTTTTCTGAACTTTGTCTATTTTTGATAAATTCAGGCAAAAACTTATGAATAATTTTTTTGTAAATTAAAAAACTTTATAATCGTCAAAAATTTCTGTTGCCAACCATAGAGCTTCAAAGGTTCAAAATTTTTTTAAATTTATATAAAGTTGGCACTTTTTTAAAAAGCACCAACACTAGGTCAATTTCACTGACAATTCAGGATAATAACAAATTTTTCCCCTAGAAATTTTTTCCTAAGATATTTGATTGTCATACTAAAAGGGTTAAGCATGATGTCATATTCATATATATATATTCATTAATGGTGAATGGTAGTTACTGTACACTTTCATGGAACTCGGTGTGGTTAGTGGCAGCATCTACAATCCTGTGTTTGTGATAATTATGTTGAGTGTATTCAAATTTTCTCATATTTGTTTTTCTTTCACAGGGGAAGAATGATAAAGCTCAGTGAAACTCCTAGTTTTTTAGTAATTAAGAAAACTGGTGTTGAACATATAATCAATGCTTTGAGGGAAGATGAAAGTTGTGAAACAATTAAAATCTTTGAAAATCATTCTCAAAGCTATGACCAGTGCTTCGACTTGAGACCATGTGAAACAGATATAGTGATACAATACCAGGTTGGAAAAAATGATGTTGATCACATTTTGAACAGTTACAATAATGGTAATATTTACTTAGATTCTTTATATTTCTGGTTGTTGCTGAGTGAGTTAAAGAACTCCACTGTGTACAGAAAGAGTTTTATAAGAAATTGGCTCAAACTTCTTTCCACAAAAGAAAGTAGCAAGATTAACTATGGAAGAGTGTTCAATTCAACCAACATTAATGATGCTTTGCGGTCAAGCACTAGTGAAAGAAGTTGCAGCACAGCTACAACTGAACTTTCTTCACTATCTAATTGTGGAATAGATGTCCAGATGCACATTCCTGTGTTGACTGTCTTTGTAGTGGACAGCTTGCCGCGCTTCATTGATAAGAGGTACGTATTGTATTTGTGGCTGGGTGGCAGAATGTAACTGCAGGATTGGTGAATAAAATGAATTATGTAAATGGTTCTTCAAAGTAATTAAATAGGTAAATTGTTCATCAAATTGATTGATTGGTTATCAAACTAGTTAAAATTTATTAGGGATAAAACTTAGATTGGATTCAGATAAAAAAGTCTGCTAGCTGTTCAAAGTTTTTTTTGGCTCTGAGCATAATGAGGTTGTCTTGCATATGTCATGTTTTGACAAATTGGCGATATCAGCTTTTAGAATTTTGTGACTTTTTTATTTTCCTTAACCTTATCAAGTTTAATGTATGAAGTTGAATGTGATAGTAGTCAATGTATTTGCTGTTTCTTTTAAATAGGAGATCTGTGCTCTAGTTGAATAGTGTTTTGAGATATTTGCCTTTTAGCTTCCCTATTTGGTTATGTAGTCAGTTTAGTTTTAGGAGCTTGCAATCATTAAAAAGTTGTATCTCTCTAATAAAATTTAAAGTATAGTCAAACCTTGGTTCTCGAATTTCTCGGAGTTCAAACAATTTAGTTTTTGAACAGAAATTTAAAGAGTCAACTGCCTCCGTATTCCAACGAAATTTTGGTTCATGAACAACAATGACGCGTGGCTGCGAGACCAGTTGTTAGTAAACGAACAGTCTCGCACCAACCGCTGTGCTGTAAACATTCGTTCTGCACTTCTTTTCTTCTCATTATCTTTTCTTGATTAGCCCTCAGTCATGGCTCTAAAGAAAGCTAAAGTTGATAGTGATAAAGGAAAAGGAAAGTTGTGAAGAAACCATAGAAGTGAAGAAAGCTATCTGAGGATGAAGTTACTGAAACAAGTATCCCAAGTTCTTTAATCAAAGAAATTTGTGCTAAGTGGAGTGATGTGTAGAGATTTGTAAAGAAATACCACCCTAATACTGTGGTAGCAAATAGAGCTACAATCCTTTTCAATGATAGTGCCATGTATCATTTTAGAAAAATTTTACAATGCAGGCAAAAGCAACAAACATTGGACAAGTTTTTAGTGAAAGAGAAAAGAGACGAGAACAAAGAGAAAGATTTACCAGATTCAAAAAGACAAAAGAAGAGAAGAAACCCCGGAAATAGAGTTGCCAGAAGTTTTTATGGCAGGGGATTCCCCTTCCAAGAATTAACTACTCCTATTTATTCCCACACCTTTATCAAATTACACAATCACATGTCATCCAAAAAGGTACTGTAAGTTATATAGTATTGCTCTTATTAAGTTTACTTCTCTTATGTTTTTTGTTTTATTTACATTTCATGTGATATTTACTGTTTATAAAAATGTTTTTTTTTAATATTATATATAATGTAAGTAGGTATTCATCTGGTACTTGAGAAAAAATTAATCTCTTTCACATTGGTTGTAATGGGAAAATATGATTCCATTCTCGAACCATTCAGTTATGGAACAGGCTTTTGGAACGAATTATGTTCGAGAACCAAGGTTTGGCTGTATAAGAAATAGTTATCAAACTATGCTTACTCCATATTGTAGAGATACTTTAATATTTAACAAAGTGAAATTGTGGGGTGGAACAGTATGAGAGATGTTATGGATAAAAGTACATGGATACTTGCAGAGTTGAAAATTATAACTCAAATTGGACACCTTGTTTAACCCTTTCGGTACTATAATTATTTTGGATGCATTTGAATTAAAATTCACGTTTTAAACATTGTTTTAGGGTAAAACTAATGTGTTTTGATTACCCTATAAGAAATATACGTTTTTATAATTGAAATATTATGGTGGCATCTGGAGTAGCCATCAGGATATATGGACTCTCTTACTGCTGCATATGTTTTCATAGGGAAGAAAATAATAGCGAGGAATAAGGCTTTGAAACTTAGCATTTTTTATTAAAAGCTTTACTGGTAAAATTAAATGTTTCGACTCAAAGAGTCATTCTCAACAAAATTCTCTGAAAAAAAATATTTACATATTGACAATATTCAGAAAACAAGAAAACTTAAAAGGAAAGAATACTTAAAAAAATCAAATTCCTAAACTATTTGCAAAGGAAAAGCGGATTGGGAGTCATTTAAAAAAGGCTTGCGTTGTAAAATATAAAGAGATCCAATAATGCGCAAATCAACGTGGTTTGAAGCAGCTGCTAAAATGTTAAAGTCCTCTAATTTTATAGGAAGGTTACAACTTTCAGCATGGATTCGTATGGCTGAGTGAGAAGGAGCAGCATGAGGATGGTTAGTGCGATAACTTGATAACTTCGGCCGGCATGCTCTGCAACGCGACTATGTAAGGCTCTAGTGGTAGAACCCACATACTCCGACGCCCACTGTGCGCAACTGTGTTGATAAATTACAGAAGAGAGCATACCTTTTGAAAGTTTATCTTTGTAGTTGAAAAAGGAACCAATTTGATATTTATTAAGAAGCACAAAATGAAAGTTAATATGTGTGAAATATTTGGATAAAAGTACGTACAATTCTTTCTTCATTTTTTCCGATTGCTGACCGAAAAAAGGGAGGGTACAATACAAATCTTTCTTTTCTACAGTAGCAACAGCCAAAGTCTGGTGGTACATTCGATTGAAAAAATTCCTCAGGGTAGTCTCAAAAAGTTGTATTGGGAAACCATTGGAATGGAAAAACCTTTTTAGAAAAGTAAACTCCTTATGATGTTGGGGGACAGGTAGGCTTCCTACCATCAACACGTGTAGCCTAAATCGTACGTGCTCCTATACATTAGCTGTGACCGACCTATGACTCCTATTTTGTCTCAAGGTGAATAAATAAGCCGACACTCCCAGGTAATGGGTTTGCGATTCTGTCTTTTTTTTGATTTATTGATACACTATTAACAATGATTACAGAAATATACATAGGAAAATAACCGGGAGTGGACAGTAATAAATTCCCTACCTATAATGAACCCTACAAATGAATACCTTCAATTACGACACAGTGGGCAATTATACCAGGAACAATTTAGTACAGCAGCGACCCCAGGATGATTTCCTACCCACGACAATGGCTGACTCAATGCTCGGCCCGTAGGAACACAAGAGCGGTAGGAGCGCAAGAGCGGCAGGATATGCCTGATTACGGCAGCAGCCGAGTAGGCCGGGGCGCCGCAGCGACAGAGTGCGGCAACAGCAGGTTATGCCGGAGTGCAGCAGCAGTGGTTAGTGCTGAAGTATAACTGCAGCAGGTAGAGTACCGCAGCGGCAAGAGACACCGGAGGAAGAACCAGCCGTTGTAGGCTGTTCTTCAATCTCACGCTGTGGAGGCTGGTACCACAGAGCTCTGGGTGATTGCTCTGGAGTACCCCGGTTGGCCTCTGCTTCCGCTCTCCAATTGGAGGTTGGAGGTCTGGAGGTTTGGACCGGAGGGTTGGAGGTCTGGAGGTCGATTTGGAGGTCTTCCTGCCAATCCACCACGCATAATAAATAATAACTTCTAATGATAACATCAGCAATAAGGTACATAGTTTCCCACTCTTGCATAACAAATAATCAATATCATTTACAAATAAATATTTCAGTAAATAAATAAACTTATGCATTCATTCATTTCTATCCTATTGCTGCCTATTATTCTTACCCTTGCTGGATGATGCTGCTCTTAATAGTTTGCCTCTCTACTGTAATGCTGCACTTAGAAATACTCTCCTTTAACTATTTCACATTGATACATCTGTTCTGAAACAGAAAAAGTAGGGGTTAGGGGAATAGGCAGATTGCACCATCTCATTAGCAAACACGGTTTGGGAGACTGGTGAATCACCCCATTACAATGAAGATTACTAAAGTTAGAACTAACTGCAAAGGCCCTTGATAATAGCGTTTTAATACCGTTCATTTTAAATCGAAAGGTGCAAAAACTAAAAAAACTGGTTCCAAGACCGGTAAAACTACATTTGCAAAAAACTGAACTACAAAAATGAATTCTTTCTTTTGTAATTAAAAAATCGAGGAAAGAAATGCTACCGTTCTGTTCAGTTTCTAGGGTAAAGGTAATATTTGGGTGTTTAGAATTCAAATAGTCGAGGAAAAGAGAGCAATGAGGCCGATCATGAAACAATAAAAAGGTATCATCAACATATTGCTTGAAAAAAAAGGTTTAAACTCTTATTATTTTCTTAGTTAAATTTTGTAAAACTACAAACCAACATGTGCTTCCATATTTTCATAGGGATAATTGAGAATGCAGTTTTGCAGGATGAATTATGTAATACAATTGCAGGATATATTATGTAATACAATTTAGGAATATAATAAAATACTTAATTCTAAATAAAAGAATATACTTTGGTATCCATTTAACACAGTGTGAGGACATAAATAATAACAGATCAAATGAGAATCTTAGCATAAAAAATATGGTTGTGTTCCATTTTGATGAAAACAAGAACAATTTAAGAATGATTTCATTTATAAATATAATTATTATATGGTACAGATATACCGTAGTGTGAACAATAACTTTGGAAAACTATCAAAATAATTGAACCTATAACAACTATTGGAGTGAAAATTTTATTTGGAGTGATACTCCTTGAAGCAGTTTTTTTTGCTGCATTGCAGCAAAGATGAACTCCACAGTGGTAACATTTGCTCAATGGATGAGAGCAAATTACATCAAAGCAAATTACACTACTACTGAGGAATATCTATCTGTGTCTCGCATGAGTAAGTCAAGGTGCACTCTGAGATTCTTCTTATACTTTTTGAACTGATCTAATGTTTTATTTCTCCAAAACTTAATATCCAGGTTTGTTGTAATATGTTCCTTCAAAGTGCTTATGGCTAAATCATTATTCTGTATATCAGTCAACTGTTCATTTGTCAAAGTAAATTTGACTTTGGGAGACAAGTCATCTATTCTATGGTGATCAGTCTCTGATGAGGAAGACTGTTCATCAACAACTGCCTCATTCTCCTGCTCACAAGTGATGTTTAGACTGAGATGTGAAGCTTTGTTCGGAACTGAAGTTGGGCTTCTACGACCGAGTGAATCTGTTACTCCTCGGAGATGAGCGTTCTGTGCTAGCTGTAGAGGATGAATTTGATGCTCTGATTTGTTCTTTATGTGCATGTGTTTGGATTGAAAATCTAGTACAATCTTGTTTTTGGATAGAAAATTGGCTCCTAAGATACAGCAACACGGCATAGTTTTTGTTGGGACCACTGCAAACGGTGTACTGTCTGTAACTTCTACATCCATTAATTTAGGTCTTAATTGAACTATTTTTAATACTTCCGTTTGGTTCTTACCTATTCCTCCTAACAGCTTATTCTTTTGATTCACTACTGAATCATAGTGATTACAGGATAAATTAAGTCAAAGACAGATTCACTAATAACACTAACTTGGGCTCCTGTGTCGATTATGCAACAGAAGCTAAGATCTTGAATTGTTGCAATGTATTTTCCCTCAGTGCTGTGATCACACAGACACTGTTTGGCAGTAGAAGCAGCTAGTAGATTATTGTTTTCCTCTAGGAGTTCCTGGAAATTGACATGAATGTCAATCGGCAAAGCCTCGGGTGAATGTGTTGTGTTGATGTTTTTCTCTTGAATGTTTTGTTGAATCCTATTATTAGATGCTGTTGTTAGAGCAATGACTGGATTAAAATGAATTCCAGCCAAACACTGCAGGTGTATGATTCTCGGTGGTTGGTGAACTCTGTCTGATTTATAGGTAACTGGAGTGGGCATCCCATGGTGTACCCATATCTCTGTGTTGAAAATGTCACTTGCTGCTAGCAGAACTTCTTCACAAGGTAATTCACCTGAGTTTTTCATTAAGTGTAATTGTTTCCTTCTGGCCTTGTCAAGTTTAATTTGAAATTTATCAGGATTGTTTAACAAATGTTGCACCAGCTGCTCACGCAAGGTCTCATGATCTTCAGGTAAGTTTCCGTCAGATTCATTCATTTCCAGATTAGACAGCAATAAAAACAAAGATATGAAGAGTGAATTTCCTCCTCCTTCTACCTTTTCCAGTACCTTTAAGCCTTTGGGTAATTCTGGGGTAGTGGTCCATTGGGAACCTTCTGGAACTGTAGGTGTGTTGTAAATGACTCTGGATAAAGCATCAGCTGCTTCATTCTGCAGTCCTGGTCGATATCGAATGGTGAAATCATATTCTGCAAGTTCATTTATAGTGCGCATTAACCTTGAGTTTTCTCTTGACATATTGTGTAAATATAATAATGGTTTGTGGTCAGTGTACAGTGTGAATTTTACTCCAAACAAAAATGCCCTAAAGGTTTTGATACCCCAACGTAATGCTACCAATTCTCTTTCTATAGTAGAATAGCGGCGTTGGGCCTCTGAGAAGGTAGTGGATGAATAAGCAATTGTTCTATATTGCCCCTGTTGTTTTTGCATTAAGCATGCTCCTGCTCCTACACCTGAAGCATCTACAAAGAGTTCTAGGTCTTCTGATTCTCCAGAATAATCCGGAAATGAGAGGGTAACTTCTTCAGCTAACTTGCTTTTCAGAGATTCAAATGCAGTATTCATTTCTGGTGTCCAGTTTAAAGTCTTTCGTTTTGGTCCGCCTGTTAATTCGGTGAGTGGTTTGGCAATGACAGAACATTGACTCACAAATTTTCGTTGAAAGTTGACTAATCCTAAAAATTGCCTCAACTGGGTGACGTTTGTTGGTTTTGGGAAGTTTACAATTTTCTCTACATACTCGGGTGACTTTTGGATACCTTTCTTACTGATTAAATGACCTAGAAATGAAACCTTTTCCTTGAAAAATTCACATTTGTTAACCTTGATTTTGATTCCATTGTTCATTAATGTGGTAAGAACTTTCTCTACCATTGAGAGATGTTCATCAAAAGATTTGCTCATTATTAAGATATCATCAATATAAACGATGATGTTTTGAAAGCATAAGTCAGAGAGGATTTCCTGCATGTTTCTTTGGAATTGGATACCACTATTTTTAAGACCAAAACTTAGCCTCTTAAACTGATACTGATTGTGGGTTGTGCTGAATGATGTATATGGCCTACATTCTTCATCAATAGGGACTTGGTAGTAGCCCTTAATTAAGTCTAACTTGGTGAAATACTTAACCTGGTGTGCACTATAGATTGAATCAGTTAAGTTTGGCATTGGGAATTTTTCAGGTTTGGTTACGCTGTTGAGTTTTCGGTAATCCACACAAAGTCTTAATTGCCCATCTGGTTTTCTAATTGGTACTACAGGTGAAGACCACGGTGATCGGCTATCCTCAATTATATCTAAAGCTTTTAATTCTTGGCATTGTCTTTCTATTTCCTTATTGACTGGTTCTGCAAATCGTCTTGGTTTTTGCCATATTGGTGTGTGGTTTGTAAGTTCTATTTTATGGGGTGTTACATGTGCCTTCCCAATGTCCCTTTCATCTTTACTTAGGGCTTCTTCAACATTCTTCAACATACTAATAACCTTTTTCTTCTCAGTTGGTTCTAATGTTTCCCCAATGTCTAATTCAGCTTCCATCTTCTCCATGGTCCATTCTGAGGATCCTGATTCCTCTTCCTCAAGCTCTACAATGGTGCTCACATAACCTAGTAAGTCACCTTTCTTGATTTTACCATTTTTAACTGGAACTTTTTGGCGAACAACGACCCGGTTCTTTTCATTATTTATGGAAAAAATTCCATCTATGCCAGTGCACTTCTTATTTTTCATTTTCCCATTATAGTAATAGATGTCCCTTTGGCAAGCTTCACTTAGGCAAATGAGATTAACTTGAACGTCTACTTCAGTAGATTTTCCTGAATAATATACAGTTTCAGAAGCATGAACTGGGATAGATTCATGAATTATTCTTGTGGGCTTTGCAGTTTCACCTAAATAGATGTCAACTCTTGCATTATTTTTAGCAACCTTTGAAATCATTCTTTTACCTATGTTAACAATGAGCTGATTTTCAACCATGAATGGAGTCCCTAATATTATTGGATGATTTATAGCTTCATCAGGTACTACACTGAAAGTGGTGTTACAAGCCTTTATATCATAAAAGGAAAAGTTAAAGTGTGCTACACCAAGTGTTTTTACATTTACTATACCCAATCCTTGAAGGACAATGGAGTGGTCTGGGTTGCATGGTAGGTTTAACTGATTAACAAGAGATTTCCTTATGAGATTAGTGGCTGCACCTGTGTCAAGTAGAGCTTCTATCCTTTTGTCTTGGATGCGGATTTCTACGATTAGTAACTGACCCGGTTCCAGAGCTGCCAAATTTACCCAGGCGCTGTTTTTGTCATCTGGCTGTGAAGTTCCTGGAACAGCATTATCAGTCTCGAAGCACATTTTTGTGGTTTGGCTTGCTTCTTCAACACAAACTGAAGAGAGTCTAGAAGGTTCCTTCCTTTCTACTTCTTCTTTTGGCTTTACTTGGGTGCTTCTTGTTATGCCGTGGTCACCTAAATAGTTAGTGGTTTCCGGATCATCACCATCTTCATCTTCTACTTCAAGACAATCAAAGCGATTATGGGTCTCAAAGGGTGAAAACAAAGTGTAGGGGTGCTTCTTGGCTACTGGCATACCCCCGTCTTTACCAGAGCCTGTCAGTTTGACGCCCTGCCATACAGGTTTTCGTCACTGTGCGCACGGTTTCCTTGAGGTGTTATGGGTGCAAAGGTAACAGTACCACCTGGGGTTCCTGGATTTTGAGATATCCCCCTTGGAGCATGCTGTGATTGTGACCTTGGACGAAACTTCGCAGGCCTTTGGTTGCAATCTCTGTAATAATGTCCTCTTCTTCCACATGCATAGCAGGAATTGGTTTTAGTTCTGCATTCAGCAGCACCATGACCATATCGGTTACAGTAAGTACAAGTTATGTTGTGAGAAGTAAGTCTTGCTGGAGGTCTCATGTTGAAGTTCCTTGGTGGTCCGGGGTTGGCTCTTGAGTGACTGTAATGCTGGTAGTTTGGCCTTTGATGTTGGAAGGAAGATGTACTGTTTAGAGAGACTGAATTTATTTGTTGAGCCTGATGGTTTCTGCTGTCCCGAGGAGAGTGCCTGCCAAAGCTGACACTGTTGAGGAATGGAGCCCCGTTTGTACTACTTGTTCTTTGGTCATTCTGAGTGGCTGCATCCCGGTACAGCTTTTTCTGACCTACACTAATAGTGATTTATTTTTGGTTGTCCCCCTCCTCACTCTCATTACTTTCCGATTCTTTTTCATTTTCCTTTTCTACATCCTTGAACCTGGCACACTTCTGAATGGAGGACCATTTTACCTTTTTGTTGTTGATCTTATCACTAATCATTTGAGTTGAGATGATCCTTTTGAAGTCCTTAGGAATAGTTTGTAGGAACTTGTCCCGTAGAATAGAGCTTGATTGAACCTTATGTTTAGGGTAAGCTATTTTAAACAACCTCTCAACGCGGCTGCTGTAAAGGTAGAGAGGTTCTCCTTTATTGCATCTTATTTTACTGAAATCCTCCCGGTTCCTCTTTTTCCGTAATTCGGCCATGTCTTTATACCATTGAACCAGTTTGTACTTAATGGTGGAGTAGGTGTCCCCTACATCTCTCAGAGATTTCATTGCCATGAGGGTTTGGCCACTGAGCTGCTTCTCCAGCTCCCCTATCCAGAAGCGACTATCTCCCTTGAAATTCTCCTCACAATATCTCTCAAACCTCTTCAGGTAGTCTCTCAAGTCCTGCCCTGATTTTTCATCAAACTTTTCTTGCTGAGGAATTCTCCGATTGTCGAATCTTTCCATTAGTGTTTGCAGTGTTTTGAGTTCCCCTTGCTGGGTGGTCAGAAAAGGTTTCCGTTTCGGAGTCCTAGCCTGAACTGATGAGTCAGAACTCAAAGTTCGAGAGTCAGGGGAACGAGTAGCATCATCGGAGCTAACACTATCCTCAGAGGTGGAAGAATCCCTATGTGACTGAGCAGGCCTATTTGTTTTAGGAATAGCTCCCTGTTTTGCAGATCTTACCTTTGTAGATTTTGGTTCCTCACCGGTATCAATTTGAATCCGTTGGAAATTTTTCTGGAGTTCAATCAACATTTTCTTGGACGAATTGGACATTTGTGAGGTATTCATTTGTTCCAGATTGGCTAGAAATTTATTCATGTACTCACAATTTTGCTGGATCAGATCCTCTTCCTGTTCTGAAATGTTGGGCGTTTCTTTACAGAGCACATCTGCAGCAGGAGGAGATCCTACTTTCTCACCTGAACCCTCTTGCTCAGCCATCTTGACACCCTACTACCAGAAGAGAAGACCTCCAAGTTACTACTACTATCCTATGCCAAAAAATAATAATTCCCAACGTGGTTTGACTTACCCTCCGTCCACAAGAACAGTACAGCAGCTTAGCAAGTTAACAGAAAAGTTTTGAGCCTTAGCTGCAAAACCAGAACAGAACCTAAAAGTAATGAATAACTAGGGCACACA
Organism: Morinoia aosen; assembly: GCA_030386875.1. Lineage (NCBI taxonomy): Eukaryota > Metazoa > Arthropoda > Malacostraca > Amphipoda > Talitridae > Morinoia > Morinoia aosen. Next base: position 19,995,829 of record CM059577.1, on the reverse strand, counting down.
GTAAACATATGAAATAAATAACATCCTAACCTAAGTCCACATCCTGGTTATCCAATCGAAACGCCTTGAGACAATATTATCAGGCAAACAATAATGCTGAATAACAAGTTGGTGGTCAGCTCAAACTAAATAACGGGTTGAAATAGCTACCCTAATTTACATATTAAGAATCTTAGGTTACCCCGGAAAATCCTGGTCTATCCCGGCCAATCTTGATCTATCCTGGCCAATCCTGGTCACGGCACCAAAAACACAATGTTGGGGGACAGGTAGGCTTCCTACCATCAACACGTGTAGCCTAAATCGTACGTGCTCCTATACATTAGCTGTGACCGACCTATGACTCCTATTTTGTCTCAAGGTGAATAAATAAGCCGACACTCCCAGGTAATGGGTTTGCGATTCTGTCTTTTTTTTGATTTATTGATACACTATTAACAATGATTACAGAAATATACATAGGAAAATAACCGGGAGTGGACAGTAATAAATTCCCTACCTATAATGAACCCTACAAATGAATACCTTCAATTACGACACAGTGGGCAATTATACCAGGAACAATTTAGTACAGCAGCGACCCCAGGATGATTTCCTACCCACGACAATGGCTGACTCAATGCTCGGCCCGTAGGAACACAAGAGCGGTAGGAGCGCAAGAGCGGCAGGATATGCCTGATTACGGCAGCAGCCGAGTAGGCCGGGGCGCCGCAGCGACAGAGTGCGGCAACAGCAGGTTATGCCGGAGTGCAGCAGCAGTGGTTAGTGCTGAAGTATAACTGCAGCAGGTAGAGTACCGCAGCGGCAAGAGACACCGGAGGAAGAACCAGCCGTTGTAGGCTGTTCTTCAATCTCACGCTGTGGAGGCTGGTACCACAGAGCTCTGGGTGATTGCTCTGGAGTACCCCGGTTGGCCTCTGCTTCCGCTCTCCAATTGGAGGTTGGAGGTCTGGAGGTTTGGACCGGAGGGTTGGAGGTCTGGAGGTCGATTTGGAGGTCTTCCTGCCAATCCGCCACGCATAATAAATAATAACTTCTAATGATAACATCAGCAATAAGGTACATAGTTTCCCACTCTTGCATAACAAATAATCAATATCATTTACAAATAAATATTTCAGTAAATAAATAAACTTATGCATTCATTCATTTCTATCCTATTGCTGCCTATTATTCTTACCCTTGCTGGATGATGCTGCTCTTAATAGTTTGCCTCTCTACTGTAATGCTGCACTTAGAAATACTCTCCTTTAACTATTTCACATTGATACATCTGTTCTGAAACAGAAAAAGTAGGGGTTAGGGGAATAGGCAGATTGCACCATCTCATTAGCAAACACGGTTTGGGAGACTGGTGAATCACCCCATTACAATGAAGATTACTAAAGTTAGAACTAACTGCAAAGGCCCTTGATAATAGCGTTTTAATACCGTTCATTTTAAATCGAAAGGTGCAAAAACTAAAAAAACTGGTTCCAAGACCGGTAAAACTACATTTGCAAAAAACTGAACTACAAAAATGAATTCTTTCTTTTGTAATTAAAAAATCGAGGAAAGAAATGCTACCGTTCTGTTCAGTTTCTAGGGTAAAGGTAATATTTGGGTGTTTAGAATTCAAATAGTCGAGGAAAAGAGAGCAATGAGGCCGATCATGAAACAATAAAAAGGTATCATCAACATATTGCTTGAAAAAAAAGGTTTAAACTCTTATTATTTTCTTAGTTAAATTTTGTAAAACTACAAACCAACATGTGCTTCCATATTTTCATAGGGATAATTGAGAATGCAGTTTTGCAGGATGAATTATGTAATACAATTGCAGGATATATTATGTAATACAATTTAGGAATATAATAAAATACTTAATTCTAAATAAAAGAATATACTTTGGTATCCATTTAACACAGTGTGAGGACATAAATAATAACAGATCAAATGAGAATCTTAGCATAAAAAATATGGTTGTGTTCCATTTTGATGAAAACAAGAACAATTTAAGAATGATTTCATTTATAAATATAATTATTATATGGTACAGATATACCGTAGTGTGAACAATATCTTTGGAAAACTATCAAAATAATTGAACCTATAACAACTATTGGAGTGAAAATTTTATTTGGAGTGATACTCCTTGAAGCAGTTTTTTTTGCTGCATTGCAGCAAAGATGAACTCCACAGTGGTAACATTTGCTCAATGGATGAGATGTAATACCCTTTTTTGAACATACTTCACAACGGTTCTTTGAAGCTGTAAATTCTGGCCAGTGTATTCTGGCATTTCTAAGTTGAACAGATTCTGGTGTTGAGTAGTTGAACTTCCTTTGTTTTAGTGGGCCAGGTCTTGTGCTTTCAGCATATGTGAGCAAACCACAGCCTACTTCTCTGTAGAAACTATGCAGCATTATTAGGCTTTCTTTGTTTTCTTCAAAGAAAATGATATAAGAACTGGCTAGGGCCAGATCCAGCATGTCAAAAAATATTCTATGCCACCATTTCACATTTTTACGATCAGTCCCATAAAGCTGGCAGAGCATGTCATGTTTATCTACTCCTCCCATGTGTAGATTATAATCCTTTACAACTACTGGACATGAAACATTTTCCTTGGTACCATCTTTTTGTCTCCTTTGAACAAAGGTTGTATCAATTCCATGATGATTAGATACCATGTGAACTGATTTTTAATCTTTCTGCTTGTATATTGTAATACCAGAAGGTGTAGAGCAGTAGTTGAACTGCCCTCTTTTCAAGCTTTTGTCATCCTTAAGCTGAGGAATATCCTTCCTGTTACTTCTTATTGTTATTAATGCCAAAATTTTCTTTGTCTTCAATTCTTCCATCAAGGGAACTGATGAGAAAAGAAAAAGTTTTCCATGTAAACTTTATGATTCTTGCTTTTTATGACATCTAATAGAGAAAGAACAACATCATCCCCCAAGCCAAACTCATTTCTAGTATTCTCGTTGTAGCTCGATTCTTCTTTACCAGTATGGAGGATAAATTTTTAAATGTATCCATTGTCATCAGCCAGGCACCACAGCTTGTACTCTCTCTCTTCATAGGTTTCATAGAGTTGTATTGCTTTAGGTTTGATCTTCCCTTGAAACCAATCATTGATTTATCTACAGAGAGATGTTTTCTTACATTGCGCATCTGCAAAAAGGCTTTGTTCATGTCTTCCAAAAGAGGCCTTATTTTGAATATCTTATCTTTCTTAGTAGGATCCATTTTTGCATTGTCATTGACATGTAAGTTTGAGAGAATTGTTTGGAAATGATCTCTGCTCATTGATTTGCACATGGCAGAAACATTTACATCTTCATCAGAATTCCAGTAACATTTGATGGTAGAAAGAAAATAGTATCCCATTATAATGTTGATGCTGAGAAACACTTTCAGTTCATTTTTAGAAATACCTGCTGGCTTTCCTTTTTGTGCGCTCCTCAAGTATGCTTTGTGATGGATCTTATTGAATAATTTGCCATCAAAGAAAAGCAAGACCATTTTTAGTTGACTAGAAGTCTCCCAAGAGTGAACAAATTCTGAAGAACTGAATTCAGTGTCGGTTTCTGGCTCTGGCTTCATTCTCCATTTTCGTTTTGTTGGACGATTTAAACCTGTTTCAAACGGTGCGTCATTCTGGTGCTGGACTTCCTGCTCAAATGAATCTGCTGTTATTGTCAACACGTTTTCATCAGGTGTATCATTTTCAGTAACTAACTCTTGGATACCTTTGCACAGTATCAACAGCAGCAATCCACTCTCCATCAGTATTTTCATCATAGTCTGAAGGGAGATCTTCATGACACAGCTCTTTTATGCACCTTCTAAGTTCTTTAGAATTCAAGCTTCCCATCCTCATTGTTGTCTGAAAAATATTTGAAAAATTAGTCAAAAATTTTCAAAGATGTGCAAAATAAAATGTTCTACGCAAACAGCACATAGTAATATCATTTATGACCAAATGGTAAAATTAATCATATTGCCAAGAAGAAGTTTGCTCATAAATTATTCAGTGGATTTAGGTTATAAAATTTGGAGTATGAATAATGTCATAAAGAAAATAAACAGCAAATTAGCATCAGCATCTAGTAACCAGCAAAAATATATTTTACATTCCTAAATCAGTATATGATATTCTTATAATCTTTGAAGCAAAATTGAACATTGTACTTGATGTTAAGTATTATAATGAGGGGTTTCAACTTTGTTACTTGAAAAATGTATGTTATGTGATTTCACATTGTAAAAGGACGTCAAAACCTAGCTGCTGGAAATGAGGTTAGCTCATAGGGGAATTGACGCTCCCCCAGCTCCAAGTCAGTTCTGTGCAGCTTTCAATGCGTCACACTTGAGTTTTCCTTGGTGACTGCTGGATCGAGCAGCTTGTAGTAAATTATTTATTGAGTGCCCTCCATCACTTGTGCTCCGTGTTTTGCAGATTGAGCAGGCCATGTATTAAGCTCAGTGTATTGTAAAGGTTTGAATCGCGTCGGCGTTTTCATTTCATGAGAGCTCCGAGAGCTTGTACCCGTACCCCGGTTGTGTGGACTTTGGTTTGTTACTTACTATCCCTTATTTTAACCTATTTTGTTTTTAAACCTCCTGTTATGATTTTGAAATAAAGTTTAATAAATAATTAACCTAGTAAAATCATTGGAGGCATGGGATGGCTATAAGGGGAGTTGGGAGGCCATCATTATTATCCTTGTACTAAGTACCCTAGCAAACTTTCCCTCATAAAAAATTTCCTAGTAGGTGACGTACCATTACAACATGTAATTTACAATAAAGAAATATATCATATGTGGCATTAGAGAGTAAAATGAAAATATACATTATTTAAAAAAAATCCTATGCAATGAGACGCTAATTGACTTGTGCAGGTTTTGTGTAGCTCTGTACTGGTGGTGTGCAGGTGTTGTGTAGCCCTGTACTGTGTGGTATGCAGGTGTTGTGTAGCCCTGTACTGTGTGGTGGGCAGGTGTTGTGTAGCCATATACTGAGGTGTGCAGGTGTTGTGTAGCCGTATACTGAGGTGTGCAGGTGTTGTGTAGCCGTGTACTGAGGTGTGCAGGTGTTGTGTAGCCCTGTACTGTGTGGTGGGCAGGTGTTGTGTAGCCGTGTACTGAGGTGTGCAGGTGTTGTGTAGCCCTGTACTGTGTGGTGGGCAGGTGTTGTGTAGCCCTATACTGTGTTGTGTAGGTGTTGTGTAGCCCTGTACTGTGTGGTGGGCAGGTGTTGTGTAGCCCTGTACTGTGTGGTGGGCAGGTGTTGTGTAGCCCTGTACTGTGTGGTGGGCAGGTGTTGTGTAGCCCTGTACTGTATGGTAGGCAGGTGTTGTGTAGCCCTGTACTGTGTGGTGGGCAGGTGTTGTGTAGCCCTGTACTGTGTGGTGGGCAGGTGTTGTGTAGCCCTTTATGTGGTGGGCAGGTGGTGCACAATGCTGTGCCAGAGTGCACTGGAGGTGGCAGAGCTGGACTTGTGCATGTCATGGCTGTCAACCCTGGGGGGCGCGTGCTCAGCGCTGGGTGACCACAGCGCGGACTGGGCAGACAGGGCGGCTGCCATCTCTGTGCGGCAGATGGTCATCGCCAACCGTCTCGGCGACCCCACTGTGGTTTCCCGCTGCCGTCTTTATGCTGCTATTGCGCTAATACAAAAGAGGGAATGGAAGGTGAGTGATGGAGTTTAGAGCGCTCTTCCCGTAAAGTAAGGGTTCACTTGAGAATACCGTCCCCCTTACGGACCTTTTTCTTTATTATTGAACCTAGAGCAATGAAATTTGGTATACTGATAGGAAATGCAATTGAGAATCGATTATCTTCCATGAAAAAGTGCAATTTTCCTGAAAAGAAAATGGGAAATCAAAGAAAACGATATTTTAGAGGGGTTTTCAAAATGCTTCTTGTCCGACAGTTGTTGAGCTACTGTAATGGTTTTGGTATCATTGGATGCCGAAAGATGGGGACATTCCTAAAACTCAAATGGTTTTTCCCAATTTTCCAGTTAAGAAAAATCTATCATTGAAAAAATGTGGATTTATGTCAAAACTTTCGAACATGATTTTATTGTGAAAAAACCATTCAAGTTTTTTAAAGCCCTTGTTTTTCTGCATCCAATGATCCTAAAATAATCACTGTAGCTCAAAAACTGTAGGAGAAGAAGCAATTTTAAACCCCACATTCCAATCCTCTAATAAAAAGCAAAATAGGTAAACATGTAAACATAAAAATCTCAATTTTTCTTCATTATTGTTTATGGGGTCAGCTAGGACCCTTGAAATCATTATAAAGTAATAAATAGACATAGAAGATGACATAGCAACGTCGTACCGTGAAGAAAGAGCCATGAGGGAGGTGTAACATGATAAAATACCCCTTCCCCCTCCCCTCCCCCCCCCCCCCCCCCATTTTTCAAACCCCCGTAGTGGGCGAACGAGTGAACCTACGAGTCTCGTTTTTTCACAGGATGTACCTGACCTCCTACACTTCCAATTGAAGCAATAATCCCAATATCACACATGATCTCATAATGTGGGGGACGGTGTCCTTAATAATCTTTGTAGCCTCTACTTACCTCCGTTAGAGTTTCGATCACCAGTACACTTCAAATGAATGACAGAAGATGTTACGTGCAGGACCATTTCGATAATTACAATAATATTTCAAATAAGTGATGAAAATTACGTTCTGAGAATCAAGTCTCATAAATAATGGGCTACATGAAAATCTCAAATATTGGTCACATCCAAATCAGATTGAATCAATTACCGGTATCCAGAACAATTAGAATTGGAAGATAAAACACTCCACTATGGCACTAAGTAGCACGATTAATGCCGGCAGTAAGAGCAAGTGAGACAAACAACGACCAGGCATCAGCCACAGAACAGGCTCCTTCAGGTGTCGACCACAGTGCCGCCTACAAAGAACAGACTTAAGAGTTACGGAAAACCAAATGAGAACTAAATGGTATTTAACAGTTTTCGACAAAAATTATCAATGCGTTGGAAACTTCTAGTTGGCTAGGTCAGGGGACACCAACGTGAGAGTAACGACGACAAAGGCAGATACTAGGGGATCACATTGCAAGCAGCTAGAAGTAGAATTCTGGTCATAGTAGTACGGTTATTTTGTAATCCCTCATGGTAAGCATTACTTTTTGTGTACAGGCTCTATTTAACTGTTTCTATGTATTTGTTCTTGTCAGATTTAGTGTGGCGCAACTGTTAGTGTAGTATAAAGGGCACCAGACGCATTTTCAAGGTGTTGAAGCGTAGGTCCCATTCATTTCGCAAACCAGTTTTTTTGGTGCATCATTTACGTTTTTGCTTATCACTAAGTTTTGTTTGACTTACTCGAAGCTGTTTAGGTCGTGAAAGTTGCCAATTGTGATGGGGTTGACCTGTCATGTGCGGGGGAGGGGCTGCACTCAATGAAGCGGTCGGGGTAAACCAGCTGTTGCTGTCGGGCCTGACTGTGGAAGGTGGTTGTGCTGGGCTGCTGCTGATCCTGGCAGTTCAGGTGCGGCCAGTGCTGCCTCTCTCGCCTCCTAGTGACTAAGTGTGGTGATTGTGGCCTGCTGTCGGCTACCCTCCCATGGGGAGGATAAGCCCGGTATATGTATGTATGTATGTATAATGTGGCAAAAACGTCGTCCAAAGAGAGACTTTGTGATAAGCGTGAGGGACTTTAATGTTAACTGACCAGATCACTAAGTCTGTCTCTAGCTCCCCTTGAGGGAATACAACTATTGTAACTGATGGGATCGACATCCAAGGGAGGGAATATTAAGAGCTGAGGTGAAGGTTAGATATGCCTTCTTTTTATTGAAATAGGATTATTTTTTGTTTGGTTACTGAAGATTGTTTTTCGATGCACTGCTGTCGTATTTTCAGGACCTATTACTTCAACTTTTATCTTGTTTCATTTACTTCTGACAATTTTGGATGCTTCTATGGCAAGAAATCCTTTGTGGTAGTGCACTCGTGCTGATACTGTAAATTCCCTATTCCCTTAATTTCAAACTTAATGGTACTTCCCTTTTTCTCTCTTAGGAACATTTTTTTGTGGTTGAGGAGGTGCCAATTGTATTGATGAAATCTAATGAGATAACACTACACTGTTTTCTTTCGATCACAATGCACAAACTGACAACTTACTTTTCTTTCGAATAGGGAAGATACCGAATCCAGAATGATTGTATGCTTTGTTGTATTGTTCTGGAAAGTGATCACAATTTAGATGTGTATTCATGACATCAACAGCAAGTGATGTAGAAGTCATTTCCTACAATGTTGATGGGACAGTTCTCCGTCTACTTGATTAATCTTATTGCGCAGACTGCTGCCGCCATCATCAGGCGGGAATACCAGGCTGTCAAGAAGCTTCCTCCCGAGTTGCAAGACGGCCGGCTTGTGAAGATGTGCCTCGGCATTTGGACCAAACTTTCTTATGAGAAATCTACGGAGAAACTCTCTGGAAAATAGGTTTTTGTGCTGTAGAACTCGATATACCTACTCATTTAGCTCTTGCTCATTGTTGCTTCTGAAACCTGTGTAGAATTTAAGGCACCGATCAATATTTGTGACATCATTGGTACGAGGTTCGTAAAGGACATAACAATGTGCATATAAAATTATATATATAAATAATTCTACTGCTATTGTCGCTTGTGTGTTTGCTAGTCGCTTGAGAAATGGTACCTATGACTCTTGACCTCGACTTTGATGATGACTGAATGTAGTAAAAATGTTTCCTCCTTTTCTTGTATTAAAATTATAACAATTAACTGCAGTTTCACATGCCATCACTCTCGTCTTTAATACTCTATTTATAATAGTACAATCACATTTTCATTAGCGTGCAATAACCAAACAATGACAAACCTGAACAATAACTGAAGTAAATATCTGACTAATAATCGCTTAGAGATGACAAAGGTAATGCCGTCCTAATGCTGGCTATTGTAGGACAGACTTTTTCAATCCGTTGTAATTCAAGTAGACTATGAGGAAATAAAAGCTGAGCAGACTTGTATGAATTTGGTACCCGTTCTCATGAAACAGGAACACTGTGAGGATGCACATCTTGGTTGCAAACAAATTGTTACGGCTGATCCTTTTCTATTTTCACAATAGAAGCAACGGGTACAAAATACATTCCTTCTATGGGAGTCAGGCTGGAAGTGTGAGGAAGTATCTACCTGATGAATAAAGATGATCATGAAGTGCGCTTGAATTGTGAGTGGGCTTTTTTAAGCATCGTTCAACTTTTTTCACTGGATTTTCGTAAAACATGGAGTGAAATGAGGTTAAGTCCAATGCTTTGGGGATTCTTCATTGAACTTGGCTAATCCGGCTTTAAAAAGTCTTAGAATGAATATGAGCAGTGAAACTTTTCTTGTTAGATGAGTAAAAAATCAGTTTTCTATTATTATTTCTGATATGACGCCAGAAAAAATAGAAGTGCAGTCGAGCTTGTTTGGGCTTGGCATTAGCCCACGCTATAAGATTAGACAATTTGAATGTAACAAATATTTTACTCCCGTATTTTCTTGAAATAGTAAGTTAGGGCTGTCGTCCATTTGGTAAGGTTTCGTTCCATCAATTTCATTTTCCTGGCGATCCTATGTAACACAATGTTGTCAAAATCATCATTTGCGACAAGAATGTAACAGTTTAACGAAGCAACGGAAAACACTTGAAATAAAATTGGACACTATCATCGGAATCTGCCTCGACAACAGCCTCGGTCGTTAAAGCGCTGTAATGCTCGAACTGCAATTTACTCCATTAATACGCATGTACAGTAAGTTAGAAATTACACAGTGAGTAAGCCCAATGTGTAAATGTTAAAACACTGCTTATTTTAACAATACCTCATTGCAATTTTCGATCGCTTGCACTCGATATAACTATAATTTTGCAGAGCTTTTCATTTACTTCCAGTAACACACTTTGTAACTGGGATGTCAACCGTGCAAAAACCTGAGTGGTATTGTCGTGTTCTGGCTCAGACTACTGTACGCTCCAGGCAGACTATGAATATCTAAAAACTTTGAATATCAATGGCTGAACCGAGTGCCCGAGGTACTCACGAATCCGACAGGGTAAGAAAACGCAACTGGAATAAATGTCGTTCTGTTAGGAATATCGCCAACAGTAATTGTACACGAGCAAAATATTGCTGTCTGGTAGTAATGCACCAAGATACGTCTTGGAAGACCGTCAGGCGATATGGAGTGGCAGCACGGATGGCGGTAAAGTGACTATTGAGAGCACAGCAGGGGTAGACACAGTTGAGGCTGTAGCTGGCGAAGCGTATTCGGTGCGTATTGTGAAGATTGGAGCCGCAGTGAGAACACTGGCTAGGTTTCAAGTGCACCCCATTATATAGGGGCTGGTGATTGCGGAAACGCGCCAAGCACGCGTCCCAATCTGTTGGTGGTGTCTCAAAGCCCGCCGTTGCGTGATGTAGAGGCTGGCCGCTCGAAGCTTGTGTGGTGGTATACAAGCGAACGGCTTGTTGAGACAAGCGCAGGTGACCCCCGTTGTTTTCAAGTTTCCGAATATCTCAGTAGGGGGTTGATTTTTCTACCGTATTTTGTTGTGGTTCCTTGTCTAGGAGCCACCCGGGCTGGAACACAGGTGTTTTCCGTCATGCTGTCTGCCATGTAACTGCCATGCAGCAGTGTAATCGGCCCGAGACAAGTAATTTTCATTTTTTTGAGCTTTCAAGAATCTTTCGCCCTCATAAAGAATGTCATCTTCGCTGCAAGATTTTTTTGTCTTCATCGAGGTCTTCTTAATAGGAAAAAATAACTTAAAATTCATTATCGTAATGGAGAACAATGCTCGCTATCATTGTCGCTGTGGGCATTAATAATGAAGGCATCTACGGATGCTTTATTTCAATCAAGCCTGATACATATCACCTTCTGCATTGGATTTTCAAATGCCTTATAACTAATGCCAGGACGCCATGACGCTTTCCCCCGGTCAAGACCGGTACCCATTTCAGACACCTGGGTAGAGTGGGGTATTGTGCTTGGAATTTTTCTCCTATACCCAACAGAGAAAATCGTAAGCGCCGAGTTTCGAACCCGGGTCTCTGCCGCACGGCGGCAGAACCTCTAGCACCTGGCAAACGCGAGCATTACGGGTGCTATCAATTACGGGTGCAGAAGGCATTATACCGAGACTTCAATTTCCCGTTGTTCGACGTCGTCAGAGAAGCGAAATCGTGATACGCCTGTATTGTGCCGAGGTTCTGAACAAAATATGATGAGAAAATAGCAGGCGGACATTTTTTGAAGTGTGTACTTAGCTGGTTCTCAGACAGAATTATTTGGATGCTATTTATGTCTGCGCGCCTCAACCTTGACCGAGACACGTGGCGTGATCGCACGTGATGCGGGCATGCTGAATGAGAGCATGAAACAATTTTAAACAATTTAAACAATTTATTTACCACAGGTGATACAGAGATAAAATGTTTTAAGTCTAGTACAATGGTCAAATTTGAGTGGGCCTGTGGGCCCGAATAAGTTCAGTAACTTCTAGGGCATCCTACCATCAAGGTTAGTCTTAGGAGTTTAATAATGTTTAACCTAATTCACTTAAACTAGAGACGCATTAGAAAGAAAGAAAAATGTGTATTTCCAAGTTGTCACATGAGATACATGCCAACATATTGGCTTTTAAAAGTTTCTTAATATAGGACATCCTAAAACAAATGTTTCATACGAGGAGTACTAATTGACAAACCATCCGAGGTGTACAAGTAGATAAGCCATATGAGGCATAATAATAGACAAACTATACGAGGTGTACTAATAGACAAACTATTAGAGGTGTACAAGTAGATAGACCATACGAGGCATATTAATTGACAAAATATACGAGGCGTACTAATAGACAAACCATTCGTGGTGTGCCAGTAGTCTAACAAAAGTTCTATACTAGGAGTACTAATTGACAAACCATCCAAGGTGTACAAATAGATAAGCCATACGAGGCATAATAACAGGCAAACTATACGAGGTGTACTAATAGACAAGCTATCAGAGGTGTACATATAGATAGGCCATACGAGGCAGATTAATAGACAAAATATACGCGGCGTACTAATAGACAAACCATACGTGGCGTGCCAATAGTCTATCTCTGTCAAGGGTAGTTGAATGAGAAATGAAAAATATGCCCTAAAAATATGCAAAGCCCAATCACCACCAAAAACATATTTCATATCTTCTCGATATTCACCACAACATCATGCGGACATGGGATAAAATAGAGATACAGTGTAAGCCGGTTACTACTCATGATTGACAAATATCCACAAAATATTGGTAGAAATGGGTAAACAAATACATACTCAATATCAAGATTCATAGCTTGTACAACATACGGACAGAAAGATAATTTTACTACGATTCATATGCTCAAATTGCACTTTATTTAATTAATTATATTTGACATTCATCCGATTCACAGAAACGCCCTCTGGGGAAGTGATAGATCTATTTTTTAATCATTTCGCTAGTGCAATAAAATTTATTAACCGGATGGTTTTTGCGTAAAGAAATGAAATAGAAACATGTATATCTATATATTTAGATACATATATATACCTACACACGTACACACACATATTAATATGTATACTTATTGAGAATGAAATATTAGAAAAAAATACATATATAAAATACAAGATAAAAGCAACCTACCATCTACTACACAGAAAATGACAGTTGAGCTCACTGTAATCCTTAGAAATTTTTCGCAAAAAAAATAACTAAAAGGAAAAGAAGACTTCGAAAAACATAAAAATGAACTGGTTTTTAATTTCTTCACAGAAATTTTTTAAGAAAAATCAGGTTATAGTCAAGAAGCAACACAACTCTTCAGCATTATACGGACATGTGTACGTGGGATAAAATGGAGTAACATTGAGGCCGGATATCACATCCGAGTGGTGAATATTCACAAAATTTGGCACGTATAGGTAGATTAGGCTTTTATCCAAAGTGATAAATTTAATTACAGAAATTTAGAGTTTTTTCCGATCTGAAAGTTCAGTGCTAGTGTGCGCTGAACGCACGGAAAAAAATAAAAAAATAAAAAGACTAAATGCAACGCTTAAATTACCCCTTTCCCCCCAGCTCAGCCGAAAATCGATTGAAAACTTCTTCGAGAATGATTTTGAAATAGCGAGACAACGTTAGCCAAAAATTTAATTCATTATAAACTTTGCACAACCCTTACATCTATAAACCTGTTTATTGGTGTACACACAAAATGTATTTCATGGTATATTTGTCATACGGACGTTAAATATTAATACAGAAAAGAGAAAGAAATAACAAAATAAAGATGAGGAAATACTCCTAATTATGGAAAGAACGTTCGTTCTGCTGCACTGAACTGACGGCTGTGGTGCTCATTGTTGTCGACAGAAATAAGTGAGATGAATATACGAATCGCTTAGCAAACGTAAAATGAAATAGTTTCTAAATTTCTAACAGAAATTTCAGGAAAAATTAAATTTTCTGATAGACGGGAAGTTCACACCGAGATACTGCAGGCCCTATGACAGAGATGCAAAATGACGTGACACATTTACTCTAAATTCTTTTCCAGTTTTAGAGTTTTTGATATGCTGGGGAAGCTTGTTCCACAAAAAAGCTCCAGAAACTGAGAGAGCTTTTTGTCCCACGTTAGATGAACGGTAACTGACTAAAACATCGTTCCTCCGGATTGGTCTTTCGTTTGGGATATTAGATGGAAAAAATTTTACCACCTCTGCATTACTTTGGGGGAGGTACAGAGAGGAGAATACTCGTCGAGCTTTCTGGATCATGAATCTGTTCGGTATTGGGATCCAGTCGAGTTTTCTTAAAAGAGGGGTGACATGATCGTATTTATTGAAATTTCCTTTGCATACCACTTTGGCGGCGAAGTTTACACATTTTTGCAACTCTTCCTGACGGCATTTAGGTAAGTCTCCCCACACAAGACTGCAGTAGTCCAGACGCGATAAAACTAAAGACTGAATCACTAATAATCTAGATTTTTCGTCAAGTGTGTTCTTTATACGATGAAAGAACATTAAGGTTCCGTTAATTTTGTTGCACATTGTTTCGACGTGTGAATTGAAAGTCATATTTTTGTCAAACCAAACACCCAGATTTTTAACCTTATCGACTGGTTTAATTGTATCGTCTCCAAATGTTAGCTTGAATGGTGGTAAATTTTCAGTCGCATTCTGTGATCCAAAAATAATGCATTGCGTTTTACTTGCGTTAAGTTTGAGGCCATTATGGTCATACCACAATTTCAGATTTCTCAGAAGGTTTTCAGCGTTGGCTTGTGTTTCTGTTAAATCCGCTGTTGAGCTTGTCATGGCAATTTGTACGTCATCAGCATACATTGAGATTTTTGTGTTTGCCGGCATGGTGGGGAAATCGTTGATGAAAATTGAAAATAGGAGTGGGCCGATGATTGAACCTTGAGGAACGCCAAAGTTATTTGGTATGAATGATGACATTTTGTTATTCAAGCACACTGCATGAGAGCGGTTTCGTAGGTAGCTTTCAAACCACTGAGTGTCTATTCTGAGGTTTGAAATTTTTTGTAGAAGTTTCTTACGCTCAACACTGTCGAAAGCTTTGGAGAGATCAAGCAATAGTAAGAGAGTTAATTTTTTTTGGTCAATATCATTGTAAATTTTTTCTGTTATGTTTAACAGGGCGTCCTGAGTACTGGTATTCCTCCTGTAAGCATATTGATTGCGATGCAGTAGATGTGACTCGTCTATGTAAGACGAGAGCTGTTTTGTTATTACTTTTTCTAATATTTTGGACATAACAGGCAGGAGACTGATTGGTCTGTAGTTTGACGCTATGTCGATATCACCAGATTTATGTAATGGCTTAATTATGGAAAGTTTCCATTGATCGGGAAACTTGTTTGTGACAATAGATGTATTTATTATCAAGCGAATAAAGGGTGCTGTGACAGGGAAGCTGTCTTTTATATGTTGGAGGCTTATGCCATCATGTCCAGTCGCTTTAGTATTCTTTAGTGAGTATAAGATTTTTCGTATCTCTATGACGCCAACTGGCTTTGGTCTCCACTTGTTGCTACTATTTGGGGATGAAACATCGCTCAGATTTGCCTCTGCAGATGTGTCTGAAACTGTCCTGGATACTTCATTGAAAACATCTTCGCCAACTTTTGAGAAGAAAGTGTTAAAGTCATTCGCCTTTTCTGAGGGGTTGTCGAAAGTGCTTTTGCAGTCTGAATTTTTATACTGAGCAGCTTCTCTAATGATTTCCCAAGTTCTTTTAGGGTTTTGTTTTGCCGCCAAGAGTTCTTTGTGGAAGTAGTCCCGTTTTGCTTCCTTAACTTTTCTTCGTAGGATCTTCTCATGATCTTTATATAATTTTCGACACGTACTGTCTGATTTATTCAGTTTGTACTCACGCTGCAAATTTCTTTTAGCTCTGCTCAAATGTTTTATCTCATCTGTTATCCATTTAGAAATTCTTGGCTTAACTTTCTTCGTAGTGAAAGGTGAGCATTCGTTAAGAGCTGATACGAAATTTTCGTTGAAAAGCGAAACTTGTAGATTGACATCATCGGTGTTTTCCATGCCTTGAAATTCACTCCATCTGTCTAATAGCTTTTCTTGAAATATTTCAGGGGAGTAGTGGTTTTTCATGCGATATGTAATGTAACTAGATTTCTGTTTCTCTTTTGCAATATTGATTTGGCATTCTACCGAATGGTGATCAGAAAAGGACGGTAAGATTAGACTGGTCAATGAGATAATTAACTCGAAATTAGATACTTCATTTCACAATATAGTTCATATGGACTTTATTTAACAGTATATTCGACAAACGATTCAAGAACAGACTGAAGATCGGCGAAATTAACCAAGGCAAATTACATTATTACGACCAGTTATGTAGGGGACAAGGTTTGACTCTGTGATCTTACACGACTAGTAATCTGATAGGAAGTGAGACTCAAGATTTTTTTGAATACCTTATATGAATTACTTTCACGGACCTCCGCAGGTATTGAGTTCCAAGTTTTAGTTCCAACGAAGAGAATACTGTGTTGTGACCGAGCCTTTGAGTAATAAGGAAGCATGAATTTACTTCCATTTCGGGTTAAATGGTCGTGATGACCAGTTTGCGTAGTTAGCAGTTGTTTTAGGCTATTGTCGCCATCATTTGTTAATGTTTTGTAAATGAAATTGCAATTGGAGATTTTGTAGAGATCCGAGAGCTTAAGTATTCGTAAATTTTTGAATGAGTCATTTGTGTGAGCATTATATTCTAGATTCTTTACCGCTCTTATGGCTCTTTTTTTGCAGGGTAAAAATTTTGTTGGTTTTATTTTTATCAGTTCCGTGCCATGCTTCTATTCCGTATTGCAAGTATGGTGAAATGAGCGTTCGGTAGAGCATTTGTAAGGCTGTTTCAGGCAGGAAATTTTTACTTTATTTAGGATTCCGATAGATTTTGATAATTTAGAACTAATATGAGCGATGTGCTCTTTAAAGGTTAGATGTTTGTCTATTATGATGCCCAGGAATTTACTTGAGTTGGTTTCTTCGATTTCACCTTCGCCAATTTGAATGCGTGGGAGAGATATATTTTTCTTGTATGAGAATGTAATATATTTTGTTTTATCGATTTATCGAACAAACAAATTCAAGTGCTCATACTCATCATCTTGAGACAGTTGATTTTCATGTTTGGGAATGTTGTCTCACTTTTGTGTCCTCATTGTTGAATAAACGACTACTTTGTGTGAAAATAACGTGATAAAAACTTGCTGCACTGAGCATCAGAAATGTCAATCCCCCGAGCTTCATAGCTTGAATTACTCATGAAGTTGTGAAAGTGATTAAGCGAGTAATATATTATTGAAAATTTTTGCTAAATATATTTAATTAATGATATTGAGAAAATAAAATCATAAAAGTTGGCAAGAACATCTCTCACCACGTACATTAAAAATAATAAGCATTCGAGTAGAACTTGCAGTGTTCTTCCTCAGGCTACTTTATGCTCCGGGCAGACTATGAATATCTAAGGAATTTGAATATCAATGGCCGAAGCGAGTGCTTGAGGTACCAACGAACCCGACAGAGTAAAAAACACAACTGGAATAAATGCCGTTCTATTAGGAATATCGCTGACAGTGATGGCACATAAGGAAAAGATTGCTGTCGCGTAGTAACGCAAAAGAGAAACGATGCCATTAGGCAAGTAGCCAAGAGAAATTTCCCGGAAAAAATCGGAACCCCGAGGACCCAAGATGGAAACATCTTCGCATTCATCCCTGGACAACCGGACTCAAGACGTCAGATTAACACGCCAGAAGAGCTCGACCAATACCTGATGCGGCAACTGGATAAATCATCGAATCAGGTCTTGGGTGTTCACCTCAATTAGGTATCAAAACATGTACCTGTGTCAAATTATATACTCGTATGCCAATAACGCCTAGAATTCTATAACTTTACACTAGATCTTCAAACTGCATAACTTCATGTCATGAATCAGTTCCAACCTCTAAAGATATATACGGCAGTTTTACCTCAATTTTGACAATCTTATGACAGATATATATGAACATTTATGACAACTGTATTGGAAATTGCAACAACACCATCAGCAATTTGTACCTACCAATATTATGATAGAATATTGATATCCACCTTGTTCACCTTTCCTAGTAAATTGTATGTAATTTTTAACCAACAAACTATTATTATGTGTAAAACATATTAGCTGATTAGATTATCATCGTCGCTAAATTTTTTCTATTTATTTTTATTTTTTTTTAAACTTATTACCTGTTGTATGTGAACTTTGTAACAACGCCTTCAGCAATTTGTACGCATCAATTTTGTATATTGAACTCCAATATTAATCGCTCTTGGCTGAGTATTGAGTGTACCCACGAAATCACGCTAGATTTCTTACTCTTTTCTATACTTTCTAAGCTAGTTTTTAGATAGATATATCCTTTTAATCTTGACTCTGTATTTCGTTTTAAGTTGTACAATAGTACTTACTGCCTACTGTTTACTAATTTTGAATGACTGATCACGCTGATATATTAGATGAAATCGACCCGGATCTCAATCATTTGAACAGAATATTTCCAAACCTAAACGACTCTGAAAACTGCAGATATACTAATATATCAAAATTCAACGAATCTATACGAATAACCCGGCAGGATTTTTCGCTACTGTGTTGGAACTGTAGGTCACTCTATCCAAAATTGGAAGAGATACAATGCACTATTACTGAACTTAAGTATACCTTAGATGTGATTAGCTTCACCGAAAGCTGGTTAGATGACTCGACCAAAGACATGATTAAATTTGAAAATTATCATAGTTACCATTCGCTACGAAAAAACAAGCGAGGCGGGGGCATCAGTACATACATTTCTAAGCACATGGATTCGAGAATCATAGCAAGTGCAACACTGAATCAGGATCATATAGAATCATTATTCGTAGAACTGTCTAGAGATGGCAAACGAATTGTGCTTGGAACGGTGTATAGGCCGCCTACAGCCTGCCCTATATCCTTCCTTAATGAGCTTAATCGAATTATTTCTCAGTTCAACAGGTCCTTCTACAATGACATAATAATATGCGGTGACTTCAACTATGATTTGCTGAAACATGAAAGCTATGAGCCAATCTCTAATTTCTTAAATGCATTTCATTCTAAATCTTTCCTTCCGATCATCACAAAGCCAACACGAATAACCTCAGAATGTGCCACGCTGCTTGACAATATCTTTATGACAGACCCAAGTGATGTTCTTGCTGGAATAATTACTTCTGACTTATCAGATCATTTTACAGTTTTACTTATTAAGAAAAATGTCTATCTTGCGTGCACCAAAGCACGGGCTGAAACTTACTCATATCGTAAAATAAACGAATCAAATTTAGAAGAAATGCGCACCGTTCTAGAAGATTTAATGCCAACATTGCACATCACCCAACAAAACAATAATGCAAGGAGCATTGATGAATCAGTAGTAAAGTTGACTGAAACTATAATGAACGCATACAATCAGTGTTGCCCAATTGTAACTCGTACAGTTACCCCGAAAAATAAACAAAAGCCCTGGATTACTAGAGACATCGTGATAAATATAAAGAAACGCCAAGCGTACCTAGCCCTCCTTTGCGAAGGGCGAATATCTAGAGAAACATATAACCGATTCAGAAACTATGTGACAAACCAGATAAGAACATCAAAAAAGAGCTACTTTACCCTCAAGTTTACTCAATTCAAAGCTGACGTTAAAAAGACTTGGCGCCTCCTTAACTCTTGTTATAAACCGAATAACGCCGAAAAAAAGAAAATTGGATATATCACTCAAGATAATGTAAAATACCATGAGAAGAATGAAATTGCTAATATCTTCAACAACTTCTTTGTAAACGTAGGGAAAACTATAGCCAATGGTATTCCAAGTGAACCTACTGATCACCTGGAATTTATGGATCATATTCGAGAACACAACTCCTTTTTCTTTACGCCTACAAACTCCTCCGATGTAATTGCGTGCATAAACAACATGAAAAATATATCGAGTGGGTTACAAACGTTTCCAACTAAAATACTTAAAATAATTGCTGATATTGTGGCCCCGCTGATATCCAATATTATTAACCAGTCTCTCTTACTAGGCACTTTCCCGAACTCCCTCAAAGTTGCTAGAGTAACCCCTATCTTTAAAAATGGTGAAAAAACCTGTGTAAACAATTATCAACCTATCTCCATGTTACCAATTATTAGCAAGGTATTCGAGAAAATTGTGTATAAAAAAGTGTACTCTTATTTTGAACAAAAATCATTTCTCTATAATAAACAATACGGCTTTCGCTGTAAAAAATCAACAATACAGGCAATATTAAATCATTTACAATTCCTTTATTCTAATATAGATAACGGAAAGACTGTCTTCTCTGTATTTCTTGACTTTCGAAAGGCATTCGATTGTGTGGACCATAACATATTACTCCCGAAACTTCATTGTTATGGCATTCGTGGGGTTGCCCATGATTGGTTCAGATCATACCTAACAAATCGGAAGCAATACGTTGTCATTGACGACGCAAAATCGGACCCACAGAAAATTAGCCATGGAGTTCCACAAGGATCTGTTCTTGGGCCTCTCCTTTTTCTGATTTTTATCAATGATATTATTAAATCTACACCATTTTTTAAATTCATACTTTTTGCCGATGACAGTACGCTTTCTGCGGTCCTTCCGAACGAAAATCCCACTACGATTGCGGAGAGTATAAATAATGAACTCCATAAGGTTTCACTGTGGCTTAAAGCTAATAAAATAAGCCTCAATATCGATAAAACAAATTATATTACGTTCTCATACAAGAAAAATATATCTCTACCATCCATTAAAATTGGCGAAGGTGAAATCAAAGAAACCAACTCATGTAAATTTCTGGGCATCATAATAGATAAACATCTGACCTTCAAAGAGCACATCACTCATATTAGTTCTAAATTATCAAAATCCATCGGAATCCTGAATAAAGTTAAAAATTTTCTGCCTGAAACAGCCTTACTAATGCTTTATCGAACGCTCATTTCACCATACCTGCAATACGGAATAGAAGCATGGCATGGAACTGAGAAAAATAAAACCAATATAATTTTTACTCTGCAAAAAAGAGCCATCAGAGCGGTAAAGAACCTAGAATATAATGCTCACACAAATGATTCATTCAAAAATTTACAAATACTTAAACTCTCGGATCTCTACAAAATCTCCATCTGCAATTTCATCTACAAAACATTAGCTAATGATGGCGACAATAGCCTTCAACAGTTATTAACTGCGCAAACTGGTCATCACGACCATTTAACACGAAATAAAAGTAAATTCATGCTTCCTTATTATTCAAAGGCCCGCTCGCAACATAGTATACTATTCGTTGGAACTAAAACCTGGAACTCAATACCTGCGGAGATCCGTGAAAGTAATTCTTACAAGGTATTTAAAAGAAATCTTGAGTCTCACTTCTTATCAGAATACTAGTCGTGTAAGATCACCAAGTCAAATCCTGCCTCCTACATGTCTGGACCTAATAATGCAATTTGCCATGAGTAATATCGCCGATTTTCAGTCTGCTCCCAAATCGTTATCGAATATATGGTTAAATATTGTCCATATGACCTATATTGTAAAATTAAACATCAATATCGAGTTCATTATCCTGTTGATCAGTCTAATGCGAAACTAGGCTAAGTGAATTAGGTTAAACATTATTGTACGCCCTAGAATAATGTAATGGTAGGATGCCCTAGAAGTCGCTGAACTTATTCGGGCCCACAGGTAGCTATACTCAACTCTGACCATTGTATTAGACTTAAGAAACATTCTACCTCTGTATCTCCTGTGGTAAATAAATTGTTTAAATTGTTTAAAGAGAGAAAGGGAAGAGTTTGGCACAGGGTGTGCCGGAAGAGATAGAACGGGAAGAGGAAGATGGCAGTCGGAAGGAAAAGAGGCGAATAAAAAAAGCACAATTTGCTAATCGTGATTATTTTCTTTTGGACAATTTTCATGGAATTTGAGAAACGGGAAAACTTTTCAAGGCTTTGTAAATACGTATATATAATGGCCTCCCAAATTACCGAAATGAAATCTACAATATTTACAGTATTTACATTAGGCTACCATAAAGGCTGCCTATGACTACCTAGACTCTATATTACATAACATAGAGTGCATAATAATATTATATGTTCATAATTTAGTCTACTTGATCATCGTATATGTACCGGAGATTATCATTTTTTTATGTACACATATGTACATTCATTTTTAATTTGTACACAAACCTAAATACAAATTTTTCTCATGTACAAATATGTACATACATTGTTAATTTGTACATAAACTTATATGCATTTTTTTCCCTTACAACTTTACATCATATACATCAAAGCGTCCAAGCAACCGGTGTACTCACCGCAAGCCCCGCCCGAGGGGGAAGGAGGTTCCACTCTGACACCATGAATGTAGATGAGATAATCAAATTGTTATATGATTTGTATTTGTTGTTATTGCTGGGTTGTGGGTTCTGAAATTTTGATGGTTGTGGAGGGTATCTCTGATCGGCTGTCCAATTTTGGAGGTAGGGTTTCTATTGTGTTGAGTTGAAATTATGATTGGAGTTTTGGGGTTCTGACTTCCCACTCTTGGGGGGAAGACCGTTCCATCCTCTCGTCAGAACCCCAATGAAAAACAAAGTAAATAAGTAAAATTTGTCCGGTCTTCCCCATGTGCTGTTGGATTTGGTTACTTGTATTTGGGTTCAGGTGAGGGTCCTAATGCGAGAATTTTGGAGCTCCTAAATCGAAAGTTTTGGCTATTGGTACTATCTAATGGAAAAGTTAGTTAATGGAATAAGTCACGTTCTAATAACTGTAAATTCTCCTAAATTTTACGGGCGTGATTATGGAGCAAGATGTTTATTGGAGAAATATCAGCTTGTTCGTGCAGTGTCCTGTATGAAATTCTGTCCACAAGTCTTGTATTGGTTATAAACCTTAGGGCTTTATTCTGTACTTTCTGCAGTTTGGAAATGGCTGTAGGAGACATTGTGTGGAGTGGAATGGTTGGGTATATAATGGCTGATCTTACGAAAGCTATATATAATTTTCTTTTGGTTTCGAGGAATAGATGCCTAAATCTGTATATTTTACTGAGATTGCTATATCCTATTGCTTGTCTTTGTGTTATTTAGGAAAATCCATGGGTTAAAAAATTTAGGCCTAGCACTTTTCCTCTGTATGAATATGGAAGGTGTTTGTTAATAAAAATGTCTCCAGTGTTGTGTTGACTTATGGGAATAATTTTAAATTTTGGAGGGTTTGTTGGGATATTCCATTTACTTTCAAATTGGTTGGTTTGTTGGATTGCGTGTTGGGTTCGGTGGGCTGCATATCCTGTAGAATATCGGCCTGTTGAAATCTGGGTTATATCGTCAGTAAAACAGATGTAGTCAGTCTTTGGTAACGGTGGAGGGATATCGTTTGTGTGTAGAAGCTGTATAATGTTGGGGATAAGCATGCTCCTTGTGGTACTCCGTTTTTTAATGTGAATAATTATTGAGGGCCTATGTAATTTGCTATCCTGATTGATGCTGTTCTATCGGTCAAGTAGTCTGCTAGTGTGCGTAAAAATAGTGAAGGGATGCCAGATTGAGTGAGTTTGTATATCAAGCCTGTGTGCTAAACTTTATCAAATGCTTTGGTGACATCGCGAAGTACAACGTCTATTGTGTGTTTGTTGGCTAGGTTTATGGATATTGTTTCTGTGAATGTTGCCAGTGCTGTATGTGTGCCTCTGTCTTTTCTGAAACCGTGCTGTCTCTTATTGTTCAGGTTGTGGATGGCTAAATGGTTGGCGAGTCTGTTGTTTAGAATCTTGTCCAAAAGCTTGCCCTGTATGTCTAATAAGGAGACTGGTCTTAGTGTTGAACCTGCTTTTGAAAAGTGAGGGGTTTGGGAATAAAAATCATGATAGCATGTTTCAGACTGTCAGGGAAATATCCTGCAGAAATGGAGTTGTTAAATATGTAAGAGAGATATTTGAGCATGTTTTCCGGTAATTTCTTTAATTGTAATGTGGTAATACCTGTTGGTCCGGGGGGCTTTCTGTTTAAACGGTCTTAAAGTCTGAATACGTTCATCTAAGGTAATTGGTGGAAACTGAAGAGGTTCTAATCTGTCCAAGTTGCCAGTGTGAAATGGTGTAATTTGATGTACTATGTTGTTCATGTGTTCTTTTATTTCATTGATATGGTCAGTGTCGAAATCTTCTTCATCCTGCTCTGAGAATATGTTCTTCCAATGTTGCCTAAAAATGGGTTCTTTTTCTTCAGGTGAATGAAGTTTCCGGCTATTGTGCTGTAGGTATGGTATTTTTTGTTTGTCATTTGAGCCTATCATTCTTTTATTGATTTCCAGAACATTGTAGGATCTTTTTGTAAGTCTATTTTTTGTTTACTGAGTTCCATATCTGCGCGTAGTTCTTTTTATAGATGGTTTGCAATTCTCTCCTAAGATTTAAGAGGGTACTGTGTAATTCTTTAGATGGTCCGTTGTTGCGTTTGTACTCTAATATGTGTTGGTATCTTACTTGAATTCTTAAGGTTTCGTGGGTGCGTTTGATGCCAGGAATTGTTCTGTGTGTTATTTTTGGTATTGCAATTTGTGAGGCTTACTGTACATGTTTGGTTCATTTTTCCAGATGCTCATCAAGTTCTTCAGGGTTGGATTTTCTTGTAGGTCGGGAATAATGCGAGTTAATTATTGTCTATATTGTTAGCGCTATCCTGCATTCTTGTATACGAACACGAAGAACAATTTCGAAGCGTAAGCATCTACGCTCGTGATCTTCACTTCGTAAACTACTTTGTGAACTGTGACTTAGATTTATGGAATTTCGTGAACAGCGTACAGGTTTCATTCGATGTGATTGTAGAATTTCTTCTAGGTAGCACTGCTATGTTGCATCTTATTTTCGTATATTTCATGTACGCTTCGATTAGTCTTATAACTAACCTGTGAAATCATGGAGTGAACATTTGCCGTTACATTATGGATAATTCAAAGATTTTTCATAGTATTCTGAACTTTGATTTCTTTCTCGTAGTAAGTAAATATTGTTTGTTTCAGATCGATCGTTACCAAACAACTCAATAATTTGAAACTCTCTTCTCTTATCTCATCTTATCAAATTACTAAGACATTATTGGCGTTCACTGGCGTTTACGGTGTAGGTGCACTGCGATTCGTTCGGCTATGATGCAGAGAGCTGGAATTGTGGCTCTCGATTGGACTGTGTGCTACATCGACGTGACAATAAACGTTGGAGCGCCCTCGTTTGTCTTTCTATCGATTAGTATCAGATTATTGGAAAACACTTGGTGAAGGATCATGAAATTCGGGCCTTCATATATTTTTTCCATTCTGCTCTATGACATTGTTGCCTTAGTTAAATCGGGATTTGTATTGGGTTTGCTGTTATGGTAGCTATGATAGGGATGTGATCAGATGGTGAAATTGGTCCGGGTTGTAGATGTATATTATGAAAGGCTTGTGGGTTTTGTAGTGCGATGTCCGGTGAGGTAGAGCTTCTATGAGCTATTACTGTGGGAAAAAAAGGTCCAATATAGTTGCATTTCTGTCTTTTGATTAAATAGTACAAGTATTTTCCTCTGTTGTTGCTGTACGTGTGTCCTGTGGCGCTGTGCTGCGTTAATATCTCCTATGAAGTATACCGGGTTTTGTCTATTGAATAGTGTATAGAAGTCTGCAAAATGGAGATAATCTGTACTTGGTAGCGTGTGTGTTGTGCTTATTGTTATTGGTCCCTGGAGTGATTCGATGGTTACTGCCAGTATATCTGGATAAAAGTTGTCGTGCAGTTTGAAAGGAACGTTTTTCTTTATTGCAATGGCAGCTCTTGCATGTATTTCATCACCCCTATTTGTGTGAAGGGTGTTATAGTTAAATATTTTCATATGATTGTCTCCAGTTAAACTATGACCGTTTATGAGGATGACGTCTGGATCTATTTGATTGTAGATATTTGCTAGGGTTATCTTATTTGTTTTCCAAGACTGCACATTGTGTTGTAATATTGTTATTTTTTGTAGACTCATTTAGAGGAAGCACCCTTTTTACGTTTTCTTGTTACGGTTATTAGTGATTGGTGTCTGGGAAGTGTTATAAAGTGATCGTGAGGTATTATGTTGGTTTTAGTTCTCAAGAATTTGTTTCTCTTGGAAAATATGTATTCCAGTAATGTTGCTGAGTTGATTTCCTGTACTGAAAATTTGAGTCCTTTGTCTTTCTCTTTACTAAGTTCACCAATGTACCATTCTTCGTCTAGATCTTCTATGATGGGTGATCTATCCTGAAAGTTACGGTAGAGTTTTACTGGAACATTGTGTTTGCCGTCGATTGATATTGTAGTTTTCCATCTCGTCGCTGATTCTCATTTTTTGTCTTAGTTCGATTTCTAGGTCTGCGTCCTCGGTGTGGGTGTCCATGAAAGTTTCAAGTGAAGGCGGTTCTATGGTAATTGGTTGTGTTGGTTCGGAAGTTTGTTTATCTGCGTTATCGTAGTAGAAATTAAATATGGCTGTTGAATCTCGGTCAGGAAACGTAATACCGATGTCAAAGTTGTCCTTGAGTGATTTTGATAATATGTCTCCAAATTTCTTTTTTCTATCTAGGGCAGCTATGTGGGCTTCTAATATGAGAGCTGTTAGTTTGATGTGTGTGTGCGGTTAGTGAGTGTCAGAGAGTGTTAGGGCGGATTGGTCTGTTGTATGGCCTGTTTTGCTATTTCTGCGTATGTGCTCTGAATTTGCTGTTTTTGTTTTATCTGTTCGTCCTACCGTTTTTGTTTGATAATATTTTTTCTGTATGGGCATCCTGCTGCTAATGTTCTGTGTGGTCCGCGGAAATTGATGCACTGCTTTAAGGTGTTCGGACAGTTTTGGTAGGTATGGTCCTGAGCTGAACATTCTGAACAGATAGTTGTCTTCTGTGTGTATAGGTGAGTCGGATGATCCTCGAACTTATAATCTTTGTAGCACATAAGCAAATGAGTGTTTTGCTCCCGTTCACATTGGTGTGGGGTTATTTTAGTATGGAACATATAAAAACCGTCTCTTAGGATTCGTTGCGCGGTTAGTGTGTCGGTCGTAACTATTTCGATCAAGTGGGTGTAGTTTTTGATCCTGATAATATCTGTCACTTTTATCCAGCTTTTTTGATTCTCTATGTCTTCTTTTATTTCGTCTGCGTGTCGGGCTCTAATGTCTGAATCAATTTGTCTAACGAATACAGTTCTTTTTGCTCACAGATCTGGAAGATAACCGGAGTCAGTTTGATCTTGTGAAATGCCTAGTTTGCTTTGATGGATGTTAGTTTATCTATTGAATTAATGGCGGCAGTAACTGCGTAATAACCATTCTTGGTGGTAGTAAGTCGAATCAGAGGGGCATTCAATTCTTTAAACGTGGTTTCGAATATTTTTCCTTTGTCGGTAGGTTTGGTGTTATCAATGGTTTTGAGTTGGATTCGGTATGTTTGAGTCTTTGATTGACGGAAGTTGGAAATAACTGATAACTTATCCGGATGTTGGAGAACGGTCTGAGGCGCAGAAGCCTGAGCAGACCTACTAGATACTGAAGCTGTCCTTGGACGTTCGAATGGAGTAGACGGAGTTGGAATGAGAGGAGCACAGGGCGAGCGGCCTCCTTGCGCGCCACGACCACCCCTCCGCCCCCCTTTCAGGTGTGTATGTGTGGGGGGGGGGGGGTAATCGTAGCCAACACTCCGGTTACAAATATATGAATAAATCAAGATCACCAAAATACACAATAATAGACAAAAGAACAGAAAGAAAAAAATGGTAGTTATAGGGCAATCGCCCCCTACGTGACGGCAAAACTAGTCACTTACCACCCCCTTCAATTATAATGGGTAATCTCTTGAAAAATTCAGAGGACTTACTTAACTACTAAGGCCACCAAGAAGCTTCACCAATCAAAGAGTTCCAGCGTTGCAGATGTTCACTCGGCAAAGTTCACGGAATGAAGACTGTTTGAGCTTCTTCTGCACCTCCTTACATAGGGCCTGAAGAGCGCTGTAACGCGCCAGGCACGCGTCCCCATTGGTTGCTGGTGAGGTGGCGCTTCGGCTAATCCTACAGCCGCCTCGAAAACCGGCGTTGCGTGGGGTGACGGATGGCAGCTTGAAGCCTGTGTGGTGGTGTACGAGCAACTGCCTGTTAAGACTACCACAAACTCGACTCAACACCAGTCTCTAGATAACTAAATTACACATATTCTATACAGTCACAGTGATAGTCAGCTCTGGTTAAAATATAAAATATTCAGTATCACCTTTCCGAAAGTATTGAGAGGAACGGAGAAATCTCATTACTATATTTATGGAAATAATTTTAAAACTAAGAGGTACTAAATTTATGAGCGAATGCAATTAAAGGAGACGTAGTTAAGTGTAGGTTCCCAAATTGGAACATCAAATTTAAATGTCAGTATCATAGGCTTAGTTTTACTTTTTTCTTTGTAGTGTATACAAGATTAGTCGAAAGGTTAAAGAAAGAAAGATGATTTTTACTTACTTTAAATGTGAGTGCTATAATAATATATATAGCTATACATTAAAAACAATTTACAGGTCAAAATTGGTCTATCGAATTGTCAAAAAGTCTATCGTTAAGATAAGGCAGCCCAAAGTTGGCATAATACCCGCAATAGATTTTCTTCTTATGAATTAACAGATGAATAAAAGTGCTTTGCTGTAGTTTCTGTTGGATGAATTTCCGAAACTTAAGGGTGCTCAGAAAGACTTTGAACTCCCGTTCCTAAATATAAGGAATCACTATTGTGTAACTGGTTTTGTGTTTTAAAAAAGTTGGAAATATTAGAAACTACTATTGTTGTAATTATTTCAGATTTAAATTTATAACATAATAACATAGATTTACTTTTATAAAAAGAGAACCTGAAAAAAATAATTGAATTCTATCACGCAGGAATTTATAATCCGGATATTGTTCAGCAGTAAAAATTGCCAAAATTAACTGCCTAATACGTTATGAGTGAGCATAGAGAGTTTGGCTTTAATGAGGATCGTTCCAGAAATGGATTCTTAAAAGAAATCTCTTCAACGCGAGTGGGCCAAAATGCCGCGAGGACGCCTTCGTGGTTCGTGCCACTGTTCTCGTAGATGGTGGCCGACACAGACTGTACGGATGGTTCAAGTTGAGGGAAGACGTATCGAAAAATAACACTCCCAATAGTTGCGCATGATTATAATAAAACATTCTCCCTGTTTTTGCTTCATTATCAAAGTTATTCGCTTATTTGAATGCATTTTGTTTAGTCCGAGGCCATTTCTACGCTCGTTATATTTTCTCAAAATGTAAAAGCTTTAGTACAGGTATAATTTGAGTTGATTATGAGAGCAGGATAAATCTCTCATGAAGTCGTCCGACAAAAACTTAATCATCTGCTACTAATGTGGTGTAGGACTATCCCGAGCACAAATAATGGCGGCAATTTTGAGAGGCATTGAGTCTATACATGTTTTAAAGTACACATACTAGTCGATTTCAGACCACTTTCACAGCAACTGATCTCGTAGTGTGGCCACTGTTCGCGGACGATCTTCTCAACGTCCAACTTGTTCTAGGTGGTCTCGCACATTTTCTATGGTTTCACAAACGCAAAATTGATATCAGGTCTTGCACAATGCACCTGGAAGTTGCATCCTGTGAGATTAGCAAAACAACATGCTTTTCTGCATTCAGATATTGTATCAACAACAAAACTTGGTTATCATACCAAGCAGCTCAATGAAATCATGCTTGCTCAGTTTCACGAATACATCAACTCAGCGCCCACCTCCGTCTAGTTGAAACAGCCCCAGACCATGACAGACTTTCCTCCTTCTCGCATAGCCGTCTGTACAGAGGCATAGTTAAAGGCTTAATTAGGTCTTCGGTGAACACGACGCCGATTGTTGTTATTACGATGCTGAAATCATGATCCATCAGACCGCACTGCAGGTCTTTATTTATTACAGTCCAATGTGAGTGTATGTTTATCCATTTTGAACGATGGATCTTATGGCAGGAGTTAAAATTGGCCATTGACGAGCCACGTTGTTTCATATATTCACTGAATGGAGAACTCTAAGATTAAAAAGTGCGTTCAGAAACAGCAAGAGAAATACCATCATTTACGTTTCACAATATCTCTATTCCTGATGCTAAACGATTCCGGTCAACAATTCGAAACAGCGGCGGAGATTCCCATCAGGTACAATTTTCTTCCTACCACGATTTTGTCATAAACAGTTCTGGAATGGCCCTCGTCGAGGTGTCGCGTTCGCCAAGTGAAAGTGCTGCTTTGCCGTCTTCGCATTGGACACACCCGACTGACCCACCGTTATCTAATGGAGCGACAACCGCAGCCGCGATGCGAGCGGTGTCATGTTCCTCTGACCGTCTAACATATCCTTGCTGAGTGCCCGAGATACGCTGCTGACCGAAATGTATGCTTTCCAAACCTTCGTGTTTTTGAAGTGAATAAGGTGTTGACCGGGATGCTCGCAGAGATCGATCGTGTCACTTTAAATGTGGATGCACTGGTGTTGTTTCTGGAGAGATGCAAATTACTACCGGAAATTTGATCGAAGATTGCACTTAAATCATCCCTATCTTTTTTTGTATTTGTTGTCCATACTTTCATGTGCTCGGAAATGCATGTATTCCCTATTGAACTACTTGAAGAAATTTAGCAGGAAGCTGCGCAGTAACACGTTACAGCCAGACGTGATATTGTCTTGGAAGATTGAAAATGCGGAAACTGTAATATGGCCGGTCGCGCTGCGTTGGTACCTCGGGGGGTTTCAGCGTGGGTAAGGCGTCCGGCCATAAATGGGTGGGCAGCTGAAACCCCCTACGGGGTTTGGCTGCCCAGTGCTTTCGAAGGTACTGTGTTATGTACAAATTTAAATGGGGAGATCTTGAGTCGTAATTATAATCATGATGCTCATATAACTTTTGATGTTTCAAGTGATAGTGATGTGCATTTTGTGTGGTAATTTGGAAGAGTCTGATACTTATTAAATTATGTGACCTTCGGTGCGATATAGTTTGAGTAACTGAAGCGCTAGCAAACCCATTCTACTACAACTACTAGTCATAAATTGCTTTATGTACTGGGTTGTTTCCATTGTAAGTAGATCTGCGTAACAGAACTGCGTAAAACAACAGAGAATTTTACTACTTTCTAGTGTTTTGCTTTCGTCCCATTGTAGAGCAGCTGAAACACAAATCTATACATTTCCAGCTCCGAATGAAAACTGATGTCTGTTCAGTACTTGAAAACAATCTGCAGTTCGCATAACTTTTAATACCGATTGATGAACGTAGTAAATAAGTGGAACCATAAACTATACGTAACAATTGTTTTAACAGACAATTGTTTTGACAGAGCTCATCTGGGCTCAAAAGAGTTCTTTATAGTAAGTAATGTGGAACAGAACTCACACAGTAATGTTACCTAATGTATTAGCAAGATGGAACGGGTATCAATTTTATCGAATCGCATTTGATTTTTGTCTTCGTTTATAATCTCAAACTTATTTTCCATTTACATGTCTGTAGATATGTTAGTTTGGTAAAGTTCGCATTTCTTGATGACTCTCGCAGTGGAGAAGAATGCACATTTGTTTCCATTTCATAGAACCCTTTGAGCGCACCCTGCTCCTTCTGTCATGACTCCTCTCGCAAAGTACTAGAGCCAGCAACACCAAAACAACAAAAAACTGTTTATTCGCATCAAAGATGACGCAAAATACATCATCGGTTTTTAAAATGCCTTAATATAAAGATTCTTAGTTGACATACATACATGGGTGTTGTAATACCCGTTTTAATAGTCGAAACAAATGAATACGGGAAAAGCATGGAGAAATGCATTCCCTAATTAATTGCGTAATCTAGGTTTGATAACACATGTAAATACAAGTTGAAAAAGGGTATATAATACCAGTGACGATGCATTGTTGAAAACACTCTAATTAGTGCCCGCTTACATTGAAATACAACCTTGGGAACGTGCTATATCAGGAATTGACGTTTAAAGTAAAATGGATGAGGTTTGAATAATTGTGTGTGTAAGACTATGGGGTCTATATCTGGAACTATCTTTTCAATCCTACGTACCAACTAGTACACCAATTAATGAGCTCGGAGAGGATGAAATATTTTACCGTAACAGAAGAAGTAAACATGAAAAAAATGTGATCGCTGCGTTTCTCCCCCCCCCCCCCCCCCCCTGTAACTGATGAAATATATCACAATACAAATTATGAGTCAAAGGACACATCACAGGTTCCGTGCTAATGCCTTAATTGCTAATGACACATCTTAACGTACGGAGACCCTCCTCTCAGCAGTCGCAGCTGCAAGGTGTACCCCAAAGAACAAGCTTAGCCCTTTAGTTGTGCTAACAATGCACATGGACTAATTCCAAAGAGGCAAAATGAGCATAATGAACGCTAAAAATATAACCGTTCAGGTTTTGATGTTTATTCGGTGACAAAAATAACGATGACAGATAGTTAATGGGTGTTATTTTGAATCGGCGTTCAACGTTCGTATAGGACTGGAAATTCTTCAATGTTAAAAATGATGCTCAGATCAGCCGCCCTCGAGCGATTTTGGCTGTAAACAAGACCAGTGGTAGTCATCTACGTTAAAATGCCGTAAGATCTGAGCGCAAAATTGAGAGAGTTTGAGTTTCCTGTCGATTGTCAGAAGTAGATGCATGCTCAGCACAGCCAGAATTTGCACTGAACATAACGTAACCTCCACTGACTATGAAGTTTCAAAAGGAATAATTATTATGGCGCAATATCGGGAAAGGATATTAGTACTTTTAGACAAATTTAGGTATCTTATGCATGTGTTAAAATAGAACAAATTATGCTTGAATTACGATTGAAGGTGAGAAACGTCAAAACTAGGTAGGCTTTAATTTCAAAACAATATTGCCCACTTAAAATAATATTTTAAAATTAATGAAACCTAACCTGTGATACGAGATTATGGAAAGACATGAGTCAAAGCTTAGCTGAAGGGAAGGAATCAAGCATTGGCATCTTTAATCGATTCGTTTTAACCAGCCAAGGTCATCTAAATAATTTACTAACTAGCTACAGCCAGTACAGTACCTCCAATCTAGTACTGCTAATCCAGTACCGCCAAGCCAGTACCGCCAACCCAATACTGCTAATCCAGTTCTTCTCAATCTAGTACTGCTTAATCTAGTACCGCCTAATTCAATACCGCTCAATCCAAAACTTGTCATCTAAAACTCCCATCCTAAAAATGGCAATCTAGGATTTTCAAACCAAAATAATCAACTTAGAATTTGCGATGAGAAATCTAATACTAAAAATACTCTTAAAAAATAATGAAAACAAGGTCGCCTACCCTTAATTTGTTTAAGGACTCTGTATAGCAAGTTCTGCGTCACTCC
This sequence comes from Morinoia aosen, assembly GCA_030386875.1. Classification (NCBI taxonomy): domain Eukaryota; kingdom Metazoa; phylum Arthropoda; class Malacostraca; order Amphipoda; family Talitridae; genus Morinoia; species Morinoia aosen. The sequence goes on along the minus strand of CM059577.1, from coordinate 19,962,626 downwards.
AAAAAACTGTCACTGAAATTCAGCTCAGTGACTGCGTTCGATGACTGTACCGGCTTATCTGAGGATGACGAGCTGTTTAGATGCCCATGGTCAAGGATCTGCCAGGATCGACACCAACTAATGTCTCCTACATGAGATATTTGGAGCCACTGCACTGAGAGCTCGACGTAGCGCAAGAATAAGCCACTCATTGCCGTGGTAAAAGTTGATCCAAAAACGAAATTTTTGCGAACAGCAAATCATGCTAGGAAGATCGTCCGCAAGCTAAGCTGAGCGGGTGTACACCTTGGCGCTAAATTGTCAAACAGTTTACTTCGTTGTAGCTGCACAACCCGGTTGTGATAGTCTTTCTGTCGGCATGGCAACGCTGTAGGCTGTATTCATGGAAAATCCCAACGTTCGAGTTTTCGTAAATATAATTTGAGCGCACAATACCTGGCTACCACGCAGGGAAATCAGATAGTGTATTTTTCAAAGAAGCTTAATCATAAAGTTTTAAGAGGGTAAGCATTACACGTAGTGTAACTAAGTCGGCAAGTGTAATTTTGCTGCCATCTCCGCCGGCACGGCGAGGGGAATTTACTAAATCTGACTTCACTACAGGTTGCGAGTTTGCACGAAAGCCTTCGCAGACAATCAAGGATAGAGTTCATTAAAATAAAAAGATCGAAACGAGAATAAGTAAATTCACAAACTGTGTGAAGTCACCGAACTGATGATGGAATTCATGAATTTTAGCCCATAGATAAACTTGGTTCTAATAATTTCAAATTATTCTAGATCATGAAGATTACTCTAAGTGCATATGCCTAAATATGTCTGAAAGTAAGCAAGGTCAGTGTAAAATCGATCAGCCTGGAACCTTTACGTTCGTTCTGTACATAGTACCTTTTCCGTCTAGTGATTACTTTTCTATGACATCGATGAAAAAATGAAAAAAGAAAGAAAAAGAACGAAAGAAAAACCTTTTTTCCAAAAAAGTTGATGCATGAAATGTATAACGTATTGGGTGTAAAAAATTTCATATTATAAAGGTGCTTAAGAGAGACAAACCCTACGATGAGTGCAATAACCGTGTCGGGTTTTATTTATATTGTTGAGAGAAACAAATAGAATATTTTCTCTTGGATATTTTATCCAAGGCAAGATGACTGAGAGCGTATAAATGCTTTAAATATTACTGGAGAATGTTTTTGAGGTTCTTCGCTGCAAACTAGAACGAATGAAGAATGGACATGAATCACTACTTAAGCAAGCTGAAATACAATCCTAAATGATTTTAGAGTTGCGAGAAAAGTACTTGGTAGTCAAAATTACTTGATGAAAAAACAGAAAACAAACACGCACATTTAACACAAATGAACAAACATACACGCAGAAACAAAAATTCAGAGCTTGTTCATCATACAATGAGTGAGAAGATTTGTTAATGGATCCTATGCTCAGATTGCGTTTTTTAAATTATCTATTTGCATTTTGAAATACAGAAACGTGCGACACTCACTAGGGTAGCAATAGATCTCTTTTTGAAACATTGAGCCAGTGTACTAATTTCATTTACTGAGATTTTGAGTTATTTGTCATTAAAAGTTCATTGCCAACAGGTCGCAGAACGTTGAACGAATGTAATCGTCATGACTTTGTGTTAAAAAAATACTTCATCCTGCTGCATCAAAACTGTCGACTCTATTGTTCAGTGTAGTCGGAAGAGATAATTAAGAAAAATATTCAAGAAAATATGATATAAAGAATAAAAAGGGACTTAAGAAACGTAAAAAATTCGTTAGTTTCAAATTTTATGAAACAAATTTAAGAAAAATCAAGCCATATGCCAAAAAATAACAAAAACATTTTAAGTTTTTCGCTCTTTCGGTATTCCCTATAATAACATACAATCATGGGTACATGAGATGAAATATAGACACGATGATAGATTAGTATCGCTTAGGAATAACAAATGGCTGGCCACAAAATTTCTACACATGGATTTTAAATGCAGTTGTGGTGCTATAATCGATGACGTTTTACAAGCCAAACGTGAGGTCTTCGCAGTAGGGATAACAAGAAACGTACAAAATTTGCTAGAACAAGCATAGGCATTTCAGCCTCACTGAGTGTGAAATGCTGATCTAATAGTGGTAGTGACCAGATTTAAAGCAAACTGTTGATGGTTTAGTGTGAATTTACAGTGAAATGTTGCTGTTCGTCATTCTCTAAAACAGGGATGCGAAATGGCGTAACAAATTTGCCTTGAATTCTTTTACAGGATAAGAGATTTTTAAGTGCTGGTGAAACTTATTCCACATAAGAGAAACTGAGAGAACGTTCTGCCCCAGGGCAGATGAACGGTAACTAACTAACACATCATTCCTCCGATTTGGTTTTTTGTTCGGAATATTGGATGGAAGAAATTTTTCAATATCTGCATTACTCTGAGAGAGGTAGAGAGAGGAGAACACTTGCCGAGCTTTATGAATAAATATAATAAATTTTTCTGGTATTGGGGTCCATCCAAGTTTTCTTAAGAGAGGGGTTACATGATCGCGTTTCCTGAAATTACCTTTGCACACCACTTAGGCCGCGAAGTTTGTACAGTTTTGCAATTCTTTTTGAGGATATTGAGGTATGTCTCCCCAGACTATATTGCAATAGTCTAGATGCGATAACACTAAAAACTGAATCACTGATAATCTAGATTTTTATTCATATGTGTTCTTAAAGCGACGAACAAACATTAAGGTTCTGCTAATATTTTGTTGAGTGTTACTTTTGAGCTCATCTTTCAATCTTCCAAATGAATCGACTAGTGTAGGAAAAGTCGTACACTATCAATCGTTATATTAAGATCAATTATTATTATCGACATTTCGAAATCGAAAATTCACGTATCTCTCAAGTTTCAATTTTTTGAGTATCTTTGTCTCAAGTGTGAGAGCGAATTTTTCATTTTGTGAAATGGGACTCAGTTTTCAACAAAATACAAATTAAACCCTAGGTTTTTTTCGTGAGCTAAAGACCATTTAGCAAAGGAGGTGGCAGGATCTATTACTCTATATCAAGACCCACTCCCTCCACCAAGGAGTAGTCAACTAACCCACAATCGCAGGCCTGCCGCGCACCTACGTCTTCAGGGCGTCTTTTACTCAGCAAGGCCCAACAGCATGATGCTGGTTTACCCCTGTCGCTTCATTAGGGCTCGGAGATTCCCGACCTGCAGAACCGACCAACACTCACGCAGTCCAATATTAACAAAACAGAACTGCTCCTACCGTTCGAAAACTTCCAATCTCACCTATTTGAACTATAAAACCATAAAACGAGCTGCCAAACGACCAAAAAAAGCAGGATTATGAACAAAATAAATTTATGAAAAACAGGTTACTAACCCAATAAAATTATGGTGAAAACAACTCCCAAGAAGAGTAAGACAATCAGTAGCTCAGTAGCCCATGCCTACACCAACGCCACTATACATACCATGGTCACTACATGGGTGGTAGGGAAAACACTAGGAATGAAATTGAATAAGAACAAAAATTCCCTTCGGGTAAAATTTATGGAAGTCACCTTGTCTTGGTAGTTCAAAATTACTCTTTCCAATAAGGGAAAAAGCATGCTCCATCGCAGCTCGGAACTGACAAAGTGGCACATACCAATTGTGCATTGTTGCATTCCCCCAGAAAATGTTGTGAGGAAGAAATTTCCGATGAGACTAAACATTTCAAGCTACATACCTTATTTTTTATTATACGTCTTACATATGCTGGAATTTTAATTTTTCCAGCGTAAAGTTTTCTTCATTTAGATTTTTGTAGAAAGGCGTTTGTACAGCATAATATTTTTTTGCAAGCGCTGTTTTTTCTTTTTCCTTAGTGGAAAATTCTGTGCCGACGATAATGAAGCACTTAAATGTGCAATTGCTCATGTGGTGAGCGCATAGTTATGTTAGTGCTCGCATATGTTGCTCCACTCGTTTGTATTGGTGGTGAAAGAGTAAATTTTAAATTACTGAGAGGTCAAATTTTTGTTTTTGCACTCATGATCATTTACATGACTTATTATTTTAAATGACGTCGTTCACTGTAGTTAAATTATATAGCTCATGCGCTAATGCAATTGGACACGTTGTTCTTTAAAGGGTTTTATTTGAAGTGTCATGCCATTTTCTTCTCATTTAACACTTGTATTTTCAAGGTCTTTTATTATATAAAATTATCTATGACGTAATAAATTCAGGGTACGTTTTCTATTATCATTCAGTAACTCAATCAGCAGCTAGTATATTATGATTGTGAATCTACATTACGAACTAAAGAGTTTTATATGAGAACATATCGAAAAATTAATCAGATTTACCTATCTCTATGCAAATATACTTACGTTTAAATAAAATATTCTGTTTTGTTCATCTTTGTTTTTATCAACACTGATGTTAACACTTTGACCGCAACGTGAGCCACCGGTGGTCACGCAGTGAATTTTCGTTATGGTGCTGACCAATCCATAGTCACAAACTCAATTATCGTACATCCTAAATCAAACCTAAGTAAAACCACAATCCAGTTAATGTTTGCTATTATCAAAATTGCTTGCAACAATCGACTTTAAGTTTGAGTTGAATATCGAACTTCAGTTTAACCCATCGGGGTCAACATGTTAAAGAAAATCAGAGTATATTTGTACTGAAACTATTTTCGATCAAATTTCAAAGTTTGTAAACAGAAGAAGTTTTTCTTTTAACTCACAATAAATTAACTCGGTATCATTTTTACACCAACTACGGTGATTAACGAGGAAACAACACACCAATCGGCGTATAGAAGAGGTTAGCCTCTGAACTGCACTTGGACGAGTCATTCTAGTAACGATGTTCATTGAACACCGTTGACCCAGCAGCGACTATGCTATACGAGCAGGACCAAGCACTGACATTGTCCCGCATGAACCATTGACAAAAACAATCGGACGATGAAAAAGACGTGGAATTTATTACTGGTCCCCAGAAATTATCAAAGTTAGCACGGCCTGAACGCTCATGGAGGTACGCAGCTAGTCAGTCTTACTCCCCATTGGGAGGTATCTTTCGTGTCTCGCTCTCAACCTTCGCCGCTTCACAGTTTTTCAATCGATGTATGCAGATAACTTATCTTTAATTTTTTTTCAATAACTAATGAATGCAAAATAAACGAATGAAGCGATGTTCAATATTACAGTCTTCATACATTGGTTAATGAATTTTCCCATAGAATAACCAACCGTAAAACGACTGTAGAGAACTTGCTACCAGACGATAATAACGTACATTCAAATCCCCTTATGACTTCAACTTGTATTTACTGTTATTCAGTAAGACGATGTTTTTCATCGAAGATGATGTCGCGACGATTCTAAATGTTGAACACATTCTTGCCCGAATACGAAGAAAGAGACTCGCTTTGTTTCTTGTGAAGACCTGCACCACTCGATGGCTGAAACGAAACAAGAGAAAGTGAAACGGCCGAATCTCGTTCGAAGTCACTCAAGTAACTCTGTTCACAACTTGCTATCCACCTCAGCTAATAGATAGATTTCTCTAAAGGGTTGATGGACTACACACATAACAGGAGAAACTTCGTGCCGTTCGAAATGCTGCATTACAGCTCAATTCAGTGGTGATCAATCTGATACTACAAAATTCATCGGTTCAGAGTAAAAAAATTTCAAAACCCACCGACGTCGAAGTTCGCTAGATTTTAAATTCCTTACATCAAGCTCACCTTGTCAAGTAATTCGACTCTAACTGATAAGATCCGTCATAATTTAGACTTTTATTTGAAATGAGCTCTTTTTGTGTACTATGACCCCCGATTTCTTCCACGTCCTGATTGTAGCGATAAACGCTTAACTTAGGCATACCTTCTTTCAGCGAGTGAAAGTCTTCTTGGAACTTGAGCAACATTCCCGCCCTCTCTCATCATCAATACAGAATAGTTTCCATATCTCTCTCAACTTTATTTATAAATTTTACAAAAGTTCTTCATAATATTCCAGGCCCATGAAGTTTTCTCGTCAGAGAGATGCATTGTTGTCGAAAAATACACTGTTTAAACCTTAGATGGAGCATAAATGCATACGCACGTCGCATGAAATATTTAATCATACTTGTGTCGACTTCAATAATCCCTGCCCGACAACACTGACCCGCACCTCATCAGCTCGGCATGGCAACGGGTGCTGGACCTCCACAGGTGAAGTGCCGAGCGGCAGGTGGCCAGTGCCGCTCTGACAGCGTGAGGAGAGGTTAAAGCGGAGGCTCGTCTGCACAATGCGTACAAGGCACGAGCTCACTTATCAGGCAATGCGACGGAATTGACAGACCAATATCAAAGTTGGTCGATCTTGCGGTTGCCGTTCGATAGAAGAGCTTCTGTAAGGAAGGTCCGGCTCAGCGTGGGAAAGGAGAAATTATCCCAATTATAACCTGTGATTCGGTTGATGTTAGCCAGTCAAGTCGATGTATGAGGAGGGGCAAGTACCCTCGTCTGAAATCAATGCAGTGCACTAACGAACAATGAGGCCTTCTTCGGATATGGTTTCGCTTGCGGAGTCGGGTTGTATTGATGACATCGCCAGTGCTCATTCCTGTTTGCGAGCAGAGGTAACTGGACAGAAGTAACTTAAATGTTAGTTGCTAAATCCGTAGATTAAAGTTCAGCGTAAGTCACGTCAGAGAATATTGTCGGTAAAATTTTGAAGGAAACTTTCTGCCTTTGCTAAAGACAGTCAAAAAAATCGTCCCAGTAAAAAAAGATTTATTTTTTTGCACCTTTTCGGGAGATTTTTTATGGAATCCGGTCGTGGCTCACGGTGAAGGAGTGAATTATAGTGAGTTATCTGCAAACTTGCCGGTAGCAAAAAGGTAACGAGTGAAATATTTAATTAAATTATACTGTTTCGCATTGATTTTTGTCAAAAATAAAATTACTATGCTGGTTATATTGATATTGAATGTTAAATAAGAAAAAACAAAATACACCAAATTTTAGCATTATTTCAAATGTTATTGTTTTGCGCAGAAACTTTCCAGATTGTGTTTACTTGAGAAAAAGATCTGACATAAAATCACGAAGACATGTTATTCCTAGACAGTGTGTCCCGTACAATGCGATCCAAGTAAAGTTTATTAATAGCAGGTAGCTATTTAGGTAGTTTATTTAAATGCTTATTTCACAGGTAGGAAATGAGTTTCTTGAGGACAAAATACATGAAATGAAGCAGGTTCACTCATTCCCTGCTTAAGATTTGTTCGACGAAAGCCTTAATATCAAACATTTCATCGATGAGTAAAAATCTGCCCCAAGGTGACATGAGATGTTAGGCCGGGTATTTCTACGCTCTGAAAGGGCCCGGTAGTAATTTCGTCAAAATTCTAAGTTATGCAAAAAGTGCGAGACGATTTATTAGATTTGTCGGTAAAATATTCGGTTCTCATAAAGTATCGTAAATTTCAATTCGCATGAGAGCTTTTATTTTCAAATTGTCAAGCATACGTAAATATGTAAAGTATGCACAATTTATTACATTTTAGGGGCAAGATTAACATTAATTTTTTATTTTCTGTACACATATATACAGATACCCGAAACTGCCAGAAGGGCTGGAAGATTAGGATTTAAATCTTTTCTCCCTAGCTAAATTCTCACGATGCATAGGATTACTCGTCTGGAAATAGTCCATGAGTTGTTACAGCTTTTCCAATGTCTTGCACTAAGCAATAGGGAACCCACGCTCCACTCTATCAAAGCAATCGTAAATACGAATTTTAAATTTAGACTCCTATTCAAATTAAGTCGATCAAGACAATAAGTTAGTAAGAAGCTAAATTCTTCTGAAGAAGCACAGTGCGCTCATCTGACAAAATAGCTAACCTGTATTTTTTTCTGAGAGGCAGCTGTTTGAAAGACTAAGATATCATTCCGATTAATTTTTAATTTATGTTCGTTCACATACTCGGAAAAATATAAATTTAAACATAAAAAATGAACGTAAATCGAGGCAGTTTGGTATTATTTAAAGTATGAAATATGTATTTGATACTATGAACTTTTCTCACATACATAAAAATAATAAATATCATAAAGCGCTTCAAATAGAAGGACGACTTATGCATATAATTTCTTTCTAAGCTTACAGTCCTGTTGCGGGCGAATAAACTGTTCGGAAAGACTGAAGCCGAATTTTAGTAGAAGCCAATTTTTACTAGTTAATGGAAACAAAAACCACAAAATTCATCTAATCTCGTCCTTTTTTGAGTTACTGGCTGATGCAATGTTTTAGCACCAGGTCAAACTTAAGTGAATTGAGAGCAGCTTATTTCTCTGATGAGGACGCTATAAGTTTGCAAACTCCAAACGGCTCTAGGTCTTCTTTTTTTTGTGGGCCACTGTGAAAATATTCCTTCATTTTGATATACTTTATACCTCATAAAATTACAAAGTCATGGTGTTCTTCTGTATAGTTATAGTTAAAGCTATTTTTACGTTTCCAGTATTGTGTAAGAACTGCAGCAATCAAATCTTTAATTTAGGACCAGAAAACCTGCAACGCAACTGAGCTGCGTTACGGAGCCTAACTATGTTGGGCTCATCCACTGTAAATTCACGTCATCGTGTTACTGTTGCGCTCGTTTACTGATGCAAAGAAAGTCTTCGAGAACTTTAGATTCCCACAACGATGATTTGAATTGCTCCAACGAACTTTTTTACAATATTTAGCTATTTGCAAAGGCCATGTGAGTTATTAGATATTCAACTGATTTCCTGTAATTGACACTAAATTGGATACATAACATATTTATTACTTCAATTTACTTGAGCTCAACGCCAATTTTCATGGCCCGTTTCAGCCGTTAAACAAATGTTCTCTTATCTAAATTGGTCCAGATGATCGTAGTGAGGCAAGATTTCAATTTGGTTTCAATTCCAAAAGTTATTGATTTTTACAGCAAACACCTTCGAACCTAACTGTTTTTAAACATATGAAGAAGTGTAAGTATAGGGTGTTTTTTAAAAACGGGACCCGAAAAAATCTTTAATAACTTTTGACACAATGAACGGACTTTTGAAAAAAAAACGGCAGTAGAATCTTGAGATTTACTGTTTTTATTTGGTTCCTACGTATTCATGATACAACTGCCAAAATAAGAGTCAGAGGACACAGTAAAATTCATCCTACTTTGAAACTGCCGCCAAGATGACGAACTGGACAAAGGAACAATTAGCTTTAGTATGCACTGCACACTTTTCTAATAGAAGGAGCATTTTCCTAGCCCAGTGAACTTTGAAGAGAGATATTTCAAGAGAGATAGATTGATCGGTCCCACCCTCATCAGTGCTGCAATGAGAAGCATGCGCCCAATGCTGCTTGCAGTCGAGTGGACACCACATGAAGAATTTTATCTTTAAAAATTAGAAGAAATAAGAATTATAAATCTCAGGATTCTACTGCCGTTTTGTTTTCAAAAATCCGTTCATTGTATCAAAAGTTATTAAAATTTTTTTGGATTCCGTATTTAAAAAACACCGTGTAAAGTTACAAAACAAATCGTGTGCGTGAGCTTTTGACTTAACATGGTTGCTTCCAACCAATATACCTCAAATCTAAATTCAGATTCAATGTTCATCAATTTTTCGTGTGTGAAAAACATTCCAATACACGTGAATAAAATTTGAATGAGGTCGCTCAAATGCTGGTGTGAAAATATAGAAGTGTGAATGTGCACTTTATGAAGACTCGAAACTATACAGTCTCTTCATGTTCACTGTTCGTTGTTACAGGTACTGAACTATGGAAAAAATTTTGCTCCTAGAACAATCTGATTTAAAATTAAGGGGCAATCTACATGTTTTGCTTGCTTGTACAAGCTATTGTGCGTTTTAATAAACAAAAAATTTTTAACAACTAACAAATAATGTTCTCAACAGTACAGATTCAAAAACAACAGTTCCATAGTAATAATTTTATTGAAGTTCAAGTCTGACTAGAAACGTTTTCGTAAACAGCGATGGAAAAACGTGTGAGAGTTTGCGACCGCGCGAGGTGGGCAATGTAGGCTAATGATGCAAGCGGGAACGCATGAAATGCTGCCAGCGCCATGTAGCATCGCAGCGACGTGAGAGCTATGACGAGGCCGTGGTGACACTGCGCGTATAGCGTGTGACACTGTGCCCTGTAATTGACAGAAACCTTACTACACTGAATCGAATGAAACACTGAAGTTTTTATGAAACTGGTGACTGAACACTGAAGTCTTTTTCATGAAAAAATTGAGTGAAATAATTTTAAATGAGTGTGCTCGTTATCATTCTAAGAAATGCGTTTTTATCATGACCAGTGGTAGAAATGCTGCTATTGTAATATTATTGAATATTTATGAATAGTTTACCGAGTGGATTTAGCATTAGTTGGTTGTATTATTAGCAAAATTGAAGTCAACAGTTTTGAAAACTTTGATCCAAGCTAGGCAAATAATTTTTGCTATTTCTTACTGACAATATTAATTAAAAAATTTGGAATTGAAATAAAAATATGATAGTTTGTTGTTGTGTTGATACAAAGAACTTAAAATTCCAGAAGAAACAACAGTGTTGGATAGTGAAGAACTACAAAACTGGGCTGCAAGGAATGTGATCATTTTTTCTATGATGTGAGTATTACTGACGAAGGTTTGGTAGGGTAAACTGATGCAAAAACATTAGTGCAAGTCAAGGCATGAAAGGAAAACCGAGGCAGCACTCAGTATTCGAGCACCAGACCGATCTGCCGGCACATTTACGTTCATCAACGAAAAAAAATTACACTAAGATTAAAACTCCTAGTAATAAAAGCAACCAATCAGATTCTCGAGGCGCACCACGCAATTCTGCACAGGATCGTACGGCATTAAAAAACGAGTTTTCTGCCTCTCCTGTGCTGCATCGTGTGTTGATTCGGAGCTCATCTGTTGATTCTGGAATAAACTTGCCACCCGTCAACCCTAACTTTGCGGTTGTGTTTGAAGATAGTCCGAACTTAATTATTCAGAAAAATACGGGCTTGAAGCCCGCATCTAAGTTGAAAATTCTTAACGCAAATTCGGCATCCAAGCTGAAGAAAACAAATCAAGCTCCGAGCCATGGTAAAAAGCCTCTAAATGCGAGAAATTCTAATCTAGTCCCAAAGGAGCAAAAACACAATGAAAGGGCTACAAACGTAACTGAATTGCTTTCCAACGACGGGAAGGAAACGTTTAGTAAAAACACCGGTAATCACATCCAAGATAAGTTAAACTCAGATGAACAATCGAAAGAAATATTAAAAAGTACGACTGAAAATACCGATGTTAGTTGCGAAAAAATACCTGATTCGAGCATCAAAGGAACATCAGAGGAAAAAAACTTCGTGAACAATTCCAACTCAAGCTCTGAGGCTATTGCACAGGAACCCTTTTCAGAAAATCCATCGACCCACCTCCTGATGCCACCAAATATCCACAACATCGATATTTCATCTGTGACAAATTCTCCAAAATCAGCGAAATCGGTATCTTTCGACGACCTCGCCAGTCTACATCACTACCAGCCTTCAGTGGACGGAGGCAAGCAGAAACGAAGATTTAGACCTAGAAAGAGACCCAAAAAGTCAAGTGAAAGTGAACAAAGTGATGAAGACGTAGCCATTGGCAAGAAAGTGAGACTAAGGAAAGATAATATTATTCCAGTAGGTATACTAAAAAAGAAAGGAACCGATTCACCACCCTCGACAGTTGCGATTCAAATTGACGGTAGCTCAGGTCTCGGTGACAACAACGCAGACGTCGATAGCAGCAGTTCTCATGCACGACGTGGAGAGAGAAGTAACTCGAATAACATTACTGAAGTTACTGCTAAAAATCAAAGTAGCAAGTCCATTGGTGACGCAGATCGGGAAATAAATCCCGACGGGTCATCAAAAGGTCAAAATTCTCCAATTGAGACACAGGGCAAAACTGTCAATACTTTTTCTGAAACCAACCAATTGGAAGTTCGTATTTCTGCCTCAGAACACGATCTTGAAAAAAGAGATCAAGAGTTGAAGGAGAACTTCATCACCACGGGCAATAGGCCAGGAAGGCCAAACGATCCAAAATTAATAACTCGAAGTGCACCATCTACGGAATCCATAAGTGACATAGAAAAGAACCAAAATTCGGCCATTGCAAAATCTGAGAATTCGACAGATAACCAAACAAAATCACAAGAGGAAGAAAACTTGAATGTCACAAGCTCACAATTTAATTTGCTCAGCGAGTCATCAAAAGTTTCAATCATCTCGAATCCGGACCCAAAAAATTCGCTGGACTCTGGAGGAACAAAAATAAAAAGGGTACCTTCAATCAATGTTTCAGACTCGTCTACTGGCTTTAGTCCTTCAAAGAGTAAAGAGGATCTTCCTGCCCAAAATTCTGGAAATTACCTAGTGAAACAGGAAGCTCTGAATTTCGGTTACGAAGAGTCGTTTTCTAAACGCCCTTACAAACCAGGCAACGATACTGAAGGGTTGAGTAATTCAAATTCAAGTCACGATCAAGTAGAGCTCGATGGTTCAAATCTGCGTGCAGGTCTCGAAGTGAGAGGCAAATCAAATCCATCCCACAACAAAGAAATAAATAGTCGAACCAATCCAGCTTACAGCCATGAGGTGCCCTTAAATTCGAACCAGCCTGAAAGCGGAGATTATTATCGAAATAGAAATTCGGATCATAGTTCAGAGCTAAAGAAACCTCTAGTTTGGTCTAAGAATTTCGGAACCGCTAACGGGCAAGATAGCTCTATTGGGAGCCGAGCTCGTGCTTTCTCATTCACAGACCAGGCAACAATGGCCGAGAGACGTTCCACTACGGAAGGTACACAAACCTACGTTGAAGACGGCGATGGGTACCAAAAATCTAATATGAGAACTAACAAAATTACTGACACTCAACCAAGAAATGAAGGAAACTTCAGTCGGAATTTGAACTACGAGGTGCACAGTTACCCTGCGTACCATGGTTCAAGTACTCGAGTGTACCAAGAAGATTATGACGCACCTAGGTATTATCACGGAGATGTGCAAGTGCAGCGTCCGGACCAAAAACAAAAAGTGTTCAGATTAATAGCAGTGAAATCAGCCACTCTCCGGGATATGTACTCGAATGATGGGAGGACAGTTTCAGTGATCGCTACTCCGTACGAAGACGGGGGTCATGTGAGAGGAGTTGCAACGCACAGGAACAACGGGGACCGATACGATCTCACAGAGAGCGACTACCAGAATGCTAACTACCAGAGAGGCGCCAGTGGGATGAACTTCGATCGTCGGAGAAGCAATAGCGTTTCGGACTCTTATGCTTTAGATCGCTCGTTCAACATGAACAATAACTTTCAAAAACACGCTCATCAATATCAAAGTCTTGGCAACATCAACGACCTCAACCACTATTATCACAACAACAGAAACTATAATACCGCTGGTAATTACAACAATCCACCTACTGAACGAATTTACAGAGTGCCGTCGAGCAATATAGCGCGTCCTGTTCAGTTCGCGCATTCTTACCGTGTCAGTAGTAGTAGCAATAATATCAACAATGCGGACGTTATCAACGGGAATTCCATCATGCGAAGCAGCATCAGTGAGACCGACATCAGCAACAGATCTCTCGCCAGAGTTGCAGGCATGGAAAATAATAACAGTTCTATGAATATTGCTAGAAATAAGCTCTTGCCTGTGCTTGAGCACCCAAAGACCAAGAAAAAACAGAAAGGATTCTTCAACTTCAACTTTAAATTTCCTTCATGGGGAAGCAAGAAAGAAGCTGACAAAGAAAGAGAGAGGTAAGTACAATTTTTTTCCTACTATTCTCACAGAAAAAATCAGCATTAATTTTATTCATTCATTTAACCATCATATATTAGAGTATAAAACGTGTTACAAAGAAGTAAAATTGAAATGGTACGAATCTTTGAGTAATTTAGGGAATAAGCAATGTTTAATTTATATTGAACTGTACTAAACAAGCACCTAAGTGATAAGTGATGTTTGAGAGTTCCGCGATGTTCTTGACTTATCGGTGAAATACTTCATACGATTTACACACTCTGTAGAAATCTGTGCAATTGTGAAAAGAAAACAGTTTATTTCCAATAAAGTTTATGCATTAAATGTGTAACACTGGGTTAAAAACTGAAAAAAATTAATGATATGCAGAGTGCGCATCCCTTGTTTTTGGTTCAGCAGCTGTAGCTTCAGGGAACGCTCTGTTATATACATTTAAACTACTTCCCATTATGCATTTCATTCATTTTCATGTTTACCTATGTTCATCTTACAGGTGTTTGACAGTCTCTTCGTGATTATCGCTGCCTCAACATCTCTGGTTATATATAATGTGTGCAATTACCTAGTCATAGTATCAAATTCTCTGCAGATTTACAGCTGATGATGGGTCAAAGCCCGAAACGTTCGTTTTAGTATTGACTACATACAATTTCAACAATGTAGACTTTTTTGTTTTTTGCTCTTAACTTTTTTTTTAAGTTGCTTACAAAGCAAAATTTACCTTCTTTATTGATCTTCCATTATTTTGATATACTGGTGAAGCGTTCATCCTGCTCATCACTCACGTCCCCTAAGTTTGCCGGAAATTACTCAATGTGACTGTTCAAGAAATACATCTTAAAGCTGACGTTGCAACCTAATACCTAGAAACTTTCCAATAAAGATTCTACTAGCTCTTTATAATCCTTTGATTACCTGTTTCCGAGAAAGTTCCATACGACAGAAACGAATGCTCTCCATGCATTGTTCTGAACATCAGTCATAGATTGAGTGAAAGTTTGATCTTTATTCAGCTTCCTAATTAGAGGGTCGTCGAAAATACCTGCGTAGAATTTTCCTGACGATATACCGGAGATCGCGTGACACAAATACTTGAAATAATCACCGTCAGTACAGAGCGCCTTGACGAACCGTTTCATATGGCGTAGCTTTCTATGAAGAGGCGGGAAAACAATTTGTTCACGTTCTACTAGGGGCTCATGAATGATGTTCTTTTCCTCAACATTGTAGCTTTTCCTAACTAGCTATTCTTTCTGAATCTAGTGTCTGTCTTTGGTTCTGCTGTCCCAGAGGCACATGAAGAAAGGGAATTTATTAAAGCCACTTTGCTGTCCTAACAAAAAATGTAACATTTTCTGATCAACACGAATGATCCTTTTGTATTCTTCATATTTAAGTAGTAAAACACTGTTTAGATGTGCTTATGTTTTTCTTTCAAGTGAACTGAGTGTCATAGAGGTATTGCGCCAATGATGTTGCCTATTTGTAATAAAACGCATTTCAGACACCGCTTAGAGCTATCTAGAAAGAGGCGCCAAGCGCTTTCGGATCATAACCTGTAGCTCCCATCAAAGTAACTTATCCAGGAATATCACTACAGTAGACGAAGTTGAATTTCAAATAAAAAAACTGTAGGAGGTCATCTTCTCTGTTGCGATAGAATGTTACCTTTGCGTTCACTCCCAGCAAGTTTTTATCTTTTATTCGTGAAGCCAACAATCCTGACAGTTTTTTAGACAAACCCAGATCTCGTCCTAAGTCATTGAGTTGTGCATGGCTAAATGTTTGCGGTTCTGTTGATACGCTTTCAAAATCTGAGTCACTGTTTCTGTTAGTTGACTCCTTTGCAAACCCAGTGTTACTTTCGCAATCAGAGTTAAGAAAAGTTGAGAGAAGATAGGTTTTGGAACATCATCTGAATGGGGCACAGGTCTGATTGCTGAATCTAAATTAGGGTATGAGATAAGCTGAAGATATTACCAGTAAAACCCACAACATCAGTAAGGCAGAAGTGACAGTCTGTGACATGGTCTCGTGGCTCACGCCATATCATCGGAATGCCGAATTTTATTTTTCCTGTTAGTCCATTGACGCAAGTTTAATTTTGATCCATTGATCCATTCCTGAAAGTTTATTTTGATCTCCAAGTTTCACCATAAAGTAGGAAAAGTAAGCTCGCTTCATATATTCTCTAATGTCCGTTTTTTGCTTAGGAGTCGTGAATGTATCACGTTTGTAGCAGAACGCATCTGGACCCGTCTCACATTTCCTTTTACTTGACTGGGAAACCTTTTACCCATTAACAGCTTTCTAAAATATGTAAAAAGCATGAACACTTTTATAGTGATAGGATTTTATTTACAGCACTGTACTTCAAAATTCAACCAAAATTCTAGATTAAATTAAAAACACGATCACGTAGCGCATAAACTATATCTAATCTTCACAAACGAATGCCACTTCAAGAGTCAGTTACCTCAAACTCATTAGAATCAAGTGTCAGAACTCATGCAACCAAAAGTGTGTTCTACAGTGATTTAATGCTAGCAAATACAAATAAAACTAGTTATTTTATTCTAAGAAACATAAAGTCGAAAACGTTTCGGAGGCCAGCTCCATCCCATCATCAGCTCTGTAAAATACAAAGTATGATCAATCCAACGCTAGAAAAATACACGATCGACAATAAATTTTAGACCATACACAAACAAGGACAACTAAGCTTTAACTATTTGAAGAGGATACGAGCCAAGCATGTTTTTTAAAATATTTTTTTTTTAAACAGTATGCTATTAGTGAGTGCCGAATTAAGGAAAAAGGAAATAGCTCTCTCAATTACTAGAGGACTTCTAAAAAAATGGAGAATGATAAACAGAAACGTGCATGCATATTTATTATGAGAACATAGATATAATCAGCGTAAAGTACAAAGGGAGAACTACAGAATCAGGACTGGTAGTTAAGACAAATAGGAAAGAGCCTAAGAAACCAGTGAAATCACAGAGCTTAGGAGAGCCCCAAAAATGGAACGTGGGCGGGAAACACAGGGATTTGTCACATCAGCTGGAAGCAAAAGACAACCAAGGTAAAAATAAAAAAGATATTCTGCTTCCTAATGGCCGAAATAACACAAACACGAGCACTAATTAACAAAAATAACAATTGACTGATAAGGCAAGCTATAAAATGTGATAAAAGATGGGACAATAGCGTATAATACAGAAATAGTAAGCGTAATAATTGCAATAAATAATTTGGTTGAATTTGACACAAAGACCAATGCACGAGGATCTAATTAAGTAAGCATTTTATGAACACTTCGCCTTCAACGATACTACACAATAAGTACATATAGAAATTAATTATTGAAAATAAGAAAAATATAGTTTATCAACTGAACAACTATGAATAGAGTTAATTCGCAGTTAAAACTTAATAGAGCTTATAAACTAACCAAGCAAGTCAAGCACACCCGAACCAAATCCTAATTCCTGTAAAAAACCGAACTTGACTGAGCAGATACGTACAATCCACTTACCTCAGCCACAGTTCCTACAATCCAAAATTTCTTCAGTTTTGTTGGACAATTTCCTTATAGATGCACAATTAATGATTATTGTAATTACTGGAAAAAAGAAAGAGTAGTGTTAAATAGACGTTCAATTGGGCAGATTTTCTAGTGCCACATTCTCACAAGTCCATAAGTAACACCACCAAATGACACGTCACGAGCAATGTATTCACAGATAGTTTGAGGTGAAAACTACATTACCGTGCATACGGTAACAATGCAAAGATTTCTAAAATCCTCACATCAAAATCACGGAAATAACTATCAAATATTTTAAAATCATCATCATGAATAATTACACTACGCTTTCGGTATGGCTGCGTATTGCTGAATGAGGAGGATGAGCCAGCAAGTTAACAGTACGAAAACTCTTTCTGCGGTGCTCTGCCATTCTTGCGCAAATATTGCGAGACGTCATTCTGACTTACGCCGATGCGCACTGCGCACAATAATACTTGACAACTGAAGAGCCGAGCGCATTAGCCCGGGAATGAGTCCTTGTACCGAAAAATGAACTGATATTAACTTTGCTAATCAGTATGACACGTAAACTTACTCCAGGGAAATACTTACCGAATAAAAACTTTTTACTTCAAGGGCGAGTTTTTCAGATGGAGAACCGAAATAGGGTAAAAGGTATTTTCACGAACAGGGAATTTTCACATTCAACAGATATGTTGGAATCGCAATATTTTGTTGACAAAAACCGTTTAATTTGGGAGTTTATTCCTAAAAGGAAAAGAAAAAATTGCCGGTATTGCACGTTACCTTATTTTGGTCATACCATGATTTCAGGTTACTCAGCTGGGTTTAAACTATTTTTTGCGTCTGCGGTAATTCGCCACAGAACTTGTCATTGCAATTTGAACATCATCTGCATGTATGCGTACACATGATGTGTTAGAAGGGATTGGAGGAAAATCGTTAATGAAAATAGAAAACAATGGCGGATCGAGGATAGATCTTTGAAGAACACCAAAATTGTATAGAAAGAATGGCGATAGTTTGAAATCCAAGAGGACTGCATGAGATCGTTTTGATAAGTAGCTTTCAAATCACCGTGTGTCTACTCCTAAGTTCAATATTTTTTTGTGAAATTCGCTCATGTTCGACGCTATCGAACGCTTTTTAGAGATCGAGCAGTATAAGAATATTCCGTTCTTTTGATTGATATCACTGTATATTTTTTCAGTGATATTAAGCAGAGCGTCTTGAGTGTTAGTGTTCCTCCTATAGGCATATTGATTTCGATATAGTAAATTTGACTAGTCCAAGTGATATCACTTTGTCTAATATTTTGGGCAAGACAAGTTAAAAACTTATGGGCCTGTAGTTTGATTCTGTATTAAAATCACTTGTTTTATCCAACGGTCTAATTATGAAGTGCTTCCACTGGCCGGGGAATTTATTAGTTGCTATTGATGTTTAAATTATCAAACGAATCATTGGTGCTATGACTAGGAAGCTGTTTTTATACAAGGCTGATAACATCATGCCCGACTGCCTTTGTGTTTTTCAATGTGTACAAAATTCTTCATAATTATGGTAAATTGACAGGACGTGGTCTCCACCTCACACAAGCCCGTGTAGATGCAGTAGGGCACAGATTTTCAAATGAAGGTTGATTTAAATTGGTTTTACGTATTTCATTGAAGACTTGAACAGATACTTTTGAACAGAACGTGTTGAAATCAGTGGCTGTTTCCAAGGATTCTCAAAATTACTTATGCGGTCTAAATTTTTATATTAAGCTACCTCACTAATGATTTCACAACGTTCGTTTCGGGATATTTTTTGCCGTTATTAGCTTCTTGTGAAAGTGAGTTTGTTTCGCTTCCGTTATTTTCTTCCGAATAATCTTTTGACACTCTTTGTATCTCTTTTATAAAATTCAGTTCTATTTTTTTGGTTCTCACTCAAGTGAGTTTCCTTTATTCGGCTCAGCTCTTTAATTTCGTCTATAATCCAAACAGCATGTTTTGATTGTGTTTTGTGATGAGTAACAAATCACTGAATCGGGCTGCCAATGAATTCGCGCAAATTGTGTACCGTAATCAGAACTACGTCTCATGTTCATTTATCATTGAAATCTATGTGGATTGTGAGCTTCCGATAAGTTGAAAGTTTTTTAGGAAATTCTAGGAAACTGTATTTTTCTTTTTCTTTGAATTGCAAATGAAGAGAATGGTAGTCGTTAATCATTCAACTTTATGGCTTCAGTAACTCCGTAAACTAGAACCATGCATGCCACTTCACAGTAAAGTTGACCAAGTGTGTCTTTACCATGTTATTTGGTGTTACCATGTCGTTAATTTAAAACTGCAGGAGCTTCTTAATCTTTCAAGGAACTAAGTTTTTAGAAATCTCTGAAAAAAATTAAGTAAAATAGGGAAAATGAACATCAGCATTCAAAATTCGAAGTGACGTTTGATATTTGTTCAGAGCTCAATCGGTTAATTATTTTTGTTTATTGAAAACTCGATTTATAAGTTTCTCAGTTTATGTACCAACTGTGCATAGCTTGCGAAAATTGACTTTTGTTACGTTCCATACACCGTAACAATTAAAAATATATCAAAGTCATTCCACTGTTCGAACTAAGCATGTCATCTCATCTTTCACTCAGCATCATTTAGCGTTAGTTTACTTACAAGTTGCTTTTTTTAACCAAAGGTTGAATGAACATTAAAGACAAGGTACGTGAAGCATTACTTTACGGCAGATTTTGTAAGCCAAGATCCTTTCGTGACGAGCATAGCTCTGAATTCACTACAAAAGGCATTAAATTGACGAGGCAGCTTAAAATTTACTGCACGAAGTGCTCAACTTCCTAGAAGCTGGCTGCTACTGTGGTTCTTGCAGACATCACATCGTTCTCAGCTATTTCAGGGAACATGCGCTTAACTTTTTATTAGGCTGTATATTATCTGCATCCAGAAATGGCACGGGGCTGGTGGGCGTGAGAGACATGTTCCTGCATTCCTATGAAGAAATAAATTATCAGTTGCGTCACTCTTGAAACCTGTATTATGTCAGAATAGTATAGAATAATGTTACCCTATCCTTCATCGATTGTACTCATTAGGGTGAAATCCAAATAATCAGTTTACTTGAAAACTAATCCTATTGAGTTTACAATTCTCGTTCAGTAGATATTGATCTTGTACAAATTCACATCAAAATCAGTAAAATTGTTCTTGCCACGTTTACGAGTAGAAAATTTGTTTGTTAAAATTTTTTCTTTGTTACTACTGTAAAGAACTATTTTTAGATAACGATTGAGAACGATTAAGACGTAGAAATGGTCCCTTGATTTTTTGCGAGGTGAATTTGTTCCCTTGTATCGGTATTTCAACCACTGTTTCTAGACTGACGCTGGCATCAGTTGTCACCGACATCAGAAAGTGGAATAAACAGCCACTCAAAAGCAAGTTTCAAAAAACACGTTTTGGTACAAATTCAACAAAAAATACACTGCAGCTTTCATAAATTTTTGTTTTAGAATTTCCCTAATTAGGAGAAAGTTGAAAACGAATAGTTTTAGTCAGTCGTGAGTAAATGTTATAATGTGCGTTAAATAATAATATTTTATGGAAGGATCTACGTAAATTACATGCATTATCAGTCCTAGAGTAACGCTAGTGTTTGAACTATTGACTTGGGTATTAGTAGCTTCGGTATAGCGTTTTTTGTCTTGTCTTGCTTCGATTCAAGAAATAATTTAGGAATTCTGAAGAATTCTCTAGTAGTATATAAATTATTTATAAGTTGTCAGCTATTTCTTGGAATATAAAATATGCAAGAGGCGATATTGTTTTATTTAATTAGCCATTGACAGGGTTAATCTATTAGTACGTCACGTAGGGTTTGTCTATTAGAACGCCGTATAGTTTGTCTATTAGTACGCCTCATATGGTTCATCTATTTGAACACCTCGGATAGTTTGTCTATTAGTACACCTCGAATGGTTTGTCTATTAGTACACCTCGTATGGTTTGTCTATTAGTAGACCACGTATAGTTTGTCTATTAGTACGTCTCGTATGGTACGTTTGTCTAAGGACGTCTTATATTAAGAAATTTTTAAAAGACAATATGTTGTCGTGTATCTCATGAGTAAACTTTTTTGGAAATGAACGTTTTTTTCTTTCTTTCTTGCGATGTTCTCCCTCAGGCTACTTTACGCTCCAGGCAGACTACGAATATCTAAGGATTTTGAATATCAATTCCCGAAGCGAGTGCCTGAGGTACTAACAAAGACGACAAAATAGGAAAACGTAACTGGAATAAAGGCACTTCTTTTAGGAATATCGCCGACAGTGATGGCACACGAGGAAAAGATTGTTTTCACCTAGTAGTAATGCACCAAGATACGTCTTGGAGGACCGTCAGGCGAAATGGAGTGGCTGCACGGAAAGCGGTAGAGTGACTATATTGAGTGCGACGCGGCGGTAGAGGCAGTTGAGACTTGCTGGCGCTCCGGAGCGTCTTCGGTGAGTGTTGTGAAGATTGGAGACGCGCTGAAAAGACTGGTTGAGCTTTTTCTACACCTTATATTAGAGCCTGATGAGCGCAGTAACGCGCTAGGCACGCCTCTTCATTGGTTGTTGGTGAGGTGGCGCTTCGGCCAATCCGACAGCCGCCTCGAAACCCAGCGTTGCGTGGGGTGGCGGATGGCAGCTTGAAGCCTGTGTGGTGGTGGTATACAAGGAACTGCTTGGTGAGACCACCGCATATTCCTGTACCCATGTGTGTATTTCAACTAAGGATCTTTAAGATAAGGCATTTTATAAACCAATTGTAGTTTTTGTGCCATCTCTATTGGAAATAAACTGCTTTTCCATTTCTTTTTCCTTGATAACACTTTTCCACGAGCAAGAAACAACTTCTGAAACATCAATTCTGGTTACAGAATTTCTAGAGTCTTTCCAATACTAAAGATATTACAGTACCCTGGATGACACACCTGATGCAAAGTCTCTTCATTTCACGGAAATGGCTTATCCAGGGATATAGTATCTGTTAATTTACCGCTTGTATTGACGAGCTATTGATTTCATTATGTGGAATTTTTATCAGTCTCTGTTATTTATAAATAGTTATCATAAATCTTCTCGATGTGGGTCTGCAGTTGTTGACGTACTAATGGATAGACGCGGCGTTCCTCAATTTAACCACACTTCATTATTATGTTTAAAACACTCTTCTCGTCAAAGATTTTGAGAGACGGTATCTTGATGATCGGATAGTTCAATAGGTGCAAATAATATCCAGGCCACAGAAAAGATTAAAAATTAAGTAGGCTAAAAAGAAGTAAGAAATACCGTTCCGTGGGGAGATTAATCTGGTGAGCGTGATAGATTTTTCAAAGGAATAAAGCAGATTGAAAAGCTTTCTACAAATTTTATTCTTAGGATTAAACTCAATACATACCGCGGATTCAAACTTGATATAAAACAACCGGTTTTGTTACGGCGTACTACAAGCTAGTTACTAAAATGGCTGGGGAAAATTTCGCAGTCTACTTTTGCCAAATTATATCAAAAGGATTTTAACCATAACTACTCGAAGGTGGTGGCGTGCAAAGATAAGTATTCAACAGTTAGATCCTAGCTACGATGAAATTGATTCAACTGAAGATTTCTCGGTACTGTAATTTGATTTACTACATGTATCACATGCAGTCACATTTGTTTTTTCATTTTTTCAAACGTATGAGCTACCGTGATCTTCATACGTAATTACCGTTTTGTATTTTGGGTACAAATGAAAAAGTTGAATGCCCAGAGGTTTGTTGAAGAGTTTTGGTGAGGTGTATGAGTGCGCATTTTAATCAACAACATACATGTTAACACGTTCACTGCGTATTGGGCCACATGTGTACCGACAGGTAAATTGCCCATTTATGTTCCGGTATAAATGAATGACATTTTATCCGTTTCTTGGTTTTTTCGAAGAATAAATTTTACCATATGAGGTAAAATGTTGTCGCCCAATTGTATATTTCACATTTATTAGGAAGAATAAAAATGGATTCAAGTAGTAAAGTCGATTTCCCTATTCTGCTACTTAAACCTAACCAAACCAACCGTTAACAGTCGCGGAAACGCAGTGAACGTGTTAATCCTACAAAATGCTTACGGTACGAAAAGCTTTAATAGAATTTTTTGCAACTGCCTTTAAAATTATTATAACTCCTATTTCTTCAGATAGCAAACATTTTTGTTCAACTGGGTAGTTGATTTTTTGAGTTTTTTAGATTTAAACGATGGGTAATAACGAGCGCTTCACCTAAGAATGCATGTGCAAATGATCTAACCAATAGCCTTCATAGTGGAGTGAATTTCAAGACCAAGATTGGTTCTTCCGATTTTACAACACCAATTTGTGTGTTGAAAACAGTGTTCTTGATCAGAAGCTGCTCTTTCAATTGCATGCTAGGCTCTCAGACACGCCAGTCACATTTAACTTCATGTGAATTCATTCTTATGCAATACGACGTTTCCGTTGATTGTATGACAAATAGGTATCATTCATATAGACAGGCATCATTATATTACTATGCTAAAAGGGTCGCTTGCAATGGAAGGTTATTGGCTACAATTTAATTTGTGCTATCCATCATACGAGAACACTGCATTAGCAAGTTAATCCATTCATGTTGTGATACTTTCCAAGAGAAATCATTGTACGATATATATTAAACTACGATTTTTTTACAACAGCCTTGATAAAATAATTTTGAATTATGTTTTCTGCTATTTTACTTTTCTTACTAAAAATAAATTTACACACGAGTTGGACACTGAGAAAGTCCTGAAAACTTGAAGTTGAAACACAATGATGCGCATTTGGAGGATGACACTGGCTTCGGTCTGGCATTGAATCGTAAAGTTCTTGATTAGGAAATTAGAAGAGAAGTTCAAAGAAGTGTGGATTGAACAGAAGAGGAAATGTGCGTACTTAAATATAGCACATCGCACTCAAAAGACAACCGTTTGCTATTGAAAGTTCCTTTCGAAAGTTATCTCTCAAAAATAAATAAAGCGTATTTTAGTTAGAAACAATGTTAAACTAAAATACAAACAAACTTTACAATTCAGCATGATTAAAGCATTGCCTAAGAATCTAAAAGACAAAGTGATATGGTGATAATGCCAACAAAGTCATGAGTTCATTCTAGTTTTTAAAAAAAAAAAAAGTACACCCCAACATTAGCCATTTTCCGAACAAAATATTGTTAAATAATGCATTACCTAAGTAAAAAATATTGACGCAGCACTAAATACAATAATTTTGCTTGCATCAGTTATGGAAGCACTTGATGAACAAATCAAGGTTAATTTCGAAATTTTAAACTTGAACGGATCTCGTCACTAATGGATGTTTATTTTTGCACACATACTGTGTTAACGACCGTGCTAGATTGACAAATTAAGATAGAAATTATTTTTGTACAGTTGAGAAAACGCGTCCCGACGATTTGCTTCAATACAGTTGCTCCTCCAATGAAGTAAACTGCTGGAAAACAAGTGTCTAGAAAAATAAATACTGAGAATAATTCAATTTGATGGCTTCGAGAAGAAACGAATTCTGACTGAAAAAGTAGAAGCATTCAAACTCTGACAGGCGTGGATGTATTTATTGGAGCTTCCCTCACACCTTTGCGATTCTACCCCAGAATTGACTGGGGCTCGAAACACTAAAGTGAACGAGTAGTAGTTATCAGACAACGAATTCGATACTGAGAGGTAGCAGCATTAACACGTTAGTTGCGATGGGCTAAACTGAAGTTCAATATTCAACTTAAAGTTAAAGTCAAAAGTGCTGAGCAAATTTGTAAATATCAAACATTAACTGGGCCTGTT
The DNA here is from genome assembly GCA_030386875.1 of Morinoia aosen. Lineage (NCBI taxonomy): Eukaryota > Metazoa > Arthropoda > Malacostraca > Amphipoda > Talitridae > Morinoia > Morinoia aosen. The sequence goes on along the minus strand of CM059577.1, from coordinate 19,937,313 downwards.
AAATACCAATAATTTAGAAAGGTTGTTAGAATTTTTCAAAATGACCCATCGATGGGTCGTTTCGTAGCAGGAAAAACCTGACTACGACGCACCGGTGGGTCATACCGCAATGAATGTGTTAAAGAGAAGCGCCGAAAACTTGATAGCAACATTATATGAAACGAAAAGAATGCAAACAAGTGTAAGAATTTCGAGGAAGCCCATTCGACAAATACATATGCATACATACAAATTCGTCGGCACAACTGAATTCGGAAGAAGAAGAAGAAAAAAAGGGTTGTTTTAAAAAAGATGAAACAAAAGCCATCATTGAATTTTAGAATATTTCAACAAAAAGATTCTTAGTAGAAATGCACGAACGGGTATCGAAATACCTATGTCAATAGTCGAAACAAATGATTGCCAGAAAATCATGAAAAATGCAACCCCTTTGCTGCGTAATTTAAGTTTGATAATTCGCATGAATAGAAGTTAAAAAACATAATACCAGTGACGACGCATTGTTGAAAACACTAATTAGTGCGCACTTGTATTGAAATATGAGCTTAGGAACTAGCGATATCAGGAATTAATGTTGAAAGTAAAATGGGCGGATTTAAATAATTCTGCGGCTATATGCTGAGGTCAATATTCGGAACTATCTTTTCACTCCTATGTATCAAATAGTATGCCCATTAATAAGCTCGGAAGAAATAAAATATTTTACATAAAACAAAATTTATGATGTTTCATACGCTAATAATATGGGTACAAAAGAGTGCTACCAAATCTTTGTTCGATGTAAATATTGCCTAGCGTTGTGGAGATTGTGATCGTACATAGCTACATATTTTGAAAAGAAGCAGGCCACTGAAATAATGATCTCTTCCGCCGTTGCCGAGTAACACATTTCAATAAATCGTTACCAGCCATAAAGTATTTTCTGAACATAGATTTATATCATTTAAGCGCTTTCCTTGTCAGCCTAGTCACGTAGGGGCTGTTGTACTTCACAGATCGTATTCATTCTAGAAAAAAAATTATATCAAACAGAGCAAGCTCTGAAATTCACAAGGCTATTTTTTCTAAGCGAATCAATTATTTCTAAAATACAAGAGCAGTTTCAAAGCTGCGTGAGCTTCACAGCACCCTAAAAAGAGGGTAAATTGGACAAACTTTTTTCACTGCAGTTCTCTGCCGCCCTACATGCTGTCACGACAACCTTAGATTCTTTGCTACGATTGAACTTTGTCCAGCAAGCTAGGCATTCACTGTACAGGCTTTCTTCGAATTATACATCATCTTGTGTGAACCTCAACTCATGTGAGTAAAAATTTAGTCCAAATACTAGAACTAAGATGATACTTGATTTCTTGCTAATTTTTACACTTATACCATATTAATGCTAGTTAAACTATACCAATAAATGAATGCTAATTTACCCTAAGTAGCATCAGTACGCGTTGAAGTTCGCGGAAGATGGTGCCGTAACAACTCGAGGGTTGATTATGCTACGTGAGTGCAATTGAGAGTTGAAGTTTCGGGAGTAACAGAATATTTTCACCACGGATTAGTTTCGTTCAGACAGCTGCTTCTGCTAGGTATTAACGTGTGTGTGAATGGTGGGTGATGCAACGGAAAGGAATACTACAACATAAGAATCATTCATGAGTTTCGCCAAGCGTCTTGGAATATCACAGAAGTTGGATTTCCGCTACGAATTATCTTGAAGAAAATAACCGAGTTAATTAGAGGAAGGTTCACAATTAGCCGTTTGAGGTCTGAGTGTTATGCCTTTCCGGTTTACGTTCCTGAAACGACTTTTTGTTATTATTACGAGTAACCTTGTAAACGCGCTCTCGACAAGAACATCAAATGCACGCTCATGTCAGCAGAACACGCAACGCTTCACGACTGCTCGGTAGAGACACACGGCACCGTGAAATCTTTTCCTAACCATAACACTTCAGCGCACTTGATGGGCTGACCGCTCGGCTCAAGGCTGAACTTGGTAGTTTGGTAACGTGATATTACTAGGCTGTAGGGACATCTCAATATGCTGTGACGTAAGGATATTGATTACAATCTTATTTCGTTAATTTGAGGAGATCCCACGAACTTTTCGCGTAACATCCCAAAATAGAGTGGATAAATTTCTGCTTCGTTCCTGGAGGAAAAATGGGGATTATTTCTTGAAGTTTGGATAAAAGAATGAAAAATATTTAGCAGTTGACGGTAGTAGAGTGGTGTGAACTCGTTCGTGCGCATACTACGGTTAGCTATAAAGCGTAAAGACCACCGATTATTTGTGATATCAATGGTGAAAATTTGTAAAATTATGATCATGCGAACTTTGCCGGGCGAAATGCTCATGCAAAAATAATTGATTTGTGTTCATCTAAAATTTTGAAATAAATACTTATACAACAAAATATATGATGTTCAGTGCTCATTGGGGTCATTGCTTGAGCTTACGTTCACTTCACTTCATCAACGACTCTGATTAGCGCCGTAGAACTATTTCTCATTAAGTTCTAGCGGTGATGTGCAATAAAGTTTAATTCCAATGGCAGTATAGTAGATTAATCATTAAAAATCTGCAAAAAAAAGCACTCATCAAATTCTTTCCTCACAGTACTAACAATAGGTAACGTTGAATGCAGGCAGCTTGTCATTGACACTAAGTTATTGGACTCCAATGGTTCATGAAGTGAAAGGGCTTCGTTTAAGTAAAACTTAGCAAGGTATACTGTGATGAATCAGCCTCGGAAAAGTACATTCATTTCTGAAAACATTTCCATTACACTCGAACTGCATTTATTTTTTGTACGAAATTAATTATTAATTGTTAGCGCTATACCCTGGGGAACTAAAATTATACGTGTTTTGGCGAAAAGTTAAACTTGGTACAAAAAGGATCATTAATTTTCGTAGACAGCTTTTTTTGTGTTTGCTTCTCTCATTCCAGATCTTGTAGACTTAGGCTTTAGTTACAGTGGATCCGAATTCGGACGAAAAATTGTTCATCCGAATTCGTCCGAACAATTAAAATAATGGAATACATAGGAATTGGTTACACTGGCAGCATCTTTTCGGACGAGTTCGGACGAATTCCGACAAACAATTTGGCATTTCAATAATTTTTTTTTTTTCGTCCGAACACTCCCGAACTACCCTTCATCAGGCGTAGATGTCGAGCAGCTCATTAGTTTAGTCTTTGAAAAGAGGAGTCTGTGAATTGCATTCGATTAAGAATGCAATTTGATTGCATAAAGAATGTAAAAAAATGTATGTGGTGTCATTCTATGAGACTCATGGAACTTATTTGGTTGACTTAGAAGTTCTGGAAAAAGTTTTTGGTGCTCGCCGTCCGTGTTTCTTGTAGTGACTAATAGATTCACATTTTCAGTTCTTCCAAACAGTAAGATTCTTTAACAGAGGACTGTCCAAGAGGCGCAAATCACCCATCCTATCACTCACTTGACTTCTCACCAACTGATGAGATTCGTCCGAATAGACGTAGGCACTGAAACCACACAGTTCGGACAAAAATTCCGCACGAATTCGGACGAACAATTTTTCGTTCGAATTCGGATCCACTGTAACCATAGCCTAAAGGTACTATAAAAATATTATACGTCAGCTGCACTTCAAGTCTCAATTTAATCGCTCCGGTCCAGCTGATACTTTTATCCACTCCTCTTAACAATTACTAGCACGTGTCACTTTCTCGAGGTCTGAAGTTCGTCAGTATAGCCATCCTGACACTGATGCTTGCAAAACGTATATTTCTCATTCTCCAGAATATGAGAAGAAGGAACAATACATGCCCTGGACAGGGAAGATTACTTGAGTAGTTAGATCTATTGTATGAGTAATATGGCACTCAGAATTAGATGGCATCTCATAAAAAATGTACCAGGAAAAATGCTGCATAGTTGAAATTTCAATTCATAAAATGGGTTCAAAGTTAATTTTAATTACCGGTGTGTAAAGAAGTTTGGAGTGTGTACATAGGTAAACTCCCAATAATATTCATTTTTAAAATATTCATGCACTCCTACGGATCAACTAGTAAATGCCCATTCACTGTAACTTCGATGATTACACTTGCACGTCATAGGTCTATCAACATTATAAGTACAGCATTGATACTTTGTTCAGTTAATTTGAATTTCGGTCATTCATTTGTAAATCGATGCAGGTACGTTGCTTAGCGTGTAAACATGTCGTTAATGATTAAGTGTAACACGCGTATCAACTTCGACTAGCTGGAACCTCGTGAATTACTGAGGGTTGAGTAGCTGGAAAGAACTTGCGAGACCGAGAGAGATTTTAAATGCACATAAAGTCCATGATTAGCATTATTTAATACTTTAAAAAATCCAATATAAATCGCAGAATTTTATGCAAATTCTTCAGGATCTGGCAACTATCATAACCATGATCAACCCTGGAGGATTGATAAATATCCACACCGAGCTCCTATCTTCTTGCAAAGACTTTAGCAACCGCTTCAAGATTATGTCACATTGCATATTTTCCCACGTGTAACTCCTAGCTTCTCATTGTCTTTCAACAGTCCACGCATGCAACGTCTCTCTTAAAATTCAATCATGGAACGCTCACCTTGTTCAGTTTTTAGCGTCTGTCTTTGTTCGTTCCACTCATGTAAGCCCTCCTCGTGCTCCATTATGGTTAATACTAGCTCGGTGTTTCTCTTATTTGGAAAAAGGAAGAATTTGGCCATAATTCCCCACTTGATCCAGGTGTTTGGAAAGGGGCTGAGTTGATACAGGGCAAAGGTACCGGTTAGATTGAGGGCAAAGGTACCGGTTAGATTGAGGGCAAAGGTACCGGCTAGATTGAGGGCAAAAGTACCGGTTAGATTGAGGGCAAAGGTACCGGTTAGATTGAGGGCAAAGGTACCGGCTAGATTGAGGGCAAAGGTACCGGTTACATTGAGGGCAAAGGTACAGGCTAGATTGAGGGCAAAGGTACCGGTTAGATTGAGGGCAAAGGTATCGGCTAGATTGAGGGCAAAGGTACCGGCTAGATTGAGGGCAAAGGTACCGGCTAGATTGAGGTCAAAGGTACCGGCTAGATTGAGGTCAAAGGTACCGGCTAGATTGAGGGCAAAGGTACCGGCTAGATTGAGGGCAAAGGTACCGGTTAGATTGAGGGCAAAGGTACCGGTTAGATTGAGGGCAAAGGTACCGGCTAGATTGAGGGCTAAGGTACCGGCTAGATTGAGGTCAAAGGTACCGGCTAGATTGAGGACAAAGGTACCGGCTAGATTGAAGGCAAAGGTACCGACTCAATTGGGGGAGAAGGTACCGGCTAGATTGAGGGCAAAGGTACCGACTCAATTGGGGGCGAAGGTACCGGCTAGATTTAGGGCAAAGGTACCGGCTAGATTGAGGGCAAAGGTACCGGCTAGATTGAGGGCAAAGGTACCGGCTAGATTGAGGGCAAAGGTACCGGCTAGATTGAGGGCAAAGGTACCGGCTAGATTGAGGGCAAAGGTACCGGCTCAATTGCGTCCTGGCGTTCGTCATCAGGTATTGGAAGAACCGATGTACATGTTATGCTTCAACATCATTGCAATGGAATAATCTATCTAACACCTTTTTCTTATAACGTATTCATATTCTAGAATCATTCTTTTTAAGCTCTATTCCGATAACCAAATTCAAACTTTCTTACAGCCACCAGAATCTTTCTACCATGAAAATTGCAATGAATACCACGGAAAGACTAGGTGAGCATTTGTCACACAAGAATAATAATTCAATCATTTTGTTCGCTTATAATGTTTTTTTTAAATATTATAAGTTTGTCCAAAAAAGATTTCTAGCACCAGAACCCTCACTCTTTTGCTGAATAAAATAAAAATTTAGATTCCAACCATGATATTTTTCGGAAAACAGAAATGAAAAAATTCTAAACCAAAAAGTTTATGTCACCTTTGGTATTGAAGAAGCTTTCTCCTCCTGAGGTGAAAAATCTTCATAAAGAATGCAAGGGAAGACGGGCGTCTGCTACCTGCTGGGAATAATTCGCTAGCATTCTAAACTAGTATTAAACACTGTATAAGGAAGATTTCAAGTATTTTGCGTGAGGAAATCTTTATAAGCTGATATTGAAACTGATTTGAAAAAAATAAATTCGTGCTCCCCAAATAAACGCTGAAACTTTGAAACTACATGAATGGAAACCATACGAGTATATTAACATTTGGTTGGAATGATCTGCAATTCAAAGGGAATGATCGGAATATATTTTTATTTATTGAGAATTGCATGCTTCATGGAGAATGGAGAATGGCGTGCTTTGTAGTGAATTGCAAGCAATGAAGAATTGAACTCTTTATAGTGAGGAGTAAGTTGCGTTCTTCGTAGAGAAGGGAGGACTGTATTCCTTTTGATGAATACTTAGAAATTAGCATTTTTCATCGAGAGGGGAGAAGTATACATGCGGATCTTTCCAGATTAGCCCCGCTACTAGTGCAACACATATAGTAAGTTCACCCACTTGTAACTTTTCGAAATAATGCAAGTATAGACTTCGAGTTACTCCCAAACGACAGATTAAAACATTCTTTCGTTTGAGAGTAATATGAAGTCCATAGGTGCATTATTTCGAGCGGTACAAGTGGGTAAACTTATTTGTTACATTAGTGACGGGGTTAATCTGGAAAAGATCCCTACATGTTTTAAGAAAAATGGTAAACTGCATTTCATGGAGAACATAGCATTGAATGATTTGTGGAAAAAGAACAATTGCATGTTTCAAGAAAGATCAAACTTCAACACAAAATTGGTCCCCCGAAATTGAAGCACGCATGAAGTTCGTCCGAGCTGTTGATCAACTCAGTCACTTCAAAAGTGTGATATTCGCCTTTTCTGTTTGTAAGCATGTTTCTGCAATATTGCCTCAAATCAACCTCAATCGAAGAGATTTCAAGTTTTAGTTTAACAGATGGCAATTTTCCATCCCATTATAAAATTTTTACACACACAAATTGGCCCTTTCTTTCCAGTACATGAAAACTGTTAGTCCTTCAAAATTTGCAATAAGACATAATAGCAAATGAACATCTTTCACACTTTCTCACATTAAATTATTTTAAGGTTCCTTACTATATTTCTTTCATTGGTGTTTAGTTGTTCGTTTTTTAATTTGCTGTATTTTTACTCTACGTTTGGTTTTACATTTTTCCACTATCCAGCCCACCATGAAGGTGTTCATCAGAAAACTGAATGATCGATTTCAAATTTGTATGTCGATTGTACTGATTAGAGCTCTAATATGCAACAGAATGGAACTTCATTATGTCAATTATTAGGCATGTAAGATAACTTCGACAGTTTCCTGCTTACGGAACATGTAATCAATTATACCCCCTAGACGGCATTTGAAAACTGGGGAGTATATATTTAGTTTGAGCAATTAAACAATCACTTTGAGAAGTCACCTTGAACCTTCTACACAGTTTCTATCGTATTCTAAACAGTCTCAAGATACAGGTTCATACGACCTTTACAATATCCTCCAGGTGAAGTTCCTACTTTATAATGACCAGCGGCTGAGCCTCTTTGTTTAAGAAAGAGAAATTAATGAACCTCAACAAGGTCTTCGCATAATCCATCAGATTTTAACTACAGGAGGTAGGGAGGCAAGAGCTGGCACTTCGTGGTAATGTTGGGTGTGGGAGTGTGCAAGTTATTGTGTGCAGGCAAATTTTAAAATCATAAGTCGGCTTCTACTTTTTTGCTGTAGAATTTGATATATCTTGACCGTTGTAATCGAGTTGTACTCTGTTCTTCTCTTTTTCGAAACAAGAATACTTGATCGGACGATTGTGTAATGATGCTTGAATATTGTACAATATTCCTGAAAATACTGTGGGAATTATACATTAGTGTCATTTTTTCTTCAAGTTAGCCAAAAGTCTAAGTGTTCGAATGCATGGACATTGTTGTCCTTTTCGTAACCGTTTTTCTCTTCAGGTGGAGACAACTATTGTATCTATGGTGATTAGCACTCCCAGGGGAATATGCGAGGTCCCGAGCTAATGGTTAAGTAGGTCTTCGTTTTGTTGAAATAGAATATGTTTTTGATTTGTTCCCCCTTTATCGGCTTATTATCCTGTTTTTTTTCAGCCCCTACAAATTTTGTCTTCCGAATTTTTCGTGTTTCATAAGCTTATTTTCAAAATTACGATTTCTATGCACTTTGTGTATAGATTCCGCGTCCATACTAAAGTCCATACTTAATTTCTTAAGTCCATACTAAATGTTACCTTCCTACTTTCTCTCTTTGGAACGCTTTTGTTGCGGTTAGGAAGACTTAAACTAGCATCTAATCTACTTGTAACCGCTTTTGTAGTAGAAATGTTACCTCGTATGGTGAATATTCTTCTAACAGAAGCACAACAATTTATAGGAGAAAATTATTTCCGTGGTAGGACCAGCAGGCTTCAAATTTTTTCTAGCTCGAAATTGTCATTGAAGTCATGCTGTAAATTAGGTAAAGAATTATGGATGTAACCATGCAGGCGATTGATGTTAGCAGATATTCTTCCTTTGACGCATAAGCAGTAGTATTTTTTATTTAGTGAGTGATATAGCTTAATGTTTGTTTTCTTCTAAAGTTCGCTAGACTAAACCAATTTGGTCCTCATGCGAATCTCATATAATCACCGCTTTTGTATTTCAAACACAAGAAGAGACTATTTGACGTGTGCCGCCGATTTACAATTCCAAGTCGTGCATAATAACATTAAATTCTGAGCTCGCCTTCTCTCTAATTCCTAATCTGAATTCGATAAACTAAGGCTCTGAACGCTGCATGCTCTCTAACCTCAAAGTCGTGATCGATATCATAAAACACTTAACACTTCAAGCTCTTTATAGTCAGGTCGTTATCAAGAGAATGATACACTGTGCAGTGCGCAATGCATGCTTTTAATTCTCCATGTTCGGCTGAATCACATGATGTGATTCTTGAGCACAAAATTCTTACAAGCAGTGCACGTAGGCGCAGCTATACGGTTTTCTCACACGCAGCAGCTTTGCGTCATGTACTTAAGTCTTAAGATAAAAGAGCTAAAAATGAAGGACTGTATTTTTTAAGTGCCTATCATAAGTTCCCTTTCTTTTTAATATTAACGAGCTTGCGTAATACATAACAACAACCTACATGCGTGCGTGTAGTTCAAGGTTGAGCTGATTGTTTTCCAATATATAAGAATGCAGTTTATTAGTCTCGTGTGTCTGATAAGGGAGACGTGGCTTGTACATCCTTAAATCCTGCACATGCGAAATTTTTGCATAAAATACAAAGTCGGAACTTGGATTCACTCTAAGAGTCCCTGGGGCTTACCTCATAAAACAAGGCAACGGACAATAATAGAGTGGTTCATTGTGCGTTCCAATTCCTTTCCTTTCGGGGATAAATAACAAAGATATCAAGGCACTGACACTTTCAAGTAACTACTACTACTTAGACCAATAGAAGTTAGTGATTCTCCCTTCTATATCATTCCTGTGCTTCTGCTATAAGAAGAAAGTAAACTAAGAAGAAAGTAAACTGGTATTCACCGTCACAACCATTAAGATTCATTACCAAGAAACAGTGTTTGGAAAGTAATCAATGTGTTGTTATATTCTCGAAATCCATTTTGCATTCTCGAAAGCACTGAGGTACTTAAGGTGCCTTTATTATTTTACTATGAATTTATTTTTATGCAGTGGGGTGTTTTTTCGCGACTTTGATGCAGTATCTCATTCTTAAAAACAGTAATTTCATTAATGCCATTCCTTAGGCGCTCGCTGTTAATAGTGAGACTATATTTTTGGGGCGCAGGGACTAAATTTTATCAATTTGTCAGAGAAATGCAGCTTGGAGAAGGGTCATTATGAAAAAAATGCCGAATCAATAATTCATTGAACCTTATTCCGAACAAATTGAAGACTTCATCGTGCCTGATAATTATCATGCGTGAGGTTGTAACACTTAATTTGATATTTGACAAATTTGACAATGAATTCAAGCCTTGAGGATCTTTGATCTGAACAATCGATAAAACGTCACATGATTATATTGTTTGAAAATATTGATAGAAGCAGCAAAAATACAATCAAAATTTCCCTCATAAAACATTCCTTCGGACGTTAAATGTTACATGCTTTCATTCCTTCTCTTAGTTATATTTAAGATAATTTATTCATCGATTTTAGTGCTTGAAAAGTTAGTAATTCAGTGCCGGGGCTTATTTTTTGTCGCCCTGGTTTTCAATAGTACGGCAATCAAATTCTCGTGTAATTTATCAAAAGCTCTTTCTAAAAACCGATTGTACACGTAGCGGCGAAGCTGAAATTAGTCGCCAGAAAAATAAGGTCCGTGAAATAACTACATTTCCCCTGAAATCCCCGCAAAAGCTATTTTGAAATTGTTTCTTTGTAGCTCAATTCGAGCTTCGGTCAGTCGTCTACCTCTCACTGATGAAGTGTTGTCAGTCTGATCAAGCGCAATTAGTAAGACACCTACTAAGATATTCTAGGAAGAGAAAAATGGACATTTCTACTTGACAGCCTTAGAAGATAAATACTTTGAGCTTGCTTTGACTAACATAAAATGTTAGTAGGAGGCTCTCTAATGACTACTTCATTTATTTTGAGTTCATTGGTTTGTGTTCATTGTGTTCATTCATATTTATATTTTGTGTTCGTTGGTCAAAACATGAAACTGGTTTGTCGGGCTCTGAACTGAGCTATTTGCTTTCTCAACCGTAAATACATGCAAAATTATGTTTTTATAAATCTTAAGAGATTTTATAAATCGAGATTGTGCAGTACACACAGAAACATAAAGCTAAATCCTCATGTTCTTTGGTAAGAAATCTTAGTGCACCTACAAAGGAAAGACGGCTTTTCCTTCAATTTATTTGTTAGATGAGACTGTCGAAAAGCTCCAATGCGGTCGTTTCTCTCTAGTTGTCCCATTGATGAGTTAAAATGGCATAATCGGGAAAAATTGGTTGCACGATTCGCGCAATGGTTATGAGAGGTTAAAATTTATTCGAAACCTATTGGCTGTTGTTGATTATTTTACTTCTTTTGGGAATATTGTAAAAGAGTTACGCATCCAGATTCAAAGAAAATTTCTTATTAATTTCCTTACTCGTAAAAAGTGAGTCGATTAAATTAGATTTTTCGATTTATTAATTCAAGATAAACTTTTGGAGTGACTCGAATGTGTTTCGGTATATTTCTGAGTGCAGCTAGTTGAAAGTGACGGCAATTTCGACTTGACTTAAGTCGCGAACTTCAACGTTATGTCCGTAACATCTTCGAAATTTATTTGCTTTAAATTTATTCAGGTCGATATGGTGAATATGACATCAAGAATTTTTAAGCCCTTTTTACAAGATTTCAACGTAAATGTAAATTTCGGAGAATAACAGTTTAGAGAATTTCACGACACTGAAATTAACCAATTTACTCATGATAATTATACGATGCAATTTTAGTCGTACATTGTAAAAGTCAACAAATTACGTTTATAATCCCAAGTCCGACTTTATCTAACGTGCTGTCGATTTAAGAAAGTCAGAAGTCGTCCAAATTATGACATTGCGAAGTGTACTCAACATATTGCTCTGTAAGATATCAAAGTATACTACTATAGATCAACACCTACTCGGTATGTATTGTAAATGAGAAGAAACGAATTTTCTTTGATCACTTTAGAATTGGAGATTTTGCACCTTAGTACTGAACTTTTTTCTTTATTTTTAATTTTTCCTCGAAATATTTTCAGTGAGACCAATGCTTCATTTGGTCACTGCTTCTACACGCAGTGTATTCTTACCTTCATGTCTGTTAAGTCCATACGCTGACTCTCACGTCCGAGAGCCGCGTTCACTATTTTAATCAAACATAGTTGAAAATTAGAACCAACTTACAGCAAATTGTACGGATAGGGCTTTAACTTTTCTTATCTTTACAAAAGCCTGTTTTTGAATTGCTGTGTGTAGAAACTGCAAGTTTAATTTTTTAGCTATGTGTTCCAAATCTGCCGGACGTAAGAGACAACTAATACTTCATTTTTCATGATCTGTAGGAACCTATTAATTCCTTCCAGTTGTTTGCATACATATTAGTGTACTCACTTTACCATTGTATTGCTCAGATGCTTACGCTAATTCTTGTATCTAGATTTGTTTCAATACGGTCTAGAAGCGACTTGTACGTTACCGTGGCGCCGTTTGCTTGGAACTCTGCTTCTTTAGAAAAAGCTGAAATTTGCGTATCTACAGAGGGTCCAGAATATGAGAATAAGACGTTCGACTTTATAACTCCTTCAAATTATAATATTTTTTATAATTTCATTCTGGATTCGATAGCAATTTTTACAGCAGTATACCAAGTCACTCCGGTGCGTAAATATACGTGCTGGCTTCATTAATTGCAAAATTTCTCTAAAAAGGTAGTGCAATGTTATTTCTTTAGGGTGTGTCTTTTTTTGCCTCACTACGTCAGCAGTCACCATTCCCTCAACACACGCCACTTAGAGAGTACGTTCGAGAATACACAGCTTACACATTGCGTGTCTGCCGACCGGGAACGTAATTCTGGTGATCACAGCAGGTGCCGCATGCAGAGTATACGGCGCGCACGTCGCTTGCGTGTCCGGGCGGCGCGCGTATGCACGCCCTCAAAGCAGCATCGACCGAGGCAGAAGTAGCGGTGCTGGCCCCAAGTGACCTCAGTAAACAAAAGCGCCACGAGCCCTCCCGCTGTGCCTCGGAAGCTGACACCCTATTTCGCTAATGCACTCGCATACTTTTCTTGATCATGGAAATGGTGATCTTTGTGGTGAAAGCATTTTGATGGTGTTTTTACGGTAACCATGTTGGTGCAACTCTTAGCCTGGACGTCTATTGCTTCTGTGCAACTGTCTATGAATCGGATTTTCAACGACTTCGATCTATGCAGCCGTAGTGGTAGCTGGCTGCTTACGCTCTAAGACTGGAAAAACATTAGAGCACACATCTGTATTTTTACAGCAGTACACGTTAAAATGCAAAAAAACCTACAGTATTCTTAGTAGCATATGGTAGGAAAATGTTTGCGTCGCACTACATTATGTGCGTATCTATAGTCCATCAAAGTTTTACAATCTAATTTTCTCCCCGAAATACGGACGTATGCAAGTGTTGTTAGAACAGCGTTTGTCATTCTAGTAGCAAACGGGTCTTGCAAGACACAAATTTTTTGCAGTGTCTTAGGTTGACTAATCAATCTATACCTATTTCATGCCTAACTCTCCAAAAGATGAAAAACAGACATCCTGAATGGAGGCTGAGTCATCTACACTTGACACGTCAGCTGTCATCCTGATAATTGCATATGAACAAAAACCTCACCTTTCTTAGTAAGGGCTTCTGAAGTTCAAGAAGAGAAAAAGTGTAACAAATTAGAAACAAAATCTCGCCAGTTTATGCATCAAAAAAACTCGAAAGTTGTAGATTTTGTGACATTTAAAAATTTGAGTCGATTAAAGCCGTTAATAAATAAAATACTGTAGCAAACTAGTCGACTATATTCGACATTTATAGCTGACAGGTTAACTACCGTATTCGTCCGAGAGTGAAATATAACTGTATGTATTTTTAGTTTACAAAAATTCTATTCACCCAGATTTCAAAACACAGTTTCTTTCGAATGAGCATCGAGCAGCAGCTCGCGCTCTCCTCGTCCAAGTTTGACTAGCTGCGATCCGGGACGAGATTTCCAAAACTTTTATGTCGTTGTATAGCACTACCTACTGATGGAAGCGTAGATTTTTCTAGCTCGTCTTGAAAGAAAATTCTTATTCAGGTGTGGGCTACGAAGCCGCAAAATGTATTGAAAATCCGCATAGGTGTTCTTTCTCAGCAGTTATCAACGGTGCATTCCTGTCATGGAATGTACTCATGTATTTAGTAGAATGCTCTAAATTTTACTTTGATGTCAAGTTCAGCTATATCTTAAGTACCTCTTCCTTAGCTCAGGAGGATGCTCTGTTATGACAAAGTTTTCAGAGGTTGAAGCTCAGTTTCCGTCACCATGCATCGCGTCGCACAAAACATCAGCTGCTCGTTCAGACCCAGGGGGGTTTTCTGCGTCGGGCTTCGTTGAGCTCTAGCGCAGTAACTAATGCCCTGGTATCCATGAAGCCTCACCTAACTCCTGCTTGCTTCTGTGGAATTGATGTCTTAAAGTGCCGAATTTATAAAAATGGCCGATAAGAACAAGAGAAATGCTTACCGCAGGAGATTTTAAATTATGCTCTCGTATGATTAAAAATACTAAAAAAAGCTACCTGCTTTTCTATGAATATGTAATGTAAAACCTAAAAAATATAGCTGAGTGCAATTTTCTACTCCCTACTTAAACTTTCTTGACTCTAAGTAAATTTTAAACGAAAGCTCCAGCTATTCGTCTTTCTAGAGTGATAGATGAATGTATTTAACAATAAATTCTAGTTTTAGATTATTGGTAAGAAAATAGTTAACTATGCGTTTAACTACATTGCGTTTTTTACAAAAACAAAGATGATGGCTTGTGGCTTAAAAAGTTTGCAAAATGAAAGTTATGGGTACGCTGTTTGTATAAGTGAACTAGTGTATGTGTACTAGTGTTTCTTAACCATTGGTTAAGAACCAGAGACCAGCATCATGAACGGTCAAGTCTTTCTTGAAAGCCCAAGAACTTTTACACCCCGATTCTATCGGGCAGTAAGAACAATGAAGTGTTGTTACTAGCGTTGAACACTGATGTACAGTATGGTAGTGACTAGAATCAGAAAGTGAAAGTGCAAGCTCATGGGTGTTTTATGAAATAACTGCATTTAGCCACATGTCTTAGGTTTAAGATCTTTATGTAAAATATTTAACTTTCATTTAGAGTATTTTCCATAAAACTTCTGATTCTGATGAAGGTTTGTGACCGAAACATTTCTGGTCGGATTTTAATAACAGTAAAAAAGTGTATTTAAATACAGTACATACCTTGTTTTACTCTTTCAGTTTGACTGCGATGGCTTCAGTCCCGGACAACTTTCATGCTTTCATATTTGTATAACTTTTATCTAACTTTCGTGTCTGATGTCATTTGCATTACAAACATCGCGACATGAAATCTAGCCAATTACCTATGTTTCCAGGATACAGAATAAGAATCTAAAAGCACCTAATTCTTCTAATTCACGAAGTAAAAAATGAGGCAAAAATCGCTGTACGTAAAAGTATTGTATTAAAATTCAGAAAATTATCATAGAATAAAAAAAACACCTGCCCGTTTCAGCGTGGAATCTGAGACAAGATGGTTTGAAGAAAAAAAAACCGTCCAGAAAATAGCTGTTCAAAAATAGGCGGAATAATAATAGGAACCAAAATAATATCCAGATGAACTGTGAGTTAGTGATCGCTTGGAAGGTACTTTGGGTATCATATGGGGCAAGTTCCAATATGAAAATATATGATGACTTGAAAATGCGTAGATCTCTTTTGCAAGAAGCACTCGACATGATTTTAGAAAAATGCAGACGGACTTGAATATTTCTGTTTTAGGGAGGTAGGAAACGGAGAAAATTGGAGGAAAACCACATACATTAGTGCCTCTAAAGCAGGACGCCTCGAAGGTCGAACAAGTCGGAAGCCGACTAAAAATTTTGAGGAATTTTTACCCTGGAAGCCAAACAAGCGATCAGAAGTCAAACCAATCTGAGTGGAAAGCGCGCTAAGTCGAACGCCGAAAGTCACACGCCGCCCTTTGTTCTGGTCATGCATGAACTTACGCTCCACTCTCAAATTTTACACTGATTTCCTTCTTCAGTTCGATCGTTGTTGCAACATTCTTCCTTTTCACTCGCCCCCTGTCACTAACGTTCTTTTTAGGACCCATTTTTAGCGGTTTAGAACGTAAGTTCACCAAATTCACAGAAGAATGAAATAGCGTATACGCTACGCTGTACGGCATGACTAACTCGACTATATCAACGTTATCGAAGAAGAAAGAAGAGCTCAAAGGAGCGAATGTTACAAAAGAAGTGACCTCATTGACGAAGAAAAGATCTCAGATACTGGAAGAAGGGGAGAAATTATTGCTGATCTTCATAAATGAGAAACGGTTACTCGGTAATAGCATCAGTGAGGCGTTCATCTGAGAAAAGGCATTCAAAATATACGATGATTTACTGTACCTGTAGTCCTGTACTGTACCAGTCGAGTGGGGCTTGAAACACATTAATTGCGTTTTCATTATTTCTAAAGGCGGGAATTCGTTCGGATGTCGACCAGTTCAGAAGTCGACCACTTTTTTATAACGGATTGTGTTTGACAGATTGTGCGCTGTGCGCGTTCAGCAACTCCAGTCGTTAGAGTAGAGCAGGTAAAGCCTACTTACCTCAATCCAAAACGTGTATACTGTATTGGTTGATCACAACGTGTAGAGACAAACAAATTGATGAGAGCTCTTTCTACTCTCGAAAAGAGAAAGGGAGGTAGTGTAAATATATTTATTTTAAGTACGCGAACTTTCAGTTGTAGAAACATTTCACAATATGAGATTGAACGTACAACTTTCTCGGTTGGGGTTGAGAATATGGTAGCTTTTCAAATCACATTTGTTTATTTTAAAACTGAATCGTTGGAAAATGATCACAATCCTTGAATTAAAACTGACTGATATGTTAATCGAGAGTAAACGATGGAAAACTATTTCTGGCAAGACTTCAGTACCTATTGTGTGCGGAAAGTTTGCACTTACCCCAAACAACTACATGAGAGATTCCGAATGCTACGGAGTTAAAAACTGTAGCGCCGAAAAATTAAAAATAAGCGGTTCTAAGGCCGAAAAATTTTTCCCCATTCTCGTAAGCCCATTTCCAATTCATCAGCCGATCGTAGTATCGATCGCTTAAAATGAAGAACAGTTACAAACTTTTAGTTCTTTCGACTTCTAGAGATTTTCACGAGAAAACTCTACGAACGAACAGAAGAACTATTGAACAATTTCGACAAGCAAATAATAACAAGTTTTGCTGACAGTATATTAGTAAATGAATTATCGAAAGCGAACGAAGCCATGGCCAACTCATCTGCAATATTAAAAACAGATAAACACTCGGCCAAAACTCAAGAGTAGTCTACGGTGAAACATTAATGAGGAAAAGCTTCAAGATGGCAACGAAATACTCAGCGAGATTAAAGTTATCTGTGCCAAATACCGATAAATTGGCGCAAAACTGAATATCTGTAAGTTAAATTAGCTAATTGAGTTTTGATAGACTGTACAATGTTTCATATAAGGTTCTGAATCAGTCGCATGGAGCTTATTGTAATCATCATTAGACAATGAAACTCATTCTATACTCAGCTGTCAATCTTTTTGACTGCGTATGAACACAAAATACTACGTTTCCCAGGAAAATTAAATTATAAATGAGAACTGCAACCTTATCCACTTGAGGTTGCCGAATATGGTAGTATACCTACTTCACTGAGGTAACAAAGAACTAGAGTCAAAAGTTACTGATGGTTGATGGCGTTCAAATATTATAATAATTGACTAAATGTCGGCAGCTATGAACGGAGAAAAAGCAACGTTGTCAGCTTTTGTCGTCGGTTATAAGTGACAGGATAGACATGATAAAGAGATATTTAGTTTATCGTAAAAGATCATAGGAATTTTAGGTGTTGGCTCTGTACTTATTTTTAATTTACCATCACCAGATAACATGCTGCTCCTCCTCTCGACGCTATTAAGTATTCAAAGAAAAAACATTCCTGGTCTCATCAGATTTAGACATACTAATATCCTCATTGGAAGCCAGAGTGTTCAAAAGTGACATAATCATCCTGAGAGAATAATAGGGAAAATACCTTGAAAGATTTAAAATTGTAAAAATGCCAATCTGAAATATTCCAAAATTGACCTGAAAACAGTACGAAGTTCACACACTAGATAAATTTTACGCAATAGGAATGCTTTTTGAGACTAAGATAGTATCAGAATAACTTAAAAGTGTAATATTTTTGCTCCGACGTGCCTCACTAGTGGCCACTGCAGGGATTTTCGTAATGCTGCTGACCACGGTATCGTGCTGCTGACAGACGAGCAGTCGCAAACTCAATTTTCATAAATACTAAATGCAAGCTATATGAAAGCATAATCTACTTAACGTTCATGATTTTTTAATAGATCTCTAAAATTAATTCTAATATGAGTTGAATATTGAACTTCAGTTTAACTCGCCGCCGTTTACGTGTCAGTCTATCAACTGGTTAACAGAACTCTCGGCAGAAAGCGAGCAGACGACAAATTTTGTTCCTCTTCGCCCATCATTCAAACATAAACTACCCTCTGCACACAAGCTAACCTCAGCAATACGTAAACAGACCTTCGTATTTCTACCTTTTGTGCTCACTTTGATTCCCCCAGTTTTCATCCCGCTTTTGCAATTTTCCTCCGTCATTTCTTTCTCTGCACTTGTAGTTTGCTTTTCTCTCGCACTGGGTATCTTATGTGGAAACAAAACTTGTGTATTGATTCCCCATTTCACGAGTTCAAACTATATAAATGATCTCACCTCTTCGCAATCTTCCCCCTCCGGAGGATATAACTATTTTATCGAGGGGAGTTGGCACTCCCTGGGAGAAAATATAAAGTCTCAAGCTGAGAGGTAGGCATTTTTGTTGTTGAAACGGAATAAATTTTGTGTTTTGTTAGGAGCCATTTTTTTATGAGCCACTACTGTCCTGGTTTTTGACACCTCTGACATTCTTCTTCAGCTTTTATCATGTTTTATAGCCTTCCTTTTCAATTGACTGACTCTACGCACCGAGGATCTTTTGTCGAAACTCTGGGAACACATTTTTTACATATTGGGTTGGCCAGAACGTTCATTCGTTTTTTAAAGAGGAATTCAAAACCGAATTAATATTGAGAAACATTAATTTAGTCAATGCTACAATTTCCATGTGCATCTACTACTATTTGCCGTCTGATTGGTAAGTTTTTAATCCCCTGTTCGAAGAATGTAGGCTCCTTATTGGTGAAGAAGATGTCCAAGAAACTTTTAACATCTTCATTAGAATCAAATTCCTTCCCATTCAATGCAGTGAACGAAGCAGATGGAAATCAGAGGGAGCCAAATCTAGAGAATGTGGAGGGTGAGGTAAAACTTCTCACCCAAGCTGCAGCAATGTTTCCCGAGTATCCAAGGCAGTATGGGGCCGTGCGTTGTCGTGGCGAAAAACAACGCCTTTACTATTGACTAGCTCCGGTCGCTTCTAATTGAGAGCCATGCTTAATTTACCCACTTGTTTCCAGTAAACCGCTGAGATGATGGTTCTGTTAGCAAAAATAAGTTAAAAAAAGAGGGCACCTTTCCAATCCCACCATACCGATATCACTTTTTCTGGATGGAGGTCTGCTTTGGCACATCCGTTCGGTAACAGCATTCTTCACCTACACATGTCATTTCTTCCTGCAGGCTTCTGAAACTTTTTTCTCTCTTCTAAAGTAGAAAAGTATCAGATGTCGGTATTGCTCCGCTTGATCTAGCATTTTAAGGGCTAAAATACAAGCAAAACTGTGATAAGCTCTCTGCTCGAAGATTTATTACACACAAGCGTCAAAATGTTCGCTAAACCGAGTACAGTATTTGAAGAATAAGAACATAAAATTCTTGCTAGAAAGCCGGAAAGATAGCATTTAAAAAAAACGAACGAACTTTCTACCCAACCCAATATAACCTGCATTTCCTTAACAGCATAATAAATAATGCCTTCTTCCTTCCTCTTTTTGGACCACCCCCTACGCTCTGGTTAGAGAGGTTGGAACTAACTTATAATCAAAACTAATTTAATTTTTTCACTCTTCAGGTCAAATTTCCTAAGGCTAGGGAGTATTAAACTAACTAATATTAACTAACTGGCCCATGTAATATGCTAATCTCCGGTGGATCAATACAGTTCTTTACATTGTGAATTGCAATACGTCGGCCCTAACTGTAGGTTCTTATGACCAGCGTTGGCGCGGTTTTAGGACCGGCCTTCCCCTTCAGTCCCTCCTCTGATAGACACCACGATTTTAAAATCCTGCCAAATACTTCACACAAAACAGACCTACTTATCATCGAATCATTCATTTTTGAGCTTAGTCCGGTTCTGGTTCTTAATTATACCCATGGTGCATTTCTCTTCTTGTCACTAACACATACTTCGTTAAATTATTGTTATCACTGAATAAGGCATTATTTTGGTGGGCGACAGGGTAGGATTCATTTGTCTTCAATTCAATGGATAGATATCTTTAAAAGTTCATAATAATTTAGTGAGGACTGCATAAGTCTCAATGAAATGACCTAACGCTTGCCAATTTCCGCCTTAAAAAAGCAGTCAAATTTTATCAACTTCCAATGAAAGCAGAAAGCATTGATGATGATGAAATGAAAGCACTGATTGCTTAAGATAAAACTCTCTGACCGATTTGACGCAGGCATTACTACTGCCAGGCTGGGTTATAACTTTATGTTCTGCACGAATTATAACGAAAATTCTGTATATTTCAAACATACTTTACGAAGAATAGGTCCTTAAAAGTACAGCGGGTATAGAATTCGACGAAATAATTACCCCCTCCAGTGGATTATCGCAAAGCCAGTCATACGCTGCCACGCTTTGTTGCCGCGCTCGTGCAATGAATTCTTAATGAAATGTCTCCATACGAGCCCATTCGAAAGACGGAATGGGGATAAAGCATTCGCACAATATTATGACAACGTAAAGCACCATTTCATTATCATTTATGCAACGAGTTCCATGAAGATTGTTTTTTATTATTGGTGAAGCTTAAATGAAAGAAATGAACTGCTTTGTGCGTTGAATACACTGGATAAACAAATTAATTCTAAGTGTGTAACCATTAAACACCATTTTTTCATCTTTTGTGTTCCTTAATAGCAGAGAACTGAACTCAATACGCACAAGTTCCTCTACGCAGTGCTCTATGAATTTTTCTGGCCAATCATTACAGGCAGCACTCAGAAATAAGTCCTTCTTACGAGTGTATGACTTCAGATTATGCAGTTGTGTTCAGGCGCATCAGTGCATCTCCTGAAGCACACAATTGGCAGTTGTGTTCAGGCGCATCAGTGCAATTGTTGAAGTGCACAATTGGCAGTTGTGTTCAGGCGCATCAGTGCATCTCCTGAAGCACACAATTGGCAGTTGTGTTCAGGCGCATCAGTGCATCTCCTGAAGCACACAATTGGCAGTTGTGTTCAGGTGCATCAGTGCAATTGTTGAGTGCACAATTGGCAGTTGTGTTCAGGCGCATCAGTGCATCTGTTGAAGCGCATAATTGGCAGTTGTGTTCAGACGCACCAGTGCATCTGTTGAAGTTCACAATTGGCAGTTGTGTTCAGGTGCATCAGTGCATCTGTTGAAGTGAACAATTGGCAGTTGGTTCCAGACGCATCAGTGAATCTGTTGAAGTGAACAATTGGCAGTTGGTTTCAGGCGCATCATCGCATCTGTTGAAGTGCACAATTGGCAGTTGTGTTCAGGTGCATCGTCGCATCTGTTGAAGTGCACAATTGACAGTTGTGTTCAGGCGCATCGCCGCATCTGTTGAAGTGCACAATTGGCAGTTGTGTTCAGGCGCATCAGTGCATCTGTTGAAGTGCACGATTGGCAGTTGTGTTCAGGCGCATCAGTGCATCTGTTGAAGTGAACAATTGGCAGTTGTGTTCAGGCGCATCAGTGCATCTGTTGAAGCACAGAATTGGCAGTTGTGTTTAGGTGCATCATCGCATCTGTTGAAGTGCACAATTGGCAGTTGCGTTCAGGCGCATCAGTGCATCTGTTGAAGTGCACAATTGGCAGTTGTGTTCAGGCACATCAGTGCATCTGTTGAAGCGCAGAATTTGCAGTTGTGTTCAGGTGCATCATCGCATCTGTTGAAGTGCACAATTGGCAGTTGTGTTCAGGCGCATCAGTGCATCTGTTGAAATGCACAATTGGCAGTTGTGTTCAGGCGCATCAGTGCATCTGTTGAAGCGCAGAATTGGCAGTTGTGTTCAGACGCATCAGTGCATCTGTTGATGTGCACAATTGGCAGTTGTGTTCAGGCGCATCAGTGCATCTGTTGCAGTGCACAATTGGCAGTTGTGTTCAGGCGCATCATCGCATCTGCTGAAGCGCACAATCGGGCAACTAATCAAGCACATAATTGGGCCCCAAACCTCATCGTTCGTGAGATAGATGTTCGGCCTCCGTCTTCATGGCATATTGAAGCTTGAAGTTCGATTTTCTATTACTCTACGAGCGTAGTTTCTATGGATTATTGCTCAAACTAATCTAACCAAAATTGAATTTATTTTGTTTACGTTCTCAAGTAACGAAAAGTATAGAAGAATAAATACTCCGCACATCTATCGGTGAAAAGTCATGAGAACAAAGTCTTTGGGTTTGAAAATACTTTCGTCCACGTTGCATCAATTACTATACGCAGCATCTCAGAAATGTGCTATAAATATTTATGTTTGACAGTAATTATATCAAGGGAGAGTGTCCGACGCATTTTGTAATGATTTAGTTTTAAAAATATTTTCATGCGGAATCTTTTTGATGGGGATGATGAAGTGTGCAACTAAGCCACGACCATTTTCGCAAATGATTTGGAAGCGACGAATTTTAACGCTGCAATTGAGATGAGGAACTAAGAACTTCTATCCATATTCATAGCCAGCAGGTAAAAGGATCACCATTCAGACTCAGTTCAGCACCGTGCGATAATTGGCGCTTCGCTTGCGGGCATTATGGCTACTTTGAATTTAATTACGTCCTGTGCCCTTTTAGCACTCTAAGTAAATTAAACGAAATATTCTTTTATAATCAGATTACCTTCGTAAACTTCTGTTCATCTTCAAGTGGTGCATTGCGTCCCTTCCGCTTCCTATTTAATGCTCGGGTCTTACTTGCTGCACATGAGTGAAACTCTAATAATATATTATACTAAGTGTTGATGATTCAATTTTATACCAGAAATTATACGACGGATTCATGGAGAGTTATTTGAACAATGGCAAATCAAATTCTGGATAAGAAACAACTTGTTTTAGCTGGCCGATTTTATTAGTTTTCAAAGATAAAATGTAAAAGTATGCGCATAAATTATTTAAATAACACATTGGTGAAAACAAAATCGCCAGTCGTGAAAAAATGTTATAGCGCTCTTCTTTTTCAGCATTATTCGTCGTTGTTTCTTTCAGCTGCTGTCATTTCTTTTAATAATCGTCGTGACTTAAGGCAACAATTATTTTATTTTGTCAATAATGATCAATCGAGACTTTTCAACGTCTCCAATATAATTAGCATTTTACGTTATTTAATAAACAATTAATATGGTAGCGGGTTAAACTTTTCTCTTCATCAGAAACGATAATTTTTTTCCAATTAATTTACGTTGCTTGATAATATGTGCGTAGTTCAATTGGTTACAAAATGTTACAAGAAAGACAAAGCCCTAGCCAGCCCCCAAAGGGACCGGCCAGCACGACGTGTTCTCAGCTTTCAACTCAACGGTTGCCACCACCCTTTTCAAAAGCAACGCTCTTGGCGACGCGATCATTTGAGATGCTGACTATTAATAACGGTATCACAAGATTGATATATGAATGGAAGATATTTCCTAAAACAATTCAAATACATATGTACCTACTTTTGTTAATATATTTATACTAATATTCCCCATTAAAACATTATTAATATTAAGTAAAACATTATACAAGATTATTCGTTGATGTTCCTGGAATTTTCTGTTGAGGTTCCTTGTTTCGTCGACGTCCAAACGAAGATTCTTCCAGAAGGTATAGACGACATGATGCTTCCTCTTTGATTCTCAGACTTATGGTTCTTCTAGAATTTTTTTATGGACAAGAACGTTGGCCAATCGCTTCGTCCAATTCTTAACGTCACTTCTCTTACAGTTATACTGAAGTATAACAAAAACAGCTTTTTGCTTAGTAAAGATGTTAAACTTTCTGTAAAAAGTTTTTAGAAAATGATTTAGTTTCTGTAACGAACTTTGGTTTCGTGAAGAGACTTGGTGGCTTGGTGTCATCTTGTACTGCGCTAGTGAAATAGAGTGAGCTCCTATATGTAGACGCTAGCTCATGTGTGTGGGAAGTCTGAGTGTCACAGCGAGAAGCTTCTATATTCTTGAACACTTTCACTGCGATGTGACCCACCGGTGGTCCCTGAGGTAATTTTCATAATGGTTCTGACCGACCAGCAGTCACAATAAACTCAATTTTCATAAATACTTCATGAAAAATAAATGAATGTACGATCTATTTAATGTTCTTTCTTTTAAAAATTGATCTTTAAAATTAAATTTAATTTGAGTTGAATATTAAACCTTATAGTTCAACCCATCGCAGTCACCGAGTTAAAATTATGAGGGGTTGTTGAGTGTAACACCGACATTTATTTGTTCTTCGTTGCACCTTTTTTGTGTTTAAGTGGCCGCTATTTGGTGAGACCTGTCGATCGTTCAATTTAAAGCATGCAGTTTTTCTTTTTCTCTTCTAAACTTACCTCCGATGGAAGAGTTGTCCATTACTGAAGAAGTTTAAATAACATCTAGAGCTGAAGTTTATATACCGAAGAGGTCAAATAATCCCTTGAAAAATGAATAATCGTCTGTAAACCTCTTAATTTAGGTCTTTTAATTGGCCAGCCGACTGCATAATCTGGAGATCAATGCCTAAAAATTGTCTCACTATTCAAGAAGTGAGGCGATGTTATGTTCTTATAAATATTACCATCTTAAATTACTTAGGTTTCTGATGGGTTTTCATCTTTTGTAATTCTGGCTATCTTAGTCGGAGAACAGGTGCTTCAGATGTACTTTTATCTAATTGTCTCAAATAGCCCGCAGGATATCATATTCTTCCAACTAAGAGTATCATCTAGAAGAGAATAAAATGCAACTATTGAAACATTCTGACCGTATTTCTATGGATATTTATGTATTTTAACATAATATAACTACATGATAAAATACTATACACAGTCTCCAGCTTAGCTTTTGCTTCGTCGCAACGTTCGTAGTTTTGCCGTTCAAATGTCAGAGTGAGATACTTTCTTGCTCTTAACAACGCAGCATCTAATTGCGTCTCCTAACTCATTTTCAGTGAAAAGTTCATTGAGAACTAAATGCAGATATTCTTAAATGAAAATATTTTAATGTTCGGAAATAGCTAATATTTTTGACGAAAATTGTTATAATACAATAAATTTAATTAAAATTGCTGCCTCGATTTTACTCGGCTGGCACCGCCGGTGGTGCGCAGCGGCTCTGCAAAAACATCCACTTGGACGGGACAGTTATTTTTACAGCGAATATCCTGCGTGCAGCGGCGGAGCAGTTTTGCTTTCACGGAACGGTGTCTCTCTTTACAGATGTTAAAAGGCGTGGAGCGAAAAGGGATTTAAAATATTTATCAAGAATAGGTAAAAAATGAAAAAAAAGGTTACAAAGATGCTAAGAGAGAGTGTGTCAAATGCAGGATTCACTCGAGCAAGACTTTTGACCCACACCGGATAATTAACGATGACATTCAAAATCTTGTGAACTTACCCTATCGGAGCTTGTTACCCTCCCATAGCAGAAGCGAACAATAAAAACGGCCTGAGGCGATCTCGTAAGCGAACACCCAACAAGAAAAAATAATAGATATATAATGCGTGAGTGAGATCGTACTCGTTTCTGGTGTGGTCTCAAGCACATTTATCTGACGAAATCCTAAAAAATAACACTCGTTAGACGTGACCGGAAATCATACGCTAAATGCTGAGTGGCATGTTTAAGAAATATCTTAAACTTACAGTGTAATCTCTACGTGATATAGCGTTGTTGTTTCAATCAAGCTAATTGGGAGTGATAATTTACAAAGCCTCGGTAATTCACAAAAAAAAAACAATTGAAGTGATAGTAACGTCCTCGGCTTGTGGGCGATTCATATTCATAAGACCAAATTGATCAAAAAATCATGATGATCTCAACTCTATCCAGTGCTGTTGAATAGAATGCGTGCAGCATCGATCTCAGTTTGTCATGGGCTTAAACTTTTTGGTAATTATTCCACCGCACATTTTATCTTCGTTGTCGTGGCTTTTTCCGTGTCACCCCAGTATTTCATTAATCATTCAAAGTCGTTTAATTTATTCGTAGTTAATATTAAATCATCATAAATGAGTCATATGTTCAAGACTTCAAAGTTTCATGGTATTAGGAAGTATGATTATTTTCGTAAGGTAAGGTAGTGTTTGTATCATTATCAACTTCAATACTGTCATCGACAACTTACAACTTCATCCTAAGGGGAAAGTAAGAAAATCTAAACCACATTAAGAATTTACTGCCTAAAAGAAAAATATTCTGGAATTACCTAGCAAAACTTTCCTAGCACAAAAAAAAATCTAATGCATTTAAGGTCATTCTATACTACTGAATGACAATTCTATGCGTCATCGATATTCCTACGCGTGAAATTAGATGGCATCAATAGCAACTCTTAAGTACTCGTAAGTTGTCGGCAAGTCACTCAAATATTTGCATGACAGCAAGGTAATTTAAGCAAGAAAACTCCTCGCCAAGCCCACAAGGGCAGGCGGGGCAGAAACGACGCTCTTCTCTAACCACGGTCCCCTCTCGAGTGCCCACGCTCGCCAGGTGGGGGTCGCGCCTTCAAGTCTCAGGACTGCATCGTGATCGTTTGGTGACGGTAAAAATCGAGCCTCACGAGCAAGCAAAGTCGACTGATGATAATATATTGAAGTCCTTTTTCCAACAAAAACGGTGATTCTTATTCAATTGAATTGATAACATCTAACACAATTTCTCTAAGAAAGTGAAACAAATAATGACATAGGACAATTATTAGAGAAAGAAGATCTCTCGGCGTTGATATCTTGCATCTTATTAGTTAGAAGAAGAAATGCGCACCGTTCTAGAAGAATCAATGCCAACATTGCACATCTCTCAACACAATAATCCAACAAGCATTGATGAAGCAATAGTAAAGTTAACTGAAACTTCAATGGTCGCATACAATCAGTGTTGCCCAATTGTAACTCGTACAGTTACCCCAAAAAATAAACAAAAGCCCTGGATTATTGGAGACATCGTGATAAATGTAAAGAAACGTCAAGCGTACCTAGCCCTCCTTTACGAAGGGCGAATATCTGGAGAAATATATAACCGATTAAAAGACTTGGCACCTCCTTAAATCTTGCTGTGAACCGAATAACGCCGATAAAAAGAAAATTGAACATATTGTTCTTGATAATGTGGCATACCATGGGAAGAAAGAAATCGCTAATCTCTTTAACAATTTCTTCGTAAACGTAGGAAAAACTATAGCTGATAGTATTCCAAGTGAACCTACTGATCACCTGGAATACATGGATCATATTCGAGAACACAACTCCTTTTTCTTTACGCCTACCAACCCTACCGATGTAATTGCGTGCATAAACAACCTGAAAAATAAATCGAGTGGGTCGCAAACGTTTCCGACAGAAGTACTTAAAATTATTGCTGATATTGTAGCCCCGCTGATAACAAATCTCATCAACCAGTCTCTCTTACTAGGCTCTTTCCCAAACTCCCTCAAAGTTGCTAGAGTAACCCCTATCTTCAAAATTATGAAAAAACCTGTGTAAAAAATTATCGACCTATCTCCGTACTTCCAATTATTAGCAAGGTATTTGAAAAAATTGTGTATAAAAAAGATAAACAATATGGCTTTCGCTCTAAAAAATCAACAACACAGGCTATATTAAACCTTTTACAATTCCTTTATTCTAATATAAATGAAGGAAAGCCTGTCTTCTCTGTATTTCTTGACTTTCGAAAAACATTCGATTGAGTGGACCATAAAATATTACTCTCGAAACTTCACTGTTATGGCATTCGAGGGGTTGCCCACGATTGGTTCAGATCATACCTAACAAATCGGAAGCAATACGTTGTCATTGACGACGCAAAATCGGACCCACAGACAATTAGCCATGGAGTTCCACAAGGATCTGTTCTTGGGCCTCGCCTATTTCTGATTTTTATCAATGATATTATTAAATCTACATCATTCTTCAAATTCATACTTTTTGCTGATGACAGTACGCTTTCTGCAGTCCTTCCGAACCAAAATTCCGCTATGATTGCGGAGAGTGTAAATAATGAACTTCATAAGGTTTCATTGTGGCTTAAAGCTAATAAAACAAACGAAACAAGCATCGGCATCTTTGGGATGCTTTATTTCCAATCAAGCCTGATACAAATGATCTTAAGCATTGTTTTTTCAAATGTCTTATAACTAACACTATATATATAGGACACCATGACGGTTCCCCCGTAAAGCCGGTACCCATTTCCGACACCTGGGTCGAGTGGGGTATTGTGCTTGAGCTTTCCCTTATACCCAACGGGGAAAATCGCAGCGCCAGCGCCGGGATACGGACCCGCGATTCCAACATACAAGTCCGATCCCTTAACCGCTGTGCCACCGCGAGCACTAATAAGCCTTAATATCGATAAAACGAAATATATTATATTTTCATTCAAGAAAAATGTATCTCTCCCACGCATTAAAATTGGAGAAGATGAAATCGAAGAAACCAACTCATGTAAGCTTCTGGGCATCATAATAGATAAACATCTGACCTTCAAAGAGCACATCGCTCATATTAGCTCAAAATTATCAGAATCCATCGGAATCCTAAATAAAGTTAAAAATTTCCTGCCTGAAGCAGCTCTACAAATAATAATGAAGGCATCTACGGATGCTTTATTTCCAATCAAACCTGATACATATCACCTTGTACATTGGATTTTCAAATGCCTTATGACTAACGCCAGGACGCCATGACGCTTTCCCCCGGTCAAGACCGGTACCCATTTCAGACACGTGGGTAGAGTGGGGTATTGTGCTTGGAATTTTTCTCCTATACCCAACAGAGAAAATCGCCACCGCCAGCGCCGAGTTTCGAACCCGGGTCTCTGCCGCACGGCGGCAGAACCTCTAGCACATGGCTATCGCGAGCACAAATGCTCTACCGAACGCTCATTTCTCCATTCTTGCAATACGAAATAGAAGCATGGCACGGAACTGATAAAAAATAAAACCAACAAAATTTTTACTCTGCAAAAAGAGCTATCAGAACGCTAAAGAACCTAGAATATAATGTTCACACAAATGATTCATTCAAAAATTTACAAATACTTAAACTTTTGGATCTCTATAATATCTCCATTTGTAATTTCATTTACAAAACATTAAGAAATGGTGGCGAAAATAGCCTAAAACAATTATTAAGTGCGCAAACTTGTCAACACGATCATTTAACCCGAAATAGTAGTAAATTCATGCTTCCTCATTACTCAAAGGCTCGGTCGCAACACAGTATCCTCTTTGTTGGAACTAAAACTTGGAACTCAATACCTGCGGAGATCCGTGAAAGTAATTCTTACAAAGAATTAAAAAGACATCTTGAGTCTCACTTCCTGTCAGAATACTAATCGTGTAAGATCACTAAGTCACATCTTGCCTCCTACATATCTGGTCCTAATAATGTAACTTGCCATGGGTAACATAACCGATCTTCAGTCTGCTCTTAAATTGTTTTATCGAATATATTGTTATATATAGCCGATTCGACCTATATTGTATAATACAGCA
Organism: Morinoia aosen; assembly: GCA_030386875.1. NCBI lineage: Eukaryota > Metazoa > Arthropoda > Malacostraca > Amphipoda > Talitridae > Morinoia > Morinoia aosen. The sequence continues at coordinate 19,907,529 of CM059577.1, read as the reverse complement.
TCAAATATCGAGTTACTTATTTCATTGATCAGTCTAATGGGAAACTAGGTTAAGTGAATTAGGTTAAACATTATTGTACACTTAGAATAACGTGATGGTAGGATGCCCTAGGAGTCGCTGAACTTGTTCGGGCCCCCAGGTAGCTATACTCTAGTTTGACCATTGTATTAGACTTAAGAAACATTCTACCTCTGTATTACCTGTGGTAAGTAAATTGTTTAAATTGTTTAAAATCTTAGACGTGAGGTTGTTCTTGTTTTCGAAGTCGTTGAGTGGTGGAAAGCGATGCTGGTACAGGCCACAGAACGTTAACGTTCGGTTCGAGTCGGTCAGGGCGTTCCCTACTGCTTCATTCGAACATAATAGCTTCTTTTTTTATATGTAGGGCGCTATGAGATGACTCATTATATCAGTTCTGTGCCGTGCCTTTTCCTAAATTCCTAGCATCGCAAGTCTCAAACTTTCTGAAGATGTACTCCTGATCACGGCCCTGCACGTGAGGACATACCCTCCGGAGCATCACAAAGGCATCTACAGTCTAGAGATGGAGTTCTCCATCAAGTCCAGTTCTCCTTCCCGTAGCGCACCAGCCGGGCCCAGCACAACGGCAGGAAGCACCAGCGCATGCGACGCAAAGCAGCACTCCCGTTGAGTGGTCATCAGCACGCCAGCCATCAGCCCCACGTGGTTAGCCTTTCTCTCCCGCATGACGATTGCGATCCCGAGAACCAACCTACATCGTAACAATCCATGACAATAGCACGCCTACAAAATTTCTTATTCATACATGGCCATTTTTGAGATAGAAAATATTTATCTTATCGCTTGTATTAAGATGAGGAGCTTGCGCCCTGTGTCCGACTTGGTCTGCGAAGCTAGTGCTGATAAAGGCCTAAAATAGAAGCCAATACGCTTAAATAATATGGCGCTCTCTCAACATATGCATGTGCCGTGCACCTATGCAGCTATCAAAGTTCGGCCAGATATCCCCCATTTCACCATAAAATACAAAAATAGATGATTTACGCTAGTTCTCACCTTACGGGTGTTCGAAAATACTGCTGAAATTTTTAGATACATGCTTGTACATGAAGTGAAAGAAGAAATTGAACAATTTTTTATCAACTAAAAACTATTTGCTATTGAGGTAAGAATTTTTTTCCAAAGGTAAAATTTTATTAGGAATCTGAACTTCTGACAATAAATTTTTTTTTAGTTAACATTATAATCATTATGTTAGTAATCTAAAGACACTTTAGCTACAACAAAGCAATCTTGCGAAAGCGATGAGAAGGGATCATTTACAATGGACTGTAGAAATCGAAAAATCTGTGCGCATGATGTGTTCCAGTCTCCAGTCTACATAACACATGATTGATAAGCCTGAACAATTTCCTCCAAGTATACTTCCTCTTTCGCTTGCCGATAAGAAAAATCGAAAATTTGATAAACTGTTAGCGATAAATGAAGTAAATAGATTTGATGTAGTAAAAGGGTCCGAGTTGAGGTCTTGAGAATTGGTCACCGAACAGTCGCGCGTTTTCCCTGAATGAGGCGATGCACTGAGCTCTTTCGACAGTAATCACCACGACTTGCTCGCAGTCATTTTGTGGTTGGTGTCTAATGTTTTGGCTATTTGACTGCGAGCAAAGCAGTAGTGATGACGGTTGAAATAGTTGTGTATAACCTGCTCAACGAGCTCGTGCACAGCGTTGCCAGAGTACAATTTTACGTATGATGGATGTTACTCATGACAACTTGTTCATGTGAATCTTTTTCTCTAAGCACGTAGCCAAATTAACCATGTAAGTTTTCGGTCGTGTTTGCAATTGAGCTTTGTTTAAGTATAACTAACACAAGAATACTCAATTGTGCTTTCGTCTAGTACCATCGATCGATCCAAAAAAGATTTTTGTGTAGCCTTAAAACGATTGAACACCTACCTAACGAATTCACTGTCCTGTTTCTCTTAATATTTCTACAACAGCTGAATTACCGACAATTGGATACGTTTTAGATGAAAACGATAACAGATTTCATCAAGATGATTAAATTTGTGTCTAAGTAGCGCACTCGATGTATGTATCATCATTATTGCTTTAGTTTTGTCAAAGCAGAAACTATCTCCTAGCAAATCATTGACTCATGTATTTAATCAACTATTTAACCTCTCAGGTATTCAGTCAAGTATTTAATCACTTATAACTCATCTGCATTTTATAGTTGCTTACTGTTTCTTTTTTACTCCCTTCATTTTCTCAGTGCATCATTCGCATGAAGTTATAGCTCAAGAAGACCGGCTCTCGCGAGAATTTTTGTTATGTGTCGTTCATATTATTCATGCAAAATTCTAAATTGAGAGATCAAAATTCCATTATATGTATATTCACAACCTTGGAAGATAAATACACTTTTGAGACTTTCAGGTCCTTAACACACAAATATAACTTGAGAAAATAATGTTTGGCTGTGATATCTAGTTGAGAAAACCCTAATTTTCCAGTATCCTTAATCGTAGACGGCATTGGATTTGTGGCCATGCTCTGCAGGAAAAATGTACAAAAAAATTTTGTTGATCATGGAATTTTAAATCACAAATTTTATTCTGCCTTGTGCGGACAAAGCATCGAATTTGTTGAGAGTAAACCCGAACGCGAGGAAAAAAGGGGGAAAATGTTACTTGCGTATTCAGTAGGGATGTAATAAAGTTTGAATGTTGTGAGAAGTTTAGCACCTCGCACAGTGTACAACACATATAACAATATTTGAAATTGTCTAGTTACCTAGAATTTTCAACTTTTACGCTTCTTGTTTGTTGCCCTCGATAAAGATGTGAAACATCGACTCAGCCAATTAATAGATTAAACCTAACAAAATACACCAGAAGATCGTTTCGTTGTTCACTGGAACGGGATTCTAAGGAAATAGCTTAAAAATTGACATCAAGCTTTATTTTATATCCCATTTTCCATTGCGGCCACCGTAGTCGATGACTATGCCTCACGTGGCACTATGTTTACCCGGCTAAACAGTTGGCGGCACTGACCTGCTTCCTCTTTCTCGGTCGCTCTAGAAAGATAAGGACAGTCTCGTGAGTAGCTCTTGTAAACACGTCAAGTGATTTATCTTCATAGTGCTCGTATTTGTAGCTGTTAAACGAGAGTACTTTGAATGTGTACAGTGAGCAATTGAGCTCTGTATGAGTGACGTAACCTACGTATGTCTTGTCGTCTTTATGTGAGTTTCTGACAACGAGTTGCTGTGCGTTCTGTGTTTTGGGTCACTGAAGGGACGTGCAGTCCTGAGTATGAATACCTAGATAAGACACATTGGCATGCACAGCAATGAAGATTGCGAGCAAATACACTTAAAAGGATGGTCTATAGTCCACTGTCTGTCTCAGTTTTTATTCCTGGATACTTGCAGCACACAGGCAGTGAGGTTGAAAGTTGCCTCTTTTATTCTTACAGCTGCACACATCTCGATCCACGTATTCGACAGCCGATGAAAATGTGCGAATAAGTTCAGAAAAATCTCTTGAAAGAATATTCGAAACAATGATTTTGCTTGTGTGCATTAGCATTTACAAAATACTGATTAAAAGTTTTGTGAATCTATATGCATCTAAATTATGCTACAATGTTCATGGTCAAGTTCGATAGTAAACGAGGAGGTGCTGCTGGTGTAAGCAATTGCATTTAATAACGAGCATCCTTGCTCATTATCAAGTCTTTACAATATACTATTAGCATTTAAACAATAATTGTTTCAAAGCTCAAAACATAAAGGAATATTTGTCATAATTCAGTAATGACGTAAAAGAGATAAAGAACGATGTAATATACTGAACGATTTTTAAGCCCTCGTAGAGCAATTTCTGTTCTGTCTATTAAAAACGTCTTCAACAAGCAATTCCACGGCCATATGAGGCGAAGTGGGTAACGCTTGTGACTGTTCTTAACTGAGGAAAGTGGCAAAAATAATCCCGCATCAGCTTTGCCTAAATTGATACAAGAAGTAAGAAATTGAATCGCTAGAGAAGCGACTGCATCAAAATCGAATTTAAAAGTACAGAACAAACAATAAATTTACTTTGCCAGGGAAGAAGTACTGCATAGTTCGCAAATTGTCTTCCCTCAGATATTGGATCAAATAAAAATTAATTTTGAAAATTCTACTGCCGTGTGAAAGACTTGAGCGATCATTCAATTATCATGCTAGAAATGGTGATTAATGAGTTCTTTTCACATGGAAGAACACTCAATTCCATGTGTGAGACATTGTATAAGTAGTCACACAATTTGTAACAACACTTCTCAAGCGAGTACCAAAGACCTTCATTTCATTGAAATACGATTGATGCCTAGACCCGTTGAAAAATATCGAGAAAAGCAAACATTGAAGTGAGCAACTAAACTCAAAGTGTGTGGGCAGACGTGTCAAAATGACCACTCTCAAAAAATGTCAAAAGCCTTTGTGTGGAATGGTAACGATGTATTCGAGAGGCTCAGCCACTCTCGGTTTCAATAAAAATCGTTAAGAAGAACTAAAGATTCAAGTTGCTGTATGACAGCCTTCAAATCTTGTAGGTTGAAACGAATGTTTGTTAATTAATTAATGAAAAAGTTTAATGATGTCAGAATCGTGCTCTAATGAACATCTGGGAAAAGGTTAGCTGCTCCTTTAAGTTACCACTGTTGTGTATCGAAAATTTGAATGACTTGAATAATAAACTTGTTAGTCTTTCTGATGTCCCCAAATTCAATAAATTTCACAACATAAAATCTTTTACCGTACTTGAGTCATGGTTATCCGATCCAATTAGTCAAATTTATTCCATGTCATGCGCATCAAATCTCGTGTACAATGTTATCGCATAAATGTTCCTCTTCACACTGCAAAGTGACGTTTATAGTACTTTTGATATGCTTGACTTTCAAAAATAAATTTTAAAAAACCAGTCAAGTTTTTGATCTCGCATCATACGACTGCATGTGTAACTAATAATCTGCATGAATCCGATGAATATAACAAATTCTATATCGCTGTGTTCATTATTCCCTAATTAGTGACAACCCGTTGTCAAAGTAGTTGTTGTCTGTGCAAAATAATGTGATACTTATATAATATTGACGGACACGATGTTGCCTATCTGCTGTTATGACTCGTCATAGATCACGGCATGAAACAATTTAGCTCATCCGCAAAGATGAGACAAGTACATCAGCACATTTACAGTATTTACTCGGAGACCAAACCATGTTGTGCCAATGTCATTGTAATCTCACTTCTCGATGAAAGTGTAAAATTAAATTAACTTTCAAACAAATCCTACACTTACACTGTCTCTTACAACCGCTCTCATAAGGCACGATGAGGTGACGTGTACGAACTGCAGAGGGAGTGAAGTGAATGCTAATGGCCACAGCGCGTGTGTTGTGGGAAGTGCTCAGCGATTATAATCTCTCGTATTTGGATTCTTATCTCGTAAGCTGACTCCTATGTTCTGCCGTAGACTTCAGAGCTACCTGGGCATCCTATGTAAATCTCGCCAAGAGCACCCGTAAACACTGAGCTTCTCACAACGTGAAAAATTACGACCAAAAAAGGCAAAAGCCTGACTTACAAAGGTCGATAAGAACCTCTGTCCGGTAACGAAACTCTTCCAGACATGCAATCAATGCACATGTTCTACAGCACGCTCTGGTCTATTTTTTTCATGTTAGCAAGGTAAACTCTTTATTGAAAACTTCCGAAAATAATACTAATTTTCAGTGCTCAAGTCCACGAGGTCCCAATTGTACCAAACCCACATTACTGTGTAATTTATGATCTTACATTATTTTCCCAATAAATACTGGGAATTGAAAAAAGCTCTTTTGAATGCTGAAGCTCAGCATGCTTGTTTCGATAACTCGCGGTATCACAGTACTTACTTTTCTATCGTTTCAAGTTCCGGGTCCATCAATGAAACATGATCTAATTACAGTATTTTGTATTTGTCTTTCTACAAGTGAATATTAACTGTGAAAGAAATCGAAAAGTTTTTTAGTGAATTTTTGACGTGACTCTCATGCTGCACAAACATACCTACGCTACAAAATAAAGACTACGGTGTCTCCATGTACCAAGAATGTTTGAACCAATCTTGGCATGTGCAGTATAACGTTTACCGTACTTGCTCTCAAGCTGTGTTCTTCCTTCAGTCCCAATCTTTCTGGAACGCATTTTTTGTGTGCTGATTTTAAAAAAGCTGCAAGGAGCTTCTCCAATCTTAACGTTCATTCTTTCTTTATTAATTGGCGTCTCAATTATATATATTATCATTATTAAGTCAAATGAAACAGATCTCAATAAGGAAAATGAGCGCTGATAAGTCAACTTGTGCAATTTATGGGAAACTTAATTTCCGATGGATGTCTGTATCAGCTGACTTAATTATAAAATGTAATACGAAAAAATTTTATTGAAATGTAAATTATACATAGCAACAGGCAAGAATTATAACAAATACTCCAAAATTTATTATTCGATAATGGTGCAGACGACAATTTTCGTTTTCCAAAACTGGAAAGTGCGCCACTGTCTCTGCAAAATAAACTTTCATGTAGCTTTTTTACGGAAAAATTAGCATGAATTTCACAGTGAGGGTCAGGCATGAAAGGACCACACTCACTCAGTACAGGTAATTTCTTCTCAACAAATCAATAGCTATGGGATCAGAAAAAAAAGACTGAATTCACAAAGAGAACACGTACGTTTATACGACTACTGAAAAATTTGCATTCGTTAAAGCATGGAAATCGGCGGGGCTGCAGCATAGTTATAACATTTTTTTATTTGTACAGTTCCGATATTTGTGCGAGGCTAACACAAAGGAGATTTAATTCAATACATTTAAAAGAACCATGTAACTAAGCGTTTGAATGAACATTTATTTTCTTTTTCAAATGCACCATCAGGAAAACAGTGATCCCTACTAAAGTTTTTTTTTATCTGATAGAGCGTTATTACAGTGCTGAACGCTCATGCGGACCTAATTTCACTCATCTGAACTCTTGAACTACCTTTGCCAATATTGCCGAGGCCATCCCTTATATAGACGTGAATTTATGAATTTAGTCATTTCTTCATCATAACTACAATTGTCAGGTTCTCAATTTCACTCTAAAGAACTAGTTTTTATGAAGACGCTACCTTGTTCCTATTCCTTGAAGCTGTAAAGGCGGTAAAGGAAAACTTACGAGGGAATATTAAAGCGTTTTTCCATTAACTATTGCGACTATCCAAGTGAAGTCATTTAGAGCTTGCTATTGAACTTTTAATTCATTTAAACTGTGCTTTCCTCAACAATCACTACTAGTGAGATGCTTTTAGAACTACCGAGATCTGTGAAAGAAATATTTTAGAACACAGCGTTTGTATGAAATACACAGCGTTTGTATAACGTAAATTTTTCCACAAAAGTACATAAATAACATATGTTGAGTAAAATAAATACTCTAAAACAGTATGTTAATTTTTGAGCATTAAAAGGCAAGCTTGCTTGAATTCAATTACTGACTGTTTTCAATAACGAGTGCAAAGTGAGCACTCATACCGGCGCCCGGTCAAACCAACAAATATTAATTTAAGTTGATTCCGCTTATGAAACATTCTTGGAATTCTCCAGACAAAATTTCAATCGTGGAGGTCTGCTTAAATAGGTTTCAAGCGGCCTAAATTACATGTATTTTTTACTATATAAAACACTGAGGTGTTGAGCATTCTTGATGTGTTTCCTAAAATACTGTCACTCTAGGCAACAGGTAGAGCTGGACAGGGTCTGGATTTTGTTGTTTATGCGTGAACGTACGCTGTGTGCTGCGTACATAAATCGTTCAATGTACTTCAATAATAGGTAGAAGGAATTATGAGTGAGAAAGCCACCCTTCCTCTGATTAATGTATTCGTATCAAAATAGAAGAGGCAGACCTGGAAGCTTTCATTATCAGGCATTTCAGATGTACATGAAAGGATCCATCAACGGCTCTCTTCTCTTAGAGTACTCAAGTGCACGCTATACTGCAGAGCCCTGTTTCGCGCGCTCAAGTGCAAGTAAACAATTGGAACAAGAGCGGTGTCCTTAAAACGTCACGTTAACTAGGATAGTGACCTTGACTCATTCTCCTAATCACCAATTATCATTTTTAATTTACCAAAAAATATAGCTGTCCGTTAATGAAATAACCATTGGTATACGCAGCTCATTCATAAAAATGAGTTTGAAAATAAAAGTAACAAAAATTAAAGCTGTAATCTTAGCATTGATTTATGAATAATTGGAACTTGCACTAATATTGTACACCAAACTTACGAATAAGCAAAATCTATTTTCTTTCTGTTGTGTGACCGCCCTCTGATCACTCCCACACGTCACCTCAAGTGGACCCTGAGCGTTTCATAAATATTCAGTACCACCGCCTGTATACCTACACTCCGTCCAACTTCATGTCCCGGAAAGAACATTATACAGAAATGCTTATTAGTCACCAAAATCTTGATTATCATGCTATTAGTACATGACTTAATGGCATGATTAACATACTACTGTTAATACGCAAAAGCGTAAAAACTTATTACTAACTGAACTGGATACTAACGGAAGGAAACTATCTTTTGCTCCGGCAAACGCTTGGTTTAGTTTTATGATTTTTTTCATGAAGTAAATCTCAGGCTTGCGAAATTTCTAGCTTACTCTTTTTGTACGTATTTTCACTTCCAGTTGTAGGTAACACGACGATAACTGTCCATAATTAGTTCGAATGTGTATCACTTAAGGTGCCTTTTAGAGGAACATAGCAAAGCAGGAGAGTTATTTAACACCATGCGCAGGAGCTGTTTGCCCGCGTCAGTTGTGGATGAGTGCACGGGGTTTTGACAATTAAGCAACGCAACACTCCAGCGACACGGTGTCCGAATGCGAAATCACGTTTTGTGGAAACAATCTACTGCTCTCTATCTAGACTTTTTGCTAAAACTTCGCTGACATTATAGTAGTCATTATAGTAGTCATAGTCATCGATCAGTAATATCTTGTCACCTTTCATTTAGCATTTATCTGACGTACGTAATTTCCTTATGTTTAACCAAATGGCAAAAGAATTCCGTTCCGATTGCCGTTAAAATTGATGTAAGAGATCATATATATACAACTTAAGAATTTGAAAATATTTTAACATACTTGATAACTGCCCCTGGCAAACATAGCTAAAACTTTCCATGAAGTTTATTCGTGAAATTAAAAGCCATAATGTTTTTCAAATATGTCTAAAATTCAAATGTCGCTAGCTCGTGAATCCTTTCTTGGAATGCGATAATGAGTGACCTCATGTTTAGTCATGCTAATGGTTGAAAAATTGGGCAAAAAACATGAAGGGATTTAGTCCCAGTTTTTTATTTTAGGTCCGAAGAGACTCTTGAATAACGGCGATAAAAACAGGAGAGAAAAGTTAGACGCCACATCATGAAGGACAGCTTACACAACAGCTGCTATCCGCAATGACGCGTGAGCTTCACAATTGCGCGATGGTTACCAATGTCGCTGGAAGTATAATGAGAAGAAATAGTGATTTTGCTATAAAACAAAAAAGGTCGACTGATCAATAGTTCGAAACTAACAGCCCGTTAATTAATATGAAAATGAGTGTAATATCAAGCGTGCACCAGTCATTCAGATAATGTTTAATATACGACTAATATAGTGAATTTTCAACTTGAATAACACTGGCAGAGAAAATTTATGAGTAATAAAAAATGATGGTTTGTCAAATGAAGCTGCGTGATATCCTTGCGCTGCTCGAATAAATCGAAATCCTCATATACGGTTATTCCAAATAGGCTATCCCATGATTCAGAGGTTCTAAATTGGCTTTTCGCTTACACTTTCGTAAACGTATGTTTTATATTTAATATGTACAAACCACTGTAATGCTTGCTACAAACATTGCCCTCTCACACGATGCCGGCATATGAATTTCTAATTTGCCAACTGTCGGCTACCCTCCCATAGGGAGGAGAAGCCTGGTATGTACATGTATGTGACATTACAAACACCATTAATATGACAAAAACACAGTACAGAAAACAAGTGTATGAGAAATATAACAAGATTTACTCTGCAACGCACGTGTAAAGAATACGGCGTAACTCAGTGTAAAAGAATTGATGAAGTAAAATAACTCACGTTGGGACCTAATGTACGTGAGCTCTTAGAAAACACTGAAATTAACATACGCTTACACATAAAAAAATTAAATGTGAGTCATAACTCTCAGGCTCATTTCTACGAGCAGAACCTGTGAAAACAAATAAGCATTTGGAAACAAGTTTTTATTTTTCTTATTATTTAAAGTTTGATTAGAGGCAAACGAAAATGGTCCGTTAATCCTGGCCCCAAAGTAGGACGTTAGTTTTGGGTTTGTTGAGAACAGAGCTTGCAACACTCAGAGGGTGCGCGATAAATTGTGTTTCCGCACGAGTATATCCAGCACTGCTACTATAGTAGTGCTGCCTACTGTGCACTCATGGTGTTGGCTTGCAATCTAATACCTGCTTTGCAATTGTCATCAGGTACGTATATTCACCCAAGCTTTGACATTTTTCTTCATTCAAAAAAAAAATTCAATCAACATTATGAAACCTAGTGTAGCTCGCGCATTTGATACATAGAGGTTGTAATCACAGAATTTGAAGTTGGGACAGTTTTGACAATTTTTTAGATAAACATTTGGAGTTCAAATTACAGCCACACTATATCAAACTTAGGAAATTTGAATTCACTTTTGTGAATAAAATGGGCATGGGTATGACTTAGTGTTCCAAGACAAATACAATGACGCGCTCCAACGCCAACATACGACTGGTTCAAAGACAGCGAAATTGATCCTTGAAATGACCCAGTTTGTATGCCGATTTCGATCAAATTGAGAATTTGAGGGAATCCATGAAGATGAAGGTCCATCAAAAGTGTTAACAAAATATCAAAGAGCCGGAACCGTTCTGCAAGGGAGGATGGTGCAAAGTCCCTGCAGATATTTGTAAAAAAACTTGCGTTCAATTATGGAAAGCGGTTAGAAGGAGGCTAAAAACAATAGAAGTGTTGCAATAAAATTTTGAAATGTATCAAATAAAACTTTTGCGTCAGTCATTTTATACTATTGCTCTTAAGCTGTTCTGATAAGTAAGGCTTTAAGATTTAATTACAACAGCTTTTTCGGCATGCAACAGTAAACTGTATAATTACATTTTCCACCTAGAGGGTTTTTTATCGTAAAAAATGCTATATATTCAAGTCTATGGCGTGTAACTGTACAAGTATAATACGTTCTAGTTCTACGCATGCAAGTATCTGCATACGCAAGCAAGTAATTATTCAAAGGCAGCAATGTTCAGAGGCAGCAACGATGACTTAATGTAGCGTAATGAGAAGAAGTATTATACTAATACCTTGTATGTGTTATAGTGTAAACTTTCTTTTCCTTATATGCAAAATGGCGAGCAGTGCTAGCTTTGAATTCTTTCCCTGATTGAACTTTTGACTACGTTACAACATTCAAGACACAAAAATACTGTAGAATACTGTAGTCCGTTAACAAAGTAGTCGATTTTGCAGCTTCTAAAATATTAGTGCAATAATTGTGAAAAAGACTTCATTGGAAAGAGAAAGATTTAAATTTCTACATTATTTCGATAATTTTGTCTATTTGGCAAACTAGAACAACATAAACAACAATTAACATGTTGAGGATTTTAATTGACGATGAAAAAACGAAACCAGCGAGAAAATTGTCTGCTGTGACGCAGGCAAAGGAAACTACTGTTCGTTTTATTTTCAACAAAATTTATTTAAAACCAAATAAAATCTAACGTCATCAAGAAATCTCCCCGCAGGAAAAGGTCGGAGGTTATTATTTTGTCGTAGAATAAAAAACATGAGCAGTTCTGATCAAATATTGCTGGATAACATATTTTTAGTGATGAATGTTACATTTATTTAAAAGAGATGCCAAATGGACAAAATTATTAATAATAAAATGAAACTTTAAACTCTACTCTTTTCAATGAAACCTATTTTAGTTCTCTAAGACTAATATTTTACAAACTTAAGCATTTTTAAATCGGCTACTTTTTCAGCAGACACCCTTTATATTGGATGGCTAATAACCTAGTCTTTCCGTTGGGCATACTTTTAATACGAAGAAAATTTTAAAGTTCCTTCTATTCTGGAAAAGGTTTTCCCACGTCGGATTTACAAGACATAATTTGGGCAAATCAATCGCCCAAATTTTGTTCATTTTCTCTACTGGCTCGATTTATCATTTCCTAGAGTAAGAGTCAGTTGAACAATTTTTTAATGGCGTGTTTCGACCAGAAAATAATGAATTATGTTTTGCTTGCGCTAAGCTGAAGGTTATTTCGATCATTCCTTGATTTCAGGTCTGACGAAAGGCTTTTAGCGTTTACCTGTGTTTCTTACTATTCAACGCGCGTCTAAGCAATTCAGATGCTAGACAAAGTTTTAACATGTCTATGAGCGGTACTATACGTTAGATTTGATGAAATTTAAAGCCTTTATTTAGACATCGTTGGGACGCGCCGACCATTTTTAGACGACATCATTTGTCACATGCCGAGGCTTATGGAATCCTGAAAGGTCTTCATCGTTCTTTACATAATTTCAAAGGCTGGAAAGATTCTCGTTTGTCTGTAGCAGCACACTACCCGTTGGGGCTGGATTGAATATCTTGAGCAGTATCACTGGTAGCTTTCTGTTCGTTAATATTCAGTTAATATTAGCTGATCAAATGCTCATAGTTCAGAAAAGAGCTTTGAGTGGACTTTCATTTTGCATTCGAAACACTAGGGAGAGGTCGACAGTACACTCACAAGGTTTGGGAAAGCTACCTAGTCAGGCAGCTCTATATAGTACCTCTATAAGTAACGAGAAATTGTGATCGATGCGCCCAGTCGCTAACAATGAGCGCATGCATTCAGCGCGTAAAAGAATAGAAGCACGCATCCACTGAGAGAGTAGGCCCACGCAAGATTGAAAGCCTCGATACGTTCTACAGACTCTCTTCTATCCACTATAATGCTCGTAAGTTACCAAAGCTATCATTTGGCTTAAAATCTTCTTCACTGCTTATTGGATCTACAACCTTATTTCCTCTCGTTCGCTGACATGAAATCAAATTACAGATCCGCAACTGGTCAGTGTACTTTGACTCTAAGTACTGAAGGAAGTTCGCGTTTCATAGGACGCATCATTGCATTTAATTTTTTTTATGGCTCATTCACCTGATTTTTGTGGTGCTAAAAAATGGAGTGATCAATGAAAAGTAAATATCTCGTTAACTTATTCTTAGATTTATTGTTAAATTACTTTTTGCGAATGCAAATACGACTGGCCTTTCAAATTCGTATTAACATATCAAGTCTTCAAAATTTAGCTCTAAAATATACAAGAACACAAAGGTTAGGCGATTAGCTGACCTGTGTGTATACAGGTGAGTGCAATTTTACCGGCAGTGTTTGGCGACAAAGTCGCGCCACAAAACAATAAAAACTGTACTTCATGACTGCCATTCCCTCGTGTATGATAAATCTTAACGCATCAATATGCCTGAAAATGTATTTTCCAACGCAATCTATTTACCTTTGGTTGTAAAATTGAGGTAATCAAAAAGCGGCCAGAAGTTCACATCGAACTAGCTATTCACGCGTGCTTTGTACGCCATCACGAAGATATTTTTATCAGTGCTGCACCCTGCCTCACTCAATAAATAATGAACAGGATAAAAGTACGACACTCAATCTTACCACTTCGTGATTGGTTTCGTAGCGAGCAGGCTGGTGGCAGCTTTAGAAACAAACATGCTTTTCAAAACGGGGCCACAGGTCGAGCACCGCCTCAGCTCGATCAGCCTGTGACTCCGCCTCGATTTTATGATTTCCTCGGGTGATGTCAGAGAAAAAATAGGCGGTGCGTGTGAGTAAAATCTAAACATCTAATGTTCAGCTACATAATACTAATATAAATTCTATGAAATATAGTAGTTTCACTTTCAATTAAATCTTTCGCTTCTGAGATTTTAATTAATTCTAGGTTACCAGTGATCATGCTGCCGCAGCCGGCTGTCTCTCCTCTGGTGCACTTAGTGTTCTCAACATTATTTTATTGTACCCTTCCTTATTAACCTCATTCTCAATCACGTCCTCAACGTTACTATTCATGGAATAAATCATTCATAAATTTCTTTTAACCCATTATGTGCCCAATCATTTTGAGCTTAATCGCAAGAGAAACTTTGATCTTTTAACGTATAAGGAATGAGATACTATTGCTACTGCGCGTTACCAAGTACGTTTCTTACGTAATATCAGAGCGTAACGTAATACGTAATATCGTTAACTAACACCTAAAATATATCAGACATCCAGACAACAGGCTGCATTAAACATCTTACACGTGTAACCAACGACCATTTTTAACGTGAGCTACGCAATGTAGATGAAAAAACAGAGCAATAAGCATGTAATCGCCAGGCGAGGAATGGGTGCAGTCACGCAACAAAGGTGTATTGGCTTTCCATATTGGGAGCAACTGTGTTGGCCAGAAGTCGATCGATGTCCGATACGCATCTGAGACTTGGCACAGTAAAAAAGTCTTGATTGAGTTACCAACAAACGTCACCTCTTACTGATATTTGCGCTGGAACATTTTTAACGGAAGATCGGTTAGTTTTACAGCACTGTTGCCTGAATTATAACTTTTCAGTTAATGGTATCAAATGCTAGCAAGTTTCGTAAGTAATACGGCTCCCTTCAATATTTCTAGAAAAGACTAAAACTTATTTTTTCAGTGGTTTTATTCTACAAAATCGAAATACGATAGAATGGTAGAGCAGACTTTCTTGCAACGTTAGACACAAAAGAACGATGGCGAAGCATTATAAAGCAATATTGGTTAGCTAATTGAACTGGCTTAGAGATAACTTCACAGCTTTCACGAAAATTGACTGAGTGAATTACAGTGAGATTGTTCCTCTGGTTTTACTCTAGATCTTAATTTTAGCACTTTCGATCGAGCTGTTTGTTCATCATAGCACCTCTTGACTGAGCAGTCAATAGTGCCTCTCAAGTTGGCTGTCTATAGTGTTTTTAAATCCAGAAGCCTTCAGTACCTGTCGACTTAGCAGCCTTTATTATTATTCCATCTAACGGTCTCTAGTTCTTCTTGACTTGACAGTATAAAGTCTAGTTTAGCCATGAACGGTATAAGTATAAAGCGAGTTTCAATTTTTTTTTTTCGCTTCAATTCGTTTTCTGCGGCACGTTTCTTACGTTTCTTCTCTCTCTTCAAAACATTCTGATAAACTTAGCATCATAACGTATTTTTGTGGGACTAAAGAGTACGTTCGTCAACGTTCGAATATGTTAAGTTTTGGAAATTGGACATTCAAAATTGTTATAACACGTATAAATTGAAACTCAAGCTGATAATCGAATTCAGTTTTTGTCCCTAAAGCTCTTTGGATTCTAGAATCACAAGGTATCATTTCTTGGGGGTTCTAGAAAAAGTCATTCTGCATAGTAAATTTCAGCTTCTTTGCAAGCCTTAAGGATGTTTGAAGAGTTATTGCTCTTATGTTGAAACTCCTCAGTATAGCACTGATGCTTAAATTCCTCAAAACACAACCCGTACTCTAATCCTTGAATACATCGAAAGATGCTGGAACGTTCAAATAAAGGAATTCATCGTATCTAACATTTTCTACCAACCTATCGTGATTTAGTCAGCACTCTAATGAAAAATTAATGATCTTACAAGAAGGTGCATGTGTGCTTGGCTAAGCCTGTTACCAGATGGTTTGACTTCACCTGGAACTTGCTCTTCAATTTTTCTGAGAGGTCAACGCACCCTTCCCGATACTGCTATGAAGTTGCTGCATGGCCGCAGCACCCAAATGCAGCTTGAAACATGGAGCCCATAAGTCGTGCTCAGCCCATGTATGTATAAAGAACACGAACAAAGCACTTGATATAATTTTTCAGTGGTAAAGTTAGTACGGCTGGAAGCTGTGGATTACTAGTAAGGTCCGATTATTCCAAGAAATAGGTGATATTTATATCCCCTTCCTCCCCAGTGTCCCTTGAAGAGGGTAACACTCGTAAAATAGTCTAATCATTGTACGTTCAGCGCGCTTCTTAGCATTGTGTTGGAATGTAAATTAAAAAAAAGGAATGACAGAATTTTGCACCCACTATTTTTAACTGACATCCACAGTTCACAGAGCATAAATAAGATTACCAGCTGCAGACTTCACGATTTCTCCTAAGTAATTTGCAATCTTGAATACCCTACGAGCCCTTCATCACCAATGCACTATATAAGTCTTGCTCCGTTCAGCTCGCCCAGTCCACTCTGTTTTCGAGTTCATGTATTTTTCAGTCATAATTCGTATGAGAGAAGAACAATGTTTTTGCACCTCATTCCCTTGTGGATGAACCGAACTGAGTACATCAATACTTTGCATTACTCCTATGCATGTTTCAAATTTTGAGTGTTTTCAACAGATCTAAAAACTCAAACAAACTTTGCTTATATGGGAAACCATAATTTTCTATAGTAATTCCCTGTTTGTACAATTATGCGAGTACGTTCAATAGATTCTGTGGCATGAAGCTAGAGTCCTTGCACACGCCTCCTACATTGATTCTTTTGGACAGTATTCCAGATTGTTTTATTTCGATTTTTTTAAGCATTTAACCGTTAGAACTTTAAAATTATCTTTACACATTTTACTTTGATAAAAACAAGCAAAAAATGTGAGATATTTTCCTTAAGATCACTGACGCATTGAAGAGACTTTACTCACCTTCCGCAAAAATTAATGAGAACATTCCAGTCGTGGTCAACTGGATCTACCAACCAATCATCGAAGGAGGTTATTCATCTTCGCAGAAAAAGATTTTAGGTGATTAATAGTTGAAACATGGTCGAGAACATTTAAAAATAATGCTAATACAAATTTACTAAAAAAGTCTAATAACATCCACACAAAAGACTTTACCGCGTGAACTGAGCGCTCACGACTTCACCCTATTGGACGCTCTGATAGCCCCTGTGGAGTGAGTAACTAGCTTTCACATTTTCACGCGGTTTTTTCGGTTAAATTCATCGCAATATTTGCCTCTTTCAGATATGAAGTAAGGTTAAATGCATTGCTTTAGAATGAACGAGGTATCATGATAATAACTGCCCAATAAACGAAAAACGCAAAGGATTTGATGGAAGAATTTGAAAAAGAAAGAATTTGCTTTAACTCAAAATTTTTACATGGGTTGTAGGTACTAACCAACGAAATTTCGAATGTTCTAACAATCACACTAACATTTGAATAATTATTGATTTCTTGCATAAAAACTGGCCGCCACGACAACAATAGCATCTAAAACTTAACGAACAGAAAACATTGACAGATGTTAAATATTCGCACGTTAGTTGCACTGACGTGCTTGAAATGATGCAATAGTTCTTCTGTAATTTATACCTAATTGAGAATAAAATAAAGCTTCCCATTTCGTGCTAGTGTCAATTGACTTTATCCGTTATAATATAATGCAAAATTCAGCGTGGCACACAACACTAAGGCTATAGAACGAGCGATAGCTAATTTTTGTCTCTGTGTTATTTCTACCAGTAAAGGCGAAAGAAATTTCTGGCGCGCCAAATGTGGCACGTGTCGCGGCCTTAGCGTTAATGTCACGCCCGATGCTCAAGGATAATAAGCCTCGTAATGTACTTCAGGCAATTACGAAAGACGTGATAATCGAAGGCTTTTCTGAATGTGAGAAATAACTCCTGCCGTGAAACAAAGGCCTGCATTTGGAACGTGACTTGGCGAATGTCTGCCTGCCCGCCTCACGCCTCCACGTATACGGCACAAACGGCTCAAGCGCGTCTTGTCCTGGTTCATAGTTTACATGACATGGAAACGTCGAGTAGTTGGGGAAATAAAAATAAAGCGGTACGCTTATTGAAGTCATAAACTTAACTTTCAAATTCAAATCAAACTTTTCGTAACTAACATAATCGCTTGTTGTTGATCATCAAAATTAATTTTTATTTGAAGCTTTATGAGGAAATGTCGTGTTCATTCAAGTGGTCATCATCTTCTTGTCCTTTTAAGAGTAGAAATTTTTTTTTTAATTTTAGAACGTTTAATTAAGATGTTTCCTTCAAAGTAATTATTATGGAAACTAGTATTGACAATCACATCAATATAATAACAGAAAGATGTTCCAGATAAACTACTGAAAGATCTTTTAACGCGAGAGCTAGAATTTTCCAATACATTATTGAAGGATCTTGTCGAAACTGTCGCATTAGAAAGTCTACGTAAAAATCAGATGTTGCAGTAATTTAAATTTTTTTAGCTCATCAAGGAATATTTTCACATTTTTAGGTGATTTATTACAAGATTATGAGATGACATCATTCACGATAATTCCATAAATACTATTGAACATTTAATACTAAATACTATGTAAGATACATTTACGAGTGGAAGCAGAAATTTAATGAACGCAAAAATGTTATATACAAAATGAATTTTCTCACAAACTTAATGAACGCACTGGACATTACAAATTCCAGCAAAAGAAAACATTTGAATTTATGTAGATGTTCTGCGGAAACGCTGCTACCATACCGTAGAAGAGAGGTGAAATTCCACGTCAACTCATATCTAATCACCAAATGGAAGCCAATGCTGAAATCAGACGAAGTTATCGGGTAGCTTCAGTAAATAATGTGCTCATATATCGGAGAGAAGGATTTGCAATCCATATGTGATTATCCATACGTGGAACTTTCTTAATATGAATAAAAATATGCTGTGTCTAGTAGCCTTCCGAACTACGATGGTTAGTTCAAGAGAAATTTTCACGAGTTCATGAGAGATCTATTCATCAGAGGTGTGGTCGTGTGGGAGTAGTTTTGTGTTAGTCAGTGCAATTGGGTGAGATTTGATAAGATCGTTTAGTCAAGGGGATAGTTCAGGCGAAAGATATTTGTTTTTCTTTCCATTTGAGTATCATGAGTTTACTGTGCTGCATAACTTCCAATGAGAGAGTTCAGTCTTCGGACGTTTCTTTTGCGGTGTGTGTATCGGATGCTGTTATGTAGCCTTCTCCTATTTATTTGAAAGCCGAGTCTATGCTTCTTGTGTCGCAAACATGTTGAGTGAAATAGGCGAAAACGGAGCTTTGGGCGAAAAGAAGAGGTTCTTTTTCGAGTCCCGGTCAGGGCAGGTAGCATTACAGGTAGCAGAAGGTAGCAGGGAAGGTAGCAGAAGTTTTCTTTACGGGATTTTGACAAGATTGTGCAGAAAAATTTCACTTTTACCGAGACTAATAATGCAAGGTTCAATGATGAATACAACTACAGAGTTTATTCATGTTTTAAAAAACTGCTGGAGTCTAATTCTTGAAAAATAAAGTTGAAGAACGAATGTCAAGAAAGATTCCGAACACTGTGCATTATGTATGTCTCTCTGGGAAACGAAAAAATTCCCCAGTACTTTCAAATCTACTGAATCCGGTGTTAAATCAGATTAAAAATATGAAAGAAATATGAAAGTCCAGCACAATCATATAACATCCGCCTCATAGAACATACTCGCCAATTAATGCACTTAACTGGGAGTGGAGCACCTCGAATTGCTTGCTAGAATTATGACTAAATACAGCGCACGAAATACAGTACATGACATAGAATTAGGACATTTAGAAAAGGATGCGCTTTATCAAAATGCAATTGAAAAAAGTTACAGAATCATTCATCTGAGTCGTTTCAACCTAAAAAAAAACCATCAGCATGCGCTGTATGAGAAAATGTGAGTCCGTTGTAAGTACATATGTTCCAAACGCAACTAATTTGCGCATGCACTTTTAATCTTTCAAACAAAAAGTGACATACATATCCGAGATTTTCATGCTTAAAAATTAGTATTTATAGTTTAGCAGCGGTATTTTTTCGTCAAAACTCGAGCAATAGGGAATTCCATGAACAAATTTGTATCTTATATAGTCTCATAGCGAGACTGTATACACTATACAGTCAATTTCTTATCTTCTATCCGTTTGAAGCCCTAAAATAACAGCCGCACGCTGAGTGCAGGCTGTTGCAGACTTGATTCTTAGTTTTTCTATCTAGTATGTTGGTTCTTAACTTAAAATCGCTAAAAAATCGCAAAAGGCTTTCTGGATACGTTCATATAATTTATGTTATGTGTTTAAGAAAATAATTGTCTTGAAATTGCTAAAGGCCTTTCCTTTCATACGAGTGACGAAAATTTTGTGCGATACTTTGACTATCACAGATCGACAGCGCGAGCTACAATTAAGCGCCGCACCCGACGCTGGAGACCAACCCAAACGGTCTCCTTATGGCATCCTGTTCCAGAGCAATACTTTTTTGCGATAAACTTCAAGTTAGCTCTTATATTGATCAATACTAATGTACTCTTGTTTTTTATGTGCGAGGTGACGGAGATTACAGAGAAATATTAATCTGTGTAAAAATAACATTTCGAAAATAAGTACTGTTCACGAACTGCGGTTTTTTTAACGGTTATGTTGCTCTCCAGCCGCGAAGTAAAACAGTAGAAGTAAAACGCTTGTGGTTTTGAGTTTATGCATTATCTTTTCTTTCGCTGAGTGTACTGAATGTTTGTGTGTGTATCCGAAATTGCCAACTTTAACCCGTTGCGAAAGTAGCAACGCAAGTGCTGGACGGTTCTTGATGTGCATGCATTTCTACTGGAAAACCCATGAAAACACAATTTCAGTAAAAATATACACAGTATATCTTATCAGACGACGCAATCACAACACGTAATAGTGAATTTTAACGTTGGTTGTGACACCAAACTGCGGGAGTTGTTCACAAAAACGTGTCAGGGGACAGAGAGGAAGCAGCATTGCTCCGATTTGTGCGAGTTAACTTCGCGTTCTCTGGATGCGGACACCCACACTCGCACACCTGCTAGCCACTCGCGCTGCCTCCTCATAAATAATGCATATCCGTCACTGGTGGCTGATGAATGACTAAGAGAGTCCGCAGGGCTGCCAACCCAAGAGCAACGCTCCTTTAATATGGCTTTTCAGTGCTAGACTTACAAACTTCAAATAGCATTCATCATTCGTATCGATTTGTGTTGCAATGAACACGCCGCGCTTCAGTTGCAGTTAGCATCACGAACTTGAGAACTCAAACTGGGTGTCCTTTGTGAAGTGATATGACACTGCAGTCCATGTTCACGCTCGAAATAAAATATTTCATTGACCAAAAAGTCAGTTTAAAATGTAATGTACATTATTGCAATTTCAATTGCAAACATGAGATATGATACTGTCTCATGTGAGCTTTCCCGTTTTCGTCGACCCGGCAGCATTTGTATTGATGAGAAAAATCCTTCTGTTTTGTTACCAGCCACTCGTATTTATTCAGAATGTCATTGATGACTCTCGGCAGTAAGAAATGCTAATGGGGGCCAGAACAAAATCATTCTTACCAGTAAGCGAGGTTCTTTCAGTGTTCTCCAGTGTGTGATTGGTGTTGCTTCCTCGCGGCGCGCGTGGAGAGATCGTACTTAATCTCTCCTACTGAGGTATAAGATCGTTAATTTTTCTCTGATGTAAATGTCGCGTAAGTTTTATCGGGCTACCTACTCAATCAGACTCCTAAATACAGCAATTATTCAAAAAAATTCTGCAAGTTCGAACTGTTATTCGAACAACAAAATGATTACTTTAAGTAAAATAGAAGTCAAGATGTGTCAAAAGTTGTGACAGAGGTTGTTTTAAGCTACTGAAAATGCACACATGCATTTACGAATGTGGGCACGAGCATTGTGTATAAGCTCAGATGTATCAATATTCATATCTGAGCATATACTTATATGGTTGTGTGTACGTGTGTGTTCGCGCTAATTTGCATGTGTATTCTTCACCTATGCCGTTGTACTTCTGTGTGCAATTGTGAACACGCGCAAGAAGTAAGTGGAAATGGCTAAGTATTCGATTTTTTGTCTCACATCCACGATTGTTCGCATCGCTTTTTTCAACTGCATCGGATGATACAAAGCTAAGTTTAAAATAAGGTGTCTGCGCACGTACGCTACTTATGAACACATTCTTTTTATGCTCGTGGGACTCGATATGATTTTCAAACGTTGAAAACGGACGTCTAGAGGAATGTTTTCCATTGTCTATATCATTAACACATCATGGCGTATCATGATTAAATCCAGTGATGATAGTTTTATTTACTAGCTATATTCACACCAATTTGTTTTTCGATTGATGAAATGGATGTTTGAGACCAGGTGATTGAAGAGACAGAAAAACCGCTTCAGTAAAAGTAATTTACGTACTGATATTGGTAATGGATGTAGAGCGTGCATACAATTTATTTCATTTGAAGCGCACATACTGGAGAGACGATATACTGGAAAGAAAATCCTTAGCATGACAAATAACATACCAAATAATTATAATTGGTGTTCAAATTCACAAACCAACCCTATATCTGCTCATCATCTAGGTCAGAAACGGTTCATGGTAATCTAAAACCCATGTTCTTTTTTCACGTTTGACTTACATGGGCGTACTAATATTTCTAGCATTTCAGATCATTTTTACCGTATTATCGATAATTTTGGCGTAGCCTAACTTTTTTGCCATATTATCTCTTATTTCGGGTGCCCTATTTAGAAACTATTCTTGGACGGCAAAAATCATCGATGCTCTGGGGAAAAAGTTAATCAGGGTAGTTAGGGTATTCGCCTCATTTGTCTGAACAAACGGTATTGCAGATAGTGAAGATAGAACATGCAAAACATAAGTTTTTACAACTTGTTGAATTCGTTTAGGCATTCCTCCAGCATTTCAAACAACTTGAACGTAAATGGTTGACGTTATTTCGCAATGAACGACCGTACATCTTTGAAGGGGCTCGTAATTTTTCTAGAGTGTGCGTCATGAAAATTACAATAATGAGGAAGAATATCTATAAAATTCACAGATACGTCACAAACAACGCATGCTCCAATTCGGACTGACAATCACTGGGCTGAAGTCGTAAGGTTTAGTTTAACCATAAGGGTGAAGTTTTGCAATATCTGACTTATTAGCGCCACTGGCAAAGTTGGAAGTGTTTATCACGGACGTAATTAAAATTATCACCTAATAAACTGGAAATATCAAAGTATTTCTTGAAATCAAACTATAAATTTTAAAGAATGAAGTTTTGACCTGGCAGCTTAATTATATAAATACGACTTGAAAACTAGTATCTTAGCACCATTTTTATAATATTAGTATTGGTAAATGTAATATTCTACTCTAAGCCTTGACAAAAATAATTATTACAACATGGTTTCAAAATGAGTTCCAGCATATTCCATACATGCATGGTGCTGAAACAGTTTGCAACAATGAAAGAGCTTTTAAAATCAACATCGCTCCCCAAAGTAGCTTTAAATTCAAGACAATGCGAAGAAATTCAAAAATTGAACTTTTTTCGATTTTGATGATTGAACATATAAAATTAAAACATAAAAACATCTGCTTTACTACGAGATCCATCCAGAGTGCAGATCGTAACCATTCAACAGAATCGATCATCAGCGCGTCAAATTTTTCTTCGCTCATTTTTTTTTTCAAATTTGCTCAGAAGTTCTCTCAGATCACCAACTGCTGATGGTTTGCTTAGATGGGCAACGGATTCTATCTCCTCCCAAAACCAACAACGGGGTGTTTACACGGGAGAGGGGTAAGGGGCTAATCAGTCGGTAGGTAAATTTGGTGGACTGAAATGAAAGACATTCGATAAGGAAGTGAGTAGTATAGGAATACCTTCCAGCTGTTATCATCGCACTATTTTTGCTCATTCGCATCTAATCTGACGGAAGGTAATTTTTTTCTTCCGGAGAATGACGCGCTTATCAGATTTTAGCAATTAGCCATCGCTCAAGGACTCAATGAGCAGCTCTCTGCCGCTCATTTGCTGCCGCCCAAAGCCAATCAAGGTATACATTTTGATTTTGTATCGAATGTCAATGATTACATGGAATGATCTTTTTGTATGAGTAAAGGTCATGTGAAATATTGCTCAATATCTTAATGTATTCTAGAGTGTGAGGGAAATTTCTCAGACTCCGTGGCGTAACCAATGTGGTATAAGGCCTTCAAATAGTTCTGAAAATGATCCGCATGAAACGAATAATCACCTACAAGAATTTTTGAAGAAATATTTGTACGTAATATAGACCTGTTTAGACATCTGGGTAAGTATACATGTCTATACATAAAGTGACTAAAAATGTATTGGAATCGAAGTATCGAAGAGATTAAGCTGGCAACATCGAAGAGGCCGGAATTGAGGGGTGGTAAGTGAACATATGGTACGCAAATTTACCAAATTTAACGTGTGTTCCAAAAATGAGTGACATCAATTCCGAGCAATGGTGTATTTTAGGTTTTAACTCAAAGCTTGGCTAAGTGCTAGAGAACTTTTCGAAAATCTTCAGCAGAACCACGGAAACTAAGGTCGTCATGGACAGAGGTCGTCCGGGGATTCAAGTCATTTACGGAAAAAAAAAGAAACAACTTAACATGAGCAATGCAGTGAAAACCCCTGGTCTACAAAAATTTTTGGAAATGTGGGCCTATGTTATGTACTTTCAGTTCGTTGATTGAATTTTTCAGAGAGCAATAAATTTAGTTCTACCGTTCATCAGATTTTACCAACGAAAACAACAAAACAAACAAACATCGGCATCTAAGGATGCTTTATTTCCAATCAAGCCTGATACATATCACCTTGTACATTGAATTTTCAAATGCCTTATAACTAACACCAGGACGCCATGACGCTTTTCCCCGGTCAAGACCGGTACCCATTTCAGACACCTGAGTAGAGTGGGGTATTGTGCGCTGAATTTTTCCCTTATACCCAACGGAGAAAATCGCCACCCAAATCGCCAACGAATTACAGGTGAATGAAATCTGGGCAAAAATTTGCACAATACGCCTAAATAATCGCACGTCAATAACAGCACATGTGTTTTTGACAAATAAAATCGTTACTGTGGATCCTAAGCCTCATCACTCGACTGTCATGTGTCCTCGTGACATTTTGATCTTCCTGAAATTAAAAAGAGCGTTTCAAATAATTTCATTTTGGGACACTCGTAGACATTCAAGCAGCTATTATGGGCCAGCTGAAGGTTATTCCAGCATCCGAGCTCCAGCAAAACTGTTGGAATAAAATGACGTCTTTAGCACTGAGTAGCTTCCCATGAAAGTTATTGAATTATGGTTGTTTTTGATTGAATGATTGAGAAAACAACCAAATTTTTCTAATTTCTACAACTCGCATACGCTGATGATTTGAGAATATTTCCTACCCAAGCTGAGAAATGTGAACATTGAAAATGCTTTATTCCGACAAGATTGAGCTAATCTTCTTGGGGCAAGTAAGTTAATAAATGGCTATGCTAAAAATAATTTTTCCACACATATTTAATGATGATGGAGTACACGGAGAGTTTAACCCCGCTTCAATCGAGGAGAACTCATTCACATCACCAAGAAAATTCCCTAACCTGTTAAAATTGTTCGCCTCTGGTTCATTCTCATGTTAAAAAATCGAAGGTTAAAAAATGAGTGGTTTTCTACTGAAATACTTTTTTCAAAGAAAATTTTTTTGTTCGAAAATAAGTTTAGATTTAATTATATTTGCAGATCTTGGTTAATTAGAAGCTTGTGGCTAACGTACGACAAAATTATTCAATATTAAAAGCATTTCCCCTTGAAAATATAAATGGTGAAATTGAGTGGATGCCCTCAATTCTGCTACAGAATGGCAATGTTACTCGATCTAATCACCGAGATGCGAGTGGAATTTGTGCAGGGCAACGAATTATATGCAATGCTGCATTATTTATTATTCGTTATGTGTCATTTATGCTTTGTTTATGTGCTTTCAAAATGTTTGCATTGCTAACTTTCCAGATTTAACAAAAAAATTTTTTTACCGTATAGGTTCTATTGAAAATGAAAGCATCAAAATGTTTTAATTAAATGCTGTCCTGATTAATCTTCCCTGCTATATTTATTATCATCATGGAACGTAAAATAAATGTTTCTACTCCATTTGTGTTTTCATAATTTTCTGAACAGTAAATTACATTATTTGTTTTCTCTCAATTTCCAAATTTTCAACCATGCACCTCATCATGTTACCTTTTATGATATATCTACAACTACAGATATTCAGATCAGATCGGCTTTGCGATCCAGATACCTTATATATTGGTATTAACTAATCAGATGTATTCAACCTTCCTATCTTTCTTTGTTTGTTTCATTCTTTAGAGTGACTCCACCCAAGCTCTCAGAAGAAATTAGCTTGGAGAATGATGAAGCTAATCGATGACGCTGATGTATTGGTACCCATTATAGTCGTAAACGGCATGATGTACGTTTATGAGCCTTGACACGCAACAGATTTTTTCTTCAAATTTAAAGAATGATGGATGTATTGCTTCCTAAAGCTGGAAATACGTCACGAACGGTAGAATTCACATTACCCAGAAATCAAGCATGGAACATAAGAATTTGATGCAAATTTCTTGGTACCAAGTTCTTATTCCAAATCAAAACTTAAAATGCATTAATAGGTCTGCACATAATCATGAATGATTTTACTACAGACAAGTGGAACGTTATCCTGATTGAAGAAGATTTCAATGAAAAAATAGAAAAATCAATAGGAAAATCCAAATAAAAATGAGCTCACTGTAACATATATGTTTATGCAATGACCAATGTCATACTAGCTTAATGATGTCTTACAAATGCTATCCCTTCCAAACCTCAATAAAAGTTATTCTAATATCATAAAATGACTTTCACCGACTGCTGTGGGCAAAAAATGAATCGGATGAATGGAATTTAGGTGAACTACTGCTCACCTAACAAACAATTCACTACATCAATATCAAAGATTTTTATTAAAAATAAACTGCTTCTCAAATGGAAATCGAACTTAGTAATTAATGCACGTCAAGGCAGAGTTACTCGTCGTTATGATTCTCAAACCTTCAGAGAATATGTTCAAATTTGCGTAATGTCTTAAATCAGCAGTAATTAACCCTATTATTCGTTAGATAGAATTGACTTGAGCAACTGTAGTTGATTAGATAGAGTTGATTTGAGCAACTTCGTTTTCAATAAAGGTATTTGACGTCTTTCCGATATTTTGGTATTTTAGGAACCAATTGAATAAGAATATTCAATTTCCCGTTAGTATGTTGCCGAAAACCAATTTCTAAATCATACCATAAAAAGACAATTAAAAACCGTTAATTCGTTTGCGAATTATATACTCTTAAAAACCGGGTCCGGTTATTTTGCGAGACGCCCTGTATAGCTAGGTGAAAATTCGTGCTTGCGGTTGAGAAAGTCAATAGCCCAGGTACGATACTGTAACTTATCGTGGACTCGAGGATATTTCTTTGTTGTTTTTACGCATCGCCTCGCAATTATTTGACAGTTTAATTATCCAGCTGCTCGCAGAGGTCGGAGATATTTAAAGATTTGATTTTGCTGTATCGTTTAAGCTATTCAGGGTAAGATGTTTAATTTTTATTTTTGTTCCTTCCTTTTGCCACAATTATTCTTCTCATTTCTGATTCATGGGACTCTTGGTGAAAGAGTTTTTCTGAAAAATTTCTGAAAACCCACTCTAACGCTAAAATATTATTAAAGCAAGCCTAAATAGTAACCAAGGGTTTCCCTCTAATGCTATTTAACAAGCGAATTTCTGTATATGCAGATGATGTTCAAATTGCAATGACGAATTCTGTTGCAGAAATACTGGAAACGTGAAAAAACTGAAACCCTGTTGAATAACCTGAAATCATGGTATGGCCAAACTGATCTCAAACGAAAGGCAGACAACATGCAATGAGTTATTTTTGGATCCAAAGATGTAATTTAAAAAGTTTCAAATCTTATTCTTACGGTAAGGAATGATGAAACTCAGCCATTAGAAAAAGTTCTAAATTTAAGCATTCGGTGCGATCAAAACATGTCCTTCAAATCCCACATTGAAAAAACTTGCAACAAAGTTTACGGAACTTGAATTTTTTCTATCATGTAGAAAGTATGCATGATGAAAAACCTAGATTATTGGCCATTCAATCTTCAGTATTTTCGTGTATTTACTATTTCAACTTAGTTTGAGAAGAAATACTTCAACATCTTCAAAGAGAGTTACAAAAATGTATGAATTTCGCGGTCAAGGTGGTATGCAAAAATAAATTCAAGAGGAGTGATCACGTAATTCCTCTCCAACATAAACTCAGCTAGACTCCAATTCAAGAAAGGTTCCTCACTCATAAAGACTAAAACGTATTTTCCTCTTTACACCTGGCTCAGAGCTATACAGAGATTGCGCAATTCCATCTCCCCACTGTAACCAACATAAACCGCATTGACAAAATAACGCCTTAATTAACTAGCGTTCATCTGACCTGTTCATTGGGCAGAGACCACTGCCGATGTCAGGTGCCTTACTGTCGAACAAACTTGCGCGTATATCAGAATCCCTCAAACAATAAGGGAATTCAAACCAAAATAGCGCGTCATTTTGCGCCTCAACAGTAACTGGATGCTGCAGTACCAACTGAAAAAGTAGTTACGACTTTCTTACGCTCATTGCCCTACATTTAAATACATTTTACTGCATTTCACTGCACTTTTATTGAATGCGTATGCGATGTGATTGCTTTTATGCTAGTACTTAAGTACATATACAGGGTGTTCCAGGACAAGATGTACAAAATTGCATACCAAGTAGAAAATGGCCAAATAAACACTTTTTCATCTATGAAATTCTACGAAAAAAATTTTGGTTGTATGAATATTAGCTGTTTAATGTTTTAAAGGATGAAATTAATTTACACAATTACTCGCAATATTCATTTTTAATTTACGTTACAAACACTTCTATTCTATGCGAGTTTATAATAATAAAATTTAGTTTTAGTGATATTTCATTAAAAGCTTTGTAGCCTTGTTGATGCTACACCCACTGAATCTGAGGAAGATCTCGGGGCCAGAATTGCAGTGGCTGCCGGTGAGATTTATGAAATGCCGGACGTGTTTCCTAATATCCGGCAGTCGTTAAGGCTAAAATTTGATAAGCGCATTGATGTAGATGGAAAATATCTTAAACAATTTTTGTAAAGCAAATTCATAATAAATATTGCGAGTGATTGTGTCATTAAATTTCATCCTTAAAATAAACATAAAATATCTCAAAAATCCATATTTTTTTGAAAATTTCATAGAAAAAAAGGTATTTATTTGGCCACTTTCTACTTGGTGTGCAATTTTGTACCTCTTCTTCTAAACATTCTGTATATACGCATAGCAATTACTGCAAAATTGCTAAGTTAGTGTGAAATTTCCAAGGGGCCTGCTACTACCTAATAATACCCTTGGTTTATCTGTTTGGAATCTGCTTCTTCCATTTCTGTCACTCTCATAAGGAAAGTTATAATGACCGAATCTGTGATATGAGTTTTGCCAGTGATAAGTACAAGAATTTTTTTAACACGGGTACTGTTACGATGGATGAATTTGTGTGTCATCCACATCTGGAAAATTTGTCCAAGAAAAGTATTGAATCCCGTCATTTTTGACGGGCCGTGCACACGATGTAGTTTGGGAAATGTTTTCCATTGATATTGAGTCGTGTTTTATCATCGTAAAATGTATGATCGCCAACAAACATAAAAATTTTAAACCAAGTTTAAAAAACACATATCTAATGGATCACGGATGATTTTGTGATGTATAAAATTTGAACTTATTTAAACATTTCGTTGAGTCTTGAATGGCTTTTTGATGGGCAAGATTTTTTACACAGCTTATAGTTATCTTCTTAAATATAATTCAACAGACTCTTTTCCTAGATATTTTCCCGAACTCTCTTGAAAGAGCCTTAGTGACGCCCATGTACGAGTACATATAAGAACAGTTATCAAATTTGCGTTAACACTAATAGCCTGCTTCTCTACCACCTATTATTAACAAAGTGTTCGAGCGAATTGCGTAAAACATATATGTACCTACTTTGAACAAAAATATTTTCTCTATGATAATTAATATGTTTTGTGAGCTAGAAAATCAACAACACAGGCCGGATTGAATCATTTACAATACCAATGGCGATCTGCTAAAAGTTTCAATGTGGCTCAATGCGAATTAAATTTGCACCGACATCGATATTACAAAATAATTATATTTTCCTGCAAACGAAATGTTTTCCTTCCATCAGTCAATATTTGTGAGGGCCGAATCGAGAAATAACCTCATGTATGGTTTTGTGCATTATTATCGATAAAAAAAATTGACCTTGTTAGAGCTTATCGCTTGCATCAGTATTTAACTACAAAATTCTAAAAGAATCTTCAATAGAATAAAAATACCTTGTCCGAAGAGGCTTAAACAATACTTTGCGCTCATTTGATCATGTTTACAATACTACACAATAGAAGTATAACATGGAAATGATAGAAATAAAATCAACTTGCTTTTTACGTTCCATAAAAGAACCATTAAAGTGATGAGACAAGGAAAATAATGGAATACTATGCATTGATATTCATTCACTATTCCATTCATATTCATATTCATTCATAAGTTTCAAAATACTTGAGCATTTGGACCTGGAGAAGCGCTCCATATTTAAATTCATGTATAAAACTTTGACTCAGGAGGACCACAAAGACATCCAACAATTATTTATACAAACTGACCGTCAAGTTCACATAATCCAAATAGAAGTTTGTTGTCCCTGATGAGTTAGAAGTACGATCTCAACACAGCTTCCCCTTCACTGAAACTCAAACTTAAAATACGACCCCAGCTGAAATCATGTTAAAAAAAAGAAAGAAAGAAAAACCGTCCACTTCGAAGAAAGTTAATACATGAAGTTAATAACATGTGGGCTTTAAAAATTCCTTAATATAAAGGCCTTAATTGATAGGCAAACCTTACGAAGTGCGCAATGCCGTCAAGACTTAATTATGTTATTGAGAGAAACAATCAAACTTTTCTCTTGGATATCCAAAGCAAGATAGCAGAAAGGATGCCCTAGAAGCCGCAAAACTTATTCAGGCGCTTAGAAGTAGCTATATTCAAATGTGTGCATTGTAATAGCTTTAAAAAACAATCTTCTTCATGTATCAATTGAGGTAAATTATTTTAAGTGTTATGTTTCACCCTCATCAACTATCACAATGTTAACGTGAAGTTCACGGGCGCATCTTTTGCATTAAGACATTCTTTTTAGAACGGCTCATCACTGATTTTGCCACGTATGGTTGCCGAAATTTCATTTCAACACACAGTAAAACAAGTAAAACTTTTTCCAATTTTTCATCAATCAATATTGCTACTATATAATCAAAAATAGGTGAAAGAAAGAAAAATTAATCGTTTCAGTAAAAATGATTAAATACGAGCATTGTTTTTTAAATTTCTCAACTTAAAGATCCTTAATTGGTAAACTGCTTGGATATCGTAATACCCACGTCAACTGTTGAACAAATGATTTAGAGAAAAGCATAAAAATGTATTTCCTTGGCTAAGTTATTCTAAATTTTATTATGCTGGTAAATTATATACAATTAATAAAAAATAACGTACCAGTGGCGCATTGATCAAAAATGTTCGTGTTAGGGCTCACCTATGTTGAAATATCAGCTATGAAATTTTCAATATCAGTGAATAATGTTGAATACAAAATTTGTTAAATTAAACAATTCAGCGTCTAAAGTGAACGAATCGACGTTTGGAACTATCATTTCGTGCTGACGTATCAACTAGTATACCAAATATTTAGTGAGAAGAAAATATTTTACAAATTTTTTATTTCCTACATTTATCGGCAATCATTACTGACATCCATCAGCAGCTTCTAACATAAGATTTCATTGAAAATACGCTTAAATTGATCTGTACAGCCAAAAAGTCTTTTTATGTTTTCGGGATTCCAACATAAATCTAACCAATAAAAACAATCAGCTAAGCAAAATATTGTACTGACTTAATCTATTGCAAATGGTTTACGAACCAACGTGAGTTATTAACACTTCCCAAACTCCTCTTGCCCTAGCAGTGCCAAACAACTCCCAAGCAGACCTCAGCACAAAGGTTTTACCCTCCTTCTCCGATCACCATTCGGTAAAATGTCTAATCAGTACTGCAAAAGCGAAACAGAAATTCCGTTACAAGACATATTGCACGAAAAACTACTATATCCCAAAAATATTTCGAAAAAGAGCTATTCGACAGATGAAGCGGATTTCAAAGCATGTAAAACACCGATGATGTTAATGTACAAGTTTTGCACTTTTAATGAAAATTTCGCATCAGCCTTTAATGAATGCGCACCTTTCACCAGGAAGAAAGTTAAGCCAAGAATTACTAAATATATAACAGATGAGATACAGGAGTTGAGTAAAGTTAAAAGAAATTACCATCGGGAGTACAAACTGAACAAATCTGACAATTCGCTTCGAAAGCTACATAACATCACGAGAAGATCCTACGAAGAAAAGTTACTGAATCAAAACAAGATCTCTTCTACAAAGAACTGTTGGCGGCGAAACGAAATAATAAAAAAAACGTGGGAAATCATTAAAGATGTTCCTTAGTATAAAAATCAGACTGCGAAAGAAATTTTGACAATCCTCCAGTGATTTCAAAACTTCCTTCTCAAAAGTTGGTGAAGAAGTTTCCAACTAAGTGACGAGGCTCGTTCAAAACACACCTACAGGTGCAAATCTAAACTATGTTTCATCCCTTATATGAGAAACAAAGGGAAACCTAGGCCGGTTTGTAGGGATACGAAAAATTTTACATTCATCAAAAAATATTAAAGCAGATGGAGGTGATGGCAGTAGCCTTCAATAGTTTAATATACTATATAAAAGACAGCTTCCCTGTTGCAGTACCCCTGGTTCGCTTGATGATAAATACATCTAAAGCCACGAGCAAATTTCCTTATCAGGGGAAACTATACATCGTTAAGCCATTGCGTAAATCTGGTCGTATCAATAGAGCGTCAAATTACCAACCAATCAGTCTCTTACCTGCTATCCAAGATAATAGAAAAAGAAATATCATACCAGATTTCATCTCACATATATGAGTCACATCTACTCCACTGCAGTCAATATCCATACAAGAGAAACACTAGTACCCAAGACGCTTTACTTCACACACCAGAAGAAATATACAATGATATATGTAGACCAAAAAATTAACTTTCTTACTATTGCTTGATCTCTCCATTAAGCGTTCGACAGTATTGACCATAAATACTCTTGCAAAAAATTCTAACCTCAGAAAGGACACTAAGTGGCTTAAAAGCTCCCAACTGAATCGCTTTCATGCAGTGGGCTTGAATGACAAAATGTCACCATTCATACCAAAAAACTTTGGCGTCCCCAAGGTTCAATCCTTGGCCTACTCCTATTTTCCGTTTTCATCAATGATTTCCCCACCATGCCAGCAAACACAAAAATCTCAATGTGTCCTGATGATGTCCAAATTGCCATGAAAAGTTCGTTCAAAGATTTGAAAAAAAAACACAAATCAACGCCGTAAACCTTCTAAGGCACCTGGAATTGTGGTATGACCAAAATGGACTTGAACTTAATCCGAGTAAGAGGCAATGCATTATTTTTAGATGAAAGAATGCTATCAGAAATTCATCAAAATTTACGCTAACATTTGGAGCTGATAAAATAGAGCCAGTCTTTAAGGTAGAAAACCTTCGTGTTTGGTTTGACAAAAATATGATTTTCAAACCACACGTAGATACAATAAGCGACAATATTGACGGAACCTTAATGTATTTTAATTGCATTGAAAACACACTTGACAAACAATCTAGATTATTGGTGATTCACTCTTTAGAGTAATAATGTTTGGGCTACTGCAGTCTAGTCTGGGGAAACATACTTAATATCTTCAAAAAGAATTGGAAAAGTGTATAAACTTGCAGCCTAAGTAGTACGCAAAGGTAATTTCAAGAAACGAGATCCTGCAGCCCCCCTTTTCGGAAAACTTGGCTGGATCCCACTACCAAACAGATTCCTCATGCATAAAGCTCGACAAGTGTTCTCATTTCTCTACCTACCTGTTGTAAAATTTCTTCCAACCAATATTCCGAACAAAAAACCCAATTCGGATGAATGATGTCTTTGTTAGTTACCGTTCACCTGACGTTAGGCAAAAAGCTCTCTCAGTTTCTGGAGCGCTATTATAGAATAAGTTCCCCCAGCAAATAAAATATTCACACTGTGAAAGAATTCAGGGCAAACGTTTCTCAACATTTTGTATCTCTTTCATAGGGAATAACGAATTGCAACATTTTGGTGTAAATTCAATTTAAACGACCGACTGGTTGCCTTAAATATGCTTATTGCTACTTGGAGGTCAGTATTTCAAACTCTGCAAAGCCGAAATGCTTATACTTATTCTAGCTAACTTTGTCCATTTCCTACTATCCTAACTGCGACCTTACACTTAGCCTTAGCCATGAAACCACAATTAGGTTCTTATGTAAACTGTGTGTAGAAATTTTGTAGCTATTTGTTACTCATAAGTAATATCAATCTATTACCGTGTTTCCATTTTACCCCATGCACCCATCCATGTTTGTATGATGTTAAAGAGAATACCGAGAGAATGAGAAACCAAAGATGTTTTTGTTGTTGCTCTTAGACTGCATTTTAATTTTCCTGAAAATTCTGTTTGAAAATTAGAAACGAGCTCATTTTCACGTTCGCTAGGTCCATTCATTTTTTATTTTTATCTAATTTATTTCTTTCGACTACCATGACCGATACAGCCGTCAGTTCAATGTAGCAAGACGAAGGTCGTTCTGCTTATTTTTTGTTATTGGGAATTCAAAAACGAAGAATGCACCACGTATTGAAATCATATTTAATTAAGATTTCACACGAACTATAAATTTAAAACTAAGTCAGTTCTATAAAACGTTTCGGAGACCAGCTCCATCTTCAGTTAACAGTCTGCAAAGATAAAAATGAAGAACAAAATCAGTCTTTATATATTAAGTCAGTTGACTTAGTTTTAAATTTATAGTTCGTGTGAAATCTTAATTAAACATGATTTCAATACGTGGTGCATTTTCCGTTTTTAAATTCCTAATGATCATTCGCCTTAAGAAAAGTAACTTTCCTGACTTTTTGTTATTATTATTACTTCTCATTTTCATTTCTTATTTTCAATATTTATACAGTGTGTTTTCTTGTACTAACAAATTTCAACCATAGGTACAAAAACTCAAAATGAATCGGTTTCCCGAATGCCCAAAACTCAGTAGTTATCGAGTTATAAGACTTAAAGAAACTTCACAACTTTGAGTTGGGGACTACGTGTGCGCCAATGTTAGCGCTTGGCTTGATAGTTGCGACATCATTAAAGCAGTTTTTTGTTATTTTTACAATAAAACCTGCCAGCATTATACAGTTACGAAAAATATCTGCAATTGGAATGTTTGTTAGGAAATTAATACAAACCGTCAATGATAAACCTTAGTAATTATTTCATTAAATTAATAAAAGCCTCATTTCTACAATTTGTAAGAAATTTTTCGTTAGAGGTATTTTAGGATACTAATGACAAACCACAAATTAATGCTCAACTTTTATTTAACAAACTAGTCTTATTACAGAAGGTATTGAAAATGGCCTCCGTTCACCTCGACGCACTTAGAAAATCTGTCATCGAGTGAGCACCAAACATTTTCAAAGACGTCAGGAATTTCAGTAATAATGCCAGCAGAGTCAACAATGCGACCAATGAGATCCTCTTCTGATCCACCTGGAGTGGCGTACACTATATAGGTCCTTCATGGTGCCCCACAAGATAAAGTCCAATGGCGACATGTCAGGTGACCGTGCTGGCCATCCTACTGGATTACC
This sequence comes from Morinoia aosen, assembly GCA_030386875.1. Taxonomy (NCBI): domain Eukaryota; kingdom Metazoa; phylum Arthropoda; class Malacostraca; order Amphipoda; family Talitridae; genus Morinoia; species Morinoia aosen. Next base: position 19,871,383 of record CM059577.1, on the reverse strand, counting down.
TCTGCCTATCCATCGATTTGGAAATTGTCGATCTAATTTAAAAACTCGCGAGCTTCACTGCAGTAATGTGCAGGCATCCCGTCTTGCTGGCACCACATTCGCCTGTGTGTCGCCAGTGGAGAGTCCTCCAATAATCCAAGCAAAACATCGCGTAGAAAAATTATGTAAACAAGTCCCGTGAGAGAAGAAGGCAATAGGTGCGGGCCAATTAAATGGTCACTCACGATTCCTGCCCACACGTGTACACTGAATCGATGTTAATAACTATTTGAGTGAATAACATGAGGATTATTCTGAGCCCAATAATGATTATTGTGCGTGTTAAAACAAACCATACGCTTCATCAGTGAACAGAATGAGCCCGTAGAAGTTGGGATCCATTGCTTGCTGCTGCATGAACCGCTCTGAAAATTCTAGGCGAGGTCCAAAATCTTGTGGCAGTAGTCCTTGCACTCTTTGGAAATGCTACGGATGTATCCTCTGATGACGTATTTCCCGCCATACAGTAGTATGATCACGCATGCCTAGAAGTTGAGCAGCCGAATGAGTGCTATCAAGAAGATTTTGCTGAAAATGTTCCACTATTCTTTCTTTCCCCGGGTGACGACGGCGCCCAACATTCATTCTGTTCACAGCGAAAGAACCGGTGACACCCAATCTCCTATGCAAATTAGTAAAGAACTGTGGTCGAGGCACATGAGGACCAGGAAATCGTTTACTGATTAAGCGTGACGCGAGCCTAGCATTTCCGTTTGCAGCTCCGTAGATCATATGCATTTCGGCCATCTCACCATTCGTAAAGCGCTGCATGTTCACACTGCAATGTTTTGTCAACTAATCAAATCAAACTTAGACATCCAACTCGTGTGTTCCAATTACGTAAAAACATTTTCAAATGCTTTATAGCTTGAAACTGTAAATATTTTTCCTAATCGTAAAATGTTCGCAGGTTTTATAGTAAAAATTACAAAAATCTGCTTTAGTGGGGTCGGAACTATCAGCCCTCAAAACTCGAAAACTAAGGAGTTTTGGGCATTTTATCATTCGGGAAAATTTATTTATTTATTGAGTTTTTCCACCTATAGTTGAAATTTGTCCGCCTGCACATAAAAAAAACACCCTGTATATCTACTTTTTTGGCGAAAATAACAAAACCTTCGTTATGACGAGTAATGCACTGCGACCAGAGCACTTAACCTTCAATCAGAAATCATTCGATGTTTCAGCAAATGGATTTATTACACTTGTTGTTTCCAAAAGAGATTTACCGCTCCCCAGTGAGCATCGAAAGTTTCCATTTCCCAAAACGTAAATAGATAAATGAAATAACGCCATCTGAGCTTAGGATTCGTGAGCAAATTATCTTACTATCCGTAAGATGAAAAAGCTCTGAAATTAATTGTTTGTGTATGTTTGTTTACATGTATCTAGATGTGCGTGCTGTGCTATGTTTTTATAAATTACATTTGACCAACCATGTCTCACTACTTGAAAATCATTTACGACGATGTTTTAGTCAGTTTCGGGAGAGCGTTTAATGTCTTATCTTCTTTCGTTTTAAACTCATAGCGAAGGATTTCCGAATTTTTTTCACTTCTTTTAATAACATATTTAACCCCTAACTCGGCTATCGTGCACCTCTTTAAGGAATTTTTTTAAGTGAATTAGAAAATCAAAATTGGAATTCCTGCTATGTTTTCCTATGTAATTCCTGACTGGTATTTCAGGATAAGTAGGCCTATTTTATTTCACTAAATTCATTTATTGCCCAACACATCGAAGGAAATGTAGGGGCGTTTCATCTATTGATTTATTTTTACACCATTGCCATTTCCACTTCTATAAAATGTTTGCGATATAGTTAGAATCCTCACTAAATCTGAATTTAGCCAGCTTTATTTCACCTACAGCTCGTATAGTTTGTTATTTTCGACATGATTACAGTCAACCTGTTATATTAAGAACCATTTTACAGGTATTAAAAAAATTCTGCTTGCAAACATATCATTTTCGGTATTTTACCTAATAATCAATACTTAGTGATTTAAAGTATTTTATAATGGCATATTATGTAAACTACAATCACTAAAAAAATGTATTTGTTTATAGATTTTCAAATGTAGCTATTAATCTGAATTATTATTTCCATGTTTAGCAAAGTTATGAGTGTTATAATAATGTTAATAAAAATTGCCTATTTTTTCAATATGTACTTCTCATACACTTATTTATTCCAATTCAAAACATCAGGAATAATGGCACTCATAGATTGGGTTGGTAAGCCTGTTGCACCTCTTGTAATCAGCTGAGCTAGACTCAAAACAATGCAAGCTTCAGCCGCCGCGGCATCAATGCAAAATAGTTTCATGTGTGAGTTAGACATTTGTGTTGGTAGAAAGATCATTTAATCTGTTCAGTATTTGAGCCAGTTGGTATAAGTTGTGGTTTAGCGAAAGTCTTTAAGCTGGTTTTCATGTTATTATAGCAATGAATGTGGATATTATGAAATAACCTTATGCCTATGTGGCTCCTAATTGTTTCTTGCTCAACATTACTCTAGCTCCCTGTTTCTTTGCGTGTAAAATATGCATTGACTATCACCATGCTCCGGAAATTCACTGCAAAAATGTATATATATATAAATCAATTGAACATTTTTCCATTATTTTCTTGTAATATCGTGTTGAAAGTTTGTAGAGTGTGGGTTATATATCACCTCAGTCATCACTTCAGTGCTTTATAAACATTGCATGGGAAGGAGTTTAATTATAGTATATGTTTTGAGCTGTAGCTTATATTTTAATTTTTTAGTTTTTGCATTGTGATCTGGTGAATTTAGGTTTGTTTTTATTTACAATAAGATTTGAAGTGAAGTGACTAACCTTAATTATTTAGTCTTTTGTAATTGATTTTGCAAGAGTTAGTTGCTTGAAATATATCTGTAAATACATATAGGCTAGATATTTTAACCAGGAAAAGTTTAGCACTAGTGCTATTTGTGACTTATATGTAAGCTAACTGTTGTAAGGCTAACTTAGTGGTGTTGCAATAGTGAAACTATTTTCTCTAGAGTGTTGAAGTGTCAAGTCAAATTCTGTTAGTATAGTACATTTTGTTGCTTGATTTATGTTTTTTTATACCTAAATATTACTAATTTTTAGTAGTTAGTCTTCCTGATAGAACTTGAACATATTAAGTCAACTAAAAGTTCATGAGCTGAGAAAATGCTTGGTGAATGTTGAATGTTTGCCAGTAATTGATTTTAAAGGTTTTGGTGCTAAACTTACCTAATTAGATCAAAACAAACTAATTTTCTTATATACACTTTTTGGAACAAGTCTCGCTGAGCGGCGAAGCCGCTCAGCGAGAATGAAAATATCGATTATAACTGGAATTTGATGCTGATTCCGAATCTGCAATTTGTTTTGACCGCTCTCGATTTTTTCGATTTTTTGTGATTTTTTTAATTTTAAATTTTTATACATTTTAAATGTTTTTTTTGGCCTGCACCACCTCATGATCCGAACTCTGCCATTCTCGACCCAACCTGGTCGGACTAGGCATACTTTTGCTTGCACCACCTCATGATCCGAACTCTGCCATTCTTGACCCAACATGGTCAGACCGTGCCTTGAAGACCTGAGTACCGGATAGGGCTGGGTTCCACCCAACCTGTACGGACATGGCATTCTTTGGGCACCACCTCAGTTGTTGCTAGCCGCCTTTCCAAAAAAAAAATAAAAAAAATCGAAAAAATCGAGAGCGGTCAAAACAAATTGCATATTCGGAATCAGCATCAAATTCCAGTTATAATCGATATTTTCATTCTCGCTGATAAAATATTTTTCATCACGAGCGCTGTTAGGATGAATACATTCTTTGGGCATCACATTTAGAAAACTTGTTCAAGAAAGTTAGCGAGTACCGTAATTTTTGACGGGCTGTGCGTACTTGTAATCAAATAAAGAGCCCATTCATACCTAGTAAATTAGATAGCTAACTGTTGAATTATAGCGTTCAATCAGGCCCGCTAATTCACTACTTTGAATTCCCGATGAGTCACGGTCATAACTGAAAGCTATGTAAAATGAATAGTTAAACCCTGTAGCAACAGAAAATTATTATACTTTTACGACTGAACCTTTATAGTTTGACCTAATGTCCATATCTTAAAGTATGTGACAGGCTAACAAAAACCAAACCAAGTTAATAAAGTTGAAGGTGCATTTGAAAGATTTGTCAATTTAATATAGAAGTTGCCGAAAATTCTTTTTCAATTTAGCTTGTAAATCGCTAAATATTACGAAGCTAATAATTTATTTTAACTTAGCATGCATATCACCGTTCATTACGAATCTTGCATTTTTCTTCTATGTTAAGATGTTTGAACAATGCACGAACAATCTTATAGTTGAATACATTATAGTTGAACGGGTCAGTTGATTGCATTAATCGCAACTTGATGAATTTAAAAACAAGGAAAATTCCAAGGAACTTAATCATATTTACTAAGAATACGTTTCGGAGTCCAGCTCCATCATCAGTTCGTAAAATTAAAATTAATTACGACTATAATAAAAGAAAAAATACAATGTTGGATACAGTCATTAAAGAAAATCACAAAAACAAAAAAAATCAAAACATGTCCAAGAGAAAGTAAAATCGACATGATCTACTTCCAATTTACGATGGGTAGGAACTGTCACAATTGTTGAGGGCCAGTTTTCGTTTAAAAATATGTAGCGACTCTGAAATTCTGAGGTCACATGTAGTTGAAGCCGAATCTAAGATTTTGAAGTCCCCAGAGGATATCGGTTCGTTGCATTTTACTGCGTGATTACGTACAAATTGTGCAAATTCATTCCCCGTGCGGAAGCTTCAACCCCGATGTTTGGCCATTCTGGTATAAAAATTTTGTGCCGTAATGCCGACGTACGATGATGTGCACTGCACACAACTGTAATAATAAATCAGAGAGGCTCGCTTCTCCATCAAAAGCGTATCCTTGTACCGGAATTGTATAATTTTATGGTTGCTTCATTTTTCCAGTACAAGGAGATGCTTCCGATGGAGATGCGAACCTCGATCTCTGATTTATTTTTAACAGTTATACAGTTGTGTGCAGTGCACATCATCGTATATCGGCATATGACATGACGAAATTTTTATAACAGAATGGTCGAACATTGGGGTCGAAGCTTCCGCGCGGGGAACTAATTAGCTTACTCCTCACACTCCGCAGTACGTAACCATGCAGTAAAATGCAACTAAATCTTAGATTCGGCTTCAACTGCATGTGACCTCAGAACTTTTAGAGTCGCTACATATTTTTAAACGAAAACCGGCCCTCAACAATTCTGATAGTTCCTACCCATAACAAATTGTAACTAAATAGTAATCTTGTCGATTTTAGTTTTTCTAGGATATGTTTTAATTTTATTTTTATTTTCTTGATTTCCTTTAATGACTGTATCCAAAATTTTGCTTTATCTTTTATTGCAGACATAATGATTTGTAAACTTACGAACTGATGATGGATCTGGACTCCAAAACGTATTCGTAATAAATATGATCAAGTTCCCTGAAATTGTCATTTTTAAATTCTTCATCTTATAGATGGTTGCGTGTTTGCGGATATTTTCGGTTTCGGGGCTCACCGAATTTTAATATTTTCTTTCGCCAAAGTGTGTACTCGTATTTGGTGTGAATAACACGAAAATGACAATCCTTTTTTGGAGAAACTATTGTTTTGGTCCATTTTTGAAGCCAGTTGCTATTATAGCTAGTCTACATTACGTTGCAATACGATTAGAAACACATATCTACTGAATGGATTTCATTTTGTTGTTTTTCTCAACAATATAGTTAACATAGCAAGAGCATTTTATTTTTCACAATCGTAAAATTTTTTGTCAATATTTTTGTATTAGATATATAAGGAAATAATTTTATTTTAACTCCCATGTAGGAGTTATAATGGTTTTATTTTAATACAAGTGTGCACGGCCCACCAAAAATGGGATTCAATACTTTTCATGAACGGATTTTCAAGATGTAGATGATAAACAAATACAGTATATCCATCCTAACAGCACCCGTGCTGAAAAATATTTTTCGCACCGTTGAAACTCGTATCACAGATACGGTCATTATAACTATCCTTATGAGCGTGAGTGACAGAGAAATGGAAGAAACAGACACCAAACAAATAAACCAAGGGCAAGGGTATTATTAGGTAGCAGCATGAGCTGCATGACCCATGGAAATGCCGAGGACAATGTCATCATTAAGCTAGATGGACCCATGGAAAAATTCCGTCCACATTATCTAACTTATGCTATCCTAATTCTATGTCGTGACTCGCACCGCCGCAAAGCACGTCCACGACGCGAAGGGCTAGCAATCGTCATTACATGGTAGCAACTGCGGTTCTTGTAGACCCTACACCACTAATGCGTTTTCCACTGTTGCCAATACGTAGAACGGAAAGGGGTAGGTTTAAAATGTTTATGCCGAACACATATGCACAAGAACACACAAAGCTCTCTTGACTCGGAGTTCCCTTCCGGTGACAAATCACCATTACTCAAAAATGATTACTTCGGGCACAGCTAGCTATTCACCAAATTACTATATTTAATTTAATGTCTCTTAATTATTCAATATGGCCTGAAAGCTGCACAAAAGCGACATGACTATGAAAATGCTCAAATTACGGTGATCACAACAACCTATCCAATACTACTAACCTATCCTGATAAAATTTCAAACATATCATTGCATGTACAGACGATCTTTCAATGTTACACTGAGGAATTCGGTCTCCGTGATACCGCAAACTCAGACATCCTATGTTTCTTAAGAAGCGGACACCGAACTAATACATAAACTAACATACAACAGGTATTATTAGGTTAGATGATTGTAAAAGTATCGGTATCGGTAGTAGTATCGGTCAAAGTATCGGTATTTTCAAGTATCGGAGTATCGGTATCGGTATCGGCCAAAAAATGGGTATCGGTATCGGCCAAAAAAATGGTATCGGTACATCACTATAATTTACCGCTATAACTTGTCAAATAGTCATTTCCCACGCAAAGTGCATGGAAGAAAACTTGTTTATTTTGATTTAATTTACTATGTTTCGGCACCAAAAACTCAAAAATCGATTACTGGCAAACATTCAACATTTACCAAATGCTAATAAAATTAATAATTTTAATTATTAATTTTATTGAAAAAAGAACTAAATATTGAAAATGTTTCAGACCAGCTCCATCATCTTTTCTATGAAATACAAAGATTTTTTTGTCTTTTTTTAATAAAATGACTAATTTTATTAGCATTTTCTTTCCTTTAAATCTTAAGGGAATTTGCAGTTTAAGCAAAGTGAATATCTGTTCAAAAATAGTTTATACAGCTTTCCTCCGAAGAAAAAATTTAGTTAGGTATGGAAGATGATATTTTATTTTAATAGCTTTTAATAGCTAATGTTACTGAACTAATATTTTATAATGTTTTTTTGTAGCAGATTAGTTCTAGAGACATAAATTTACTGCAAAAATATTTCAACCATCACCAAGAACAAACCAAGTGAAGTGAACATATTAGATATTACTAATTAAAGTTACTGATATCTCTAATATTGGGTATTTTTTAAAATTATTTTCATTACCATATTCATAATGGTAAAAGTAAAAATTTAGGTCGATATTGAGTTGAACCCATTCACAGAAATTAAAAATTTTGTTCCAAAGAATCACTAAAGGAACACATTTAAAAATGTTTTACAAGAATCACATTGTGCTCCCTGATGAATGATTATTGAGTTATTCGACTTTGAAATTTTTGTTTTCCATAGCAGTTCCAGTAAGTTTGTGCTTTAGCGGAAGCTGTTAGAATGCGCTTGGATACTTTGCAATTTAGTATTTGCTAACCCCGCGGAGCCTGAACCCACTTCTCGGATGTTTTAGTTAATAACACAATAAAGGTTCTCACCTAAAAATATTTTGTTATAGAAATATTCTGTTATTAAATCTACGGTTTTGCTAACGTTCTACGGTCGCCGCCATCTTGAAGAGTGCATATAGATTTAAGTCTTCACTATTCCAGTCCTGCTAGCATTTTTGGGTGATAACCTTCATTGTGTTATTAACTAAAACATCATAGAAGAGGGTTCAGGCTTCGCAGGGTTGGCAAATAATCAATTACGCCATATATTGCAAAAACAATAACTTTTCCCTTGCTCCGCCCACTTGCGCTAGGCTTTTTCTTTGCGTGGGAAAGCTATAACTTTGAAGTTAAATAACTCAAAAATAACGCATCAGCGCAGAATGTTATTCTTGTAAAACGTTTTTAAATGTATTCCTTTAGTGATTCTTTGGAACGGAATTTTTAATTTCCATGAACAGGTTAAACTCAATATTGACCAAAATTTATTATGTTTAATATCTCAAAGATTGTTACCAGGATGCACCACTTCTGTAATGTTATAAATTAGGCAGTAGCAGTTGCTGTATGTTTAGCTGGGCTTCACATTTTGTGGCTTCACTGTATCACAGCTTTTAACATCTAAATTATATTTTTGTATTACGATTTCTTGCTATGTCATGGGCATCTGTAATAGAGATAGAAATTTATTTGTTATTTTCATTATGTTTTCAAAATATGTTTCATAGCCTAGGTATAAAGTTAATCGAAATTTTAAAATATGGTATTGAACAAGGAATCTACTTAACATATTGAATAAGATTTGTATAGAATTGAAAATGACATCATGAAAGGTGCTCTACAGACTGTATTAAATTTTTTCATGTGTTCTATTGCAAACAATTTAGAAACCTATTGAAATAGTAATACAGTTGGGATTGTTTGATAAGTAATGGGTGGATATGTTTTTAAAGATTTAGATATAGGTAAAGAAAAAAATTTAGCATTGCTACTCTTGCCTTTAGTTCTTGCCTTTTTGGGCTCATTCTGGAACCCAAGGCCCACAGCAAAAGAGAGACAGCTGTCAGTAGGACAAACAGAGCATGCAGTGCTTGCTTATGTCGCAATACGAGAATTTTGGGTGTCGGTTTATGGCCTTGCGGCTGCCGCCCCCTCGCACGCTTGGGGGAATCTCAACCCCCGCAAATCAAACAATAGTATTACACCTTTGTGTTTTGCGTGCAACCGATACAACAAGCATAGCAAATAAAAGAATTGAAAGATTAAAATGGGTGTTGAAGTTGAACACATTTGGAATGTTTCCCAGAGGAGTAGTTATGGAGCTGTCCTTAACGTCCATTGCCGCTCCACTGACATGCTTCAAGCGGATTGCTTTTACATGTCAGCATCTTGACGATCGCAGGATTCCAACGTTATCTTCTTTAAACTTTGATGTTCACTTTACTCAGATGTTGAATTTGCTGCTTATGTAGTATGCATCCCGGCAGCGGCCGGAATGCCACGTTGTGTGTGCCCTCAGATCTCGCACACCTTCTCCTCTGTAATTCCATGAAAAAGCCTCTCGAATCTTCATGTCAACTCATATAGCTCTTGCCTGGTTCATTCTAGAAAGGTCTAGACTATTTTAAGCCATAGACCAAGTCTCTCAATTTTGATTCATTGGATGCTAGCCTGTTTTGAAGTTTTGCTCTCTGATTGGCGCGCACTCGATACCCCAAACACGTGATTCCTTAGAGAGCATACCATTGGTGTAGATGGTGTCGCTTTCTGCCTAAGCCTTACTCCTCTTTTGAATCTGCCCTCGCACTACCCAGTTCAGCCAAAACCTCTGCCTTTTGATCCCAAGCCAGCATGTGTGTGTGTGTACCTGCGTGTGTTGATGTGCTTATGTGTGTATTGTGTGTCCCCAAGCTGGCTTGTAGATGCTCGAGAGCTAGCAAGTTTGAACGAGGCGTTGTCCGCAGGTTAACGACTACATACATTCCAACGCTTGTAGCCCAGCAGAATGTTAAATTTCTCAAAATTTGTTGCAGCTTTTGGTGATCTAGCCAAAAAAAATATCATGTGATATATGTATTGCAACACTTATTTCTTGATATGAAAATTGTGCATAATGCTGGCATTAAGCATTTGTATTTCATAGAGAAAAATGAATTTCATTTGAGTTCAGACCCAAAGTTTTATTGTTGGGCTTGTAGATTTAGTGCCAAACAGTTAACTAAGATTAAATGTCTTGCATTCAAGCCAGTTTTAGTCAACCTTGATGCATCAGCAGGAGTCCACGGTTGTGCCAGTATACCTGTTTTCTCAAAATTGGCAAGCAACATCAAGCTGCAGTGCCAGGTTCCCAGTAGTTACCTTTCAGAAGTTGACACCAATGCTCTGCTTAACATCTGGGTAGAGCCAATTTGTATTAAATAATTAGGCAATTATAAAACTGGGTGAGTCATTTCATTTCTATTGTGCCATTTTGTGACTAAGGACATGAATTATTATCCAGCTCTGGTGACAAGTTTCTCAAATTAGTGTTGTGATATGCATTCAAAACTTTGAGCATTTACCATTACTATTTTGTGCTTAAATAAGTCAAGTTAATTGAAGTTTAAAAGTTATAATTAAAATCCCTCATAGATTAAAGCCATCATTGTGTAAATAACCTAGACTTCCTTTTTATGCCATATGTACTGAGTGAAGAGTCAAAATTCAGTGGTTGCCCTTTGTTCTGTACTCTGTCCCTTGTATAGCTTTAGTGGCATTGGAGGGATTAGTATGGGAAGAAGCCTAATCTATCCTATAATAAGAGAGGTATCTGTCTGTCCAAGCCAGCCAAAAGGTGTAATGCACATATGTATCTGTGATACAAGCTTCACCAACTCCACAATTTCTAGTATATTAATACATCAGATTTGAGTAGGAATGAATATCAGGTAAATTCTTAGAAAATTGAAACATGCGTCATGTGATTTGTCGAACACTGTATATACTAGTGTGCAAAGCAGTCAAAAATGACGGGATTCAATACATTTCTTTAAAAAATTTTCAGATGTGAATGATAAACAAATATATCCATCTTACAATGCCTGTGATAAAAAATAATCTTGTACTTATGCACTGGTGAAACTCTCATCACAGATATGGTCATTGTAATTATCCTTATAAGCGTGGTGGAGAAATGGAAGAAGCAAACTCCAAACAAATAAACCAAGGATATTATTAGGTAGTAAGAAGCCCATGGAAATTCCACGGATAGTGTCATTGTTAAGCTAGGTGAGCCCGTGAAAAAATTCCGTCAACATTACCTAACCTATCCCAACCTAACATATCCTAACCTAACATATCCTATCCTAACCTTTCCTATCCTAACCTAACATATCCTATCCTAACCTTTCCTATCCTAACCTAACATATCCTATCCTAACCTTTCCTATCCTAACCTTTCCTGACCTATCCCATCCTCTCCTAACCCATCCTCTCCTAACCCATCCTCTCCTAACCCATCCTCTCCAAAGCCATCCTCTCCTAAGCCATCCTCTCCCAAGCCATCCTCTCCCAAGCCATCCTCTCCCAAGCCATCCTCTCCCAAGCCATCCTCTCCCAAGCCATCCTCTCCCAAGCCATCCTCTCCCAAGCCATCCTCTCCCAAGCCATCCTCTCCCAAGCCATCCTCTTCCAAGCCATCCTCTTCCAAGCCATCCTCTCCCAAGCCATCCTCTCCCAAGCCATCCTCTCCCAAGCCATCCTCTCCCAAGCCATCCTCTCCCAAGCCATCCTCTTCCAAGCCATCCTCTTCCAAGCCATCCTCTCCCAAGCCATCCTCTCCCAAGCCATCCTCTCCCAAGCCATCCTCTCCCAAGCCATCCTCTCCCAAGCCATCCTCTCCCAAGCCATCCTCTCCCTAGCCATCCTCTCCCTAGCCATCATCTCCTAAGCCATCCTCTCCTAAGCCATCCTCTCCTAAGCCATCCTCTCCTAAGCCATCCTCTCCTAAGCCATCCTCTCCTAAGCCATCCTCTCCTAAGCCATCCTCTCCTAAGCCATCCTCTCCTAAGCCATCCTCTCCTAAGCCATCCTCTCCTAAGCCATCCTCTCCTAAGCCATCCTCTCCTAAGCCATCCTCTCCTAAGCCATCCTCTCCTAAGCCATCCTCTCCTAAGCCATCCTCTCCTAAGCCATCCTCTCCTAAGCCATCCTCTCCTAAGCCATCCTCTCCTAAGCCATCCTCTCCTAAGCCATCCTCTCCTAAGCCATCCTCTCCTAAGCCATCCTCTCCTAAGCCATCCTCTCCTAAGCCATCCTCTCCTAAGCCATCCTCTCCTAAGCCATCCTCTCCTAAGCCATCCTCTCCTAAGCCATCCTCTCCTAACCCATCCTCTCCTAACCCATCCTCTCCTAACCCATCCTCTCCTAACCCATCCTCTCCTAACCCATCCTCTCCTAACCCATCCTCTCATAACCCATCCTCTCATAACCCATCCTCTCATAACCCATCCTCTCATAACCCATCCTCTCATAACCCATCCTCTCATAACCCATCCTCTCATAACCCATCCTCTCATAACCCATCCTCTCATAACCCATCCTCTCATAACCCATCTTAACCTAACCAAACCTTTCCTGATAAAATGTTCAACATATAAATACATGTAAAGGCCATCTTTCAATGTTACACTGAGGAATTCAGCATCCAGGATACCGCAAACTCAGATAAAGCACAACGGATACCTAACAAATAAATATACAACCCATGTTTCTTAAGAAGCGGACACCAAACAAACATATAAATAGATATTTGAATAAACACACGAGTATTATTAGGTTAGATTTATGATGGGCCGTGTGCACTCGGCTTTATCAACTCTCAAGAGATTGACTTTTTTTAATTCTTTCGGCTTTTCTTTCATCTTGCCTTCTTTCTTATTTCAAATAAAGGGAGGTGGACCAGCACTCATAAAGCCCTTTTGTTGCTGATCACCTCAAATCCACTGGAGAAAGGAATATCAATGATAGCTGTTGGCTTGAATGTAGAAGTATTACTGATTCCTAAAATTTCTGCACCAATACTGTCTACTGGAATGGAAACACTGAAGAGGTCAGGGTCTGACACACTTACTATGGACTGATAAGCTGTTGAAGTGTGAAGTAGTGTCATATCCTGCTACAACTGCCATGGTATTAAAAACCAAGTACCCCCAAGTCCTCCAAAGCATCACAATCAAGACAATTTGCTGCGGTCCTTATTAAAATATATGGGCTAACAGAACCATTTTATTGCAAAGAATCCCTTGCATATAGAAATCTTTTATTCTTCAAAAAATATAAAGTTTTGACTAGTTTAGTAACTTTTTTGTAAAGAAATGTAAATTGTAAGGTGAATAATATACTAGTTTTCTATGCAAGTAATTTCATGCCAATAATTGAAAAAAGATTTGAAGATTTTATTAAAGCACTGTGTCATGATATGCCCCTAAATTTGTGATTAAAATGATTATGGTATAGTGGTGTGAGGTTCCTTTGGTAGTAGAAACATGAGGACAGGAGACATGTTGATGGGAATTATAAGTGAGGCAATGTTATAAGGTTTTAGAACCCTTATTATTTCCTAGTTTCATCAGTGTAGTTATTCTAAGGGTTATGGGAAACTTGCCCACAAGTCCAGTGACTCAATAGTTTTTTCAATAACCATTAGAGCAATATTTTAGATTGCCCTGGTAATTCTCCTGAACTCAACCCCCTTAAAAAATACCATGAATTTGCACTTATTGGTTCCAGCCAGTTCCAATATATCATGTTTTGTTCAAGTCATTTCCAGATTTTTTACATTGCAAACTAAATGTTTAGCTTTATTGTTGGAAATTTTAAAAAGATGACTTGGATATGGTTCACTTGAAGTGGACTGATATGAGATAAACGGGTAAATTGTCACTAATGGTTGATACTGATAATTCTTCGTAGATGGAGTTCTCTTCTAGCCCAAACCACTTTTTTGTTGGTAAACAATTAGTTTGCTGGTGTTTTTTTTGACAATTCTTCATTCTTCATGTTAGAAATAATTGTTAAATGATGACATTCACATGCAGCTCATACATTGAATGATGGCTGATGTTATATATAGCCAAAAATATTTTCTGAAAAGTCACACAGCATTTCTGGTGCATAAACCACTCTGGAGTGTTTCAGAACTCTTATTATTGACAATCATTTTATGTGTTGACTGTTTGAGGCAGGTATCAATCTAACATTAGTTACTGTAATGTCAATGCTCTATCATTTGTGCATTCTTTTATCATATTCACACTGAGCTTATGGAAATTCACCAGGTATTGAATTTTGTGTTATTCTGCTGTTGTGTTACCATAGTAAATAAACTTATATATTAGATATTCATTATGCCAAACTCTATATTTGCAAACCTTAAAAAAAAAGATTGAAAACATTCAAAGGACCAACAGTCAAATAAAAAATTTAAGCCAACTCCTTTGCCAGCTGGACCTTCAACCATCACTAAACTTCACAAGCGTGTTATATTTCAGGCCATTCTATTGGTTGAAAATGATTGCAATTGTAAAATGGAGTTCTCATTAAAATTTCTTTTGAAAGTTTCCTTGCATTTTTAATCTCAAAAAGTTCATCTATCAACTCCATACTAGAGCCAATTCAGCCATTATGCTTTTCTTTTATAGTATACATATACATAAACATTTTTGTTTTGAAAAGTCACCTTGATTGGTCATCATCATTTTGGACTGTAATGTTTTTTATTTAGGCTTCCAAGGTTTTCAGTATAATGTTGTTATATTGGGGAGTAAGAAAATGTTTTCAAGGGTATAGTTGATACTACCCAATGTTAGGCACAAGATATGTCAATATATGTGAAGAAACTCACAGACTAGGCAGCTTAATGAGAGCTGTTGTGTCTCATGCATGATGTCTGTTGCAGGATGGAGGCTGCAAAGGTGGCTGAGTTTGTGCAGCACTCGGGTGCCAACCCTGCACTTGCCAGACAACTGCTGCACAGTGAGTCTTGCTTTCTTCCCTAAGTTGCATTTAACACTAGTTGGATAGGAAATTGAACAACCCTTTAGGATTATGAATAATCAATTAGTGGTTCATATTTTCACAAACAATTATATACAGTGAGGTCATGAATGTTTCAAATGTATTTTATATTATTGAGACATGAATTTGCAATGCTAACTTGAGTTCTAATAGAAACTGAAGTGTCAACAGCTGTTGGTAGATGGCTATTGTCCTACTACTATAGAAAATAGTAAATATTTTATTAATTAGGTTTCCACATTTGAATTGATCCCATAATTTATTTGACTATGTCCATTGTAGTTGAGCAAAATTAATCACAATCAGAGCTGATTTCAATTGTCAACTTCATAATGGGCTTTCTAGATAAAATTTTGCACCAATGTTTTAGATGAACGAGTTTATTGCTGAGACCTATTTCCAATTTTCACGATGAGATTAATTTTTTAACCGTTTTATTGTTTGCTGCATAAATGAAAACTTTGTGTATCATCTAGGGAAAAATCAGAACCTTCAAAAGCTCTTTTGTGCGTTTTGATGCTGGTGATGTTGCGGTTTGTCTCCTGCAGGTGAGATCAACTCGTTATTTGCTGACTCAACTCATTTATATATCGCAACACATGAGGAAGGAGAATAAAACTCTTTGAATTGTTTATTTACTTCTGAAAAAAAGGAAAATGTAATGTTATATCTGTTAATGGAACTGTGTAAATAAATAAGGGATTCTCTTCAGAGATTAATGGAGCATAGATAGTAAAAGACTGATTCAGCAGAGCATTGAGTTTCAAGAAAAAAGTTTATGAAACAAGAAGAAAGTAGTAGGTGTCAAAAATCAAGACAGCAGTGAACCAGATGAGATTAGATTACATGGTTGTTTAAGCTTCCCTAACCACAAAAAAATGAGCATATCAAAGAGAGGAAGGAGGAAGGTTTGATTATTTTAGTAACTTTTTTGTAAAGAAATGTAAATTGTAAGGTGAATAATATACTAGTTTTCTATGCAAGTAATTTCATGCCAATAATTGAAAAAAGGTTTGAAGATTGTATTAAAGCACTGTGTCATGATATGCCCCTAAATTTGTGGTTAAAATGATTATGGTATAGTGGTGTGAGGTTCCTTTGGTAGTAGAAACATGAGGACAGGAGACATGTTGATGGGAATTATAAGTGAGGCAATGTTATAAGGTTGGAAATGCCATGGAATGCCATAAATTAAAAACATACCTTTTTTTGGTTCATTGCTGTCCTGTTTTTCAGCACCTACTACTTTCTTCAAACAGGTAACAGTGGAAAGTAATTTCAAAACATTAAATTAATACTCTGCCGTATAAGATAGCTGTGAGACCAGTAGAGGGAACCTGGGGAGCTCGGAATCTAGCATGCAAATACCTCAACACGTTGATGGCAATGGGTTAAACTGAAGTTCAGTATTTAACTATGATTTAAAATCTAAAGTTGATATAAATTTTATAAATACCAAACATTAACTGGGTCCATTATATACCATTAATTTTAAAAGATTGTTAAAACTATTTCAAACTACCAGTCATTTGGTTGTTTCACAACAGGTAAAACCCAAGCATGATCCACCGGTAGGTCGCATTGCAGTCAACAGGTTAACTCAACCATCAACATGATGTAATACGTGCTGCAAACATGAACGTGGGTAACAAGAGTAATTTAAATTGTAATTTTAAGTCCCATCTGGAGGATAAAACTTTTGTGTGGATGAGAATTAGTCCTCCCCAAGGGGAATATGTGAAGTCCTGAGCTAAAGGTTAGGTAGGCCTTTCTTTTGATGAAATAGAATAGGTTATTTGTTTTTTATGGACCATCTTTTATTGGTTCACTGCTAATACGCTCAGGGGGATACAACTATTGTATCTATGGGAATTAGCACTTTCAGGGGGTAAATGTGTGAAAGCCCAAGCTGAAAGTTAGGTAGGCCTTCTTTTTGTTGAAGTAATATGTTTTTATTAAATTAAAAACCACCTTTTTTTGGTTCATTGCTGTCCTGTTTTTCAGCACCTACTACTTTCTTCAACTTTTATCTTGTTTCATGAACTTCTTTTGCAACTTACTGTATCTATGTCCCTTCTGCATAGATTTTGCTTTCTTGTATCTTCATACTAAATGGGGCCTTCCTCCTTCCTCTCTTTGATATGCTCATTTTTTTGTGGTTAGGGAAGCTTAAACAACCATGTAATCTAATCTCATCTGGTTCACCGCTGTCTTGATTTTTGACACCTACTACTTTCTTCTTGTTTCATAAACGTTTTTCTCAACTTACTGTTTTTACGTACTGTAGGCATAGATTCCCTTAACTCCATACTAAATGGTGCCTCTCTTCTTTCTCTCATTGGAATGCCTTTGTTGCAGGAGGCTTAAACTAACATCTAATCTAATCCGTAATTTTATGCAAGATGGGGACAAAGATGTATACACATAATATATCATAAAAATATGAAAAAACAATGGATTTCAAATTGGAAATGCCCAGTTCAAAGAAAATATTTTACCCTATGGTACTGAAGGAGAACATAAAATAAATTCCTTTACTACAGTAAAATTACTCACATGGACCTTAATTAAGAGAGATAACTCAAAGACTTGCAGAGCAGTGCAAGCGAGTTTTTTAGAATATGAGAATTGTTGGCCTTGTTGTTAGTTTCTCTCATTAGTGTCTAAACTTGAATTTACCATGAAGCTGAAAAGGATGAGAATATAAAGAATGAAGCTATAATCAAAAAGAAAAAATGAAAATTGTTCATTTAAAAGGGACATGAAGGCTTTGCTACAAAAAGTAGACAATACAACCCGTTGTTATAGTGAGAAAAAATGCCTCATTATTTTGAGTTTGTCAATTATCAAGATGTCAGCACATTTGAGTATAACAATTTAAGCTATCGATTGTGTGTAAAGCAAAATATGGCATCAGAAAGGAGCCAAGTGGCCTATTCTTGGGTTGTTGCCCCAAGTTCCATGCCATGAGACACCAGAGTAAGGCAAGGTAACAGTCACTGACACAATCATCTGTGTTCACACGCAAGTGCTAATACATTCGTTTTAACACAAGATATTGATAGTTTTCTAGGTATGTCGTCCCATGATTTGAGTTGGTTAATTAATTTATAATGGAGTATCACATATTGGATGAAATCATGAGTAATACAACCCTTCAAGGACTATTGTCATTCCTGGACATCAGAAATGAGCAATGTCAGTTTAAATATATGTTTACTTATAATGTTTTGTTTAAATTTCACTCTGTGTTTTATATTATTAATGATAATTATAATCCATGCAACAGTTCCATAAATTTTCTTTCCCTTGTAAAACTTGCTCCGTGGATTGTAAAATTGAGTGTCTCGGTCTTTAGTGATCCTTGGACTGACTTTTTATTTAACTTTCTCTTCAGTTTCAAATCGGGTGCAAATTTATTTTTGTTATGCATTCCTTTCTTTCCTTGTGATTTTTTATTGCACATTATTGGTTTGCTGCTCTTTTCACATGTATCTATTACTTTTGTTATCACATGTAATGCGTCACTGATGTTTTTGGCCTCAATTTGTACTTGCTCCACCCTTGTTTTTTGATATGAACATCATTATACGTGTTTCTTTCTTGTTGTTGATCACAACTTGAACACACGTGCTTCACGCTTGATATAACACAGCACTGGATCCTGCATGAGCAAGCTTCATTACGAGTGTACTGCTTTTCCACTACGTTTGACTGTTGGTGTATTAACATAATTATGGAAGGGGAATGCAGGCATTCAATTACTTGTGGCTTAAAACTAATCACAAATGATGAAACTAATAATTTTTAAAGAATGAAACTTGAAATTTGAATTTTTTTGGTGATGTCAAAGTACTAAATGTGTGTAATTTTTTATAATTTTGATGCTCCTTAGGATCAACCTAATGAAATTATTTTAAATATAAATGAAACAAAAATATTTGGAAAGAGTACACATCCGTGTCTATTAAATTAAATCTCAAAATCTAAATACTAACTCTTCTATGTGGCCTTTCTTTCGATTTTGAATTCAATGATAAGCTGCTCAAATTTTTCTCTCTATCATTTCTGTTATAGGCTTTCGAATTTCTTCAATTCATGAAATGATGGCTTACACTGAAGAACACTAGGTTCTAATTCGTTTATGAAAGTCGAGGGAGTGAGTATATTACAGCAAGCTTTATGATTATCAGTTTATATCAGTATTCATTGGAATTTTTTTCAATGTTGACATATGTTGGTAAGACAGATAAGATGAAATGATAGAGAAATTAATTTTCACAAAAAATCTGTGAACAATACTGTAAAATGAAGGGATTTGAAGTAAATTTTATTTTCAAGAATTCAATTGATTCTTGAGAGCTTTTTGAAGTGTGTTAAATTTTCAGTGATGCTACCTCTAATTCCTCCGAGTAAGTGCTATTGCATTCATCCTTTTTGTCTAGTCTCTGTTTTGATACCATTCTGTTTAGTTGATGAATGCAAAGGATTGGATAATCTTGTGTGGTGTTGTGTCTGTAATTAGGTGAAAAATTCTATTGAACATGAAGTATTCTTAGTACTTTGCAGGAAATTAAACGTATGAGGAAGTCTCCTTGTGCAGAGATGTATTCATGTTTGATATTTCTTAATTATATGTTTGAAGTTTGGCGTCAGAGAATTTAGCAGGCTTCTCATGTTGGGAAAAAACATTGATTAAAGCATGGTGGATGTTGCACATATGGTTTACGGGTCACTATTGTTGATACGAATGCAGTGTACATGATGCGTAATTTCTACATGTGCCATAGCCTTGAAATCGCAATAAAATACAAAATATTTATTTATTTATGCTCTTTGAACGATCTCTTTTAGTTGAATTTAAAATACTCTCAGTATTTTATCGGCGCGAAAATTCCTAAGCTTATCAGCCACAAGGATTAGGCCTAAAGTTCAAGGCCCTGCAAGCAAACATATTGCAGGTTTTCTGGCCGCCATGCGGTGGTCGGGGGAAAGGTTGAAGGATAAAGTATGCTTTCACGTGCTGGTATGTAGATGTTGGGTTGTGGTAGATAAATTCAGTGTGGGTTGCTGCGTTACAGTCAACGATAGGCTCTGCCGAGGTCCTTGTCCTTTGTAACTGATGCAATTTCTACATGAACACTGTACCAAGACGTGATGAATGCTTTGAATATCGTATTGCATTGCAGTAAATTTTGCTGATCGGAAATGTATCATGGTCAAGAACTGGAAGAGACTGAAACAACTCTAAAAGGTAGCAAAGAGTACCAGAGCTGACGGGCCGTAGCCCTTGAAACTGACCCTGTTACCTTTTGCTACGATCCAACTCTTGCAAATTCACGGAATAGTTACTATTACCTTCCATTAAAACACAAATATTGTCTAAATTTAAACTGATGTACCTTGTGTTTGTTTAATAAAAGTCTTGATAGAATTTTTGTGCGTTAAATTTGTCATATTGATCTTTCAAGAGACTATAAAAACTCTCAAAGAACCCAACAAAAGTTAATCAAATTTCCCTAAATGTTTACCGAACAAGCCGATTATAAGATCAAACAAATAAACCTATGAGAAAATATAAAACCTAACAGAAAATAAAAAATATATCTATCCAAACATTTAGCAAAAAGTATTTCAATGAATGAATCTGGGAATTCTAGAAATAAACCTTAAAATTTAGCAAATAAATCTATGAGGATTTAGTATATAACTCTATTGGAGAATTTATCGGATAAATTTATTACAGAATTTAACAAATAAAGTAACTATTTTCAAGAGAGTCCTTGAAATATAGGTCATAAGGGGGTTAATTATACATAATTATGAAGCACTGAAAAGTTATTGGCCTCAGATTCTGCACCGCTGACGTGACTCACGTTTTCGTTGCCCTCAGCCGAGATTGAAGTCACTAGCACATGGAGCTGGTCACCAGAATGCGCTAACGTCGGCGATCATTCAGCACTGGCAACTAGGTTTCCATAATGACGAGTCTGCGCTCGTCAAAAAGAGAACCATGAGGGAAGGTTTCCACTTCCACCTCTGTAGTCTGCAAAGTTCTACCAATCTGCAGTTCCCGATTCCAGGAGTAGATATGCTCCATCGAGTTGATTCAAGATACAATTCCAAGGCTAGGAGGCATTTCATCATCTCGAATCAGCGTGCGTAAAACGTGCGTGCGGAGACGAGCGAACAGGTGTTATGTGTTTGTCAAGGGTCTGATGAAATCTTGTGGGTTGTGTCACTGCCGACCAAGTGATGTTAAGTTTGGTCATTGATCTGTGGGTAAGCTACTCGTATTTCTGCAGTTTATCTCTTCCTCTGCCTCGGAGCCGACAGGAACTATCAGTTTTCGGCCACACTTAATCTTCACATCAGTGAAACAAGACACCAGGAAAACTTCACGGAAGCAGAACTGAAAAAGTACTTTATTGAAATTATGCAAATTATTCTATAGTCAACCTTACATTAGCATTTTTATTAGAAATATTTGAAATATAAATATAGATAAGTTCGTTTTTTATCTTATGTGTGCGACCTGCCGAGTGTTCAACTGATAGTTGCTTAATTCTATTGGTGCATCACATGCCTGTTATTTTAGATGAGACTATCTTATTAGCGTACTAGTATTAGTGCTTTTTTCTGGTACCTGTGTTAGCATTTGATTCTTGAAACACCCGAGTGAAGACTAGTTTATTGTGGCACCAGTGTTGGCACTGGTCTCTTTGTGATTGTTGAATTTGCTTAAGTATATATTGATGTGAGTCTCTTAATTCTGATGATTGTCAGACACAGGACAAGTAAGTGAAAGATTTGCTGCTAGACATCTGATACATCTTTCTAACCTGAAGCGTCCATCAGTCTGAAAAGTTGGAGTTAGTCGTTGCTTGTGAACTGGAGAATGGGAATTAAGTCGATCTTCATATCTTGTGCTACTTTGAAAAATGAAACTCTGAAATATACCTTAGTGTATTGTAAGCAAGTAGTCTATCCTCAAATGATTGCCTGCATTTGGACAGATGATATGTGTTATCGTAGTTTACGGTATTCCATGTGGCTAAAACGTTTCTGTGTGTGCATACGTGTGTGGAGCTTACCCTTTAGCACTGTAGAACTATACACTAATGCTGGATACTGGAAAAGTAAAGTCCTGAGCTGAGTTAGGTAGGCCTTCTTTTTGTAGATATGGAATGTTTTTTATTATGTTGAGGACCATCTTTTTCCGGTTAACTGCGGTCCAGTTTTTTTGCACCTATTACTTTCTTTTTCAACTTTCATCTTGTTTCATAACTTTCCTTCTTGATTTGGTGTTTTTATGCACACGGGATCCTGCATAGGAACATCTTTTGTGTATAGATTCTGCTTTCCCTTAACTTCATTCTAAATGATGCCTTCATCCTTCCTCTCGTTGAACATCTTTGTAGTGGTAAGGGAGGCTAAAAATAATTTGAAATCAATCAATCCTAGTTATCCATTAATGATCGTACCCAAAGTACATAACAAAGAGAATCAAACGTAGTATGAAAGTTGTTCACTGCTCGTTGCACACAGTTGAATGCTTACTACGTGTTCAAAGAGTTTAGAATAGAATATGACAAGAGAAGCAGGCCACGCGGTCCACGCTCTGGTTCCTCCTCAAGTCCCGCACAGACGCCGAAACTCGTTCAGGAACCTGGGAATAACGCATGCAGGCATCAATTTCCACGCACAAGCGCCAGTACATTGATCTCAAGTCTCGTTCTGTGGCTGTTGCATGAAATGAGATCCCCTGATTTGAAAGTTATCTTAGCTTTATTAGTAGTATTTGAGCTTTTTATGATGCTATGTAGACGCCGCTATCGGCTTTACCCATGGAATCGTAAAGATATCGCCTTTTGATATGTGGTTTGTGATGCCCAATAAATTAGGCACACAGTTCTTTTTTTGCTTCAAATTTCCTAGGAATTTCAGTTAATTTTCGTTCTTTAGAATACTTGAGGATTGCCAATCCAGTAATGTTGAAGGCTGTTTTTTTAACGTCATCACTGTGCTAGCAGAGACTCCTACTGGGAGTTGGTGCCAGATTTCATTGGAGAAAAACTGAAGTCCTGAGTTGACTTATGTTTGTCCTTAATTTAATTTGACGATTATTTCCTGGTTTGAACAGTGTCATTGTCAAGTGTCTTTTTGGAGTGACTTCAAAAACACCATTGAGATGTCGGTCTCTTCTTGATTCTGTCCATCAAAGAAGCGCCAACTCGCGAAATTCCTATTTTTATTTTTTGATAGTTTAAATTTCTCTTAGATGCAAGACACCCTCTAAACTTTCAGTTGCTGTTCTGTTGTGGTGGTAGGAAATGCTATTCACGTAATAAAAAACAACAACTTGTGGGTGGGTTTCATTCGTAATGAAAAGATCCTGAGTGTAATTTCTGAAATTGAAAGATCCATGTCTCTTTCAAAGTATAATAAAAATGCTAATTTAAAACGGCTCTTTCTTAATATCAACATTATTAGGTATAGATAGCACCAAGTTCGAGTTGGTGTTTTTTCATAAACACATTCGCACTGGCGGTAACTATTACACTAAAAGCCTTGATAGAAATGTGAGTGTGTAAGAGCGCTAACCTGTACTTGTATTCATTTCGTGTTAGAAATAAAAACACTCGTCTAATAAGCTGTCGTTTTTTATACCACAGATTTTAAATCGGAACATTTAATCTCGGAAAAAACGTCAAGCTGCGCTTATTATCTATCTTAAAATAAAAAAGAAACATCTTTAGCTTACCATCCATCAAAATAATTACTCATGGCAAGATGCATCGTTTCCAGTATAAAATATTCTAAAATTACCTAAATTACTTGGTAAATTCGCTTAAACATATGAAAAGAGCTCTCCTGAAATATCTTGTAAAATGGACTAGCGCATTTTTTGTCGGATCGACAGAATTCGCCTCGCAATTTTTTTCAGTCACTTGTAATTACGACGCTCGTCACTAAGTTCTAGTCATTTTTGTTTTAACGCTGAAATCTGTTCATTTTGTTAACATTTCGTCTTAGGGTTGGAGACCAGAGGGGCTGTGCGCACTTTACGTGTGGTTAGACTACTGTTGTGTAGTGGGGTGGTATTATGTACTTAGACTTGCAGTTGGTTTTTTACTATGAATTTTGTTTGCATTCTTTAAACTTTACTGCGTGTTAGTCACGCTTTAAGTCTTTGGTGATTGTGAGTCCAAAATCTTTTTGTTGGTCCACTGCATCAATTAGAGTATAATTCATGGCATGTAGGAAGTATCGAGTATTACTTTCAATACGCATTAGTGAGCATTTTTTGAAATTGAAGCCATTTTCCAAGGTTTCGGCTCATTGGAGTTGACGGTTGAGGTTTGCTTGAATAGTAATTTTGTCTTTCTCAGTGAAGACCCTGTGACGAAGTTTCGTGTCATTCGCGAGTTTGCTAATTTCACTGGTGGTTGCGATGTCGAGGTTGTTGATGTTGATTACCCATCAGGGAGATACAACTATTGTATCTATGGGAATTAGCGCTCCCAGGGAAAAAATGTGAGAGCCCGAGCTGAGAGTTAGGTAGGCCCTCTTTTTGTTGAAATAAAATGTTTTTTGTTATGTTGCGGACCACATTTTTTCGGTTCACTACTGTCCTGTTTTTCAGCACTTCTGATTTTCTTCTTCAACTTTTATCTTATTTCATGAACTTCTTTCTCATCTTACTGTTTCTATGCCCCTTCTGCATAGATTCCTCATTTTCTTATCTCCATACTAAATGGTGCCTTCCTCCTTCCTCTCTTTGATACGCTCTATTTTTGCAGCGGTTAGGGAGGCTTAAACTAACTTTTAATCATATAATCTGTTGATGTTGAATAAGAGTAGCAGGGTTACAGCGCTCCCTTGGGGAACCCCTGAAGTTACTTGTGTCCAGTTGCCGATCTGCTTGTGGACTGTGCCTTTGAGTATGACCAGTTAGACGGTTTCGTATCCATCGAGAATAGGTCCCCTGAATACTATGAGCTTTCCGTTTGACCTTAAGCCTTTCATGGGGATCTTTATCAAAGGCTTTCTGGAAATCAAGATAAATAAGCCTACGGCTTTTGTACTGTTGACTAGGTTGACTTCTCCACGGAAGTGAAGGAGGTTTGTCAGACCGCTTCGTTATACCCGAAATCTGTGTCAAGTATTTATACTTAAATTTTGAGGTGGAGAAGTTTTATTATTTTCACTTTTAGCAATCTTTCCATTGTTTTACTGATCACCTATGTCAGGCTGATTGGATGATGATTATTGAGTTCTGTTTGTTCCCTTTCTTGAAATTGAGAGAAGATGTGAAAAATGCTTTCAACCTGGCGTACTGTAAAGTAAAATCTGTACTTATACAGTATATTCGAATATTTTAAATTCGATATAAAATGAAATTAGCTGGCATGTTTGCATTTTTGACTTGAGGCATATTTGAACCAATTGCGAAGTCAATTTAATTGTAAATTTGTTACATCCCTTAAAAAATATTTGAATGTACTGAGTCTCTAATTTCTGCAAGTGGCGGCGGGCTCGACACATGAATGATTTAGTGGCGTTTGTTTCCGACGTGTTCAGGTGTTAGCGCTGTGTATTGTACCATATTAAATATGTTTGGACCTACATTGGGAATTGGTGCCTTTTGAGACATGTATGTTTCAAATGCACTCTCGATTTTCAGGGCATGTTGGCTGGACAGTTTTGTGTTCATTATTCAATCAGTCTGACACGGCTCCATCCTAAAATGTTGGTTCTACAATTCACGTACGTACCCCATGCATGCACCTTTATTATATATCCCACACTAGTTGCTTGCTCTCGCACCATTTATGATGGACACGAGCACAGTGTTTGTGGTGACAGTAAATATTGTGTTTGATTAATGTGAGCATCTGTTGTGCAGACCAGCAATATGACTACGACAGAGCATTAAGCGCATACGAGAGCCTGCAGAACATGAACCAACTCCGCACCGGCCAGTCTTCCAGGCGGGGCATGGCGCCTCAGGTGCCGGCCACCGCCCTCGCTGCCCTGCCCAGCCGGCCGCTGCCGCAGCTGCGTCAGGGGCCGGGCTCCAATAACTTACCTCTGCTCAAGCCTCAGTACAACGCTCTCAACTACGCCGCCACCGATGCCACCAAACTCACCAAGCCGTCCATCAGTGTTAAGTCATATACTGGCCAGCCAGTGGGCCAGGGGTACCATGAGGCGCCCTACAGGGATGATGCACAAGACCTCGTCATCAGCCACGGCAAGAGCGACTCTGTCGACAGCAGTGATGGCTTGAGAAGAACGCGCGATGGAGATGTTCACGATGACCGCCGCCTCGATTATTACATTTCCTCCAAAGCACCATCTTCCTCCGCTAATATTCTTAATTCTAACCAGCTCTACCTCGAATCTGAAAGAAACACAAGACGTGGTAATGTGTCTATGCAACGAATTCAGGACGACTCTATTGACATGCTTCCTCCCCCGCCACCTCCTCCGAGGGCCTATAGGTTAATTCGTGAGAGTGGAGGCTCCATCTTGATCCCGGCATCCAGCGCTCAAGCGTCGGCCCTTGTAGAGAGGATGAGACTTCAAGCTTTAGAAAATTCCAACAGAGGTCCTCCGCCAATTCCTCCTCATGGTGTAACTTCAGATGGAGGTGAGCACTACACGAGGAGCCGTGGTCCTGACGCCGCTCCTCAGGTGCCTCCGAGGCGCACCGGCAGGAGTAGCACACCAGGGTCGCGATATGGAAGCTCAACTTCCATCAACCATCCTGCTGATGGCGGTGGAGAGCTGGTGGACTACAGAGCCAAGCTCAGCTCTGTGAGGGCCACTTTAGGAGATGAGACTAGCTCCCCGCTGCTCTTGGGAGACCGAAGACCTGGGTCCGTCTCCCACCTTAATAAATGGCCTCGGAATAATCTGGAGCGTACTGGCAGCGTCATGAGCATGAGGGAAGGCAACTCTTTAAGTCGTAGCGCCTCCAGTGCTGCTAAAAATGCTCTCTTACGAGAAAAGGTCCTCGGAGGACGGAAATTGAGTTCTTCTGCAACTCGACCTGCGCCTTCCTCTGCATCTCCCAGTCCAGTAATGTCCCGTAATTTTAGAGGTCAATCTGAGGAAATAAGTGGCCGATCTTTGGCTGAGCGAAGTACTAGCTTATATGAAGATGACAGAGTATGCTGTAAACCAAATGTGCCTCAACTGAAAGACCGTTCATCATCGTTTGAAAATGAAAAAGAAACTGGGTCCGACTACAACACAATCGACCAAGTTTCCCCGTCCAAAGTGTCTCTGTTAGTAGGCAACTACAATGCTGCTGTTGAGTCCCAACACCAGCATTTGCGGCGTCAGTCTCAAAAATCTCGTAAAGGCTCGGGTCGCAGCAGGACAAGCTCGCCTAATATCACTGGCAAGTCACAGAGATCCCTTGAGAATCTCGCTGAGCAAGATGCTCGTGAACTTTTCAGCTCGAGCTCTCGACGAAGGTCCCGTCATGGTGTCGAGACACCCGAGCTGACAGAGTACACGGCAGTTAGGAAACCTTTTACGCCTCCTCCATCTGCTTCGTCGACGTTTAGTGACCCTATAACTAACCTTGATTCCTACAGTCAGCCCCTGAACCCTTACATCCCAATGACGCCAACGAGTGTGACAGACACGCACCCTCCTCGACGGTCACGGCCTGCTTCCGAGTCTGTTCAGGCGCGACCTACTTCAGCATTCAATCCTGACACGCGTTTGGGTTCTGCGTCCGAAATTCGCCCTGACGACGCAGTCGGGCGGTTGTCCCATAGGGCATCTGAATTATCCTTGAACAGGAAAAGTTCTGGTGTCACTAAAATGACAACGCTAGATAAGGAAACTGACAATACTGACTCTGGAAATGTTGAAAGAAAAACAAAGGTTAAAAGTGAAGGAGAGCGAACGGCCGGTTATGAAGTTACAGAAGAAGGCTCTGCAGAGAACGTGGACAGCGGACTAGGTAGCGGGAGCACCAGTTCCCTGACGCCGTGCGGGCTGCCCGGTGATGAAGCTGTCGACTCCAGCGCTACTCGGCGCGATAAGGGCGCTGCTCTGGAGCAAGACGTCAGGCCTACCGAGAACGTTGAAGTCTGTGAGTATCGTTCTGTTTTTAAAATATCAGAATAAATATGAATTACTCTGGGATGCACGATTGTCGATTTTTGAATTGTATGACATCTTGTGCCAATATCAACGCATGCGATGAATATTAATCCTATTTATTCAACTTGTGAGATTCGAGGTTCAATTAGGAATAACGGGGACTCCTTTTCTTTTGGAATATTTGAATTTTTTCAAGATGTATAACTCAAAAATCGACTACACTACCTTTTACTGCGCGTTGTAGACTGTAGATTCGCACGAGTTTTTCACACTGCGAGCTTTCAATTTCTTGAAACCCAAATGAATTCTAAGAGAGTAATTTCCAGCACAGGTAAGTTTTCTTTGCACTTTAGTTGGCGCTGAACACCCAACCTCAATACCTATGTCGTTCTTGTTCATGGTCATCGATGAGTGTCGAAGTAAATAGCCTATTGAAATCTGTTTAATTCGTAGCCTGTTTTTACAATAGTGTACCTAATAGTACATTTTATTACGTTCAAAATATTTGAAAATGTGAGATTGTTATTTGAGGACTGAGATGCATCACCTCCAT
Organism: Morinoia aosen; assembly: GCA_030386875.1. Classification (NCBI taxonomy): domain Eukaryota; kingdom Metazoa; phylum Arthropoda; class Malacostraca; order Amphipoda; family Talitridae; genus Morinoia; species Morinoia aosen. The sequence goes on along the minus strand of CM059577.1, from coordinate 19,842,696 downwards.
TTCACTTAATTTAAAGGAAGAAAAGTGTCTTAAAAACGAGTGCGCATTTAGAAGGTATTAAATTGGTGGTAGAAGAGATTAATTTGTTAGGCAGCATCAAGTGCCTCGTAGAACTGTATAAATTGCGTTATACAGCAGCGTCGACTACTCGTGGGTAGTCGACGTTATTATAACTACCTGTCAACCTGTTGACTACATAGCGTTGTTACACTATAATTGGAAGGTGTCTATCAGTACTTTTCGAGCTCAGGAAATACGAGTCAGTATCAGTACATTGAAGGTTGACATCTCACCAACTACACGGATACGCGAGCGTGTATTTTGTACGAATTAAGTGTACCTCGTCTCCACTGCGTTTTTCTCTCAAATTTCCTATCTTATTTACTCTCATTCAATCGAATATATTCAATTTTCAAGTGAATGGTCTTTAATAGTCGGTTTACTTGATCACGGCGAAGTAGAGTTGAGGACCGGATCACATCTGCATGAACTCTTCATACCAAGAAGGCAATTTTGTTCAGCACCTTCTCTAAACCGACTATGTCGCTTCATTGAGTTTAGCCAGGCGTAGGTTCTCATTCAACTCAGTCGGAGGAGTTGTCTGTAGCAAATTTGTAAATGAGTAGAACACCGCCTAAATAACCGCATGATTGCACGACCGCACCAATACTATCAGCCTCATCTGCATCAACAGATAACGCTTAGGCACGAAAGAAAACTTCATTTGAATTTAGAGCATATCACGCGCACTAGATTACCGAAATTTATCAATTTGCGAAACACATTTCATTTCAACTTTCAGTCACTTTTTTGTAAGTTTTAGAACTTGAAATCTTGGATAGTTAGTATAGGTAATATTTGAAGATAGAGCAAAACATGTAAATTTTACATAGGGAAGGGGTATTTTCGTAGAGGGTTAGGTAGGTAAGTGAACTCGTACGGACGGGTCGTCACGGTTTTTATTTTTCCGAGACTTGAGTGTTTGAATTTCACCCTTTAGGCACACGTCCGCGATCGCCTTAGAAGTTCAGAGCATATCGCAAACAGTTGCACGTAGTGAGTCGTCCGCTGATGGAAGCTTGCTTCTCTGTAAAGCTCAGGCTCGAACTCTCGGCACTGCTGCGTTGGGTTTTTGCTCTTGAAAGTTCTTTTCCTAGGAGGTTTTTTCTCATGAAATTAATTTTACTCAGACTTACTTTTGCTTCGAGTTTTTTGCAAATATTTTTTTTTGCTTGATGTTTCATTTGCTTGACGATTATTTTTGTTGGAGTTTTTTCGCTTAAATTTTCTTTTGTGTGGAGTTTCTTTTGTTAGCTTGAAATTCTCTTGCTTGCTTGGAGTTTTTTTGACAGGCTTGGAGTTTTTTTGACAGGCTTGGAGTTTTTTTTGACAGGCTTGGAGTTTTTTTTGACAGGCTTAGGTTTCTTTTGCTTGGGTTTCTTTTGCTTGGAGTTTCTTTTGCTTGGAGTTTCTTGTACTTGGAGTTTCTTGTACTTGGAGTTGCTTTTGCTTGGAGTTTCTTGTTTCTTGGAGTTTCTTTTGCTTGGAGTTTCTTTTGCTTGGAGTTTTTTTTGCTTGGAGTTTTTTTTGCTTGGAGTTTCTTTTGCTTGGAGTTTCTTTTGCTTGGAGTTTCTTGTACTTGGAGTTTCTTGTACTTGGAGTTTCTTGTACTAGGAGTTTCTTGTACTTGGAGTTTCTTGTACTTGGAGTTTCTTGTACTTGGAGTTTCTTGTACTTGGAGTTTCTTGTACCCGGAGTTTCTTTAGCTTTTGGAGCCCCTTTCGCTTTTGGAGTCTCTTTCGCTTTTGAAGTTTCTTTCGCTTTTGAAGTTTCTTTCGCTTTTGAAGTTTCTTTCGCTTTTGAAGTTTCTTTCGCTTTTGAAGTTTCTTTCGCTTTTGGAGTTTCTTTCGCTTTTGGAGTTTCTTTCGCTTTTGGAGTTTCTTTCGCTTTTGGAGTTTCTTTCGCTTTTGGAGTTTCTTTTGTTTTTGGAGTTTCTTTCGCTTTTGGAGTTTCTTTCGCTTTTGGAGTTTCTTTCGCTTTTGGAGTTTCTTTCGCTTTTGGAGTTTCTTTCACTTTTGAAGTTTCTTTCGCTTTTGACGTTTCTTTCGCTTTTGGAGTTTCTTTCGCTTTTGGAGTTTCTTTCGCTTTTGGAGTTTCTTTCGCTTTTGGAGTTACTTTCGCTTTTGGAGTTACTTTTGTTTTTGGAGTTTCTTTCGCTTTTGGAGTTTCTTTTGCTTTTGGCGTTTCTTTCGCTTTTGGAGTTTCTTCTGTTTTTGGAGTTTCTTTCGCTTTTGGAGTTTCTTTCACTTTTGAAGTTTCTTTCGCTTTTGACGTTTCTTTCGCTTTTGGAGTTTCTTTTGCTTTTGGAGTTTGTTTCGCTTTTGAAGTTTGTTTCGCTTTTGAAGTTTGTTTCGCTTATGGAGTTTCTTTTGCTTTTGGAGTTTCTTTTGCTTTTGGAGTTTGTTTCGCTTTTGAAGTTTGTTTCGCTTTTGAAGTTTGTTTCGCTTTTGAAGTTTCTTTCGCTTTTGGAGTTTGTTTCGCTTTTGGAGTTTGTTTCGCTTTTGGAGTTTGTTTCGCTTTTGGAGTTTGTTTCGCTTTTGGAGTTTGTTTCGCTTTTAGAGTTTATTATGTTCTGGAGTTTCTTTTGCTTAATTATTTTGGCCTAGAATTACTCTGCCTTGTAGTTGTCATTTCCCTGTTTTCTTCAAATGTTTTATATTTTCTTCCCTTTATTTCATTTCATTCTGTTAGATTTTCAGTCAATTATTCAATCTAAATGTATTCAATTAAAGCTTTTTTTATATGAAGACAGTATGAAATTTTCTCTTATTTTATTTAATATCAAGTTTCAGATATTGTATGTAGATGTATGTTTGAAGAAATTACCTTGTAATTTCTTAGAAACTTGCGTTTTGATTCATCCCGCATTCTCATGCTATGCTTTGTTGGAGCTAATTGTTGGGTTTCTCAACTCACGTCTTTTGGCAGACTTGTTTCATCGTGTCCTATTTTGTGTACCTCTTTCTGATGAAGGCTTTCGTTGTGTCTTTTGTAGGAGAACTCTTACCACTCTGTAGTTGTTTGCTCTTTGTTGCGCGTTTGAGAGATGAGGTTTGTAGGAAACTCCTCGCTTTTCAAATTCCTTTTGTTAGATAGCCGTTTTCGACGTGCAGTGAATTAAAAACTTTACTAATGATTACATTCTGCTGTTTTTTTGTGCTCGGAACTTTATTGCTTCTATTTTTTCGTTTTAATTGCGCATTTTGTACAGTGGGTTTTTGCGCCGTTGTCATTCGCCATATCGTAATAGACAGATTTTATTCGCGCCTCAGTTTGTTCCTCCTACTTTTTTCCCTATTTTGAACAGTGTGAGTAACTTTTTTGTGTATCTTTGAAACATGGAAACTCTGCGTGGCATTGATTGAAAGGATAAGTAGATAAGAGCTTGAAGTAAGTTGAGTTCTCTCTCTCATCTTGACTGCACCTGAAAGAACCGAGAAATACTTAATCAATTACAGTTACTACTTCTAAGTCCGTTTAAAAGTAGAATTCCTGATCATTTGAATCTCCATTGCTTCAGTTGTGGTGTTTCAGTCAGCCTTGTAATTATGAAAACCTCGACAGTTTTCAGATACCACTGGACCGAATGTCCCACAAAAATATCCCCGATTTTTTAATTGGTTATATCTCCGCTTTAAATTAACATATTTTAATTGTCTTTTTTCACAATGTAGTAAATTTTGTTTCATTTTCGAATAATTTAGGTTTTTGAAAATGGGTTGAATAACCACTTTACAATGATCGATTTACTAAAAGGGGTAGAAAACTAATTGTTCAAAGAAAAAGTTTTAAGAACAACACTGGTGTTCTTCTTCATTTCTGAATACCTACTGATAAAAATAATTTCACAATGACGTATCCTACATACCAAAAAGTGTGTATCACCTCCATCATTAATAATTCTTCGACAACGAATTGAAGAAGTGTTTCAAGAACTGAAAGAAAACGGTGAAATAATCCGCAAAACTCTTCGTTCAATGTTGGCTAGAGTAATACTTGCTTTAAGAGATATGGAGGGTATGTCGAAGGTTACTCAATTCATTTATTTATTTAAACGTTATTTAAGGTAATGATTTGTTACTCTTTTAAATTTTTGTTTGTTCGTTTTTTTGCAAAGTAAAAAATAAGGAAGAATATCAATATTGTTTTGAAAACTTTTCCTTTGAAAAATTAGTTTTTCTACCCCTTTCAGTAAATCGATCATTGTAAAGTGGTTATTCAACCGATTTTGAAAAACTCAAATTATTCGAAAGGAAACAAAATTTAGTACATTGTGAAAATAAGACAATTAAAATGTTAATTTAATCGGAGATATAACCAATTAAAAATTCGAGATGTTTTTCTGGGACTCCCGGTATAGGGTAAGCTGCAGTTATTCGAATTCTGAATGTGTATGCCTATAATAATTCATTGAATAATTAGAATATTCCCGTCTGGTTCAATTTTGAGAAGGATTGTATCAGTGATACATTGATAAATTAGTGATGGGTTGATGCATTATCGATGCGTTAATGCATCAGTGATCTTTTGATGCATCAGTGATGCGTTGATGCATCAGTGATGCGTTGATGTATCAGTGATGCGTTGATGTATCAGTGATGCGTTGATGTATCAGTGATGCGATGATGTATCAGTGATGCGATGATGTGTCAGTGATATTTTGATGTATCAGGTATGCTAAAATGGTTCAATTTACCGGAGTACGGAGCTCTAGTCTCTAGATCAGTGGTTCTCGGATTTTTTTTCGCCTAGTACCCTGTGAAAAATAAAAATTGCCAACGTATAATCAGTATCCTATTAATTACCCAAATTTTTTTTCTCGCTCCCCCCCCCTCCCCCCCCCCCCCCTTAGAAATATCGTCTCGCACTCCTAAGTGGTGCGAGTACCGCATGGGAACCCCTGCACTAGATATTAGAGCACCGGTTTTTGTGGCCCACCCTTTATTCCTGATGCTTACTCCTCATTAGCAATCTAGTTTTTGAACAGTTTGTTCCCGAGTACTGAATAAGTTAAATTTGAGTTTGTTATTCCACACTTCGCGCTTTACTTCGCAGTATGAGATCGCATACGGTGCGAGATCACGGAAAGGTGTTTATAATGTTGAGTCGCATTAATTCGAGTAACGCACCGTATTGGGAAACGCGACCATCTGGTCTTGTAATTTTCTAGTGACCATAGTTAGAGCTACTGTATAGAACTTTTTCCTGTGATAAATTCCCTTATTTCTTTTTCTAGTCATAAAAAGTATTTAGTTTCTCGTAGCTTTACGAGGTTACTGATCTTCAGTGCTTTTCATGGTCGATTTTCATTTGCAAAGGCTAATTTTGAAAACTTGGCTCAGAAAATGTCCAATCTGGCAGCCCTGAACTAAGGTACTTGCAAGGTTGCGCATTGGTGCTGTGATTGTCCATCTCAGTAGAGGCCAGCGGTGGTTGTCTGCTGTTATCAACTTATCATGGGGAGGGGGGACATTACCTAATATAACTCTGATGTTTTTTGCGGCAATTTTCATCCTTCAGCGTGAGACAGTTCTTAAATCTCCGGGAATTAGCGCTCTTGATAGGAAGATGTGAGATCGCCTGTTAAAGTTTTGTGAGCCATCCGTATGTTGGAATAGAATAGGTTTTTGTTTCTGTGCATGCAACATTGTTTTGGTTCACTACTTTCCTGTGTCTCAGAATGTGTGACTTTCTTTGGCAACTTTTATCTTGGTCCAATTTTTTTTTGACCTCACTGTTTTTTCGCAGGAGGTCTTACGTGGGAACACACATTGTGTATAGACTCCCTGTTTTATGAATTACATTAACACGTTAGTTGCGATGGGTTAAACTGAAGTTCAATATTCAACTTGAATTTAAAGTCAAAAGTGATAATCAAATTTGTAAATATCAAACATTAACTGGGCCTGTTAAGTACCATTAATTTAGAAAGGTTGTTAGAATTTTTCAAAACGACCCATCGATGGGTCGTTTCGCAGCAGGAAAAACCTAACTACGACCCACCAGTGGGTCATACCGCAATGAATGTGTTAAATAGTCTCTAACTCATTTCTCTTTTTGAACACCTTTATTGGGGTTAGGGAGGCTTAACTAACTTATTTATTCTCATCTACTGTAAAATTCCTGACACTTATGGGAAGGATGTGCCAAGAGAGCAGTCGACAGCTGTATAACTGTTCTTGACACTTCAGAGATAGTTCAATTAAAATAAATATTTTAGTGCGGCATTATGATGTCGAATGAAATTTTGAGTAAGTGAAATGTGCATAAGTATTCAACCAAAAAGAAGAAAACGTTTAAAAGCAAACTCTTAACTTTCAGAACAACAATTATCGAAAGTTGCACAATAAAGCATTTGTACCATTAAAATGATTGAATATATTCGAATGTCATTAGACCTACGCAATTTTTTTATAAGTAGAATAAAAATGGTACTGTCACTAATGAACCATCAGTTGGTGCTCTTCGGTAAATAGCCCTTCATGGGTTTGGCGGCCTAAAAACAAGAGTGTAAAGAAGAAATTCTAAAAAATAGTTGATGAAAAATATTGCTCCAACTTACGACAACCTGTCACTAAATACTGTGACCAATACGTGGCGCATGGGACTTCGTTTAGCCGAGCGTAGAAGACTCGTTTTTCATGGAAGAAACTCGTTTTTCATGGAAGAAACTCGTTTAAGCTTTTAATAGAACCTTGAAGATTATTCCCACAAAACTCTGTAGTGTTGTGAAACTCAGCATTGCCCTCATTCGTTTGGGCTGGAAGCACACTCGGCCTACAAAGTTGGAGCACACTATATCCACCATAAAACATCGATGCATTCGTTGAGGTGGTCCAACAGGCCTGGTGTCTTCCTTTATTTAGTAACTTAGCTGTGCTTCCAATTCGATAAAAATAGGAACGACTCTCATAAAATCTGAAAAAAATACGCCAAATCTTGTAGAGCGAATCGGAATCGAAGAATTTTTCACAAGATTTTCGTTTTCTCCCAAGAAGAGTTTTAAGGTTATTCTAGCCCTTAGAGCAAATGTCACTAAGTATAAAAAATTACTCATGTTTCTGTACGAAAGATTTTATGAACCATTTTCGAGAAGATTTCTACTTGAAAGTTTGCCGTCACTTCTTCATGGTAGTTTTTTGGCCTTGTTTTCCTACAAATTTGAATGTATAATGTTTGTGTCGCTTCTGATTTTCCCACAAAAATGTTCTGAATGCCTCAAAATAATTTCTACGGCGTTACTATTACCTACTGAGTATCTGATATGTTGAAGAGCTCACAAAATTTAAAACATTTGATATTCCATGCATTTGAGATATTGAATATCTTATGAACACTTGAAGAACATGACCGCCAAATTACGAACCCACATGTGTGACATAAACATCTAAGTTAAGAACTCGATTTTCATCGAAATAGCGAGCTCGCATCAGTTTCACGAATATATTAAATCAGACGATGATCATCGAACTAGCAAGCCGAGATGAACAATAAAACGGTACGTTGGCCTAGTGTGTAGCAAGACAGAGCGGGGCGCGGCGTGAGGAGGGCGGCATAGACATGAGCGAGCGAGCGGTGTGGTGTGCACAGCGTGACGGACGCCCTGATCCTTGTATTCAATCTCCGCCTGCCGTCCTTGAGACGCGCGCTCGCGTTGCAGGCCCGTGCGGCGCGTGCTGTGTGGCGTGACGCGTGCGCTCTTGTGCGCCTCCCGGTGTTTTGTTGCGCCCCAGTCGTCCTTTATTGGGCCTCAGTGTCGCAGTGTTGTTTTGTTGTGTCTTGGTGTTTGTTTTGTTACTCCTCAGTGTTATTTTTTATGTCTCAGTGGTGCGTTGTTGTAACTCTCAACAGTAGCTACAGTTTTTGTTTAGTATTTGTTGACTGAATTATCTCCTTCATTTTTCAGTGATAACGTTGATGTAATCCTGAATTAGTTTGGCGACTCTTTTTGCGACATCATTTACAAGTGTTTTCGTTTTAAGTTCATCGCTCCATTTTTTGAGCAGTAACCGTCTTTTGGGTTCGCCCATTTTTATTAAGTTCTTTATTTCAGGTCGTATATCAGTCCCATTGCTGCGTCACTAGAGATGGTATGGTTTATATTTTTGGTTATTAACTTTCCACTGCTGCATCATCAGTTATCGATGTTTCATTTTCACACGACCCGAATTACGTTCTTTTAGGAATCATTTCAATGAGATATTTGGTATTCACTGCCACTAGTCTCCAATGAGGCAAATTTTATTGGTGCAGTCATTTGATTAATTTATTGAATTATGTGATTGATTGTTTTACTTCGGTTAACGTGATCAGGTGATTATTTTGAAAAGCATGACAAGTACATCAATAAAGTCGTATTTTCATGGCAATCATGTTATGGTAATGGCATGCTATCCGGTATAGTGGCATACCTCTCTCTGGGTAACTGTTTTAGGAACATGGAACAGTGGTGTTGTGACAATTACTGAGAGTTAAATGGTAGAAGGACCCACTATCTCTATAAATCAATGAGGAACCATCTAATTTCTTCAAAATGAATGAAATTCTCGGCAGATAAAATTAAAAAGGCGTAGAAATAAATCATATAAGCGCAGAAGTAACTCTCGGTGACGCAGAACTCTCGTAGATGGAGCGCAGATGAGCGGAGTTGAGATGTTGAGGGTGTGAGGTAAAGGCTAGGCGTTCAATTTATGCTGCCGTACAAACGACGGGCGAGAGCTGCGCGACGTTGTCCGTGTTTTATATTCCTTGTGTGATAGATCATGTGAAGGGTTGTTGAGAGTTGCGCAGATGCTAAATCGTGTTGATGAGAACCTATATCTTAACGCGATATAGCTGCTGGCTCTTTTTGAGGCATCATAGAAAAACTCAGGTTGAATGCACTCGTCCCTCGTAGCGTTGCAGTTGTTCGTAGATGCGATCTGTGTAGGTGGTTGTGTGAACCTCAGCATTATTGGCTAGGAAGCTTACTGCTGGTGGAAAATATGAACATTTATTCTCGTGCTAAAACTTTCACGAAAACGAAAACTTTGTGTGCGTAAGTGCTAAAGAACACTTAAATGCAGAATGCAACTTGATTTTTTTCTCTTAATCATTGCATACTTCACACGTTACCTGTGCTTTTGTTCTAGTTTTTAATTTTTTAATAATGATTTTTAAATTTGGAAAACAAATTTTTGCGGGAGCTGAACTGAGTTTTCTACTAATATCCTTATGACTTATCAGTCAACACTTTGGAAGAAAATCGTGAGTTATTAAAACGTGGCAGGATTTAGACGATTTATGTCATGCTGCATGCGAGTTGCCAGAAGCAGAGTAGCTTCTACGCGAAAAAGCAAATGCTAGTAAACAATGGGACTTCGATTCAGACGCTAATTTCTGAGCAATTCGCTTCCCTCATTTTAAGTATTGTCATTTATTCTATTACTGCTAGGAAATAAGCGTGAATATTTTCAATTCAGTTCGTAAGAAAATGTATGAGAAGTACAACAATTTATCTGTAAAGTAATTTACCGGGAATAAACTCCAAAACTTGCATAAACGTTTGTGAGTGTCGCAATGTCGATTAGGCGAAACTTAATTGATTTTTCTCTTTTTTTTACCTTGTGGTCGACAACGAGCTACACTTTTAGTGTTGAAAAAATGATCTCTTTCAATAAATATGCTTTTCATTCACTGGAGATGCATGGTGAATGCTCAACACATTCAGTCGATTAAACTACTTGACTCGTCGTTAAATAAGCTGTAGACCACAGCTTGAGCTGATCACGGTTTTCGTCCTTGTGAGTCAATACGACTTGACGTCGCAATGTTTGACTGCCCTTATGCTTTGAGTATTGTGCTTCACGGCTTGTTCACAATTTACGCTTGGAGCGAGTGGGCGGCTGGAAGCTAGGCAGTAAATAGTGACAGGTCGACCTCATTGTGATCATAGCATGACGACGACAATTGTCTTGAAACACCTCATCCGCCGTGCTTAATTTGGGGGAGACAAGTATACGAAACAAACATTCGGAATTGATGAACATAAGAATTATTTAACTATTCTTTTGATTGCCTTCATCCCCTCAGGGGGATACAACTATTGTATCTATGGGAATTGGCGCTCCCAGGGGGACAATGTGAGGGCCCGAGCAAAAGGTTAGGTAGGCTTTCTTTTTGTTAAAATAGAATAGGTTTTGTTGTGTTACGGACCATCTTTTTTCGGTTCACTGCTGTCCTGTTTTTCACCGCCTACTACTTTCTTCTTCAACTTTTTCTTGTTTCATGAACTTCTTTCTTAGCTTTCTGTTTCTGTGCCCTTTCTGCATAGATTCCACGTTCCCTTAACTCCATACTAAACGGTGCCTTCTTCCTTCCTCTCTTTACATCTCATTGTTGAGGAGAGGGAGGCTTAAACTAACTAATAAACTGAAACTAATAAACTGTTACGGACCATCTTTTTTCGGTTCACTGCTGTCCTGTTTTTGAGCACCTACTACTTTCTTCTTCAACTATTTTCTTGTTTCATGAACTTATTTTCCTAGCTTACTGTTTCTGTGCACCTTGTGCATAGATTCCGCGTTCCCTCAACTCCATACTAAATGGTGCCTTTCTCTTTCCTCTCTTGGAACATCTTTGTCGTGGTTAAGGGAGGCTAAAACTTTCTTATATAATAATAATAATAATAATGATTGCCTTCATTACGAAAATCATTTACTAAAACTAAGACAATGCAAGTATAAAATCACTCACTCTTTGCGCAGAAAGGCCCCCAAAATATTTTTTCCAGCAATACAAATTGCTTGATGAGAAAGTTGACCTATAAATTGAATAAATGTGCATATTGAGACATATTAAGACGTGCATACTCATACGAGTATATACACGCTAACCTGAAATAGCCACAATCGTCCATGCCGATACAAGCATGGACGGTTAAAAAGCACAGGTTTTGTCTGGGGTTTCGGTTAAAATGAAATTTTATTTAATGAAATTGCTGGTAGAGGATGCTTCTGCAATGGCGATGATTTATGCAGTATGGAACCTTTAATTTTGATAACCGCCTCGAGTCGTCTTAAAAAGGTTTCACAAGCGACCACGAACTCGTCTTATAAAATCAGTGCCCGTTCTCGACGCAATTAGCCTTCAGATTGTCGAACGATGAGTGGGGTCTGCAGATCTTGCTCTCTAAAAATGGATCACCCTGAAAATTCAAGCGTGTTCTGATTCGAACTTTGTAAGAGCCATTCATGTTGGCTGATACATAAAGAAATGCGTCTCTGAATTCAACTTTGGGTCATTTCGGAGCTGTGTGATGGAGCAGAGTATTGTTGAAGAGTTCAAGGTCCGTCATCAAAATTTACGCGTGACCACAGGAGCAGTTTTACTTCTAAGATGTCAGAAATGTAACGCTGTTTGTTGAGCTTAATTTTACCAAAGATTAAAAATGAGAGATCTCTGTAACATTGATCGCAGCCCAGGCCATAACGAGCAATGAAGCGCAACGTTGATTCACTCCTCTGCTTTCCCAGACTCATCCATGCTCCAAACTCCGTCATTTAGATGGTTGGGACTTCGATGAATGTCAAATTTCTTTTCATCAGTGATGTCCAAATTCGATAGCGTGCCTTGCCTTCTTCCAGGGGATTAAGAACGTGTCAGCAACTAGCGAGTCTCATGCTTCCATTAATGTCCGTGAGCTTATACTTCCTCTGCATTTTGTAGGGGAAGGTCATGAGATTCTCCACCTCAGTGGATACAATCGTATCTATGGGCATGAGAGCTCCCAGGGGTAAGATGTGAGGTCTCAAGCCTTTGGTTAGGTATGCCATCCTTTTGTTGAAATAGGATAGATTTTTGATTTTTTAATGACCTTCTTTTTTTAGTTCACGGTTCTGTTTTTCAGCCCTTACCACTTTATTCATCAAATTTTATCTAGTTTCATAAACTTCTTTCCTGGCTTGCTGTTTCTCTGCACAAGGCATCTTGTTGGGAACACACCTTGTGCATAGATTCTCCGTTCTCTCAACTCAATAAATGGTGCCTTCCTATTTTGTATTTTTTAAACACTTATGTTGTGGTTAGTGAGTTATAAACAAACTTAATCCAATTTAACCTGCCATTAATTCTTTACTAGGATGGATTTCAATTAATACACAATAGCGTTGACCAAGCTGGAAAGTAGAGGGCGACGACGGTGGTGTTTGCATTCTCTTTAGAATTCATCTGCTATGTAGTTGTGAAAAGTATTTACTTAACTCTTTATTGAAAGTAAATTTGTACGCTTCAAAATTTGTGTGAACTAATCTAAAATAATAATTGTTTTGTGGGATGAAGTGTGAATAAAAGCTTCATTTGTAGCGGATTCTTAATAGTGGATTATTTTATGCTTCCATGGTACAAACAATACTGTAGTATTAAAGTGAACATTCATTTATGTCAACAGTTTGTGTAATGAGTGAAGAGTACTAACGATTTTGGAATATTGTATAAAGAAGAAGAAAAAGAACGTATTGCTCGTTTATGTTGGCGCAACATGTGATGGTTGTGAAGGCATCATTTGAGGATGTGGCGGCCGGGTCAGCATGACGCACCACTCGTGTGAGTCCCCAGGCAATACTGCCGTCATGAGAGTTCGACCGCGTAATTTCTTTAAGAATAGTCCCCAAAAAAATCGTGGTCGTAACTATGTTTCTCCAGCACTAAAGTAAAACGTAACATACCTTAAAACTACAACTATGCCGCCACGCGGCGATGATAGGAATGATATTTGCTTTATGTACAGAAATGACGAACTAGGAAGTATCGAAGTCACCGATGAAACGTCTTCGTAGCGTCTTCGGTGGTGAAACGTCCTATAGAATAATAATAAACTATGTTTCTTTTTTATATCCATCGGATAAACTTACTAGCGATTGTGAAATTATTTATCACTTGTAGTTTTCGTGTAGCATTGTTCAGACAAAGTTTGTTGTAATTATTTACCCTAAGATGGATGACCCAAAGAGGCTTATCCCGCTGCATATTTTGAAGGCTTTTGTGCTTCCTTCCCCCCTCAGGGGGATACAAGTATTGTATCTATGGGAATTAGCGCTCCCAGGGGGACTATGTGAGGGCCTGAGCTAATGGTTAGGTAGACTTCCTTTTTGTTGTAATAAAATAGGTTTTTGTTTTGTCACGGACCATCTTTTTTCGGTTCACTGCTGTCCTGTTTTTCAGCACGTACTACTTCCTTCTTCAACTTTTTCTTGTTTCATGAACTTCTTTCTTAGCTTCCTGTTTCTGTGCACCTTGTGCATAGATTCCGCGTTCCCTCAACTCCTTACTAAATGGTGCCTTCCTCCTTCCTCTCTTAGAACTTCTTTGTCGTGCAGTTAAGGAAGGCTAAAACTTTCTTATATAATAATAATAATAATAATAATAATAATAATAATAATAATAATAATTTGGTGCTTCTTTTGAAATTTTTTGAATGCCTGAACTTTTCATTTTGACTTGGTGCTCAGAAGCTTTGAAGCTGTGCTCAGAAATCAAGTCATAAAACAACAGTTATTACGACTTAATTTACGAGACGTGGCGATGATTTGGTTTGCGCAGATATCCAGTGACCTCTGTTTCAATTTCCTATTTTCCTTATGTTAGAGGCAAATGCTTTGTACGGACAACGCAATACGCAGTTGATAGTTTGAAACGTTTTTTGCCTCTTTACTTCTGTTGATATGATATTCTTGTGCATGCGGCAGTTGTCTTAAATGTTAAATGATTTGAACAAAAATATGAACTGTTCCCTCTCATCTTGTTTCCTTGTTTTATAATAGACAAAATGGGAAAACATAAAACATAGTGTCAAAAATATTATTCATTGCGTGTTGAGGAAGTCAGTGTGTTTGATGATTTGTGTGAAATGTTTAAAGAAACTATTTGATAGAAGTTATACTTTCATCAAGTCAGCCCGTATTCGCACGTACAGAATTCATTTCATTGCGTTATTCTTTTAGGTAAACATATAAAAATATAATCATACATATTAACGCGAAGTTCATTGTCTATGAAAGATGTTAATTTATTACCTTTACTATAATAGTAATTACGCGAATTTTCCTTCACTTCAAGCGGAAAGCAGGAATATTTTGCTCTGGTTGATTCCACCCTGTACTTCGCAGATCGCAAGTTGAACCGTGGCCTCTCCAAGGGCACGGACAACGCCGCAGTCGTGTGCAAGGCTAGGAATGAGCTCACGCAGGTGGGTGCTGGGACTGTGATCTTCCCTCTAGTGTTGAATCCTCTCATTATGAAGTATGGTAGAACTTCAGCTTGAGTTGTGATGAGCAGTAAAAGTTGAGTGAAAATTCCGAGGTTCCTTAATAATTACCGCCAATATGAATTTTGAATTAAGTTGACAATGGAATTTTCTACGCTATGTTCTTTGTGTCATACGATGCCGCAAGGATTCTGTGAATGATGTCAAAGATCAAGTTACTTTCTCTGTGCGAGTTGTTATTTCTAGGCAAAAAAGATAGTTGCTTTCTTGTAAAGATGATATAAGATTTTCCTCAAAGAAAAAGACGTGAAATTTGTGTAGGAAACCATGACAGCCGTAATTTTGAGGAAAGATTACATTTCCCTACCATATTGTAATCTTTCCTCAAAATTACGGCTGTCATGGTTTCCTAAACGATTTTTATGTCTTTTTCTTTGAGGAAAATCTTACATCATCTTCACAAGAAAGCAACTATCTTTTTTGCCTAGAAATAATAACTCGCACAGAGAATGAGAATTCACGAAAATTCGACCGTTTTTAGGGATAATAGAGGCAGAATGTTCCTATCGAGCTGTGTTTTGGAAGTGCGCATTCCATCTGTAATTTGAAGAGACCTAAACTTTCTTTGTACAGTAATCTTCTGTAATTATAATTTTGATGTTCGTCTAAAAAACTCGCGTGGTAAGTTGGGAAAGTCTGATACTAAATTGTGTGACCTTCGGTGCGATATAGTTTGAGTGACTGAAGCGCTAGCAAACCTTGTGGTGTGTAAAGTTGTGTGTTGAGTGCGAAGACATGAGCGAGTGGCGACGCTGAGCAGGGCCTGTGGGATGCGCTGGACCGAGGCGGGAGCGACAGTGACGCTGGAGCCGCCACCGGGATCATGGAGACGCCCGTGCACACCTTCATGCTACCTGACCTCTCGGTCTATGAAGGTACGCTCCCTCATCTGACTCTGGTGCTGTTCTACCTTGATGTGGGTGACACAATCACTCCAGTACTGGGGCTGTTTTGTCTTTGTATGGGGGCATACAACCATTCCTGATACGCATGGTGCTCAGCATCCTTGTACGTGAAGTACCCTCATCTAATGCTCGTGCACTAACACTTGTCATTTACTTCGAGCTTGTGGCACTCGGTAAAGTTGATTCGCAAAACCCATTGTTTAGAAAGAGCGACGACCCAGTTTTGGAGGCGATAGCTTCCAGTACAGTTCCTCGATCTAAGACTTCCTTGAAGTAGCTACGAGCAAGATGCTATTTTCATGGACAAACTTTTGTTGTATAATTTGCGTTACATCATTTAACGCAGCGCTTCCAACCATTGGTTTTGTGTGATCATCCATGTGTTTCAAATTATTTATTTCTTAGTGTATTGGTAAATTCTGCTTCATTTTGAAAATGTAAGTACTTAGTTGTTACGATTTAGCTAATCTAGCAAATATTTTGAATTGACTTACGTTTTACTCGAACTTCACCTTTTACCATCTAAGGTTCTTGTTTGTTCTACGAAAAATTTCGTGTTTCCTGGATCCTCTGCTTTTTATATCTGCCAGAATAGAACAAAAATTTAAATTTAGCTACACAGTTGAATTTGTGTGTTATGACAGTTAATTTTCTCAAATGTCACAAAATCTCATATTTTCCAGGATGGTCTACCTTTGAGTAGCCGTTTATTGCACCTCTTGAAAGATTTTTTGAAGTTTGTTTGCTTGGGTTGCATTATTTTGCACATGGCTTCCAATAGACTGACTAGGTAACCTTGAATGCTTGCCGGCACATTTGCACATTTGCATCCTTGGCGACTTGTCTGAAATTTCAAATTTGGAAAGGCAATTTCTTAAATCGTTTATATCCTATTAAAAAATTAGATAAGTAAATATTCGGTATTGAATTATTTAGTTTTATAAGTTATAATTATTTTATTTGTAAATTTAGTCATGAGATGGTAGGTACTGGGAGATTTTTCAATAAAGATCCTAAATGAATATTTAAGAAATGCTATATTATTGAATGAATCTAAAAAAGTATTTATGAGATCCTGAAAAATAGTGGTTTTATTGGATATGTTTGTAACCAAGATACACTGTCTGGCATAAAAGTTACATTCAAATGAAAAATGCATACGGTTTTTAGCGTTACCAAAAAATGACAAACTGGACAAAAGAACACCTCATCTCCTTCATTGTTTACTCCAGTTAAGGAAGGATTTTCGCCTTTAAAGAAATATTTACCATGAAAACCAACTAATCTACACCAGTTCAGGAATCAATTAGGAATCCAGTGCATTGGACCAGATCTCACCAGCGTCGTCATGAACTGCCTGCGTAAAAGTGCCGATTTTTGTCTGCACTCAAGGGGACTGGACATGAATATTACATTCATTCAAAAAAATACTCAGAGTAAAACTAGTATTTTTCAGGATTTTATAAATATATATTTTTAAACTATTAAAGCTTAAAAAAATTTCAGGATTTTATAATAAATTTTTTTTAAATTCATTCATTAATATAGGAGTTACTTGATATTCTTTTAGGTACCATATTGAAAAATCACCCTGTATTAGATTTCGAAATAATCTATGTATTAGTACGCTTAAAACTAAGTTCGTGTGTAACGCTCCGCATTATTATGAAGGCGCCGTGCCTCGCGGTGTCGTGTCTTCGAAGATATGTTATATACAGTGCGACCCACGGTATTAGTTCAATTTGATTTTTCTTCAAAACTACCATTTCCTGTTAATATACTTTGATATTTTTATAATATTTCGTACGGTCATCAAATGCAATGTTCATAATCCTATTTTTTTAGAAATTGTTTGCTATTTACCATTAGAAACTTACTTTTATCAAATCCACGCTCTATTTTCTGAACTACGATATTAGTCCGAGGTTTGAAAATTAGTTAAATATGATGAATAAAAACAAATTAGTTAAATATTAGTAAATAATACTTCAAAAGGTACTTTTAAGGAACTGCAACTGTGAACAAGGCAAAAAAACAAGAAAAATGAGCTCATTTTTTAATGTAACGGTCATTACATTTTATTACTTCAAAAATGCGTTCATTAACCGAATTGGTCAAATTTTCAATAGTAGTACCATCAATGGATCTTACGGCGACTTGTGTGGCCTCCCACGATTCTGCTGTGGAAACAACTGCTTGTCATCTGAGTAAACTTTGCGCTTGATGATAGACCACAGATTCTCATTGGATTCAAATCTGGAGAATTGGGTGGCCACACCATCAAATTCTGGGTTTTGAACCTAAGAGAAGAAAGATATTCTTTCGTAGATCTGGCTAAGTGCGATGGTGCGTTGTCTTGCATGAAAACCAACTATTTGCGACGATCCAAAGTCTGGTCGTGAAGCCAAGGAACAAGACATTCATCGAGGAGGGCGCAATAATTCTCAAAATTAATTTTAACTCCTTCACGGACCATTATTGGGCCTACAAATTCATTATTCACAATCCTAGCCCACAACATAACACCACCACCGCCTTGATGGCGGCAAAAACGATGGTGGAGCTTACTCGCAAATCCAACCCATCCTTAGGACCATCCGTTTGGGCCAGCGAGGGTCGCTCTGGTCTCATCCGTGAATAGAACACATTTCATATCCTGTTTCATATATGACCTATCCCACTCAACTCTCAGGAGTACGTGCCTTTGTGTCAATAGAGGCTTTTTCTGTGGAGATTTCACCTTTGCGATAGTCCTCAAGATTCTGTTGCGGGTAGTTTTTGGGACTTCATTCAGACCAGAGTTTTCAAAAATTGCTTTGCTGGTGCTTCCTGGCTTCTTAAAGACTTCACGCTCGATTTTTCTGATATCTCGCGTGTTTAAAGCTTTTAATTCGCCTTTATCAGACCACTCCTTTCGTGTGGAAGGATCCCTCAAGAAACGTTGAATTGTTTCAACATGGCGGCCTAAAATCCTAGCTATAGAGGCACAAGAGGTCTTCTTGGCAGTTTCCTTTATGGAGGTTTGCGTTTCTTTGTCCGTTAGGTATTTAGCCTGTCCCATTTCGAATTTTATACAAATGGACTTCTAGTGTGGTTCACCGTGTATTAAAAAAAAACAAGCTTAATAAAGGAAAATTGTGCAACCAGCCTCTCCAGAAGATAAACAAATATTGCCAGATGAACTAAGCACACATTGTTGCCATATTAAAACAATTCCCGCCAGGTAGAGGATTTTCAATGAAATATCAATAAAAAAATTGTTGGGCTAATACCGTGGGTCGCACTGTATAAGGGGTCTCATTAAGCAACTCTCACTGCATTCGCCCTCCACAATCAGCGAAGGAGAGAATTAGCCAGAGAGAGACAAAGAAGATTTCGAGATAGGAAGAAAGGCAATCTATTCGAGATATGAACTGGAAATTTTTGGTACGAAGAAGACAAAATATGAATGCCACGTTAGGTTGGTATAGGTTAGGATAGGATAAGATAGGTTAGAATGTGTAGGTTAGGCTAGAATATGTTATTATTTGTTAGGTAATGTTGCCCGAATTTTGAGTTTTGACACGGGCCCACCTAGCTTAACGATGACATTTTCCTTGGAATTTCCACGGGTCCTGCTAATCTATATATTAATGCGCCCAAAGTTCGTGTGTAACGCTCCTCATCCGAGTTTGCAGTATCATGGATAACGATTTCCTCAGTGTTACATTAAAAGATCGCCTTTACATGCTTTGATATCTTAGGATAAGATAGGTTAGGATATGTTATGTTAGAATTTGTTAGGTAATGTTGACCGAATTTTTTCACGGGTCCACCTAGCCTAACGATGACATTGGTGAAAGTTAGGTAAGGAAAAGTTAAGATATGTTAGGTTAGGATAGATTTGGTTAGCATAGGTTAGGACAAGATAGGTTAGAATATGTTATGTTGAAATTTGTTACGTAATGTTGACCGAATTTTTTCACGGGTCCACCTAGCGTATTGATGACATTGTAAGTGGAATTTCCACGGGTCCTGCTAGTACCTTTGACTTCCCAAAACTTGAAACAACTTAACCCTTTCCTTCCCAACACTCAAATTGTTAAGGGAAAAGTTTTCTAAGGTAATTTCAGTCATTACCCTGAAATATCAGCAAAATTACCCTAGCATGTTTTTTATGCATAGGTAGGTGCTTGCTTCCTTTTTAACACGTTGATTTCAATTGCACGAGATGTAAAATTGATTTGTTTAGGTTGTAAAAAAAACAGACTGGTAAAATCGATTTATTTGCTTGAATAAATTTCCGTCCTTGATAAGAGATGTACCAAATGCATGAGCTCAATAATATTTTCATGGTATGATAAAATTCCTTCAAAAAAGGTCGCAAAATGGTTTGAAATGTTATACATTCACATTGGTGCATATATGAACAATTTACCCGGTGGTGCACATTTGTTCCACTCCGTGGTCAAAGTGTTGAATTGAAAGAAAATATGCTTTAAGAATGTATGCTTCTATGCCAAAAAATGGCTGAAGAATCTGAGAAAAAGTATCAATTTAGTTTTTACTCAATTTTATCAGTAAATACATGTACGTATGAAAAACTTGCTCAAGTTACATAAAAAAGTATTAAATGTATAGCATAGACCATGAAGCTTACACTGAGTGGATATCAATAGCAAATTGCACGTGTCAAACTTCTGGAATGTCTAAAAACATAGTTGAAGGAATACTATTCATTGCCCTAATTTTGTCATTTACTTCATATTATTTCCCTAGTAGTTGAATTACCCTGAAATTTTGTCATTTTCCCTAAACTGGAAGCACTAGCCATCTGGGAACTGGAGTTCCCGTCGGGAGGCAAAGGGTTAATGAAGTTTTGGAAGTGTAATATTTTATTTTCAACACGAAAGTTGACTGGCTTGTTTAACATATCGACCTGTGAAGGAGCACGCAATGGTTTGAAGGACAATGGCTAGTACTCTGCAACTCACGTCTAGTTACGGCGAAACTCTACATACACAGAATGTGAAAAATACCATGCGAACTGTTTTAAGTGATGACCGACTTTTAGCTAAGTTTGACAACGCTGAGAGAGTAAGGAGCCCGATATATACCAGACACGGAGTGACTCACTGAACACTGTGTAAGTGGAAGTCAGAGTTTTGAGTTGTGTGCCATCTTAAGCGCGGGGATATGTGAGAAAGTATGTTGAGTGTTTAAGAAAAATGAGTTTGAAACTAGTGGGATTCTTTTAATTTCTTTTTGGTGGTGAAACCTCTGAACTGAGAGTTGCCAATGCGAGCCAAACTTGAGCGTTAGAGATGATCCGCTGTTATTAAAATGTATATTTAATGGTGTGGTGTTTTTGAGTGCGATGCTAAGTTTAATGCTCGAAATGAGAGAACTCCGTAATGTAGTAATGTAGGAAACAGAGCACATCTTTGACGTTTGGGGGACACATGAGTGAGAGATGCTCGAGTAACGGAGTGGAGGTCAAGGTACGACGTTGGGCTGCGTGAAGTAATGGAAAACTGCAATCACTTCAGGGATTGTGGATGTATGCATCAGACACAATGCGAGTAGAGAATGTACGTGTACAGAATCAATTTTAAATCCTATTGAAAACGCTGTCTCGAGCAGGTACGCAAATCCTAAAATCCTTGTATACTTTTATCTTGGCCCCTCTTAAATTAAAAGCCTCAGCTCATATCCCCTTTGCAACAATGAAAATCTAACTACATTTAGTGACATGTTTCAGGTTTTACATTATGTATAAGAAAATTGTTAACTTCCTACGAGTATTTTCTGCTGAAAAATTCTGACTATGGTGAGGTCCGGTTTTCAAAATATGTGATTTTGGGTTTTATCAGAAGTTTGTGAAGAATGTCTAAAGTGACTTCACTTGCTATTTCATCGGTTTGCAAGTGCGTTAGATCCCGGACGAATTTTATAGCTTAATCGGTAAATTTTTTATATCTTCCGGGTGATACTCCGGGTAATGGTTGTGCACCTATTGTCTGAATCCAATTCGTGAAAAAATGCTTCGCCACCAGAGCGTGACCGCAGCAAAAGATTGAGTTGCTGCGCAACAGCTTCGCATATCTTCAGGCGTAGCCCCTCAGTTCATGACTCTAGGATTTTGGTGGGAGTGAATTGTGTATAAAATTGCTTAAATTCGTTACTAGTTTGCCGATATTCCTATTAATCAAGCGAACTCTTTTTTCAAATAATTGTACTAAATTAGTTAATTTGTTATTTTCATTTTTGCTATCTTCTGCTGCAATTCATTTGTACTCACACATTTCTGTGTTAATTTGCAAGTATTACTCATTTATACTAATGGGTCAATGTATGGATAAATTTCCGTTTTAGATTGATATTCTTCTATCTATGAGAACAATTCTTTCGAAACAACCGGAAACCTGCTTGGTATTGTGAGATTTTCGTTCATCCAATGGAACAACCATTTCAGAGCAATCCGAAACTTAGGTACAGTTAATTTGGAACAGAACGAGTCTCTATCATTTTTTATTTATTTCAGCGAATTTCCGGTGGTTCGTGGAGCGAGACCTGATCGAGGTGTCGACACTGCACTCCCTGGAGAGCAGCGGGCGCCTCAACTGGTGGTGGGGGCCGTGCAGGCGCCTGTGGCCCCTCGCTACCACGGGCGACGGCAACTGCCTCCTGCACGCCGCGTCGCTAGGTGACCTTTGCTGTAGTTCTTATTCTACACCTGCTCGCTTGTCCTCATGTGTCCTACAGCTCACATGTCCTCCAGCTCACATGTCCTCCAGCTCACATGTCCTCCAGCTCACATGTCCTCCAGCTCTTTTGACCTCCAGTCGTTAAATCTATCATCAAACAGGAAATTAATTGAAGATCTAAGATTTTTCACGAGGACTCATTGATTGAGAAATAGGTGCCGGAAGAATCTCTGAGTAATGCCGTCGACTTTGACAACTCAGAAGAGGACACGTTTAGGTGGAAGTTCAGTTTGGGCAAGTTAGGATAGAAAAAAATAAGCTAAGTTATGATAAGATGGGTTGAAATAAAATAGGTGAGTATAAAAGTAAATTAGATTAGATTAGAATAGGTTAAGATAACACTAGTCAGGTTAGATGTTAAGTTAATAATAATCTTCAACCCGTTTTCGAGTCATGAGCACAACTTTTTATGGCGCGGTTGCATTAGTTCAGGATAAAAGAAAACCAATGAAAGGTGTTGATCTTTACGTATCTTGCGTGCCATAATCTGATACTCGAAATGAGACTGTTGATTGGGGCCTTGGCTACAGCGGTTACATGAGTTATCAGATCTGTAGCTGCCACGATATCAGAGAATGCAGAAAGTGTCACCGATACGCCAGGTATTTTCATGATTCCAGTAAACAAATTGCAAGTTGTATTTTCAGTCTGTTTTACTGGTAATCTTCACTGTGGAGTCACTTCTCTACTGTGATGTACATACAGTTGATCAAACATGACTGATCAGTTGTAGTTTTTCGGTGTTTAATTTCTGTGTGATTTTGACGTACACATCCATTGTGTATATCAGGCAGACGGGGGTCCTTCATAACAACGTAAATGCTACGTCGTCAAGCGTAAGCGATTTATTTCAACTTTATAGGTTTAAACTCGTCAGATTTTTTCCAGTTGGTGATGACGAAGCACTCTTGGATGAGTTTTTAAAACCTACAAAAAATAACGGAACTCATCCGTCTGATATACATGTATATTCATCCTCATTCATTTCACCTGAATATTACAAGTATCCTGATATGCATGAACTAGTGGTACTTAGTCGAACTTTGAACTCCATGAGCCATGAAAAAGTATAGATGAAGCTACATATTGGGTTCCGTTATTTGGCATTTTGTTAGGATTGCTATTGAAACCTGTTTTTGATTGCTTTTGAGTAACAAATAGTCATGTCGAGTAACCACTGTCATATGAGCTTGAAGTACTCTGGTGATCCTCAAAAAAGGGTAGCAAAAGAGCTAACTAAATTTCCGAATGTTATTGATACTGGGGCGATAAGAAGTAGAGTGATTGCATCGATCATTTACCGTTTTGATGCTCTCACGAAGTTGAAAATAGCCTGTCCCGGAATTAAATTCATCCTTGTTGAAGGGGTTCCCCAATGACTGAAGCTGAATGATTTCAAATTTATTTTGCGGCTTGCAATGTGTTTGTGTTCTGTTACTCTATCATCTCTCACCAGGCATGTGGGGCTTCCATGACCGTCTGCTGTCGTTGCGATCTGCGCTGCATGACTTCTTGACGACCTCTGTGTACGCGGCGGCCCTGTGGCGGCGCTGGCGCTACCATACTGCGCTTGCTAATGCTGCCACTGGTGAGTGCTGCACACCGCCCACCCTAGTGCTGCCACTGGTGAGTGCTGCACACCGCCCACCCTAGTGCTGCCACTGGTGAGTGCTTCCACACCTCTCTCCCTAGTGCAGCCACACCGCCTTCCCTAGTGCTGCCACACCGCCCTCCCTAGTGCTGCCACACCGCCCTCCCTAGTGCTGCCACACCGCCCTCCCTAGTGCTGCCACACCGCCCTCCCTAGTGCTGCCACACTGCCCTCCCTTTTGCTGCCACACTGCCCTCCCTTTTGCTGCCACACTGCCCTCCCTAGTGCTGCTACACTGCCCTCCCTGGTGCTGCCACACTGCCCTCCCTTTTGCTGCCACACTGCCCTCCCTAGTGCTGCCACACTGCCCTCCCTGGTGCTGCCATACTGCCCTCCCTGGTGCTGCCACACCGCCCTCCCTAGTGCTGCCACACTGCCCTCCCTAGTGCTGCCACACTGCCCTCCCCAGTGCTGCCACACTGCCCTCCCTGATGCTGCCACACTGCCCTCCCTGATGCTGCCACACCGCCCTCCCTAGTGCTGCCCCACTGCCCTCCCTTTTGCTGCCACACTGCCCTCCCTAGTGCTGCCACACTGCCCTCCCTAGTGCTGCCACACTGCCCTCCCTGGTGCTGCCACACTGCCCTCCCTGGAGCTGCCACACTGCCCTCCCTAGTGCTGCCACACTGCCCTCCCTAGTGCTGCCACACCGCCCTCCCTAGTGCTGCCACACTGCCCTACCTAGTGCTGCCACACTGCCCTACCTAGTGCTGCCACACTGCCCTACCTAGTGCTGCCACACTGCCCTCCCTAGTGCTGCCACACTGCCCTCCCTGATGCTGCCACACCGCCCTCCCTAGTGCTGCTACACCGCCCTCCCTAGTGCTGCTACACCGCCCTCCCTAGTGCTGCTACACCGCCCTCCCTAGTGCTGCTACACCGCCCTCCCTAGTGCTGCTACACCGCCCTCCCTAGTGCTGCTACACCGCCCTCCCTAGTGCTGCTACACCGCCCTCCCTAGTGCTGCTACACCGCCCTCCCTAGTGCTGCTACACCGCCCTCCCTAGTGCTGCTACACCGCCCTCCCTAGTGCTGCTACACCGCCCTCCCTAGTGCTGCTACACCGCCCTCCCTAGTGCTGCTACACCGCCCTCCCTAGTGCTGCTACACCGCCCTCCCTAGTGCTGCTACACCGCCCTCCCTAGTGCTGCTACACCGCCCTCCCTAGTGCTGCTACACCGCCCTCCCTAGTGCTGCTACACCGCCCTCCCTAGTGCTGCTACACCGCCCTCCCTAGTGCTGCTACACTGCCCTCCCTAGTGCTGCCACACCGCCCTCCCTAGTGCTGCCACACTGCCCTCCCTAGTGCTGCCACACTGCCCTCCCTAGTGCTGCCACACCGCCCTCCCTAGTGCTGCCACACCGCCCTCCCTAGTGCTGCCACACCGCCCTCCCTAGTGCTGCCACACTGCCCTCGCTAGTGCTGCCACACTGCCCTCGCTAGTGCTGCCACACTGCCCTCCCTAGTGCTGCCACACTGCCCTCCCTAGTGCTGCCACACCGCCCTCCCTAGTGCTGCCACACTGCCCTCGCTAGTGCTGCTACACTGCCCTCGCTAGTGCTGCTACACTGCCCTCCCTGATGCTGCCGCTGGTGTATGACACTTGAGAAATAATAGCACAGCCAACTTCCATTTACTGAAAGTTCTAGAAGTGGATTTGGTGAAACGAGTCCCGCCCGATGTTTGCTCATTAGATAGACATGGTTTGTTTGACATTTGGAAAATTTTTATTTTCGGTTGGAACTACCTGCAATAGTTGTCTCTCAAGCTAACAACCAGTTCAACCTCGTGATGTTTTTGGGTGTTGGCATTACTACCTTCAACCCGTAGGTTGCAATGTGAGCCGCTGGTGCACACGGAGGGGATTTTCATAATGCTGCTCACTGACCAGTAGTCACAAACTCTATTTTCATAAATACTTGATCAAAATCAAAGTTAAATTAAGGTACGATCCAGTTAATGTTTGCTATTTTTAAAATTGCTCACTACTATTGACCTTAAATTTGAGTTGAGTTTTGCAGTTCAGTTTAACCCATCGCGGCTTACTAGTCCTTATTTTCGGGCGTGCCGGCTCTGTTATGTGTTGGAACTGATTCCTGAGAACTGTGTGCGGGCCTGACCGAATTAGACGGCTTCGCTACCCTGGTGATTTTGTGCAACAGCGAGTGTCGGCAGTACTCGTGGGAATTTGGGAGGGTTTGTGATCACTTTTTTGAGATTTATAGCAAGTTTTTTGAAAAATTGCCCCTCATGTTTGAAGTACTGTATTTACCCAACTAAGCTGCTTTATTTAAGTAATATATTTGTTACACCTATTTCAAAAGCAGCAAAGTTGTCCCATCAATAAATTATAAATTTGAAAGTTCAATATAAATTTTGATGAAACAAAATGGAATCTTAAGTTCCGATATTGTGTGACCTCGCTCCCTAAGCTGGTGGACCAGCACTGGTAGTGAGAAGACTGCATTAACGCCTCAGGTGGCCAATAATGAGAAACAGCGCACTAAGTTCAAGAACAAAAACACCCCTTGCAAGCAGGCATGACAAATTGTTCATCAACTCCTATTTTTCTATGCTCAGATCTTGCTTAACTTTGATGAGCCAGCTAGTAGGTCTTCGGTCTTTGACTATTTCCAACGTGGTGCAAATCGGCCCAAAAACTCAATTTCTACATCATAATTAATCGATTTTTTAACATGGCAATGTGAGGCGTTGGGTGTTCATGTAAGTTGAATCACTAAATATCTAACAGAATCAAAATTTTACATCAAACCATTAATGGTGGCTGCTATATTGGACTAGAGAGTACTTTCATGACTTCTATCTGTACTTCATTTATAACGTTACCTTTCTACTTGTATGCCATTTATTAGGTAAGTGTCTATTTGTGTTGATTATCAGGTTAAGCATTCATTCTGGTGTTATTTAAAGAGTTAGGCGTCTATTCTCATGCTAACTGATGAATTAGGCGTCTATCCTTGCGTCATTTGAGGAGTTGGAAGTCTATTTGTGTATCAGTTGAATAGTTAGGAGTCAATTTGTGAGCCTTTCGAAGAGTCAGGGGTCTATTTTGTGTGACAGCTTAAGGGTTAGACCCCTATTTGTGTCATTCGAAGAGTTGGTGGTGAATTTCCTTTGAATAGTTAGGCTTCTATTTGTGTGTTCAACTTTAATTCATGGCCCTTGAGGGGCATAGGATGGGCAATTGGGTTTGGTTACTTAGGTTTGTCCATCCCATGCCCTGAGGAGGGTACTGGTAGATTACCTTAGCTAAAGATAAGCCTTCAGGACATTTATCTTTCATGTCCCCTTTGCTTCTTTCAGTGTACTTTCCTTGTTTGCTATCTCATCTTTGTCCTTTCCTCTACCTCCCGAACTTTCTGTTTCCTCTACCTCCCGAACTTTCTGTTTATGTGTAAAGGGATCCTGTGTGAAAACACACCTCTTTGTTCTCTTCAGATTGACTTTGTTGTGGCTAGGGAATCTTGAACTATTATAATAACTCCCACTCATGTCTCAGTTATAGTTGGGCTTCTATTTGAGGATCATTCAGAGCGTTTATCACTTGTATTTGTATCGCATCAAATTTATACGTGTTCTCTTGACATCATTCAATACCAGTTACTCAACTTGAGTTTGCTTAATTACGATGTGGTTGAAATTTCACAGGCCTGGTGTTCAGTGACGCGGAGTGGGCGACAGAATGGGAGAACGTGCTGCGACTGTCGAGCACTGCTCCCCGCAACAACAATAATAACAATAACAATACCGAGGCCCGGAACAACAACACCACCAATGGGGTGGCCAGCAACCCAGGGTCCCCCCAGGCGGCGGGGGGAGAGCATTCACTAGGGGGCTGCATGAGCAACGACCCCAGCGTGCCCTCCCAACTCCCATCCGGCCCCGGCTCCAAGCGGCTCAGTAACGGGTGCGTCCTGCTCTTTTGTTGCTCCTTCTTTTTGTGTTTAGGTGCAGTTTTGTGCTTTGTTGCTCCTGCTTTTTGTGTTAGGTGCATATTTTATGCTTTGTTTCTTTTTGTGTTTAGGTGCAGTTTTGTGCTTTGTTGCTCCTGCTTTTTGTGTTAGGTGCATATTTTATGCTTTGTTGCTTCTTTTTCTGTTTAGGTGCTGTTTTGTGCTCTGCTGCTTGTTCTCATGTGGTAATGTTCTTTATGCTCTGAATCCTGAAGTTTTGCTTTGGAACCTTTTATCGTTTTAGTGCTTTTTGTATTTTTGAGCAAATTTCTATGTTTTTGAGCTTATACACGCGCTTTTGAGCCTATTTTTAGGCTTATGAACCTATTTTTAGGCTTATGAACCTATTTTTAGGCTTTCGAGCCTATTTTTGTGCTGGGGGCTTGATTTTGAGCTATGAATATTTTTTTTGTGCCTTGTAGGTTTTTTGGGAGTGCTTCGAATTTTTTTGCGCCCTGGATCTTCCTTCTGTGCTTTTGAGCTTATTTTTTATGTTCTGTAGCTTATATTTATGCTCGAGAGCTTTTTTTTGTGCACTGGAAAGTTTGGACTCGCCGGTGGGCAGGGCTTCCGTTGCCCGCGAGCGCCCAAATTAAGTGAAGTGAATACCTTATGGGATTTTTCAGTGTATAATTTCTCTTGACATACATTTTAATGCTTCAATTGCATCCTCCTTGCTCAAATTATTAATTTCACTGCCAGTTGGCAAGGATCTGATGAAAACTGTGGAAAAAATATTGGTTAAAAAATCTGCAAATTTCAATTGATACTTAGTAGAGGAGTTCTCCTATTTTATTCCTGATCGTTTTTTTCGGTTTTTGTTATGCACTTTCTGGGACTTGAAATGTTTTTGACTCACTGTTGTGGTTAAAATTGTACATATTCTCATGTAATATTTGCATTTTGTAAAATTTTTGAGCTTTTTCAAGAACTGTCAAATCAAACTTGAACAAATTTTACATGAGGTTGAGATCAATAGACCGATTTGGTCACTTATGGAGATGAAGTCCGTCATCGACTTTCTCGGTCGCGAGTTGCTGATGATTGTCATGATGAAATTGAAAAATATTTACTTAGAATGAATTACCTACCTATTTGCTAATGAAATTTTTCGTTTGAATTACTCTGTAATACACACAAATCTTTTAATCAATTACCTCTTTTTTTTTACCAACACCCATGAAAAAATTTCCCGTTGCGAGAGAGACCAGAATACCATTACCATCAGGAGTGGGTGGGTGTCTATGGTAGGAGCAAATTTCCATACAGAGGAGCGCTACCTTGGTCAGATGTCCTACCCAGTGTTGCACGTTGTACAACTTTTCGAAAATAAGCTTGGCGAATGGCCACATGAAAATTTTTTCTCCATCTACACTCATTTCCCTTCAGGCAACCTCTAAAATAATCTGAATGGAATACTCCCCTTAACAAAGCTCACTTTTTGGTGCTGCGGTAACTGTAGCTGTAAAGCATATTCAACAAACGTCTTCTTTGTACACTTGCAGACCACTTCATCTCGCTGTTAGGCTTGTAGTTAATACTCCCTTTTTCAGTCAACGCGTTTAATTGGACCTTATATATGAGGGTATAGTTATGTGTGTGGCAAATAACAGGGAAATAATGCTGTTGAATTGTCTGAAATTTTCCAGCCTGGAAGAGAACAGCAGCAGCAGCAGCGCAGGTGC
Organism: Morinoia aosen; assembly: GCA_030386875.1. Classification (NCBI taxonomy): domain Eukaryota; kingdom Metazoa; phylum Arthropoda; class Malacostraca; order Amphipoda; family Talitridae; genus Morinoia; species Morinoia aosen. The sequence continues at coordinate 19,813,372 of CM059577.1, read as the reverse complement.
GGTGTACGAAAGCTTGGAGGAGATCCATATTTTCGCCTTGGCTCACGTGCTCAGGCGGCCTATCATCGTTGTTGCGGATCTCACGCTCAAGGTGTGTTCACCCTCTTCGTTAGTGATTCATAGAGTATTCCTTTGTTGTTTATTCTTTCATCATTCGTGAGCGGTAAAAACCTCTGCTCATACCACGGTAGAGGAAACAAGGTAGTTTCAAACCAGTCTTTTTTCGTTGACGATGCGAGTTTGCTGACGTCACGGAAACGAACCAATGGCAGCGCTCATATTGCATCTGGCAGCACTGCTGCCCCCAAATCTGGTTCCACTATTGGGCTAACGACAAGGTGTTCTGGTGACGTCTTAAAGTTTATTTAAAATAAAGCCTTTCAATTGGCTAGCCGATCAAGAGGAGGTGTATTTTCTCCCATAGAAATAAGCCTACCTTGTTTCGTGTACCGTGGCTCACACCGTTGGATCATTGGTATACTATAGAGCGATGGGTCACCTTGACATTTCAAGGATAGCAGTTGAAGCCAACGTCGTATTCTGAATGTGAAACACCAGATCAGCTCATATTAGACAAGTATAAGGCAAAAGTTCGTCTGTTAACTTGGCTACAGTACTCTGTTTTTTTAATATTTGTAAATTGCTAATTAAAAATCGCATATCAGTTTTTTTTACCACAAAAAAAGCATATAGGGTAGCCAAAACAACAGAGAAATTTGATCTGCCCTCTGTAACCCCGACCATGAAGGAAATTGCTGGTAAATTATGCTCCTGAAAAATATTTCACGCACACTTGGTGCTCCATCTTGCACCTCATTTATATTAATCACAAGGTACCATAACTGTGGTATATTATACTCTTTTCTCATACAATATTTTATTTTCAAAGTAGGAGTTGGAGAAGGAATAAGATGCATCTCAGTTATACAGTGTGCGGCAAGTTAACTTCCTTTCCAAGTTAACAAGCGAGTGTACTGAAGCTTGCAGGATCCCCAGGCAGGTAGGCATAGTCTCGTTCTAAAGAGGGGATCATAATGTTGTGTAACCTAGTATTTCAGTCGGCATCAAGCGTTGAAGTAACGAATAGCGTTTATTTGCCATAGACGCCTATTTTTCCAACGGAACTTCGGTGGTTTCAACCCATCGCACTTTCCAAAATCGCTTTAATATTGAGGAGGGGGAAACTTCAAATGTATCGATGGCTGTGTTGTGAAATTGCTGCTCAGAGCGCCTTATCTTACTGAGAGGTGGTTTGTAAACGTCGGTGCGTTCTCTCAATTTGGCCCGTCGGGGCCAAAGTGGCACCGTGAGTTTTTGCTGGGGTATTTAAAATTCCGTGTCTTGACTGACCACCCACAAACTCAGGAAGATATGAAAAATACATTTAGGAGAAAACAGCCAACATATCCGTTAATATGCTGGAAAGAGTGATGAGAAACAGCAGAATTCGGTTTATCTAATGTATCGATAATGGCGGGCGTTACTTAATGGCTGTGATTTTTAAAATTAAGTAAGCCACAACTTTAAATGTGCAAATTGGGTATAGAAAAAAAAGAAGATATCTTTACTACTTTTTATGGCAACACGAAATAAGGAAGTTAGCTTGCCGCACCCTGTATTACCTTGGAATGTTTATATCAATGGTAGTTGCGACTTCTTACTATTACACGTTTATGCAGCATGTTATTCAGATTTCTTTCCTAAATGTACAACATTGTCAGTAGGAATGTTGAAAATTAAATTATTGCCCAACACCAATATCACCGTATCAATGGTTAACTTAGTAAAGTGCATGAATGCGTGGCTAGATTAAACATTTAAACTACCTCTACTACTACTTTATACTATTACTTTTTGGTGAACTAGCTTTAGCAGCGAGGTGAGTATGCTGATGTGAGATGTACCACAGGACGTACACGGCGCGCCGCTGTCGCCCATCCCGTTCGGTGGCGTGTACCTTCCGCTGCAGCACAACGCCGCCCACTGCCAGGACTCGCCCCTACTCCTCACCTACGACGCCGCGCACTTCTCCGCCCTCGTCGTCATGGAGGAGACCGGCGACTCCGTGCCTCCTGGTCGGTGCTCTTCTTTGGTCGCCTCTCTGCTCCTGTTTTCCCTTTGGCCTCTCTTACTGTATTATTATTCTGCTTTTCATCCCATTGTTGTTTGTTTATTTCCATTGCGTGTTTTATGTTTCATTAAGACTTTTTTCAGGTGTTTTTGAAGGGTTGTAGATCTAGAGTGTGACTCTTTTATGTTCATGTTAAACCTGTTCAATGAAGTGTTCTGTTGCTCGAAAATGGTCGATAAATTTTTTTGGTAAGCGTAAATGCGAGTTTCTAATTCGTGTGGCCTAGGGTGTATTGATAGGCTTGGGACATGAAATTTACTATAAAAAATATCACAAATGAACCCCCCACGGCGAGTGTGCGGGAGCATAAAGCAGGTGTGCGTGTGTTGCAGCCGTCATACCGCTCACCACCAACCAACACCGGCTGCTGCCGCTGCACTTCGCCGTAGACCCCGGCGAGGACTGGGTGCCCGGCTGGGAGGGGGGAGGAGAGCCCGACTCTGCTGACCAGCTCCTGCTTACGGACGACCAAAAGTTGCAGCTCCTCAAAACCTACCTGCACGTTGTGAAGGTCTGATTTATTGGGTGCCATCACGCCTCAACTTCAGCTTCTCATTTGATTAGCTCAAACTTATGCTAATCTTACCTAACTATCCTAACATGACATATCCTAAGCTATCCTATTTTACCGTTCTGTAATATAAACAGACATCACCTAACCTAAGCTAGTGAAGCATATTCTGTAATTTTAAAACTTCTGTTTCTGAGTGTTGCAGTTCTTTATTTCATAAAATGAAGATGGTGGGGCTTATTATTGAAGCATTGAGTATTGTACTAAAGTATTTACATCGAAACCTTTTTTGCTGTGCACAATTTAAAGTTTAATCATTTAACTCATTGAGGGTAATTTTTGCGGGAAATTGCTTTGTTACCGACTACTGAAGTTAATACAGCTTCACCTTACTAATTTATTGAGATAAAATCATCTCCTGCTTCCAATCTGTTACGCATGATACTGGCCTCGAATTTAGTTGTTGAAGTTTACCTCATATTGCCATCAGGTGCCCATTCCCAGGGATTTCAACGACTACCACGAGTTCGAATACGAGCCTCCCGAGCGAGGCTACTCTCCTTCCCCGTACGCTGGAGAGAAGAAGTCGTCAGAGTCGAGTGGAGAGAGCGACGACCCTTCGTGCACATGTGAGCACGCGGTGCACGGCGGGTACCTCACCACCCCTGGCCAGGGCTCCAAGACCTGCCCTCGCCACTCATCTAAGTTCGGAACTCTTGGCCGCAGCGTTTCTAAAAAAATTAAAAGCCTTAAAAAAATGGGCCGCCCAAGCTCGTTCCGCAAGAAGGATGACGGTGACACCATGTCTGCCCGTAGAAAGACCCGCATGGGAGGGTCTTTGAGAAGAAGAGCGTCATCCAGAAGGCCTTATTCTTCTCAAGATTACATTTTGGCGGCAGCTATTCATACAGAAAAGAGGATGGCTTTCCAAGAGAAGATGGTCAACAATTACCTGATTAGCGCGCGGCGCAGGTTTCAGGAAATGCAAGAGAACAAGAAAAGAAGTCAGGAAACCGAGGATACTCGGAAAAGCGCATCACAAATGGGCGCTGGCAAATTATCACCAGTTGGTTCCAAGAATGGAGGATATGGTAAGACTGACGTCCCCCAACTGGAGGTGACGGACGGTGGGAGTGGCGTTGGTGGTGGTGGTGATGGTGGAAGTGATGAGAGCCCTGTAGCTTGCATTAATTCTGGTTGTGAAAAATCGGCCACTGCACGCACTGCGTACCTTTGCCTAGCTTGTTACGCTCGACAAAAAGACGGTGAAATGGAGCTAGACAGACGGAAAAGGAGCGACGATTCTTCTCCTCGTGACAACAGTGGAGAGGTGTCTCCTGAGGGAGATAGACCTTTGGAGTCTACCTCAGATGCTGTAGTTAGCACTCCACGACCTCGATCGTTAGACGGCCCTCAGTACGGTGCTGGTCGGTCTCAATTCTACACTGACTTGAGCCCTGACTCACTCAGTAAATCTGCAACAATGCCATCTTCTCTCTCGCCTTCATCTTCCCACCCGTCCGCCCTTTTCCTCTCTAACTCCACATTCTACGGCGGCGGCAGCGGTAAGGACAACCCTAATTCCAATAGCAACAAAGACGCTCATAACCCTACTCGTGTCTCCCGTGGTCCGGGAGGACTCCCGCCTGCTGGAGGCAAGGCACGTCCTGGCAAACGGGATCAGAGTTCTAGCCGACATGACTCCAACAGTTCCGGGAGTGATCAAAATAGCACCGTCGCTGCAAAGAGCAAAGCCTCTGAAGATGTTACGAATAACAAAAAAACCCAAATTAGCGGCCGAGTTCCTCTGACTAACGACTCGAAACTTAGCAGAGCCCAAGCACCCAACAGCAAGGGCGCCCTGAACAACAGTGGCAAGAACGCGAGCAGCAAGCAGCCCGTCAAGATCACAGACCGCAAGGCTCTGGTCGAAGGTACAGGAGCGGGAGCCCCCAACACTTGCAGGAAGAAAGGCTGTGACTTCTTTGGCAGTGAAATATTTGACGGTTATTGTTCTAAGTGCGCTGCTGCTCAAAACTGATCAATAGGCAGCGTTCAACTCACCACGTAATTGGTGTAGTGTGAAACTGTCATGCTGCTTGTGATCTTCTCTGCATTTGTTTGAGAAGTGGGTCAGTTCATAGGGCACGCCAGTGCTAAATAACACTTTATACGATGCCTTGCTTTGTTATTAGCTTCTATTACTTCTAGCGACTCGAAGGAGTTCGGACAATGTTCCTAATGTTACTGTTACTGTTGAAATTTCTGATCTCTATTATTCTGGTAGCCTCTTCTATTGCTGACAGAGGGAATAACTTGTCTGAGGACTAGCGACGACGGTCAGTGTGAGCCGCTTGACGCTACCTACGTGCAGTTGAGCCGCTACCTGAAACTGGGAGGAGAATGTCAATGGTTGTTTTACGCTAGGTTATGTGCAGCTAGCTATTGGCCGCTGTAATAGTGCTAGTATTACGAATAACCACTAACAAGGTTTCATTTTTTCTTTTATTTGTGTGTTGGCTTCACCACGATTAACGAAAAATTGATGAATGTGCAGCTGAATTACAGAGTGATATTGCATTTTGTGTTCATTTTTCATCTTAGAGTTACTGATGTATTGATATAAAACGTCTGGGTGATCTATTTGAGAGTCGCTAAGTATGACTTTTCAGCTCTTTGTGTGTGGGGAAATGCGTGGAATAACTGGGTTTACGAAGAAGTAATCAGTAGAAATATTTGACAAAGTTGTGAGAAGCCCACGCGCAAATTGACATTCTGTTTTGGGCATCGTTGGCTAAACGAAGAAGCTAGATCGTTGCACTCTGGTTCTTCATTTGACCTTTGTTACGGTAAAGTAAAAGAATCCTCGTGATATTTAGGTTTACGGAGGGTAAGGTTCTTTTCTAAGATTAAGCGTTTTTGTGGTCCATAGCACTCATATTTTTGTACGTAGAATTTTCCCATCGAGGGAACAAACATTCAGTATTGCAGCAATTTAGTCAAAATAAAGCCTTTATCAGCCTTGTCGATTTTCCGCCTTTCCGTTTGAACTTGGCCAGTGGTTCTCTGTCATTTTCTTGCAAAACTGTAGGTAATATTCTTGTTGGCGTTGTGCTGCGCACTCCTACTACGCTTGCTTCATTTTAGAACATGTAGAGAGCTTTGTCGCATCTTGGCTGCAAAGTCCTAACCAACGAGAAAAAAAGCATAAAGCTAGTAGATTTCTTGTCCAAGAGCACAATAACTAAAAATAATTTCTCGTTTTTTAACCGTTCAGTATTTTGCTTGGACGTAACTAATTACTTTCCCACTAAACAAGCCGCCTTTGTCACATTATTCTAGATCGGTGTAAATTCGTTTTAAAACCACGTAACACAAGCTGGAAGTGTTATCTCGTTAGCCTTAAATGCAACGCGCTGACAGCAGTCGTGAGCAGTAAATGTAGAGCTCAACTGTGCGTAGCTGGTGGCAGAGAACCACCATCATTGCTGAGTCTCAGTGTATTATTCCAACTCTGAAAATTGTTCAAAAAATCATAATAAATGAAGAAATTTTTCCTCTAATTTCTTAATTGAATACGTTCCTACAACTTACTTGTCCGTAATTCTGAATATCAAGTTAAAGGCTACGATAAATAGCGATGAAAGAATAGAACAATCTATAGAGATTATAAGAGATTCTTACGAGATTTAAAGGGTAGAATACGTTTTGGGCTGGTAAATGTATTTGTTTGGCCATTTTGCTAATTGATTTATTTTTGCGATAATTTTGATGTATAGAAAACGATGATGTTGTACCTAATGTTATCGCCATTGTGATGCTTGCTTGAGCGAAGTGCTACGTTAACTTGTCGTGTCTGGTAGCAGGATTGCCGGGTTGGCCATTTCTTCGGGCCTAATTTTTTAAATTTGGCTTTTTTATATGAAAATTTAATTTTAAATACTAAGTAGCTAGCTATCTCGCACAGCCATTACCTGCTGAGTGCTTTGGAAAGCCTAATTTTCGTTGAGAAAACTAAATTTAATAATTTTTACGTGCTCTTCTCGACCAAATTTCATTTTCAAACACGTGATTGATGACATCATCGAGAAAAAAAAGCCAAATCCGAAAGTTATGTCCATAAAAATTGACCAAAATAGCAACCCTACCGTACGCTCCTGTGTGGCGCTAGCGCTCGCCTCCCTTCAGTGTACTGCTCTGCTGTGTGGTGATGGTGGTTTATTCAATCCTTCTGATAATTATAATAATGAACCCATCATTTGGCTTAGTATGGTAACGGAGTGGAATCCTGAAAATATGCTTTTGTGATAATGATTGCGTTCACTCTAGTGGTAGCTATGGTGATAATGATGATTATCGTACTATTCGTGAGAGCTGCTTTTAATTGGCAGCTTTATTTTTAATGTTAGTTAATTATTATTATTTTTAAGGTGTGTGAAATATTAACGGAAGTTCTGACGCGTGTGCTTCGCAAGGGTGACAATAACTCGAGTATCATGGTGCTCTCGGAAATGATCCTCGTCATATGTGATGACCACCTTCCTTGGCTCTGTATTATATTTGCTCTGCTAGAATCTGCCCTTTGGGATTGTGTTGTGATCACTTTTTTTGTTCTGTGTTTGTTAAGCAGGATCCAAAAAACTTCAACTCGTGACCCAATGGTTGAACGTAAATCGACCCCCTCGGGGTACTTCTGTCTTATTCATTACACATGCGAGAGTGTGCAGGTAATTGTTGTGCCTTTTTCGAGTCGTCTAGCAGCTGCTGCAAGGTGCTATCTCATTCAAGTCTTGCATGCATTAGTGATTAGGTCACCCATGCATAAAGGGGCGTGACCGCTTCCAATGCACGTGCAGTTCTCCGCCTTAGTGACGCCTTGCGTGCGGGTGATCACGCAGCTCGAGGTGTCAAGCTCGTGGCCTGCCTCTCGTGCATTCCAGCCCAATTAGAGATCCGACTTCTGTCTCCCTCATAGTTAAAAGAGCAAGACGAGAGATTTCCAGCTCTGCTTAATCAACCGTGAATATTTAGTAACCTTTCTAGAGCCTATAGACCAAATCATTCTGTCCCCACTTTATTTGTCCACATTTACTGGGTGCATCTCAGGGTGTTCCGACATCGAAATAAGCAAACGGGAAGGTGAAAGTTCTTTTTGCGTCTTGCTCAATAACTTATCGTGGTCACATAGACCTTCTCCTCTAGTTACCGATACCCAAATTAGCAAGCTAGCCAGGATTCGATAGTACGGACTACAACTTCTACGTTCTGATGTGATTATGGAGTCACCTGTAGAGTGATTTAAATCTGGCAGCCAACTAGTAGACACTGAGCCGACTCACAAGCACGGTAAGCGAGTGTGGCCTCCATGTTCCGCTAATGTGGTTCTGAAATTTCTGCAATTGTTCATTATTAAGTTAGGCTTTCGCATGTAAGAGGCTTGACGCTCGTGTGGTCTCGTATTACACGAGCCTATTCGCATGTAATATGCTTACGCATTAGGAGTCCGTTTGGGGCGGTGTAAGCAGGTTGTGCTGCTGAGTATGGGCGTGCGAGTCTGTACTGGGTGCGAGGAGAACCTCAAAACGGGGGGGATGAATTCAATCAACTTCAACTTCATAGCAACAAGTATATTTTAAAGATGATTGTTGCGCAATGCCTCAGTATGTTAATTTCTACATTTATGGTAAGAATCCGCCTTTAGCCTCGATAACAGCTTTAATAATAGACAGAAATCGTCGACGTGCTTGCGCCTACTAGTCTATATTGGTTTGGGTCTTCACCTCGACAATTGTAACTTTTATTGATTCGTCACTATTTGGCAGTATTTGCATCGACATCGTGTCTTATATGACGGTCTGCAAAGAATATATCATGTTGAGAATAAACTGAAGAGTGAAACTAGGATAAAACCATGTCTACAAGTGCCCATTGCACCTTGTACATATTACACCTTGGTTGTTCAATATTTCATTACAAATGTCCTAACGCTGTGTTTACTCCAGAGCGTTGTGTTGTGCTGCTGCAACCAACCGTGACGTGCGTGCCTACGTGTCCGAGACAACTATTCCGTGTCAGCTGTCCGAATCGAAGACAAGCTAGGGCGTTCGTCTTCACTGTGAGATAATATACTCCTGTGTTAATTTTATATACTAATATTGCGATTACATTATTGACTCATGGGTAAAAAAGCCTATTATTAAAAATATTCGGGTACACCAAGTGTTATGTAATGAGATTGTCAATGAATGGTGTACCGTCTATTTGCTCTTCTTGTGCTATGAAGTATTTTTTATTCGCTGAAATAAGCTGCAAACTTTGCTTTCTAAAATCGTTTTAACAAATTACCAAAGCATGCATGATACTTATATTATTTTGGGCCGTGTATTTTCGATTTATTTTTCTCTATTGACAAGGGAGGAGTTCTAAGTCGCCCTCATTGGAGTGGACATATTTTTGAGAATGTAATGCTTACAGTTCTGACAAAATTAGGATATTTGAAGCTGACACACGTACTCTTCCAGGCGCGCTCCTGAAGTGCAACGTATGGCAGCTACGCTTTTGTAGCATCACATTGTTTCACTATTGTTCTTACAAAATGATCTGATACAAATCACATGCTGGAAATGATGGCGGATGGATAATCCTATTTATTAATGGAACATTCGTGCAATCTTCAGAGTCTACTATCAATGTCATCCCTCGTGGCCATGGGAATGGGCACTCCCAGGGGAATAATGTGAGGTCCCGAGCTGCGAGTTTGGTAAGCCCTCTTTTTGTGGGAATAAAATGGGTTTTATTTTGCTAAGTACCATCTTTTCCGGTTCATTGTTGTCCTATTTTTCGGCATATCTAACTTTCTTCTTCAATGTTATCCTGTTTCATAGCCTTCCTTCTTAACTGACTGTTTCTATGCTCAGGAGATCTTGAGCGGGAACACACCTTGTGCATAGATTCCGCGCTTCCTGAACGCTATTTTAAATGGTGCTTTCATCCTTCCTTTTTTCGGGACGCTTTTTATGGCGTTTAGGGAGGCTTAAACTAGTATCTAATCTAATTCAATCCTTCCCCTTTGAAATGCCTTCGTTGCTGTTAGGGAGGCTTAAACTGATATCTATTCTAATCTAATCTTGGTGACGTTGTCCTGATTTCCCATGCAAGACATTCCATCTGTCCGTGTCGGAGGCATTTTTAAATGTGGCGTTTGCGCTTATATTCTGTGTCCAGTAGATCGCTTGAATCCTTACCATATTTATCTCAAAAGCTGCTATGGAGAGCAGAATGCCGCGAAAAAATTACGTTGAAGGTAATCAAGGTTGCGAAAAGTAATTCTATGGGTGTCCAGTTGCTCGATGCTGTGCATTTTTCGCTATGCTAAGGCGATTTGAAGACAACCGGGGATTTTCATTTTCGTAATACTCCCGTTGCTGCAGTTAACGTTCGCGCTTGGGAGGGAATAGGCATCATCCGAAGAAAAAATTTTCATTTGTTCATCGTTATTTTTGCAAAAATCACTTTTATACAAAGTCACTCTCCTTTAAATCAACGGAAGTTAGGTGCTGTATCATGATCCGTAGAGATGAGTTTTGTGTTTGTGACAATTGTGTGTCCAATCAAAGATCAGAGAAATGCGCGGAAGGAAAGAAAAGGCCCTTCAGCGCTTCTTTGGGATACCCAGTATTCCTGAGCACATTCAGTAAGGTATGCTGATAGCGTCTGTCTTCGTCAGTATGCCCTGACGAATTAGTGCTCCTCAGTGGTTCCCATCGACCCATCTCAAAATAAGCTACACATGTGGCTGGAGTCGTTTCTGGTTTAGTTTCTTAGTTAATCCTGTTCTTTCATTTTTGACTTTCCTTTCTCTCAAGATGAGAGAGAGAGGCAGGTGTACCGAGCAGCCGACTTTGTGCGCGAGTACGAGTGGCTTTGTCTTCAATTTCTTGCTTTTATCACCATCGCCTCTTTGAGATGCTTACAAATTTTTACATGTGAGCTGTGCCAACCGAGATACCCAAATTTTACGCCTTCGAGGCACCACTTGGAAATGAACTTCTCAGAGTTCCTCTGTGATACTCGATTAACTGAACAGATACCTAGGTTAAACCTTTAATAAAGAAATTTATAAATTATACTGACTTATTTAGGTGATGACTTTGTTTAGCTACAAAAAATTCAGCTTTGCTCTACGTGTTGTGATTTGGGAGTGCCACGTGCTTTCAAGGTATTGAGCAACGTAAAACTTTGACTCCTGTGTAGAAATGTCTTGAAGTTCTTCGTGTTTTACCGTTTGATAAAATTAGAAGTGAAGCGTAAAATTATAGAGGGCGGGTTTTTTTTTGCTAGCAATTGTGAAGCTATGGGCGTTGTGTGGAAGGCTGATCACCACTCATGGCTACTTCACTTTCGTAAATGGGAGCAACTAAGCACGGCATACCTTGTGTAATTTCCTAGCTACTGATTATTTCATGTATCATTTGCGAGATGTAAAATTAGCCACCTTATTATTCCCTTGGGTTTACCCTACACTATGTCAGTAAGCTCTTCTCTGTTGTACGACCGTATCCCTGTGATATTTTCCATTAGAATAGGTACATTAGAAATGTACGTGCTTACTGCAAGAGATGGTTCCTCAGCATTTCAGGACATTCAGCAATGCTCACTGCAGCACATCGGTTTGAAACAGCCAAAAGACTTTCACTTCGTGTGAAACAACTTTGAAATTTTGAGCAATTATTCAGTTAGGTTGACAAAATTATTCTTATTATCGTTCTTACAATTGAGTGAATACTTCTGCAAGTAATGAATCTGATCAGTTCGTGCGCGGAATTTAGGATCTATTCGCTGTACCGGCTTTGGGATACTTTCTACGAGTGACAGTCGAGTTGCAGAAGCCATGATATTTTGTTTTAAATCTACGCACTTCGACAGCCAAGTCGCCTCAAAGATAGATGATAAGCCATCCTTGTAGAACTAACATGAGCGGCCTCCCGTCGAGTCTAGAAAAGAAAATATAAACGCAAACTGTACACGAGCGATATTTTTGTATGAATATGAAACGCCCAAAACATGTGAAAAAAATTGAAAATGCCGTGACGTTTGAGCACTCTGGGCTAGCAATCATATTGCGTCATGCAGGTAAGAATTTGTATATTTATTGTAAGTAGAAACTAAAGTTCGATAGCTTATATTTTTGTAGCTCTAGTAATCCGTGACTAGTTGGTGCTAATTAGTAAATGGGTCTGCTAGTTGATTGGTGCTTTAGTGACCGTGATCATGTTAGTTACCATCACGAGTAATTTGCTCGCTACCACCGCTGAAATGCCTTCGTTGTATCTATCGCGGGGAAAATCGTAGGTAGTCTGGATTTTTTGATGTGTTCACTTCATGTAGAGTAGAGTGATCGTGCTCTCGGGGATTTTTTAATTCCTGTGCAAGATTTAACATCCACTGAATTGGTGATACGGCAAACAGTTCTATCTAACCTTGTAAATTCGTTTAAATCCAGAACTCGCCGGTTCACTGTTGCTTTTGTTAATAATTACAAAGTGTGTTCACGTCCGTGTAACGTTTATTATAGGATCTTCTTCATTGTGATGAAAGGCGCAGAACCGTCGGTGCTCTTCAGCTGCTGCCGCAAAACCCATGAGACAGCGCGAATTTGGCCATGGTTACTTGATCTGCCTGTCTTCTGGCCAAAATGATCAAATTTTTCATTTTTTGGGATAAAATATCGTTATGAATGCCACTTAGTATCTGGCATCCCTGCAGGATTAGACTGTAATTGAATGGTATTTTAAGAAGACCAATTTTGATTATTTTGGCCGAGACGACCGATCATGCAACCCCAGATCCTAAACCGAGTGAGCGGAGCCTATTCAGGGCACTGCTGTACAGCTGCTTCGTGTTAATGGAAAACATTTTATTACAGAGGACTTTGTTCCTCTGATGTATAATGAGAAGTAACGTGCAAAAGGAGAAATCTACTTCAAACCATGCATAAATTTCCCTTCACACATATTAACGGCAGTGCCTTTGGAAGTAGTTGTTAATTTATGATTTAGCGTTTTGCTGTCCAACATGTGCCCACGTGTGTCATGGAGCTATTTTGAGCGTAGCGTGTTACAATATTTTCGAAAAAAACAATTTCTCTTATGAGCTAGATGTACTAAGCTAAAATAATCAACGTTTTTCTTAGCACTTGATGCGCGATGTTGCGTCTGCAGATTATTTGTGACGTGACATTGGACCTCGACTATAAGCCCGACCTCGATACCAGCATTGCCGAGTGTCCTTGCTACCATTGTAGCAACAGTTACATTTGACGTGTTCATCCGTGGATTTAAATTTCTTGCTAATGTTCAACGTTACCGGTTTTGAATTTATAGCTCAGAATTACTACTTATGCTTGGTGATCCGTGATGTGTAACCGGATTACCTACGGGCAAAAAAATTTCACGTCTTTTCGAGGTTGGTACTGAAGGAAATGGCTGAAACTTTGTATAACTGAAATATCTTCTGCGACATTACGTTCATTGATTTACTTTTTAACTGTAATTTTTTATGTTGTCTAAATATTTGTGAAATTCTATCCTTGTGGCGTGATGAGCGTTCCATGTCTTTACTATTGGCCGTAGTGCATAATACGCGCGCCATGTAGGCCAGTAATTAAACTTTAAACTGTATCGTAGCTACGCAAGCATCTTATTAACCTGCGAGTAGCATGCATGAAATGTGTATCTCTGGTCGATTGAGGATGACGGCTTAGGAATAATGGGCAGAAAAATTCTAATATTATTCGCTCAGAATACCCTGTTGCTACAAGCGCTTTTACTGTTTAAGAGGCGAAAAATGGTTCTGAAGTGTAATCGATCTGCAAATATTTAAGAAGGTGCTGTATAGATGTCGACGATTTTGTGACATTTCGATTTGCTTTCCACTTCTGTTTGCATGTGTTCCGAGTATCTGCGCTTACTTGTAAATTAAAAATGATAGTGAAGTGCCCTCAAATAAACTAGTATTATTAGGGCTAAAAATGTTAAGGTTGTTTTATGCGTTGTGAGTGTCGGTGTATTTAAAAGATTTCGATTTTTCTACCCGTATTTTGAGAACATAGTATGTCTCACCGCCCTTCATCACGATACTCTGCACAAAGTTTCAAAGTAGTCACATCTACATCATGGAAAATTTTATTCTTAAGACTCAAATCATTAGTTATTGAGGGCTCTCTGCAAAGAAACCTGCGATGCTACGTGAGGAATGAAAATTTTACGTATCCCTTCCTGACAATGCGGACCCTCACGCTTCTGTAGTGCTGCCTGAGGACTGTCGGGCTTCTCGCTCGGACATAGGCTCGCCTCACGCGATTGGTTGTGTGGTCTCCATCTTTGATCAGTGAATTGATCACAAGATTGAGCTTCACACGAACTTCTTATACACTTTCACTGACATCACTTAAAATCCTATGTAACTCGTCAGCAACTCACCGTGAGAATAGCGTATCAGAAGTGGGTGCTGTTCTTGTCTACCATTCAATTTTTAGCGTGTTGAAATGCACTGCTGAACATTTTTCAAGCATGTTTTAGTAGGCTACAGTGAAATAAACATGTGCAATCTAATTCTATTACGAAACTTAACGATTAAAATTAAATAATCAATTACATTCTCACTCATTTCACATTGTGGACTATTAATACATTCTCTAGTTCCGTGACGTCCTTTATTTTATTTTAAGATTTTTGTGGTCAATGAATTTGTAAGTTACTGTTTGGCGATTGAAAACCTAATTTTCGGTTCCAGTAGACAATACATCAACACTAAAGTTTGTTCATATGGTGAGGAGCTTAGTTGCAAATATAATGAATGAAATGATGGATATGTAGTTGAATTTTTTTAATATCTACCCGAGGGAAATTAATTTACTGGTATTTTAACGTAAGTTAAATCACCAGTTTTACCACAACTTCTCTTAGTAATTCCATTTTTTTCTTGCACGAGTTAAAGTTTTATTTATTTATTTCTTTTACTTCTGTGTGATTTTTGCGTTTATCCGCGTTTCGTTCAAGCGTAAGCATTATGTCTGTATACATGATCGAGTTCTCACGAAGCATTTCATTGGAATTATGAAAATAGAATTTCAAGAATTGAGACATCACTCAATAAGTTTGGAATAAAATTCACCGCGGAGGCTCGCGAAATTTAATATTTATTTATCGTCTAGAGGTATACAAATTATAACAACGCATGATTAAAAGTGAGCACTGCGACGCAAATTAGTCTTTCAAAGTACGACTCGGGCTCTTGAATAATACATGGAGAAGGGATGCGATGAGCATGTTATTGCTTACGTAAAAAAAAAAGTTCCATTGCTTAGCTATGGAACTCAGGGTGAAGCGTCAGTTTTTCCATCCGTTTATCACAATCACCTGCACTACTTTGCTCCAGAGGCCTGGTTTCTGGAAAAAAATTCCTGCATTACTTCATAACCATTTGTCACGGATTACCCATTCTTGGAAGTTTCCTTTTGATGAGTCGTGTTTTAGGCTGTACTTGATTCCCCAATCAGCTTTATATACGGCGCAAAAAAAAGTGTTTTTTATTTGCCGTCAGTGTGTTTTAGGAAGTAGCATATTTCATTTGTATAAAATAGCTGTAAATCTCATCTTTTGGGATCAAAATTTGGTACTAGAGCTTTATTATGAACCATATACTGAGTAACGTAGGCGTTCTTGCTATACTTTTCTCTTATTAAAACTAGTGCATTGATTTGACGTCTTGCAAGAGTGTGTTCGTTAGCGTTTCCTTTCGTCCCGCCTTTCTCTTTTCGTCCTTAAAACCTTAGCAGACTTAGTTTACTGAGGTAGTCAAACGCTGCATCTTCGTTTACTAAATGGAATACGGAGGCTGGAATTACAGTTTGAGTTGTATAATAATGATCTTGAATTGTACATTTCTATACGAGAAAATTGCTATGTATTAATAGAACTACGTTGGTGAATAAGGCTTGTGTTTTCTTTCGGTGTATTATATGTCATTTACTGAACGCGCTTTAAAACTTGTTCCTAACAATCATTTTCTCACTTTCTTATTTTACAGTTATGACTTGACGGTAAAAGCGGCGATCAATGCGTGAGAAAGCACTTAATTTTTTCAACCTTATCCCTTCAGTTGCATATAACTTCTGTATCTATGAGACCCCTCAGGGGGATACAACTATTGTATCTATGGGAATTAGCGCTCCCAGGGGAACCATGTGTGGGCCCGAGCTAAAGGTTAGGTAGGCTTCCTTTTTGTTGTAATAAAATAGGTTTTTGTTTTGTTTTGTGCATAGATTCCACGTTCCCTCAACTCCATACTAAATGGTGCCTTCCTTTTTCCTCTCTTGGAACATCTTTGTCGTGGTTAAGGGAGGCTAAAACTTTCTTATATAATAATAATAATTTATCTATGAGAATTAGCGCTTCCAAGGGGGAGATGAGAGGCCCCGAGCTAAAAGGTTAGGTAAGCCTTCCTTCGGTTGAAACTTGAAGGTTTTTTCTGTTACGGACAATTTTTTCGGTAAACTACTGTCTTCCTTTCAACATCTCTCACTTTCTTCTTGCATACTTTAATTTTGTTTCATGACCATCTTTCGTTCTTGCTGCTTCTCGACGCTAGGTGTGGGGAACACACCTGTGTAGTTAATAGATACCCTGATCCCTGAATTTTATACTACATGGTATAAAATTCAGGTGCCTTCTTTCTTCCTCTTATGAGAACACCTTTATTGTTGTTACGGAGGCTTAAACCAACTTAGTATCTAATATTTTGCAAGCATTTTGATGTAGTTTGTACAAACATCACTGCACAAATCAGTCGAAATTTGTATTTTTTACGAACGTGATAATTGAGTTTAGTTTTTACAAGTTTAACACGCCCACTAGAATGCCTGGCGCTTTACACACAAGGTGCGGCAGCTTGTACCAGCACTGGCCTCGCAACTCCCGCAGTGTTGCCTCACTTCACGTTGTGAGCTGCATTCATTTAGTTCCTTTGAAAAGTTACGATTATTCATTTTGCTTGACGTCTGCTTTTTGTGTAACTTGGATTTTGAAAGCGGATTTTGTTGCATCGCTTTTTTTGCTGAACTTTTTTTTAGTCTACAGTGTCGTAATTTTGTTGCCCCCTTTTTTTAATTTATAATGCACAGGAATTAAATGGTAAAATTACTTTGCATAGTTATTTTCCTTGATTATTTCACCTTCAAAGTGTGATTTCTGATTTATTTTATAGTTTATTTCGTTACTTTTGTGCTAGTGCGTGCAGAGTGTGAATGTTGGTGCGGAGTGCGTGGGCAGCGCAAGTGCGTGCACTACTTAATGCGAAAGTGTACTTACCGGTAACAAAAGTATTACTTGTTGCATTTATTCACTGCAAAAGGTCAAGTGACTATGTTTCTAAATGATAAAATTTCTATGCAAAACTTTACAATTGAAGGGTTAACATATTCTCGTATAATTCAGGCCGAGGAAATAATTTTGCCCCCCTCAGGGGGATACAGGTATTGTAACTATGGGAATTAGCGCTCCCAGGAGGACAATGTGAGGGCCCGAGCTAAAGGTTAGGTAGGCTTTCTTTTTGTTAAAATAGAATAGGTTTTTGTTGTGTTACGGACCATCTTTTTCGGTTCACTGCTGTCCTGTTTTTCACCGCCTACTACTTTCTTCTTCAACTTTTTCTTGTTTCATGAACTTCTTTCTTAGCTTTCTGTTTATGTGCCCTTTCTGCATAGATTCCACGTTCCCTTAGCTCCATACTAAATGGTGCCTTCTTCCTTCCTCTCTTTACATCTCATTGTTGAGGATAGGGAGGCTTAAACTAACTAATAAACTAACTGTTGAAATAGAATAGGTTGTTGTTTTGTTACGGACCATCTTTTTTCGGTTCACTGCTGTCCTGTTTTTCAGCACCTACTACTTTCTTCTTCATTTTTTTCTTGTTTCATGAACTTCTTTCTTAGCTTCCTGTTTCTGGGCACCTTGTGCATAGATTCCGCGTTCCCTCAACTTCATACTAAATGGTGCCTTCCTCCTTCCTCTCTTAGAACATCTTTGTCGTGCAATTAAGGGAGGCTAAAACTTTCTTATATAATAATAATAATAATTTTGCTAGCCAAGAGACAAACCGTGACATTGGCAACCGTGACGCTACTTCGCGTCAAAAGCACTAACAATTTATCATCGTCTGCTTCTTAAAATCACGAAGTTAAGGTAATGAAAACAAACCTATTTACTTAAGTGCATACGAATCCAACGAGTTCTGAAGCAGCCCGTAGCACTAACATCATAATTTGTCACGGTTGCTCTTCGTTAACTCAAGTGAGACGACACTTGCTCTCAAGATGAGTGAGAGGACATTAACGTTATGGCAATGTGCTATAGAGGATAGTGCAATATTTTTACGTTTTTAACATTTTAACCCAAAGAAAACACTGAAGTGAGGTAAATATATCAGTGTAGATGATCGATTTAAATGCATTGTAGCTTAATCTTTCTTAATCGATCAGTCAGAAAACTTGGATGTTTGATGAATCGAAATGAGTGCAATATATAGAGCCACCAAAGAAGTAGTTATGAAGAGCAGTATTCATATCCTCAAAAATGTTCCTAATTGCCCAACTTGACTCTTTCTGTTCTTTTATTTTTCTAGATTTTACGTTTTGATTTCTGAAGAGGATTGCAGTTAGCGTTCGAAGTATAGCACTTTATAAACCAGGCTATTCATGTGACTTTCATTTTTTGAGGCCATTGTATTTCGAGTTATAGAGTTTATTTAATATGGCTTCCATAGTGTCATTTTGTTTGAACTTCCAAATTACCCGGTGGACCCGAGGTGAGCGCAAGATTAGAGCTGGGAAACGGACGCATCGCCGATCGTCATTCTCTGGTGTTCTGTGTTCCACCGAGCTACCCTTTAACTCATCACCGCCGTTAACTCATTCGTTGTAGGTTGGTGTAGAAATGATACTTAATCCTTCATTTTTTCAGAATCCGGGCAATTTCATTACGGAGATATGATAGTGATCTACCTGGTGACTAAATAATTGTGCTAAATTTTGACATTTTTCGTGCCCCAACCCTTACGGAACGGTTTTCGAAGGTGCAGAGGTGAGCTTAAGGGAAGCATTTTGGGGACATCTGAGTCCAAAGGTTGATTCTCCCGATTTTTGTTTTTATTGCTTTAAATGAGTTAGAGACATGTCCCCGAATGTCTGTAAAAATATCAGGAACCTACCCCAGAGCTAACGTCCCTCCCGGGGGGGGAGGGCATCCCTCTTACGGACCTTTTTTTTCATTTTTGAACCTAAAGCAATGAAATTTGGTATACTGATAGGAAATGCAATTTTGAATCATTTATCATCAATGACAAAACGCGATTTTCTTGAAAAGAAAACGGGAAATCATAGAAAACGACATTTTTGGGGGGGTTTTCTAAATGCTTCTCCTCCTACAGTTTTTGAGCTACAGTAATGATTTTGGTATCGTTGAATGCAGAATAACGTGGACAAAAAAAAAAAAAAAAAAAATCTGAAATTTTCAATTTTTTTCCATTTCATTTTTTTATATATTTTATCATTCATATTCCTCATCCCCATCCGAATATTTTTCTTATTATTGAATTTAGAGCAATGAAATTTGGTATACTGATAGGAAATACAATTTAGAATCATTTATCATTCATGACAAAATGCGATTTTCTTGAAAAGAAAATGGGAAATCATAGAAAACGACATTTGGGGGGGGGGGTTTCTAAATGCTTTTTCTCTGATAGTTTTTGAGCTACAGTAATGATTTTGGTATCATTGGATGCAGAATAACGTGGACATTCCAAAAACTTGAATGCTTTTCCTCAAATTTCCAATATAAAAATTTAAAAATTAAAAAAAAAAAAAATCAAAATATTCTCAAGAAAATTCAAATTTATGACGTCATAACTTTGAAACAAGAATGAATTTTGAAAAACTTCTCAATACATTGTAAAGCCCTTGTTTTTCTGCATCCAATGATACCAAAATCATTACTGTAGCTCAAAAAATGTAGGAGGAGAAGCATTTTGTTTCTTAAAAATAGGTTTTATAAAAAAAGTAACTTATCAAGACGTTTGTCGCTAAGGCTTTTTTATTTACAAAGCTAGAGCAATGCGGTTTGTTGCATTTGAAAGTGACATATGTGCTCTATCTATATTACGGTGGAATTTCCAAAATTTTTTCTGGAAAGATTTCCGTAGACTTTTTTACCCTAAAATTATAACTTTTGCTCTGACCCTTACAATGAAAAATTCATAAAAATTCTCATTGAAATGATAAAACAAATCGAACCGTATCTTAGATAGAGCCCACGTTCGACTTTCAAATGCAACAAACCGCATTGCTCTAGCTTTGTAAATTAAAAAGCCTTAGCAAATAATATATGTATATATATAATTTTTTTTTTTTTTCAAATATAAAATTTTCTATGGCCTTATGAAAAATTTTTGTTTAAGATAAGTTGTTACAAATGTGGAGATCTAGTAGTCTGCAAATTTTCATAGACGTACGTCCAATAGAACCAAAGTTGACCATTTTGTCACACTAACTCCTGTAGGCTAAACCAAAGTACCATATTGAACTCAAGTTAAACTCGATTCAAATTTTCTGCATTAAAATGAACAAAGGATTAACCGGAACGTGCCCTCATTTCATTTTCATAATGTACTTGAAAAAATTCAGTGAAGGACCACCAGTGTGCCACTCGCATTGTGAAAATTTCCTCAGTCGTCACCGGTGAGCCACCCAGCAATCAACGTACTAACTATTCGCTTGTTTGGTACTCATCAAAAGCTGTGTCCATGCACACATGCCAGAATTCAATTAGAAGTTTCGATTGCTCACGAGATAAGGAGCCGCTAATTGCGGGTAACTCGTTAGTGCGAGAACGACTAGCGTGCACTTACATTCAACATTCTTTGTCGAGCCCTTGCATATGCAAACGTTGAATATTGCGCAATATTTCATTTAAAGTGGGTTGCGATAATTTAACCCTAATCTCGTGTAAAGGTAGTGCATCATTCAATTGAACGGTATTCAATCTTCATGCGTTTGGCTAAACTCAAGTCATGCACTAGTGGACAATTTTTAGAGATGGTTTCAGGAGTCGTCAATGAAATTTAAGTTTAAAAAAATCGAGATAAAAGTTATAGTAGGTAGAGCCATGCACTTTTATTCCAGAATAACTAATTACAACTATCAAGCATTTTGATATGGTATTAGGAAGAAAGTTCTAAACATGGAGTTTCGATTATTTATGATAGATTTGTTTTAATGAATCATATTATCTGTTTCTCAAGCGGAGGCATTTCATTATTCAAACATCTGTTTGGACAATTTTCTTTAGGTGCTCCATACCCAGAAACTGCTTCGTCCACCGTTGTCTCGAGCCGAACAAGTATGTTTTCCGATGTAACAAGGTATGAGCATTTCAAATATCCATTTATACTTTGGGTGAGACGCTAGGCCAAAGTGAGGGTGGGTAGCTGGAACCCCTGCTAGGGGGGTCCCTAACTACTGCCCCTAATATAACTTAGAAGTTATTGGCCCGCCCACAAATACAAATGTAATTAATTTCTCCGACTCCTGGTAATTCTGGTCTTCATTGTTGAGTCGCTTTCGGGGCGTCTAAAGATGATAAACGTTGGTGTTTGTAAGAATGAATCCATTGTGAGGGGGTCATGGTTCCGGTACTCGTCTATGTGGTGAGACTAAACTCGTGCCCCCGAATGTCCAACTGGTGGAAATATTTCAATTATTTGGACGTCAGTTAGCTAGGCTGTACGCCAACCCTAGTTGTTTGTATTGAGTGGAGAAGCAAAGTGAAAGTATTGGGAGTACCGTGCATAAATGAACAAAATTTGGTCATGGGCGGAAACAGTGAGATTTGAACTTTGATAGAGATATCAAGTCGTGATGGTGAGAGAAGAATACTTTGGTAGTTTACCGAAGCGACAACTAAATAGTCACTGACCGAAGTTGTCGTTAACTGAGTTTAATATTATATCCATTAATATTTACGGGCTTTAGCTTAATTTTCAGTTTTAAGTAGCAAAAAAGATAACTCCTTCTGTGACTCAACGTTAATGCTTTTCAGCGGGAATTAAACCCTCATTGTGTGTCTATCTCCAACATGTCGCAGTGAAAGATCCTAAGACGTCGGTGAACTTTTTTCTGACAACATTCCCCCGGCTTGGACTTTCTTCAACTTGAATTCGGCAAAACGACTACCAAGCGTGTGGAAACCCGGTAGGGTAACCAAATGCCATAAGGTATTTATTGTAACATTTTTATTCTAAAAATTGCCCAAACTTTAAGATTAAGGCAAGACGAAAAAGAACAAGCTGGTAATTTTAGCAATGGGTTATGCAGCTGCAGCCGCACATATAACAGCGCTTTTGGGCTCAGGAGGCGAAGAAGACGGTGTCTTTCAGGACGTGCAGCCCTTTTTTTTAAAGATAACAGTTTATTTCCAATAAAGACGATACAAAACAAACATCATTGGTTTTTAAAATATCTTAAAGTAAGGCTCCTCAGTTGACCAGCTAGCCATTTTTGAGAACCCATCTAAGATCCTTCCGAGATCCTTCATTTTGGACGAGTCATAATTTCTAAAGTATTGCACCTAAAAAATTGAAATTAGTCTCATTATAAAGATCGATTTATTCTCCAACTCTGAGTGTATAATAAAACTGTCATACGCTCCCTGGAGGAAGATGAAGAGCAAGTTTCTCCTAGCCTCTGAATGGTCGACCGATTTTTCAATAGGCTCATTTTGGACGAGTCATAATTTCTAAAGTATTGCACCTAAAAATTTAATATTAGTCTCATTATAAAGATCGATTTATTCTCCAACTCTGAGTGTATAATAAAACTCTCATACGCTCCCTGGGGGATGACAGAGAGCAAGGTAACTCGGGAAGGATCTTAGATGGGTTGTCAAAAATGGCTAGCTGGTCATTTTGGACGAGTCATAATTTCTAAAGTATTGCACCTAAAAATTTGAAATTAGTCTCATTATAAAGATAGATTTATTCTCCAACTCTGAGTGTATAATAAAACTCTCATACGCTCCCTGGGGGATGACAGAGAGCAAGGTAACTCGGGAAGGATCTTAGATGGGTTCTCAATAATGGCTAGCTGGTCCTCAGTTGATACACACATGGGTATCGTAATACCCATGTCACTAGTCGAAGCAAATGATTGAGGGCAATGTATTCCTATCGTTGCTTAATTTACGTTTGATAATATATGTAACTACAATTGGAGACCTGTTCTAGTCGAATTGGATTTTTTGGGAAGACTTCTGGGTCGAATCCATACACCTTCAGGGTGGAGTAATAGCTCATCGCAATATTTTGTGAAGAATCAAGAAAGGAACCATGATAACGGAAAAAATAACATACGTTTGTCTAAAGAACATACTGTAGTACAGGAACTCAGTTTGAGGTACCGTAATGAGTAAAAACGTAAATTTAAGGTCATTATTATTGAAGAAAGATTATGCGGAGCGAATCCTATTTTATTAAGTTATAGCTATCTCACATTGTTTAATTTGAGCCAGATGATATTTAACATTCGTCGAAACAAATTTTTGTATGAATTTCTTAGCTATGGGAGACGTGCAGTAATTCGTAAAATAATTTTCGTAAGAAAAATTTAACAAGCGCCAAGTTCCTCATGTGAGTAGTCCATTGAAAAGGTAACCTGCAAAACGTAATCGAAACGTAGGTGGCCAAGGAAATTTCTTCAAGGTTTTAAACAAAGACTCATGAATCTACTATTTCGACTCATTCATAAGCCGTCAATTTGAATGTAATGAAATGACAGAGGCTAATTTCTTACCATCATCCGGCATTAAACATACTATGCTTATCTCAATTTTTGTATTTTTGTAACTGAACGCGATGAGCGTTTCATATGATAAAAACACGTAACTCTCAAAAAAATTTTAACATGATATTTATCAATTTTGTGGTCTCCATGAAATTTTCAAGTGAGCATAAATTTGAAATTAAGCCCAATAATCTATGCTAATTTGGATACATTTAACTCTGAGGTATTTTTTAGCAGATAGATCTATCACTATTAAATCCCCGAATTAATTTTAAAAGAAACTTGCTGAGTGATACACGATAAGTCTCCATGTACCGAGTGAAGTACAGTATTAAAAGAAGTAGATGCAGGATCGTCTTTCCGTTAGTACAAGGCATATTGTTCCAGCAAAATCCTGTAGTTTCCTTCCTAAAGCAGTAGTCGCTTCTTATTCACAAAGTAAACAAGCAATTTGGTCTAAATACGTAATATAGGACGCGCTTGACCATGCCTGTAATGAGTGTAACTAACGTATACTCTCCAAGCCTACATTGCTCATTGTAACCTATATAGGTGAACAGTTTTTCAGTGTTGTCTGCTACATTTTAAGGTTTTATTTGTTGAAAACGTAACTCCTGTAACTAAGTATCAATAAAATAATCTTTGTGATACAATCGAGTTTGACTTCCATTTGCCCATTCAAAACGAAAGGAAGTAATCCCTCTCCAATAAATATCGAAAAATATTAAATTTACTTGGTGCACTAATAAAGAAAACTCTGGTTGTATACAGAGATAATTTAAAAGTATTTCAGCAATGAATACATGCCATGGCAACTCCCGCCTTGGGGAAATGAATGATGTGAGGTACCCAAAAGGCATTACTGTGGCCACTACCTTAATTAGACAGCTGAATCGTTTTATGGTATTGGTTTTCTGTAACATACTAGACGCCAATTATTTAACCATGATCTGAATCGAGCGTTGTTTTTTTTTAAGTATTTGCCGCACGGAATGAGTATGATGTGCAACACTACTTGGCCTTGGGCTCGCGCCTTTACATTGACATTCAAAGGCAGTGGTATTCATTTCGCGGCTCGCGATGACTCAATTAACGGCTCTCGAAAAATATATAAATTAATTAATATATAATTTATATAATATACGCTACCTAGCAGTAGCTGCGGCTCTCTCAATCAATGAGTTCAACCGATGTGGCTCTCCTGCAAAAATTAGTGAATAACACTAATCTAAGGACAAACAATAATAAGTATAGACGTGTTCTCGAGCGATGCAAGTAGGTGTAAGAGAGGCGAATGAGAAGCAAGCAAGCGAAAGAGACGAGCTTTGTATGCAAACAGTTTCTCTCTGTCGCTATAAAATTTTAGAAACAATGCACAGGATAAGACAAAAGCTGACTTGAATCACAAAAAACTTGTGTTGGCACGTGAGAGAGCATGACAAATGAAATGAGATGGAAATTTAAGCAGCAAAAGCAAGCCACTGCTATTTCTTTGTGCTTTAGCTGTGTATTGTTCACAAATTCAATCAGTTGAAATGAAGTAGCCGCAAAAATGTATTCATTTTTAGCCCAATGCTATATACATATACATTTCTGGGAATAGATTTTGTAACCGTTCCCACTGTGGAAAAATTGGAAGTGGCACGTAGTGCCACTATATAGAGCATGCCTCGCTCTACTGGTACGCATTACATAACGCTCCAATGAGCTGTCAAACATCAGTAAAAACGAATTTCCTACACATTGCTATGATCGAGTACCACGCTTAGCAAGTCTGCATTACCTGTAACATCATATTGCTGGTCTTCAATTGGCCAGAATGAGTCGTCCCAAATTTTTAATTCAAGAAAAGACCATGCCATCACCTTGTTACAGATAGGAATGTCAGTGATAACTGTGGCTGCAAACTTGCGCACAACAAGAATGGGACATTTAGAAAAAGAAAATGCAACCGTAGCCTTCGTTACGGAACGCGTGTTGTTTGGTCAGGGGTACCATGATCGCTCGCTACCGTGGTGATATGTCCAGAAAAGATCAGGAGTGAAGGGTTAAAACAATAAAACTTTCAGAGTATGATGTTAAGAGATACCATTGGTGATAACGAGAGCGTGTGTGGATTTTATTTCCATCTTTCGTGGAAACAGATGTCAATGGGAAATGGTGGACGTTATTTAAGTTTCATTGTTGAAAAACGCTTTCTGTATAAACTGTGCAGCTTTTGCAATAGATGATTGGTAAATTACGGAGTAAACTGAATAGGTGAAAGCGTCGAGTAAGTTATGCGTAAAGTGTGCAGGAGCGACCAAAAATCAATTCTAGAAGTGTGAAACGATTAATACTTTCACGCATTAAATTTCTTCAGAGCGCCATTCAAAAAAAGAGACTCTTGACTAAGTCAGGATTGCAAATAAGAAACTTCTTGGAATGTTTTTGTTTTTCTCAGCAAAGAAAATAATAAGTGCGTTCTAGCTGGATACACAGAATTTGCCTCTAAGTAATGGTTTAAAATACACCAGCGTTGAGTTCTGTTCTGGACGATCTAGAGTTTTTATTAATTGGTTACTATACATGTCTATTTCCGATCCAATGACTTCCATTGCAAATAAACTGTTTCGTTAAGCTCTTCATATTTTAAACAAAATACTTTTTCTTTTCCTCTTTATTTCTCCTCATTCTTCGAATCAATTGTTATATTAATGTTTGGATGCATAGCGTTCTAGTGATTTTAATTTTTCATATTTCATTGTAAACCTCTCGCTTGCTTTTTGGAAAAAAGTGAATACTTGTGTCAAACTTTATCAGAGTTTGAAAAATTTTTCTTCTGAAAATATTCCTGGAATTACGAGTGATTTACGTTTTAGATGATGATTGAAGGTTGAAACGTTCGAAACTTCATGTTCAATTTTCAAATCCATGTGTCTCAAGTGCTTTGCATGATCACTCAGTATTAATTAATTGTTAACCCTCATTTCAACCAGTAGTATGGAAAGTTCAGTAATGCTTCACCAGTTTTTTAAGCGTGCATCAGACGCAATTTCTAGTTATACATTGCTCTAAGTCTGATGATTATTTTTTCATCGCCAAAATGAGCATACTGAATGTGAGAGCAATGTTAAATTTGTCAAACGCGATCTTCACGTGTCTGTTTCTTTCCAGTTCCATCAATCATTGAGATGGTTGATTGACTTCGTCCTTTTTTACAATAATCGAATGAATATCATCTCGTTGATTACAATTAAGCTTCGTGTCTCGCGTCATGTGTGCTCTAACATTCTAAATTCTTTCACAACTTGTGTCATTTCCCGTCAAGGGGTTCTTAACAAGATAAAATCTGTACGTTCAGCGCCATGATTGAAAACCCAGGGAAAGAAATCTAACAGCAGACCTTTTTTAGCACTTCGTAACTGAAAAACATTTTTTGAGACAAAATACATTTCATACTCAACGTAGTATTCCAATTCGTTTACGGGGTCAATTCAATAATTCTAACTACAAGTTCCATTCTCTAATTCTTGAAACACGTCTTGTCGTCCAGGCAGTAACGATTATTGTGCAGTGTAAGTGTTGAGAAACAGCTGTAACTTGATGCTTCAGTATTATATAAGTACAAAAGGAGTTTTGCTGAGATGTACATTGCATGGAAATGCAGTATGGATTAGCTTTCACCTGCGTAAAATTCCCGAGTTTTGAACACTGTTTTTATTTATGTATAAATTCAGTTTTATAAATACTGACGAGGTAATTAAACAGTAGAGAACTGTAAAAAATACTTTCACTTGTCCAGGACATCGGTGAGTTTAATAAATTGAACAGAATGACATCATGTAGAAATGTCATACACGTAGGCTGAAATGTCTGGGAAGTTGCAAAAATTTTGCTTCATTAAGAAAGGAAAATTCCAAGTACTTCAGCTATCGTTCATAGACCAACAAGTGCTCAGGAACGTATATTAAGTTGCTGTGAGGAGTGGGTCAATTGAATCTGAACCCAAAACCATTAGACCATTCCAAATACACAGCCGTGGATATCGAATGATGGGTTGCGTTTTCAAGAAACAGTTTCGAGACTGTTGCGTCGGTATCTCATTTTCTTTGTGAAAACAGCAAAATATGTCTCCAGTAGAGAGGTTTCTCGACGATTATTACAGGCTCAATTTAAAGGTCGTTTTACATAGAAGAATCTTATGATTTCACAGGGGAAAAAAGCACTAAAAATATTTCCTGGTATACTTGTAAATTTTTTGGAAAGAATTTCCCTGGAAATTTTTATGAGCTTTCAAATCACAAGTGACTAAAACTTGCAAGGACCAAAAGTTGAATTAATGTACAACACACGAGACGCTAACGTACTTTTCCGTCAGAGAGCAAGGTTGTGTGCTTGAAATGTGATACGAAAACGTGCACTTTCATTTTTACCTCAGCTTCGTATACTTATAATCGCTTTCTTCAGTTTTATGCTATTTATGCGATCGAATGTTTTTAAATTTATCCAAGAAACTCATCAGATTCCGCTCATATCGAATCCTTTCAGTCTGATCTGCTGAAATTCCATCCCATTTAGAGTCTTTAAATACTTATCGGTTCGTGTTTTCACACAGCTAACCTGTAATGTTGACTCATTTTTGGGGGGAATGGTAATGATACAGATGG
The DNA here is from genome assembly GCA_030386875.1 of Morinoia aosen. NCBI lineage: Eukaryota > Metazoa > Arthropoda > Malacostraca > Amphipoda > Talitridae > Morinoia > Morinoia aosen. The sequence goes on along the minus strand of CM059577.1, from coordinate 19,785,188 downwards.
TCACAAAAAATTTTGTATTGATGTATGATCGCTTTGAGAAATTAATTCAGTCATATATTCCGTAACTAAAACATTCGCATTTCCAGCAGACAATTTGTTTCCGCTAATTACGGTGTAAAACCTAAAAAGCATTAAAATTCACACGAATGCTGCAAACTATTTTCGAGGGAAGAAATAGTAGCGAGATCGAAGTACAGAACTTACGCGACCAAGAGCGTGAGGAGCAAACCATGATAGGAAAATTTCAATTCCAGAGTGTAGAAAACTACTATAAATGGAGTGATAAATTATCAATGTTCGTGCATTGTTGCCCATATAATTTCTACTACTAGGATTAAATCTTGCATAACCTCCGTGCCTCGAAGTACTTGTGAAACCAAATTTATCAAATGATCAAGTCCAAGTAATAGTAGTGACTCAAAGCCTATGCCCAGCTTGTTGCAACCATCAAAAAAGATGTAGCGTTTGAGCATCTATGCTTACACAGGGAAGAAATGAGAAACATTAGCAAAACCCCATCTAGGAAGTCCGCCGCACAGCAGGCCAGTCTCCCGAGGACCGGCCAGAAAGTGGTAAAATGCCTGGCGACTTTAAGTCTCCATGACTGCAACAACGGCGTTCCAAAGAAAGAAAGGAAGGACCAAGACGTCATTTAGTATGGAATTCAGGGAATGCGGAATATATACACTAGGTTCATAAGAATAGTACGTAGAGAAAAAAGTTCATGAAACTGAATATAAGTTCAAGATGAAAGTAGTAGGTGCTGAAAAACAGGACAGCACTTAACATGAAAAAGATCGTATCCAACAAACAAAAACCCCATTCGATTTCAACAAGATGGAAGACGTACCTAACCTTTAGCTCGGTACTGCTCACATTCGTCTTGGGAACGCTAACGACCACAACACAATACTTGTATCCCCCTGAGGGGTTCTCCTTACAGGCCTTCTGCATCGTAAGTAGACAGGGAGATCAGTGAAGAGTTCTAATTTTTCCCATTGTACTAGTGAAGAAATATCATGTATCTATTGAATGGCGTTAGATATTATATATTTACAAGATGCGATCATAAAAGTCCTGCTCGCTCTAGAGATAAAGATAGGAAGCCTGTAAAATGCAAAAGAAAAAGAAAGTCCTATTTTAAAAAACGAAACGAGGCAAAACATATTGGACATATAAGGCGAGCTTTTTATAAACTTTTGCGCTCACATTTCAGCGGAACAAAAATCTAGCATCACGATTGGTCAAAGAGTTATTTCACTTCAGCCATTCACAGAATAACATTATGCGATGGACTTTAAAATAAGGAAAAATTGAAGGATAGAGCAGCCAGATTTAAAAGCTAAGGCAAGCTCGAAGTAGAAAAATAAAAAATATGGAAATTCAGCCCCTCGAACTGAAACACAAAAGCCACGAAAGGTTATTTTTAAATATGTTGCTGAATCTGTGGAGCGCATCTGCATGGGGGTCTCGTTTGGGGATGATTTTTAACGCGCTAAGTACTTCAGGTTCGATAGCAGGACAAATTAATCGTAACGCGGTTCCATTTCGAGGAAGCTAACGATCTTGGGAACTGCTGAAGAATTAAGGATTTATTCTTTAAATGCACAGAAAAATAATTCTTTTACTTACTCTCTCGCAGGGATCTTTATTTTCAAATATAAACTAAGTATTCTTCAGTTATCACATTATTTAGTCAAACCTTCATGAAATTATTCAATGACAATAGGATCTCATACATAACCTTGAACATAAATACAAGTTTAAAAATAAAGCTTTGCGTTAAAATATGTGGTTCTTGAGCGGAGCAATAGAACATGTGTCAGTTCACAATGCGTATTAATTTCAATGTTTTTGAAAGTCGATATATTCGAGACTTCAGTACTTATTTAACAAACATTCCTAGAAAAGTATTCGATTCGGAGAGGTAAATCACAAGTGAACCTTTATTAGCTCCATTACTAAAAGTACTTTGTGATGTATGTTCGTACACTTTCTGAATATGGTGATTCACAAATTTTCTATTTCGTAAAATTCAAGTTGGAAAAATGAATGGTTAAGATGCCAAAAAAAGTGGAGCCCGGAAATTCACTGTTTTGCGATTTTGTTAGGTATAGTTTCACTTGAAACGTGACGTTAAAAGATTGCAAAAATCACACTTGATAAAAAATAAAAAAACAGAAATAAAAAATTGGATTGTGGCTGGTATGCACCTATTTTCTACTTTGAGCAACCTTTTTTTCACATGCGCTCATCTCTCAAAGAAAGCGTCTCTTCTCACAAAATGTTCATTTAAAAGGATATAGCAAGCTGACGTTCTTTTTCTCACTTCCACGCTCTCTTGCGTATTCTAAATTGATAGTCTGATTTGGGAAAGCGACTCGAGTGCAGAAATAAGGAGATTTTGCGGCGCGTGAAAAGCTCGAAGTCGAGTCATGCGCCCATGTGCGATGGAATGACTGAGGAGCAGTGGAGCTATGGCCAACTGATGCATGCAAGCGTCCCTTCGAATCCCCCAAAAACGAATTTTCAGTCTTCGGAGAAATTGGTGACAGCGTCAGCGGATAAAAAGATGAAGGCGTGAGCCTCTTTTCGCGTAGAACCGAGACTTCCGGAGAGACTGTGGAGAGAGAGTGACGTCTGAAGCTGTACTCTTCTTTAGGACTGCACACGTCGCTGCGAGGCGACCACGACTTTTTCCCACTTAGTAAATTGCGATAAATTACGTTGTAATACTTGGCTGCAGTTTTATCCAATTCACTAGATTCTTGTGCCTTAGAGTGAGTAAACTGCGCTATCAAAGAAGGTTTAGCAGTTGAATGTCCTGTTCGAGAATCAAAATTGGACCTCCAACGAGCATCTTGGAAGTATCTTGATATTGGATTCCTTTTGCCAACAGATGAATTTACGGAATATCGCCTCAATGAGGTCCGGAAGTCAGATGGAAAGACATTTTGTTCTTCATTCATTTCCGATCCGATAGCTTGGCACGCGTCGAATGAGTATGAATTTGTGACACCTCCGTGGCCTGAGTAGATCTCACTTGGCAAGCTACTGGCAGTTCGTTCCTGAAGAGAAAGATCTCCAAGTTCGCTTGTGACCTCTTCAGGGGGTGCGACACTTGCGTTACATCGTCTTTTAAAAGAAAGACGTTTAAAATCCTTCCATGTCTTTAAAGACTTTAATTGAACGTATGTGTGTTTTCTAGATGACACAGAACAATCATCGATCTCGTGATCGCTGTTACCGGACGATATATTCGGCTCGGTACAACCGGAGCGTTCAGATATGTTCTTGGCTTGCACCCCTTCTGGGAGATGAGAAGGACCGAAAAGGGATTCTTTAAATTTTTGGAAAGGAGACCTCTTAACATGAGTCAAAATATTGTAGGACGAATAATTTGATAAATAATTGTCATGAAGTTCTTGTTTATTTATGATCGGACTATCGCACTTCACGACGAGGCCGTTTGCGTCATCGCGTGAAGACTCTTTCTCATGCATGGATGTTGACATCGACGGCTTGCTGGAACGATCGGACATTTGTGATCTGTGTAAAATTTCAAACGATTCCGGATTAACGTCAGATTCAAGAACAGTGCTCAAATTTTTCTCTTCATCTACAACTGGGACGTCAGTATGTCCTCGAGAATTTCTATTTTTACGTTTGTACGTATCGCTCTCCGTATTTTCATTAGGTTTGGAATCTGCTATCTTGCAGACGTCTTTTTCACTAAGTGTTCGTGAATTAAAGTCTGTGAGAGACCACGAGCTTTCATTAATCGGAATGTCGGCTTGATATGTTCTCGTATCACCACGAATATCATTGGTGAGTTCTCGTTTACTGTCGCAGGAGACGGATTTCACAGCAATGGTTTTTCGTTCACCGATTGTTTCAGGATCTAGGCTCGCTTTTCTTAGTTTGTAATATCGGCCACCTTGTAACGTCGATTTGGGTTGGATTTCTTTTCGAAACGGCCTCGGTGTTGTCGCGTTATCAGTAAAAGTCAAATTGTCCATCGAAGAAAATTTTTTTATCAAGTCTCTGACGCTTGCGCCACTTCGAGGAGCAGTGAACTTTGAATGAACATCTGCAGTTGTTTGATTACTGTTAACGCATGATGGATGCATCGTCGAATGCTTGTGCGTTTCATGAAGAGATTTTTTATCGTTTGACTCTGACGGCCTTTGACTGTGAGAATGAAAGGTTGGCACAGCGCTACATTTTTGCTGCTGTAAATTGCCTAACTCCAATTTTTCTTTAAGTTCTTCCTTAATGAAGGACTTTTTTGTGATTGCTTTTTCAGCCTGTGCATTGCCGTAATTGAAGGAGACGGAAGAATTGCTGGCTTTTTGCTCCGTTGTTAAAAAATTTTTTACACTTAATACTTCAGAAGAATGGACTGACATACGTTCAACTCCACATTCACTACTTTCATTTCCGTAGAATTTCGACTCGATAGGAAACTCGACGATTCTCATTAGACGTAAGTTTTCACCGCCACGAATTTTCTCGTCAATATCAGACTGCTCTTCGACATTTTTACTGCTTATTTCACTGTAGGCTGATGCCTGAGTTGAAAGAAACTTCTTTCGGGATCTTATTTCAGTACTTATGGGTTCTGATTTAGTTGCAGCGTCTGACTGAATTACATTCAGCGCAGTATCACTCTGACATTTTATCAATTTATTTTCCACTCGAGTGGGCGAAGGGAGATTCTCCTCCGACTCGGTATCGCTGCCTATTGCGCTATCACCAGTAACCCACGCATTTTCCGAATCAGTTTCGGAATCTGCTCGATTTCTTCCCGATGTCGATAGCTTTCGTACGGACCTCTTCTTAACACCCGAACTATTGTGAGCATAGCGCCTGCTTTTCAAAGCCAAGTTACTCTTCTTTTGGCCGCAGTCCTTTTTTATCATTCTATTCAAAACGAAGGATTGAGTTGAATTGTTTTTTGGATCTTCAGCTCCAATAGGACTCATTCGACGGCTTGGGATGCTTTCCACGGCATCCCCTTCGCTGGCGCTTCGGTTTCGAATTTCCAGTTGACAACCATCGTCAGCATCTTCTTCAGCTTCGGTACAAATCGAAGAGATTGTATTTCTTTTGAGACAACGTGGTGCAATTGAAGTCAAGTGGCAATTTTGGTTCATTTCAAAGTTATCGTTCTTCAACGGCTTGGATAAATTGGTAGATAGCGTTTGAGGAGTCGGCGAACGTTCTGAAAAGCTAATCGCTTTTGACATTGATTCTGTAGCGCAATCTTGTCCGGAATTCACATTGGGGAACGAGTTTGAAGATGAAAACGATGATGAGGTGGAGGAAAAGGTTGAGGATTCTGTCGCCGAACCTGTAAAAACCGACGTTGATTCTGCTGTAGACGCAAAGGCTGACAGAGATCCCACTGACGATGCAAATGTGGACGCTGTTGAAAACAAAGGGAAAGTAGATAGCGAAGTGGTTGCGCTCGATGTCGCAATGTAATTATTATGTCCATTGGTAACATGCAGATTAGATGCAAGGCTACGAGTAACCCGACATGAACCAGTTGGTTCCAAACGTGGAAGAAAAAAAGTACCTTCGGCTAAAGCGATTTCTTGCAGGTAGCAGGTGCATTTCTCCTGCACGTGGAGGTTCCCCGGAGCAGTTTGTGTAAAACTTCCCGGTAGGTGTACCCGGCAAGTTGCAGAAAGGAATTTTTCGTTCATGGAGTTCTTCGGTAGAAATTCGTTCACTTTCATTTCAGCCTGTAAAATACGATTATAATTAAATTATACCCAAGCATCTTATCCCTCCGTCATGACTATAGCCGTAATACAAGATGACATCGCTTTCATGACATCAAGAAAAACGCAGCTCGAAACCGGAAAAGGGTATTATTATTATTATTATTATTATTATTATATAAGAAAGTTTTAGCCTCCCTTAACCACACCGGAAAAGGGTATCTTAAATCCCCAAAAAACTATTAATCACAGCTACGACACCATTAATCTGAGCTGAAGAACTTCGTAGTGAATAAAACCAAGGTATTGCTACATTTAACAAACAAACCTAAAATAAATTACATTTCAGAGTTCATTGATATTACTGAATTTGTCTGAAGCCTAACATAACGAAAGACAGATGCTGAATTACTGCGGATGAGACACTACATGATATCTTGTGAGCACGCGATTCTCCTAAGAAATTTCCACTGGAATAATTTTTGTAATTTGATCTCTTGGTTTCCATTCCTAAGCTCTACCATGTTCACAGTTATTGGGCAAAAGCTGAGAACATGCGGAAGCTTACTCACAATTCTTATTCAACAGCGTTAAGATTTCTGTATTTTTTTAACTATCATAAGTATAGTTATGTCGTTTCACGTCGTTTTATTTCAGTTTTCAAGCCATTGATGCGAAAAAATGGGCTTTGGGACATGATTTACCAAATTGCGTTGAAAGAAGTTAAAATAAAATAAAGATCGGCCAAGCCTCGCTGCAGCGAGAAGTAGTGCAAAATTACATTGGAAGCACAGTGTCAAGTTCGAATTGTATGAACACGCTCACCAATCACACGTTACTAAATTTTGTACAGCAGATTTATAAAATAAAACCAATGTGTCACAAGACAAACATAAAGCGTTTAGATGACCTACTAACCCTATCAATTGTTTTTCTCACCGTTGGCTTAGGATATCTATAACACCAAAATTTTACGAGTTAGGGTTACAGCACGTGTTCGGAGCGTCGTGCGCTGGACGACCTAAGATCCACGCAAAACTTCAAATATGGTGGCCAATCCCGTATTTTTGCCTGATATTCTTTTCCGATTCCTTTAAACTTAAAATACAGCGAGTAGAGGTAGATTAAGATAGGTTGGATCAGTTTTTGCTCACTTGTTTTGAATAGTGGTGTACATCTGTTCAATACATTGAGGTTCTGAACTTAACTAGGGACATTCGGTTGATCTGAGAGCAGAGAGAAGGTAAGGAGAGAATGAGGTAATGTCAATCATTTTATAGTGTATTCTAGAATATTTAACTGGCTTACGTATTAAAAACGGCGTAAAGTTTGGCATTCACGGATTATGTCTTAAAAGGAGCCGTAGGATGTTGATCAATTAATTTTTTTAAACCCATTTATTTAATTAATTTTTTTAAACCCATTTATTTAATTAATTTTTTTAAACCCATTTATTTAATTAATTTCTTATTCCGGGTTTTTATTTGGCTTTCGTCATTCAGAGCCCTCTCGAGTGTGGTTCATCAGAGCCCTCTCGAGTGTGGTTCATCAGAGCCCTCTCGAGTGTGGTTCATCAGAGCCCTCTCGAGTGTGGTTCATCAGAGCCCTCTCGAGTGTGGTTCATCAGAGCCCTCTCGAGTGTGGTTCATCGGAGCCCTCTCGAGTGTGGTTCATCGGAGCCCTCTCGAGTGTGGTTCATCGGTGCCCTCTCGAGTGTGGTTCATCAGAGCCCTCTCGAGTGTGGTTCATCAGAGCCCTCTCGAGTGTGGTTCATCAGAGCCCTCTCGAGTGTGGTTCATCAGAGCCCTCTCGAGTGTGGTTCATCAGAGCCCTCTCGAGTGTGGTTCATCAGAGCCCTCTCGAGTGTGGTTCATCAGAGCCCTCTCGAGTGTGGTTCATCAGAGCCCTCTCGAGTGTGGTTCATCAGAGCCCTCTCGAGTGTGGTTCATCAGAGCCCTCTCGAGTGTGGTTCATCAGAGCCCTCTCGAGTGTGGTTCATCAGAGCCCTCTCGAGTGTGGTTCATCAGAGCCCTCTCGAGTGTGGTTCATCAGAGCCCTCTCGAGTGTGGTTCATCAGAGCCCTCTCGAGTGTGGTTCATCAGAGCCCTCTCGAGTGTGGTTCATCAGAGCCCTCTCGAGTGTGGTTCATCAGAGCCCTCTCGAGTGTGGTTCATCAGAGCCCTCTCGAGTGTGGTTCATCAGAGCCCTCTCGAGTGTGGTTCATCAGAGCCCTCTCGAGTGTGGTTCATCAGAGCCCTCTCGAGTGTGGTTCATCAGAGCCCTCTCGAGTGTGGTTCATCAGAGCCCTCTCGAGTGTGGTTCATCAGAGCCCTCTCGAGTGTGGTTCATCAGAGCCCTCTCGAGTGTGGTTCATCAGAGCCCTCTCGAGTGTGGTTCATCAGAGCCCTCTCGAGTGTGGTTCATCAGAGCCCTCTCGAGTGTGGTTCATCAGAGCCCTCTCGAGTGTGGTTCATCAGAGCCCTCTCGAGTGTGGTTCATCAGAGCCCTCTCGAGTGTGGTTCATCAGAGCCCTCTCGAGTGTGGTTCATCAGAGCCCTCTCGAGTGTGGTTCATCAGAGCCCTCTCGAGTGTGGTTCATCAGAGCCCTCTCGAGTGTGGTTCATCAGAGCCCTCTCGAGTGTGGTTCATCAGAGCCCTCTCGAGTGTGGTTCATCAGAGCCCTCTCGAGTGTGGTTCATCAGAGCCCTCTCGAGTGTGGTTCATCAGAGCCCTCTCGAGTGTGGTTCATCAGAGCCCTCTCGAGTGTGGTTCATCAGAGCCCTCTCGAGTGTGGTTCATCAGAGCCCTCTCGAGTGTGGTTCATCAGAGCCCTCTCGAGTGTGGTTCATCAGAGCCCTCTCGAGTGTGGTTCATCAGAGCCCTCTCGAGTGTGGTTCATCAGAGCCCTCTCGAGTGTGGTTCATCAGAGCCCTCTCGAGTGTGGTTCATCAGAGCCCTCTCGAGTGTGGTTCATCAGAGCCCTCTCGAGTGTGGTTCATCAGAGCCCTCTCGAGTGTGGTTCATCAGAGCCCTCTCGAGTGTGGTTCATCAGAGCCCTCTCGAGTGTGGTTCATCAGAGCCCTCTCGAGTGTGGTTCATCAGAGCCCTCTCGAGTGTGGTTCATCAGAGCCCTCTCGAGTGTGGTTCATCAGAGCCCTCTCGAGTGTGGTTCATCAGAGCCCTCTCGAGTGTGGTTCATCAGAGCCCTCTCGAGTGTGGTTCATCAGAGCCCTCTCGAGTGTGGTTCATCAGAGCCCTCTCGAGTGTGGTTCATCAGAGCCCTCTCGAGTGTGGTTCATCAGAGCCCTCTCGAGTGTGGTTCATCAGAGCCCTCTCGAGTGTGGTTCATCAGAGCCCTCTCGAGTGTGGTTCATCAGAGCCCTCTCGAGTGTGGTTCATCAGAGCCCTCTCGAGTGTGGTTCATCAGAGCCCTCTCGAGTGTGGTTCATCAGAGCCCTCTCGAGTGTGGTTCATCAGAGCCCTCTCGAGTGTGGTTCATCAGAGCCCTCTCGAGTGTGGTTCATCAGAGCCCTCTCGAGTGTGGTTCATCAGAGCCCTCTCGAGTGTGGTTCATCAGAGCCCTCTCGAGTGTGGTTCATCAGAGCCCTCTCGAGTGTGGTTCATCAGAGCCCTCTCGAGTGTGGTTCATCAGAGCCCTCTCGAGTGTGGTTCATCAGAGCCCTCTCGAGTGTGGTTCATCAGAGCCCTCTCGAGTGTGGTTCATCAGAGCCCTCTCGAGTGTGGTTCATCAGAGCCCTCTCGAGTGTGGTTCATCAGAGCCCTCTCGAGTGTGGTTCATCAGAGCCCTCTCGAGTGTGGTTCATCAGAGCCCTCTCGAGTGTGGTTCATCAGAGCCCTCTCGAGTGTGGTTCATCAGAGCCCTCTCGAGTGTGGTTCATCAGAGCCCTCTCGAGTGTGGTTCATCAGAGCCCTCTCGAGTGTGGTTCATCAGAGCCCTCTCGAGTGTGGTTCATCAGAGCCCTCTCGAGTGTGGTTCATCAGAGCCCTCTCGAGTGTGGTTCATCAGAGCCCTCTCGAGTGTGGTTCATCAGAGCCCTCTCGAGTGTGGTTCATCAGAGCCCTCTCGAGTGTGGTTCATCAGAGCCCTCTCGAGTGTAGCTCATCAGAGCCCTCTCGAGTGTAGCTCATCAGAGCCCTCTCGAGTGTAGCTCATCAGAGCCCTCTCGAGTGTAGCTCATCAGAGCCCTCTCGAGTGTAGCTCATCAGAGCCCTCTCGAGTGTAGCTCATCAGAGCCCTCTCGAGTGTAGCTCATCAGAGCCCTCTCGAGTGTGGCTCATCAGAGCCCTCTCGAGTGTGGCTCATCAGAGCCCTCTCGAGTGTGGCTCATCAGAGCCCTCTCGAGTGTGGCTCATCAGAGCCCTCTCGAGTGTGGCTCATCAGAGCCCTCTCGAGTGTGGCTCATCAGAGCCCTCTCGAGTGTGGCTCATCAGAGCCCTCTCGAGTGTGGCTCATCAGAGCCCTCTCGAGTGTGGCTCATCAGAGCCCTCTCGAGTGTGGCTCATCAGAGCCCTCTCGAGTGTGGCTCATCAGAGCCCTCTCGAGTGTGGCTCATCAGAGCCCTCTCGAGTGTGGCTCATCAGAGCCCTCTCGAGTGTGGCTCATCAGAGCCCTCTCGAGTGTGGCTCATCAGAGCCCTCTCGAGTGTGGCTCATCAGAGCCCTCTCGAGTGTGGTTCATCAGAGCCCTCTCGAGTGTGGTTCATCAGAGCCCTCTCGAGTGTGGTTCATCAGAGCCCTCTCGAGTGTGGTTCATCAGAGCCCTCTCGAGTGTGGTTCATCAGAGCCCTCTCGAGTGTGGTTCATCAGAGCCCTCTCGAGTGTGGTTCATCAGAGCCCTCTCGAGTGTGGTTCATCAGAGCCCTCTCGAGTGTGGTTCATCAGAGCCCTCTCGAGTGTGGTTCATCAGAGCCCTCTCGAGTGTGGTTCATCAGAGCCCTCTCGAGTGTGGTTCATCAGAGCCCTCTCGAGTGTGGTTCATCAGAGCCCTCTCGAGTGTGGTTCATCAGAGCCCTCTCGAGTGTGGTTCATCAGAGCCCTCTCGAGTGTAGCTCATCAGAGCCCTCTCGAGTGTAGCTCATCAGAGCCCTCTCGAGTGTAGCTCATCAGAGCCCTCTCGAGTGTAGCTCATCAGAGCCCTCTCGAGTGTAGCTGATCATCAGAGCCCACTCGAGTGTAGCTGATCATCAGAGCCCTCTCGAGTGTAGCTGATCATCAGAGCCCTCTCGAGTGTAGCTCATCAGAGCCCTCTCGAGTGTGGTTCATCAGAGCCCTCTCGAGTGTGGTTCATCAGAGCCCTCTCGAGTGTGGTTCATCAGAGCCCTCTCGAGTGTGGTTCATCAGAGCCCTCTCGAGTGTGGTTCATCAGAGCCCTCTCGAGTGTGGTTCATCAGAGCCCTCTCGAGTGTGGTTCATCAGAGCCCTCTCGAGTGTGGTTCATCAGAGCCCTCTCGAGTGTGGTTCACAGAGCCCTCTCGAGTGTGGTTCATCAGAGCCCTCTCGAGTGTGGTTCATCAGAGCCCTCTCGAGTGTGGTTCATCAGAGCCCTCTCGAGTGTGGTTCATCAGAGCCCTCTCGAGTGTGGTTCATCAGAGCCCTCTCGAGTGTGGTTCATCAGAGCCCTCTCGAGTGTGGTTCATCAGAGCCCTCTCGAGTGTGGTTCATCAGAGCCCTCTCGAGTGTGGTTCATCAGAGCCCTCTCGAGTGTGGTTCATCAGAGCCCTCTCGAGTGTGGTTCATCAGAGCCCTCTCGAGTGTGGTTCATCAGAGCCCTCTCGAGTGTGGTTCATCAGAGCCCTCTCGAGTGTGGTTCATCAGAGCCCTCTCGAGTGTGGCTCATCAGAGCCCTCTCGAGTGTAGCTCATCAGAGCCCTCTCGAGTGTAACTCATCAGAGCCCTCTCGAGTGTAGCTCATCAGAGCCCTCTCGAGTGTAGCTCATCAGAGCCCTCTCGAGTGTAGCTCATCAGAGCCCACTCGAGTGTAGCTCATCAGAGCCCTCTCGAGTGTAGCTCATCAGAGCCCTCTCGAGTGTAGCTCATCAGAGCCCTCTCGAGTGTAGCTCATCAGAGCCCTCTCGAGTGTAGCTCATCAGAGCCCTCTCGAGTGTAGCTCATCAGAGCCCTCTCGAGTGTAGCTCATCAGAGCCCTCTCGAGTGTAGCTCATCAGAGCCCTCTCGAGTGTAGCTCATCAGAGCCCTCTCGAGTGTAGCTCATCAGAGCCCTCTCGAGTGTAGCTCATCAGAGCCCTCTCGAGTGTAGCTCATCAGAGCCCTCTCGAGTGTAGCTCATCAGAGCGCTCTGGAGTGTAGCTCATCAGAGCCCTCTCGAGTGTAGCTCATCAGAGCCCTCTCGAGTGTAGCTCATCAGAGCCCTCTCGAGTGTAGCTCATCAGAGCCCTCTCGAGTGTAGCTCATCAGAGCCCTCTCGAGTGTAGCTCATCAGAGCCCTCTCGAGTGTAGCTCATCAGAGCCCTCTCGAGTGTAGCTCATCAGAGCCCTCTCGAGTGTAGCTCATCAGAGCCCTCTCGAGTGTAGCTCATCAGAGCCCTCTCGAGTGTAGCTCATCAGAGCCCTCTCAGCAGGTTCATCACTACGCACAATCAATTGACAATAGAGTTCTTTCTAATTTGAAGTCAGGTCAACTCACAGTAACGGGACAGTCTGTAATCTAAGGGCCAGCAATATTGAAAGATTTTTTCCCGGTAAACTGCACATGTATACTATTCACTAAATTATGTTAAGAATGTTACACTCCCTCCATGTTCTGTATACCCTCTTTTTTCATGAGGCTCGGCATGGCTTCACTCCGGGAGAATTGTTAGAAGAGGGTTGTTCACCCAGCAATTAAATTTTGAAAATCAAACAAGACTTTAAAAAAACATTTTAAATTGACCTGCTGTTAGCTTTATTCTATCTGTAATTTATTTCCTTTCTGCATAAATACAAATTGTGACAGGCGACTAGTCGTTGTCTCCTAGTTTCAGTCGCCTGTCGAGATTCCGTCACTCCGCCGCATTTCGTAGTTTTGTGTCCCTTAAAGAAGATATCAACAATCCAGTAGTCCCTTATGTCGAACTGTTAAACCATTATTATTTATTCTCCATTCTACCAATTATTAGCAAAGTATTCGAAAAGATTGTGTATAAAAAAGTGTACTCTTATTTTGAACAAAAATCATTTCTTTACGATAAACAATACGGTTTTCGCTCTAAAAAATCAACAACACAGGCTATATTAAATCATTTACAATTCCTCTATTCTAATATAGATGAAGGAAAGCCTGTCTTCTCTGTATTTCTTGACTTCCGAAAAGCATTTGATTGTGTGGACCATAAAATACTATTATCGAAACTACACTGTTATGGCATTCGAGGGATTGCCCATGATTGGTTCAGATCATACCTAACAAATCGGAAGCAATACGTTGTCATTGACGACGCAAAATCAGACCCACAGACAATTAGCCATGGAGTTCCACAAGGATCTGTTCTCGGGCCTCTCATGTTTCTGATTTTTATCAATGATATTGTAAAATCTACATCATTCTTCAAATTCATACTTTTTGCCGGTGACAGTACGCTTTCTGCGGTCCTTCCGAACCAAAATCCTGCTATGATTGTGGAGAGTATAACTTCACAAGGTTTCATCGTGGCTCAAAGCTAATAAAATAAGCCTAAATATCAATAAAACAAATTATATTACTTTCTCATACAAGAAAGATGTATCTCTCCCATGCATTAAAATTGGCGAAGGTGAAATCGAAGAAACCAACTCATGTAAGTTTCTGGGCATCATAATAGATAAACATCTGACCTTCAAAGAGCACATCACTCATATTAGTTCTAAATTATCAAAATCCATCGGAATCCTAAATAAAGTTAAAAATTTTCTGCCTGAAACAGCTTTACAAATGCTCTACCGAACGCTCATTTCTCCATACTTGCATTACGGAATAGAAGCATGGCACGGAACTGATAAAAATAAAACCAACAAAATTTTTACTCTGCAGAAAAGGGCTGTCAGAGCGGTAAAGAACATAGAATATAATGCTCACACAAATGATTCTTTCAAAAATTTACAAATACTTAAACTTTCGGATCTCTACAAAATCTCCATCTGTAATTTCATTTACAAAACATTAAGAAATGATGGCGACAATAGCCTAAGACAATTATTGACTGCGCAAACTGGTCATCACGACCATTTAACCCGAAATGGAAGTAAATTCATGCTTCCTTATTATTCAAAGGCCAGGTCGCAACACAGTATTCTCTTCGTTGGAACCAAAACTTGGAACTCTATACCTGCAGAGATCCGTGAATGTAATTCGTACAAAGTATTCAAAAGACATCTTGAGTCTCACTTCCTATCAGAATACTAGTCGTGTAAGATCACCGTGTCGAAATCTTGCCTCCTACATGTAACTAATGATAATGTCATAATGTAACTTGCCTTGTGTACCATAACCAATCTTCTCTCTGCTCTTGAATCGTTTTATCGAACATACTGTTAAATATAGCCGACTTGACCTATATTGTAAAATACAGCATAAAATATCGAGTTAATTATCTCAATGATCAGTCTAATGCGAAACTAGGTTAAGTGAACTAGGTTAAACTTTATTGTGCACCCTAGAATAACGTGATGGTAGGATGCCCTAGAAGTCGCTGAACTTGTTCGGGCCCACAGGTAGCTATACTCAAATTTGACCATTGTACTAGACTCAAGTAAAATTCTACCTCTGTATCACATGTGGTAAAATAAATTATTTTACGTGAGCCAAGACTTCCAAACCACAAGAAAGAAGATCTCAAAAGAACGAAGAGAATGTACCATTTAGCATGGACTATAGAAAACGGGCGTTACACTCAGCAGGTGTGTTCCCTCACAGGATATCCTGCCCGTAGAAACAAAACATTAGGAATTAAGAGGAAGAAAAGTCAAAGAAGAAACAATGAAGACAGGAAAACTGAAAGCAGCAAAGTGTGCGCGAAAGATACAAATTCACGCAGGCCTATATCTAGCTGAGGTAATCCAATAGTATAGGTACCCTCTCCTCCCGGGGCATTGGCCTTGCTGCATAGTATAAACAAGCCTAAATAATCAAACTATTACTTATCCTATGAGAGGTAAATTGTTAAATCGATGCCACGTCAAATGCGGTTTATACACTCAAATATTTACCTCATTGATTTCTCAAGCAGTCATCAATGAAGGTTAAAGGTAGGGAAACGATAATATCAAATTCGGTCGTAAAAGTCAGAGCCCAATCACATTTTGTTTAAAACGTTTAAAATGTGTTTGTACAAATAGTGATTATTCTAATCAGATGAATTTTGAGTTAATGTTGATTCATCGTGCTGCAAACGTACTGATATAGTGTTTTCCGTGAACTTTTAAGAAATGAGGGCTCGTGAATTATCAGAGCGTCTAGTAGAATAATTCTGTCAGATCGTGTTAAGTCGAACATTATCAAATCGAGTGCTTGGCCATGTGAAAATTTCAGGGAGCACTTTATGATCAACCATTGGGATTTCGTAGATTTCACGCATATATAAATTTTCGATCGACTATCAAGATGTTGTTAAAGATGAACAGAAGTTTATAACAGTAAAACATTCTGGTGTAACTTACGTCGTTCGGATGTTAACTGTGTAACTTACGTCGTTTCCCTAAGCAGAGCCATCCAGAAATGCAGATCATGCTACCTTTTGTTATGCGTTTGTCCTGGTATGCTCAGCCTTACCTACGTGGTTACCTGCATGCCGGGGATTAATAAACGACCGGCTTTGCAGTGTGTGGGTACTGGTATAGAAAGACCATAACCGTTGGCTCTGCCTATACCACGCGATCAGGCTATATACTCCACGAATGAGCTTTAATTTTCTAATTTTCGTACAATCCTATTTCAGCTGTCTCTCCTCACCCTCTTCACTTCAGTATCCATGAGCAAGCCCGTTCCAAATTCTCTCTCTTGGCCGTATTCAATTTTGCTATACTTTGTGACGGCACATTACTTAGACGTCGTTAGCAAATTATAAAAAAAAACACTTTTTCGGAACTAAAATCAATTTGTTGGAATATTTGGACGAGTCTCTTGGATACATTATTGACTAGCGAAAAATAGAGCATAATTGTTGTTCGAAACGTTCAAAAACTGACATTCGTCAGACATTTACCTTGTAAGATATGTGAGCGAGCAACTCAGGTTATGTACTCACGCAGGCGACTTGCATGATGCAATCTGAGGAGAGAATTGTCAGAAAACTGTTCTTGGCTGCTCTCGATCTAAGTCTCTTCCGGGTACGATCTGCAACGATAAAACAAATTTATTCCTTTTGACAGATTTGCAAAAAACGATCAAATACTCTAAAAAAGTAATCTTTGTAAGATGAATAGCGGAGTAAAATAAAATGAAACATCCGAGTTGCGTCATCTTTGAACATCTATAAATTGTTTAAAATAAGCCGAGTCGAATTACCGTCTGAAAAAATTCCCTGAACAGTTAAACCGTGAATATTTAAATTCAAATATTATTTACTCTCCGTAACACCGTTCTGGTGTGTAGCAAGAAGTTTGGCCACGTGTTTCCAAGACACGCAATACAATCAAAATACAAATAAAATATTTACAAAAGCAGCGTTATACAAAAAAGTGCCACAATGCCAATTCTTTTGGTTTTGCTTTCAAAGCAGCTGCAAAATAAAACGCTTTGAAAAAACTAACTGCACTGCATCAACACAGTATAAGTTATACCTGAATGCCTTGGGGACCAGTAATTGCATATATTGCTCAGCAGATTTCCACATACATTGAGTGCAATAAATATCCAATATACGGTAAAAAGTTTTTTCACTAAAGTTGCATAACCTCAAAGTCACCGAAAATTCGTCGTTTCATGTTTTCTTGTGCGCTGAATACGGACTAGGTAGCAGCAAGTGCAAAAAGCAGGTCATTTCCATGATTGCGGAAAAGTATAAACTGAGCATTTACAAAGTATCCAATACATCTTTGAAAAGCGTAGACTTGAAACCGTTAGGGATATTTGCTTCAAAATTCTTGTTAATATTTGTGCACACACTACTCGGCTCAAAAGCTTATCGCAATCAAGAGAAATGGAGCTGTAGTGAAAATAATTCAGCATTATGGACCACCTATTGTACCGATTACAGCTTTCATTTCCTTTTGCAAAGATTTTACAATATTTTGTGAGCAATGTGAGAAAATCTTTGTCTAAAGGAAATGCAAATGTTCAGAAAGATTCAACGAAGAAGAAGAGCTATTGAGGCTCGCAGCTCTCTCATCAATTGGTCTCACAAATTTTAGTTGAGGTTTAAATCAAGATATTGTGGAAGCCAGCCCCATTTGGGAATACGATCCCTCGTGATCCATTACCAAGATTGTACTATAGGAGACGGGTGGACGCGTGCGTCGTCTTAAAAATGTCGGAACCAACAAGAAAATAAAAATCCGTAGACAAGCGAACTCGGTTACTTAGGATGTTCACATAATCCTGCAATTAGATTTGACGAGTTAATTTTAGTTTCTCTAACAATGAAGGTGTTACAAAGAAAGGTAGGAGGAAGGCACCATTCAGGATGCCATTAAGGCAATAGCGAATTGATTGGTTGATTATTAGCAGGTTTTAGCCTCCCTTACCACAACAAAGATATTCAAAGAGAAGGAGGAAGGCCCCATTGAGTATTGAGATAAGGAAACAGTATCTATGCACAAGGTGCATAAAAACAGAAAGCTAAGAACGAAGGTCTTGAAACAAGATAAAAGTTGAACAAGGAAGTCAGAGATGCAGAAAACAGGAAAGTAGTGAAATCAAAGAAAGAGGGTCCTTAACAAAATATAAAACATGTTATTTCAACGAAAAGAAGGCATACCAAACTTTCAGTTCAGGCAATGGCGAATCCATGCACAAGGTGCGTCCCCACGTACTCAAATCTTTGCTCACAGAAACTGTCAATTGAGAAAGAAGGTTATGAAACTAGGTAGAAGTTGAAAAAGTAATACGTGTTGAGAAACAGGACAGCAGTGAACCTAAGACAAAAACCTATTCTGTATCAACAAAATGAATGGCTACCTAATCTGCAGCTTGTGCCTCATATTTTGCTCTTGGGAGGGCTGATTCCCATAGATACAATTATTGCTTCCCAAGTAGGGAATAATTCTAAGATTATTTTTTGTTGCTGCACAAGGTTTCCGCACCTAATCCCGACTATGTAAAGCACCCCCAGATCATTACACAGTCTCTGAAGCCTGTACTGTCGGAGAGATGCGTGAAGGATCCAAAGCTTTATGGGCGTCCCTTCTCACTTCTAATGCTGCCATCGTTTGAAAAGAAAATGAATCTCAACTCAGTTGACCATAAGACGCGTTTCCATAGCTTTGTTTTCCAGTACTGTGGTTGTTCGTAACTTGAAGTCATTTTGTTCGATTAGCGGTACTGACCACTGGTTACCTGATTGAGGCGCCAATCCTTAAAACCGATTCCATTATGTGTTAAGCTCATAGGTGACCGTAAATTTTATCATAAACTTCGTTGAACAAGTTAGACAACTGATGAACTAATTTTTCGGCATTTGATTTCACCTATCGCTTCAGAAAACGCCTGTGGTTAGTTTTCATAATTTAGCTCTGTCGATACTTCCAATGAATGACTAAAATTCATCTTTTTTCAGGCCAATATTTCTATTCAACAGTCCTAAGCCCTACAGTCGTCGTACGAGTTCTGTGGTAGATTTTTCAGCCCGATGCAAGCCTACAACCCGTCTTTTGTCAAGGAGAGACTAGCTTCGAAGGATTGTTCAGAAATTGGTTCATGCACGTTGTCTAGGAGAGAGCAGACAGGCGCAGTCTTGACTACTCATGACACTGAACGCAACCGTTTCCATGCTTTTATTTTATAAATTCGTATGAGGAAACCTGTCGAAAAAATTATAAATCTACATTTCACCAAAGAGTGACAAAATTTTCAGCCTGGCATTCTTTCTTTCCACCTTTTCTTGCATATTTTTTCATCTGTTCGATTACTTCGATCACTTTTCTGAATTCTAAATTTTAATCCTTATCACATGTTCTCGATAGGGTTTTGTCGGGCGATTGACTTGGCCATCCCATAACCTTTAATTTCTACTACTGAAACCCCACTGCAGTGCCCTCGGTGGTATGCTTTGGATCGTTGTCTGGCTGCAGTTTCTATCCTCTTTACCACAGCAAGTCGTCTACAGACCGTGCGAGATTGTTGTCCAGCATCCTACGAATTATCAGAGCGTTCACTTTTCTATCATTAATGTGGAGTTTGTCCTGACCTGCAGAGGAAAATCAGCCCCATATCCTCAATGCTGCCTCCACTTTACTCTAATGTCAGGAGTGCATTATTAGGACCATGCGCCGAGTTTTTCTGCTCTCAAACGCAGCAAACACCCAACCGCCTGAGTGACTTAATCTTTCTCGCGTCACACCAGAGTTGAAGTCCTAAAAACTTGCAGGATTCTCTCAATGTTCGGTGATAATATTCAACTTACACCTTAGATGAATTAATTCTGCAAAGATAACTATCTTGGTGTACGAGAACGGAATCCTTCATTCCTTAAGACTACTTTAATTTTTTTGACATACACTTTGTCCCAGCCACTTCCCTATCATTCCCAATTTCAGACTGAGTCACTCGAGAATTTTCTTTACCTCATATTATTCGTAAATCGCCTTAAAAAGTATCAAACGCACTCATAAAATTAGTTTCAAAGCGACGATAAATAGTCATTTAAAAATACCCAAGTGGTATACACAATAGAAATGTATAACTTTTAGAAAAATAATCTACTTCATATATGTACAACAACGAACCTCAGTCTATGTTTGTGAGCTGCACGAGAAAGTCAACGTTCAGCATTCTAATACGGCAATGACGAAAGGGTTAACAGAAAGGTTCGAAGAACTAATTGTTCAGTTACATAAAAAGGAATTGAGCTGTAGAGGAATTTTGTCCATGGTGAACATACACTTCTCAATCGTTGATGTCACGATTCCCTAGTTCGTTGTATCACTCCATTTCACAATTACGTCGTTCAGAGCATCCGACTGTGCTTCTTAGCCAACACGTTTGTCGATCATATTACTATTTATATATTACATCGAATTTTTATGAAGCGTATAAAGATGCACGAGTTGTATAATTTTTAAAGAGTTTGATGCTGTGATAACATGATGCATTAAGTTTTGACCATATTTCTAACACCTTTTGTTTCAACTGTAAGAAAAAATATAATTAGATTATGAGTTAGTTTAAGTCTCCCTAACCACAGCGAAAGTATTCTAAAGAGTGTAAGGAGGAAAGTATCATTTAGTACGAATCTATGCACAAGGTGTATAGAAGCAGTGAGTTGAAAAATATGTCTACGAAACAAGATAAAGCGTGAAGAAGAAAGTCAAAAATGCTGTCGAAAGGACTACTGTGAGCCGAAACTGATCATCCATTACTCAATGAAAACCCATTCTATTTCAACAAATTAAAGGTCTATCTAACCTTAACCTTCACCCCGAGACCTCACATTTTCCCCTGGACCGTGCCATGTTGATGCTGCTAAAAAAATATTTAAGAGTAATTGATTTCTGATGGCACTTTAACGTCGGAATTCAGTTGGGAGGTTGCCTAAATTAGCCATCAGCTACAATAGGAGAGTTAAGTTTTATCTGGTGACAGCTCCTTATGGATTAAAAGTATAGCGACTGAATCGGAGATTAGGGCTAACGCTTCATATAGAGAACCATTTTCGTACTCTATGCGGTCCTATAACAATTCATTTGAATAATTACGCAACATGATTTCCTTGATTCATAATTTCTTAAGCCTACACTGCGTCATTTCGAGTTGATCGCAAGTAAAACGATAAGGTAGAAATGTAGTCTTATGTACAAGTTAAGTTTAACGTAGGTTAGCTTTTCACATGGCTATGTGCACTTTGTGTTGAACCATTTTAGATTTTAGTAGTCAAAGGTCAAAATAAACTAGATATGTAACCACGTTACCACCAGAAATCTGAGCAAACATTTTCAAAGCCATAGAAAAAAGATGATAGAGAAAAGAGGTGGGAAAGACACGTACGGTATGTACTCGTAAACTAGACCTGGCCAATACATTCGAAAGAGTCTACTGAAGTAAAGTTGTACTACCAAGAGCATGTCTTCAATACCTTCAATGGTAGCTAATAAAGATTATAATCAAGATTTTAAGACATATGAACATTCGTAGATTGCAATTTAAATTTGCAAAATGAGTTTTACGGAAGATGAACAAACCAACATGGAAAGACTCTCACCTGACTTGTACTTGAAGACCGTAATGATTCTTTCTACCGGTTCAGGCAGGTCAGTCTGAAAAAAATTCCTGAATCGTTTTTCAAACTCTTGGTGTCGTAAAGTTTCTGAATATTCATTAGAACCCGTACCAGAGTCTTCACTGTCTTCTTGATATTCAAGGAACTTGTCGGTACTACTCGTGCCACAACTGCTACTCTGTGTACTACCATTCCTCATCTTACATTTGGCTTCGAGCCGAGTATAGCGATGATTAGGAGCGCGTATTCCTGAAATGCAATCTTAAAAATTATAGTCAGTATCAATTTGTGCATTTAAACTGCCAGATTTTTAAGCATTCTTAGACTATCTCTACTGAAGAGAGCAAAGAGTGGACACACTCGAGCCAACTCGGGTTTATCTGGAAGTTCGGATTAATCTCACCCCCACAGTGACATCGACAGCTCATATGCTCACGCACTGCTAGCACATTCAACAGATTTATCAAAGCTGATACATATGATGGTAATCTTGTCACTAAGATCTTGTAGGGTATTTTCGTATTTTCTGAAACCGAGCTTGACACTTCTATTGGCAAAATATTGTTGAAACATAAAAATTCATATACGCAGAATGAGCCCCAAATGCTGGTTATATTTCGATATTAAATTGTTGAATAGGTCAAAAGTGTCCTACCGAATAAGTCCAACTTTATGAAACATTTAGTAAAAATAAAAGTCATGTTCCGGTACCAGTGTTTTCTATAATCTTCGGTGAAATGAGTTTCGTAGCATCTGTTGCTTTATAAATTGGTGAAAAATTTTTCAAAGAATACTAGTAGGATTCTTCCGAATTTTCAATTAGAAGGAGAGAGCTATAAATGCACTTTAGAGCTTCAAGTATAAACGAAATAAACGAATTACCTGACCCATTTTAAACTTCAGGCGTGATAAATATTTTGTAACGGGATCATTTAACAAATAAATTATTAAATGAGTTAATTTGAGCGTTATTAACCACAATAGAAAAACTGTTTCCAAAAGAGGAAGTAAGAAGGTACTATATTTCGAAACTAGAAATTAAGGGAACGGGGGATTTCGTCTCCACGGAGTTCTGAGTTCGTCTCCACACCCTGTGCATAGATTAGAATATAAATTAGTTTCAGCCTTTCTAAGCACTACAAATGAGTTTCAAAACGAAAAAAGATAATTGCACCATTCAATATGGAGTTAAAAGAACAGGAAATCTCTGAATAATGGGGATTACCACATAAGATCCTTTAAGTATATCAACAGCATATTAAAAAAGAAGTTTACAAAACTAAATAAAAGTCGAAGAAAAATGAACAAGTGATGAAAAATGACAGCAGTGAACCAAAAAAAAGATGGTTCTTAATAAAACAAAATATCTATTATATTTGAACAAAAGGTCTACTTAACTCTCAGCTCTCGACCTCACTTTTTTCTTCTGGGGAGCTAATTTCTATGGATATAACAGTTGTCTCCCTCTGGGCGGCCCTTCACAAATAAGCAGCAATATTGAAAGAAGTCAATAAAAAAGAGCAGTGAACCGAGAAGAGATGATCTGTAGCAAAGCAAAAATTATGTTGTTTCATTAAAGGAAAGGCCTACCTCACCTAAAGCTCGAGACCTCGCACCTTTCCTTTGGGACCTTTCCTTTGGGACCTTTCCTTTGGGACCTTTCCTTTGGGACCTTTCCTTTGGGACCTTTCCTTTGGGACCTTTCCTTTGGGACCTTTCCTTTGGGACCTTTCCATTGAGAGCGCCTGTACCCGTAGACACAATAGTTGTACCACACTAACGGTATTCATTTCGTTAAATTCGTTCTCACGGCATGTGTGTAAATTACACACCGATTACCGAACAAGCAAAGACGAGTACAGAGCTTAGATACCCATAATTTATATAAATGAATTGGCGAACATTTATGAAATTTTGCAGGAAGCAGTAAATTGGAGACCATTTATTGCTCTAGTTATTAACTGAGTGGACGAACAGTTATTCTATACACTACTGAATGAGTTCACACCAAATGAATCCCCGCCGTAAAGGTCGTGATAGATCGTCAGCTGACAAAAGTTTTAAAGTTACAGGAATAAAGAACTGGTTCTGTATTTAGTGTGCACGACACTGTTAAAAAATATTCAAAGAATATTTATAAAGTGAAATAAAAACCATTCCTAGGCAATTTTGCGATGACTGTTAGACTCCGATTCTGGAAGAATAAGCCAATCATCTACTAGCAAAAAAACAGCATGCCGAGAATACGTAAATAATGTGATAGCTCTTATTACACTTGATGAAGCGATATAATATTCACAGTTCCTCCTCACCGTCACTCTTAATTGTGTTTCTGAAACCGAGCTTGAAACTTCTATTGGAAAGATATTGTTGAAACATTAAAATTCATACCACGGTTTCAGAAAACTGTACAATCCCTCAGGGGGATACAATAACTGTATCCCCCTGAGGGGAAATTCCCTGGAAATACATTTTTTCATGATATGAATGAGAAAATAACTTGAAATGATGTTGTTTAACATTATTTGCCAATTAGAAATATCAAGATAGGACTTTAGTGTTTTAATATTGAAATTTACATCACTACACAGTGTAGTTTACACATATTTCATAATATGGTTCAACTATTGCATCAGAGTATATTTCGTGGTTAGGTTTTGCAGGTAATAAAGAATGGCCTGTAATAGATACGATAGCAACGGCTGATGTTGTAGAAACTATATCCTTTGTGTGGCGATACTATGCTAAAGATGGAACTGGAGAAAGTGCGAAGTGTATATAGTATATTAATTTTTTAAAGGCTAGTCTACCAGTGATTCGTTATGTCACCTAGAGAGTAAACACAACATAGTGAAGCATGAAACTGTAGACCCATGCAGTTGCGTCAACTAGTAGCTCTCAGAAAACAGAATTCGTATTGGAACAACGCGCTTTCACACAAGAGAGCAGTAGTGAAAGCACTAAATCTAAACAAACAAAAATGACAATGTTCATAAAGGTGCATCGAAGTACTCAGGAAGGACAAGTGACCAAGCTTGTAGCAGTTGATGGTGTGTCAGTATATACAATTACAAAGAGTGAATTCATTTGAGAATCCTTCTCAGATAAAGGTTTTTCGCTCAATAAATCGCCAAATACTGTGATGGGTAAGGTACAAATTACAATAGCATAAATGTAAAAATATAAAGAAATCCCGGGACCCCGGGAGTTCCCGGGATTGTCTTGCTGAAATCCCGGCATTCCAGAATTTCCATTTTTTCCCGGGATTGCAGGCCCTATCCCCAACCCCCATGCTCATCCACAACGCACTTGACACTAGTCAATAGATTCAGCCCCAACCCACGAAATGAATCACGGTCACAGATTCAGTTTCACCGACGAATTTAATCCTAAGTTATGAAACTGAGTCTGGCGCATGTCTCGCCCATTGTACTGATGCCATCATAACTTGGCCGCGTCTTGAGCTTCGTCATTGTCCCAACGCCGGCCCCAGTCCCAACGCCGGCCCCAGTCCCAACGCCGGCCCCAGTCCCAACGCCGGCCCCAGTCCCAACGCCGGCCCCAGTCCCAACGCCGGCCCCAGTCCCAACGCCGGCCCCAGTCCCAACGCCGACCCCAGTCCCAACGCCGGCCCCAGTCCCAACGCCGGCCCCAGTCCCAACGCCGGCCCCAGTCCCAACGCCGGCCCCAGTCCCAACGCCGGCCCCAGTCCCTACGGCGGCCCCAGTCCCTACACCGGCCCCATTCCCTACGCCGGCCCCAGTCCCTACGCCGGCCCCAGTCCCTACGCCGGCCCCAGTCCCTACGCCGGCCCCAGTCCCTACGCCGGCCCCAGTCTTAACGCCGGCCCCAGTCTTAACGCCGGCCCCAGTCTTAACGCCGGCCCCAGTCCCTACGCCGGCCCAGACCCAAAACGCCGGCCCAGTCCCAACGCCGGCCCCAGTCCCAACGCCGGCCCCAGTCCCAACGCCGGCCCCAGTCCCAACGCCGGCCCCAGTCCCAACGCCGGCCCCAGTCCCAACGCCGGCCCCAGTCCCAACGCCGGCCCCAGTCCCAACGCCGGCCCCAGTCCCAACGCCGGCCCCAGTCCCAACGCCGGCCCCAGTCCCAACGCCGGCCCCAGTCCCAACGCCGGCCCCAGTCCCTACGGCGGCTCCAGTCCCTACGCCGGCCCCAGTCTTAACGCCGGTCCCAGTCCCTACGCCGGCCCCAGTCTTTACGCCGGCCCCAGTCCCAACGCCGGCATCAGTCCCTACGCCAGCCCCAGTCCCTACGCCGGCCCCAGTTTTAACGCCGGCCGTAGTCCCTACGCCGGCCCCAATCCCAACGGCGGCTCCAGTCCCTACGGCGGCTCCAGTCCCTACGGCGGCTCCAGTCCCTACGGCGGTTCCAGTCCCAACGCCGGCCCCAGTCCCTACGCCGGCCCCAGTCTTAACGCCGGCCCCAGTCCCTACGCCGGCCCCAGTCCCTACGCCGGCCCCAGTCCCTACGCCGGCCCCAGTCCCTACGCCGGCCCCAGTCCCTACGCCGGCCCCAGTCCCTACGCCGGCCCCAGTCCTTACGCCGGCCCCAGTCCCAACGCCGGCCCCATTCCCAACGCCGGCCCCAATCCCAACGCCGGCCCCAGTCCCAACGCCGACCCCAGTCCCAACGCCGACCCCAGTCCTAACGCCGACCCCAGTCTCAACGCCGGCCCCAGTCTCTACGCCGGCCCCAGTCTCTACGCCGGCCCCAGTCCCTTCGCCGGCCCCAGTCCCTTCGCCGGCCCCAGTCCCTTCGCCGGCCCCAGTCCCTTCGCCGGCCCCAGTCCCTACGCCGGCCCCAGTCCCAACGCCGGCCCCAGTCCCAACGCCGGCCCCAGTCCCAACGCCGGCCCCAGTCCCAACGCCGGCCCCAGTCCCAACGCCGGCCCCAGTCCCAACGCCGGCCCCAGTCCCAACGCCGGCCCCAGTCCCAACGCCGGCCCCAGTCCCAACGCCGGCCCCAGTCCCAACGCCGGCCCCAGTCCCAACGCCGGCCCCAGTCTCAACGCCAGCCCCAGTCTCAACGCCAGCCCCAGTCTCAACGCCAGCCCCAGTCTCAACGCCAGCCCCAGTCTCAACGCCAGCCCCAGTCTCAACGCCAGCCCCAGTCTCAAGACATCAGTCCTAGATTGACTTCAATCAACTTTCAGCATCAATCTTTTTATTGGCTTCAATCCTTTTTTAAGCATCAAGCGATTGATTTCCTCTTTCCATTTTTGTATCAATTTTATTTGTATCAAGCCTTTCATGATAACCCCAATCTAGTTTTTATACGAAGAGTAGAATTAGAAGCGGCCCTCGTGTACCCCTATATGACGCGTTCGGTGGAAGAATGATATAGGCGCCAAAAATTTGAATTTTCAGATTTTTGTTGCAAAACGCGTAGAATATCAAGGAGAATCTGATTGACAAATATCATTGGTGAATTCCAAGAATTTATGTGAAAATGGGTGCTTTTATATTTGATAAAAGTAGGTTGAAATTTGCTAATCAAGACAATAGATTTTTCTGTCAATATTGAATTTAATGTTGTCACCGATTTCAATAACTTCGATGCCACATATAGGTGAAATGGTAGATTTGAAGGCGTTTTACACGAATGACATTGTG
Source organism: Morinoia aosen (assembly GCA_030386875.1). Taxonomy (NCBI): domain Eukaryota; kingdom Metazoa; phylum Arthropoda; class Malacostraca; order Amphipoda; family Talitridae; genus Morinoia; species Morinoia aosen. The sequence continues at coordinate 19,758,461 of CM059577.1, read as the reverse complement.
CTCGCAAATGCTTAGTTTTCGAGATATGACATAAATAACGTTCAGGTAAGAATAGCATTAACGGCAGTTTCGATATGGCTCTTCCGGCGTATGACGGATACGGAACATGCGCAGTCACTTTGGCGGGGAAAAACCATCTGTGTCGGTATGGCTAAGTTAGGTTATTTTAGGTTTACTTAGGTTGATTTATATAACTAATCTAACTTTCCCCTATCTAACCTCAGCTATCGCTATGTCAATACCGTATTTCAGCTTATTTACGTGTCCGTTTGTTTAATTTTATATACGACGTTGTTCCTATAACTTCAAAGTTAAATATCTCGAAAACTAAGCATTTGTGAGCCCAATGTCACTCACATAAAACGTCTAAAAATGTCTCCGAGTACTTAAATTTCGTAATGAATGATAAAAGTCGTTGACAATATTATATTCAATATTGACCGATTTTTCTTGAATTCTATTCCGAATAATGTTCTATATTCCTAAATTTGTAATTTAACTTAGCACTGATAACTTAAACTTGATAACACTCTGACTTAGCATTTAAGATATCAATGATATCTTTAAAATAAAGTTCTTTTCTGTTCCTTCTATATGAACAACACTGACCTCTGTATGGTTTATAACTATATTTGGATTAATTTTGAACTTTATTTTGAAATGATTTTGTAAGGTTATAATCACATTTAAATAAATAATACTCTTCCATTACACGATTATTAAACCCCATTTAAAGATTCAAATTTCTGTCAACTGCAAGTGAATATCTTTACGCCCCAAAAATTTTACCTCTTATTGTGGAAAAAGTATAAAATTACATTTACATCGTGCTTCTGCTGAACGCGTCATATTGTCTTCTCATTGCTCCAACACGTGACTGCGACGAGACCCACCGGAGGTCATTGAGGGATATTCAGAATGCTGCCGACCGGCCAACAGTCACAAACTCAATTTTCATAAATACTGAATGAGAACTAAATAAAGGCACGCTCTATTTAATATTCATGATTTTCAAAATTGATCTCTAAAATTAACTCTAATTTGAGTTGAATATTGAACTTCAGTTTAACCCGCCGCAGTTAACGTGAAGTAGCCTCTTTTCTTAAATTGGTCCTCAACCTAAAATTAACCTGGTTACTTGTTATGACTTCGGTATTTTTCTGCAGCTAGCCTCAATTCTTATCCTGTGTTCGATGAAAAACACCGAGTGTTAAGTTGAATTTTACTAGATTTAAATTTAACCTTTCTTTATTCGGTAAATCTGAAGGAGATGACAGTTGTCGATTTTCCACTTTTTGTGCCTGAACCTAATTAATTGAATCAAAATAAACAAGTTTTCTTCTATGCACTTTTCGTCTCAAATGAGTGTTTTACGATTTATAGCGGTAAGTTTAGTTTCGTCATTGATGACGAATGCGCTCGAATAAACAGCTACTCATCGATTTTCGAATTTTTGTTGCTTGAAACATGGTAATAACATCGAAATAAACAACTTTTATTCAATACACTTTTTTCGTCAAATGAGTATTTAACGAGGTATAGCGGTAGGTTTGGTTTCGTCTTTCAAGACAGAGCGCTGGAAGCGAGACGCCATTGCAGTATTGCCATACAACTCGATCAAAGAATTTCTTTCCGCTTCAAAGACTGGAGTTGCGGTAAGTCATTTACCGCTATAACTAATAAAACACTCATTTGAGACAAAAAGTGCATAGAAGAAAACTTGTTTATTTCGATCTAATTAACTATGCCAAGGCATCGAAATTTACAAAATCGACAACTGTCATCTCCTTCAGATTTACCCTTTATTCACCTAACTTGGTAAAAAAAATCGGTAAATGTGTAGCGTTTAGTAGTAATCGACTTTCTAGTTTTTGGTGCCTAAAGAGTCAATTAGATCGAAATAAACAAGTTTTCTTCTATGCACTTTCCGCCAGAAATGTTTATTTTACGAGTTATAGCGGTATGTTAATTTTCGTCTCTGATGAAGAATACGATCGAATGAACAGCTACTAATCGATGTTCGAATTTTTGTTGCTTGAATCACGGTAATAACATCGAAATAAAGTACTTCTACACACTTTTTTCGACAAAAGAGTATTTTACCAGTTAGAGCGATAGGTTTAGTTTCGTCTTTGATGACGAGCGCGTCGGAAGCAAGACTATTGCCATGTTGCCACGCTCGATGAATTACTTCCCGCTTCAAACACTAGAGTTGCGGTAAGTTATTCGCCGCTATAACTCGTAAAATAGTCATTTCCGACGGAAAGTGCATAAAAGAAAACTTGCTTATTTCGATCTAATTAACTATGTTTAGGCTCTGAAAACTTCAAAATCGATTACTGGCAAACATTTTATATTTACTAAATTTTTCCCAAAAAGTTTCTCCTACAGCTCTGAAGGCGCATGGCTCTTAGAATCCGGCTTGCGCTACCGGTGGGTAACGAGGGAATTTTTATATTGCTTTTGACCGACCGGTCATGTCAAATTCAGCACTAATATATACATAATCAAAAGTAAATGAAGGCACGATCTACTTCACGTTTGTTATTTTCAAAATTGACCGCTAAAAAAGACTTTAATTTGAGCCATATTTTGAAGTTCAGTTTTACCCACCGCAAACAAAGTGTTTAGCTCAATCGGTGTTCAACGTCTGGTTTGTTTTCAAAGAGGGCGCCAATACCAGCATCGGGTGACGCGCCGTACTCTAAAAAAGTAAAGTTTTCAAATTTCTGAGAAGCAACAAAATATGAATGAGAAGCTATGATACCTGACAATGAATATCATATCAACCTGAGTGTCCAATACGGCAGAAAGTTTAAACAACTATAAGAAAGTGATTGTTCACAAACAGTTTAGATAATACCCTCGCATGAAATCGTGATTTAGTCTCGTAGCCAATGCATTAAGTTTCTACCACTTTTTCTTACTTGAGAATAAATTTTAAACGACAGACTCACCACACTATAACACACAACACCGTTTGTTAATGACAATTCTAACAAAAAACGTCTATCGAGACATGAAATTTTCAGGTAAAGACTGTAGTTTGATCCAGCCTACGTCCACGCCAACAGCTGCATTACACAACAATCTCTGCAGCGTCATTTATTCTACTGTCGCTAAAAAGAAGGTTCCAACAGATCGACGGGGTAACCACCAATGCATGTGAGCTGTAGAAACATAGCAACCGTTGATCTAGCCTTGACCCGAAGCTCCAGGATTTTACTCGAATTGAATATTATCATTTGAACGAAAAAGGTGTTCGTTTTTAGGAACATAATTTTTTATGCATAATTTAGATTTTAATTTTAAATTTGCTGTGACCAACGCAAAACATAAAATTAGGTGGGTTTATGTTGTAGCACGAATAAATAACTTTCACAATTGAGAAACACTTTAGAATGTTCTTAATAAAAGACGGAGAATTGTACCATCTTGTTATATAAATGATGTACATTGCAGTAAATGACAGCCACTGAAAATATAAACCTTGTTATGCATCTCTGCAGCCTGGGTTCAGTGTGCATTAGCATTTTTCTTTGGTGAGAGAGGCAGCAATCTATGAGAAAGTTTGCTCATAAAACATGTTTTCCGATTTTCTTTCCAAACCACCAACGCAATTGCCCACATTCAAACGTTCCGATGTTTTTAATAGCACCTCGTTGCCAAAGTTTAAAATTTTTGAAAGCAGTTTTATACTAAAGAGAAATAAGAAATCACAGGTGAGCTATTGATTTTCAGACCCATTCAACACCTATATCAGCACCCATTTAAGATAAGCGACAACGCTTCTAACAGCAATAACTCAACTGCTCACTAAGATTAAGAATAAAGCAATTTTTCACCGGAAGTAATGTATTTGGATACACTATGTGACGTATTAATTTTACTTTCAAACGTAAGATTCTACGAAAGTAAATGCTCCCACTTAAAAAAAAGTGTATTTCCAAGTTGTCACATGAGATACATGCCAACATATTGGCTTTTAGAAAGTTTCTTAATATAGGACATCCTAAAACAACTGTTCCATACGAGGAGTACTAATTGACAAACCATCCGAGGTGTACAAGTAGATAAGCCATAGGAGGCATAATAATAGACAAACTATACGAGGTGTACTAATAGACAAACTATCAGAGGTGTACAAGTAGATAGACCATACGAGGCATATTAATTGACAAAATATACGAGGCGTACTAATAGACAAACCATTCGTGGTGTGCTAGTAGTCTAACAAAAGTTCTATACTAGGAGTACTAATTGACAAACCATCCGAGGTGTACACATAGAAAAGCCAAACGAGGCATAACAATAGGCAAACTATTCGAGGTGTACTAATAGACAAGCTATCAGAGGTGTACAAATAGATAGACCATACGAGGCAGATTAATAAACAAAATATGCGAGGCGTACTAATAGACAAACCATACGTGGCGTGCCAATAGTCTATCTCTGTCAAGGGTAGTTGAATGAGAAATGAAAAATATCCCTAAAAATATGCAAAGCCCTATCACAACCAAAAAGATATTTCATATCTTCTCGATATTCACCACATCATGCGGACATGGGTACATGGGATAAAATAGAGATACAGTGTAAGCCGGTTACCACTCATGATTGACAAATATCTACAAAATATTGGTAGAAATGGGTAAACAAATATATACTCAATATCAAAATTCATAGCTTGTGCAACATACAGACAGAAAGATAATTTTACTACGATTCATATGCTCAAATTGCACTTTATTTTATTAATTATATTTGACATTAATCCGATTCACAGAAACGCCCTCTGGGGAAGTGATAGATCTATTTTTGAATCATTTCGCTAGTGCAATAAAATATATTAACCGGATAGTTTTTGCGTAAAGAAATGAAATAATGAAATAGAAACAGGTATATCTATATATGTAGATACATATATGTACATACACACGTAAACACACATATTAATATATATACTTATTGAAAATGAAATATTAGAAATAAAATACATGTATGAAATAAAAGATAAAAGCAACCTACCATCTACTACACAGAAAATGACAATTGAGCTCACTGTAATCCTAAGAAATTTTTCGCAAAAAAAATAACTAAAAGGAAAAGAAGACTTCGAAAAACATAAAAATGAACTGGTTTTTAATTTCTTCACAGAAATTTTTTAAGAAAAATCAGGTTATAGTCAAGAAGCAACACAACTCTTCAGCATTATACGGACATGTGTACATGGGATAAAATGGAGTAACATTGAGGCCGGATATCACATCTGAGTGGAGAATATTTACAAAATTTGGCACATTTAGGTAAACAATTTAAACAATTTATTTACCACAGGAGATACAGAGGTAGGTGATACAGAGGTAGAGTTTTACTTAAGTCTAGTACAATGGTCAAATTTGAGTATAGCTACCTGTGGGCCCGAATAAGTTCAGCGACTTCTAGGGCATAGTTCAGCGACTTCTAGGGCATTAGGTAGATTAGGCTTTGATCCAAAGTGATAATTTTAATTACAGAAATTTAAAGTTTTTTCCGATTTGAAAGTTCAGTGCTCGTGCGCGCTGAACGCACGGAAAAAAATAAAAAATAAAAAGACTAAATGCAATGCTTAAATTACCCCCTTCCCCCCAACTCAGCCGAAAATCGATTGAAAACATCTTCGAGAATGATTTGAAAAAGCGAGACAACGTTAGCAAAAATTTAATTCATTGTAAACTTTGCACAACCTTCACATCTAAAACCTGTTTATTGGTGTACACACAAAATGTATTTCATGGTATATTTGTCATACGGACGTTAAATATTAATACAGAAAAGAGAAAGAAATAACAAATAGATGTGGAAATACTCCTAATTATGGAAAGAACTTTCGTTCTGCTGCATTGAACTGACGGCTGTGGTGCTCATTGTTGTCGACAGAAATAAGTAAGATGAATATACGAATCGCTTAGCAAACGTAAAATGAAACAGTTTCTAAATTTGTAACAGAAATTTCAGGAAAATTAAAATTTCTGATAGATGGGAAGTTCATACCGAAATGATGCAGGCCCTATGACAGAGATGCAAAATGACGTGACACATTTACTCTAAATTCTTTTCCAATTTTAGAGTTTTTGATATGCTGGGGAAGCTTGTTCCACAAAAGAGCTCCAGAAACTGAGAGAGCTTTTTGTCCCACGTTAGATGAACGGTAACTGACTAAAACATCGTTCCTCCGGTTTGGTCTTTCGTTTTGGATATTAGATGGAAAAAAATTTACCACCTCTGCATTACTTTAGGGGAGGTACAAAGAGGAGAATACTCGTCGAGCTTTCTGGATCATAAATCTGTTCGGTATTGGGATCCAGTCGAGTTATTTTAAAAGAGGGGTGACATGATCGTATTTATTGAAATTTCCTTTGCATACTACTTTAGCGGCGAAGTTTAGACATTTTTGCAACTCTTCCTGACGACATTGAGGTAAATCTCCCCACACAAGACTGCTGTAGTCCAGACGCGATAAAACTAAAGACTGAATCACTAATAATCTATATTTTTTGTCAAGTGTGTTCTTTATTCGATGAAAGAACATTAAGGTTCCGTTTATTTAGTTGCACATTGTTTCGACGTGTGAATTGAAAGTCATATTTTTGTCAAACCAAACACCCAGATTTTTAACCTTATCTACTGGTTTAATTGTATCGTCTCCGAATGTTAGCTTGAATGCATGGTGGTAAATTTTCAGTCGCATTCTGTGATCCAAAAATAATTCATTGCGTTTTACTTGCACTTGATAAATTCTTCCAAGAAAAGCGAGTTTGCTTCTGATTCTGTTTCGATAAAGTAAAGTATAACACAGATAAGTAAACTTTGCAAATGCACAAATCATAACTGCCGAATAAACCATTATTAATACGGTAAAATCGAAAATTTAAATTTTTTACTAATAATGAGACATCACAGAGAAATTGTGACGTATGTCTTAATTACGAGTCAATAAACAAATCTTTATGTATTAGATTTATTTTCAAACACTTGTGTCTCTGGTGGAAGCGAGCGATGAACATTTTAACCTGCTAATACAAAGTTTTTATCCTTTCAACGCTTCATTGTTACGTTTACATCGCAATTGAAAATGTGGGAAGACATGTATGAATAAAAGCTTTTACTTGAGCCAGCATACAAAGGATCTCTTACCACTTAAGTCAAAGAGTAATAATGAGTATTATGCACAATATTTCATGGTAATTTGTAAAGGAAAAGAAGTATCATCCAACGAAAATCTGAAACAGAGTACGACTGGAATAACAACGTTGATTAATTTGAAATTATTCATGAAAATTGATTCACTTGCATCCCACAATACATATCCATTCCTTTATTTTATTTATATTCCAAACATGAACAGCACTTAGTAGGTAACTTGAGCATATTGCATGAAACAAACGCATGGCGTGATAGATTTCGTCCTTATTCTCTATGGAAATGAACTTGAGAAAATACATGGAAATCCTATTCAGTAGCAGTACAGTTTCAGTCACTTGGTAGAGTCTACAAAATAAGAGGTTTTCCTTAATTTCGAAGTTCTAAAATTTATTTCAAAATAAAACTTGAAAATCAGAGGTCTGAAAATTCAAGAAGAATAAAATCATAGATAATACATTAAAAAGTTCCCTACCATGAAGCTGAGCAACCTCCAAAAGAGTAGTTGTATTCAGGGATTACTGGCAGCGATAGTTGAGATTTCTACTGGTACATCTTTTAGTCACAAGAATAGAAGTGAATATCTCCACTACGTCAGAGTAGATGACCCCTGGTTTGTTTCCTGATCGTGATAATTCTGTATATTGTTCACTTCAACGAACCGAATAATCTAGCTCCTATCTGATGTGGTAGAAGAAGTCCTTACCACACGGATTAAGAAATTTTGACAAAACAATTACCAAATTGAAAGGAGTCTCTTTCCCTGAAACCATTTTTTTTTCTTTTTTATGTGTACATATATGTGTATATATTTACATGTATGTGTGCACATATGTGTGTACTAAACTGACAACTAGCATTTTACTAGAGATAATGGTCATTTTCTGTTCACTCTCAACTTGTAACATTACCTAACTCGTCATCTCTTTATTATTGCAAAGCATTCATGTACCAACTATACATTTGTTGTACGATCATCCATTTATATTTAAATAAAATGCTTATTAACTAACGACCGTTATGTTAAAATTGTTGAATTAGAAATACAAAACTTATAATCTTCTTGGTCCTCATGCTTATGCGTACATATATATATATATATAAATATATATATCTGTATGTGTGTGTGTATGTATGTATGTATATATATATGTACGTATATATATGTATATGGATTTGTATTTATATATATATTTTTTTTTCATGCTTCCTTAAAATGACACTTTTGAACATTTGCCGAAACAAGCGATTCATATATTATTTCCTGGCATCAATAATTGCGAAGTTTTATGTCATGTACATGTAAACTGTCAAAAGTTTTTTCACCCCACAATGAAAATGCATCGTCCATGAATTTGCGTTATCTCTAATAATTATCATTACATGTATTGTCAAATGTAGATTAAGCAAGATTAGGAGTACATTGCCCTCAATCATTTATTTTCGACTAGTGACACGAGTTTTTCAATACTCCTGTGTGTGTATCATCTAAGTGTATTAATTTTAAGATATTTAAAAACCAATGATTGTAATATTGTACAATCTCTATTGGAAATAAAGTTTTTTTCTTTCTTTTCTTTTCTTTTTCAATAATCCATTGAATTGTATGAAGAAGTTACTGCTGGAAAGAAACAAAGGAGAACGTTTTCTTTCATGTTTGCTCCCGCGGATTTCTGGAATTTCATTTGAAAATTTGCTATTATTGAACGCCCAAGGTCAACGAATGCAGTGATGCCTTAGACAGGAATGAGCATTTTTAGGTTCCGATAGGCTTTTATGTCCCTCTCTTAGACTAAGGGCACTTTGGTAGCATTTTCGAACCGTCAATTTTTACGGTGAAGTTAATCCTCTTGACATCAGTAAAGTTTATTTACTACGCTGTGTGTAAAATGCAGAGGATTAGTAGCCTGAAAGTTTACTTTCCAGAGACGAATATCTGCATTTCATGTATCTCCTTGTAGGTCAACCCAAGGCTATTTACTGAATGTAGGATTGTGTTCTCTTATTTACTTATATTTAAATGCAGTCAAAATCAGATTACGCAACGAAGGGAACTCATTTTTGTTGTGCCTTTCTGTCAATAATTTTTTTGTTTCAACATTTTGCAAGGGTATTACGATACCAATGTGTTATTATCAGTTAAGGCTGTTATTGTTAAAGTATTTTAAAAAAACATTGTATCAACATTTCATGTTTGTACTCTATTGGAAATAAACTGTTTTTCTTTTTTTCTTTTTTCAAATCACTCATAAGAAAACGTTAATTAGCTAGGTTCACAATCTTTTGAAAGAATCCATTGCTTTACAAAACTATTCATTTTGTCTACTTTTCCAAATTCATTCAAAATTTATCGTTCGTTTCATCTTCATCAGAAACCCGAAAATTACGTTCCAGTGATGAGAGGGTGATTCATTATTCATATGCAGAAACAAGCAAAAAATGGAACAGAGTGTTTTCAAGGTATAATGAAATGCATTCATGCAATAATTAATTTTTAGAATGGTTTAATATATAATGAAATCCTGAGGGGGTATGTAATACACACATAGTGAGAAATAGAGGCATAGTGGTGATTCCATCTTCCAGTTGCCGGAAAGGAAGACATTAGCCAGCTCCAGCCACAGTTATTACATAGAGCATCGTTACGTAACGGATCGACTGCGATGAACACTTTCATTTTAACTGAATAATTTTATTAACAAATATTGATATGTGATTCATCATCGGAAAATATATTTTGGTAGGCTGAGCTCGTGTGCTCCTAAACACTTTAGAATTAATACAGATATGATGTCTCTCGTAGTGCCACAGCGCAAATAATCATAGATTGCTATCACTACGGGTACCTTGAAACCTGTATTATAAAAGGAAGCTATTTAAGTAAAATTGATGAGATTAAAGCATTTTTTCAACTATTTGTGGTTAATTATTGTTCTCTAATAGGTGAAGATATTCTTTTTGAGAAGTTGAAGTTGAACAATTGGTCTCTGAAGCGAGTTTTTTGCATCTCTCGCTTTACAGGGCGCCGCTTAGCCGGTTTCTGATCTGCTACAGTGTTAAGAAAGAGCTCCTTCGTTCAAACTAGCCGGTGCTATTGTCGCCTGGCACCTCCTAATTCTCTCCTGGAAGTGAGCTTGAGTGGGTCTCTGACGAAATTTGCATGCATATCCATTTTTCCCAAAAATCTGTGGGAAAATGAAAAAGTGTACAATTCTTTAGCTTCGTTATTTTCATGCACTGAGATAATAGCTTTCGTACATCATAGTATTAAATATCTATTGGAGAGAATTATTTAAGATCTCAAGGATATCAATAGATATTCTGTTGTGTGCTCTGTATTTCCATGCGTAAAATTCATTCTCAAACAGGGTTTAAGAAAAAAATCTAACGGGGGATATCTGTTTCCTTTCGAAATTATTAGTAAAAATGCATCCTTTAGCGCAAGATTAAAATCACGATACACATTCTTTAGAGATTAATCTTACAACTGATGGATAATTTGTTTGACTCCTAAACTTGGAAGTATGCGAAGCAGCATGACCGGTTTCGGCCACCTGAAAATCAAACCTGTTGATTGCACTTCCCTGAGACTTGCATCGGTACTGCGCAGCGCTGGAGTGACGCCCTTTGCTCTCTGGGGAGGCATGGCTACTCCCTCCCTGCCCTGGGGCTCAGCAACCAAACACTAGCTGTTACGAGAGTGCAGAGGAAATTATTGAAGCTACTTCCATTATTTTTTAGAAGCGTTTTTAATTAAACTATGCGTAAACTTTTAGTGTCATGTAAATTATTATCGAGGGCTTTTGGTTTCGCTAAACACGATTGTTACTTGTTTTCACAGCTCCAAAAAAAAAATTGACCAGCATGAAGCGATTTTCATTCCCTACTTCTCCGCTCTCATAATGTCAATTATCAATTTTAAGAAATAAAATACAGTAAATGGAATAACCAGATTTAGATGTCATTCGGTAATCTACAGCAGAACTTGCAAATAATTATTATTATATATGTCATACATGTTCGTTTAAGACTACCCAGTCCCAACAATGGCGATCGCAAGAAAGCGAATATAATTGACTATTGAGTATGGACTGTAGAAATGGGGAATCTATACTCACGAGGAGTTCCTACATGAGATACAATACACATAGAAACAGTAAGCTGAGAAGGAAAAGGAAGAAAGACAAGGACGAGATAACAAGGAAGGCATGCTACACTGTGAGGGGTTCTGAAGGTACCAGGGTGCTGAAGTCCAGCCTCCTAGCCTTGCAAAGGCACCCCCCCCCCCCCCCCCACGTAAAAATTCGGGACCTGCACTCACCCGGCGACACGGGTAGCGAGTCCCCGGAAGGGTACCGATCGGTTCGAGTACCTCCGAAATACAAGGAAAGGATACCCGGATGGAAAAGGAAAGGTCGGTCGAACACGAGTCTTAAAGTATATTAGTACACTAAAACGGCTACTCGGGGACGAACAAGTGGCCGAGGTAGCCGAACACCTAACCTATCCTATCCTTAGATCCTAAAGTAATCCTTAACCCTGGGTTACACAACAGACACGGTAACGCTCCCGCATAGGGCACAGTGTCCAGGCACTGGACGGTTAGGCTCCCCGTACACGTCGGGGCCCAAAGCCACCTCCGCGATCTCGGCGCTGCTCGAGATGAGGCTGGCGCTGGTCGTACTAGGCTCTAGACTACGGCGAAGCCCAGCTCCAAGCGTGAAGCCGGAGGGCTGGGAAGAGTCAACAAGGGGTCGAGAGGCCAGGTCACACGCGAAGACCTCTCCCCACGTAGATCCTTTCCATTGCCTTAGAATGGTTTAGAGAGGCGAGAGAATTCCCATAGGGTACGTCCTCCTCCACCATAGCCTGAAGGGCACAAACAATACATACAACTACTACAGGGAATAGTGGATACGTTCAAACAAAGATAGATACAAAACCAATATGGACAAGTAGGATGATAGTCATAGACGCCATAATAATCCTAATCCAGCTCTTACATACCTGTCACACACGAGGGCGTGACCTGTTAACGACAACACAACTAGATCTAGCGGCCTCGACAATAGGTCCGTCCGATCGGCAGATGCGCTTCTTCTACAACGTCGTCCGTCCAGGAGGCAGGTCTGTCACGGTGGCCATGCCCCGACATACACACATTACGAAAACCCAACCCTTCCCCAAAGTGGGCATTTCTTTATTGATGCTTGTGAATATAGTTTCTTGCAGATGTCATAAAGAATCATTCATTTAACGTAATGTAATTCATTGGAGCGGGCCAATTTCGCTTAACGCAGACTTAAATCATCATAATATTGTTTAATTTACCATATTCCAAGCTCAGTAGGTGTAAATTCTGATTCTTTTTGCAAAAAAATCATACTATTTTCCCGATAGTGAAAGCTCAGAGTAATTAAAAATATTCATGGACAACTTTTACTGCACCTGACTTACATATTTCACACTTTGCATATGTGTGATGTTGATACCTTAAAATAATTAAATTCAGTTAGGAAGAGAACTAACTATAGTAGTGAGATACAACAATAAGCAGAAAAACACCAATTGCGATACATCCTTTTCCGACTGCTGGATTTCCCATTGCTGTAAATGTATAAAGGAAGTGATAAAATTTCAAACAACACTCAATGACTTGAATTCCATAACATTTATAACATGATTATGGAACAGCACTCCAAACTGCACCTGGTTTTGAAGCAACCGGATTTGGCGCGAAAGGCTGCCATGATTACAATCCTGAACGAAGGCGAACAGGGTTCTTGATTATGTAAGAACCTTGAATACAAGTCGTGTAAAGCATGCGTTATCGGGACTTTAACTACTCAAAATGCATCGTATACCGATGTGCAGATTCATAAAAAGACATTGACATCACGGCACACGTAAATATATAGTTATATTAACCATCAGCGCTGTATACAACAATTTACAAATAAATTCACTATTACTCAAAAGTTCCAGACGACAGCCGCAAGCGCGCGGCAAGTAAGAAAAAATAAAGGGATAGTTTGTTTAAAATTTATTTTTCCGTATGAAAAACGAATGGCTTGCTAGGTACAAATTTAAATTGGATATTTATTCGGATATTTTGGAAAATTTCAAGAGCGAGTTACAGTAAAATCCAGACTCCTAGTGCTAACCTTCAAAATGTCTGAAAAATGTCTGTAATGCTGCTTGAAACACTGATAAGTTCAGAATTAATTTAACTGGCTAAAGGGATAGACTCTTAACGAAGAATGCTTTCTCTTTTCGTTACTAGTGCATTTTGAAAGTCTTGCTGCATAGTTGACTATTAACGGTAGGTGTTGAAGCCACTTCAGTGGGATACAACTATTTTATTTATTGAAATTTGCGCTCCCAGGAGAAAGATGTTAGGTCCTACTTCTGATTGAAATAGAATACGATTTTTGCTTTGCTACTGACCCTCTTTTATCGGTTCAGTGCTGTCTCGTTTTTCAGCACCTCAAACTCTCTTCTCCAACTTTTAATTTGTTTCATAAATTTTTTCTTAAAATATTGTTTCTATATGCTATGGTCGGGGTCTAGTGTGGAAACAGGTCTTGTGAATATATTTTCCATTCCCTCAACTGCATCCTAACTGGTGCCTTACTCCTTCTTCTCTTTGGAACACCTTCGTTGTGGTTAGGAGATTTACAATAACTAACCAAATTAAATCAAGATGTTTGAGCTGCAAAGAATCCAGCCTCTATCCCTCATTTAAAAACTTCTTGTAATCTTTCAGCAATTCGCTTGATGCTCGCACAAGTATATATGCATGATATTAAATATCGCGTGTTCACTGCAATTAATTCCCTCCACAGTAGAAGAGACTCGGTAGTGCACTGGAGAGCTGTGGAGGAAGTTCTTCCAGATAATGTACGTAGCTTCATGCTCATGACTGGTGGGAGCGTCAGCCGAACAAGTAGCTTGCAGCGCTGTTCTCACGCTGTTGCATCCTCATTTTCTGCCTGGATTACTTTCATTAATATTCTACACAGATGGGTGCTCTTCAGAAAGTGCTTATTGAGATTCCTTTGTTCATCACGTGGCATTGAGTTTATATTAATGGTGACTGTTTTCTAAAGAAAACATCAAAATTAGGAACAAGTTGAATAGTAAAATGGGAGAAACAGTCCCGTGAAACTTTTTCCGACCTCCAGATTCCGATACACCATGTGTTCATATATTGTTTGATTTGAAAATAAAGAGCGATTTTTCAATGGAGATATCTCCCTAAAACGCATGGCTGAAACATTTTAAATACATCTCTAAAAATGTACTTATAATGTAATTAGTTTATCACCCAGAACCTCTTTGAAAATGCACAACTGATTTTTTTCGAAGAACTAATGTTTCAGTTGGCTAACCATGCTAATGATCCAATCATTTTCGAAGAATCTGGTAACACCAAGCATAATTGTTACCCAAGATTTAAACTAACGTGTTAGATTGGTTTAATGTATTTTTTCAGAAAGGACTCTGGAAGTAATTTCATAATCGCCCTTTTAAGAATCGATCCATAAGAGCATTATTTTAGCAGAATAAACCGACTAACTGCACAAGTTCACACGATTTGTATTTTGCAAAAAATGCAGTGCCTGGATGTATCACATGCCGAGCCACTGAATGAGAACTTTGGTAGACAAATGCTGTTACTAAATTTGGAAAGCTCGTCGTCTAAATAAACATTTAGATAAATCGGATGCTCACTTCAGAGATACAATTTGACCTTAAAAAGTTTTGTAGAAAGCATATTAAAATAAAAACTTCGGGGATAATTAAGTGCTAGTTGTTAATGATCTAAACATGCATGTTGAATTTAGCTGGGCATAAAACGGGCTATTCTAATAAAATCTGAGATCAATGCCCACCTCCAGAAAATGTTCCTTAAAATGGGGTGACGTATGAAGAAAATGTAAATAGACATCAGCATCTACTAGTGATATTTCTCTTGTCTAAAATTATTTCACCTCCAGCATTTTGGAAATTTGAGATGTTGAAATACAGTTTTAGCTTTATTTGACAATGAGCTCATAGAAATTTTGCTACCTAGAGATAACGTGTGCACAGTGTTGCGTGATCGATTTCGATCTTTTCTATTTTTGGTTGCCGTCGTCGTAGCAGACTTGTGCGATCTCTACGATTGTATTATTATAGAGAAGAGATGCACTGAAATCATCTACTTTGGATTGATTTTAGACTGTTCCCTATGCTTGCACAGGACTTCTGTAAATATCATACTGAATTCCCGAATATACCTTTCAGTTTTTGATAAAGGTTGTCTTACGCATATTTTCAAATACAAAGGTTGAAATAGAGCGTCTAATCGTCTAACTGAAGACATCATTGACTACAATTTTTTAATTAGCTCTGTTTCATAAGGTACTTCAGAAGGGAGGAAGTTTTCTCTTAGACAAATGCCTCATTTTATCTAACTCTCAATCTCATGGCAAATCAATTCAATATTGTTTCAAATCTTCAGCGTTAACGTACTATCCATGACAGAAACCATTTCCGCCGTTTTCAGACAGCGCAAAAGATGAACCCGCTAGAGATACAGTGTACACCTTTCTGAGGCTCCGAAGACAGGCTTCATCTCCAATCTGGGGTACTTTTGAACACTCTCTCATTGTTCAATTATCGCACGTAGGTGGTCTAATTTACTCTCAAATTTAGCTTTACAAGTCTTTCATCCTAACAACACAAGAATTTATTTTTGCATCCATTTTGGAAGAAGCGAGCCTTTCATTATGTACCATCCCGTATTGAGTCGAAAAAGCACTCGCTTGCCGCAACCTGCAATTTCTCACCAGTTCCACGTAAGCACTTGAAATTCTTCTAAAGTCCTAAAAGAACTATCCAGGTGTTTTTACGGACAGCAAAATCTAATTTTAAACATTGAGATAAGGAGGAAACTAAACTTTCCTCACGCCATGTATTCAGTCGACTTTCCGAGGGGCTGCTATCCATTTGAATTTGAGCGTCTCATTTCCTGGCTGATCCACGTAGACGCTTCAATTTACCCTCGAATTAAAGCCTAGGAAATTCTGTGAGACATCCCATGCCATAGAAAATTTAAAATTATCCATACTTCCCATGTATCAAAACGAAATCATTCTTCCAAGGGAACTCCAAGAAAATCTTCAGCTGTTGATTTTGAGAGCAATTCGAAGTGTTTACGTTAAGAAGGTAAGAATGAGTCTCATTCCTCCCATTAAAAAAACAGCCAATGTAAAAATGCAGTAGCTTGTAACATATTAGTGCTAGAAGGCTGAAATAAGTTTCATTGAACAGAGCAAGATTTAAAGTTTTATTTTATTTTAATAATTTTGTCTCTTTGGCATACCGAAGGAAAGAAACCTCAATTAACATGATAGGGATTTTAATTGACGATAAAAAAATTGTCTGCCGAGACGCAGGAAAAGAAAGTTACTGTTCATTTTATTCTTAAAAATCTTTATTTAAAACGATATGAAATGCAATGTCATCAAGAAATCTCCCCGCAGGACAAAGATCGGAGGTTATTATTTTTCTGCAGGACAAAAAGTATGAGCAGTTCTGATCAAATATCGCTGGATAACATAATTTTTAGTGATGAGTTCTACATTTATTTGAAAGGTATGCCCAATAGAGAAAATTATTGAAATGAAATAAAACTTTAAGTCTTCTTCGTTTCAATGAAACCTATTTCAGCCATCTAGCGCTAATGTTTTATTAACTACAACATTTTTAAATCGATTCTATTTTTAGCGGACACTCTATACATGAAAATAAAATTTTTTCTTCTACGAACACACAAAAATTTCTTAATTTTCATGCATTTAAGAGTAATTGAAAGTTTTTACCAGCAAAAAGTGAGAAATTTGAGGTTGCGGGAAATGAAACGGCAAGTCGACTGAGAGCGTAGTGGTAGGGAAAACATTTCCTGTCCTCGGCTGCCAGAATAGATGATAAAAAATTCATTGTATGGACAAGATAGAGGATTTCATGAGCTTTAATGTAAGAGTACGTGGAATTGCTCACGTACAATATTCGTGAAAATATATGTATATGTTGTAGAATTACCCCCAGATTCACCCTGTCTTAGGCAATTTAGATCTCTATCTTGACAGGGTTCTTTTACGGTGTCTCAAAACCGCACTCCGGTCTCATAAAATGGGTTTTCCATTCTTGAATGACGAAATTTTTAACCGGAGTTTGAGAGGCAGGAACGTGTGTTCGCGGTTGCCTTGGGGCCGGAGGCCGGAGAATTAATAATGACTCAAGGGCTGAAGGCAATGAGAAGACTCAGAAGAGTCAGAACTCAGAACTCAGAAGACAGTGCCCGTTTCGACTTGTGAGGTGTTGGGTGTGCGTCGCTCTTTGCAATAGAGGTTGGCTCGCTGGTGGGAATGGTGTAATTATCGTAGTTAGTGGAAAATACATTGTACTACCAAAGTTAGTAAAAATTGTTCGTCTGTTAAGGTTTTGCTAGAAGTATCATAATTAATTTTTGGGAAGGATTATTCGTCTTGGCGTGCAATGGACCTTCAAAAGTGACGCGTACAGGTAAGAAAGAGATGTATTCCCAGGTAGGAAGTGTATTTTCAGGTGATCTTTAGGAAGCGTTGGACTCACATTTTGACAGTTGCAACGCTACGTATTATTTATGTTGACCCAATGTGCAGCATATTAATTGTTTTTCGTGGTCTCATTTATCTTTAATTTTTTATATTCCAGCACTAACGAAAATGCAATTTTCGTTTCATGCGAGGGATCAATTTAATTGTTTTCTGACCTTCGTCCTCACACCTGTTGTGGCTAACCATTTACCCACGTCTCGGGTGTTCAGATTGGGCTATTTCTTTAGTATATCGATTTATTTTGGGTAAAAATTATATTGAGGAGCAAACATCTTGAAAAGGCAATTTGAGTAATTTACAGTATTCATTTGTTAGAAGTAACTACGATATGGAAGTGAAAACTGCACCATAATGCAGTACGAGTAATCAAGAGCGCATACCATTAATGCCTCCAATATCTTTAGGAAATATGGGAGGCATTGAAACAACTCTAGTCTTCATCTCCTGGTATTTGTGGGGACCAAAAAAGCGCATTTTTGAGAAGATGTAGACGACCACATCGAGTGGAAATATGTTTACTTGACCTATCGTGATCTGTCCTGACCTGACTTCGCACCTCTGAGTCAGCCTAAACTAAGCCATCCTACACCATGCCCATAGAAGGAGAGAACCGCCGTCATTGCATGAGGCGCGAGGGGCTGGGATGCGGCGTCACGTTTTAGCGGGCATTCTTGCGACCCGCGGGTACGCCCTGTGCTGCGCTGGCTAGCGGTGCATCTTTACGCCGATTAAAACCCGAATTACCGTCTTTTCGGAATCTTATTGTCGGAACAATAAGTCCCCTCGGCTGGGTAAAATCTCAGCTATAGTTCTCTTCTTGTTCTTTGTAGTTTACTTGTATGGTAGCAAATTCATTGTCGTAGCAAAGCGCCTCAAAATCAATAACATTTTTTCCATGTTTGTTGCAAATTTAGCGTAGATTTGTAGTCAGGCAGGCTTTATTTTCATTCTTTGCGTCTTTTTTTACTTTCGTGGGGAGAGACCGGCATACCGTGAAATCGACCTCGTACGCGAGTCTTCATCTTTCATTTTCTATTCTTATAACAGATTTTCGCATCATCGGGATGTTTACGCTTTTATGTTGCCATTGTAACGGGTTGCGCCAACCAAGAGGCACCCAAATTTCGCATCCGCGTTGTACTATTTGCAGTATAATAATTTTACTGTTTATCTCTAAAATCACTTTACTGCGCAAAAATATGGGCTGAACCTTGAATAATTGAATAAAAATTATCATAGGAAATTCATTAGTTCTAAAAATTCACAAGCTGCAAGGAAATTCTACAGGATTTGTGAGTTTATTTCAGGCACTTCACAGCGAGCCAAATGAAATTTTGAACATCTATTGACTACATAAGTAATAATTTTCTGACTTCATTTTGAAGTTTCTGTTTGGTTTTATACTGTCTCGATGAGAGAGCAGGAGTTTTTGAACTCCGCTGGCGGTTTCTTCTGTAAGCCCCTGGCTCGTTTATTGCATATTCTTCACAAGTTTCATAACCTTTTTCCGAGTTCGGTGCAGAGTGGTCTGGGAACAGGGCAGGGTAAACTTTAAGTCGCGTGATTTTCATTTTATAATGCATCGAGCCTACTTTATTTTAATGAGCGTTTTTTATGATTCGTGTTTTCTTGTTCATTTCGTTTTTCACTTTATGTTGTTCTAGTTTGCTATGTACTACGTCAGCATAATTATGAGGAGCGTGAAATTCAAACTCACTAAATACTTCGTTCATGAATTGGTAATGAGTATGTTTGATGTGATACGTCTTACTTATTCTTGTCGTGTATTTATATTGAGCTCTGAACAAAATCATTTTAGACCACATAAGCCACTCACATGTTGAAGAACAATGAAATTTTTCTAATACGGGCGAAACGTGTACGTATTTAACATGATCAGAGTTACATCGTATCAATCATGTAACTCATGATCGTATCAAACATGTTGTGGCCCTTCTCAAATTTGAACATTTATGCAGTAAATATCAATATTTATGTATGAGAAGTATCGTTATTCATCATGAACTGCATGATGCAAAATTCATTAAGGGAATAATGATCGTAGGAAGTCAATTTAAATCTTCGTTAGAACACTAAAATCGTTGCGAATTTGAAATAAATGTTATGAGAACACAGAGAAACCTGCTTGACACTTCACCTGTGAGACTACTTCATAACACAAGATAGGTGTTAGGGAAATAGTGTAAACTGTTGGTGTTTTTTATGGTTCGAAAAATTTTTCTTAAATTTTCTCGACTCATATTTGAAAAAAGTAATTCTTCAATCTCTCCTGCTCTGTCTCTATTGAGATCAGATTGGAACATAAGTTAGTTTGTCTTTCTTACCTTTCAGACTTCCAGCTAATTCCCATAAATACAATAATTGTTTCCCCATAAGGTTCTTATCATAAGCTCGCTTGTTTTCAAACAATCCTATATTTAAACTAGCTTGAACATATTTTTTGTTCAGAATTATGGGGAATTAATAACTAGATCAGTATTTTCATTTTTCGAGAATTAACAGCCAAATCTCTAAACGTGAAGCTAAGTGTCATTTTTAAACTTCTTTTTGGTTTATCTAGAATTTCATTTTGTTGCCAAATTTAGATCTTGTCTTATTCCACAAGATGTTGTGCGGACCCAATTGGGTTGTTTAACACTTTGACCGCGGTAGGTTAAATTAAGGTTCAATATTCAATTCAAATATTAATTTAATTGTGGTGTACAAGTTGGAAAATAGCAAATAATAACTGATTCGTGCATTTCATTTAGCTTTGACCAAGTATTTATAAAAATAGTTTGTGAATACTGAGCGGTCAGCAGATTTGTGAAAATTCCCTCCGTGTACACCGGCGGCTAACGTTGCGACCAACGCGTTAACTTGAAGTATTTTTTAGAGACATTTCTGCCCTTTGAAATCTTGCCTCAAGATTTGATTCGGTATATCAGTGCACCGCAGCTTTTTAAGACTCTACGTTCGGGTTTGATCCACGATCCTAGCTAATCTAAAATATAATTATAACTTTTCAGTAGTTTTTAACGTAAACGAAAAAAAAACTTTTCTCTCCTTCAAAATTAACTTCCTAGGTATAGCGCTTTTAATTTTTAACAATTTTAGTTTAAAATGATACCTGGGGGGGCATAAGATATGCAATAGGCTTAAGTTAATTAAGATTGTCTGTGCTATGCAATGACTGGCGACCCCAAGGGTTACTTCAGTTTTATCTAGATAGGCCTTCAGGCGTCTATCTTTCGTGCCCACTTTGAGCCTATTAGTTTTAATACTTTCTTTGCAATCTCTTTTTTTTCGATTCTTCTTTCTCTTCCTTCCAAAATTATTTTTCTATGTGCAGCGTATCCTGTGTGGGAACACACTATGCATAGATTTCCTGTTTTCTGCATTTCATTCTAAATGATCCCTTCTCTGCGTTCTCTTGACATCGCATTTCTTGTGGTTAGGGAATCTTGAACTAATATAACAATAGTTTATTAATTCACCTAACCGCAAGTACCAGCGACAAAATGTCTCAGAGAATATGAGAGATAGATAGGATACGAATGTTGTAAAGAACGGATGTCTTGGAAAATAGTCTCGGCTAGCAATAAAAACTGGAGAACTTGGCTTGAGCATAACAATCCCAATGAGATGGTTTTTCTTTCAATGCGTAAGGATTAAATTGATGACGACAATCAGTTGTTTCATAGTTTAGTCTAAGTAAATACGTCGGAAGGTTGACAATGCTCAGAGCTCGTGCATTTGAAGCCCAGCCTCTGAACGAGGATTTAAATAAATTGGTGATCACAATTAACTGCACATCCTCGTCGGTTTTGAAAGTTCGCAGCTGTAGACGTGTACCATTTGTACAGAGTATCGGGGATCTAAGATGGTGTGGGATTTGGTGGTTGCTTTTCAGTGTTCAGAACGAACTCGTAATGAGTGCAACCGTGAATTATTGAAGTTACTGGAAAGTAATAGCCTAAAATATGGCTGAAAATGTATACCTGAGGAGCTTCGATATCGATAATCAATTTTTACACTGCAAAAACCTGGGAAAAGGTCGTCAACAACTTTTAATTTAGATCTAACTCTAAAAGATAACTAACTGAGCCGCCTATACAAAATAGGAAACTACTTATGACCTTATTTAATGTATGTGTTGAGTCCACCACCACACATGGATGATCACTGAAATGATAGCGTAGCTGTAGAACCACGTGTAGAACTGAGTTGGAAGTCGGCGGTGACGGTCGGTGATTCACTTCGCTCTGTGCTCGGTTATAATGTTGAAGTTGAATTGAGGGGTCCACGAAATAAAAGCTGGCTGTGAACGACATAGCTTCCTTGGAATGCTACAGTTCAAGCGAAGAGCGATGCCATTCAAACGGTTCACCATGAGTCCCACAACTCGCGGTAGCTCACGTACGTACCCTTGCCCGAGTTAGCCCCCCATTTTATTGAGACTGTCCTAAAAAGCTGCGTGTAAAGAATGAATGGAGCAGTAATTGGCCGAACAAAAATGTTGAAGTTATGAAAATAGGTAATAATAACATGAAAATAAGTAAAATACGAAGTAAATTTTAACATGAGGGAAATACCTACGATAAAGATACATTTAAAATCACGTATTTTTAATACGGTATGTTTTTTTAAGTAGAAGGGTGAGCCTAAAAGAGGTGTTTTATGCGTACATTTGAGGATATTTCTAAACTTTTTCATAAAATTTTTACACGTGTTAATTTGGTGTTATGAATTGCAGAGAATACGGTAAACCCTAGCCTCGAGCGAATCCGCCTTTAAAAAACTGGTTCAAAATAGGGTACTAAAATTATGCTCCATGCATACAGGGTGTCTCAAAAAACGTATGCTTCCCTTGACTGACTGACTCGTGTTTTTTTGTTTTTTAGCGAAATTAAGTTTTCTTTTATGACGTATAATTTCTTTAAATTTAATGCTCTGATCTTTTATTTAACTCATTAGACTTGTATCTATGCCAATAAACACCTATTTCAAAATAAAATACATGAGTGCTGGCCAGTCGAAGAGTGAGTACATTTTTTTGGCACCCTTTATATCCATATTTGAAGGCGTCACTTCTTGGAACACTTTTTTGTAGCGAGGGGGCTTAAACTGCCTCATATAATCCAGTCCTTTCTTGAAGTATCAAACCTGATTTTAGATCAAATGAATCGTGACTGATTCATTTTTTCGTGACGAAATTAATGTGGGTCTTTCGGTAAATAGTTTATTACATGCTGAATGCTAATTAAGTCCGATAATCAAATTCTACAAGTTTTCAATTATGCTATTTTTAAAGTCTGTATTTACGTAAGATTTAACTTGAGAATTTTAAATACATTTTTACCCTATTCTCAAGTAGAAGATTATAGTACAATAAAACTTTGAGAAGATAGAACGTTACATTTTTTACTGTATTATAACTTACAGATAGACAGATTCTACTTTTTTGAACGTGAGCTAATGAGTAAGATTTGGTGATGACATGTTCCTTGCATCTACGTCGATCGGATCTTCTCGCTGAAGACTAAATATAGAGTCTCAAGTACTACCAAATGAAGGCAGATTTCATATTTTTCATAGGATTTCATGTGTGACGGGTAAAATTCCTTTCGAGTTATTTCACTTCACTGTCAAGATCTTGTTTCGTTTTCCAATTCAAAATAATTAAAACTGTACGAGGTATAAACATTGCTCTCTTACAAGTTATTTTTTAAATAGATATACTGAGTCTTAGCCAAAATGTTTACAGAAGTATCATAATGAATGTTATAAAAGTAATCTATAAACCATCCTTAAGAACTGGTATGAGTTGGATTGAAAAAAATCTGATTTGAAACTTTATAATTTCAACTTGTGTTGATTAGTGTATCCGCCTGGAGAGGAATGATCCGAATATGTTTTGGGAAATAAACATATGTAATAGTGGAAATACAAGTGTGTTATTTACGTTTAATTTCCTACCTCTCATACGTGTGGGATGAACTCAAATGAACTCAAAAGATCCTGATGACATGAGGTATTGACTTCTTGTAAAGACTTAAACCAAATTTTAAACTAGACGATTATTTCAGCGAGCTAGAATGAACGTATCCACTCTACCTATTTAGAAAGAACACTTAGGTAAACTAAGCCTTTTTTGTTTATCGTAAGTGTTAGCATTGCATTTTATTAATTGTTCATCTTTATTGCATGATATTCTCTTACAGAATCATTTTTAAAGTATGTATACATTGTACAGTATAGTAAACTCTAATTGCTTATAGAAATACGAAGTTGTGGCTGAATTACATCTTTAAAACATCTATGATGTTGAATGTGTAATTGGTATCACAGCAGCAGAGATGCGGTTGTCTAATTCCTCACAGTACGCAAGCAAGCGTACGCGGATACACACTAACGGTGGAAGGGTTATTTAGGGCTTCTGGCTTTGAGTTTAATTCACCTAAATTTCAATGTTAAATACGCGTTGATACAAAACGCTTTAATATTTTTAAACTCTAGAACTTTGAGATCTCAAAGTTCAAGCGTTGATAATATTAAAAAGCGATGTAATTGAGAAATGTCGAGATAAGATAGAAAGTATGTTTACTTTTATCGTACGGAATCAATATTTCTATAGCTTCAACGCAGTTTTTTCAGAGTGGCCGATTTTCTGAGCATTTTGACTGATGTAATCAAAGTCCTGACATAATGAAAATTTTGACATGGATTTTCATAGTAGTGGATTTTTCTCTTCAATACACACCCTTCTGAAAAGACATTCTTTTGTTCTCAACTGCGCTCATGCATGAATATCGCTGACGGTCGTGATATACACGTATAAGTATGGTGTGACCTAAAGTTCTGAGTAATTTGCATCTACATTGCATTATATTTGTTTGCTATCAAGCATAATCAATTTAAATTAAAGAGGCGGGCATATTTATTATACGGCTAGTGTTGCGAGCTAAAGAAGTCTGTCATCACGCACAGATAGCTCATCTGAAGGAGATAACAGGCAGATGTCATCTTTCAGTGATTATCTAGTGTTTGATAATCGATTTTCGTGTATTTGAGCGCTGTATGAGCATTCATTGATCCAATAAACGTTATATGGGGCTCTATTATTAGGTATGGCCTTCACATATTTTGTTACTATTTTATGCGGCTGTTTTTACGGTTTGCAAATAAATTGATTGAAGTTGTATCAGATTCGCGTGTTACATTTTATTGTAAGGCGTATCGTTCTTAGGTTTAGTTCATTATTTCAAGAATGTGTAGATGTTCGTAGAATTTTCTATAGGAGAAAATAACATTATCTACAATGTCAGCTTCGTTTTCGATCCGAAACTTCTTATCGTTGAAATTCCTATACATTTATTTACTTGTATTATAATAATACCAACACATAAATTTAAAAAAGTGATTTAAAGCTACCTTTAAGATATTCTTTCATGCCAGCGAGTCCACCATCTGATTGTATTGTCGGTTCAATATCTTCCTGTTAGCGACGTGTAAACTAGCAAACCGTAAACCTCGCACTGTACGGCAGCGGATGTCTCATTGAAGTAACGCATTATACACTAAATGCATGATACATCCGACTATTAAGAAAAGTGAAGTATCTCATTCTAAACCAAATAAATTATCCAACATTACGAGCACATATCAATATCCAACTCTAGAGCAGAGTAACACGTAGGACTATTCAGTTGCGCAAGGCACTTATTTTGAAGCCGAATGCAACGTTCGCATGTATGGCCGAGAACCTCACCGGACTGTATCACCGGGTACAGTTGGGTGGAGCACTTCAACTTGGACTGAGCAAAGGTCAGAGAGGAGAGTTTGTGAGCTGTGCACCGTTTCAATATGGGCTCTATAGGATTCGCAATCTTTTGCAACGATTTTTACCTTCTTGAAAAATTCTTTAAGAAACCCATGGAGCTTGGTCTTTTTACTGTTCTGTGATGTGTGTGGGTTCTTTTGCTTTTGTCTCTCTCAAGGGTAACAAATCAAGCTCTTGATAAAACAGAACTGAAAAATGCGGGAAATTCTTGAATCGCGCTTCGAATTGATTCACTTTTAGGAAGATCTATGAGACGCACATTAATTCATAAATTTTAGATGCTTTATAAGATAAGTACATCGCGGCTTCTTTAAATAAAGGAAAGCATATAAACCTAGGTGACTAATTAAAGACGCTTGAGGAACTGAATATGGGAGGCATTTGAGTAATTGCATCCAACTTTGAATATCTCCTAATAGGAAACTAAGTGTGAGGGCTTGCTTCGAATGCGTGCTTTAGTTTTTGCGCTGTACTCAGTCGTACGCATCTGCAGCCCTTACTCCTGATCAGTTGCTCCAGGATTTATTTGAAACAGGATTTGAAGTGGACAATGTTTTTTTTTCAGTTGAATCTGCGATAGGATACTTGTGAGTGGCTCATAATTTGC
Source organism: Morinoia aosen (assembly GCA_030386875.1). Lineage (NCBI taxonomy): Eukaryota > Metazoa > Arthropoda > Malacostraca > Amphipoda > Talitridae > Morinoia > Morinoia aosen. The sequence continues at coordinate 19,732,183 of CM059577.1, read as the reverse complement.
AAAATTGGAATATTTAATTTGAATTTCGGCATGTTGCTACTGGGATACAATCATTGTCTACACAGAGGATAATCTGATTGGAAGTACTTGCTGCTAGTTGAAATAAGTTTCGATAGCTTAATGTAATGTTATATTTTGAGTAGAGCACATGTTCACAATTTGCAATTTCTTATTTAACTATAAGAATATTGTTCATTCTTCGAATATATTCATCTACTACGTTTCTGTTTGAACGTATTCTGTTTATCTCGTTGTATTCTTCATTGTAATTGTTCTGACTTCATAATTGGTGTGAATTTATTTGATTCTTAAACATCAAAAGTTATTTTCGGACTTTTCCCGTTGTCGAGCAGCGTGGTACTTACTATTAGAAAAATTGCAACGTGGTTCTCGAGTTTTAAACGGAAAACGTCTCGAATCAGTATTAAAAATTGTTTACTGAGTGTTTCTAGAATTTTCAATACTTTAAATTATTGAAATGGTTAACAAAAAAGCTGCATCAAAAAGAATTTCTTGTTTTACATTCAAATTTTTTGGGAAACCATTACCGTGTATATTGTGTTACTGTATGAAATATCAAAACTGGTATAATGCAATATATACCAAAATATGAGCCACTGCAGTGGAACGAGTCTTGGTGCGACTGCAGCACCGACCGCAGTTCTCTCGATTGTTAGTTTTATGTAGAGATGAAATCCGTTGCCCGTAAACGCAAGCCGTCGACGAACGAATATTTGAAGAAACTTGTGAGCAAAACCGAGACGGAAATGAATAAGAAAAAAATCGAAATGGATCTGCCACCTTAAGCTGAGCGTTTTAGCTTAGCAGGAAGCGAAGCAATTGACGTGGGATACACTACAAGATATCAAAGCTCGGAGTAAATGTTCGTCTGTTGTTGTATAGGTGTATGAAATCTTGTTCTGGTAAATGTTGGACACAGGAACTTTTGTCACCAACGCGTCAGCCTACGCAGATGTTACGGGGCAAAAATTACGAGGTGACTCAGGCAGCAAAGTTTTTTCAGTGGTGCCGGCAATAGTGTCAATTGATACTGATGCTGTGCGACAAGCATATAAGTGCAAAAAGTTCGATTCTTTTTCTTTACACAGGCAGGTCTAGATCACTTGAGAGTTGCGTCTCAAGTGGCATGAACTACAAAAAAAAAAGACAAAGTTTAAACGTCGCCGTTGTTGGGATCTTGTATTTTATAACTTCGTTCGGCTTCTGTCCAGACCATCATTTGCATGATAGGAACAGGGGTTCGTACTGTACGCTATCACTGGGTATTAAAGGACAATGACAACAATGGTGAGCCTTTACGGCTCATCATGAATCAGAGTAAATTATGCACTTCGTGCAAAAGGTAAGTGCGTTAGTTTGGTGTTAAATTTTCTGAAATTTCACATGACTGGCGTGTGGTATGAATAAATTTTAATTTAGGAAACAAAATTTCGTTGTGGTAAAATGTTCAAAACTAGTTTTAAAGTACTATAGGAATTCACCATTTGTCACTAACATATGACTATTTTGGAAAATTAAAATTGAGCATCATTTAAGTGAGAAACCAGCTATAATTGTTCGAACGGATTATCAAGGCCCTGGCATCAAAGAATGGAGTTTCATGTCTCGAAAAATAGAAACTCCTTCGCGTTTTGCAAGAAACAGATGTTTCTATTTTTCCATGGGTTGTTCATAGGTTGAGCTGAGTTGTGAAACGTGTATCACGCCGAAAGAAATGAGGAGTGAGGGTTATTAAAGTCAAAATCTAACACTAGTAGGCTTTTCGAATATAGTGGGGAATTAGCATTCCCCGGGGGAAGAGATCCGATGTCCTTAGCTGAAAGTTAGGCTTGCCTTCCTTACGTCGAAAATATATATCATAATAATATAATTTACCATGGTTAATATCGCCGATCTTCAGCCTGCTCTTAAATCGTCTATTGAATATACTGTTAAATCTAGTGCATTTGAACTATATTGTAAAATGAAGAATCTAATTGCGAGTTAATTATCTCATAGATCAGTCTAATGCGTCCCTAGTTTAAGTGAATTAGGTTAAACATATTGTACTCCTTAGAATAACGTTGATGGTAGGATGCCGTAGAAGTCACTGAACTTATTCGGGCCCACAGGTAGCTATACTCAAATTTGACCATTGTACTAGACTTAAGAAACATTCTATCTCTGTGTCATCTGTGGTAAATGAATTGTTTGTTTAAATTGTTTGTTTGTTTATAATAAAAAGTTTTTTGTTTTGCTCCGGACTCTCTTTTTTTGGTCTACTATTGTCGTTTTTCAGCTATTTTTTTCATAAACTTCTTTCAATCTTGCTTTTTCTAAGCGCAGGGTGTGGGGACACACCTTGTATACATAGGTTCCCTTTTCTCTTAATTTCATAATAAATGGTGCCTTCCTTCTTCCGCTCTTAATTATACCTTTGATGTGCTTTAAAGAGACTTACAATCTTATCTATTCTAACTCTAGTAGACCTCTCAAAACTTCCAAACTAGATGAAGTTATAGAATATAATTGACTGACCGATCCCGACTGTCCCATAAATTTCTCGTTTTTTATCTGAATAATGTTGAAAAAAAACTTCATAAAAACTTGTCGTCGACAGTTAATCATGAAAAAAGCTCGTTTTTCAGCGTTAAAATAAAATTTAAATCTCCTGTTCAAATTTCTCACATCAATATATTGTTTGGGCTAGTAGATAATGGTCTGAAGTCTACTTCAACGATGAATCTAAATTCAATGTACATACAGTAGTTGGATTTGGTGAGATAATACATGTTTGGCACAAAACATTTGAGTTGACTGTCAATGTGTTGAAAACGTGTTGAACTTTTAAGGTTGCTCTGAATTGTTTTGAAGAACTATTTTCGAAGCAAATATTGGCCTTATACATCATTTACATTACAAAGTGAAAGTTATAAGTCTTAATATATGATAAACAGCTCAAACAACATGGCTCTCCTAATTTACAGCAGACTCCTTTTCAACCACCTGTTTCAATGTAAGTTATTGCTCTTTACCACCGAGCTATGAAGGTGGCTTTCTTTATAGATGTTGAAAACAGTTGAAAACTATTTGGGGAAAGTACTAGAAGAAGTTTTGGGACGAAATAATTTATTCTAGAAGCTGACAGGCACTTGGGTGAAAATGCTACGTTTTCGTTGTTCGTAAAGGCCTTGAAAAGTGAATTGAGAGAACTCTAATGTTATAATGAGGGAGCAATGCATAGAATCCCAAACTATTTGTTTATTTAATTTCGTTATTGTCTACATTCATATGTTTTGGCTTGGTTGAGAAAGTACACATAATCTGGCCTCTGGGCAGATAATCGCACCCTCCCCGAAGCTGTCGAGTGCCTGAATTTTGAGTGGATAAGTGCCCCAACCCTGCTCCACCTCCCCTGCTGCTTTCAAGAGTTTCGAGCCAATTTTTGACTTCTCCAATCTGAAGGAATTAAATATTGATGACCTTAATATTTTTACGATAAACAATAAATGCAGGTTTCCCTCTTGTTATTTTAACCACTTTCATTGATACCTAGTCTCGTATTATGGGGAAACAAAATGATAAAATTAATCTATTAAAATATACTCTGCATCGGCTAACCGTTACCTCCATTCATCGAATAATGAATAAAATTCAATTCGGCTGCGTAAGACGGCTCTATAAACCACGAGGTTATCCAGTTCATTCCAGAGCAATGCAGACATGACCCTGGCCTCTAATTACAAGGCAATTTAAGACTCGGAGCGAGTATGTTCTAACATATGTTCGTAGTGGGAATTATCAGACTTAATTTAAGTACTATGGTGGGAAGAAAATCACCGCAGTGAGATTTTTTCCCAACTTAATTAAGTAGGTGCGAGCTCGGAGGCCATTCTCCCATGCAAGAGACGCAAGTCGAGTTGCAGGCGCCATGCGCACCCAGTACCTCGCCGTGCATACCCAATGCCTTGGTGTCTCCAGGCCGGCGGCTGAAATCATGACGTCACAGTCGCGGTCGGAGATTTTCCGCAATTTGTAATGGATCGAAGGGTCGAAATTAGTTAGCTCCAAATAAACGATTTTTTTTTAAAGAACGGGGCTAACCAGGTTACGAGATAATGGGTCTCTCTTGAGAGAATAAAGAGCGACCGGTCATGAAGAGGTAATTAAACCTCTAACTATCATACAGAAACGAGCTGTGATGAAAGATGACGAAGAAAGAGATTATATGTATAAGACGTAGTAACAAGAGCCTTGACTAGTGTGGGAAATCATTTTAATTAGTTGAGCATTGAATAATTTTATTCTGAAACAACATACCTAAAATCTAACACATGATCCCCCGCAGGGGGATACAACTATAGTATTTATGGAAACAGACTCTTCAAGGGGGAAAATAAATGTGAGGTCCCAAATAGAGGGCTAGTTAAACCTTCCTTATGTTGAAATAGAGCCGCCTTTATTTTGTTACGAACCATCTATCTCGGTTTCCTGCTGTCCTCTTTTCAGCACTCTCGACTTTTTTCTTCCCCTTATATCTCGTTTTCTAAACTCACTTCGTTACTAAGTGTTTTTATGCGCAGGGAATATTGTGTGGGAACACACTTTGTACATAGATTTCCAGGTCTCTCACATTAATACTAATTTTTTTGTTTCATTTTCCTTTGACTTTCCCAATGAAAAAATATTTTTCCCGTCATTTTATTAGATGAATACCGGTATGGGCAGAAAGATATATAGATTAATGGGACATTATTAGGGTAATTGCGTTATTATAGGTCATATTTTTTCATGTTGCTTCATCTTAGCGTCCTCCTTTAATGTGCTATAATTATCGAATGAAAGTTTTTAGTGCGCATGGGCGGTAAATTACAGGCATTATGTTTAACTACCTCAATAAAACCAACAAAACGTTCTGTTAAATTCAGGGCGGTCCTTCTGCAGCTTTTGCAACACTCAAATGCAAAGATAATCAATTCAAAAGTACATCAATAAGAATTTTGGTAAACGTTTTCATTAAATGGTAATGCGGAGTTTGAAAAATGGAATATGACTTATAACGCCGGAATTTGAGATCAAACGAAAAAATGCGTCACTTGAGCCGTGCATGACTCATGGCGCGATCACGCAGCCCATGGCCTGCGGCGCCTCGCCATCGCAGCTCCACTTGCGGTGACCTGCGCTCGCACCGCGCCGACTCCACGCCTCGCGTCTATGTCCTCCACCATCTTCGTCTTCCTTGTGCAGAAATACTCGAATTGCTGGGAAGTATGGAGGCTACCATCTACGCAAGGTACGCCTCCATAACTAACACGACTGCGTTCGCGCTGTTGCTACGGCAGGTTTGGTTAGATTGGAAAAAGCCGTATTGAAAACCGGCTTAACTGCATGAATACGTGTTTAACCTTTCTAAACAATCTGAAAAATAAAATTGCGTGATAATATGTTACCTTGTATGCTAAAATTTATTTCAGAAAAGGTAATAAAATAATTGAAACGTTATTCGTTTATACCGGTACGTAAATGAGTAATTTACTTAGTGGTACACGTATGTACTAATACGCAGTCAACTTGTTAATTTTCATACACCTCTTCATACAAGAGTTGATTAAAGTCACTTCAATCTGTTGTACGTAGTAAAACGTCGTCACTGGGGTCCTCTATGAGAAGTAATTTTCATGCGTAGAATCCTCAGCGACTCGCGACCCGTTCAGTCATGCTGCTCATGCGCGCAATTAATTTCTGTAAAATATTCTTTGGCAATGATATTTGTTACAGATCGCGTACGACAATGCAGTGTGTGGGAATTATAAAGTTTGCGTCACTTAAATAAGTACTAAGAGCAGAAGGCAGGAATTAAAGTTTTCTTGCTACCAAAAACAGAGTGAAGACGACGGCAAGCATGCAAGTTACTAGATATTCGGAGTTGTATATGTGTAATAGCGCATTTCCTCCGTCTGATATAATAGCGTTTTTCCTATGACAAAGTTGTTATTCAATCGTATTAACTGTGTTTAATGAACAGCTTAAAAGCTTTTCATTCACGTGTTCTATTCCTGTATTTTTATGCTTGCAGAACACAAAAATAAATCTCGGTTAATATTTCGGAGGTTGCAAGAAATATATTTACAATCGCTATATTCAGGTTTCCAGTTTACAGACGGGAGTAGTGATGGAAAAAACAAGCGAGCAAACAAGTAAGGAAGCAAACCAACAAGCGAGCAAAAAGCTGTCATTATGGAAGGGGATAGATCACATGTTTCGATTTTTTATTGCTGTGACCCTAGGAAGTGCACAGGAGGAGATGGTACTTCAGGGCATTTTGGTACTTTGTGCTCGAGAATTGTGAGCTACCTAAGTGAAAATCAAGGGGGAATTGGCACTATGTTTATAGCGTCAATCCTTGTCAACATACCTGCTGGAAATAGCAGTCCTTAGCGGTATCGCTATGGCTATCTGTCACAGAATCAGTAATGCTCGTTGCAAGAGTCTGCTATGAGTAAGATTGGTGTATAAGTAGGCCTTAACTTTCATTCTTTGTTTCCCTGCCTCACTCGTGCGACCGACCTTCTGCACACCATTCATTCTTTATTCATGTTCCATCTTTGCGCCTCATCGAGATGCTCACGCCTTCTTTGGTCAGCGTAGCGAGCTGAGCTCATCGTGCCACTCTGCGTACTTGCCATGTGGTGCCACTTGACCTGATACTTGCCGAGTGTGTGTAATTATTGCCATGCTGAGCTTAAGTAAAGGTGAGGATCTTGAATATAATGTTGATAGTAATAACTTCATTGTTTTTACAAAATTCAATTTGTTCAGGTTTAGCTGCTACCTGTATAGTCCATGCTAAAAGACAACTAAATATGTTATTATATATATAATTTTGAAATTATTGGAACACGTGTTCTTATTCAGTGTAACTAAAATTCTGTTTCAATGCTAATAACCGGAAAAAATTCTCCTGAGGGTTCTTCTTCTGTATGGGTGGTTCGTATGGCGGCGTCAGAACTTTAATTTTTGATAATATAAGAACCAATATTATATCAACAGCTTAAGTGCGTGTTATTGCTCTTCTTTCTTTTATTTTTATGTCAGTATAAAATACAAATGGATCCCAATTATTATAAATAAATCGCAATTCAAAGACCCGAAATTTGTAGTCATTATTCAGAGTTAAGGTGTCCAGCTCACAGCGTACGTGAAGGAGTAGGCCATCGTACCATGGAGTAGGCACTGACAAACCTACCTAAGCAAGCATGGAGGCAAGAAACGGTGCACTGTTAGACTTATATGAGAGATAAATTCACCATGTAAATATTATCGGGTACCCCATCGTATGAGCAAGGAAAGATAAACTGTTTTTTAATTGTGCAAAGTCAAAGAAATATATATCATAGTTACACATTGAATGTACGTGAAGTTCTGGAACATTTTCTCTCCATATTTTTCTGAAAAAAATCATCAGATCGTAGTTAAATATTGTTGGACGTACACACCCATTTTCTTTAGGCAGAGAGCCGTCCTTTTCCAACATTTTATACCATGTCTAAATTTGCTGTTCTGTGAGCTAATATTTCGTTCTACGCGTGTATTTGATATCTTATTACCTAGAAAGGCAATGCATTACATATTATTCTGGCGTTCTTTACGGATAAAAAATATGGTGCTTAAAATTCGAAATAAAGAGGCAAAGTGGCCAAGATTTTGAATAATGAGTTGATGTATAAACATACTCTGTTGTGTCATACATTTTGAATGATTTTCACCCTTTTGTTTTAAAATAATTGATTTTTTCATGTTCGTTATGCCCAATATTTCTACGCCTTACATGTTCAGTGATTAGGTAAGAATTTGAATCGATTCATTTAAAAAATTAATTTTGTAACGAATAAAAAAAACTTTTATTTTTAACTGTTCTAGGTTAAAAACTCTTCCTTACATTTGAATTTTTTAAGCAATTTGATACAAAAATATATGCCAGAAGTAGTGAAAGGAAAATACATTTGGAAATAGATCTGTGGAAGAAAATTAATAGGCTGCTGAAATTCTGATAAATCGCTAAATAAACTTATCCAGCTCCATAAATTAAGTTCTAATTACTAGAGCTTGCTCAATTTTCACACATGAATGAGTATCTTGGAAAACTAGGCAATAATTTGGCTAATTTATTTCAGACTTCTCATGGCAGAATTTCTTTACTTATAACTAAAAAAATTCTTAAGCAATATCTGTGTTAGTTAAAAGCTGAAAATTGTTGACTGTAAGGGTTTATGGCGAGAATTTTAATTTCAGACGCCTGACCCGCCGTGCATGCTTAGAAACTCATTTCTTTCTCTTCATTACCATACACCTTTTGCTCCGTGTCGAAGCTTCACTGCGTTATTATTGATGTCCACGACTCGCCGTTACTGTTCAGCACCGTCTCATTGCGGGATATCAGCGTTCTTAACTTTCCAGTCCTGGACTATCGACAACGCATTAGTTTGACAACTCAGTGCCTGGCCCCTTGCGTTAAACGCAGATTTGGTTTTGCACAGAGTGATGAAATATTTGAATGTTCTATAGATCTTCCCTTATTTTCGAAAACGCTTGTAATTCCAAAATTGGTAACTGCTGATGTGCTATAACCTATAAATAAAATTATGGACGTAGTCTGGACAGCAATACTGTTCCAATTACAGACACGAGCATGTATGGAAACGGAATATGATTTAAGTGATCAATAATGCAATGAAATATATATTCAGCGTTCTAATCGTTCAGCTCAGATCCGTCTGTGTGAATACTAGGGGAATTTTATAAACTGAATTTTATGGTTCCTTAATTTAGAATTGCAGACTTGATAAAGAAGTACCATAACTGCCTCAATTGTGAAAATCTTAAAAAGATCTATTAGATTTTATAAATTAACTGTTGACTATCGCTTATTACTGGTTATTCCCCTGAGGGGAATATAACAATTGTATCTGTGGGAATTAGCACGCCTATAGGGGGAGATTTAAGGTCTAGAGCTGAAGGTTAGGTTGATCTTCCTTTTGTTGAAATAGAATAGTTTTTTGTTTTGTTTTGTTTTGTTTGTAACTATCTTTTTTCGGTACACTCCTGTCTTGTTTGTCCAACTTCTAACAGGACGTTTGTCCAACCATTTTTTCATCAACTTCTTTCTCGACTTGCTGTTTCTCGCGCAGGGGTCTTGTGTGGGAACACAACTTATGCATAGATTCCTCGTTCCCTCAACTAAATGCTACTAGTGCTTTCTTCTTCCTCTCTTTGAGGTAACTTTATTACAGTTAGAAAGACCCAAACTAGCTTATTCAATCTAAGCTATTGATCTTTTCGTGAGTGTTATTATAAGTTGTTTGTTACGAAAAAAAGTTAAAATGAAGTTCAATAATACCAATAATAGATATCTGAAGGCATGATCTCATGAAACATCGCTATTGAAGCATGAATTAAAATGCCTCCATGCAGCCATTGAAATTACTAGTTTCTCGAAAGTCGAATGGTGGCAGTAGATTCGTTTATTGATTGGTTAATATTGAGAATCCTGATAAAGCCAAATCAGGTCTAATATGAAATGCGCCTTTCATCTGTGGTAAAAATTAAATCGTGACACATGCAATAGCGGGAAATAGAGACGTAAAATTACAATTCTTCTACTTAATTTTTAATTAAATCATAACTCCGTAGATAATTCAATGCGACTTCCCAAGCACAAACCTGAGTTTCTACCCGTTTTATTTGAAAATCCTGCTGTAAAATAATGAAATGCTACAATTTCCCATTCTGTTTCGTTCCCACGAAGTATTCCTTCGCATTCGCTCTCCTAAGGGATCGATTTAATTGGCCTCATTATAATTCCAGGGAAAAAATAAAAGTACGGACACGAATAAATATACATTTTCGTGGTGATATTTAGTAATTACAAAACAAAGTAAACTATACTTCAGAGTACTATTCATCTATTACGAGTTCAGTTCCTGGAAATTTGTGGATTGAAGATGAATAACAAAAAAAAAAATCGATGTGAGCTTGAATTTTTTGAAAGTTCTCAAGTTCTGCAAAGGTATACCTATGCTGTACGGGATGTGAAGCATGCAAGGCGTAGCTGCTGCTGTGCAAATGATGAGCCTATAAAGTTTACGCGACCATTTTTTAATTTGTAGTCTTTCAAGTACTGTACGGTGCACGCAGCACCAAAAGTGTAAAATATTCGAGCTTTGCCTTATCCATCGTCTCGAACGAAACTCAACTTGAACGGTAAAATTGGTCCCTTATTCATAACTTGAATGAAGCATCTTGTAAATGGTATTGATTTTTGTAGGTATACAAGTTGGCAGGCAATGTTCACCCTAAGTCGTTCAATTCGAAGATCAACTGTACTTTTCAATGAAAGTTTGCTAGCGCAGCTATTCGTTTGATAGCCGAGTGATTCGTATTGGTTTGTGATAATTGCGTCTGCCATTAATCATTTTTGAATTGAAAGAAATTTAATTTTGGACTCATCGCTACTGTCGCTAAAATTTCTTTAGAAATGTAGGTGGTATTGATGGATAACAGTTGAAAAAATTCTTCCGAAATTGAGCCAGTACAACAGCTTGTGATGCATTAATACATTGTAAAAATTCCCATGTTGTACTATATTAACTTTTTGGTTGAAATCGAGCTTACACCATCAATACTTTTGTACTGAATAGCTATGAAAATTCTAGCAAACTACGTGCGATTTCCGTTGAGCTCACCTGCAGTAGTTGAGGTATTCAATCACAATTAAGGAGGTTAGCCTACTGTTATTTACACGCTGGTCGTAATACTAATGTTCGTCATACCATTGTCAGCTCATTCGTGTTGACGGTTGGTGCCAGTATGGTGACGTGGGTGGAGCTGGAGCTTCTTCACATCAGTTTTCCTGCTGTTACAACGCGCATTCGGCCGTTGCGCTAACAATATTAGCCTAGGAAAATTAAAGACAGAAATCGAATATCGCTCTTCGACCAGCTCGGAAACTATGAAATTTATAGGATTTTATAAACAAAATAAAACTTTAAGCAAAATGCTGTAGAATCAATAGCTTGAATATTTTTGGTCGGAAGGCGCATCACGGGAAGAAATTCTTCTGAGGTTATGAACCGGCGAGAAACGACCGAGCGCCGTAACCATGAAGTAGTATGAGTACCTCCAGTCGCTAGGCGCATTGTAGGGTGAAATTCATCGGACGCTTTGAGGGGGACAACCCAGCGATTTTTAAATTTTGATTTGATTGTTTTGAAATTTGGCCAGTGTATGTATTTCTTTGAAAAAGACGAAATGTACTCGTGTAACTTCTTCGATTTAGGCCTTAGTTTTTGAAAAAAATTCAAAAATTAGTTTTTTTAGTTCATTTTAGTGATGTTTTAAAAAGAATAGAAGTCAATGAGTTTTTATGCTAGAACAAACTCAAAGACAGTTTTGAAATCCTTAAAGCATTGCAAACAAACTAAAGCTCATGAATTTTCTATTTTCATTTTCATTTTCTTTTGAAATGCAATTTTTGATAACTAACTAAAATATTTGAATTGTTTTTATTTTGAACTGTGACCCCTCAGGGGGATACAACTATTGTATCTATGGGAATTAGCGCTCCCAAGGGGACTATGTGGGGGCCCGAGCTAAAGGTTAGGTAGGCTTCCTTTTTGTTGAAATAACGTACGTTTTTGTTTTGTTACGGACCATCTTTTTTCGGTTCACTGCTGTCCTGTTTTTTCTGCACCTACTACTTTCTTCTTCAACTTTGATCTTGTTTCATGAACTTCTTTCTCATCCTAATGTTTCTATGCCCTTTCTGCATAGATTCCGCGTTCCCTTAACACCATACTAAATGGTGCCTTCTTCCTTCCTCTCTTTGGATCTCATTTGTTGAGGATAGGGAGGCTTAAACTAACTAATAATCTATAATCTTTTGAACTGTGCTAAAAAAATTTAAATGTACAAATTGGGAAATCGAAGAGCTTTATTTTGTTATAAATGTTTCAAGAATTTCAAAACTGTCTTTATTTTTTCCTAGCATGAAAACTCACTGAGTTCTATTCTTTTTAAGATAACACTAAAAATGAACTAACAAAACTAATTTTTGAATTTTTTGCAAAAATAAGGCCTAAATCGAAAAAGTTTCACGAGTAAAACTTTTTTTACAGAGAAATACATATAATGGCTAAATTTTAAAACAATCAGATCAAAATTTAAAAATCCCAGGGTTGTCCTGGTAATTTGAACCGAACACTGTTCACTGTTTTTTGGAGACGCATGCCTATTGAATTTGAAAAAAATTGTGTTGTGTTACGATGCTAATCTACCTGCAAACTTCTCACAGATTATTTTTATCCGCTGTTGAAAGCTATTTTATCTTGAAAAATTGTGTGCCTTTTTATCAATAATTATTGTGCATATAAATGAAATGATTCATTATGGTGTAAACTTTTTGTGGTGAAGTTATAGTGAAACTTTTCACGTGAAGATGAAGTTTTGTAGATGAAAAAATGGATAATTTTATTCATATAAATCTTTCTCCTGTGTAATTTACTTGCCCACAGGGGGATACAACTATTGTATCTGGGGAATAAGCGTCCCCAGGGGTTATTTGTGAGGTCTCGAAATGGTCAAGTAGATCTCGCTTTTGTTTAAATAATTAGATTTTTTATACAACCATCTTTTTTCTGTTCACTGCTGTCCATTTTTTCAGCGCCTATTACTGCTTTCTCGTATTTTCATCTTGTTTCATAAATTTTTTTCGATCTCGCAGTTCCTATGCGCAGGGTGTGAAGACACACATTGAGCATAGACACCACGTTCCCCTAAAGGCGTACTAAATGGTGCCTCCCTTCTTTCTCACTTGGAAACATACATGTTATTGTTTGGGGAGCATAAGCTAAACTTTAGTATCGTCTAGTTTATTCTATAAAATTTATCTGGTTGTGATTACTCATAAATTCCGTTTTTTTTATAGCTGAATGTACCGTTAGTGGGATAAATGCTTCGAATCCACTACAGATTTCTTCTTACGAGTGCATGGCATGTGAAAGTTAGGCAGTCTCGATTAAGTCTAATTGCAACACAATGGGCAATAGGCTCCCCTTGTCCAAGAGTACTCTTACCATCAGCATGTTGATTGGAATGCTTGCTCTGAAACGTCTGTAACGCAAAATAATGACTTAAAGGTAGCGCTTAAATGTAATGCAAGGTGGGGAATTTTCTCAAAAATTACCAAATTTTCAATACTCGTACCACGATGTTAGTACTGCCGTGCGAAGAGCAGGTGAAGGTGGCCGCGCAAGTGACCGTGTAATGCAGCGGACAGCTGCGGCTCGACGCAGAATGTCCTCCCAATATGGGTGTCGAGAGGCCGGCAGCAAGCCTCAAGAGCCGGCCCTCTCCAGGTAGTTCATCTGAGTTAGGGCATGTGGCCTGGCTTGGAATGTAACATTGAGATTCTAGAGGACTGATGAGATCGACCTATTTGAGCTTCTTAAGAAGACTAGAAATTGCTTAGATAAGGTCGCAAGGTAGCCTAAATTCAAAGAAACCGAGCAAATCGCGAGCGCGATTGCAATCTTGTTTCAAAAACTGGGCTTACTCTACGAGTTACAAAGATATGTTTTTTTAATTAAAGAATTGAAAATGGAATTCATTCTCTTATTTGAGAAGCGGCCATTTTCAAAATTAAATAGATGAATATTTTAGCTTCGGCGCATGCTTCAAAATTTGAACGCTTCGAGTGTACTTTAAGTACGTTCTTGTCATACGTTGTGAAAATGCAGAAATAATAATTCTTTTTGTCAACATTTTACGAACAATTTTGAGTGTTTTTCCAGTTCGTTCCGATAAAAATTAAAGTCAAGAATTTGTTCATCTTTGAATTGATTTGATAGTTTACTCTATAGATATGTGGAATCTCGATACCGGAGTAATAAATTTACTCTTCAACGCACAGAGGCAGAGACTGGTACGTACTGACCCCAGGCCTGGAGTTCGAAATTCTTTCCTTGTGCTGTGATGGGAAGAATTCAAAATCCAACCCCAATAATCTGCAATGAATTGCATTTAAAGAAGTCAGATTTTCAAAAGTAAATTAAGCCTATGTGTTATGCTTCTCCGCATAACTGTGTAAGGAATATCGCTAAGGATCCGAATAATCGTCCGGCCAACGACTTATTCATAAATGATTCAAAAGACCGAATATTAAGCCTGATTTCTGCGAGAAAGCATCACATCGTTGAATTCTAGAACAATCGACTCTTCAGGAACAACGTTCGAACGTCGCCGATGCAAGTAGCGAACGATCACGCCAGCCGAAGATGCCAAGAACCTCAACGGATGTCTTCATTTGCTTTAATTAATATGTATAACATTGTTTGTGGGGATTTTTATATAGTAATGAGGGTAAGGTTAATGATGTATGTTTTCTATTCGATAGTAGGGATATATCACGTTCTTATTGGTAACCTTGTTAGGATGTTATTCAAAGTTGGCACCTCAAGGTGACGCCAGAGGCGGGTTGCCTGAGGCCGAGGGACTCAGAGGGAGAGAGCGTCAGTCGGGCGAGGAAGACGAACGAGAACGGTCACGTACGAGCTCAAATTATCAACCCCGGCCCAGATGGGTCGAGGCTTGCCTCTTAAATTCACTACTTCAAGTCATCCTAGAACATCTGTGCCCTCATTCGCTCGAAAGTGATTTACTTCAAGAATACTCAACCGCAGTGCCAATTTAACGTAAATTAGAGATTGCCAATCTAGACTGCTAACTGTCGGCATAGCCCCAGCCATCAACCTGGTCTCTCTGCCCTCAACCAAACATGGCGGCCTTGCTCCAGCGCGCCAGCCAGGCGACGTTCAAACTGCGAGCCCTGATCTCCAAATCTCAGTTAAGTCCCTCTCTGATATTATGTCGATCCGAGTCCCCGCTCAAGCTTCTAAGTATACTAGGATTGCGTGTGCGTAAGTCACATTTATTCAATTAATGCGTATTTTCGATGATTAATGTCTCAATATTTTCCAGTGTTCAATAGTGAATTTCTTTAATGTTTCGGTGTTTCTCTATGTCCTTCAGATAGATAGGAAGAGATGAGATAGGTTGATTTGGAAAGAAAAGGTGATGTTTGAAGCCAGGAAACACGGCTAAAATGCACGAATAATTTATGGCCTTAAGCCGTTCGCAACGCTTACCGAAGATTGAATTAAATATTTACTCAGACTTACTCTGAGTTGGTGGCAGCTACCTTGATATTAACAAGTAGAAAATAAAAGAAATGTGACGAATAATCTTAATGTCACGACAAATAATGCTTTCGTAAATGTCATGGAACTAAGATCATAGAATATCGGCAGTAATTAAAAGATAAAAAGAAAGAGATGATGAGAAACGAAAAATAATGCCATCACCACATAGAGGTCGTAACAATGTTGTCTCGATAGTGGGCAATTATATGCGAGCCTAAATTAATATCGTGAATATTGTACAAAAAAAGTGTAGAGGTTCCTTTTATTACGTGGAATTTCATATTCCACTAGCACTGCATCATCATAACGGTTGCCTGTTTTCAAGTCTTTATATCTCACTCAGTTTTCAAGGTTTCATTTTCATACGTAACTGGAATTTCCGTTACGTTTTTTACGAATCATTACAATGAAATGTTTGATATACGTCACCACGTCTCCATTGAGGCATATTGTAGTGGCATAATAAAATGTTTCGTTTAATGAGTAATATGATTTTATTATCAAAACATCATTATGGTAATCGTGATCAGGTAGTTCTTTTGGGAAGCGTGCCGAGTAGATCATTGCAACATTATTCTCAAGGCAATAATTTATTCGTGCATGTTCAATATGTTTCATTGATATTGTATCTTCTTTTTGATATTGATATTATACTCCCTTTTTTACATTCGCCGCTCTCTCTCTCACTTTTTCTCATTTATAAAAGATAATATGAAGCTAAGAAAGTTAATTATCCCACTGTTGAAATATACCAATGATGGTACATTATATATCACAAAGCTGTTGAGTGAAAAGCGACATTAAACATGACAGTGATCATGCTTGCCGTATCTTACGAGTCCATTTGGGTGTCGGTGATGTGAATGCAGATAAGCCTGGTAATTTTAATAGATATTAATCTGCTTCAATTGGATGAGTAGTGGATTTTCCATCCTGTGATGTAATATTGGGGGCAAACGAAGCACAACCTTATGGACGTAGTCTGCAAGCCAAAAATGCTCGTTCATGTTGAAATAAAAAGTATCGTCATAAGGCGATTGCCTTTTGTACTTAAGCTCCTGCTTTACGTTCTCTTCTCTAAGCCTCCTGCGTAACTGAATACCTTGGTTCGGTGTAACCGTCTTAGCCTAGGCCTATGTACGTGATGGGATTGCAAGCGCGTCATGAGCGATTATTGAAAGTTAAGAACTAAATCCTACATCAAATCTTCATAAGACGAATAAAATTCTGCATGGCTAAAAGTACAAAAAAATTAAATAAATTCTTTGAAGCGACGTGGCAGCCCTCGTAGGAGGTGGCCAGAGGAGTGGGGTAGCGGTGAGCAGAGCGAGGGTGTCGAGTGTAAGGGCAGCCGATCAATCGAAGTCGACGTACGATCGATCACTTCGAACTGGAGCGCTTGATTCTTCGTGTTAGGTGTACATGGCGTGAAAGATTGTAGAGCAGACTGTACAAATGCAATCGTCGTTTCACAAGAACACATATCTTAAGAGTTGGTGCTGGATCTTTTCGAGGCATGATAGATAAGCGGGCCAGACGAATTTCATCCTCGTTGCGTTGCAGTTGTTCGTAGGTAACCATACAGGGGGTTGTAGGTAACCTCAATATCTATATTAACATACAGTATGTGTTTTAATACCTTATCATGTCCACTTGATCTCTCGCAGTGTAAGCATCTCAACTCAAAACAGGAGGTGTTAGAATTCTCAAGTGTGAGGTTGATAAACATTTCCCTTCCCTACTAGGACGATTCTGAAGCTCGCAATATATGTTGTTCGTGTTTATTTGAGTGTAGCTAGTGGTCAACATCGATGTTCTCCAAACAAAAACAAAATCGTCCCTTGCCTCACTTGGACTAGTGAAGTGCACTGCTATGCGCCGATGTCTGTGGTGTGTTTTTATTTATCATGATATCTGGTTTAAAATTAAAGGTCATTGTACTTCGTATACTAAGGTATTACAAACCAGCTGTCGTTTCAATATTTTGAGGTTTTTAAAAATTTAACTCTAAATAAAAACAATTATATTCGATGAACACAATGGCACTTTGTTACAAACGTTTTTGATTATCTTCCTGTTTCAGTTTTTGTTTCCAATCATTTGTTAAATGTTCATAGGTATCATCTGAGTTTTCCTTGAATTTTAAATTTCTTTGCAATAATGACTAGCAGTGGAGTACTTGTGGACATCAACAACACAGCTACACGAAAATCTCCCAATCAAAACATCTCTCGCGAGCTCAATTGATGGGTTGTACGAATCGTAACGAAAGGCATTCATACTCGTATTGCCATCATTGCTGACGTCGAAGATTATACCGACTTTTTTAAGTTTTTCAATTCCCGTTCGCATCAATAAAGCTTTAACCATTCGTGGTTTACTAATCGGACAGTCCTCAAAAGATTTTTGGAGCGAAGTTTATAGCAGTTTAGCAAGTCTAAACGCACGCTATAAAATGATCATTTTCTCAGACGACCTTCTCTAGGTAGCTGATAGCGCGCGAACTCTCGAAGCTACAGTAGACGTGTTAGTGTCCACAAAAACAAGGAGCTTTAATTAACACATCGTCTCGAGAAATATTGCCTTGGGAAAACTTCGCGTGCCAAAATTGGTGCAGTGGATCAAGAACTATGACCAATATCCGGTTTTCAATGAACAGACTTAGAACTTTCATGACCGTGCGTTATTATTTCATTTGCAGTTAATGCTCCATTGCGGTTTAAAGTTCCTTCACTGCAACATGTGTTTCTTCACGTCACCACTTCTCTGCATCTGCCTCTCACACTTCCGCAAGCACCAGAGGATAAATTGCCGTATCTTTATCACTAAACTGCTGCTTTCCTTGTGCATTTTTCAGAATAATTGAAAAACACTCATTCATTGATTTATAAAACCTCTACTTAATTTATATCACTTTGATGAACAGAGCTATCGTCGTATCGTAATTCGTGCATTTTTTACTGTTCATTTAAGCATTCTTCTTTCTATCGCTAAGTGAAAATATTCACTTAATCATTCGCCTATTGATTTAATGCCATCTTGAATTCCCAATCAACTACGAGCCATTTCTCATCCTGTAGTTCCATTCACTCATTTCGTCTGGTAGTCTTTCTCTGCCCATAGTGTGCGACGTAAAGTACGTAGTTATAGTCCCGTTCTACGTCCTTCATGAGCTATGAAAAACACTAAATTTCAGAAATTTAACATAGTTCTTCATGCTACACTCATTTAGCCTCCCATTAATAATGTGTTTGAAAATACCCTCACTATTACAAATTCGTTTGTCATTCACTCTCTCGCTGTATTCTCCGGTATTTTTCCGTGATCCACTTAAGTACTTCGTACGACATATTTGGTGGGGTTAGGTCACCTTCGCCTAATCTAAATGCATAACCGAGTAATTACAAAGCCTATAGTTGTTGCAGGGATATGCATCTCCTCTCGACAGCGTAGCTTCACGTTTGCATGCACATTTTCCCCACGTCCTCAATGGACCGTCCTGATTTCCTCGAATTTGCCTGTTCAATTATACCGCGAAGTCTAACCCATTTAGTTGGCAAGCACGATTTGTGCGGCTTATTAACGGTGCGCTGTCGCCAATTTGAATATTCCTACTCTTTGCCTTCCTTGCTTTAAGGTTTGCGAATCTGGGGTTAGCCTCATTTGAGTTTGCTATCACAGTTTTTTGTACACTTTTGTACTGAAAAATCTGATTTGCGATATAATTTATCCGAAGGTAAAGTTCATTCAATACTTTTTCAGCCAGTTGACCATAAAATCTTCCCATAGATCAGATAATTGAGTATTTAGCAAAATATTTTTGAAACTATTTATGGGAAGCTGGTGTTGGTTCATGCCTTGGCGATATTTACCACAGCTTTTAGGTTAAAGATGCCAAATAGCGGCGTTATGCACTTTATATTAACTTCTTTACAAGCGTGTGACACCTTTTTCACCGCAAAATAAAACAGAATTGCTACAAAATTTTGTTTCACTATAATCGTTCAACTTCCTTCCTGGTATGAATAAATGATAGTCGACAATTATAATTATAATGAATGATAATGGGTGATTTGACACTACAATTCCTATTTTGATTTAATTTTATTTTTCTGTCAATTGTTTTCACTTTTTATCTTTGTCTTGTTTTTACCTTTTGTCTTTCTTTACATTTTGTCTCTGTAAATTCTGTAACACATTTCCGGAATACTGCGCAGAAATCGCTGGGAATTTGCCCGATCGCCCTCAACATTGTACTCATTTTGCCTGACATCTCCAATTTGGTATTGGAGCAAAGACGTCGATGAAACTGTGGCGGTTTGACTAAACCAAATCAATCCTTACCTGCCAGATGTGTAATGATAATAATGTGAATAGCTGGGAAACATCATACAGCAAAGTTGAAAGTTCTTGGCGTGTCTGAAGGTTTCTGCTAATCTTCGTTTTAAGCATACTTGAAGGTTTATCGTTGAGATGACGGTCTCTTATAAATACCGTCATCAGAATTTATTCCAAGGAGAGTATTTTTAGTTTATTCTAATTAAAATAGTGAGTTATTTTTTACTTGAACCCTCGGGAAGCATTAAACCTCTGAAAAATATCGAAAGAGTGCAAATCGCGTAAGGAATGCTGGTCAAAATAACGTACTCATGTGTGATATGGCCGTTTTGTGCATCGCCTAATAGATACCCTTAACTGTCATTCCAGTAACAATACCATTCATTATCATCATTGTGGAGATATTATTTTAAATTATTAATATTTATCATACTCTGAAATGCATTTCCTTTTTTTCACATTTTATGCGCGAAATTTTTTGATGTAAATTTTTCACGTTTTAGTAGTAGCGCTCTTGTTCGTATACATTGGCCACATCTTAGGTTATATCACATGATTTATGAATATGTAGGCAAATTGTGTTCTCTGATACAAATTGAAATTTAAACTTTATCCAAATATGTTTTTTTGGCCCTCGAAAAATGACAGTCAAAAAAATCGAAAGACATCTAATGGAGAAAGCGAACTCCTTGTGTGTATCAATATTCTTGTAAGAATACGAGACTCCTGGGATGAACCCTACAGGGGCATAGGGCAGGCAATAGATTCAAGTTAGTTGAGTTGGTCTATTCTGTGTTATGAGAGCTGGTGCCAACAGGGGAGGTACTGCTAGGTTACCTCAGCTATATGTAGATAGGCCTGTGGCACTTCTATCTTTCGTGCCAACTTTACTTCCTTTAATTTTGCAGACTTCTCTGGTATTGCTCATCTTTTCGCTTGCTTCCTTCTTAACTGTTTCTATGCGCAGGGTACCCTGCGTGGAAACACACCTTGTGCATAGATTCGCCGTTTTCTTCAGTCCTTACAAAATCGTCCCTTCTCTTCGCTCTCTAAAGATCGCCATCATTGTGGGAAGGGAGTGTAGACCTAACATTATGATAATAATAATGATAGTAAAACTTAATGTATTCACTCTCGTTCAAGTCCATATTTTCAACTCATTTTAGTAGCTCTGTAGGGCATTACATCCGCCTCATTTAAGATACAGGTTACAATATGCTGCAAATCTGTGAGTGCGTATCCCAATAACGCGCTGAAAAATGGATTTATTTGACCTAGTTCCTTTATTTGACTTTTTAAACGTACATGCCAAACTGGCATAAAATTCCTTACCTAAACTATCTAACTTACCCTACTTCATTTCACATGAGCTATTCTAAACCAAATTCACTTACCTTACCTGAACTATGGGTTAATCTTTCTTTTAACTTACTTCTCTATTCTCAAATTGCGGAACTGGCGATTCAAATTTTTGCAACCATCTGATCAAACTGAGCTCACTGTATGAATGACACCCAACTAATCGAACTGAACTCATTCATCCAAAAATATACCATAACTTACGTTACCTCTCTGTTTTTTCATAACTGCGCTCATCTATAGACACGACGCAGAAATAATTGGTTTCGCGGGGCCGAAATATCATTTGACAGCTCCTAGGTGCGTGCGAATATTATGGAGGTAGATAAAACTCTACCTAAGATTAAGTTTTGACGAAATATCCGTAGCCTTCCTGCAAATTGTTGAAGATGTTGAGAAACCTCATGTCACGACTGGAGGTAACCATGCTTCATTGATAACAACCGATCTTTCCGGGGGGATTACTCGCTGTCTTTCTTACACAATATCTAACAAAATAACGTCAAACTGTCTTCAACAATCACAACGTCCTTTTTCCAATGAAACTTTATTTTTCTTCGCGTAGGAACGACTTTTTATAAATTATCGTGCACGTGTGAAGGGCATGTGCTCTAGGCTTAAGCTTCACTTCTGTTTACTCTGGGCCGCGTGTTTACGGTGTTTGAGAAGAGAAGCCGATGCTCTAAACACTACAGGCTCCTCTGACGCCCTCAAGCTCGCCTGCCGCTTTTAATGCGCAGCACGTTTTCCAACACCAGCCTCAAAGACGTCGGCATGACCTCTTGGTACCGTACTGAAAATCTGACGTTATTTTCGTGAAATGGTATTCCGAATGTGAATGCCATCGATGGTCAGGATGAATGTTATTGAGGATGAATAGGGTACTTCGTACGATTTAATATTGGTTCTGAATTCGGAAATTGCTTTTATAGTGACTGGCAGTAACCCTTATAAACGAGTTCGTTTTGGATGTGATGAAATAGAATACGTTTCAGCATGATTCATGAGTATTGAATCTTAGAACTAGCCAAAATGAGTTCAGCGTCAACATTAACAATACTTCTTTGATCATATAATTTACCAAGCTTAATATGTAGGCGCGTTCCACAAAAAGGTGAGAACAATCACGAAAAATAAGACGCTTATATTATTCATACAAAATTTGATGTTTTGACTGATCGAACTGATCGATCTATTTTGCTGTCTTTAGTTTGCCATCTATGAGCAAAAGTGTCAAAAGGAAATCGTTTAATTGGTACTCAGTATTCTAGTCGATATCAAGCACAACACATGCCGTAATCACCACATTCCACGTTAGCAACTTAATACGAAGTCAGACCAATAAAGTTTACATCATACAAGACCCACCAATAATTTGCGATTTTGACATCATTGTTTATGCAATGATATAATGAACGGATATTTCACTCGAATACGATCCATTGACTACGTTAATTATCTGCTAATCATAAACTTCATCCCGTACCATGAAGTTGAATTTTAGAAGTTGGTAATTTCCGTTCAGTTAAAAGGAACTTCGACTGACGAAATTAGTCCAGCTACTTTAGGGAATGATAGTAACAAACGTGTTATTATTTTCATCATTAAAGTTATACGTACAATAGTGCATCTTCCGTCTTAACACGACTGACTTCCACCTCAACCGTGCGACTTTTCCGTGATAATTTCGTACGGAGATGTTCATAAGTCATAAAATGTCGTTTTCGCCATTTGCAAAATTACTTCAGTATAATTTTTAGATTTAAATTATGAAAGATTAAGATACATGTTTTCTTGTTCACTGTTCCAGCTACGGAACCACAACACAAAATTATCGATGTTAAGTTCTCTCCTCTGCTGACATCGTTGAGTATTTCACTGGTGGCGGGAACAAATTGATGAAAACGTTCTCAACAGGTATTGTTCCCTTTAAATGATCACTTTTACGTGTATGTGTACCTGCGTCGATGAATTCGATGAATGAATAGATGTGTTGAGTAGTTGTATGGTATAATGCACAACACGTGACGTCAACACCGTCCGAGTATAGACAATGGGTCCGCCAGCATGCGTGTATCAACTATTAAACTCCAATCATAAACATGGTAGTATATAATAAATGAAGTGTGAATTGTTACGACACTCATTTCGTTGTTAGTTCACCTGAAGGATTCTTGCCTTAGAGAGGGAGAAACGGAAGAAAAAATGAAGAAGAAATACTTCTATAGTTCAACAGTTATAATTAAGTTCATTTTAATAGTTCTCCTGATTTTATCAAGTCTCTTGTGTCTGAAGGCTGTCAAAGCAGAATCTGGACTCCGTTTACAGTCTTACACTAAATATTCAAGAACGGAGAAAATCGTCAAGCCAAATCAGGTTTAAGGTGGAGACGTGTCCATTTAAGTAGATGCAAACAATTCAGAAATGAAAATAGCAAATTTTACCCCATGAAAATTATCTACTAGAACATTCACAATTTTTTGATCATACAGAGTGTCTCAAGAAAATGTATTTACACTTGAACTGTCGCTAACATGCTCCTTTTTTTGAATTGCAGGTGTATTTAATCCATCACGGCATGACAGGATATTAATTTAGCTTGAAAGAGAGGAAGTTTGTCCTGAAATGTTGGAAGACCGAAAACGCATTTGAAGTGCAAAGACATTTCAGAACTGAATTTGCAAAGCCGCCACCAACGCGCTGGACCATAGTTCGCTTTGGAGACAAATTTTAAGACGATGAAACCGTCCAGAACGACAACAAGAAACTTCTGGATGACCACGGACATCCACGGGCCCTGGAAAAGAAGAGCAAGTGCAGGAAACACTACTTTGATCACCACAGAAATCTCTTCGACAAAATGCTCGGGAAACCCCCATATCAAAAGATATCGTCTACCGCATCATGAAGCGTCTGCACTGGAAATGCACATTCCAACTCTAATCTACGCTTTTAACGAAGACGATCCTGACCGGAGAGTTCAATTTTGCGAATGATATGTAGCAAAATGTGCAGAAGCAAAGCTTCTACACAAGATTGTGCGGAGCAGTGAGGTATCCTTTCAATTAAATGGCTCCATTAATCGCTATAATATTGAAGGTACTGGGGCCCTGTAAATCCTCATGTAACACTTGAACACCGTGTAAGTTTACCAGGAGTAACAGTATGGTGTGGGATACTCTCATTGGGCATCAAAGGACCATTTTTTTAACCAAACTGTCACTGGTGAGAGTCCCCTAAACTTGCTTTAGGAGTTTGTCGGTCCCCAAATTTGAGAGATGTTTGGAGATGACCACGAGATTTACTTTCAGCAAGATGGAGCACCTCCCACTACCATCGCGATGTACGAGCTCACCTCTACCATGGCTCACCTCGATGTAGCTTTTCCAGACAAATGGATTGGACGAAGAGGTACCATTGGATACCCTGCGCGTTCTCCAGGCATCACGGCCATGGACTTTTTTTTGTGGGGATATCTCAAAGACAAAGTTTACATGGCACCAAGCCAAGGACAATTGATGCATTGAAATTGGAAATTAAAAGACAATGTCGTGATATTCCTAATGACCTGTTCCGTGACGTTTGCGGATCCCTTGCTGCGCGTAATCAGCGTTGTCTGGGTAAATATGGTCGTCAATTTGAACATTTGGGAACTTAGTTTTCCAATAACATTTGCCTTCTGTATTCGAAGCCATTCCATAATGCTCTATGCTCATAAATAATGTTTTTCTCGTCATTCAAAGTGTGAGTACATTTTCTTGAGACAATCGGAGGTAAAAATCATATTCTCTCTTACAGCTCCTATCACTCACAAACGCAAAGATGCCCAGCAGCAGAGTGTCGAGAGAAGTCATCGTTTTGAATAAAGGTCGCCGCTATCGAGAATTTAACTTGAGCATCTGAACGCATTTTTAGGAATAAAAATATACATTTTTAATAAGCATTTTGTAATTAAGAAAATTTTAACCGGCCCACTTTGAATTTTCTACTGCCATTATAGGTATTATTTTTTCTCTGTAAATGTATTGTCTTTGCAAGACTAACTTTCATTAGAATCATGCAGCAATTTTCGCTTTAATTCTGTGCAGTGAAGTCGACTGCATGCAAACTTGATATCTGGCTATTAATGTCAACATGTTTAAACGTTTTATGTGTAAGTATTATAAGCGTTAGAAATGAATTTCGTTGAGGCTAGCATTCTCGTGTTGTACTTTTTCGTTTAGTTTTATTCATTAGAATATTATGTATATTTTTGTTGAATATATACGATTTTTAAAAATGTTCCTATTCACAAAGTGTAACTTTGGATAGCATATTTTCGATACACGTATTCTCGGTGTTAGTTCTCTTGAAGCCATCCGAGATATTCGTGCGAGTTGAATTTCAGATCATGAGAATTTGGTATTCTTACCCACTGAGTAGACGTGTATCAGCTTTGTTCAATTAAGCTAAGTTTCATGTACTTGTCTGATCATGTGCGGTTCCATTTTCAGGGCCCCTCACTCCCGAACTTTCATGTTCTTCTTTTTGGTTCTTGTTTCTACGAGACACGCCTGCATTCTTCCCTATTATTTAATTTCCCTACAACGGCCGTGTGAAATTCGAGCCACCATTCTCCGTCTAACAAAGCACCACCTGTCTCTGTGACTGTTTCCTTGACCACCCAAGATTATTCTCTTCATTATCAGGTTTCTCTCAGATCTATTTCACCACATTTGTGTATAAATTTATTGGAGCCATTTTATCTGCCAACTTAGATATTCTCTTTGCAAGCTTGGAAATTCTTTCTAGATGCAGTAACCTCGCGTTCTCCATGGTCAATTGCAAGGAGCAGGCAACCACTGCTCAGAATACGTTATTTAGTGAAATTCAGACATGACCCAAGAAAGGCTTTTAAAGCTTTTTTATTAAACTTTCATTTCCGTAATTAAATTAAATGTTTCATTAAAATTATCCTTAAATCTTTTTGTGAAAGTATATTTTCTCAAGTATAGGTTAAGAATGTTTTTTTAATGACGCTTGTTTTTTAGCTGACTAACCAATTTCTTAAAAAATATATACTTTAATTTTCCCTACTCATCAGACGCTAATCTGAAAAGGTGATTAAGCTTCTACTGAGCAATTTTTGTCCAAGTTAAATTGTGAAATAGAAGCAGTTCTTCCTATCTGGGCATGAGCGTTATTACTTCAGAAATCTGTTAATAAATAGCCCAAGGATCATTTCATTGGATTCGGATTTTATTGGTCTCTTGCTGAAAATTAGGTTTGCTTCCTTTTTGTTGAAACGATGTAGCATAGGATTTTTGTTTTGTAATGGATAATTTTTTCGGTTCACTACTGTTCTTTTTTTCAGCTTCTATTGCTCTTTCCTTTTCATTGAATATCATGTTTCAGAAACTTACTTTCTGACTTACTGTTCCGATACTCAGGAGATCTTGTGTTAAAACACCTTGTGCAGAGATTCCCTCTTCTTACTTTTTCGTAATAAACGGTGCCTTTATACTTTCTCTCTTTGGGACAACTTTTTTGACGTCAAGGAGGCTTAAACTAACGTATATTTTACGTTGATGGGGTTCATTTATGGTCATGAATACCCTTTATTTTCAGCGACACTACTTTGCCCCTGCAACGGGTTGAACGGTCAAGTTTTGAGTTACCTATTGACCACTTGGTATTTCTGAGTGACTGGACCATGGATTATGCTAGTTGTGTCACCCATCTCTTTTTAAGAGAACAGAGTGGTCTTCGCTGGGATCTCATCATCAATGGAATCTCCATGTGCTGCAGGTTTAGCACATGGTTGTCATGAGTTTAAGTTAGGCGTATAAGGTTGCGGGAATGCTTGTCTTATTTTGTTGCTGTATTTGTAGGCTTTTGGATATACGAGTATCTGTTCACTGCAGACGATCTGTTGATGAGGCCTTAGCCTAAACTTAGATTCCGATGAGGATTTCCCCTTGTGGAGTAGTGAAAGATTTTTCCGATTTTCTTTTATAGAATGTATTTGTTGCGAACTTCAAAATCTTGGGGCAAACGGTACAGTTTATGTTATATGAAATTCTGCTCAATATTATTCTCATTAAGCGGTCATGGCCATTTTTCGCTTCTGTAATAAGTGGACATTGATGCACAGTCATTTAATTGAGTATAAATGTATTATTTTTTTATAACCAGATTCATATTCATTATATTTTAAGCACGAGCAACTATTGAACTTCTGTATCATTTTTTTTTATTTCTCAAAATGTAACGTGAATAACGCGAAGTAATTTGTGTAACTTCACGTAGACTTCTCGAGTCGTTCGAATCCCTAACACAAATGGTTAGCACTGTTACCATACAATGGTTGCCAGCACAACTACTGACCCAGTATAGGTGGAAGACCAATAGGGTTTAAGGCTTCCATTCGTTACGCAGACAACTCACTCGTTCGTCGCGGTAGTCTAATAATCAAACGACATAGGCTAGGACCCGTTAAAATTTTTTGTTAACGTTGTTCACGCGGTGAGGATGAATCGAAATTCGTGATTTTGGAAATGTTTGCGTCCGCATGGTATCAAAAGTTATTAAAGGTATTTTTTTTTGGTCCCGCATTTAACCCTTTAACGTCTAAAAGGACACCAGTGTCCTCTTTCAAAATACCTTCAATATATTTTATTTTTTGTTCAATTAGTTCCCAAATGTGTTCTTTGAAGTTCTCTGCCGAGTGGCAGTTCCTATCTCATCCTGATATCGGTGACTGCCTGATGCCAGCGCCAGTTTAGTGACGGTGGTTGTGTTAACTGTAATATGAGTACAAAAATTCGGACGTTAAAGGGTTAACCCTTTCGGTACGATAATTCAAATGGTTTGGTTAAAAATTCACTAGGGAAAAAGTTGTCATTACCCTGAATTGTCAGTAAAATTGTCCTAGTGTGGGTGCTTTTAGCTTAACCATGGGCCTACTTCTTTATTTTAATTTTTAACATTTTTAAATCTCTGAAGCTCTATGCTTGGCGACAGAAATTTTTGATGCTGATAATGAAGTTTTTGTATTCACAAAGAAATTATATATAAGTTCTTGCCCGAATTTATCAAGAACAAACAAAGTTCAGTAAACTTGCTCAAGTTAAATGGAAAGTGTAGTGAATGTGCTGCACGGACCCTGTAGCATGAACTTACGCGTGCCAATGCTACAGGGTCTTATGGTAATTACAGGGTCCTATGGTAACCTGTAGTAACTTACGCGTGCAGGCTTCTGGAATTGTTTAAAAACTAGTTTAATGGATGTTTGTAATTTCCCTAATTTTGATATTTACTCCAAAATATTCCCTCACTAGTTAAATTACTTTAAAACTAGGTTAGATGCCCTAAACTGGAAGCACTAGCCAACTTGGCACGTACTGGAGTAGCCGTCAGTACCGAAAGGGTTAAAAGCACCCTGTATTTTTCATACCTTCATAAATACTTTGTTTTTACCCTAATACCCTAAATGACATCCCTAAATACCCTAAATGACATCTAGTGCCCTTGCAGTGACTGTTAGAATGATCTATTTTGATTTTAAACATTCATGTCTGCCTAATGTCCTGGAAAGAAAGTTCTACAAACGGCGAAGTGACCTGGTAAGATCCTTTATGAGCTGAATTCAATTTCTCCAATCATTTACAAAATAATTATTATTCACACTGACTTGTTGGACACGACGGTCGGCTTTTGTGTAATAATTTTTAGCACTGAAAAAATTGAAATGTTTCTCAGTCTTCAAGTAAGCACTCTTCTGCGGCTGCCTTCGATGTGGAGCGAGAGACATTATTGCAAATTTTATCGCACTTTTCAAAGAGTCTTTCCATTTCGTTCATTTTTGCTAATGGAGTTCAAATCTAGCGGAGCAATAAAGTCTTGCACTTTAGTATAAAATAAGTTAGAACGAAACATTACGGTAATTTCCGTGAAATCATTATTCAAGAAATACAGTTCGGTGTGAACTTTTCATCGAAGCGTTGTGAATTTTAGAACGATATATGTAATTTCTAAATACCCTTCAGAAAGGTCGCTGGTCGATAAAACATTAAATTTATAGCCCTAGAAAACATAAAGGAAACTTTTCGTTACTCTTTAACAAAATAATCGCGTAAGGTCGTAGTAATTTAACAACAATTTTGACCGATGCCATTCGTTATGAGAAAATGATCTCTCGTGTTCCCTGGACTAATTTTGCACCTCATAAGATAGGTGGATGCGAGCGTTATCGTATTGAAAAGTACTGGGACCATCGGGGAAAAAATACACGTGCTTACTTAGTCACCTATAATGTGCAAATAAATTTGAGGTTCTATTTTGTTGCTGCGCAAGATTGCCGAACTTAATCCGGGCCACGTGAAGCGCCCCCAGACACAGCCCCTGAAGCCTGTTCTGGCGGAGCGATGCGTGAAGGATTCAAAGCTTCACGGGCTTCCCGTCTGTGTAATGCTACTTGCCATCGTTCGGGAAGAAGGTGAACCTCGATTTATTTGACCATAGGATGCATTTCCATAGCTTTACATTCCAGTTTTTTGTGATTGTTTGCAAATTGGAGCCGTTTCGTTCGATTGACGAGATGGAAAGGAGAATCAACGTTAAAATAATCACATTTAATAGCAAATGTTTCGAGGTCTATAAATCTCACCATCGGTATTGAATAGAAACAGGAATACAAAACTAAATATATATTAAACATGTTAAATCTATGCTGTAGACTGCATTGAATCAGATTATAAATAATGAAACACCTTCTTTACTTTTGCTCAGAAAATACATAGGTACAAAGACTAGATCATGCACACATAACACGCACAAGCTTACAATTAAGTTAACAAGTAAAGGTAATGTGTAGCTTTACTGACCGATGGTTTCCTGGGGACGGTGTGGCTTCTTATATTCATCATTTCAGTTCCCGGTGCATAGGCAAGCGGAAATTTTCTTAGGACCTTCGTTTAACATGTTAGTCGACTGCTGAACATTTTCCTGCTGGTTAGCTCTCAACCATCGCTTTATAGAACGATTGTCGCGAGTAAGCAAATTTTTAGCTCAGCTCTGCCACTGTCACAACTGAATGACTGCACTTTACCACCTTTTTTGACTGAGGAATTTTTTACCACAGTCCGAAGTCCTATGACCATCATTTGAGACCTTTTCTTTGCAGATTCCTCTGCCCCATGCGAACCCATAACATGTCATTTTTTCAAGACAAAGGATTGTTTCGTGGGATTTTTTCGAGCTGGATTATTTATGCTTGTCTTTTCAGAAAGAACAATTAAAATACTGATATATTATGACAATGAACGAAGCTATCATCACCATATCCTTCTTCTCCAAATTTGTGAAAGGAACTTGTGAAAAATTATTCAAATCATGTCTACGTTTTGATAAGGTGCCACAAACTTTTTGGCCGGCAGTGTAGTTCTGCTCAATTACGTTCCGGGTTACTACGATTACAAATATATTTGTGCGCTAATTTTTAAGTTAAAAAGTATTATTGCATGGAATGAGACAAATTCGTATGCTAAGCTCCTGACTCGAAACTAAAGATTAGTCATCACTGCGGTGCGGGTCATCGTCCGAGACCCTAGGAAAATAGCCGGTCTTAGCCGTTTTGATGCTTATAGAAATATTGAAACTAGAAAAAATATACCCTACTACTTGAGACACTGTTTCCAGGCTGATGCTTACATTTTTAACCAACACTTGTTCGCCACGTCGCGAAATGGTTGATACTAACAATCTCGCACCTTCAGCTCAAGCTTTCTCTCGAGTTCGCTAGCTATTAGCGAGTTGAAAATCCACAATCTACTATACCTTCAATTTTGATAACATGGGGCAGTTTAAGATACAGGCAGCGACGACACTTTTGTTCTGTGGTGCACCACTAACATTATGAATGGCCCGAATTGTTGTGAGAGACAACAATGGTCTCCGCTTCCCAGCTAGGTGCAGACTACAGTACTCCAGTGTCGTTCAAGTACAGGTGAATGGCACCGAAAACAAAGCACGCGAGATGCTGGTGCGTTACTTCACGTAATGTCAAGATATGTGGCCCACGCTACCGCGTGTTTGACTGAAGTAAATGTATCATCTGATTATCTCTATTCAAGTTTTCGACTGCTTTCGTTAGAGTGGTGTTGCGTGTCACTGAGGAATTGTACGATGAGCAATTATCGGCCGATTTCTTTGTGATCATGTAAAGAATTTTTGAAATTGAATCCTTTCTTATAAAGTATATAAAACCCAGCTTACTGTTTGCGAAACTATCGAGAAAACAAATTTTATGTGCAACCCTAGAGACGACGTTATTAAAAAAATCATGTTTGATATGCTACGAAATTTCACGAAATTTCCAATTACAAAGTGATAAACAATTAATAATGAAAAATACTTTGATTTATCACGCAATCAACTCTCACTATGAAATGTTATGCTGTCCGAAATCAACTCTTATTTTTCGCGCTGATATGACGTTTTTGTTTGATAATACCCTTTTTCTCGCTGCTTTATACCCATTTATTTTTTTCAAAACCTCAGTTTCACAAGATATATTTAGTGTGAAGTCATTCTTATATTTTTTATATTCTCCAGCTCTTTTCATAGGTACTGTTGATTTTGTTTTAAAGGTTACTGGGCCACTGAGAGAAATAGTTTTAGATTGATTAAGAATTAGAAACACGTTGGGTACGTATTTTGTATCAGAATGAATAAAATTGAACGCAGCTTGTGAAAAAATGCCACAAAGCTGTGAAAATTTGCTTCCGGAAATTTATGTTAATGATACGATGTTTTCACGCTCTTTGATTACTTTACCTATGGTATTGACCTGAAAATTTGACATCACTTTCTTTTCGAATCTGATATCTGACGTACTCGTGACGGGATTGTCCCCAGCACCCTTGCAAAGTGCAGACCTGAAAAGAGAGAACAAGCGTATACAATTGAACAGAATGGTAACCCAAGCCTCATGTATATCGAACACATATTGAAATGAGATTTTAAAATTCATTGACATAAATTTGGCGTACATGCATTGTTGAACCCAAGGGACGATTAATTTAAATCTTGATTAATTTTTAGTGGATTACCTCTGTGTTCATACAGCAGAAAAAAATGGGCTTTCGTTATCTTACCCCAAAGCTGCGATTAGCTATCGCTAGGTAAGTGAGAAATTTCGTTGTCAAACGTGTTAATTCTCATCTCCCCATCGGATATCTTGAACTAACAAAATTTTGTAACATGTGCGTGTGATTACGTGCATGAGTTTCTTACGAAGCATATGTGTAAATGTCCTCCGTACATGGCTTAAAACCGAGCGTTATAGTAAATTTATGGCAGCCATCAATGAGAAGAATTGTTCTTCTCATTTCAGAAAGAAGACATGTTCTGAAGCAAGAAGATTTTATCGTTGTCTCGTGCTGCATAGATATTGAAAGGGCCTTTTATTTTCAGAAATGTGCGCTCAAATTTGACGTTACTAAGCACCTCTGACTTCTGTCGAAGAAGATTTCTAACATTCAAAGTCTTTTATATCCGGAGGGATAATGAGCTCTTTTAAAACTGTTCTTAGAGTTAGAGTGCTCGACTTAGACGTGAATAGTTCCTGTCCTCAGAAATGAAAAAAAGATTATCCTTATTTTTGGATTCAATTCCAGCAAAATAATGACCAATGACCTAAAACTCCCTTCCTAAGCTTCACGCTTTCACCCCCCTCAGGGGGATACAACTATTGTATCTATGGGAATTAGCGCTCCCAGGGGAAAAATGTGAGGGCCCGAGCTGAGAGTTAGGTAGGCCTTCTTTTTGTTGAAATAAAATGTTTTTTTTTGTGTTAAGGACCACCTTTTTTCGGTTCACTACTGTCCTGTTTTTCAGCCCCTCTGACTTTCTTCTTCAACTTTTATCTTATTTCATGAACTTCTTTCCCATCTTACTGTTTCTATGCCCTTTCTGCATAGATTCCTCATTTTCTTATCTCCATACTGAATGGTGCCTTCCTCCTTCCTCTCTTCGATACGCTCTATTTTTCCAGCGGCTAGGGAGGCTTAAACTAACTTATAATCTAATCTAATCTAATCACGCTTTCACCGAGACTTTCTTCAAGTGCATTTAGTCAGTCCGATCCATCCTAACATTCCTCTGCGAAGGGAAGTAAAAGGAGTAATAAATTTCTATTTGATACGGTAATCGCCTCAGATATTTCGAACACATGAGTGATACAGAATGGCCCCAAGAGTCTGGCTGCAGTTCAAAAGTTAATGGCTTTATCTCCATAAGCAGGTGATGGATGAGGTTCGCGGAGGCTTTTTCAAGTAATGGTAGAATAAATTTAGATTCAAGAAAGTGTCAGACCAGCTCCAGGTGGACTACGCGAGCCGCGGCGCAAGCGAAGAGTACGATGTTCATTTTCTCAATAGTCCTCCTTTCTTCTTTGTTAACGAAACCTGAATAAACAATTCTGGTCTCTTGAAGAAGTTTGCTGCTGCGAAATTCAAATAAGAAGAACAAGAGCACAGGTGCACATAAGGCTTGTTCTGGACTTTGCGAAACTATTACAAGACCCAAAGTTTTTACGAGACTTAACGTAAGATATAATTTATTTAATCGAACCACATACTCAAGAAACACAAATGTTGTCTTAGTGTCTCTCAAACTTGACTTGTTCCATGCAGAGTGTGGGTTTCGTGTGCGAGATTTCGAACGAGCTTAGTTGCGAAACTTGAATCTAGGACTATAGATACGTTAGCTAGACCACCGAAGGCTGATATTGTGCCATTAGCGGGTCCTTTTACCAGTTGATGCGCTGTCTTAAGAGATTTACAAATTGAGAACAGCCTTGCTCTATATGGTTGGCTGGTCGAGTGAATGATAGACCTCGATCTTAGGATTGACATGTTCAATGAGGCGTTTGGGAGTTTTGATTAACTATGAAACTAGAATCGTTACTTCAATTGCCTAATGTTGCAACGGTCAGGCAGGACGGGAAGCCAAGGAATAAAGAGGATTTTAACCGAACAATTCACAAGAGATGATTGTTTACGGTCCTACCCGCACGCGATATAAAGGACATCAGGATACGTGCCCGATTGACTTGGAGGCAAGTGTAGGAATGAACCTCTCCGGTAAATTAATTTTGATAATACTATCGCAATCACATCCGAATTTGTGTGCATGTTGCTATGATTACTTTACATCTATTCGGTTTTTGTTTACCCATGAGATTTTTACATTACATCACCGATATTTTGCTCATTCATTTTATTACTTAAATTCATCATTCATCATTCTTGGTTCGACGATCATGTCTTTTGAGTATTTTTCTCACCAAACTTCACGTTCAATGGTGTTTTACATCGTCCGCTTGAGTGACTGCAGAAGTAGCGGTGCGTACAGCATATTTCGTGAAATAATTCTTTTTTAAACAACTTCCGATTTTTCTCAACTTAAAATATTACGACCAAATATTAATAGTTAAATTGGGGACTGTGAAGACAACCCACACTTTGACTGTTTGTATGTGTTGTATATATTGTATACATTGTAAATAACAAGAGTTGTATGCAAACACACGAGAGCTAGTTGATATTTTTTGTAACTTATAAAAGTTTTGCGTAGATTTATATACGTACGACGTGACATACGTGGGTTGATTAGGTTCGAGGAGTATAAAGCTTTGTAATAAATAAAAACTCAAGGACTATTTCTAAGACATTAGAACATTTATTTTTGCCTTGTATAACTCCCTGCAATAGCATAGTTTAGGTAGTGGTAATGCTCCACGTCTCACCGTTCATCGATCTGCTCAAAGCTTGCAGATGACTTTTTTGTGTTTCGGTTGCTTGATTCTGTGTAATCTATGTTTTTTACTCACCTGCGTCACATGGAACTCTTGGTAATTATAATCGGAGGCTGTTTTGTCAACATTAAAGTCATATCTCAGAACTATTTTGAGATAGTCTTTGCACAAAGGCCGAAACTTTCAGAGACTGGGAGATGCAAGAAAAGCCCATCAGGAGGTAAAATTATTTTATCTACGTGAATTAGCACTCCCAGGGGGAAAATGCGAGGTTCCGAACAGAAAGTTGGCCCGTCTTTCATTTTGTGGAAATGAAATGTTTTCTGTTTTGCTTAGAACCGTCAGTTTTCGGTTCACTGCTGTTCTGTTTCTCTGCACCTATATTTTCTCCATCAACTTTTAGTCTTGTTTCAGGACATTCCTTCTAAACATACTGTTTCTATGAGCAGGGGATCTTGTGTGGAAACACACACTTTGTGCATTGATTCCGGGTTTCCTTAACTCCATACTGAAGGGTGCCTTCACCGTTCCTCTCTTTGGAATGCCCTTGTTGTGGTTAGGGAGGCTTAACTAACTCATTTAATCTAATCGAGACTCCAACGCCACAGTCGTTTCTCAGCGTAATTCATCGGTGTGGCCGAATCTTGATGGTAAGTAAGTTGGGCAGAATCTCATTCTTGTTTGGAACCCACAGAGTAGAATTTAGGCAGTAAAAATACGTTCACGAGTCCACAAATGTTCATGATTTAGAGGTCCCAAAACGTAATGTAATAGAGAAATTTTAAGTTTAAGTTTCAAGACTTAACATCAGGCAAATATAAAAGCGCAATGAGGGAATTTCTTGAGCATTAAGGGATGTCGCGTTAGGAAAAGAATCTCCTTTCATAAGTAAAAAGTTGATGCTCATTTGCCATGCATACGAATGGGAGATTTTTGAAACGTTCTCGTTATACTGTGCTACATGGTTTACAGTGTCAAGTTAACATATTTTGACAAATATACCGGCCACTGCTTGGATCATGCAGCTCCTGCCGTCATATTGAGCATAGCTGCTCTAAAACTTTGTTATTTGCTTTAGTGAATTGCTCAACCTATTCTTGGACTGGCGCGTCGTTTTTTACTCTGCGCTCATGTATTTTTTAGCGGTGAGCGCTGCAGAGATAATCTTCGCCGAAAAATATTCTCTTCACTGTATCTTGGTCACAGCTTTATTTTCTTGTGATACTCTCTCAATCGAGTGGCCGATAATAATTAGGAAAAAAGACAAATCAAAACGATAAAACGGCGGACTATCCCTGTTCTCTCGTGCGGAGCTGTGGAGTTCGAATGATATTGAAGGCAAATCGCGGCAGCCATGATTGATCTGGAGTTGAATTTTCGAACACTTTGCATCGTCGTAGCAAACGTTCTTCTACCGATTTGACTACTCTATATGGTATTTTTTCAAGCTAAACTTTTGTATTTGAAGTTTGACAGCATTTGAAAATTTTAGAAAGAGTGGCCGAGTCGACCGAAAAAATTTTGCTGCCTGCTGTATCGTTCCAACGAAGTAAAATGTTCAAAATTTTAGTCCCACGCGCTAAGTCTACGAGAGACCCAGTACAGGTGCTCAAGTGAGAGTGCAAAAGAGGCCATGGGGCCGGATTTTTGAACAATTTTCGTGGCTCAAGTGTAGCTGTCTTCCTGGCTAAGCCACGTGCTGTTTTCAGGTCAAATTTTCGTTGTCAATGTTTCAAATTTGTGAACATTACCCTAAAAAGTAGCATTTAGCGTAACTAAATCAATAGAAGCTCTATTTCGTTGCCGACAATACCGCTTACCAGTACTTCTAATCTTTAAAATATTGCCCCAGGGCGACGTCGTTTGGTGCACGGTCTGCCAAGATCATTGCCGCTATCTCTCCAGGCTCGCTCCTATATGTATATAGACGTTGCAATGCAGCAAGATGCCACAACAATGATCCTAAAATGGCGGTGGTTTTAAATAGTATCCAATGGCGGAAAAAACGTTTACACGTAATATTTCCATCATAACATGTGTAATATTGTTTGTAAATGATATCCACTCAGGGGGATACAATAATTGTACCTATTGAAACTCACATTCCCAGGGGGCTAATGTAAGGTCCTGAGCTAACGTTTAAGTAGGCCTCCTTTTGCTGAAACAGAATAATTATTTTGTGTTGTTACGGTCCATCTTTTTCGGTTCACTGTTCTATTTTTCAGCATCTATTTCTTCTACATTTTTACCTTGTTTCATGAACTTCTTACTCAACTTTGCTGGTTCTATGCACTTTGTGCAAAGATTCTGCGTTCCTTAAATTTAACTACGAGTATATACTAAATGTTGTCTTCCTCCTTCCTCTCTTTGAAACGCCTTTGTTGCGGTTAGGGAGGCTTAAACTAACATCTGATATAAATTTATCTTGTAAATAATCAAAAACAACATACATGGGGGTACGTAAAGATTTGTAGATTTTCAATTATTAATATATATTTTTAGGAATCATAGATTATATTTTCCGATTCATTTACGATCAAACGACAGAATAACAATCGTCATGTGGAGCAATAGTGAAGGAAAAAATTCTAGTTAAAGCCCATTTCAAAGTCATAATGTCTAATTTTGAGCATTTTCCAATTTCTTTGTTGAACTGTGCGAGACTTCTGTAACTGAAGATTTTTGACGATCTTGTGTTTATGAGATAAAAGATAAACATAATTGCAAAATTTAGTGAAACAGCCTAACCTCTCGCAAATAACTCTTATGCCCTAGGGATAAAATGAAAATCCTAATTCAGCTGATACTGGAAAAAATTATAGTACAATATATTCTATGTTTAAATTGTTTGATATGACAGCGCGGACAAACGTCGGGTCAA
This sequence comes from Morinoia aosen, assembly GCA_030386875.1. Taxonomy (NCBI): domain Eukaryota; kingdom Metazoa; phylum Arthropoda; class Malacostraca; order Amphipoda; family Talitridae; genus Morinoia; species Morinoia aosen. The sequence goes on along the minus strand of CM059577.1, from coordinate 19,694,553 downwards.
AACGAGCCGACTAAACTTTTATTTACCGTCTTATTAGGAAGAATTATAGAAAATTTAGTTTTTTACACTCATACGATGAAAACTTATCTCTTGAACTTTCGTGAAGTCTTGTTATAGCGCTGTCCTTAGGAAAATGAACGAAAGATTGAAGCTGAATTAATTTTACACCTTTGAGTCATCAGAAATGGTATGAAATGTCGGACCACTAGCGTGATTTCGTAATTTCTATGAGCAGGCCTGGAGAAACAGGAGGCTTTACCAAGATGCAATGCTAACGTCTTCATCGTAGGTTAGTTCTCTTGATGCGACCACCCCCCCTTCAGCCCTTCAAGCAAAAGTAATTTAAACCGTTATACCTTTATAATTCAAAGCCTATTTCATTTACCCAAGATGAAAAATAAGTTCCTGAATAAACAGTCTATTACGCTTCACGGAGGCAAAATTTTTCTCGGTGATAGGTCTTATTTTGGTAATTCCGAATCTATTCGGATATGACGGACAACATTCGCACCCCATGTCCATGTCTCGGCCGGAGGTCTAGGTATTTTGCGGTGATACTTTCTCAATTGAATATGTTAGTTAGAAAAATTCAAACCCAAACCCAACATGTAAGGGCCTATCATATTTGCTCTTTCGTGCAGACCTGTGAAGATCGGAGGGTGTAGGAGACACTACACACCGTGGGAGTCATGACAGTTCGTCGATTCTGAACCTCGTTTACAGATGGGTTTTCTTCTTAAACACCGAAAGTTCAGTTTATTTGTTTTTGCGTACAAATTCTTGAGGGGACATAGGATAGGCAGTAGGCTTAGATTAGTTAAGTTTGTCTTTCATTTGATATCGAGACTGGCTTTCTCAGCGGAAATGCTGCTAGGTAACCTCAGTTATTGTGTGCCGTCGGCACTTCTATCTATTGTGCCCTCTTTGCCAGTTTCCAAGCGATCTTTTACTCGGGGTCTGAATACGTACTAAAAATTTTGACTGTTAATTTAAAAGGTTCTAGCTTTTCATATCAGTTCCAACGGCAGCCCGTGTCAAATTAGCAAGAGCATGCAGCTCGACAGATTTACCAGGAGCGCACATGTGAGCATTCGTTTGAAGCTAGGTGTTCTATCCTTCATGCCCAAATGGCTGCTAATCATTGTCAAAAGGCTGCTAATCATGGCCAAAGGCTCATTTTTTCAAGTGCTGCATGAAGTGTGGACTTCACTAATTAAGGCAATGCATCCGCGGTTATTCTCCCTAAGAGAATGCTTTGTCTCGCGTTTTTTAAACTCCAAATTCCAGTAACAGTTGACGCTTTTTTCAAGTATACGCTCTGTGGACACGAGGATGCCATTCGCTGAGATTCCTGAATTTTCTCTAAGCTGACGTAATCGCGGAGAATTATTTGCGTTCGAGAAAAACATGAAAATTGCGGTAACAAAAACTTGTACTGCTGTGGACAGGTTTCAGAAACGACCAGAACGTAAAAACCGACCTGACGCCGCGTTGCAGTTGGCGCGGCGAAAAATCTTGTTTTATTCTAATTGGAGGTTAACCAACTACCCTGCCTATTGCTGCTGCTGTTGTAGAGAGAATTTGTGGCGATATGTTGTTACTTGGCGGTTGTGTTGTTGCGGGGAGAATAGGATTTTTTTGTTAGCGAAGGATGCGAACGATCTATCCTCAAAACGGACCGCTGTTTCACTTCAGTCTAACAAGAGATACACATACTTTTTGGAGTTATTTTTGTGCACCTAGTAACATCTTTGCAGCTGCAACTGCATAAGTCTTGGGATCTCCTCCGTGTTGTTGTAAAATCTAAGACACAAAGTCTCCAATGAAAATAAATCGCGTGCAAACATAATCGCGTGCCTGCTTTCTTTTCATTTTAGCCTGCATTTCGTGGTTTAAGTGTCTTCTGTAAAATAAACACAATTTTTTTTAAACTACAGTGAAACAAAAGTGGACGACGGTGTGATTCATAGTGAATAATGCTTGAAGTACACGCAAAAATTTGAGAACATTACCCTGAAATGTTCCCGTAAAATTTTTTAAGAGTGTCTTCTAATGTATCACTCTTCCGATAAACCTCAAATGCATTTCACATGACAAATGAAAATTAAGCATGAGAACCGATTTATGGATTGCATATCACTTTCTGTTGAGTTGGGGGCGCGAATTGACACTCGTTTACTGTCGGCGCAAATTGTCCTGTCCCTCGTTACTGAAGAGGAGCAGAAAGCCGGACCAGCTCTACTCGTTGATGATGAATGAAGTCATTGAACTTAATCCAAGTTGCCTCGTCTGTGTAATTCGTTACTACGCTGGCTTTAAAATTTCTCTTTTATAGACATTAGCAGGAATCAACACAGAATTTTTCTTGTTCTAGGCATCGGGATTTTCCTGGTCAAACTCAAATTCAACACTTTGACCGCAACGTGAGCCACCGGTAGCCACGAAGGGGATTTTCATAACTGCTGACCGACTTGTAGTCGCACACTCAATTTTCCCAAACGATTAAAGCTAAATGAGGGTACGATCCAGTTAATGATTGCAATTTTCAAAATTGCTTATTACAGTTGGTTTTAAATTTAAATTGAATATTGAATTTTAGTTTTACGGATTGAGGTCAAAGTGTCAATCCTTGAACTGGTTGAGTGTTACACAGACGCTGACTGCTTTTCCAAAAATATTGGATAAAATCTAGGTTCACTTATTGAATGACCCCTTTCATATCTGCCAAATTTTTTAGCAGCGCTGCTTGATCTGCAACGTAGTTCTGAAATAATTCTCAAGAGTAAATCTCACTTTCTTTTTTATCTTTTAACACGGAATTTTTTATACAGTTCTTCAACATTTGCCTCACCAGAAACGAGTATTACACATTTTCACCTAATATTCCATTTTAGTGTCAATAACTTAAACTTCAAAAACCAGCAACAGACGTATTTACTTACCGTTTATGAACCTCATTTATAGAAGGGCCTTTTTCTCAAAAACCAGTAGATTAATTACGTAACTTTTTTGCGCACAAATTCCTGAGGGGACACATAGGGCATATAGGCAATAGTCTTGAATGGGTTAAGTTTGTCTGTCCTATGCTATGGGGACTCGCGGTCACAGGGAAATCTACTGTTAGGTTACCTCACCTATAGATACGCGTGAGATAGGCTTTCGGGACTTCTATCGTGCCCAGTTTGCTTCTTTCAAGTTTCGTGCCCTCTTCGCTAATTTTTTCCTCTTCCTTCTTAGCTTACTGTTTCTATGTGCTGATTACCCTGTGTGGGAACACTCCTTGAGCAAAAATTCTTTTTTCTAGTCCTTTATGATTCCTTCTCTTCGCTCTCATCTGATCGTCCTTGTTGAAGCTAGAGAGTGTGTTTAACTATCTTATATAATGTATGCAGTTTTGGTTTCAAAAAGTTTTATCCAAAATAAAAAGTCAACAAGAACAAAAAGTAAAAACATGTTCTCATAATAGGTATGAAATTACTGTGTGCAGTTTAAGTAAAAATATTCATTTGATCATTAATTTTTTTCATGAATATATGCTGAAAAAAGGTCAAAGCTGAATGTATACAGCATTAGGGAAATTCTCACACTGCGCTTAGTGTGGAGATGCACGTGTAGTCACGTGTTGAATGCACGGCGAGGTCGCACTCACGCGCAGTAGGCTGGAAACTTGGAGCTTTTCCTTGATACTGAGCGACCGCCTGAGGCTGAAGCGACTCCTGTATCGCAAAAAAAATTGGACAGCTAACTGACCCGAGACGCAGAGCCCTCGCCTCAGGGCCTCTACCATTTTGGCTTAAATCAAAGTCCCCGCAAATGGCGTGAGTGGCGCGGGACTCCAGCGGCAGGTGAGCGAGGTACATTTATAATTGCGCGTCGCTCCGAGTATCCCTGCTACGAGCCCTGCAGGTGACGTCAGCTCCGTTGCGAGGCTTTAGAATGTGTGGTTTCACTTGCGCTTCTCACTAATGTTTTAAATGAAGGATGTTTAACTTCATGTTTTACCCAAACCATCTTTTAAAACTTAAACATATATTAACAAGGTTAATGATTTTAAAACGTTGAAATTTGAGTCTTGTTTTTTTCAGAGACTCTTACAAATTATACTGTAATTCGATACGTAGTTCATCAAATACTCCTTTACTTACTGTAGATGTTTAACATTTATTTCTCTATCGTTCGCACGATTTCAGAGTAATTTCCATGCGTAATTTATTAACTCAATTCGTATGTATTCAACTCCTGAGCTTTCTTACTCATTCGAAATTTTAAATGAAACGTTCAAATAATTGGTGGAAATGATAACTGATATCCTCATTCATAGTGATTTCTTCGATGAAGAACATTAGCGGGTAAAAAATCATTCGCTAGCTAAAGTATCTTTTATTTTTATTACATTCACTGCATTTTGTGCTCGAACAACGTATTGCTCCGTTTAAAATACTCAAAATCTTGTCTTCACTTGTAAGCAAAGCAAACGTAGCTGCGAGATGTATTGTGAGTTGTGCTATTTCGTTTGTGCATTTCCCGCACCAGCCAACAGGTCATCACCGATAACATGGTAGACTCACTGTTTTATTGACATTTATATAATGAATTCGATTATGGACGGAGATTCTACTGAGCCCACAACCACCAACTGACTTTTCCACATGGATTTTAATTCTGATAATTTTATACAGGCTCTAATCGTTTCAACTTTTATATTTTTGAAACAATTTGAAAAGTTCGTACATTTCACCCGAGTAGCGACGACTACGTATGCCACACTGGCGTCAGAGTAGAGAGTCCGACTTGCGTACAAAACGCGCAGATGTTATCATTCGTTTTACACTTGGCTAATTTGAACAGCACTGCATACTTACGTCCAACAAAAGCAATGTGATATATACAGTACTACGACACCGAGTAAAAATTGTATTTCTGATAACGCTTCGATGCGAATATTTGTTAGTATTACTGTGTATAGTACAGCAGTGTAGTGCTGTTCAGCAGTAAAATACAGCTGTGCAATACAACTGTGCCACGCAGTTGTGCAGTACAGCGTATAATAAAGCAGTGCAGTACAGCTGTCGTACATTTCAGTATAGCGGTGTAGTAGAGCAGTGATGTACAACTGTGGTGTACGACTGTGCAGTACGACTGTGCGTTGCGACTGTGCAGTACGACTGTGCAGTGCTGCTGTACGGTACAGCAGTACGGTGCAGATGTACGGCACATCAACGCAGTACTGTACAGCTGTACGGACAGCAGCGCAGTGCAGTAACCCAGTTCAGCAGCACAGTACAGCAGTGCTTTGCAACAGGTGCACCGAATGGAACAGGTGCAGTGAAAGGCTGCAGTGCTCGCAATTCTGTGTTTTTATTGCGGCGCGGCGGCGAGCTGAAATGACGGGGCGGTGCGGCAGGGGGAGTGTGGAGGGCAGCAAATCAGTGAAGGGGAGCACCTGCCGCGGTGCCTGCCGGTCGCAGTTGCCACGCATGACCCGATGTATGCTGACCTCGCGGTGGGCTGCTCCGGCAAATGAGTGATGTAACGCTCTTGTGAAATGACGTCCGTGCAGATTGTCATCTGGCTGATTGTCTGTAGGGAATTATCGTGTGGAATTTGGTAATTTCATTGATTTGTCTCTGACGATATTGTCGTTGAGAAAATTGTTCAGTTGTACATTAATATTTGGTCGATCGTCATCTTCAGATTAGAATTTCGTATAGTACATTGTTGTTTAGAAAATTTTCCCTTGTCATGCTGTCATTTGGGAGGTTGTTATTTAAAAGTTGTCATTCGCAGATTATCCTATCCGACGAGACGAAGTTGCTCGCTGAAAGAATAAGATCGATTTTGTACGCACTCGTATTAGTTGCGCAGTACTCGTTACTCGCATTTGAAGAAAGACATGAGCAGTGTTTCTCGAGCATTTCTCTTAAGGTGTGGCTATCGCATGGCCAAATCTGATGATCGATCGTTGACTTGAGGATCAGCCTATAGAGGGACTTACGTTTGCAAATACAACTGAAGAAAAATTTCGACTTTTATTTCTTAGTAGCAATGCGAAAGTTTTAAACATCAGTGTTTTTCAGATCTGCGACTTAAGAGAAAAAATTGTTGACGTATGAAGTAATGACCAATGGTTCACGATATTATTGTTTTATTATTTTAATTGAGGGCTGAAACATTTTATTTGAGAGCAAAAACATTTAAATTGAGGGTACAAACATATTAATTGAGGACTGAAATTTTATTTTGAGATTTAGTTGTGGAAAAATTGATCAGTTTCCTCTTTTCTTAGGAATTGTAGGCCTGAATTAGCCCTGTCTTATGTACCATGTCAATGCATTCGGTGAAAACATATGTCGACAGCTGACAAAAGTAACCAAGTGCCATGAATATGTACAAAGAGGCTCCAAAAAGTTTGTGGAGACAGTACATGACTAAAAATCAAATGAAAAGTTTTTGATGTCAATGCATTAGAACGTTTCATTGCCAACGTATTTTAACGTGTTCCCATATGAACTCTAAAATGAATGTTACAACGCGGCGCCTTAATTTGAAGGCAACAACCGCTCAAGCAACAATGGCCTCTACCAAAATTGACAGGCGAACAACCACTGAATCAGTAGCAGACACACTCAACATCTCCGTGGGTTCTGCACACACAATTCTAGCGGACAGTTTGGTGCTGTGCATGCTCTCCGCTCGATGGGTTCCTAGGCTGTTGCGCACAGATCAGCAGGAAACAATGGCAGATCATTTCATGGAAATTATGAAGAAGGGGGATGAGAACCGTGAAGCGTTACTGCAGAGAATTGTGACCGGGGATGAAAAATGGCTCTGCCAGTACGATCCCGAGGACAAAACTCAATGGAAGCAGTGGGTGCCCAGAGGTGGAAGTGGGCCAGTCGAGGCAAAATCTGAGCGTTCAAGTGGAAATGTTATGACCACTGTCTTCTAGGATGCAGAGGGGATCTTGCTGGTTGACTCCCTCAAATACAATAAAAAATAACAGCTGTTAATTTTGATGGTATTTTCAGGAAATTACCCAAGAAAATTGCCGAAAAAAGCCATGGGAAGCTGCATCGGAGCGTCCTCTTCCACCACGACAATGCCCCCGCGTACGGCGCTCGGCAGAAAAGAGCTGTGCTACGCGAATTTCGATATGAAATCATTCGACATCCACTTCATAGCCCCGACTTAGCCCCATCCGAATTCTTTTTATTTCCAAATCTGAAAAAGTCATAGAAAGAGACACATTTCCATCAGTTGAAGATGTTCAAAGAGCTGCTCTGAAATGGTTCAAATCGCATGACTCGGTTTTTCACATATGGACCTAAAGACTGGGATCAACGTTTGCAGGAGACGATTGACCGAGATGAAGCGTACGTTAAAAAATAAACATCATTAATTTGACCCTTTTCTCTTACTGTCCTTTTCCACGAACTTTGGGATGCCCTCTCGTATTTTTATTCGCAACTACTGTGTAGGTATAGTGTACATCACTTCTAAAAAACAATATGTTTAATGGTGAAGAATAGTTCTCAAATGCATTCAACAAATCGATGTTGTAAAATTCTATAGAATGTTTGAAACCCGTACCGTAGAAACTTGAGCTGCACTGCTGTATTGCACTGCCCTGCTGTCGTGACAATGCTGCTGTACTGCATTGCATTACTGTACTGTACCTTACTGTTGCAGTGCACTGTACTGCTGTAATGCAGTGTACTGTACTGTTGTACAGTACAGTACAGTGTTTTACTGTACAGTGTTGTACAGTAAAAGTGTAATGCCAAACTCCACTGTACTGCTGTAATGCACTGTACCGCACTGTTGCACAGCTGTATTGCATTATTCTGCACTTATTCACCGAACTGTATACTGTCGCACTTCACTGCACTGCTGTGCAGTGCTGCCAGCGCTTTCACTTGGCAGGAAAAATTGGAGAATTTTAGAATATCAAGTCAGGCTCAGGAATATGAAGTCTGACAGACTGATTTGACAAATGCAAAATAAAACAAGTGAGTTGTTCTCCAAAATATCGAAAAATGTTACAGTTGACTGTTCGCCGGTAGGGTAAAAATTAGTGTATCGTCTCAACCTTACGAATTATACGATGTCCCTTTTATTATACGATGTCCCTGAAGGATATCCCTTTATAAGAAATCCCCCTCAGGGGGATGCAACTATTGTATTTATGTGAATTAGCGCTCCCATTGGGAAAATGTGAGGTCCCGCGCTGAGAGTTGGAAAAACCTTCGTTGAGTTAAAATGAAATGTTTTGGATTTTTTAAGATCATCGTTTTCGGTTCACTGTTGTTCTGTTTTTCAGCATCTCTGATGTTCTTCTTCGTAGTTTTTTGTCTTATAAGCTTCCTTCTTACCTTACTGTTTCTATGCGCAAGCAATCTTATTTGGGAACACACTTTCTGCATAGATTCCGCGTCCACGTTACTCTATATGATATGGGGCCTTCGTCATTCCTCTCTTTGGAATGCCTATATTGTCATTAGGGAGGCTTAACACGTTGACCGTCATGGGTTAAATGAAGTTAAATCTTCAACTCATATTTTAAGTAAAAAATTGTTTTCAACTTTATAAATACCAAACATTAACTGAGTGCATTTAATCTCATTAACTTTAAAAGATAGTAAAAAATTTTCAAATGACGCATCGGTGGGTCGTTTTGCAGCAGGGAAAATTTAAGCACAACTCATCGATGAGTCGTATCGCAAGCAACGTGTTAAATTAATTCTGATTAAAGCTGAGGAATACAAGAACAGTTTAAATTCCGTTGAACCACTTTAACGATGATGAGCACTGAATTTCTGGCTTAAATTGGTTTCTTTCAGCATGTTCAAGTTTTGCACCATTTTGACATGTTTATCGGAAGGAAAACAAATCGTTTTCGTATTTGCCAGCAGCACAGTGGCCAGTCCCGCTAGAGACAGCCAGTCTGTCTAGTGGTTCACAGAATTATTTCATTTTACCTCTGATTTGGTCATCCTCGAGCACCAGGAACAGAGCTTCCGCTGACCTGTTTTTGCTCTTCACTGCTACTTCAGTGACGGTTCCTGACGTACGACCACGCCACACAGTAGAGTCTGACCTCAGCTCGGTCAATTAATGATTTTTCTTCTGCGCTTCTTTTTAAGCTTTGTTTGTGTTCAAAAGTTTTTCCATTTCAGCCTTTCTTGTACGGATTGTTCTGGAGTACAGCAGTGATCTAGTACTATATGCGATACAGTGAAAAAAGGCAACAGTTCTAACATTTCTCGGTAAGCGCCACAAACCTTTTTCAGTGATGAAAAAAATTATCTTGAAGTATGATACGTGAAAGATTGAATTTATACAAGACCCTCAACAGCGAAAAAGTAAGAAAAATTTAGGCAAAAATGACAGGACTCCAAAGAAAACAGGGCTAGGGACTGTAGAGTGATGTCCTTCTAACGACACATTGTATTTACTTAACGAATACCAGCTTCAATTTCAGATTTTACAAATGTTTTGTAGTTCATGAGAGACACGTTCTATGCCGAAAGCTGCTTATAAAATTTCAGTTTGTGATCAACATGTTCATTACCAGCACTCTCTTCCTTTCAATATATCTTTTGATTTAGTTATGCAATTTGCATTCTGATTTCACCTTTGGTATCAGAATCTGATAAATATTGTAAAGCGCACATTCGTGCTCACTGTAAATAATCTGCGCTACAAATGGATCTTCCCCATTTTGTTTAAATTTTTCGCTGTCGAAGGTCAAAAAATTTGCCACAAATGGTTCCTCTTTCTCTTGGTTACACTTCGCGTTTTTATTCTTACTTTTATACTCTACCAACTTTTGTGGCTCTTCTTTCAGCTATCATATTGTACAATACTGCTGCTCCAATTACAGGAACGCTGCGCTGCAGTTTGATGCCATAATTTTAAGCTTATCTTAATTACTGCATTTTAGCGATACTGTGTCATACATGTTGCAGTGCTGCGCCATAGATGGAGTTCAAAAAGATTAATGTTCTCTTGTATTGTTTTACAAATTATTGCGGTGGCATGAAAGCTTCGCAATAAAAACGAGTACGTTTCCCTTCACCCGCATGTATGTACTTCTCATTCGAATTTTACTGCGTAAATTTCTTATGTTTATTACAGAAATTAAGTATGAGTTTTATATTTGTGATTCAAATCCAGACCTACAAATATGGTAAAAAATTATATGTGTTCACACTTAAAAAAGTTAAGCTGCTGTGTACTAGTTTAATGCCCTAATGTTCATTTAATGAATTTCCATTGTTGTGTTCCCCTACTCGCACTTTCAAGTTTGAAAACTTCCTTAGGAAGACCATGTTTCGAATTTATGGTCCGCATCTAATTTTGGTTTTGTTAGTTTTAACATTAGCGACGGTGAACGTTCAACCTGCAGGATTCAGGATTCACTGTTTTTCATTCTTTAGTTAATTTTATTTTCTCATCATTATTGAACTAACTTAGAAGTTACGTTCCTCGTTTCTTAACTTGATCTGTGATGTCATGCGACTCCCAGGAACGCCAGGGCCAGACGTAGTCATCTTAGCGATGCGAAGCCGCTTGGGAGTGACTATAAATCGCCATTTAGCCTTTGACTTGTCAGTGGCTTATCATCTCTGAATGGCCAGCGTGGATCGGAATTGGTCCTTTTACGAGAGTAGACGGCAGGGAGGACTGGTTCTCATTACTATGACTGGTAACTAGTCTACATTGTTGTGAAGGGTCATGCACAGCATGCGTACTCTTCTACGCTGGGGTGGCCGGTTCTGTTGGGCCATATTATGCTACCCACAAATTGACTGTCCTCACCTCGGGAACTTCACGGAGCTGTGCATCTCACACACTCAAGAAGAGCTTCTCAGTATTTTCGAATTATAAGAGCTGTTCTTCCTAAGGTGGATTTACTGGCTGGCTTCTGAGCTATTCTGCATCGAGTCGTACTCAAGAGTCTAGTTTTGAGCACTCTTGATTACTTTAAGATTCCTAGTCAATAATTGCAATAAATCGTTGATACTACATTTGACAATAAAACTGAAAACAAAAAGGTGAGATAATTTCCAGCGCTTGTAAATGAGTAGAATAAGAAGATGGTTGCTCATTATTCTCGAAATTTGAAGATATTTTTCTGTCGACGTATTTGACCTAAAATTGGTGAGTTATGCACGTAAAACGAAAAGAAAGCATTAAAATTATACATTTCTTCCCGTGAAAATTCAAAGAATATCCCACAAAGATAGTAAAATTTTGCAGAGCCTCGTGAACTCATATTTCAAGATTTATACGTAAAATGAAATTACTTGATAAATAATAAAATAACTGATGAGGTGAATAAAAAAATAAAGTAAATTAAGTAGTGCACTAAATAAAAAGTTGGACGGCATTCTAAGAACATCAACATTTCGTTTCTTGACTGCAGTCATTCGTCCTGTCTTCGTTAGAAAACAAGAAGTCATCATCCTTCGCTGCACAGAAAAGCTGATATTCGCTGAACGTACTGATAAAGTTTTCTTTCTGCAATTATTGCATTTTTCTTCAGTGCAGATACTTTTTCGACTGAATTTATCTGAACTGGTCAGTTATTTGCTTTAATCGTAATTTGATTAGAAATTTAAAAACGAAGAAAATTCCAAGGAACTTAATCATATTTAATTGGAAAACGTTTCGGAGTCCAGCTCCATCATCAGTTCAAAAATACAAGTCATTATGTCTGAAATAAAAGAAGAAACGCTTTGTTGTAGACAGTCATTAAAATAGATCACGAAAGCAAAAAGAAAAACAGGTCACAAAAAAATGAAATCGGCACAATTGCCATCTAGTTACTATTTGCAATGAATTTGAACTATCGGTGCTGTTAAGGACAGGTTTTCGTTTAAAATTATGTAACAACTCTAAAATCCTAAGGTCATACGAAGTTGGATCAGAATCTAAGATTTTGAAGTCTTTGGAGGATATCGGTACGTTGCATTTTTCTGCGTGATTGCGGATTGCGGAGTGAGAGGGGTGAGCTAATTGGTTCCCAGTACGGAAGCTTCTACCGCGATGTTCGGCCACTCTGATATAAAAATTGCGTGACGTCATGCCGACGTACGATGATGTGCACTGCACACAACTCTAAGAATAAATCAGAGAGGCCACCTTCTTCATTTTAAGGTGGCTTCATTTTCCGGTACAAGGACACGCTTCCGGTGGAGATGCGGGCGTCTCTGATTTATTCTTAGAGTTGTGTGCAGTGCACATCATCGTACGTCGGCATGACGTCACGCAATTTTTATATCAGAGTGGCCGAACATCGCGGTAGAAGCTTCCGTACTGGGAACCAATTAGCTCACCCCTCTCACTCCGCAATCCGCAATCACGCAGAAAAATGCAACGTACCGATATCCTCTAAAGACTTCAAAATCTTAGATTCTGCTCCAACTTCGTATGACCTTAGGATTTTATAGTCGTTACATATTTTTAAACGAAAACCTGTCCTTAACAACACCGATAGTTCATATCCATTGCAAATAGTAACTAGATAGCAATTGTGCCGATTTCATTTTTTTGTCACCTGTTTTTCTTTTTGTTTTCGTGATCTCTTTTAATGACTGTCTACAACAAATCGTTTCCTCTTTTATTTCAGACATAATGACTTGTATTTTTTGAACTGTTGATGGAGCTGGACTCCGAAACGTTTTCCAATTAAATATGATTAAGTTCCTTGGAATTTTCTTCGTTTTTAAATTTCTAATCAGATACTTTTTTAATTGGCCATGAAATTCACTCGTTGATCACGTTCAACTCTCAACTTGGTGCATGAAATATACTTTTCACTGCATGCTCACCGATTTTGACGGCACACATCACATCTAAAAACTTAGTTTATCAGGTAGAAATAGTTAAATGATACAGATCGATGTACATATTCTATCGAGTTCATCGAACCCTAATCTGCAGTTAACAAGCAGTTAAAAGAAGTATTTAAAATGTAGCGCCTCTGACAACAGTGCAATCAGCAACGTTTCCGAACACGCTTGTTTGGATATGAGATGTCCCACTTGAAAGAAGTTCAGATAGCCTATAGTTTCGTCTTGAAGTAACGTATTATATTGATGAAAAACTATTTGTTAGTTTTTTATCACGATTATATAAGAGCAATATCTATACAATTCATAAACCGGAGAATAAGTTTTTGGGATTTCTTGAGAACAAGAAAGAACTTCCAGGATAAGAACCAGAGTCTAGAATGCGCAAAATCCCGGGTCCCTGGGACAGAGACCCATACTAGGGTTTAGTTATTTGAGGAAGACCCACCGATTTTCATTCGTACACATCAGCAAATATGATAGCATAAGGCTATCATGTCTTCGGTCTAGAGTAAATAATAAAAATACCGATCAAAATTGAGTTCTCAGTTGCTTAAAAAAATTCTACTATCGTCAGTGAAAAATCGGAGCAGAGCCTTCTTATGTTCTCTGCAGTTCAGAGCAGTCAGTGTGGTTTCGCGTAGCTCTTTGCGCCATCACTTGTGGTCCAGGTCGCTGCGAATCAGTCGTGGCCTCTGTATTAGTTTTAGCCAGTAAAAACTGCCCACGCATTACTGCAGTTCAGTGTGGTTAATAGACAACTACTTCAGTTTGGCGTCGCTCAGTGTACTTCACTGACAAATTTGGTGCAGTGATGAAGGGTGCAATCACTGTGCAAGAAAATCACTGTAAAAGCAGTCTTTCATTTTGCAGCAGCAAAATAGTTCGTTACTGTGAAATCATGTTTGAAACAAAACAAAATGTTCCTCTCATCGGAGCAGGAGAACTATTGGAGCAAAATAGTGATTGGTCATAGAATGGGAAACGTTTTACAGTATGATTGGTTAGTGAGCTGATTTACTTCTCTCTGACACGTGAGTGTACACGGGTACGTCTATGAATTTTTGCCGACAACACTTACCGATTGTGATGGATGTTCGTTGTTCCCGTACGATCTTGGGTCTTTACGAGTGTAGTAATTGGGGTGAAAGATGTCTGCTGTTGCCCCTTCTCTCGCGACTGTACGGATTACTTTATTGTGAAGTGTATCGTAGCTCCTCTTGTGGTTATGTTTACTCACTCCATCGTCGGTTTGTTATGAATTTTACTACGTCGGTGTTAATTATCTCGGTAATTTGCGAATGATTTAGTGGGAGGTAGTGTTTACTAGCATGTTGATACGAATCACGAGACAGACAAATGGCGCGTTGTTGTGTGTGTTTGGAGAGAGATGTGTGAATCAATAATGTTTGAGTAAATTATGCTGAGTGAATGCTTCACTGTCGTTTATTTCTGTGCAGTATTTATTTTATTCGCTCACTACATTTAAAACAGCATGGAAACCGTTTCATTTTTGGCTTATCAAAGTATTCTTCGTTAAATAGTTCGGAGACATAATTTACAATTTTCGTGTGAGTGCATGATATAAAATTTATTCCATAGGTTTCGATTTTTTAGTCTCATTCAGTCGCATTAGTTTTTTGTGCTTTTTTGCTTATTTTAGATGTGAATTATTTCATCTCTGCTAGTTTTTTTCGTTCTGGTCGTGTTTGAGGTGTGTCATGTGGGCTAACGCTTCGTTGTGTTAGGGACCTTGCGTGGGGATGCTTGTTTCTAGGGTGCGTGGGAGACCTTTGGGTGTATCTATTGGACTGGATGCTTTTCTGACCTTGATGCTATCGTAAAATGGGCGTTCCAAAATTGTGGAATGCCAATCAGCAGTTGTGTGTGTAATCAGTAATTGTGCTTTTCGAAATCATTCACTGCCATCACGTACGTTGCTTGTGTTTTTTCGAGAAAATTAGCGTATTCATGGACTTAAAACTCACAAACATACGATCTGTATCAGGAAAGTCTGATATGTACTTCGGTGAAGCGATATTTAAACGGCAGTGAAAGCTAACATAAATTTACCTACAGAAAATGAAGATGTGTGCAGTTGTTGTCTGCCTTAGTTTGTGGTTCGAAACATAGGGTTTGGTCTCATGGTTCAGGGTACCTTCAGAAATCGGTTTCTTCCGCACGGTAGCACAGAAGGAATACATAAACTACGACAGATATTAAGATATACTGTATTTTGTATCCATAATCATTCATGATAAGTCATAATTTTTATTCTCAGTCTGGTCATTTTCTCAGTCATTTTAATTTTTCGAACAGGCACCACCATAGTGATCGTTTGTTTGTATTAAATTGGAAGCTGAACTTAGGTAAAATACATATTATTAGTTGACGAATCTGAGAGTCTTCAGGTGTAGCAACAAACAGCTTTGTTCTCGTACTCGTACGGTGCCTCAGTGCCTGCAATGTTTATAAAAGCCTTCAGTTGTATAGGATTTTGTTAAATGAGTTTTATCTTGTGCCTGATATTTTCAAATAAAATGGCTCATGCTTGTCGACACGAAATCTCATGTAATAGGAGAGAAATGCTGATGATATAGCGAGTCCGAAGTTGTACCTCGTTGGAAGCTACAAAAAATTAACACCATCAAACGCCATTCTAAATTTTTTTACAACCCTGTTATTAATTTCGTCCAGTGGCATAATTTTTTTTAAAATTGCACGATGGGTTAGTGATTCTAAACTGATTTAAATTGAAAGTGTAGGAAAATTAGATATAACAACAATACCGAGTAATGCAGCACAAACGGTAGGAAATAATTTAATGAAACCAAAGCCTAATTACTGTCAATATAAATGTCAGCATTATCACTAAAAACGAGCTTGGGTTACTGCCTACGGAAAATTGTGGATTCCGTTCAAAAAATCGAGGTGCATGATTTTAAACGTGAATGTCGACCTTGACTCTCTGCTACAGGTTATGAATAATATCAAAAGAGAATCATAAATGTGGATAATTGCGTCATAGCAGCGAAGCATTAAAATTCAAGTGAGAATGGATGTATTTTAATTAAACATTCGTACATAATTGCATAATAGTCCATTCAAGAACTGCGTAATACTGTGCGGATGAAAATCCCTCAGGGAATACAAATTTTGTATCTATGGGAATTAGCGCTTCAAGAGGAAATGTGTGAGGTCCCGAGTTAAAGGTTAGGTAGGCCTTTTGTTGAAATAGAATAGGTTTTTGTTTTGTTAAGATCTATCTTTTTTCGCTTTACTGTTGTCCTTTTTTAAGCACCTGCTACTTCTTTCTTCATCTTTTATCGTGTTCCATGAACTTCTTTCTCATCTTACTGTTTCTATGCACCTTGTGCATAGATTCCGCGTTCCCTCAACTCCATACTAAATGGTGTCTTCCTCCCTCCTCTCTTTGAAGCGCTTTTGTTGCGGTTAGAGAGGCTTGAACTAACATCTAATCTCCCCTCACAACAACATTCAGCAATGAAAAAAAATTTCATGGCATGAAAAAAACTTTCATGAAAAAACATTCATGGGCTCTTATGAATTTTATAAGATAGGACATTGAGGAGTGGGTTCGTCAACCCTGCACTAAAATTTAATTCGTTTTACATACTCTAACACATTTAGCTACTTAGACTGTTTATTTTTTCAAGTATGATTTTTTTTTGCATTTCAAGTTTTACAAGTTTTCCAAATATATCAATTATTTTATAGCTTAATGATTACACTACAGCTCCTTCAAGTATGGCACGTTTTTTTCTTTAAATTTAAACGTGGGATACCTTGTTGAGCCGCATTGAAATTACCCCTATAAATTAAGCAGGCAGGCAAAATAAATGTCTGAGCCTTCAGGCATCTATTTTTCGGATGCATTGTGCACAAAACTGATTGTAGTGGGCTGCTGGTTAATTGATCACTAGAGAACAAAGCCAGCTTTGCTCAGCTCCTCTACCAATAGGAGTAGGAGTGGCCACGCTGATATGTTTCTCAGGCGCTCCATGTGCAGCAATATAGTCATTCAGGTTAGTTTATTTTAGCACTTAATAATAATTGGGATTTATTTCCTTATTGATTGGATTTAAGCTAACAAGAAGGTTATTTTTAGACGTGTACTGTGATTTGCCCTGGAATCGAACTCGATCGTAATAATTCAATTTATGCACTTTAATCTAATTTTTTACTTTCTTAAACTAAAATATAACTCTGATATAGAAATTATAGGTTAATCAAAAATTACAAGTTGGGAACACGAACACGCGACATTATCCTGTGACAGTGGGACGTCCACCACGGAATGAGTGACCGGAGTAATTCAGAACACGTTGAATATTTTTAAGTTTGTGCGGCGAAAACTTTCACGAGCTTTTAAGTTGCAGTCTTCTAGACATACATTGGTTGATAAAATAATGACACTTGTTATGCACGTTACTAATTTGATGTCTATTTGTACTTAAGGCAGCTTTAATTGAGTGGGAGAATGGTTCCGAAAATATTTTAGGTGAACAGTATTTAACTGAAAATTGAATCTTTCAGCTTATGCCTAGTCTTGTGCATCACTCAAGTTTTTTGCGATGATAGTGCTGAAAAGGAATTTCTCATAGTAATAATTCCTAGGGATTCCACTGTTCTCGAAGAATGTCTGGTAAATAATATTCTCATACTGTTCGAACAAACATTTAACTCTTTCAGCAGTGAACACAGGCTCTTCTAGATAGAGGAATACAACGATGCTTGGCGGCGGCACACTCGGTCATTAGCAATACGCAGGTCTTCGTTGAAGATTTCGAGACCACAATCAAGTACTGTGATGGGCAATAAGAGAGTTAACCCTTCAACATCAGCAGTTTTCTACTCACATTACCGTTATTATAACCACCGTCATTAGACTTACTCTGGCATCAGGTAGTGACCGACATTAGAATGAGGAATTAAGGAGCTGCCACTCGGCAGTAAATTCCGAAAAACACACTAGGAAACAAATTTAAAAGGAAATACTTTATATTGAGGGAATTTTCAAAATTGGACCGAAAATTCCTCCCGGGCGTTCAAATGTCAATAGGTCAAAAAAACGCCGTAAGATAACTCAAACTTGAACGGAACGACTCAATTGCCTTTACGCTATATCTCTATATTCATATTTGTGCCATCCTTACACTGGTCTTACTATGATTTGTTTTGGGTCTTCAAGAGAGGTTGTGTAACAGCACCTGCATATTATGTATTGATGGTGCGGGAGCTCCTGCTAAAATACGAGTAGAGAGGAAAGTGTCAAGTGCTCGAACTTTTCTCAGGAAGTCACATTTCCTCACAATTTGTTTTGTTCGTTATTCCCAGCGAGGTGGCATAAATTATCACACACTAGCAATGCTGATGTAGTTTTAGCGTATTTATTTAGAGTTGCTCTGAACGTTGTGAATATTGCATAAAATTGACTAAAATATATTTCGTTATTTATATTATGCTTCGAGTTCTCATAGTGCAATCTGATTATTGTATGGAAGGTAAATAATATTCTGTACTGTGAATAATTCAGTAAATATGCTAAGGCACTAGACTGTCTCAAAGTCCGTACAGCATTTGTTAAACTTAGCGTAATTACTTAGGCCAAGAAATGTGAGCATTCACAGATAATTCATATTAGTTTTTGTATCTTCATTTTCCACAGGTGCTGACAATGCAGACCGATAAAAAATAAAGTTGAAACATTGTCAGTCTCGTTTATTTTATTCGAATATTGTTCTCAATTAGACAATCAGTAATTTGAAGAATTTTCGTGGAACTACTCATCGACCTCCCGCATTTAAAGTTGGAGAAGATCTTTATTAACTTGTATTCAACCCTCAGCTGTTACAGAGAGAGAGGGGCTATGATTTAGTAATTTGTAACCTGATTTCATTTTATTTATAACCGCGAGATATTCTTTCAAGTCTTTGGAATTACTAGGTTTAAACGTAGATATTTATTCTGTCAACGCGACGTTTTTATTCTTATTTTAATTTAATTATAGACAACTTCATTCGGCTAAATTTCGCAGTTTTTTGCGAAAACCAATTTTTAGGCAATGCGGGAGCATTTTATTTTTCATTAACCTGTGAGTACGATATCACAACCTTTTCTCCTATTTATATCATTTTTGTCTGTGAATTGTTCTGAATTTCGGTCTACAGACTGAATGAACATCGCACACCAACGTAATATTTCCCCAAACATCGACTAACCAATATGAATATCAATTTGATATATGTTCTATCTTGCGCCAGTAGAGATTGGTGCTATTGCGTTACCACGACGACTGTTAGAAACTGCTTGTCAAGAATGACGACATTTGGTGAAGTTCAATAAAGCCCCTACTGTTAATCAGAAATACTTTAAATTATTACCATGGAAGATAAACAGCAAATATTTAATATAAACTTGGGGCAAAATGTTATTTCCCTAACACTGAAAGCGTGGTTATAGTTAGGGACATTTAACTGCTAAAATAAACACAGAATAGCCATTATTACATCAAACGCGTTGACCACTTTGGATTAAACTGAAGTTCAATATTCTACACAAACTCAGTCAATTGTAATAAGCAGTTTTTAAAATTGCAAACATTAACCGGATCATGTTTCCATTTAGCTTTAATTAAGTGTCTATGGAAATTGAGTTAGTGACTATACTGGTCGGTCAGCAGCATTATGAAAATTGCCTCTATGTACACCCGCGGCTCATGTCGCGACCCACGTGTCAAGGAAAGGTATTTTGTTTTTAGCCGTCTTTAAGGCGCCGTTAATTCAAAGAAGTGACTAATTTATTCATGTAGCAGTAGCAGGTCGTGCCGAGGCTGCAGTGAGCAGAATTAAGGAACTTAACTCCAGCACGCTCGTAAAGTCGCAGCTCTGACTCTGGAGCTGTCGTGCCACAGGCTATGACGTGGTTGCTATTTTTGCCAAATAACCTCATTGACGTGAGGCTGTAAACACGGGGCAGGGATAGGAACTTTTTGAGATAATGTGTAGCAATTACGGCTCTCAGTTTTGGTTATTTTGCTACTCTTTTGTCAACTTGTACCGCAATTCGGTTACCTCAGCAATACCTAGGCTTTTTGGACTTGTATCTTTGATGCTCACTTTACTTCTTTCAGTCCTCACACTTTCTTCGCTATTGCTTTTTTGTCTTTTCTTCCTCTCCATTCATAACTTGTTGTTTCAATACGCAGGTTCTCCAAGGAAGGAACGCACCTTGTGCATTGATTCCCCTTGTCCTACAGTGCGCAACATATGGTCCCTTCTCTTTTCTCTTGTGAGATCGCATTTTATGTGGCTAGCGAACTTGACACTGACTAATAACTACTACTACTTAGATTATAGCGCTGCAATTCGCGCTATAATCATTTTGAAGGGTGCTGCATAAAAGTATTTATCAAGGTAGTCATCATCATACACGATGAACGGAACTGTTCCATGAAGATAGTAATACAAACACTCTACAACTGTACGACAGTTACACCAGCGGTAATAATAGTAAAACTACATTGAAAACCCGCTTAGTCAGCGTTTTCTTGAAAAAAAATGAAATACTGATTCTTTGTGATGTTAATAAAAAACTACTCAATCAAAAGTTTTCAGAGCGGTAACGCAGTTAACCTCTTTCTCTGGAGAAATTAGTTACGATAATTCCACTAAATGTTCCTTTTTCAGTCATCGAGGAAAATGCTTAATCTAAAACCTTTCCATTGAAACCAATATTCACATGTCGACTCGGAGCCTCATTTATAGAGAGTTTTTTATAAGCCGAATGTATGATTTCAGAATAAATCAGCCTATAAAAACGGGCAAAATATAAACAAGTTATTCATAACCGTAATGAAAATGGCACAGAATGCCAAAATCGCTAAATTCCTCTGGAAAAGAAACATCCCAAAAATAGGTGTTGAGGAAGGTGTTCAAAACTTGACTTTTTGACGACACCAACCGTGCTCCGCCAGCTTCACAAATGCATCAATCGACTAATAAAATCCAAAGTAAGAGACCGATTTTTATTAGATAGGTTGTGATAAATGTTTGATTAATAAAAAATTGATTGAAAAATTAAATGAAAAACACCAAATAACAAGACTCCATAAACCTATTGAAGCATTGATGACACTTTTTTTATCATATTTTTTATTGCTAATGCTGATTTATGGTGAATCGGCAATCAATCACGTGAAGAAAGTCAGATGCTCACAAGCATTCTCCCTTCTCGCTTACTCCATAATTCTTCGCTTCCAAGTCTGAGCAGCACATTGCATAGCTTGCTTGATCACATTTATTTACTCCTAAACTTGACGCTCACGTCACAACTTTTCCTTAGAAACTCGCCTCAACGCTCCCCATACCAGACGTTCATAGAATAATTTCGATCGATATCTGCTCTGTTTGTCCAGAGTGGCCTCTAAGTTTCTAAATTAAAAAAAAAGAAACGTTTTGTGTTAGACTAGTGCTAAATTTGTCTCATGAGTTCTATGTTCCTAAATGTTTCAAAAATAACCCATGTAAAAGCCGTGTTTGGCGTATAATGTGTGGGCTAGTAAATGCTGTTAGAAATCCACAGCATCTGTACGATGCTCGTTCCATGTTTTCTGTTGAATTCCGTTCTACTTCTTCCCGAAGCTTACGGTATTACAATTCATTGCTCTTCCGTTAAACGCATCCTTTGTCGTATACGAAATGTAAAAAACACACATTATATATTTTCGTATTTGTGGGAACTCATACAATTTTTAAGAGTCGGCTCACTCTGGTACGTATAACTTGCGCGGCGCGACGTTCGTGTCAGCGCATCTCTCCGCAGTACATTTTGGCCTCGGCCGACCTTCACGAGCAGGTCTACGAGTCGCTTCTGCGCAGCACCATGTCCAGCGTATCCTTTTCATTGGCTTTCGTATTTTTGTTTAGTTTTCATCCGTTTCTGTCCGTGAAATTCGGCCGCTGAAATTTGCGTGATTTATCGGATAATGAACGACGATAACGCTGTTTACTGGGTGTCTTTGGCGTCTTTTTATGACTAAAAACTTTGAATTTATTAAAATGCGGCCCCTCTCAACTAAAATTCAGGCAATAAGGTAAGAAACCTGTGAAATTTCCCTCAAAATCTACTCTGAAGTCGCCTTTAAATTTTCGAAAATGATCATAATGTGTATGAAAATTATGAACTGGAAAAAATTCAATAAATTAAAAAATAATTGGAACCCTTCTACTCTAACACACTTGACCCCATATTTATACACACCCCATATTTATATTGGATGCTCGCTCCTCGTCATCGTAGTTCCCAACGTACTAGACTGCCTCCTGGAATCGTTAAAAAAACTTTTTCGTTAACCTCTCGAACAGCATTACTCAATTTGGTTTCTGCCAGTGCAAAATAATCATATAACATTGTTACACAGAAAGATTTATTTTTCAATCATTTCGTTTTTTATGTTCCAATTTGAAAAACTCTGCTATAGCTATCACTAGGCCTACTGCCTTCTGATCAGTATTTGGTGAATTTCCAGCCCGCTTTCTTCACTTGACTTTATTTTTCGAACGCATACGAGTTCCACCATGAAAATTCTTCACTGCTAATATTCCATTTAATTTTTTTATAATTTTTTTGTGTATGATCCAGTCATCTTCAAAATACTCGAGGAAATTACTTTACCTGTGCGTGTAATTTTTTTCCTCGCTGAATTACATTAAATATTCTTCGATTCGATGGCTACTAAATGTATCCTTTTTAAAAGGTAATTTTTCTAAATTATAAAAGTTAAACTACTCTGCTTCTGCAATCTATTTCACTAATTCTTCCCTCTTATTATAGCCTAGAACTGCGCACCTCACCAACACTTTTGTGTACTCTCATCTATTCGCGTCCTTTTGGTTTCTAACATCACGTCAAACTCGCCGTTTTTTCTTCACTTCATTTAACTCTTCAGCATTCATTTCTGTTGTCATCAATTTGTTTTTTAATTAATTTAAATATTATTTTTTGGGAATATCTACTGAAACAAATCAATTTATATCGGTATGTACCACAGCATGGTCTGAAATATCTTATGAAGAAATCTTGAACGGAATGCTATAACATTACGCTTTGTAGGCCATCTTACCCTTCAGAAGGATGCAATTATTGTATGGTATATGGGAATTAGTGCTCGCACGGAGAAACTGTGGGGTATACAGTTGAAAGTTAGGTAGGCTTTCTTTTTTTTAATAAAATATGTTATTTTTGTTTTGTTACGGATCATATTTTTCAGTGCACTGCAATCCCGTTTTTCAGCACGTCTAACTTTTTTCTACAACTCTTACTTTGTTTCATTACCTTCCTTCTTAATTACCTGTTTCTTAGAGTGGGAACACACCGTGTACGTAGATAACTCTTTTCTTCAACTCCATAACAAATGGTGCCTTCATCCTTCTCTTGGGAGCACCTTTGTTGCGGCAATGGAGGCTTGAACTACCTTATCTAATTTAATCTGTAAACCTTCTTATTATACCCATCGTCTACAGTTGAGTGTTCTTGGTATCGATAGACCTCATTGCATGCAAGGGCTCAGTTTCATTAAAGGAGTAATTGTATTTTTTTCGACGTAGAAGAAGCACACCTAAAGGGATCTGTCGTTATTTCATTTTTCGCAGAGGAAAACCAAAGAGCGTATATCAGAAAACCTATTAATCCAGCTTACATTCTCGAAACATGTTCCTCTCATTCGGAATTTCTCTTGTGCTCTTCATTTTGCCAGCGAGCTCGCTTTGTCTCTCTCAACTTGCCTCTGCAAAGCGATGTAGGCAGATTCCAACACACCATGTTATAAGGCGGTTGAGCTATTCGCTCCCCGGGTTCATTATTTTTTCAATATAATTCAACTGTTACCTTTGAGTTTCACACTTGTAATAGAATCAATGTTATTTATTGTACAATGTTTCCTCTAGCCTTCAGAACAGGTTACTTCAAACTATTTACCTGAGAACAATATTACTTTTTCCGGAACACCAACACTACCCCAGCGCGAAAACCGGCATGCAAGAACGTGATCGAGACATGCTTCGGAAGTGTTATGTATGGTGATATAACACAGACTCAAGAGAAATGGTGAAGATATTCGGAATCATAATGTAGGCGTTCTTCCAACGTTGCTGCTAGTTATCTGGAGTCAAAACTTCCTTCCATCATGTGCACACTTTGGTTGTTATGTGTACCGCACTAAAGACTCGCCTCTTGTCTTAGGTATTAAGTACTATCTAGACATTTCGCCCTAAAATTTAGTAGCTCGTTAAAGTCTTTCGCCTCATTCTCTCCTACTTGTAAGAAAGTTCTCAAAAAGAGAGGAGCTGGAACAGAGTCTTGTTTGCACACCACTTCGTGGCTCAGGACCTTTACAAATAAACCACGGCACCAGTTTATTGAGCTACATTTCGATCTTACGAGCTCTTCTTTTTTAGCTCCGCTTCCCAGCCTAACTTTTTCGCCGGAGCTTGCATGTTTTTCGCCGCCTAAGCGATTTAATTAATGGGGCGGCGAAAAACATGCATGCAGGCGGCGAACTAGTTAGACTGGGTTTCTACCGATGACTCGCCGCTTGCCTTGCTCGGAGATCCTTGCCAATACGGTTAGAGAAAACGGGAATTCCGCCGTGATTGGTTTAACTTTCAATAGGTCGTCGGAGGTCATCTGATTGAAGAAACATAAAACATCTACTCTTCTCGGAATGGAACCTTGATAAACTCGAATCGTTCTACGTTCCACATTGGTTAGCATTGTCAGATATATACCTGCAGTTATGCCATATCATGAAAAAATTCACACAAATTAGATACTAAGCCAAAATATCTCTGCCTGTATTTTCTAGGTGAAAGAACCCAAGCACCGTTATCTTTTGACATTGACTTTTAAGCAAGTAAAATGTTGATACCGTTTCTACCTAGCGAATGTTGCGGTAAATAAACCTACTGGAATAAAAGAACAAAATATTCCGAGTTTTAATTTTTCTTTATTTTAATGCTGTTCAAAAACCAGTAATGTTGTTTAAACTCTCACGGGCATGATTGAAATGAATTCAGCCATCAATTGCAAACGAGACGTTCTAAAGACACGACTTACTGGATGATGTACTGTTTTATATCGTAAGAATACTCACTGAGCGTATAAAATTAGCTGGGTTGACTTTGAATTCCACAAAGTATTCAAAGCGTATTAAAATGATTTTAATGTTAATTTAAAGTAGAATTTCCTGAACAGTTTTCCAGTCAAAATGGCTTCCTATAAAATCTCGTTTGTAATATCCTGTTAAGATAGTTAATAGCTTGTATGAAGGCCCTCCTGATTTACGTTCTGCTCCTAGAAAAATGGTTAGCATTTGTTCACCATATTTATGTATTGAAACTTGCTGTATTGTAAAAAATGCTTCAAGAGATTTGTTACAAATACTACTTCCAAACACATCATAAAGTTAAACGTCACATTAAATTCAAAATAGGAAGTTGTTTAGGGCGAAAGACTATATCGAATCAAGTGTATTGATATCTATTGGTAGGGTATTGGTACCTGTATTGCCAGTCTTAATAGTAGTGTACTGCTGTAGCTTTGGATATTTTAAATTATTCATCCAGTTTTCCTGTGAAATCTAGTTCATCTAGTCTCCCCATGCCCTGTATTTTAAGAAATTACAGTTTTTTTGCACCTACAGTTTGCCTACTGTCAAAAATTTATTTTAGTCAGATTCCATCTCATGTTCTGTTTCTTCTTTAACGTGCATTAAATGCTCTTTTTATATTCTTACAGTTCCTACTGATGATGATGAGTTATGTATAGCTCGAAAACTCTGAAGACGAAGTTTTTAAAAAATTTAGTCAAAACTACTATGTTTTTCTTCGCTTTTGTTTTGTGGGGTGTAAGCTCATATTATGTGGAGTTGGCTCCCCTACAACTTTCTTTTTTCATGTTTCGAGAAGATAAACATACCATGATTTTTAAACACCTGAGAAATATTTTGGATAATTCATTCTGACTAAATTACAGAAGTGTTAACTTTGAATCCATCATGAATAACTAAAGAAAATTGAACCCACGTTTGTTATCACAGGCTCAGGAAGCGGAATCAAGGAACCTTGGTTTTAATTTTTTCGAGTACATCATTAGGACCCCAAAGTTCCTCTTGCCGTGAGGGTTTCCGCTTGGTAGTTACCAGGCTGTCAAACCTTGAAACTCTGAAAGATTTACGGGTGTTCTTGTATAGAGTACACTCTCATTCTTCAATTGAGCTTTTATTGAATGGTTCTCTTCTATTTAATTTATTTCTTACTCATTTTATCATGTTACGTAGTTTTATTCAGGGCATAAAAGTCTTCAATTTGATCAACACTGTTTCTTAGTTTACCATATTCAAGTAGAGGATTTTTTTAAATTAATATAGCCATTTTTTCAGAATGTGCCTCATGATAGTACAAAGCATTCAGACTCGTACTATCATTCACAGATTGAAGGATTGTGTGCAGATTGTGTAAAAATTGCAAGATTGTGTACAAAAACCGTTCGCAAAATATAACTTTTCCTCTCTCTCATAAACAGGAATTTATGTGATCATGCGATTTTTATTCATATTAATTTGAATTCCTAGTACACTTAATTTCAAAGTCGATGTTGTCCGTGTAGCCCTTCCCAATCATAATTGAAGCTTAGGGAGTCTGTGTATAATACAAGATCTTCGTTTTGATACCCCATGTTATTGAAAGTGGGAGACGGCAGTAATTACACGAGAGAGATTTTATGTTTTTTACATTGTTAGCAGCCCTAAGTACACAGAAATTTGACAGATTTTAGTTTTTTAATGGTTCATAGGACCATCAAAAGTTATAGCGGTGGTAGAAATTCCTTTGGAACGAGAAAGCATTTTGAAAATCTCTACAAATTTGCTAAAAAAAAGATTTATTAAGATGAAGGAGAATATCTTTTGAATCTAAATTGAATTTTATAAATGTAATGTCACTCGACATGTACAAAGGGTGGAAGGAACAGCCAATAAATCTAGAATTGCAATGTCGACTGTGAAGCACGGAAGTGTGAGCATAATGGTTTGAAGTTTTCCACTCGCATGGCACTGGTGAACTCATCATCAATGAACGAAGAAGAAGAGTGGTCTACGAATCGTCACATTTTGGAGGAGTATCTTCTCACGTATGCCAAACGTTCATTCAAAAATCGATAGCGACCTAACATGAGGTAAATTTAGCCCCCTAATGCTCAAATAAACACAGAATCAATATTCAGTAACCAAGCCAATCGTCGTGCCTCAACCCGATTGAAAGTATTAGGGAACACTGAAGAATCAAATCAAACAAAAAATTCTCAAGAATTTTAGTGAGTTGAAAAGACTAACCAATTAATGAGATAAAATATTACTGCAAATATTCGAACATCTAATTTCATTACGAGGAAACAGTCTCCGAGCAGAAAAAAATATAAATGCTTCGCAACAAAATATTAAATAGAAAATAACTTTATGGAATTATTTTGTATGGTTCCATGCATGTTTTTGTTAAATTTGAATTCGTATACGTACTTGAAAAAACTAGTTTTTTATTTTCCATCCTCAAGTCACCCATTAAAAAGAAGAATTTCAGGCACCTTATGAGAGTACAACTATTACATCTACGGAAATTTGCACTCCCAGAGAGAAGGTGTGAGGTCCCGAGCTGAAGGTTAGGTCTTTCGTTGAAATAGAATAATTTTTTGTTAAACGATCATCTTTTTTTTTCTGTTGACTGCTGTCATTTTTTGTGCGTATTACTTCCTCCAACTTCTTTTCGTGTTTCTCAAACGTCTTTCAACTTCTTGTTCCTATGGCGCACCTTATGCTCAGGTTCCCCCGTATACCTTTAACTCTATGGTAAATAGTGTTCCTTTCCCTACTTTCTTTCTAGGGAACACCTTTTTTTAGTTCGAGAGGCTTAAACTAACTCACAATATATCTTATCTATTATGTCAGAGTGTCGTATAGTATCCTATCGGTTAAAATAAATGTAGTCTCTTGTGCACAAATACTTTTGTCTCCTCGCTGTAGGTTCTGAGGGCTACTTAACCGTACAAGTCTACAATTATAAATATTAGCAATGAGAAGAATAAGTTTCTTCTCCATGACGACCCGTACATCAGTTAATAGTGCAAATTTCACAAGAATTGAGCACCCAACCCACAGAGGCACAGTTTCAGGACACTACGAGTCTGCCATTGAGAAGCTCTTCAGATGTGCGTATTGTATCACTGTTGCAAGCTGTTCAAGAAATCATTCTATTTTTTGTTTTCGAAACGGTATTTTTTTTTTGAACGAAATTGAAAAATAATTATTTATAATCAGTAAGAAGTTCCGCTATCGCAATGGTCGTGGTAGACATGTCCGAGTATCAATCGAAAATTAAACGAGTTCTCATGAGCGATGTTGGCTCTTCGCCACTGAAGGGAACCTCTACGATACATATTCAATCTTTAATCCAGTCCGTAATCTCGTTTCTTTAAATAAAATATTGGAATCATTTTTCAATTATTATCCTCATCGACTGTATTACATGTTAATAAAGGTCAGCCGATTATACACTTGCGTACATAACAGCAATTCATATTACTATCAGGAAAAGTAGCGTAGCACCATTTGGGTTTCGAGTGAACCGGGCACCCCAAAAAACGAATAATTTCTCTTGCAGAGTCACCATTTTTTGTGATAATAAAATATGCCCTCAAATAAGCCTTTTTTTCCTGCAGGGGCTAAAAAATTTACCGAGTAAAACAAAGGACTCTTATACAGGCAACAAAAACTTGTTCATATATAACAATATCGTTACCAAGGAAATATTGAGTAAGTTTTTATTCGTCAGCTTTGAATATACAAACTTTGGGAGTTTCCGTACATGTGAAGGTTGGTACGCTCTTCAGTACCTCGAGTCACCGTGAAATTAAACCACGTAGCAACCCTAGAAATTGTATCAAAAACAACCATCAATGATTGAAAAACTCGGTCCCTCTTTCCAAGCACCAGGTTTCGTGCGAGTACACAAATCTGGCATCATTCAACTTCACATTTGTGACACCTAATAGTCGAAATAGAAAATGAGAAAAGTTCAGTAGAGAAAATGTAGGAGTAAACTACACAGAGAGCATCGCGAGATCACCATTTCAGCCACTCGAAACGACGGAATTTTTTTCATGGAGCAGCATGCTGCAGATATCGATTGTGATCAGTTTTGAAAATGTAAGAATTCGATCGAAAATTTCTTTTATCACCGATAAAAATGTTTGCATTGTTTTACACATGCGTGGAAGCAAACACTACTGGTCTTAAAAGTAACAGTTTGATACTCGACATTTTGACAACCTTCGAAAGTGTTTTATGGTAAAGCTGAGCCTGTGAGACTCATGCAGTCTTTCATTTGTTGAGCTGCCAGTTTCCTGTAGGCAACGTTGCGTGTTTGAGTACTTATCGGTCGAAAGTTATAATTTAACGCTGTGTCATCACAGCTGTAGACTTTTCATAACTCTACATCGAATATCATCGAAAATTTTACCCCTGAATGCTAGAATCATTAAATTTATCGTCAAAACCCCTCAGGGGGATACTATTATTGTATCTATGGGAATTAGCGCTCCCAGGGGGACAATGTGAGGGCCCGAGCTGAAGGTTAGGTAGGCTTTCTTTTTTGTTAAAATAGAATAGGGTTTTTGTTTTGTTACGGACCATCTTTTTTCGGTTCACTGCTGTCCTGTTTTTTCAGCACCTACTACTTTCTTCTTCAACTTTGATCTTGTTTCATGAACTTCTTTCTCATCTTACTGTTTCTATGACCTTTCTGCATAGATTCCCCCCATTCTCTCATCTCCATACTAAATGGTGCCTTCCTCCTTCCTCTCTTCGATACGCTCTTTTTTTGTAGCGGTTAGGGAGGCTTAAACTAACTTATAATCTAATAATCTAATTTATCGTCAAAAATACAATATAACATTATCATCAAATGAACATTGTCCTAAAAAATTGTGAAATTTTGGTTTATGCGGAACTTAACTAAGGTTTGTCACTGACGTTGGCTCAAGCAAGGTGAAGGGGAACGTCGTCGCCTCATGAAGCGAACATAAAGGCCTACGAACACACAACTATAATAATGTAAGACGAGGTATTGAAGACATTCTTATCTATGAGCAACAAGAAGCCGGAGCTATATTTGGGATGCTGCTGTTACAGCGTGGATCATGCACTGATTGTTTATTAATGTCATCAGCTGAACGTTTATGGCTACTAGCCGTAGTTTAGGACCAGCAAGTTTGTTAAGGCCATGGCTTAATTTGGCAATTTCTTCATAGCGCAGGCTGCCTAATAGGTCATAAACTATCTAGTAGACTGCTGCAGTACCACAGTTGCATTATTATAGCTGCAGCACCTCAGCTTTAGCGTCACAGTTTCATAAACACAGCTGTTTCAAAGCAGCTGTACCATTGCACTTACTGCACAACAGTTGTAGTATTACATCTGTAGCATCGCCGCTGTAGCATTGCAGCTTTCAAAATCAAAGCTAGAGCTGCAAAGCTTTAGCATCACATGCTGTACCATCACAGGTATTGCAGGTGTAGCATCACTAGTGCAGCATCACAGCTGTAGCAATGGAGCTGTAACACTGCAGCTGTGCAGCGATGGACAGGTGTAGCTCTATAGCTGCAGCACCAGAGCTACAGCATCACAGCTGCAGCATTACAGCTGTAGCATTACGGCTGCAACTACACAGCTGCTGTGCGTCCTACAAAGCTTCACAGAACGCCCCAGAGCTACGCCAGCGTATGCGCACAGACCCTGCATATACGGTATACATTCTCTTTCGTGTACGCAGAAACATTTCCACATGCACGTACACCCGTGCACACGCGCCCTGAGTACATTCACATACCCATTAGATCTGTGTCGCAGTGGGGCGCCTTGTAGAGACCAGCTACTTTTGGAGGCTGGCTGGCAGGAGCCCGTGCCGACTGCGTATTGGCATTGTATCACCTTCGGTTCATTCCGACTGCATTTCGCTCTCACCGTTCCAAATTAAAGTCACCATGATGCTGTATAGGGCTTCATATACTTGTCAGGTGTGAAATTTTTTTGTGGCGTGGATATTATCTTAGTTTGTCGAATCTTATATCCTCACGTAACATATTTACAGGTGTTCACTTGAGAATTCTCTCGTTCCTTGTGAAGAACTTTTTCTTTTTTCGCGGTTGCATTTCCCTTGGTGTTAACATTCTAAATGGAATAGGAAAATAAGAACGAGCCTTAACTGCTACAAATTCAACTGAAGTTCAATAGATATAATCAAAGAATCTTTCATTGCAATCAAGTCTGATACATATCATCTCATACATTGGTTTCCATCTGCCTTATAACTAACATCAGGACGTATTGACGGTTACTCCCGGTCGAGCCGGAACCCTTGTCCGACACTTTGGTAAAGTAGGAAATTATGGCACCCATGGAGTCGCTGGGCTAGCATTGCCGGGATTCGAACCGGCAATCCTCAAACTAAAGTCAATTTCACTATTCAATATTGAATATGATACATTATGAAATGGATTTTGCTTTCATTTGGTTCAGATTAAGAATTCCTAATATTTGAGTTTATGACCTCCGGTAGGTCTGCCGCATTGTGAAATTCCCCTCAGTGACAGCCAACGAGTCATGCCGCTGTCACCTGTTATGGTTTCGCTCAGAGTGCCTGAATCTTGTACCCAACGCTGGTTGTAGGTTTCTGTTCCCACCATACGAGCCCAATACGTTCACAGCTATTCCACCATACGAGCTATCTGGGGTCATTTAGGCATGACGTCAGGGGAGATTATCCTAAGGTCCATGTGATTAATGAAGTTAGATGTCGTCTCTTCGATTACCCAACTGACGTGCATAACTACGTAGCATTCGTTGGCTATTCTCAAGTGTTCTTGACAGTTACAACTATATTTTGTCTATCATGTTATACCGACTACGCGATTTCGGAATCTTAGTTGTCTCACTTTGTTGCTGATGTGGTTAGTCTGCTCAGTTAGTATTTTGCTCATTTCGATTTTATACATCTTGGTAAATATTTACGTTAGCCTGTTGAATTGTATCGGGTTGTTGTGCTTAATATATGGTGAAATTTTTTAAACATTTCGATTTGGGCATAATTTCTAGTAAATCTTTTTTATTTATCGAAATACTCGCTTTAGAGTGTAAACAAGTACTCCAAACAAAGTGCCAACACGAGTTTCCTTGAAACATAGTGCGATCATAATAACCACCTCAATTTTGAAGTCCTTTACGTAGGAAATTTTATACTAGGACAGGATATATCTACCTGCATACAAATATCCGCTCAATTTGCGAGTTCATATAACTTTTTAAAACTTAGAGAAGGTAGGATATCTTCATTGAATATTTGATGTATCTCATTCAACTGAGGCGGATACCATCTGTATACCATACCGGGTAAATTGCGTCGCTATCACGTATACCGTGGTCGCTATCGCTCGCTGGTTGCTCAATGCGCCAACTTGCTGAGCTCTGGCGGCTGTTTATGATTTCAAGCGCTCCGCTGTAGTTTATGGAAACTGAAATTCATTTGATGCCACAGTTCGTCTCCATTATATCTCTCATTAGTGAACTGCTCCTAAACTGACATCACTTTGAAGTCTCTTACTCTCTGAAAAAATCACCTACATATTTAAAGGTTCAACCATGACGTCTTGAAAAAGACTCTGTGCAATGGAGTTTCCATCCTCTTTAAACCGGTCATTTTGCTGAGCTTCAAAGAGATGACTGACTCTGACTGTGGATTATTATCTCATATCCGCTGCTTGAGCGCTGTCGAGGTATTGAGATACATTCCCCCCGACCTAAAGCTAGCTTAATTTCCGTGTAAAAAGGCTGTAACTAATAATGCGCATATCTTCTCGTTTGGGTTTCGATGAGCGTTTAATTATGAACGTTTTAAAACAAGCAGGATAGGTGTACTTTGGCGTGGTGTTAATCTCTTTCTTCATGAGGAAAAAGAAAAAGTGAAAAATAACTAAAGAAATTGAATTACCGAAAACAGTAGAATATGAAAGGCTTTAACCAACTTTTCTCAAAATACACTTATTAGAAACCTTCTTTCACTATTCAATTAACTATTTATTTTTATACTGTACCAACTGGCTGCGACATTCGTTGCATTTCTGTGATATTATGTATTGTCCGTTTTACTCTGCAAATAACCTCGTATCAATGATGTCTTTTTGGTCTCGGAAAGGAATTCCATTTTACGATTTGGAAGACGTATTCACCACAAGCGTGTTCATTATTACGAGGATAAACTCAAGATCTAACATCGAACAATATTACCAAAACAGCTACGAGGCTTCTACGGAAACCTATCAATAAAGTGAAAACTTCTGAATCAAAACAGGAATAATAATTTTGAGTAAAGGTGTTTCTAACTTAGAATTACGCATATGTTATTGTCAGACTGTAAGAAAAAACTGTTCAACGGATAAGTCAACATTTTTATCTGTATTGTTACATACGGTTTACTCAACTAAATCTGTTCTTACAAATTCACTGGAGAGATACAGACATGAAGGCCTAATTACTTCTATGTTCCTTTTGTATGAGAAAACTGTTCCGAAGTTGCAGGAATGTCCGGCGACTATTTTGATTTCTACTCTTTTTACACACATAATCATTAGCTCAAACAAATATATTCTCATATAGTAGTTGCTCTTTAGTTAGAATTTTTTCCCGACCATCATTAATGATGCCCCCTCAGGGGGATACAACTAGTATATCTATGGGAATTAGCGCTCCCAGGGGGACTATGTGAGGGCCCGAGCTGAAGGTTAGATAGGCTTCCTTTTTGTTGAAATAGAATAGGTTTTTGTTTTGTTACGGACCACCTTTTTTCGGTTCACTGCTGTCCTGTTTTTCAGCACCTACTACTTTCTTCTTCTTCAACTTTTTCTTGTTCCATGAACTTCTTTCTTATCTTACTGTTTCTGCGTACTTTGTGCATAGATTCCGCGTTCCCTCAACTCCATATTAAATGGTGCCTTCCTCTTTGTCGTGGTTAAGGGAGGCTAAAACTTTCTTATGTAATAAAAATAATAATCATTCATGGTGACGAATAGATTTTGGAATCAAAGTTTTCCTTGATTTTTTTAATATGCTTCGTCTTTTATTTCATTTTTATTTATTGTGCATTTGTCGGCTAATTTGAAGTCGAAATGATTCAGCCTACTTTTCAATGCTGATTAGGTGGGGCCTTGCAAATATCGTCAGAGATTAAATTTCAGAACTTTAGGTCTGCAAAAATAAAACTATTTTAAAATTGGGTTATTAGTTAATACAGTAAAAAAAGTTTTCCTAATTCTCGTCAGGTAATCATTGCAGTCACTTTTAGCGAAAATTTACTGTCGAAAATCTCAATCACCGTTGATTTTGAGTATTTTGTAGAAAAAACTTCCGAGAAGAAATGCAAGAGAAGACCGCTGTAGTCGCACGTCTGCTTCGCTTAAGATCATCCATTATACGCGTCCTCTCACCCCTCAGGGGATACAACTATCGTATCTATATATAAGAATTAGCGCTCCCAGGTGGAAAATGAGAGATCCTTAGGTGAGAATTAGGTAGGCCTTTTTTTGTGGAAGTAAAATATGTATTTTGTTTTATTTAACTTTGAACCGTTTTTTTTTTCAATTTACTGCGGTCCTATTTTTCAGCACTTCTAACTTTCTTCTTCAACTTTTATCTTGTTTAATAGCTTTCCTTCTTAACTTGTTTTCATGCGCAAGGGAACTTGTGTGGGAACACACCTAGTGCATATATTTCTCGTTTTCTTAACTTCATGCTAAATGGTGCATTCATCCTTCCTCTCTCTGGAATGCCTGTGTTGTGGCAAGGGAGGCTCAAACCAACTTTTCTAATCTAAAAAGAGTCTCACGGGAACTCACAAGGCACCCGCTGTGAACGTGGTACCTACCTAATTCTTGAACATTTATGTTAATCTAAGAGCAAAATTCGAGCATAGCTTCCCCCCAACGATTTAGATTATTATTTTATTGAAAAATTTTTAATCAACCTTTTAGCATTACTTCAACAATTTTGTCTGTGGTGTCTCTTATTAAACTTCTGAGTGAAAATCTCTTTTTTTTTTTCTTTCACGTTTGGCAAATAATTCTGCATAAATACACGTCTACGAAGCATGTTTTATGATCTTGAAGTATTTAAATTTCTAAAAAATTTAGGTACTTGCGTACTTTATTTTCCATATTCTTATAGTGGGTGTATATAATGATTGTGTTTGAAGTTGTACGGCACTAAAGACTTCATCGTGTAGCGTTTCAAAAATTTTGACCTTACGACCTCACAATTACCTCGTGTAGTAAGTGGTTAGCAGATTTTGTTCCTTCAAAAGACTACTTGACACAGGACTTCATTATCTGCGATTTAAAGTTTGACTGGTTACCACTATCGCTTTCACGCCATCTCCAGAGGAACGAGTTAGAGCCTTAACTATGAATAAGTTTCATCGTATAGCATAGAGTACACTTACGCTAGTGAGGATTTACAATACTTTTCTTTCATCGAGTCCTTCTCACTGATGCGACTGAATTCGTGTTGACATTCCAAGAAATATTTGTTTTATTTTTAAGCAGCGATACTCAGATGCCGCGTTAGATGATAGTTCTTCGAGTTACTCACAATTTATTGTGCGTAGCTTCATCTACATTCGCTGATAATTTCTGTCGAGCTAAATTCGTAACAGTTGAAACCGATTTACTGATCATAAGATTTTTATCGTATCGAGGCTGAGCACCTGTGAAGATGTTGTTTAAATATAGAAGAGCTTTTAGTGCTTTCTAGTTTTCGCTTCCCATCGGTGCTCCCCATGGTATGACGTGGCGTAGTATCTGTGAAAACACTGTACCATGTGTGCATGACTGTTGTACGTACTATGGCAGGCATTTGTGATGACTATCATGCATGGGGCACTGTGCCAGGTGCGCATGATAGTCGTGCCGAGGGCAGCATGCCAGGTGTGCATGCTAACTGTCATGCAGGAGGTGCTGGGCCGCATGCGAGCGCTTTCTCTCCGCGCTGCCGCGCATGTTCCCGAGCTGGTGAAGTAGGGTTGGGGGTGATCACTATAGAGAAGTTTGTCTCTGTTGTTGCCGAGTTCTCGGTTATCATGCTTTCTGAGGTGGTACTGGCCACAGCTGTTGCAAAAGATGCGAATGCAAGGGTTGTTCTGGAAGTGGCAGAGGTGATGGCTATTGTCGCGGTTGAGGTTATAATAGTTGTTGCCTATGGGTTTTTAGAGATAGCTATAGTAGTTTTCGTAGTTGGATGGTTATTGCAGAGATGGTACTGACGATTGCTATTGCAGATGTAGTTGTAAGGATTGCTGCAGAAGTGGTACTAACTATGGCTAGTGTCGCAGTTGTGGTTGGAATAATGATTGCTGCAGAGGTGGGAACGTGTAGTGCAGTAATATTCCGGGACCAGCTGCGACCTGTTGTACAAAGAGGACCAATATGTCAATGGTGGTCGAGGTTAGTTTATTTCTTATCAAGTTTTGGCTTCGTCATATTTTGCATGCGTTTTGCATGCGACTGAATGTTGCAGTTGGTTACTAATTTTTTAATGTAAATTTTGTTTCTAGTTTGCAAGCTTTTTCTTGTTCAGGTGTTTAGTGTGCTTCATGCAGACCGAATAATAAATTATACGTGGTTTCACGTGTGCTTTGAATTCATCAAAGAGTGTGAATTGCAATCTTGAAAGTATCTATTTATGTTCATTGTACATTGTAAAAAATATCCTCTTACAGGCGTGATTATATTTATTTTCTACCTGGTTCCATCAATAATTTTACTCATTTCGAAGTTGCGTAATATTTAAATATGACCTACGCAATAACGTGTCTTCTTCATGAACGGCATTCATTTCTCTCTACGACCTCAAGCGAACGATTTATGTTTTATTTTCCTTTAGCCTTGTTAACTAAACACTGTGAATCAAGAAGTGCACAGTTAAAGCATGTAATACAGTTGCGAAATGCACGGATAGTTTGACATCGCTGCAGGGACATTATTAGCATTTACAAACGGATGTAGTTAATGAAAACCCGCTGAAAATAAATGTACAACTTCCAAAAATGAGGTTTTAACCGCAAATTCGGTTAACCAGAAATTCAACCGGCAGTGGTTCATTGTGCTGTACTAGAGTCTACAATGTTAAACTAAGGTGAAACCCTGAGCAAGAGTTACAGAGTTTTGCACCAAACCTTGTGACATCTGAAACACTTATGTTAGTTAACCTTTTTTTCGGCAGAAACGAAAACACACGTTTTCATCCAGTGTTCCGTTTTCAGTCATCGACGAGTATTCTCGTCTGAAGCTTAATTTTCATAAGTCAGCCATAGATGTATTTATATTCGTCAATTATGAGCCCTTTTCAAATGAAGGCTTTTCCATTAACTACAGATTAGAATCAACCACAAATGTGAGGGGTGAAACTAAGTCTGGGTTTGCCCACTAGATGTATTTAGAACAGAAATCAATTCTAAAACTGGGTCAAATGTTCAACACAAGTTAATCTTCATATTCAGTATGAAAATACGAGTTTCACAGAATTTGAAAATATCCAAAAACGAAGCGTTTTTCCCTAAATAATTCCCTTGGGGAGAGGTTAAGACGCTTGGAAAAGTAGCAACATATGCCGAGTTGGTTGTGGGCTTAGATTTGTATAGTTATTCAGACCTTTTTTTCCATTCTCTTTAGTTATTCTCTTTCTTTCGCGGGTTGACAAGTGAACCATGAAAACTACCATCTGCACGCATGTCTCCATTATTTATTGTTTATTCTCATTTAATTTTTTCTTTTTCGTCTTGTCGAAATGCTTAAGTATAGCAAGTGTATGTATGTATGTATAGGAAATCTAGGCCAAGCGAGACATAACAATTTTGCTCCCCTTAGTGACTCTTGAAATTATACGTCCCTGAGTTCCTGTATAATAGGGCCTAATTGACGGATGCCTATGTGAAACCCTTTATTAAATAACAGGCAATGGAATGTAATCAAAGGGTTCATTTCATAATATAATATGATATATAATATACACGTAACACACATAATATATAATTTACACTATAAATTCTACGCTTACTAACGTGAAGTTGGTCGATCCTCGCTGCTGAAAGTAACCCCTAAGCTATGGACATCATAACTCAAGCCAGCCGCTAACAAACTTGACTCCTT
Source organism: Morinoia aosen (assembly GCA_030386875.1). Classification (NCBI taxonomy): domain Eukaryota; kingdom Metazoa; phylum Arthropoda; class Malacostraca; order Amphipoda; family Talitridae; genus Morinoia; species Morinoia aosen. The sequence goes on along the minus strand of CM059577.1, from coordinate 19,656,376 downwards.
TGATGAATGGTGATTTTCGGATTACGCCGGTCATACTGCTAGCGCGAACTTTATTTCAGTTACTTAACGATGGTAAGACCTTAGTAGCGGGCCTTAACCCTGGAAGTGTTTACAGGCATCATCAAGTTCCAGAGGATTCTGAGAGTAACATGTTTCAGGCCCAGGGTTGCGGAGTCGGTGGAATAAATTTGCGACTCCGACTCCGACTCCGACTCCACCTTTCCAGAATTTGGCGACTCTGACTCCGACTCCGACTCCACCTTTTCAGAATTTGGCGACTCCGACTCCGACTTCGACTCCACCTTTTCAGAATTTGGCGACTCCGACTCCGACTCCGACTCCACCTTTTCAGAATTTGGCGACTCCGACTCCGACTCCGACTCCATTTCTACAGAATTTGGCGACTCCAACACCGACTCCGCCTATTCACAATTTTGTGACTCCAACTTCACCTATTCATAATTTATAAGATGAATATTTTATTTCTTAACTAGTGTACACAGACCGTAAAAAATGACAAAATTCAATACCTTTCTTCAACAAATTTTCGTTTGAGTGGAGTTTCCATGCTTTCAGCTTATTCCAAAGGTAACTTAATTTTCTTATAAGAGTAATAAACACTCAGAACACAGCATTTTTGAGCCGCAAAAGAAGTAGTTATAGCCATTCGTGTCGTATCCAAGATACAAAAATTCAGCATTACTGAAAGCAACTGCGAACTTGTGTATGTATATTGTAATATGCAATACAGTACATTGCAATACAGTATATTGTAATATACAATACAGCATATTTCAATATGCAATACCCCGCCGAACTCGGTATTCACGATACAAACTTGAGTATATAAGGCTCTGGATCGCTCTAATTGTGATGAAAGTGACTTATTACAGAGCTATTGCACAACGAAAATGAGTGTATTAATTGACCGTGAACTGGAACCAAGACCGCCAGTGCTATTTTTTTCCTATCAATTATTCGTAACAGCGTGACACAAAACGTATAAATAAACACACGACACTCATTCTTAGTAGTAAACGGTTGCAGGTGTTGAAACCTGTGCATATGTTCATTATATTCTTTATTAGCGAACGACTTTTAAATTGACTACAGATTGGTAATAATCAAGATACTAGTGTACATGATTGGTCAAAAATGACGGGATCCAATGGTATCGTTTTAAAAAATCTCAAGATAAAATGGCAAACAAATATATCCATTGTAATAGTACCTGCGATTAAAATACAGTATTCTCGTACTTGTGCACTGGTAAAACTCGTATCACAGATACGGTCATTAAGCATCTTTAAAAACGTCACAAACGCACACAACAACCAAGCAAATTGTATAACATAATACCTACCTGAATTATAATTTAAATTATTGTTCGCAAGAGGTTTTTAAAAAATTTGCCATTCCTTTTAAGCATTTAAATGCCTTTGAAATATAAATGCAATGAGTCGCATTTTCTTGACAGTTGATTTGATTTTCACGCAATGTTTTTTACTTATAAACATAAGTGAGCAGATGCCAGGTTTTTCATATTTCGATGGTATTTATGATACTGTCCAAGCAAGCAGATTCCCATTGTAATGAGATAGGGGAAATTACACACGAGAACATATACTTATCATTGACGGACACCTGGCTTTTTATTAAACCGGGTGTCCTATAAAAATGTCCCCGATTTTTAATTAATTATATCTCAGCTTTAAATTAACATATTTTAATTGCCTTTTTTCACAATGTAGTAAATTTTGTTTCCTTTTCGAATAATTTAAATTTTTGAAAATCGGTTGAATAACAACTGTACAATGTTCAATTTACTGAAACGAGCAGAAAAATTAATTGTTCAGAGGAAAAGATATTAAAACAATATTGATATTCTTCCTTATTTTGTAGTTTCCATAAAACTGAACCCACAAAAATTTTAAGGAGTAACAAATCATTACCTTATATAACGTTTAAATTAATGAGGTAATTTTAGTATCCAACGACATACCCTCCATTTCTCTCAAGGCAAGTATTACTTCTAGCCACCATTGAACGAAGAGTTTTACCCATTATTCCACCGTTTTTTATCAGTCCTTGAAGCACTATTATTGAGAACACTTGAAACTTGAAACCTCTCAGAGGGCTTAAATACTTAGTTGTATGTACGATACATCGTTATGAAATTATTCTTAACAGTAGGTATTGAGGAATGAAGAAGAACACCAGTGTTGTTTTTAAAACTTTCCCTTTGAACAATTTTTCTACCCCTTTCAGTAAATCGATCGTCTTAAAGTTTATTCAACTGATTTTCAAAAACTTAAATTATTTCAAAAGGAAACAAAATTGACTAAATTGTAAATAAAAGACAATTAAAATATGTTAATTTAAAGCGGAGATATTATCAATTTAAAAGTCCGGGACATTTTTGTGGGACACCCGGTATATTATTGATTGTTCTTATACAATAAATGGTCAAGTGTCTCCTTTGAACAAATTAATAAATAGGTTTAGCTATTTCGTGAGCGTAATCTCTCCTATGTTAATACAATGGAGTTTTAGGATTTAAAACTTAAGGGCAACTGCTCGAACATTTATTTCAAATACAGAAGAACTTCAAGGGAACAACAGCAAGTCGTTTCCCTTTTCTCCTGCGCAAAAAGTGAAACCGTACCCAAGTTAGGCAGATCTTGAGGATTCCAACAGTACGCTCAGCAGCGTCCTCTGTAATATTTTTATTATTAAATTCCTTTAAAATAGAGACCGAACATCTTCTTTAACGTAAGGTTAGTTTTTAAAACGATAATCGCTAAAAATAGAAGACACCCAATGGACGCGGCCGGTCATCAGTACGGTACTCCGGTAGGGAATTTTAGAGGCGTTCTGAGTAGAGAGATACAGAGTTTTAAGATGTCTGGTCGCCGACTAGGTGAATATCGTATCTTATTGCAAGATTGCATATAGCACTAAGATTTTAACAATTATTTGACAATTAATTACCTTCAATAATAAGTGCCTTTTCAAGAGGCTGCAAAAGCCGGGTCGAGGAGTTCAAGTCGCAGAAAGAGACTACTTTTTACGCAAGAGAAATAAGTTAGAGGTACCAGACCCACTTTTATTAAAAGGACGCCGTGCTGCCCAAGCAGAGCAAGCTCAAAGATAATTTAATGAGTGAACGCCAAAGCGTAACAAGTAATTTTAATTAAAGCTATTTAAGGTTAATGCAGGTCTGCTAGAAGCGCAAACGTGCTTAATTATGGAAAGTTAAATTTAAACACAAAAATCGAAAAGAAAAGATGCAGCTGCAAAACAAAAAACAACGAACAAAAAGATCTCATTTCATCAGTTTCAAATTTTTGTCTGTGAACTAAGAGAGGCCAACTGAAGAAAACTTTTTCTTCCACAAAGCCGCCATCAGAAATACGGAAAATATTCAACAGGAAATTTCATTGAACAAACAAAATTGGCTGTTCGTCTTTGTTGGTTGATCTGTCTCCCTTTCACGCTCTTAAAGATGCTCAACTACTGTATCTGTGATGCGAGTTTCACAAGTGCACAAGTATTAGAATATTTTAATCGCGGGTGCTATTAGGATGGAAATATTTCTTTATGGTCCACGTCTGAAAGATTTCTATACAGACAATATCGAATCCCGTCATTTATGACTAGTCGTGTACACAATTATGTATACTGAGTGTTTCAGAACACGAGGTACAAAATGGCACATCAAGTAGAAAATGGTCAAATAAACACTTTTTGTCCTATGAAATTTTCCCCCAAAAAATCGGGGTTGGGAGGTATTAGGTGTTAATTGTTTTTAAGGTTGAAATTTAATGGCACAATTACTCGCGATATTGATTCTGAATTTCCTTTACAAAAATTGTTCAAAATGTGTTCCACCTATATCTATGCACTTTTCGAATGTTAGCCTTAACGGCTGCCGAATATTAGGAAACACGTCTGGCATTAAGGTATCTCACCTGCAGCCGCTGCAATTCTGGCCACAAGATCTTCCTCAGACTCAATGGGTGTAGCATAGACAAGGCTCTTCACGTGTCCCAAAAATTGAAATCGAGTGGAGTCATGTCAGGAGATCTAGGAGGTCATGCAACTAGCACATTTCGCCGGATCAACGTAAATTCAAAATCAATATTGCGAGTAGTTTATTCATTAAATTTCACCCTTAAAAACAATAAACTGCTAATATCTCAATGTCTCTTTCTTCGGAAAATTTTATAGTAGAAAAAGTTTTTATTTTGATATCTTCTAGTTGGTGTGCAATTTTTTGCCTCTTATTCTGAATCTGAAACACCCTGTATATTACTGACAAGTGTTTTCTGAGTAGGTAATGTAGGCATTGTCTACACTGAGGAGCATAGATATGTATCAACAGTTTTTTATTACTAAGTATGCACTAATTCATTGAGATTATAATAGTTAATTCAATGACTATGCTTCAAATCCCCAAAATTATGTATACGTGTAGATAAGGTAGGCCAGATTTGCATACTGCCTTTTCTTCTCTGTACCTACACTATGCAGGGTAACAATGCAGAAAAGGTGTCATATTATTGCTCAACTCTATGTTACATTTCGGCTATATATAATAAGCAAAAGTTGTTCTGCTTTCATCGCAGGGTTCTGACGTTTTCGGAGCGTTTTTGTACGAATAAAAGTCACTTCTAGCTTCTTTGCGTGTAATATGATACAATCTCTTATTTTCGTCTAACTTTTTACTTTGTATTGGACACTTTGTTATTTTAATAAACGCCCAGGTTCTTCTCATTTAGTGTTTTTTGGAGCAATTTGAAACGTTTCCAGCAAGAGAATTTGTACTATCGCATAAATGCAAAAACCATTGCAGCTGAGATAGTGCATTGTTTTCAGTTACAATGTGTGTGTGACTGTAAGTGAAGTTTTTGCTGGTGTGTGTAATTATTTTCATTGCAGCTCGTTTACATTGTATTTTAATTTTTTTCAAGTGTCTCAATGCCGATATAGATAACCTTACAACATTTCCAAATCTTCCTTAACAAGAAGTAATTAATTATATAATGCTACAAAACAAATACTATTTCAGTTTTTAAAAATGTATCAATATAATTATAAAATTCTCCATTTCAGCGTATACTTGCTTAGAAACTGGGGAGTGATACGAAGATAAAAATTAAACATGATGATGATATAGTGAAATACAATATAACTCTGAAAGAACCAAATTACATTCAAGGAATAACTTGAGAAATGAGCAGAAATTTTTATTATTAATACATGTTAACTTGACTTAAAAATACGGAATCCATTTCAATTTTGATAACATGACTTGAAAACTAGAAGTCTTTGTGCACTAGACCATAGCTTCAGGTTTCGGCAAAGACTACTCATTGGCAATGAATCATAACCTAAAGACTAGAACTGTTAATGATCATTATCAATCAATGCATCATTTTGAACATACAGAGTTACCACTCTTTATGTGAGTACAATATATTGCATCAGCTGAAATGTTCTACAAGTAACTTGCAACACATTTAATACTATTTTCCAGTTCCTATGTATTAATTGAAGGAAAAATGAACAAAACAGAAATATACAGAATGAATTTGCGATGCTTTCAATTACTAATTCCTGCTTTTAACTACAAAATATACATCAATGCTGGGTACAAAAATTATATTTCGCACTCGTAGGTTTCTCATATATATCTGTGCAAACCCTCAATGACTAGATAACATGACGGTATGAGGTGATAGGAATAAATACGCTGTTTCATACTTAGAACAAAACAATCAACAAAAACATTGCGTATTTTTTAGATTTTTCAGCAAAGCATTCTAACTCTGTTTTGGTTTACTTTTAGTTTTAAAGAATTATAAATAATTTTTAGCAAAAATTAGAATCAAAGACACCAAAAAAGAGCGACTCCAACCACGACTCTACCACATCCGAATGAACGACTCCGACTCCGACTCCGACTCCACCACATTCGGAAAAGCGACTCCGACTCCGACTCCGACTCCATCACACTTCAGAGTAGCGACTCCGACTCCGACTCCGACTCCACCACACTTCAGAGAAGCGACTCCGACTCCGACTCCACCCTAAAACATCCGACTCCGGCGACTCCGACTCCCGACTCCGACTCCGGCTCCGCAACCCTGGGTCACTTTCAGCTAACAAAACTTACATTTGAACGGGATATTGTCACGTGAAAGGAAATTTTTTACTGGTAAACTTGAGTACCTTTGTTAAGTAATACTGCACAACTTTGTTTTATGTTATTCCAGTCGAGTGCGTTGCAGGCTGCTCACTTAGCTAACTGTCGTCTCGGTCCACAAAAACAAATTTTAGGTCGTTGATCACATCGAGGTCCATTGCGGTTGACTAAAAAAATACCTCAACGAACCGGGTCGCCTAGTGGTAAAATAAATATTTTCAATACATCCAACCATTCCCTACATTTTAAGGCATGTGTTGTGTAAATGTTAATACATATTTCTTATTTCTATGGGCTGCGCCGCACTGTTATTATACAGTCACGTGAAGATAGACATACATAGCGAAATTGTGGCCGTCTTAGGTGAAAAGAACATATTTATGGCTCCTTAGTAATATTCCGAACCTATTAGAAGTAATCAAGAATAATCTTTGTCTATAATGTATAATTGAAATAAACCCGTGCATGTATTAGAGTACTTTTCTTGCAATTCATGTTTCAAAGCTCGTAACGCTTGGCGTAAATTAAGGAAAAATTTCCTCATATTCCTAAATGCTAGAAGGATTTCTCTTGTATTTTATTGTTTTTTTACGAGAAAAGCGATAAAGTTCTTCATTATCAGTTAAATTTAAATTTTATGTTTGTTTGACTTAATCTGGTGAAATTGGGAGATTATGATATCGCTACGATGATACTGTGATAGTGGGAATGAGTGAAAGTGCTACAAGGTAAGCCATCCTGTTCTCGTGTTCAATGTCTCGAAGGTCCGTACCGTGGCAGTACTTTGAAAGACTAATGAAATTTGAACGGTAGGCGTTCGAAATGAGTTACTTAGAAGTTGACTGACTCTAATACTAATTTCCCATTGTAAAACCCCTCAGAGGGATACAACTATTGTGTCTATGGGAATTAGCGCTCCCAGAGGGACAATGCGAGGGCCCGAGCTAAAGGTTAGGTAGGCTATCTTTTTGTTGAAATACAGTAGGATTTTGTTTTGTTACGGACCATCTTTTTTCAGTTCACTGCAGTCCTGTTTTTCCAGCACCTACTACTTTCTTCTTCAACTTTGATCTTGTTTCATGAACTTCTTTCTCATCTTACTGTTTCTATGCCTTTTCTGCATAGATTGGTAAATGTGAAGGAGAGGACAGTAATCGATTTTCTACTTTTCGATGCTTAAACATAGTTAATTAGATCTAAATAAACAATTTTTCCTCTATGCACTTTCCGTCCGAAATAAGTATTTTACGAGTTATAGCGGTAAATTACTTACCGCAACTCTAGTGCTTGAAGCGGAAAGAAATTGTTTGGAGGGGGAAGACTACAATGGACTCTCCCTTCCGACGCGCTCGAATGATCGAGCGCATTCCTGCCATCAAAGACAAAAATTAGCATACCGCTATAACTCGTTAAATACTCATTTGACCCAAAAAGTAAATGAAAGAAAAGTAGTTTATTTTGGTGTAATTACCACGATTCAAACAACAAAAACTTGAAAATCGATTAGTAGCCGTTTATTCGAGCGCATTCCAGTAATCAAAGACGAAAATTAACATACCACTATAACTCGTTAAATACTCATTTACGACGGAATTTGCATAGAAGAAAAATTGCTTATTTTGATCTAATTATGTTTAAGCAGCGAAAATTGGAAAATCGATTACTGTCCTCTCCTTCACATATACCCATTGATTCCGCGTTCCCCTAACTCCAAACTAAATGCTGCCTTCTTCTTTCCTCTCTTTTGATCGCATTTGTTGCGGATAGGGAGGCTTAAATTAATTAATAATCTAATCCCATTGTGAAAATAGTTGTCGAAGAAATGGATGGAGATGAGTTACGAAACTCACCAGCAAATGAAACCTAGACCAGTCCTCCATGTGTAGACTAAGCGTTTGAAATAGGATAGGGCTTACCCCGTGGCTAACAAATATCTGTATTTTCCTGTAAGATATCAGTACTGACATGGATACCAACAAGAGGAAGTCCTAGTTGGACCTTATCCAGACGCTTTTTTATCGTCATTTCTTAACGCGAGAAAGCATTGATTTTGTTCAAGCATGAAATCATTAGTTGGCCGAGGACACACCCATGAAAAGCAAGAACTCAGATGTATACTATAACCGCTGATAATGTACATAAATTTGATGAATGTACACCATTTAGAAATCACGAGGAGCGTAGTGATAATGATAGCAATTTACCCACAGGCGTCGAAGAGAGTATTCCCACCCATTGAAGTGTTTAAAAATGAAAAACCGAAGTGTTTTCAGGAGTGAAAATCGATTACTCCTTAAGTTCCTAATTTCTGCAGGAGACGGTAAGTTTATTTATGCGGGCATGAGTTCCTCAGAACAGGCAAGCCTATTGTTCTTTGCCTCCCTAAATGGTGCCCCCTGTGAACAGCTGTGAGTAGCGGTAGAAAGTATTGCAATGGTTGTGCAAACTGTAGAGAGAAGTGACTGTTAAAGCTGTTTACACCGTAGAGAGGGATGACTCTGGTATGGTAATTGTTCACACCGAGAAGCGTAGCGATTCTTGTACGGTAGTTTACATTGTAGAGAAGAGATATTGGTACATTAGTTGATACAGTAGGGAGAAATGAGTGACGTGCATATTGTAGGGAGACAACTATTATAGTTGTGCACTACACGGAGAGAGGTAACTGTCATAGCTATACACACTGTCGGGAGGAGTGACTTGTTATGGTGTTGGCAGGAGCAACGTGGGGTTGTGCACGTCGAAAACAGAGCTGACCTGTGTCGTTATAAGGACCGTAGAAGTTACTATTACGTAATGCACATCGCAGTGATGATTATAATGGGCATGCAAACTTTTCGCATGAGTGTCGTAGTGTTGCAACCCTTACTGATGACTGCTGTTTTCAAGCATGCTTGTACTAATAGTCAACTGGCAGAATATGATGAGCCATTGAGAGCGCTCGATGCGGTGGCGGGTGAAGGTCTGGGTGGAGGCTGGAAACGATATGGACAGGTGGTTGGGCTTGTGATGATAGTGGTTTTAACCCGAGTGGTTGTGTATGGGGTGCTGAATATTTTTTTTTCAAAGGACTTAGCCACCTCCTCAGGGGATACAATTGTTGTCTCTATGAGAATTAGTGCTCCCACGGGCAAAATGTTAGGTATCGAGCTGAGGGTAGGCTTTTTTTGTTGAAACAGATTAGGTCTTTAGTTTTGTGACGGACCATCTTTTTCAGTTTACGGCTCATCTGACTTCCAGCCCCTATTATCATTTTCTTCAACCCTAATCTTGTTTCATAAACTTCCTTCCTAACTTTCTGTTTTTATGCGCTGGTAATATTATGTGAGAACACTCTTTGTGGATAGATTCCCACCCATTCCCCCAACTCCATACTAAATGGTGCCTCCATCCTGTCGATCTTTGGAACACCTTTTTTGTGGTTAGGGAGGCTTAAACTATATTACAATCTAAATCTCATACGTTTCATGAATACATCTTTTCTTCTTCCAAAACGGCACCCGCATTTAGGCCAAAATTTCTCCACAACTCAACATAAATTTATCTAGCATCCTAACACTCGCAGAACAATTGTGCTATACCAGAAAACTTATCTCCGTTAAATACACGAGTATGTTTCTGAACGTTAAATAAGCTTTTCGGCATGTATGATTCAATTCTAGCCGGTGCGTAGAGACTTGTTATGTGAAGTCGAGGTGAGATTTACTGTAATCTGTACCTATTGGGTCAAGCTGAGCTTAATGCAGTGTTGTGGTATCGGATGCTATTCCGCTCGTGACCGCGGTGCAGCTCACCCATCAGAGACCGGTTTCTGTGCAGTGGCCCGCTCGGCTTTAATTGAGATCCGATTAACTGCACTAACTTCTTCGCAGGCGTTCCGAGTACTGACGAAATTAATTTTATTGTACCTCCACAGTCTCGTGTTACCGAGCTGCATGCCTACTAATTTGGTGCCTCGTTCACTTTATTTATTGCACGCTGACATTGCCTATTAAATGAATTGATCAAATGGAGTACAACTGTATAAACCTAAAGCCCCTCAAGCTCTGCGCTAACTAGAATTGCACATCGAGTTAAGGGAATTGGATTGCTTTCTATTTGTTCGACCTAGCACAGAGAAACGTGTGAAGCAAACGAATTCTTTCGTTATTTCACAGCTTTTCGATTCTAACTTTTTGCTGTATTCAGAATTGATCTGTGTTTGCTCTTTCAGTCATTTATGAAGCAGATTTTCATTTACCTTCAGAATTATCTGGTGTGTAGAAGCTGCTTCGAGCCGCACACATCGTGTTTTAGATGCCGCTAATAGTGTCGTAGAGTATACATTTCTGTAAATGCAGAAATTAGTCTTAGGTTTGAATAGGAACTAAAAGCTATGAAGTAGTGAAAAATGTGAATGGCACTTACCAATTTCGTCATAACTTTTCAAAACGCCTTTGAAAAATTCGCAACGATTTGTTGAAATTTAACATGTGTGTAACATTAAAGGCATGTACAGCCCCATAAAGTTCTTCAACTGTGGGGTAGGAAGTTGATGTAATAGCTAATTTGTGGACAGCATTTTATGTCAAAGACGCGAGATATACAATGTTAAACATTAATTTGTTAGCAATGTAGCAATGTTTGTTAATTTTTGATGAATTGATGTGTTCTCCTTATTTCAATTTTCTAGTAAAACGAATCTTGTAACAAAATTGACTTTAATATAATAGCCTCAGTTAGTGGCAATGTCAATCTAAAGAAAAGGAATAGATGCACATTAGCAGCGGAAAAAAAGTTATAGATTATTGGAAAATGTAGAACAGACGAGACTTTAGATTAACAAACGAACACGCATTCTATGGTTAAGTCGATAATTCACGATTTACAGCATGTAAAATGTCAAGTGGAATTAAAAATTGTTTAAGTTACTTTTCATTTTCTACCTATTTGTGTTATGGCAGTATCATTTCACACTTACATTAAGTAAAAAGATATTAGTTCCCTTATGCGACGTTGAAGATACGCTCTTGCCTAAATAAGTTACTTCTCAAATGCTTTTTTAAATTGGCCCAGAATATTACAGATGGAATACAATTTTTTTTGGCTTCCTTGATAGTCCATAATTACAGAACAATTCTGCATGAGTATAACCTATATTTTTTTTCGGTTTTGTTAGAAAATTTTATTTTTGGAATTAAAATAAAAACCGTCCAGGAAATTTGCATTTGAAGTCAAATGCGAAAACGGAAGTTGAAACAAAAATATAAAATAGTCAGTATTTATGAGAATATACGTTGTAGGGAAATATTGAGGTTATCTTAATGTTTCTCCATGGAGGCTATAGATCAGGTGGCTTGGCAAATTAATCAATTATGGCGCTTAAGTTTTAGTCCACATAATATATCTCTTAATCTTGCAGTGTTTAAAAAATATTGTCTCCTTGAAAAATGATCACATTTTTAAGGTGAACATCTGAAAACAGCCAAATTTTTTCATAAATATTTTCTATTTTGTAGCATATTACTTGTTATTTTCATTTTTTATTGTATTCATTTTTTGTAACTCTACTTACGCATGGCGATGCTCCCCTGATCATGATACATCCTGCTATAAATCCTGATACATCCTGCTATATAAATCATCACTATTGTAAAAGTAGCCGCGTCTGTCCGTGTGACCCCCTCTTCTAATAGATAGCTTTGATAGCAACAAGGAAGCTTAAGAAAGACAAGAAATTATTTTATTGCATTATTTTTCTGTGGCGATTCAATTCCCTTTCGCTTGCATTATGGTCTCCAGAATACGCAATCGGCTTATTTTTACAAATAGAAATTTTCTTTGGAGCTTTCTCTGTTGAGATTCATCAAGCTGCTTTGATTTTTAATTGATTATGCACAAAAAAATATTTTAAATTCGTTTGACCAGTAACCTGGTTAACGCTTAGTATAAAGCCCAAGGTTTTGGAACTCGAGTTATCGTTTTCGAAATTGTGATTTTCTTGAAAAGCTCCGAAGAGATAATAGACGACATTTCAGAATAAAATTCCGGCAAAAGAGGCCACCATGGATAGAAATGTGTCCAATCGCAAGGGAGAAGTAGCAAGACTACGACAGCAAGAAAAGCGCCGAAGACGATCGGATGAAGAACGCGAAGAATGAATAACGCAAGACGAAGTAATGCTGCTCGCCAACGAGAAGCTAGAGCTAAATTGACCCTTGAACGGCGTTTGGAAATTCTTCGGAATAATGCACAGCAGCACAGAGTAGCTAGAGAGAGCTTAACACATGACAGAAGCGAGGAAATTCTTCGGCATAGCGCTCAATAACATCGAGTGGCACGAGAACTCAAGAAAGAAGGGATGAAATTCTTCAGATTAATCCCGACCAGCACGTGTGCACTAGTATAAGCAAAACTGACGATCACAAAAAGTTCTTTTCATCAAAGAACTCCACCCTCATCCATTTTACGGAGGTCCACTTCATGTTTTCTTTTGTTCTTACTCCCATTGAATCTCTTACTTTTAGTAAGCGAGCAGCTTTTTTTCCCGTGATTGTGAGAAAAATCTCTGAATTCAACAACCCCAAACTCTCCTTAGATTAACAACCAGTCGTAGAGACACTGTGAAGCGTCTTTAACATCGTTCACCTCTGAAAGGCACCCGGAGAAGTCTGTGTATATGCTCTATTGAGAAAGTTTCAGTCGGCCATCCTGTGAATTTTTCAGTTTTCTCAATTCGCTCGTAATTGTTACCGGTTGTTGAATCTTGCCCATAATCTTTATAAATTAATCCTAGATCATTTAAAGGCTGAAATCGTTCCCTTTCCAAGTTCTGTAAGTGCAAGAGTCACATGACGCAGTGTGAGTAATGACATTACAGTCGCATTCTTGTCTGTTGAAAATTAGTGGACCATTTTTAAGCGGCCAGGTAAGATTTTTTCATTATAATGTACAATGTAAATAGTATACCACGGAGAACGCGATTTTGTTATTCATGGAAAAAACACATCGAAACGTAAAATCACGAGCATAAAGTGTTTTGCGTTCAAAATAAATTTATTTTTTGGGATACTCCATACGTTTGAAAAGGTATGGTTTGGCACGGAGGATATAGACCGACCGGGGCCCCGGCCAACCCCGGCCATTTTGACTGACCCCGGCCCCGGCCAGCCCCGACAATTTTTGCAGACCCTGGCCCCGGCAGAATAGTGCCCTAAACCGGGGTTTTGGCCGGGGTTTTTAGTTTTTACTACACCTTTTTCACTTAAAATTAATTCAAGTCAAGGTCAATTTAATCCAAGATAAGTTCAATTTAATCCAAGTCAGATTCAAATTAATCCAAGTCAAGTTCAAATTAATGCAAGTTAAATTCAAATTAAACGTGCTAAGTATCCAACATCAAAAGGCAGAGTGGGATTCAGATCTTTGAGCGGAGTAACATATAGAAATCAGTTATAAAAACTTCGTATTAACTACACATTACAGTTTTTCAATTCTACATTAATGGCTGTGTGCATCCATTCAAATATTTTTGTTCAAAGACAATTTTATGTTACACATGCACATACACATAGTAGTATCGAGGATTTAATTACTCATATAGAGATTTATATGCGTGAAATTTCGTTTTATCACGTATATAAAATCATATGTGCATGCAACTACGAAAGATTACCATTGGATGATATGTAGATTTAACCTTTAAAAGAAATATAACAAAGATGTCTGTTTTTGCTTGTTCAAACGATTTTGGTAAAAATAAGTTTCAATTTTTTTTTCATCGATAGAGATGATATATTTGCCTAGGCCTATTCATTTGAAGGGATGGCACAATTTTTATTGCTATTGCAGGATTGTATCTGTGTAGTAATGTACTCCAATAAATTGTAATCAAATGGTATCGTACATAAGTACTTAGTGAATCGCATTTGCTCATTTATTTTAAAGGTTAAATCTACACATCGTCCAGTGGCAATCATTTGTAATTGCATGCACAAATGATAGCATAAATGTGGTAAAGTGGAATTTCAGGCATGTAAATCTTTAAATGAGTGTAAATACATCCTCGATACTATATATATATATGTGTATGTGTAACATAAAAGTACCTTTGAACATAATTATTTGAATGGATGCATACTGCCATTGATTTAGAATTATAAAACAACTTTAATGCGTAGCATAATACGAAGTTTTTATAATTGACTTCGATCTGTTACCCCGCTCAAAGATCTGAATTTTTCTGCCTCCTGATGCTGGGGACTTGGCACATTTTACGATAGCTTGTTTTAATACTGCAGATATTTTATGTATTCTTTGCTGAAAGGAAAAACGTTTTTCTTGCTCATCACATCCAACAGATACATACATTTTCAATACAAAAAACGCTCAAATTAACAAGGAATTTATGTCGATTCATAATTCAACTTAGTACTGGATTAATTTGAACTTGATTTGGATCAATTTAAACTTGACTTGGATTAACTTGAACTTCACTTGGACTTATTTGAACTTGACTTGGATTGATAAGAATTTGATTTGGATTAATTTGAACTTAACTTGGATTAAATTGGAGTTGATTTGGATTAATTTGAACCTGACTTGAATTAATTTGAACTTCATTTGGAATAATTTGAAGTGAATAAAGCGTAGCCGCACGTGAAAAATTCACGTGTCTTTTAAATAGATTTAAAACGATTTCTCAAGAGATTTGCGATTTCATTGCAATCCTGAAGAACATGCAGTAGCTGAGAAGAAAAAGCAGTATCTATGCTACCATCCAGTGTAATTATAATCCAGTGCGCAGTTATTGACATGAAAGAATCTCGACTTGGAGAGGTTCTAATATGAGCAGTTATTGAGAAGACGCTATTTTCGTTAATGTACTTCCGTATTTCCCCTGAAGTGGCAAACTGAATTTGGATACTGAGGTCCGGAATTAGTTTTGTTGTAATTACCTTCTCTGATGGAACTTGAAATTTCTTATTCAAAAACCCTAAAAAAATTAAAAAAGTTTCCTTTTCCATAGGGTCGTAAGGATTGAGCGCGTCACAAAGCCAGTAAATTAACAATTTCTCTCTATGTATGTGGTCAGTATTATTTGTCTCCCAGCTTTTAGATTGAGTAAATGTTTCTTTTAAAGTCAGCTGTTTGCCGGTAGACGAAGACGCCTTGCTACAATCGGCAGTTTTGTTACTGCTGCAGCCTAAACTGTCTTTGTTTGTTTTCAATACAAAGACATTAGGATTTTCTTCTTGTTCGTATTGTTTCTATTTTTCAATTCTTTTTCGTTGTTTGGTTTTCTTCAGCTTATATGAATTGGTCATTTTGTGTCGATTTTAGATGGCCCCATAAATATTTAGTCGAGAAAGTTTTCTAAGATGCACCAGCCGCTCCTCGTAGTATATTTGCTTCACAAATGGTGCACACTTCAATTTTCTACACTCTTCACCGATTTGTAAAAGTAATCCCATACTGCTGACGACTACTTTTAGTCATTATACCGGGTGTCCCACCAAAATGTCACTGAGTTTTAATTGATTATGTTTCCGTTTTAAATTTACATATATTAATTTTCATTTTTTCACAATGTAGTAAATTTTATTTCATAATTACTTACTCCATAATTTATTTTGAATGCTTTGTTTTTTGAAACTCGTTTAATAACAACTTTACAGTGATCGATTAACTGAAACGGATAGAAAAACTAATTTTTCGAAGGAAAACATTTGAAAACAATATTGATATTCTTCCTTATTTGGCACTATCCAAAAAACCGAACAAACAAAAACCTATAAGAGTAACAAATCCATACATTAAATAAAGTTTGAATAAAAAAGTAATTTAGTATCCTTCGACATACCCACCATTTCTCTCAAGGCAAGCATTACTTCTAGCCACTATTAAACGAAGAGTTTTGCGAATCATTTCACCGTTTTCTTTTAGTTCTTGAAACCCTTGAACTCGTTGTCGAAGAATAATTAACGATGGAGGTGATGTTTTGAAAACGCGTTCCTTCGCAGTAGGTATTGAGAAATAAAAAAGATCACCGGTGTTATTTTTAAAACTTTTCCTTTGAACAAATAATTTTTCTGCCTCTTTCAGTAAATCGATCACTGTAAAGTGGTTATTAAACGTTTTCAAAAACTTAAATTATTCGTAAAATGAAAAGAAGAACCAATATAAAATAGAACATTCTTTTAATGGCAAACGTTTTGGAATCTCTGATTCCATTATACGTGCTGTGAAACAAGGGATGAAATACCTACAAAGAAATACCTTGTGAAATACCTACTGTGAAATATCGTCTGTGATGTATCGTTCACAGGAAGAGGCCCTAAAATTCTTTGACAACATAAATGGATATCACGCCGAGATAAATTTCACAATGGAAACTGAGCAGAATGATAAATTGCCATTTTTAGACGTTCTCGTAAAGAAAACTAATTCAATGTTCACCACCTCTGTTTATAGAAAACCTACATTTACGGGATTATGTACCAATTTCTTCAGTTGCATTTACAAGGATTATAGTAAAACAAGTGTCACTACATTATTGCATAGAGCATACTGTATTTCAAATTCAAATAGAATATTTCATGATGAAGTGAAATATATCACAAAGTTACTTGTACAAAATAAATACCCCGTCTCTTTAATTAACAATCTGGTTAAAAAGTTTTTAGACGAAAAACTTTCCCCTCCGTGTACAATTCTGACCGCACCAAAGAAGAAAGTTTTCGTCGCGCTCTATTCTTGGGCTATCTTTACAAGGAGATGAGAAAGGATCTTTTATCTCTGATACACTCTCATTTTACTTTCATTGACGTGTTACCATTTTATAGAAATTGTTTTAAAATGAGTTCATTTTTCAATAGGAAAGAACGTTTGGAAGAGTGCTTGAGAAATGGTTGTGTCCACTTGTATAAATGTGATTGCTGCCTGCAGTCCTATGTTGGAAGTACCACACTCCGGCAATTTATTCGTTACAGCCAATAATCGGGTATCTCCCATAGAATCGGCCGTCCATACTCATCTCCCACCCAGTCAGCCATCGGAGATCATTGCCATAGTTCAAACCACCCTTTCAAAAGTTCCAATTTCTCCATACCTTGTAGAACTGCAGAGGAATTTGACCTTAGAATTTTGGAATCATTGTTCATTTTTACCCATACACCTCAGCTAAATAATGATCAAAGTGCGATGAAATTAAATATTGTCCCAACTGAGTAAATAGGAGTGTGTTGGAATGTGTGTGTGTCCGTGTGTGTGAGTGGGTTTTGTGTGTGTGTATGCAGTTCTGTTACTTTGTGTAAATGTTATTGTGTATTGGTTTGATTGCTAGAATTTAGGTGTATGTGTACGTATGGCTTCGAATGTTTAAGAGAAATTGTGTTTTTATTTTTAATGGTTAGGCATAGCTATTTTTCGATGTAGGTTTAATGATATTAATTTCTTATAGCTTTTTCGCAATTTGTTCAGTATCGTTTTTCATTCCTTGTTTTACAGCACTGATGATGGAATCAGAGGTTACGAAACGTTTGCCATTAAAAGAATGTTCCCTTTTAAATTGGTTCTTCTTTTCATTTTACTTATTAGATTTCCCAAAAATCGCACTTTTAATTCTATTTAATTATTCGAAAAGGAAACAAGATTTACCACATTGTGAAAAAATATAATTTAAATTTGTTAATTTAAAGCGGAGATAGAATAAATTAAAAAGTCGGGGACATTTTTGCGGAACACCCGGTATATTTAATTACTATAATTGTTTCTGTATTAATTAGTTCAACAAGCACTGCAACTGCAAGTCTATAAAACTTTATTGACTTGACATAAATACACACCCAACCGCAACCGTAATTCAACATGCATTGAGCCACTTACCGACCGGCGTTGTGTATTACGTCATCGTGACACGTTCTGAGATGGTCTGAGCCCCGGCCATGACAAATTTGTTGACCCCGGCCCCGGCCCCGGCCAAGTTTTCAACCCCGGTCGGTCTATAATGGAGGATAATGAGACTTTCAGGACTTTCGGTATAATAGGCATTCTCGAGTAAATTAGAGAATGAGATGATAGTCTTTACCAAGAAAATGAATGAGAAATAATTTGGAAAATTCTAATGGGAGAAAAAATGAAAACAGTAAATTTTCATTACGTTGCTTCACGAAGTATAAAACAATAGTGTTTTTCATGATGTCTAAAAATGAGAGATTATTACATATTACCCTGACTACGTCTCATTCAATACTCCTTGAGATGTCACTAGTCACGTCTACGGAATAGTTATTTGAGAAAAATGGTCCACTCAAAGCAACTAACTTTGACTCTAACTTAGAGTCAAATGACGCTTCCCAAACAAATTTTCAGGAGACGTATTTCTTGAGATTCCTTTGATATTTAATTTATTTTAATTTCAATTAAAAGCTGCAAACACCTGCACATTTACTATTTTAGTTTGAATAATTTTTTCCGACATCTATATAGAAAGAATTCATCATCGGAAAATTTTTGAATAATTTTGTTCTCGGCATCTTTGAGTCTATAATGGAAACGGGAATTCTCATAAAGTAAATTTTGCTAGTGAAAATTTTGGTTCCTTTTTCAAAATAACATCACCCACTCTGAAGAAGAACTCGAGAATCATGCTAAACTCAAATCATTTCTGGTTTAAAGAAATTTTGAGGTGCGTATCTATATTTTTTAGATTATGTGTTCTATCGCAAAAAAAGGTTAGTGTTGCTCTAGATTCAATGAATTTAATTTTCTTCAATTTGTTTTCCAAACCATTCAAGTTCATGGAATATTAGAAAACGTTCTTTACTCACACTCACATTTTAATTGAAGAATTTAGTTATAAGGCTGAAGTAGCGGAATAAAAATTAGTTTATATTTCTTCTTATTTTTGTTGGTGTCTTCCTCTGGAACTGGTTGGATGCATTTATACCGAATTTCAGCATATAAGCACACCTTAAACCGCATGTGTGGTAGGAAGAAGTTTGTGGTATCTAGAAAACTCTACTTTTCCCCATCGAACTTCTATCATTCGTACCTGTTTTACTTCCTTCAGTTTTCATGTCATCTTAGCTGTCTCTTGTCATCATTATTTTACTCTCTCTTCCTAACTTGTTGTGTTTATACGCAGATTATCTCGTGTGACACACCTTGTGCTAAGATTCCCCGTTTCCTACAGTCCTTACTAAATGATCCCTTCTCTGCGCTCTCTTGAGATCTCCTCTGTTGTGGCTAGAGGGTCTTAAACTCAGTGGTATAATGATAATAATTTTCAAAATATTTATGGTGCAATATTTGAGGTAGGCTCGAACTCAATTGGCAGACTCGGAAGTCCTGATGTTGGTCTCTGTTTACTACGGAATATATTTTGCCTTATTGTGGATTCAACATTAAAAGCTCGTTCTTCGCTTTAGTTTGGCAGGATACACCTTCAAGCATCACAAGTAAAGAGAAGCACAAATTTCAAGGATGTAGTAAGTTTTAATTATCAGGTCGTACCATAGGTCATGGCCGTTTTAATGTGGTGACAAGTTTGAACTTATATTGCAGAGGAAGGTTTAAATTTGTGTTCTATTCCGCAAGGTAATCAGTTCATTTTGGTGTTCCATTCACTTTATAGTGAAATACTTGTGTATATTTAATTATTTTTTTAAATGGAAAAATCAACCGAACGCATATGCCTGCGCATCTTTGCATTACCGTCAATTGCAAACACATTTTTTTAATAGGTTTGTTACGGGAAACAAAAAGTGGATTATGTAGAGCAATATTAAACGTTAACATCAATTAATAGCTAGATCAACAGGCAAGACCACAATCACCACCAAAAACAGGATTCCAACCGAAAAAAAGTTTTGCTGTGTGCTTAGTAGAATATAGAAGGAATCATTCATTACGATCGAGTTTCATCAAAACCTAACCGTCCTGCAGAACTGTTCTGTCAGCTGCTGCCATGACCAAAGACAGCGTTAGAAAGAAGCGCCCAGCTTTGGTCAATCGAAAAGACGTCATCCTTCTGCAAGAAAATGCGCGTCTGCATATACGGCACGGATGACTTTGGATACAATTTAAACTATGAGATGGGAAATATTATTGCATCCACCTTGTTTTCCAAATATTTCTCCTTCAGACTTTCGTTTCTTTAGGAGTAAAGATAATAATTTTAGGAGAAAACTTTGAACGACAAAAACTACATTGAAAAGGAATTGCAGGCGTTTTTTGATTCAAAACCCAAAGGTTTCTATGAACGAGGTATTAAAAAGTTAGTTTATAGGTGGTCAGACGTTGTTACTAACGATGGAGAATTTGTTGTTGAATAAATGAATGTTATTTGGTATGTTATTATTATCATCATACCAGTAAAAAACAGACAGAACTTATGGTATGACCCAATAAGTTCAGGCTCTGCGTATCCTCGGGTTACGAAAAATTGGTGTGTGTAAAAAATGAATGTAGAGGGCAAACTTAGAAGATTGTTTAGTCTGTATATGAATGTGAAAGAAGTTTTCAAATTTATTGTTTACAAAGCTCATTGAATCGTGCTTTGTGTTTGGTGATAGCAGATATAAAGATTAGCAAAAGGTTGAAAAATGAGATTTATTTGAAACTATTCCCCTTTTGAATATTTCAATATTTACTTTTAGTTTCGTGATCAACTGCTGTCTCAGAAAACGACTCGGTGGACAATACTGTTAGTAATTATATGCATTCTCAACAGACGTGAGCGGCGGGGACTCGAAGAATAACGAGATGGCCAACACTTCCCTCGCCCAGCTTTGCTGCTACGGTGATATGGAGGCAGCAGCCCTGCGCTGATAGCCGCCCAAGCTAATGGATAAGATCGCATGGGCGTGTGCTCTCATTGCCTATTGTTGTTGTCTTGAAAAATGGGTCGCCAGCGGTGTTCCACACATAGTTCTCAGTACTGAGATAACAACGAAATGTTTTAATAATTTGCTGCTAAAAAGATGATAAAATTTTACTGTTTTCGAGAATGGTGAAGTTTACGAACGATTTAGTTCGTGCGTTTTCATCGGAAGCGTTCAACAGCTACACATTAAAATTACAAATAATGTTCTGAAAAACTGACAATCTATCTTCAGTGTATTGCACGCGTGAAGGTGAAGCCTTCAAAATGAGAACGCTTGGCCCTCAATCCCCTGCTGTCCACGATGGGTTCGCCACCATCCACGGGGCACCTTCGACGACCGGAAAATTTGCTCGGGCTCGCAGCGCAGCGCCACACCCAGGCCACCACCGCGCGCTGACGCCGCACTCGTGCCACGGGAGCGTGTCTGCCCACTGCAGGGCTTGTGCCCCCCGCACGATGGAGCCTCTGTGGGAAGAGAAGGGAGGAGGGGCAGGCCGGAGTCCTGTCGTTGGGGAAAAGCCTTCTACGCCTGCTATTGGAGGTGAGCCTTGTATAATGGGGTCATGTACTTGTAGGGTTACGGTCGAAATTGTTACCATGGACTATTTTTAAGAATTGGTAATTTAATGAATTTTAACTACATGGTAAATTAGAACAGAAAACTAACTTCAGCACTTGACTTCTTTAGTTATTTGTTTTCATTTTTGATAAATGTTCAACCATATTTATTTCTTTCACAGATAATTAAGAGATGCCTATCTGGATACCCCTCTCTATTACCGCATTCCTAAATTTTGGCCATCTTAATGTCAGTTTGATTCAGTTTATCAATAATGCTTTAACCGTTTACTGCTACATACCTGAAAAGAAATGCAATTCAACGGCAAAGAAGACTGTTCAGTTTTTTTAAATCTTGTTACTATTTTTACTGAAGGTCATTGGAAATTTGCCAAACGATAACTAATTTCTTCGAGAAAATATTGTTAATCAATTATGGCGCTTAAGTTTTACTCGGTGAAGAGTGGTTGGTTATTACTAAGTTTTGTTCGTTTTTCCATGAACACTTGCAAGACTTGGTAGCATCAACTTAGTTTTCGAGTGACTTGGGTTACTGTCTCGCAAAAATATCACTTCTTGTTATTGTTATATCTTTTTTAGATGCGAGTATGTATAATAGATACTAATTTCATATACTGTTTCTCAGTAAAAAACACAGATGACATATTTTACTGTTCGAAATCTAGAACAGGAAAACAAAAATTTCACCAGCAAATACCTATGTGATAGGAAGGCCTTGTAGAAGTTTTCAGGTTTCAATGAAGGCAAATTCTTTCTAAATGAAGAACCAAGCAACCTAATTAATTGTTGGGGTAACGACTAAACCTGAATAGTTTCTTGCAATACCAATGCGATGTTTTCCCACGTCCTTATTGTTTTACACCGTCCTAAATCTATTTTTTTGTCAATCCAGCACCTTGGTTTCCAAATTTGTTGATGATCTACTTCAATGACAGTTTGCTTTCCCTGCTTTCCTCCAAAAAAGTGTTCGATATTTCCCCAACTGCATTTATGGTTTTTCTTTATAGGAAGTCTCGCGGGGAAGGTACATTGCGTCATATCATACAAGGTTAAATTAAAACCTTCGCAATAATTAATGGGTTGGAGTGATCGCATTTCATATAGGTTGGTATGAGAAATCGTGCTGTAAAATACTTCGGTATCCGGTACAATTGTATCGTTACTGCATAACAAATTTCATTTGTGTTAATATTGAAATAAAATTCATTTACATCTCATTCAAATTAGAGAAATGGAGTAAATACCATACTTTATGCTCCATTACAAATTAACAAATTTATTAGTGTAAAAGTTTTTTAGAACTGGAGGCAGGAGACACATATTTGCAAAAAAATATGCTTCGTATTCGCACAGTTGATGGTATACGAATGCTTAAAAATAAGGCAAATTTTTTCCAAAAACCCTGTCTGCTATGCGTGACAACTCATTTACAAAAATGAACCAATGAACTCGAAATTTGTACGAGCTGGTGCTCATCTCTTAATTTGTTTCCTCGCTAGTTCGCATCAATGAGAACTTTTCCTTCAAGCAAAAAGCAACGAAAAGACAAATATATTTACGCTCGCTCTTTATGGTCAATCTCATGGTACGATTGTTCCGGTTCAGGCGACTGAATTGCCCACTCTGATGTTTAAGCATATTTTTCGGCACCCGATGCATCTGCATCTATACATAACGTACCTTAAATTAGAGTCCCGTGTAGTTTGACTGATTTTTTAATAGAGTTTCGCTTACCATAAATTTACATCGTGAATTATATATTACCTATTTGAGAATAAAATTAGGCTTATTTTTCAACTTAAATGTTCTTGCAAGCCAACGTTGTAGCTTCCGCCAGGCTATCTTTAGGAGGTCATCCATAAACGCGCAAATAATTTTTATAAGCATGTCAAAATTCAAATAAGTAAAGAAAAATCAGTAGCTGCACAATACACGATATAACTCCCGTGAGATCAACCGAATTCTCGCACAATTGAAGACCAACATGCAGCTTCACAGAATGAAAATTTTATAGTGCATAATCATTCGAAACCATTGATTGGTTTTACTCGAGGGTAGTGATACAGAAAATAAAAATTACTTTCAAAATTTTTAGTGCCATGTACGAGATAGACCTCCATGCATGTGACGACCGTTATACATACATGCCTCATGTGACGATCGTTGTACATATCGCTCGGGATAAAATCGTTCAAATGTTAGTGTTAGTTCTTCCTGCGTCTGACTTCAGTTGCCGCTGTAGCGTATTTTCCAAAACAGCTTGGCAGTGTCCACATTAATAAACAGGTACAGAACCAGCCCATCTCATGATCAGGCTTCATGCTCTGGGTAGATCAAAAAGAAGTCAATTAAGATAATAAGATACAGCATGGCCAGCATTTTGCGCATGTTTTTATTGTTTTAACGAAAGAGCCTGGTTTTTAAATACTATTATGAATAATAAATTTTCTTGAAATTCACTTCGCTTTCATATTTTTATTAATATTGATTTACTTTATATAAAGCAGGGATTGTATTATATCATTACCATGTCATCGTTTGCGGCACATCGTCCAGTACAATAACTGGAAATTTTCTTTTCTGATCTTATTTCGCCTCGTTTTTAACAGAATCAGTTTACTGTAATCAATTATTTTTGTGTTGTGTTGACGACACTGTTCATTTTAGAGGACGCACTTATGATGCATAAATGTGCATGTTAACATCCTCTTTTCTGTGACGTAAAGCTGAATGTTCTTCATCCGCTGGTCATTACTTTTGTAACTGAACGGAACATCTCGTTTTTTTCAGTGTCGCGGCGGGAGCGCACGGCCCCGTGGTGGGACATAGCAACACGACGGTCCCGCTACCGCTCCTGCCCGGCCTTCTCGCCCTCGAACGTTGTGTGCGCGCTGGAACACACCGTGTCCAGCGTCACTGACAGGCTCGAGAGACTCGCGTCCTCACCCGATCTCAAGGTGGGTTCCTTTACGGGCTCTAAAGGGTATTTCCGTTCGTGTTTCCGATATTTATCTACATAAACACAGCTAAGAAAACTTTCTGTTTCATTTCTGCTGAGCAGGTTTAGTTTTTATTAATGAGTTCCCGTTGTCTTGCAGATCATACGTCAGCTTTTTTTCGGATTGCTCTTTTAAAAAACATACTGGTCACCCAAAATTATATTGTAGTTGAAATTTGTATCGAGGGCTGAATTCGAACTATGAACTTTGCCTATGATCGTAAATTTAAGTATGTAAGTATGCGGTACGTCTAGAAGTGCAAACAATTGGAAAACGGTTTTCCAGCTCTTATGTGCTTCAAAAAGGATACGTACACCAAGGTATTGGGATGCATCCTCAACATCGGCCTCGCTCTATAGTCAATGTTATTATGAACATATGTGTTAATTAGTGAAATTCATAAAAACCAGCAAAATATTCTTGAAGAGGCAACCATAAATTCTCATAAAGTCATTAGCGATAATGTTTTTACGATTACATCAAGAAATATGAGCTACGAGAAAGCAAGAACATTCTTTGATAATACATAGAGCAAAGGCTTCTTACGACCCCGGCTTTTGCCCAGTCCTTTTTTTGTTCTGTAGTATCATTGAATTTGTCATGATGCCCAAATATTAAATTTGGGCATCATTCCTGACCCATAAATTTCAGAATGATGCCAGAATGATGCCTAAATGAATTTCAGAATGATGCCTAAATTTGTCATGATTCCTGTACTCTTCATTCCTGACCCATAGTTAAAATGTGCATTTAAACTAATATGAATGCGAATCAGTTTTACATGTAACATAATTAAGTTTGAACTCGAATTGTTCCAAATTGACCTGATATATCAAAAAAACTTATCAAATTCCTGTCATGGAAATATGTGCTTCTGGGTGGTTTCTCTATAGGAGGAAGATGGACATACACTTGCCAATGGAAATCAACAATGATGCTAAATTCTGAAGCTTAAATGAGCTTTTCTATAATCGCTGTATATGTATTTCATGACCACTAGGGGAGAGCATTGGAACATCAAGCATGAAAGGTTTTTTTTCTTTTCGGCTGTCTCCGACTACTGGAACAATATTTTCTCGAAGAAAGACGCGAATTTTCCAAAACAAGCTATAATTCAGTGTTGATAAATTTTTCCCAGCTATAAATGCATTATTGTTGTAGAATAGTGAACTATCCTTATTGCACTATGAACGTCCGATTCAATAGAGTTCCAGTGTTATATTGTTCGATTCCAATATTTGAAGCAACATTTGCACTGATCTTAACAGTTGGTTCACTACGCTATGTTTTATTGTTATATTACGTGCGCATTTCAAGATGCACCATCTGTTGACTTTCTACTTAAATATTTAACGATCATAGAAGTAAAATCGTTAACCAAGAACTTGTTTCATCAAAACTGATTCATAAAATGTCAAATAGACCCCTCAGGGGGTTACAATTATTGTGTCTGTGGGAATTAGCCCTCCCACCCTCCCAGAGGGAAAGTGTGAGGTCCTGAACTGAGAGTTAGATAGGCTTTCTTTTTGTTGAAATAAAATACTTGTGGTTTGATCAAGGGCCATCATTTTTCGGTTCACCGCTATTCTCGATTTCAGCACTTACAGCTTTCTTCTTCAACTTAGATCTCGTTTCATATCCATCCTTCTTAACTTACTGCTTCTATGTGCCGTGGTCTTGAGTAGGGACATACTTGTGCAAATATTCCGAGGGCCATCAACTCCATACTAAATGATGCCTTAATCCTTCCTCTCTCTGAAACGCCTTTGTTGTGGTGAGGGAATCTTAAACTAACACATTTAATCTAATACATACTATATACAAGTTTGAAGATCTTCAGTTAATGTAAATTTAATAGCCAGTATCACAGTGGCTGCTAGATTAGTTGCTCAGAAATTGCAGGGTGCGGGAGAAATTCGTAGAATAATTTGTGACTTGAATTTAAACATTGTTAAAATAATATTAATGTTTTTATAAAGCTTCATGATTCAGGTCAAATGTCTCTATAAACACAGTGTTCTTTACGAACCTTGTTACTCACTTAGCTTAGCATGACCACGGTAGTGGTGATGGAAACTGGTATTGCAATCTAAGGGCTATCTGACCACTGAGTAGCGTGGATGCCCGTCCTTGCGAGGCCGACTTTACTAGCCCGTATCCTCCTACCTTAGGATTCAGAGGCTGAGGAGCTGCGTCAGACCGTGGCCGCACTGAAGAAGCACAGTTCCGCCATGAGCCACTCCCTCAGCAATGGTAAGTCATCTATACGGCATCACATTGCTACCATGCCACCCTTTACTTCATTAGATTAAAACATGGTCTCGAATTTGACTTATTGCTCTACACAAATACCAATTATTTATTTTCATCTAAAAACTTTTTATTATAATGCTTACTGCTTTCCATGCAGCCCCAGGGATAAACTTGTTTCCCGTCACCCTAGCTGTGAAGTGAAATCCCGTACACGATTGTCTACTTTGTTTACATTTGGGTGTCCTTGGAAATCTCTCTACGTTTCTAGTTACATTTTAGTAATTTGAATAAACAATCCGACGGACAGTATTACGAGAGAAGTAGAAGTTCAAGCGTTCGGTTAATGCCACGGAAACCTTGCTGATATTTGCGGTCCGTGTTGGGAAGTAAGTTTTCGTGGAATTTACGACTAGTTTATGGTAAGGGGAAAAATCGAAGATTTGGTTACTGAGTTTGAGTGAAGAGAAAATGGAGAACAATGTCAAATGTCAGTAGAAGTAAAATAGTTTGACAATCTCTTACCCCATCGAAACTGATTCATCAAATATTACATTGACCTTCGGAAATTCTCAGTTAATACAAATTACGTGGACAATATCACCGTGGCGACTAATTTAGTCGCTAAGAAAGCGTAACGTGCGGAGCAAGTTCGTAGACTGGGTACGTAAATTTACGTACTGTTAACAGCTCTCGTTTGTATCCCATATGGTGCAGAAGTAAACACAAATTCAAGCGTCGAAGGAATTTTACCTCTGAAAATATGAAATTTACTTTCTAACAGTGCAGCGCATCTTCTCATACATTAATTAAATGTGACTCGCAAAAGTTGGGTCACGGTCGTTTTCCCAAGTTTCAGAACAATATGTGCTTCGCCACACTCGGCCCTATTTTTCATTTCGGAATTCGCTGGTGGAGCAATGCTTGAATATTTTAATTTAAAATCTACTAGTATGACTTAGGTTCTGCAATTGATTTGTTGTGTTTTAGATCAGCGGTGAAACATTATAACACAGATTGTGAGACAATGTCTTACTAGGGAACGAGAAGAGACTGGGCTAGTGATAAACCAGGGAGTGGGTGAATGCTTAAGATGTGAACAGATACTAACTAATTCATGTTTTTTCAATGCCATTTAATAACGTCAGCATATGTACGTGAAGCAAATTACATCCGTCTCAGTAACTGGAGTAGGAAGATTGAAGTCTGTCCTAGTTGGGGATATTTTCGTTGTAAAATTAAGTTGCGGTGCTCACAGGAGCTAAAGTCTGCCAATTTTATTGTGTGTCGCAATCAACGAAATCAATGACGTTTTTTCTGGTTCTATTTACCGAGGAAAATCAAATAGGCTCTCACTGTGTTCGGGATACTTTGGTTGGATTTCGGGATACTTTGGTTTGGTAGTACGTGTTTTATATCGTTTTGAATGTCTGTTGATTATGTGTGCCCTGTAACTTATTTTAATATTTGGTAACTTATCACTTCCCACCCTCGGCAGTAGCTGCACGAATGACTTTTCAAGGAATAACGATTAAGTAAAATATTCATGTTATAATCATGAATTTTTTATTATCATGTAAGTCAATTAATCCTCTAGATTCCAGAACACACCTTAAAGCCAAAAATCATTATTTTGAGCATGTAACAAACAGTCGTACGACCTACTAAATAAAAGAGTTGCTATTTCCCAGGTCTGCTAAGCTTGGAGCGCCAGAAGTCCTACGACAGTGTCTCGAGCGTATCCTCCACCCTGAGCGGCGGTTCGATGGCTCCCTACCGAGCTGCCTGTAGCTACAGAGGCGGTGGCGGGCCGGCCACACCGGGGGCCCCTCACTGCAACGGGTAATTTTCTTCCAAAAGTCCGAGGAGGAGGCGCCTAGCGTCGCATTTAGGTAGAAGCTTATGATTAAAGGGCAGGTGTTACTGAAATTGAATTTACACTCATTGTATATGTGCATGGATATACTAAGGGCAAATATTTGGAAAAAGTGTATGTATTGAGGAAGAAAATGTAGTTTGAATGAATATTTTTTAAGGTTACTCAGTCATACTAAGTAATATCAACGGAGACCATCAGTAATTAAAAATTTATAATGAACGGGGTTGAGAGGAACTGAATGGGGGTTAGTTTGATCACGAGAGAGTCCTGATGAGCATCAGAAACGAAAACTGTGCGTGCGGATGAAGAAAAAGTTTCCAAATTCATTCTTAATTCCCAATACACACATTTTGAATGATTCTTTTGAAAAATAATAACACCGACGATATGATTTTTTTTTTTTTTGCATTTTACAATTGGCCAAATAAACTGCTGATTGACGGTTAATATGTTATACTCGAGAATAGCACTTTTGACACGGAAATTGCGTTGACTCTTTGAAAAATACTGCTTGGGTGTTAAGAAATCGCTAAAATGGTGAGTGGTTTGGTAATGCATGCAGATTTCGCAGTTGGAAAACATAAACAAGAATCGTAAACGAGTGCGCTCATGATAGGTGAGTGGGATAATAAAATTTTTCGGCAGGTCGGAGAAAATATACTAACACAGAAAAATTCTTTAATTTGTTGCAGAACATCAATGAAAATGGCGACAAGAAGTCAAAGTAATTGGAAGTTTAAGCAAATAAAGTGCAAAATCATTAACAAATGAGTTTTGCAAAGTTAACCGGGTACAACCACTTTTTACCGGGTTTATATCATCACATATTCTCTTGGCCGGACTGAACTTGCCTCGTGCTAATTAGCGTAGGTATAAAAACTTTAACGGTATTCTGTAGCGCATTTTTCTTGTGAAGTCACTATATTTCCTTGTGAAGTTACTTCATAAAGACTAATGATGAAGACTGTTGGAAACTAGGTTTGAGAATGAGTTGTCCACAAAGTTTTGCCCAAAATCTAGGACAGCCTTTATTTTCATTTCATTGGATTTCTTCACATATATTCTTGATTATTTTTGTACTGTGTATTGTAGCTCTCATTTTAGATGCTCGTACACACGTGTTTGCGAGGAGCAGGGTACTTGAAAAAGATATGTTTGGAACGATGAGCTTGTGTTTGACTTATTATTTTCCGTTGTTGAACTCTAATCGAACCCTCGTTGCAGTTATAAATTAATTTTCACAGAAATAAATTTTAACTTGAATAAAATTTTCGGCTTAAAAGCTAAATAACAACGAAGTTTTGATCCTACGAATAAATAAATATTTGTAGTTTAGGTATTTAATTAACGATAATATTTTCAAGAATTAAACCTCAAAAAAGCTATAAAAACACCCAGACGACTTGTAGCTTTCTGTTCGTCATCGAGACCGGGGATATTTTGATAAAATCTTGCGTCATAACATTCTATGTCGACAGCTTCAACCTATAGATAATATTATTTGAACCTTGAATTACAATCACTTTCATATTCATGTTAAATCAAGAGCAGTGATCTTCGCCAAAACTGGAACGTTATATCAGCACAGTTTTTATTTTTCATATTCTCATTCAACCTAATGTCAAGGTAAATATTATATTAAAATAAGGTGAAACACACATAAGACCTTGAAAAGACGTAAATCCAACGTTGGACTACTTTTAGGCGCACGTTGAGATTCTCATCTGTTCAACTTTACGATCTAATGAAATACTAAACCAAATCACTCTAGGTTGTTAAAATCTGCATAGATACACCCAAAAAGTCACCAGTCACAGGTAGCATGACAGTTACTACATCCAAATTGCAGGTTAAGTAGACTATGCATTTTTGCATTGGATAATAAGCTCTTGATTGGGATTTCTTTAACAATCGCTAACAATCGTTAATTACACTGACAATTGTTCGAACAATTAACAATTGCACTGAAATTGCACTAACAACCCGCTTATAATTAGGCCATGACATCATAAAATAAAAAGGTTGCTGAATGAGTGTGCCCCATATCGCGAAAGCGTTCTAATCATGAACAAGACGACAAAGACGCAATGCCATTACGGTCATTACTGCCACGTGTCACGACAACCAGGTCATGTTTGATTCGCTTCTTTTTCCCCTGCTGCCGTAGAAGAATGTCTTTGCTTTTACAAAACTCAAGTGTGCCTAAGTAAAAAGGATAATTACTATTAAAGCATGTCCAATAAGACATATTTTTGCCTGTTTGCATAAAATTGCTGTCATGAGTGAACAATTTCATCAATCTTGAGAGTTACGATTTGATACAAAAGATGTGTAAAACTGTGCTGGCACACTTATTAGGGATTAGGGCATCATAATGAACAGGACTAGCAACTCTTCTTGTAAATTGTTGTTTACTGATCCGATAGCAGGAGGAGGCTACCCAATACTTGATATCTAGAACATTAGATACTACAACATTGGATCAGTCTGTTTCGCTATGGAATTTTTCAAACAAGGAGGAACATTAACATAATGATTTTAATCTATTAACATCTATCACGTTTGGTAGTACGTAATTGCGGACTAATATATTAATGGATACATGACTGAATCGTTGACAAAATTCTGAACGTATTATTCTCCAACCTTCTCCCCATACACTGTTATTCTTTCATTCATAACTACGCGGATTCGAACGACACGCATTGCTCTTAATTATAAACTTATGTTACACAGTTTCATCATCCCTAGATAGTATGTTTTTGCTATGGAACATTTTCAATCTATTCGTTACCTACTGAGCAAAACCTTTTTTATAACACAAAAATACCTATTTTTTCAGGTTTTCCACTAAAGTTTATTCGCTGATTAGCCTTCTATGATGAAATAACCATAAGCAGTTCGAGTGACCAAAATTGGGGAAAATAGAGAAATTTCAAGTTTCAACTAGTAAAAACACTACAGAAATAACTACGAATCTGAGTATTATTTTACAATTTCAACACAAAGGCTTTAAAATAACTTCAGTACTTATAGAAATAGGAAATTGCAGACTTGGGCTTTAGGGGTGTTAGTGAATACGATGAATTACTTGTTTTTCGAACCATTTCGAGGAGTTCATGTTTCACTCAAGCATCAATACCACAGTATCAAGTGATATGAATGGGTAAGCGTAGGTAATAAGCGATTATAAACTAAAGAGGAGTTCTTGCCTATTGTAAAAATTATACACATGGTACCTATAGCTGAGTGATGTTTACTTGCTAATGACAGCGTGGTGGCTAAGTCTACTTCTGGGGTCGTCAGCATTCATCCTGCTGGTTCTGAGGCAGGGCTGCGCTCTGAGAACGAGGCTGACAACAAGCTGAAGAAGCGGAGCTGGGTAAGTCATGTCCATTCATTTATGCATATGTCCGGATGGTTAAAGTCATGATTGTTCGTGTTGCAGCTCAGTATTTCTCGGTAAATAACCCCTCTGGAATTCTGGCGAATTTGCTAATTTATGATTGAAAAAAACACTAACGCGCTCTCACTACGTTAGTTTTGTTACTTGAAGAAGGATGTGCAATTGTCGGTTTGAACAGCAGATGAGTTATGAAAGCTTATACAGTTACTGCAGAGAGTGGAATAGCGTTTTTTCTTCAATGACGCCTCAGTTATTTCTACAAAGTCAACATAAGCGTTGAGGCCAGGACATATATCTATAAAAACAAGGGTCAAGTGTTTGTATTCAAAGTAATAGATTTTGACCAAGTTATATTTACGTTTGCGGTAGATATAGAAACTTATACTTACGTTATTCGCGTGCATTTTTGGTGTAAATTTTACAGCATGAAATGTTTCCACTCCTTTGCTTAGAAGATAAATGTAGAAACGAGAGCTTATACGTCATTGTCAGGTAATGTCCGTAAACAAGTCCCATATGTAAGAAAATAAAATGTACCTTCAAGCACTCACTGTAGGTCACATTGTGAAGAAATGCAAGAAGAATCGGACCATGAAATATTTATTTCTGGTGCACCACGAAAAATCTTGTAAGGGGTTCATGATGTATATTTTGAAAGGTTAAAAATAATCTGTTGGTGACAACAGACGAAATTCTAAAAAAAAGTCCTGCTGAAATACGTTTCTGTGAGAAAGCAGCAACAATAATTATCAATTTCAGCTTCAAAAATTTAAATCATAATTTCCTCGCAAGACACACTGAAGAAACGCCATTTAACATTGAGATTGTAGTTTGCGAAAACAATTTTGGAGAACGCTGATGTTTTTTCAACTCATTTTTTGATTTGATGAAAATAAGATGAAACTTGATGGCCGTTATGCCGTTTTGATGTCGCTCATGTTTGGAGAAAGTTGGAACAGTCAACTCTCAGGACAACAACCTACCAACATGTGAAACATGATGGCTGAAGTATACTGTAGAGGACTCCTTTATAATGTAAAGGACATTTCTTGATGCAGGACAATTGGGAAAAATTGACGACGTAATGAAAATGCTAAATATCGCAAGCCATCACAATTTGCAAAAACCTTCTGAAAAATTGTATCTTTGATCTGAACAGCCTTTTCAAAAAGAATGAAGCATAATGCCAAATTAATTTGTGAATGATTCCAAAGAAGCACAATCTAAGTACAGGCATGACCTAGTCAATCACTAGATTTCTATCCAATAGATCGATTAAAATCAAAATTCATGTTCTAGCAAACCATCCAGCCTCGATGATTAGAATGAGCAGTTATAAGTAAAAAGCACTGTGATTCCATTTAAATCTCATTAGAATTAAGTAAAGACGTACAGGAAGCGCTTAAAAGATAATTTTGAATGAATGTACTGCAACTAAATGTTAAACAGATTTTTTTCAAGTGGCCGAATACTATCTGATATACCTGTTTTATTAAAGCGTATATAAATCTCATTTGTATGATAAATGTTCCATTTTTGTTTTTCAGTTTTGTTTGTTGGTGTTGAAAGTACATTTAGTGTAGTTTTCCTAGTCATGTACCTTTGAAGCTCTAAAATTATATTTTTTGTTTGCTGTCTAAACACTTTTTTCTGTTTCAGGTCTCTGTCCTTATATCGTAGTCGACATTTTTACTCTGATTAGTTTCACCCAAGAAAGTTGAGGGGATTTGGGTGAGGGATTATTTTTTCTCAATGATCTCCTTCGCTCCTTCACCTTCGCTCAATGATCTCCACAAAACAGCTAACGCACGCTATAGGAGGCTTTATCAATTAGTTTCGTATTTAAGTCAGTGCTTAATTTACTTTTCAACTAAGCCACTTTCGCACGAGCGACAGCAAACACCGTACTGTTAAATTGACAGTCTTCGCGAGTATATGAGAAGCTGTGCGTATGTGCTTCATTCTATTTTTTCTTTTACAATGAAATTACTCCGTACAGCCGTAAATATGAGACATCATAAGATGTACTTTTAAAAGTTTATACTAATTAATGTTATGATTATTCCATTTCACGCAGCTACGCAACTCGTTCCGCAAAGCGTTTGGGCGAAAGCGCATCAAGCAGAGCCACGAGGATGCCAATAATGCTGATACGAAGCGCCACACCTCGAGCGCTGGCGGCACTACCCTCTTATCCCGGCTTCTGAACAACCAAACCAACAGCCAAACTATCGCTCACGACCTCCCAGTTAACCATTGCCGCAATGCTGCTGTCAGTTGCCTCAACCACAAACCTAATGAAACTTACGGTACTGACAACGGAATTCTAGGGACTCAGAAAAGTATCTGTGACGTTCGTAACGGTTCTTTGAATGGTCATTTGAATACACATGATATGTTAACAGGCAGTTTCACTAGAAGTTTCGATTTTCGTGAAAAAACTGAAGGGGATCACTGTCAACAACTTCTGCCAACTATGAACTCAACGTTGAGCATCAACCCATTCGGTTTACTGGAAGCCCCTCCGGGAGGTCACAGAAGCGTTGATCGATCTCATCCTGACGTCCTTACTTCCAATTCCACGTCTCCTAAGGTAAGGATAGGTAAAAATCTACATTATTGAGTTCATAACCGTTTCAAAATTTTAGACATGAAAACTTTCATACTTCCTGTAATTAGCTATTTCCGCACCGTATTTGAAAATGCAAAATAGGAACCGCGTATGGTTGTTGTTTGTTGGGGGGAGAAAGCGTTCTGTAGGATTTGAATTGTCTTGAGAGCGCGAGTTTTAAGGGACAATGGTGAAGGCTGACATATCAAAACAGAGAGAAATAAAATTTGTTTGACGTAATTGGGAATACAGAACATTGGAACGTAATCACAAATCACTGAAAATATTTATATGTTCCATTTTGCACAGTTTTCCATACCCTGCATCCGCATCCGATGAATATGTTCTTAGAAAAACTCTTCTGCTCTATATTTCTAGTACCCATACTTGTTTCACCGAAAGCCTTTGAAGTTAGAGTGAAGTGCTTTAATATGAAAGAGTAAAAATTTTCTCATGCCAACGAAGAATATGATTTTTCTTTTTAATTACTGTTTCCATTCTTTGCCATAAAGTTCTATTAATTTACCTAGTTCTATAGCACGAGGATGCCGAAGATTTGGTAACACCCATCAGCGACCCGCACTGCGTACGAGTCGAGTTCACCTTCATTTCCTGCCTCTTGTAAAATGTTCTGTAACGAAATTCTTTGTTGATGAATTTTGTGTAAGTGAAAAGTTATTTGTAGCAATTCTTACATATGAAATTTATTATAAATTCAGAGTTGATAAATGGTTTGTCAGGTTTGTCTATAAATAAATAAAGTCTATAAGTTTATAAATTCAGCTTTGTCTTTTTTGTGTGTAATGCACGTATAGTAAACGTTACGTGCCTAAAAATTATGAATTATGTAATAAACTCAAACTTATCATCAATTCAAATCCTGATTTTCATGTTTTTTTAGAGTTAGATGAGGTACTTTCACACTAGGTTCTTGAAAATGCCTCCATGTAATACTCCAACTTCGAATTACCTTAAAATACCTGTGGAACATTGCTCTGTCGGTTTTTAAGCCACTTCAGTGCTTGACATATAAATATAAGCTCATCGTGTGATCGGATCTAACTGAACCTTAAAAAGAAAAGCGAAAATCGCTACACGTAAAGTCATTTTTAATAAAAATGACTTTTCGCCTTGCATTATATTCTCAAGCTTAGAAACATCAATGCTGGAGTTATTTTAGATAACTGAACCTTTAGCCAAAACCCTTCAAATGAATGAGGTTTTTAATCTCGATTAATTCGTCGCGGTATTATACCTCTTGTTGACATATTCTATTCTGTCGCATCGTGCAAAATTTTTTTATTCTCTTAAGAATACAATAATGTTTAAAACTAAGCTCAAAATCTTCATGTAGTGTCTTCTGTTGTCGTTCAGTCTAATGTTTCTGCTTTACTATTATCTGGGAAATATATGAAGACAACCACATTTAAGTGTATCTCTACCATGAGCCTAGCTCACAAGGATCAGCATTCAGTGTGTTGACACCTTTGAATATACGAGTAAACCTCATAATATAAACTGGAAACTTAAAATAGCCCTTGAGGTGTGATTATTCAAATTTTTAAATGAGTGGTATGCAACGTTTTGAAACTATTGAGACGAGAATGAATTTAAATATCTAAACAATGAATATTGGGTTCATCAGCTCACCCAGGATGTATTATACATGCCTAGCCTGTGACCAAATCCATTCGAATCATCTTTAAATTTTTCTAACTGTTTTGTTATCAGAGCGGCAGCAAGAGCCTAGACCACCTGGACGAGTGCTGCCGCAGCCAAGCCTCTTCAGTGCGTAACAGTGGCCACTACACGATTGACAGTACTGAGCTCCTGTACCCAACCTCCTGCACTGCCGCTCTGCTCCGAGACAGGCGAGTTACCTGCTTGTGTTCCTGCATCTGAAGCTGCCATCTGTGCTGCTCAAGTAGTTGCTTGTTCTCTCTAAGCCAGCGTGATGCATTTGTCTCGTCACGGAGCATTGTGTGTCTCTGTTGTTCGCCCGGTATTTGATTCATTGATGGGCAGGCCTAGAAGTAAAATTTGCTTCGCTCTTAAGCTATGTTTTGAAGGTTTCGTGCTATCAAATGTATTATTTTTTATATTTCTGTTATATATCAGTTTATTGTTTATCATATGTTAATATATTTAATACTTCGACGAGGAAGAAGGGAAATAATAAAACTCGAAGTTACCTTTTAGTTTCAGTGTGCGTTTCATACAAGTATTAAACTTATGAAGAGTATTTCTCGACCATCCCAATAAAAGACCAAAAGTCACATCGAAGCAGATATTGTGCTCAGATATTAGGAGAAGATTACTCCTTGCCTGATTCCTTTGGGCTTAGGGAATTACGACTGAAAACAAACTTTTCTTTTGAGTTCAAATCACTTAAAACTTGGAAATTCTTTTTCTAATATTATAAAATTAAGAAAATCCCTCGTTTAAAAGCAAAGAGAATTTTCTTTGATTAAACTTGAGACTGCTCCTTAGAGGGCGTCAGACAGGCAATAGGCTTAAGGTTTGTCTTTCTTATGCCACGAGACGGGAGGCCCAAAGGTAACTGTTATTTTACCTCAGCTGTAGATACGATTTCTGGGCTTTTATCCTTTGGGCCTATTAAGCCTAACTGTTTTAACGCACGGATGCATCCTATATGAGAACATACCTTGTGCATAGATTTCTCGTAATCTACAGTCCACACTAAATGGTCCCTTCTCATCGCTCTCCTGAAATTACCTTTTGTTGGGGCTGGGGAGTCTAAAACTCACTAATATAATAATAACTAACATGAGACTGCCAAATGCACGATATGCTTGTCTAAGAGTGATTGATAACGTTGGTACCACTGACAAATTGCTCTTTCAAATGACCTTTCAGACTCGCAGGTCATTTGGAGCCCGCTGCAGTCCATATTCAACCATATTCAATCGAGTCAAACTTGTAACTTATAGAACTTGAGGCGAAGAAATTGTATTAGATGGATCTCTCAATAATTTTTCCAGATACCATCTATGAAATGAGACACTTATAGGCGATAGCAAACCACAAAATACCACTTTACATGAGCGGAGGGCGTAGAGGTTAAACTTTTTTGAGGTACAAAGGGGACTAGCAAGGCTTGCAAAGTGTGAAAATCGTTTGAAAAAATTAACAGGAAATTGGGAGTACAAAAAAGCACCAGCATTGAAATCACAGATTCGACTGTTACGCAGGCGAAAATCTAACCAGCTGAAGGTGAAACAACAGATTTAGGGCATGTCGATAGTAATTAAATGAAAATTATAAAGACTAACGTAATTTTAAAGTCAAAGATTGAAGTTTCTAACAAAAAGTATTCTGATAATCTGTTCCGTGGAAGTATTTTGAATTTGCAGTCGTTATTGATTTTATTCACACCAATTTTTAATTTGTCTAGTAATTTGAGAGCATGAACGTTTCAAAAATACTTTTGGTGGCCCAGTGTGTTGGGGCCTCGTAAATATCATGGGATATAGAACTTCAGAATTTAGTCCCAACAAAAATTAAACTATTACGAGATCTGACTTTTGAGTAATAAGGGACAATGAGCTTACTTCTGCTATCTCTCGTCAAAAAGCCATGGTGGTCAGCTTGAGTGTAAATTTGACGTCGAAAGTTTATACATCAAATTTTCAAAAAAAGTAGTAACCATGCTGTTCCAGAATTTTTCTGTTTCTGGATTAATCTTTGCGTGGGCGTCGTATTCGAAGCTGAAAAAAGCTCTTATAGCTTTTTTTGGAATGCAAATATTGTGTCAGTTTCATTTTTGTCTGTACATGCCAAACTTCATTGCCATGCTGACTATACGGATGGATCAGTATACTTTAAGGATTTTTAGTACTTCTCTTGGTGGAATGTATCTGTCTTTGTGCAAATTTTAATGGATTTGGAAAGCTTTAACCTATTGGATGATTTGATTTTTGAAGGTCAAATTTTTGTCTTGTATTGCTTCACTGGAGAAAACAATTGTTGTGCAAAATAAAGTAGCGCTCCCTGGGTAAGATGCGAGGTCTGGAGCTGAAAGTTAGGTGGGCTTTCTTTTTTTATAAAAAAGAAAAGGTTTTCTTTTCCTATTACGGATCAAATTTTTTCCGTTCACTGTAATTTTTTCAGCGAGTATTACTCTATTTTCAACTTATTTATCCCCTTATTTTTCACAAACTTTTTTCCAATGTCGCTGTTTTTATGCTCGGGATGTGGGAACACACCTGGTGCATAGATTGCCCGTTCCCTTAATTCCATACTAAATGGACCTTCCTACTTTTTCCATTTTGAACACCTTCAGTGTGATTAAGGAGACTTATACAAATTTTCAATATGATTTAATCTAATAATCTAACTGCAATTAAATGAGCCCATGAAGCTGCTGGATTAAACAACCGGTTCTTCCGTGGGTCATAGGCCGCAGATTATAATCGGGACCTTAGGTAGCATTAATTAACAATGCATTGCTGCTTATAGAACCCTGAACATTCGCTGACTAGAACTATGACACTGAAACGTTGAGACACTGGACAAAAATACGTATTTGGTGAAGTGTACCGCAAATTTTCTTGAATTGGTATCATGTATATTTGCAGCCTGCAGGGTAAAGGAGACGTGAGCAGCTCTCAGCTACAGGAGGAGCTGGAAGAGAAGAAAAGAGCGCTGATAGCATGTCAGCTGCAGCTGATGGAGGCTCAGGAGCAGCTCAGTAAGCACGCTGACACCATCGCCAGCATGCAGGTGGGTGCTCATGTTACAGAGATGTCTAGCGGTAAAATTAACGCTTATGGTCACAAGTGCTCCAGCGTGCTGAGTGTACGTTATTTATGGATAATAGTTAAATTTCCGAAGTGACTGCAGTAGGCTCTAGCTTTCAGATCTTTGTGCTTTAACTTTACTAGTGATAGCAGTCTAAACTTACCCTTGCAGACCTTCAAAAGAGGCTAAAGTATTCCCCCTAAACCGCTGGAAATGCAAGTGCTGAATTTGAAGAAAAGCTGCCAAAAAAAATTATCTATACCGTTCTCTGACAGTTTAGAGAACGCTATATTTTAAGCATTTATCCTCCTAAGCCAATGGTTGTGTTTGTGCTTGAGGAAAATTAAATAAGCCTGTGATACATCATTAGCTTTGATTGGTGACGAATATATTTTGATCAATTGGCGAATGCAAGCATTGCGGTTTGAATTTCAGCTAACCATTTTCTATTTTCAGATTAATATGAATATCAAATCAATTGCATAATGAGTGGTCGAGCCATGTTTGTAGCTCATTTGGCAGTTTTTCATTCATTTATTTCTGAATCACCTAAATCCTTTCTGGTGTGCTATTAAAGCGTACTTTACCGTAACATCGATTTAGTGATTTATCACCGTAGTATTGTGCTATACTTTCTACGAAGAATTCGTTTGAGATCAATCTTACCTGTTAACTCGGCGTATGATCGCGTTTTTAATGTTACTGGGATTTTGACTTTGATCCGGTAGGTCGAATCCCATGACAAGTTCTGTCGTGTTATATTCGTTCCAGGACTCCGTGGATCTTAAGCTTAAAAAAACACAGTTAAAAAGTGCATGTGTGTGATCCAATAAATAAACTCTGTTCTCTGCAGTCATGTACATGTTGTGTATCGAAATCTTAAGTTTGGCTTTGAACAGTTGTACAGGAGAACTATTCTGCAACTACTCGATGAAATTTCCGGAGTTTTTCTAACACTCATATCATTTGCCTTGGTTAGGGAAATCTACTGTCGAACTACTATCCAAACTAACAAAAGCGTTTGAATCGAATTCAATATAATCAAAATTACATTTTTCTCCGTCGTAAGAATTTGAACAGTAGTGAGGCACGGGTATCAGTATACTGTGGAGTAAATCTTTGATGAATTTCTTCTCTCGTGTTTATTCCTTGATTAGTTTCAAATGAGCTGCATTCAGCATGGGTATTTGCTCTTATTTGAGTTAAGAAACGAGTTGATATCTTTCGGAGAGCAAAAGTACTTTAGACTGTAACTCAATGTTATTTTCGACAGTTTCTCGACGAAATATCATACAATTGACGCTGGTTGTAACTTCCCGGCTAAAAAATATGTCATTCGCTTATATAGGCACAGCAAACAGCTGTTATGTATGAGGATAGGTCAGAGCAATTTCTTTTTGTTTTTAATCATTTTGCATTTTCCAAAAATTTAGCCTTTGGACTACATACGAGACTGCATGCTTATTAACAACTCTCTTTACGAACTAAAATAATTTTTGTGTAACAATAGTAAAACCCTAGTCTCGCAACCAAACAGCTATTATGCATGAAATCATTGCTACGCTGCTACTTCTTTCCATTTTCTGATTATTTTACATTTTCCTAAAATCTAGACATTGCATTAAATACGTTATACAAAATTTCGTACATGTTCACAGCTCTTTCCGCGAACTAAAATAGTGATAGTGTGATCTTAGCAAAACGTTCGCCACGTGCACAGGCGTTGTGAGACACCGCTTGCCTAGTCTAAAGACCTTATTCTGATCGTCAAGAGAGTTGAAAAGAAAAATGCCGCCTAGAAAATGTGGGACTTCTACTGTACCATGAAGGAAACATTCATCCTTTTCCCACAAAGACCCTGTTTGTAAACTTACGTTGTAGACGTCAAAAAAATTTGTGATAGATGAAATATGACGATTTTATCCTTATTTGTGATGCTGTCGTGCGCCTATATTAGGGGTCGCCCTCGATGTTGAAGAGTGGAGAGTCCTGTATCACGAAATCATATAGACGCTTCTTACATCTTGATTAATAGACCAATGTCAGAAATGGGTCACAAAGATATCTATCGCATTTGTGTTTGTCATTACTTCTCAATTTAATGAATTAAATAAAGAATTGTGAATTGAAATTTTTTTGGTTCTTATTTTTTAAACGTTATAATCCCCCACTCTAATAACGCTAGAATATGACAGGATAGTGAGCTGGAAATGTATTTTATAAAGGATGGTTGGTGTTTCTTCCTTGGGACGGTATAGACCTAATTCCATTTGACTTTAGTCAAAAAAACAACAATTAACTAGAAAGTCCGTGACATTCAATTTTGGAGCATTTTAGCATTTGAACAATAGCAGCAAATGATAATGAAGTAAGTCACCAGTAAGTCATGTGATAATTAAGTAAGTCTTAACCCCTAAAGAATAAGTCAGCAGTTTTTAGTTTTATGCATTCTATGTGTATTGCAAGTGAGTGATTCGTAGCGCACCCACAGCTGGAGTGTCAGAGGCTGGGTCAGCAGAAGGAGCGGCTGGTGACGGTCCTCAAGCACCATCTCGGTCCTGCCGCAGATACTGTGCTGGCCGCCGCACTCTCAACTCTAACCATCTCTTCACCAGGTAAGTCTCAATAATTGTGGACTATTTTTTATGCTCCATATTTTTTTACGAAGCTACCTTTAGATGTGCTTTTTATATATTTTGTGCCATTTTTGGATTAAAAATAGTAATTAGTTGTACGCATGGAACCGCTCAAGGGGATGCAACTATTGTATCTATGCGAGTAAGCGCTCCCATGAAGAAGATGTGAAGTCCTAAGCTCAAAGTTAGATAGGACTTCCTTTCGTCGAAATAGAATAGGTTTCTTATTTTGTTACGAATCATCTTTTTCTGGTTCACTAAAGTCCTGTATTTTAGCTTCTACTACTATTTTCATCAACTTTTGTCCTGTTTCATAAACTTGCTCCCTTTACTTGTTGTTTCTATACGCGGGGGATTTTTTTGTGGAAACGTACCTTGTGCGTAGATTACTTACTCCCCTAATTCCATGCAAAATGATGCCTTCCTTCTTCCTCTCTTTGGAATATCTTTGATACGATTAAAGAGGCTAAAACGAACTTATCTATTTTACTCTACACCCGTGAGAAATTTCAGTTATTTTTAC
The DNA here is from genome assembly GCA_030386875.1 of Morinoia aosen. Lineage (NCBI taxonomy): Eukaryota > Metazoa > Arthropoda > Malacostraca > Amphipoda > Talitridae > Morinoia > Morinoia aosen. The sequence goes on along the minus strand of CM059577.1, from coordinate 19,613,658 downwards.
TAGCTCAAATAACCTAAGCTAACAATTCCATACCTAACCCATCCTGACCTAACCTTTTCTATCCAGACGTACCTTAACCGTCGGATTGACCTAACCGTCATTGATGAATTCACTTAAGTGGCAAGTTTAACTTTCATAACGAGTTTCAACATGATTGCAAATTGGAAGTTGAACTGTTTTTTTTTTCGGAATAAGTATAAAACAGCAAAGAAACATTCCCTTAGCAATGCATGCTTCTTTGATGATGATTGTTCAAAGAAAAGAAAAGCTCCAAGAAAAATAAAATTTCTAGGCATTCGAATCTATGTATGCTAACTATTTTGCAACCATGAATTTTTTCAGATATATAATGGAAATCTGAAGTATTTTTAGCCTAAATACGAGTATAATTCTTAACTAACGATGCAATACAGGACTCATGTACAGTTTGTGGATATTTAGGTACAAAAGTATTGATGTAACTAAAGATTATAATCAATTAAAGAGTTAATGATGATGGTAAATATAGTTGATATCGGTGTAATTACACAAGTTATTATTAGTCCACTAGTACCGTCATTTAAAAGCATTTTTTTTACTGGAGAGAAGTTTAAGATTATTTGTCAAGTTAATAAATTAATTCAATCTTTTTCATCCTAATTTATCTAACATTAAGAGCATAGTGAACTTTGAAATCATTTTAAAACTAGAAAATATGAATCATTTCACATCATATGACAATGACCCATCTGCATAATAGGAAGTTCATTTTCACGAGTAATTTAAAAAGTACCCATTTCTTTGATCTGTACGACTATTTTTGAACGTTCGCATCCATGCAGTCCGTCTTTTTTCAGAGAATTGTATTTCTGTGCTCGAACAGAAAAAATTTCCGAGCTATGTTCAGTTACACATTTTTTTCCACCAGACCAGCAAGAAAATTCTTCTCCTGAGCCTCTACAGCCTTGCTCGGCGATTCCACCGTACGTTTCCTCCACGTTGCCACGGCCGTCGTCTGCTGGGAGGCGCCTCAAAGTGGAGGTGGTCCGGTCTGAGACGGGGCTCGTGAATGCTGCCGACGCCCTCAAAATCCAGCCAGAGACGGAGAGTTTACAGCTGGTTGGGTCAGTGATGATTTGGCCCAAAACATCATGGACGGACCTAGACGATCTATTGCACGACATCATCAATGTAAGTGAACTAGATGAACTTGAAAAATGGAACTATGATTCAGGTAGAGATATTTTCTTTCGCTTGGTTAGAGGGTAGGTAAATTTTTATTTTATACATGTTCAATATTCCAATGTGACTGTGGCGCTCGTGAGTTTAATGCTGTAGATTTACCACTCTACGATGAGAGTAAACGGTGGCTTCATGAGACGCTCGCTCTACGAATATTGCTTTAGTTTATACTGAGAAAGTGATGAATATTTTATGAGAGGGTAGAGACGTATGCCTAATGACGAGACTTAGATTTAACTCTTTTAGGGACACAATTTTTAGGTAGCACACTATAAAATGAATGCTTATTAATGACCTTGATTTGTATATATAACCTTACCAAAACAATACTTTTTGATGGTTTATTTTTGATACCACCATGCTTGAAAGAGTTAATCAAGGGTGGAAGTTCATGTTTTTTTTTCTAACGTTATAAAATTCTAACGTTATAAAATCTCCGAAAGTTCATTTACGTTACACATCCTCAATCATCAATTTGAATGACTTTTGATTTTAGTTTTATGTTTCACACTCCTTGGCGTACAACTCAGTTTTGGATGTTTTGAAATTATGAACATGGAGTAACTTCTGTTTAAAATACCAGCATTAGGCGCTCCAATGAAATAACTGAGGTTAAATTCAAAGAAAATTTTTTACTGCGTTTAAATCCATAACACTTGGAGCCTAAAAGTGTCCGTATGCTGATAACATTGTATGGAACGAGCGACTGTAATCGTACTAGTATAAAAGAGTGACATGTAAATAGGAAAAAAAATTCCCAGCAAAATTGCAATCACTAAAATTTTTATTACTTAATTGTATTTCTTCAAATATATTAACTACGAGGATCATGCACCATCTGAATTATGAAATGTACAATATCATTTCATGCTGCAAGTAATTTTTATTATTTTAATGAATCTAGGGGCTGAGATAAAAATCCAAAACTCTCCTCTCTTGACAGAGCCAGAACCAAACCTTCCTCTAGGAGCCGAGAGGAGATGTAGGTGAAAAATGGGCATGCCGATAATTAGCCTTCAATTTTTGCATTGTCGAATCTAGCTCACGTAAAATCTAGCTCTCAAATATGTGAGATCAAGTTGTAGCTATTGTAGGCGAGGTGCCAGTTTACTCCTATTGTGATTAATTTTCACCCACTAAAGTTATGTGGAAATGAAAGTTTAGAGGACGATTCAGAATGAGACATTCGAACGAAAATTGTCAGCCATATGGTGAATACCATAGAGATTGCTTATTCTTTCAGGTGTACACTCAAAAAGTTTTCCATGGCCCATGTAAGACGTCGCCGGTTCACCGTTCAAGTTCTCCCACAACTGAAGACTCTGTAGATCTACACTCAGTCCACCCTTCAAAGAGAGCTATATCGTCAGATTCTAGTGCTCGTTCATATGTTTTCCAAAATGAATCTACAGCTGGAACGTCTTTTTCGTCTAACCTGAACTCTGGGCTTGGTTCAAACTCCTCGAAGCAAGCACCAAGTTCCGGTCAAAAATTTGAAAAAAATTACATTCAACCTAAAAATGATGACTCTGGTTCGCTATCTTCAAATTCTTCCATGTTCATTTACTGTTATAGAATTGCTGAAGTTCTGCGAGCAACAGAGCTACTACCCGAACTACTGCCATACGGTTACTGTGTTGGTAATGTCACAGAAATATATTTATGGTTGAAGGGCGTTGTAAGCAACGGTCTTGCTCTTGGAGAGAAAAGCAGTCAACTCAGTCAATCGACACTTGAAAAAAAAGAACCTCAATCTTTAAAATCAAGCTCCGATGCATCTAGATCTTCTGAATCAAGCAAAGGGACCAGTGTTCGACGACTACAAGACGGTGATACTTCTGCTGCTAGTTTCTTCAGTAACATCCCTCAAGGTATTCTCTCCATTTGTGAAAGAAGAGCTTCCAAATTTTTCTAAATTAAAATATGTCTAGTTTTACTTCCTCACTACGTTTACAATTACAGCGCACTCTAATTTATTTAACGTAGGTTTATAAGTATAACTCGAATATCAAGCTTTTCTAACGTTCAATTAAAATACATCAAGGTCCCCTTCGAGCAGATCTTTTTCAGGTTTTACTTCCGATGATTTCATTAATTGATTAAAACAAATCATAAATTGTTAATTTTACTTTTATTGTAGAGAAACCATGTGGTGTTACTATTCTTTATAGTAGACCATCAGTGTGTTACTGCACCTGTCCTGAATTGGCACTCCTCGATTGATGAGATACATATATTAACGATGATTGAAAGTTCAATGCTCTTCATCTATTTACCAAATGACAAACTTGTCCTTTTTCTGTGGGGTATGAAGGGCCCATGCTAAATTTAATCAAGGTAGTTTTATGTATTCTCTAGCTGAATTTCTCACGGAGAACCATATTTTGTTTAATGACTACAATATATATGCAGTCGAGTAAATTTATAACTTCTACTCATTCCAGAAACAATCTCATCACTTGCGTCGGCTCTTGAAGAATCTCAACGTCTCTTGATCTGTGGACCTCCAGGAAGTGGAAAAACCTCTCTGGTTCGAGCTCTCGCTCGTTACGTGTCAGCGTCCAATGCGGGGAAAACATTCTCGGAAGCCTCAGCATCTTCTTCAGATACTGTCAACTCCTCTCCCCGCGCCAAAGGTGGTCCAAAAACTTCTCCTGAAGAAAACCCAGTAACATGGTTTACCGTCTCTGGTACGAATGGACTGCAGCTGTGTCATTTGCTAACTTCCGTCATGAGACAATCGTCTTACTCCAACAACAGCGAGAAATGTAGCGAAAAATCTTCTGAGAGCAGTCGTATTGGAAACTGCGTTCCAAATATCAATAATACAAGTGCCAGAAACTTTTCAAATAACAATTATAATAACTACGGTTGTGAGAAGCCTCTGAGAGTGGTGGTGATCGAAGATCTGCACCTAGGATGTGGAGTATCAGAGACGATTGAAAGATGTCTCTCTGGATATACTGATGTTGCCTTTGTGATCACGACTCAACAGCCATCTCATGCACACACCAGCCTCTCCAGAGTTTGCGGCTTTCGGTATGATTTTTTTGGTAAAGTGGAACTTATTTGGGGAGATGGAACGTATTTAATGCCAGATTCACTCAAATGTCCAATTATTTAATGGAATGATTGCACTTCAGATAAATACAAAAATGAAAGAACTTATATTTATATATTGGTATTTCGTACGAATCGTTGGCATAAGTTGTGCTGTTACTAAGGAAGTCGATGAAAAATCAGAGTTGCAATGCGCATTCCTTATCATCGGATAAGGGCGCTCTAGAGTGGTAATATTATGTTCTTTGATTTGAGTATTACCTGTATGTTACCTTTTACCTCATGCTTTTAGCCATAAGTTAACGATTTAGATTCGTATTCTGAGCGCATTTTGCTCAATACTTTCTACGATGGACGTGTAAGCAATAGTGATAACAAAATATTCCCTTTTTTCAGTGCATAAGTGTGTTTGTCATTGGATGTTGAAATTGATAGTTATTAGTTCTAATATGCAATACCAGAGATTTGTCAATGTTTAAGCGTATTGGAAAGTTTGAGCGTGCCTGATTGAGTAACTAAGGTTGGTTTTAATGTTCATTTTGTTTCTCTCGATAAAATAGAAGAGGCTCCGCCGCCATGTTTGATGCCATCTGTGCAATTGATCATTTTTACGAAGAATTCCAAGCTCGAAGTTAATATCGGAGATGATGAAGAGTAGTAACCCTAGAACGTTCCCTAAAGAGATCTACTTTACAGTATGTGTTTGTTGCCGGTCGCTAAATTACTAATAAATCATTACTCATTCAGAACGACCTGTGAGTCACTCACGTTCCATAGAGAGTAATAGTTGCTTTGAATGCAAACCTAAGACTTCCACTTTCACAAGGGCTTCATTGGCCTTTCTTGGGGAGCTTCATAGAAAACTTTGAAAGTCAAGGAGCACAAGGTCTACGGCTTCCACACTGTCGTGAAAGCGGTTGGCTTTTCAAAAAAAGTAAAAGAAATTCACGCGAAAGCTGCATTTTCCTCAGCTTTCGTGCTGAGTATCGTAATTAAACACGTTTCAAACTTCAAGGTATTTTGCAATTCGGATTTTGAGCAATTCTTCCATTCTTTTGCTTGAGACCGATATTAGGCCAGTAAATTGAAAGTCGTTAGTGTTTTTTGCGCACGAGTGATGTTCTCCTTCTGCCGCTGTTGTGACACACTTCCTACTTGCAGTGATCCCAAAGAGGTCGATTTTTACGTAGGATATTCCATTGAGTGTTCTTGTAGTTAGGCGGTTGAATTAGACCAATTGATATTGGAGTGAGATGTTAAGCTATTATAATACCCCATTCCTAAGGAATTTGTTGTGTGCCAGAGTTTCATGCACATTAAAAGCTTAGAGTTGAGGGATTTCCTTCAAGTTTCTTGCGTAAACATGGAGTCGTGTAAAATTATGGCTCTCATTTGTTATTTTGTGTAGGGCCATTACCATCTCGAGCGATGGTCCTTTACCATCTCCTTTGATTCGTCTACCATTGATCGCTCTTTCTGTTTGTTTTTAAAAGGTAAATGCCATTTCTTTATCCTCCTGAATTTTACGGATCACTTTACTACACTGCAGGTGCGAGTTTTATATCTACAACAGATGAGTTTTTGTTTTATATTTTGTTAGTTGTCTTTTATACGACCAGGAGCAGTTCCAATGTTTTCTTTCAGCATCATCGTATTCCTTTGTCTTTTGTTCGTGTTAGTTCTTCAGAGTATGCAACACTCGCTTTCTAATTCATAAATTTTAAAATAACCTGCGAATTAAGTGAGCCCGAGTAGCTTTCGAGTTTTCAAGGTTTTTTTTTTGCGTCGCTCTTCAGTCAAAAGCTAGAAGCTGAAAGTCAACCGTACAGCACCTCACAAGATATCAGTAACCTCCATTCGGTTGATTGAGGTTAGGGGTCTTGGTAGCGAGAAACTAGGTATTATTGTCTCGTCTGGTTGACCGTTTCCTGTTGCAGAGAATTTTGATTTGCTTATTAGGTCAATAGTAACTTCGATAAGGGAAGCAATCATTACTTCAAAGTTTAAAAGAAAGTGATTTTTAGGAAGAACACAACTATAAAACCATCAAGTAATATGTTCAAGCGGTTAGCAGCAAGCCCAGAGATTTGTAGGTTAGGTTAACATCGGCATCTTTGGGATGCTTTATTTCCAATCAAGCCTGATACATATGATCTTAGCATTAGTTTTTCAAATGTCTTATAACTAACCCTATATATAGGACACCATGACGGTTCCCCCGTAAAGCCGGTACCCATTTCCGACACCTGGGTTGAGGCAAATGAATTGGCAAATATTTTCTTATGCACAAGTATTTCTTTTGTTTTCCGTATTATCTGATTATGATGGATTCTGATATAATTCCAATCGGATCATTCAGTCTGTTTTTGATACATTTTTATTAACGAAATGTTCTACATAATCATTTCCTTTCACTTAGTTTTGTATAAAAAACCGTAGATATATTAAAAACTTTTAAGCGAGCCCTCAATAAAGCATAAGGTAATTTAGCCCTAAACCGGCAGAATTTTTTATTTATTTTATAACCCCTGTTATTAGAGGCTTTGGCATCAGGTTATTATTGAAGTCAAAACAGGACAGAACTTCAAAACATTTCGGTAGTAGGCCTAAGCTTCAGAAATCCTATTAATGCATGTCTTCGCAAGGAAATAAAATATACAAGCATTCTTATTGAGTATGCTCATGCTTGCTCAGGCTTGCTCTTGCTTGCTCTGTAAAGCCATGGAAGTTTCACCGACTTGTATCAATCTTCAAGGTGTGTAGAGCTGAGGGCGAACCTGGAGCCTGTGAGCGGGCTGCTGGGCCGAGGGTTGCGCCGGCGCATACTGGGTGCCGAGCTGCAGACGCAGCAGCCCTTGCCGCAAATGGACATCATCGTCGCCTGGCTGGAGCAGCTGTGGATGCACCTCAACACCGTCACTTTAGCACCCTCCGATGAACTCTCTGCACACTGCAATGTCAGTATGGAGCAATGGTTGTGTTAAGAATTTAACTCAAAGAGTAACAAAAACTAATTTAGGACGCTGAAAGTGAAATTGTGGACACTGACCTGTTAGTTTTACACTCATGTGTAGTTTCCACTGATACAATTTTTACAGGGCCTTGATGACTAATTGGAAAATTCTCCCAGAGCCATAAGTTTAAAGCGGTTACGTTGAAACGAATTGTTGGGACTTCCCGTTTATTAGGATACGCACGATTCCAAGAAGCACTTCGAGTAGCCAAAGTCTCAGACCTTACGGTCACAGTACTCTTCTATGAGCTATCCTCAGCGAATCACCGCGAAATCAGCAATGCGTACAGCAGGAGTAAGATTGTTTTTTAAAAGTTTTTCACCGTTAGTTTCTCTCGATTGGGGACCGTCTTGCCGGGCAACCAATTTTGATAAGTGTCATTTTTCCGTTCTTATCTACTAATTTATGCTTTACATCGCTTTTAAGTTCTCAAAAGTCCTCTTTCTTATAGCCGTAGTGCGCTATACCTACGAAGAAAGACTTGGAAGTTTGCCATCTTGAGATGCCACTCTAGAACAACTCTAGCATGTGTGTATTCGTAACAGTTATCGTTTCAGTTGAGCAGAAACAGTGCAAATTTTCCGTTTAAATGTGTTGATAGGTAAACTTCATATCTCTAATGTTGCCAAACTGCCTCCTCCCATTAATCGCTGATGACTAGTGTCTCTGTGCACTAGCATATGAAAAGGTGATGGAAATCATTAGAATATAATAGTAAATATTATATATGAATTTATACAAATTCCCACTGAACAATTTTTGACTTGAACCCCATGCACTGCTTCGAAAGCGCCTGCGACTTCTGAAGACTAACATTGGAAATTCGAGTACTATTCGGAGAGGGGTGCATTTAAAATCTACGTAACGGCACTCATATTGCTATAAGCATTCGAAGAGTACAAGTTATGCGTACGACTATCCTTTTGTAATAATTATGTAGGAACAGATCTTCATTATTAACAAGTATTGTAGTATAGTGTCGCTAGGGTTGATACAGGAAATGATGGCCCCCTCAGTTGGCATCTATGTTTTGCAGCACTCGTTAAAAGCCCTGCTCGCGGTCGAAATTACTATTGATGTGAATTTAACCAAATTAATATTTTTTAGACTGGTAATTTACCAACTGGACGGAACATCTTTTTTATGAAATCAATTATTCATTTGTTTTGAGACAATTTTTCAGTATTTGTTTGATAAAATTACATGAGTAGCAATTGAACAATGTTAATATTTCGGTGCTTTACGAGTTGGAATGGTCTTACTTAAGCGAAGAAATGTACTCTAACGTTGGCTTTTCATAGACGCAAATATATTATCCAAGCGGTGACGCAGCCCTCAGGAACAAGACTGTACTTATGGGTTTCCATGCTGCGAAAAAAAAGATTAAGTATAATATCAACTCGTGCATTTGCTGCAGCCTGGAAAGGAGTGATGCTTTCTCGCTTAATGTCCTTACATATACACACAGCGTATGAAATACATTCGCAGTTTTATATCCATATACCGAAGTGATGAGTATTATTCTGTTAGCAAAAATGGGAATCATAATGTAAAGCACTCGTTAATTCTGTTCTATAACAGTAGGAAAATTTTTCATTTGTCCATATCTAAGCAAAATGAATTCTTCAAGCTAAGCGCTTAAGAATGATATAATTTTTTTCAACAGACACAGAGTCCTGCGTTTCTGCCTCGCTCTCTGCAACGCTCTCCAGGCTCTCCGTCATGTATTTCCGACAAGTTTTCTTGCAAATATGCTCCTGGCTTCGCGTCAAGTGGACGTAATGCACTTGAATGTAGCCAGCCTCAAGGAGATTTTAGTAATGATATCGCCTTACCCTCCTCTCGGGCCAACTTCAGTACTTCGCGAAGTAACCAGGCTGCCGACCAATCCTCAAGCTCATCTGGGTTCTCCAAACTTTTTCTAAGTCCCAGTGTTTTCATGGACTGCCCGATGGATTTAATCAAGTCCCAGAAGTGGTTTCTTAAAACGTGGAACTATTCTGTTGTTCCTCAGCTTAGGAAAATGCTTTTCGAAACACCAAATAATTCTCCATCTTCTAATGGAAGCAATTATTCAAATGCAGGCAGAGGGGAAGAATTTCAGAACAGTGACGATTACAAATGGAGATCGACTTCAAATAATTTTCATAGAGAAGCTGCGCACCTCTCGGATGTCCCTATCACAAACTTTGCGGACCCTCTGCAGTGGGTGCTGTCGACCTACCCTTGGCCTGCCTCAGTGGACTTTGGGTCTCATAACTTGGTCAGGTATGAAAACTCCTGTTTGCTCGTAGTACTCAATCAGTTTTTATGTAATTCAATCCTACAACGACCTCTATCATTTATGAAAGACATTAGGAAATCACTCGCATCTTTCATTCATTCTAAATGCTTCGATAAAAAGCTCGCCCCTTACTGGGTTTCTTCTTGAAAGATGATGTAATTCAAGGGAAACTACTGTAATATTACGTTCAAGATTAAAACAATTTGATCATTATAGGGTTAATGCTCGTGCTCGAGCACGAAATTCCTGTGTGACTGCGGTAAATTCAACGCTCTTCCACATCCGTAACGAACTGGTTTCACTCTATTTGAGCTTTGTGATCGACAAGAGCATCGTGGTGTGATTAGTTAGTTGGATGTATCTGGCACCGTGAGAGTGCGAATCAGCGTTGAACTATTATTTTGTAAGAGCAAAAAATTAATTTCTAACGTTGTCCTGATCAATACGCTATTCCTTAGAGGCGAACAAAATCCATAGAAGGTTGTGGTACATCGGTCGTGCACTTTGTTAAATTGTGGTATGGTTTGATGTCGCCATGATATACGAATGAAAATGTATGAAAATTTTTGGGTTGCAAAACAAGGCTTTGAGGGTTTAATGGGTTGATACAATTTAGGCCAACGTTCTTTTATATCATCAACTGTAAATTTCTGTGAAAAAATTATAACATCTTTAACGAATGACTTCACTAACCAGAAACGGTTCTGGGAATAAAAAAAATACCTAATATGAATGTGGTAAGCTTAAAAAATGAGGAGTAGAGGAAGTTATCTACAATTTGTTTAAATTTTTGTTTACTCTAGGAATGGAAGTCAGTAACTATTTTTGTGTTTTTCAGAATCTCTTTCTAACTTAATTCAACTGCACACATGCTGGTGATTATAAAGTTGCGAGCTACCAGTTTATAATGACAAAGTTGTTTGAATGAAATTCTTCATGCAAATATTAGCCCTCACAATTATGTCATTAGCCCTCTGTAGCAAGAAAGAAATCTTGCCACGCATTGTTAACCCAGGAGTTGCAACTTCAGAGTGTACACATCTTTTCAATCCATGACCATTGTATAATAATTCACAGAGAAATTTAATCCATCCTTAGGGAATAGTTTAGTTTGAATTTAAATTTAACCCTTGCACAAATATTGGAATATAGAAACTTCGGTGAGACGTCGGCTCTTAAGTTTTAAAGATCAGAGCTTCATCTAATTTGGGACTCAGAAGTGAAAGACAACCCAACTGTCGTAAAGCAGTTCAACTGGGACCTGCATTCCGTCGTGTTGTTTTGTTGGGGGTCACGTAAATCATTTGAATAACTTACTAAGAGAAAACAATCGCTCCAACTGAGTAATAGCCCATGAATTTTTGCTGCTAATCGAGGAAGTACATTAGACGATACAAAAATGCAGTGCATGATAAATTATCGTGTCACACATCAATTGATCTCTTTCTCGAAAGATTGAAATTTTTTTTTATTTTTCCAACAGTTTACGGGAAATAAATGCTCCTCAGCTGCCCCGGCCTCAGGCCGCTCTTTTCCACTCCCCGGCGCCTTCCACTCCCACCCTCCCTCCTAAAGAAAAGGTTAGTTTTTCTTACTAATTTTCTATTTTCTACTAAGAAAAACTCATTTGATAACACAGTATCTGAGATTTGTTAAACATGTGAGAAAGAATTCATGGAAAAAACTTTCTTGTGCCGTAACAACGAGCTTATTTTTTTAATGCCATAGTTAAGTCTCCTTTCCTGACAGCCTGTGAGGAGGATAACTCTAATCAATTTGTTTGCTTTAATTGAATTTGACTACTAATGAAACTGAACATTTGGTTAAGAAGTACGATGGCATAATTTTAATTTTTTTTTCACAGCGTGCATTCATGAGCGACGGAATTTATGCAGTGCCTTCAATCCGTCCGGCTTCCAAACTGTCTCCAGCACCGAACCCGAACGTTGGAATGGTATCCGACTCAGTCGGAAGTTCCAACGCCTGTTCTGGGTTTTCGCGCAGTCAAAAACCCACTCCAGACGACAAGTCCGAAGGGGCAGTTGAAGACGGTATGGGTCGAAAACCATATGTTGGCGAAACCTTACACGACACTTCATCCGAAAGTGTTGTACACGATGTACCATCCAGTATGGCTTTGATTGTACCTTTTTCGACGGTAGCCATGAAGAATAAGGAGGTAAATTACAGTTCATCAGTTTCTGCTTCTAATGATTTGCCTCAAAACAAAGTTCTGCGTAATGGCTATGGTTCAAGCACCAGTTACGACACCAACTTCTATGGAGGCACCCGTAATTACTGTGAAAGGTCCCACTACAGACCGCTGAAGTCCTTTGGCAATTACTCGAAATCTCATGATTCTGCTCAGCAATCAGTGTCAGTCGATTCTAATAAAGAATCGACAACAAGTAATCCCGGCTCATCTCCCCGACAAGCATCCAGCTGCAATTCAAAGAAAGATTTTTCAAGAGGGGATAATACAGGAGGAAATAAAATCGTTCCAAACTCTACGTTATCCCCCTATCGATTTAGCGGAAGTCATTCTTCAGGATCAGACGAAGTCATGGATTCGGTCTCTTCTTCTCCAACAACAATACCCAATGAGCCAATTTACTTCACTATTCAGAAAGACAGTGGTAAGAGTGAGTCACCAGATGACAGTGATATGGACACAGAGCCAATTTATTTCACAATTCCTGGTGACCCAGAGGATACTTCTAATTCCTCTCCAAGTGACGTTATAGGCGTAAATAACCGTGCAACATACGTCAACGATGACAATCCTAAGTTACCGAATCGCAGCCCTTTAATGTGTAGTGGATACAAAAATATATCAAACGATCAGTCCGACACCGTAGTTATCTCGTGTCGGCAAGACTCGAAAAGCAAAATCGTAGTGAAAAATACTGCTCGCACTCTCACGTCTACCTTCAAACCGTTCGAGACTACTATGTAGATGAATTTTAGACTAAACTGTATATGTACCTGCTAAACATTGTACCATCCAGTGAGATGAGATAAGTATGATACTTGGATATACAGAAAAAGATTATTTTTTGGTATTTACGTAAAATAATAACTTATGAAACTAATAATATGATGGCAGTAACATATTCAAAAATATTCCTTTAACTAAAACATATATATTGGATGGATACAATTTATACAGCATTATAGCAAATAGATGTTTGAAAAGTATTTGGACACCTTCAATTCTTCTCGTCAATACGCTTAAATTTTGTACTTCTTGAAAAATCATTGCCTATGAACCTTTCTAGATTCATCTAGAGAACACACTGAGACGTTACGTTATCAGTCTGCCTGCCTGTCATTGTTGCACGAGATCTCGATGTAATAACATTGCTACATGCCTATGCAAAAGGAGCTGTCAGAATGTACGAACGAGCGAATAATTTCAGAATGTAAAAAGCACGAAAGCTGTTGAAGCATACCAAGAACCACTAATGTTCCAGTTAGTACAGTAGGCTTCATTATGTAAAGGTAAGAAGAGTCATGGACAGCAATAAATATGCCGAGATCAGGAGATCTTCAAAAAAATTTGGTAAGAATTTTGGGAAAGGTGTTGCGTACAGCTAAAAGTAGATCCTTCGTCACTTTAGAAATGCTACAAACGAACCTCAGCATGGATGGCACTAACGTTTGCAAGAAAACAAGTGACGAACTCCACCGATTGGATCTACAGTCACGGAAGCCTCGTAACATTCCCTTATTAAAGAAGAGGCATTGGATTTTGCAAAAAAAAAAACACTTTAAAAATAGGACGGCTTCTTTGAATGCACTTCATGGTCGTATGAGTGCATAATTGAGCCTTTTGGCCTCAATGATACAACATACGTCTGGCAAAAATATCGTGCTGCGTATGACATGACCAATACCTTCCATCAGTGAAACATGGTGGAGGAAACATTATGATCTAGGGGTGCTTTTATTTTAATGGGGCAGGAATAGTAGAAGTAATTGATGGAAAAATGGATTAGGGTAAATACAAACAGATTTTGGAGGGTAATTTTACAACAGTCAGCTGAAAAGATGGGGTTTCTGAATGAATAGTGCTTTCAACAGGATAATAATCCAAAACACACTGCTAAATCAACTCAAACATGGTTTGTAGACGAGGGGAAACGTTTTAAAATGACTTCGTCAATCAGAATTTGAACCCAATCGAAAATTTATGGCGAACCCTGAGAAGCCAGTTCGTGCAAGACAGTCTTCAAACCTGGAAGAATTGAAAAGTTTCACCGATGACGAGTGGGACAAAATTCCTTTAAAGTTTTGTTAGAACCCAATAAGAATCTACAAGAATTCTTTAAAAGCAATAATTGCGGCTGAAGAAGGTTCGATTAGATATTAAGCGTAATTTTTCAGCCGCCCACGGACGTTTTTCACCACTTATTTTCTAAAATGCTGCATCAATTGTAAACGTTCGATGTATATGTTTTAGTTAATGGAAAAGGTTTGTGTTACTCCTATCATATAATATCATTTGTTTCATAGGTTGTTATTTTACCGAATTATCAAAAAATAAAAAATAAATTTATGTTCAAACACTTATTTCACTTGACTGTAACTTTCGAGCAAAGCTTATTTGAGGTTCCTCACTCGTTTGCTTTTACTATAAAATGGTAGTCCTTATTCAATAAACTCACTGTGCGTCCTCTTTGTACCCTTTTCTAATGTTTTCTCACAACAATTTGTGTTTTTTTTAGCTTTATCCAGAAGTAAAATCATAGATTCAGCCTCAAGTAGAGATCAATATGATGAATTATAGATTTTTTTAGATCGTACAATAGTTATACATTAATTCGAGAGTAATTGTACGATGCCAACAAAAACCGGATGTCTTATGCAAAGAAAATCATGTCTTCAAAACGTAGGTTAAGAGAATTTATTCCATTTTCTCCACAAAAAACTGAGCACTCATTTGAGCAGCGTTTGTTTTTCGCCGCTAACAATATTCCTAAATGGTTTTCCAAGGATATTCTTACTATTTCTTGTGCTCGTATATCTTCGGCACGTGGGAGTAAGAGATCTGTTAGGTCACTACTGTGCCCTAACAAGCGGCATGGTAGTGTGCCCGGGTGATCCCTTCCATGCCTCGAACTAGGGAGCCGCACAACTAACACAGCGGAATAGGCCGCTAATTTTTTTTGGCCACAAGTGACATCACTCTAGCAGTCTAGCCGCTGTAGTATAGTGTTGTATGTTTCTTTCAAGTATGATTATTTGTCTTCATCTCGTACGACTGCCATGCTCCCATTCTGTATATGCATTTATATCAGCGTGTATAACTTCTCCTTTCGCAATATGGTTGAATTGGAGCTACTTGAGTGAATTGCCCTGACAGGGACTAAGAAATAACCTGAATTGTAGGAAAGAGTCTGTCGTGTAATATGTCTTGTTCTTTCGTCTCTCAATGAAAATTAATGTTTTTCTTCCTATTTGGGACCTATTAATTACATTTTGAACAATGTACGTATTTATTTTGAAACTGCGAGCCCAGAATTTTACTTCTTTATGCTTTCTAGTTCCCAGCTCAACGTGAATGGTAGCATTACCGATTACTTTTCTTTATTCGTCCATGATTATCAGTTGCAGACAAGTCTATTAAGCGAAAACTTTATTGTATAGCAGCAGCTATCTTAATAAAAAACGAATAACAATTAAGTGGGCTTCAGCAGAGGAAAAAATCGTCGGTATAACAGTGCTTAATACTAAAAGTTGAACTTTCACTCGACTTGGATGAACATTTGCCTGATCCACTGTCTTATTGCGGTCAAACATTGTGTAATGAATGAGTGGTTACAAGTAAGATGGAAATACTATTAATTACTCATCATTCAAACCTTCATGCCTAAGTTATTTTTTACAGATTGTTACAACCTAATTCAAATTTAAATAAGGTTTTTAGAAAGTATTGACCGTGTTCGAAAAAATTCGATTTCAAATGAGGCTTCAGAAATTATTATTAAATCCAAGTTTCATGTCCGAGCAGGGTGAGTGATTTTTGGCACAAGTAAAAAGTTAGTTAAAATTACGGTAAATCTGAAGGATATGTCAGTTATCGATTTTGTAAATTTCGATGCCTTAACGTAGTTAATTAGATCGAAATAAACAAGTTTTCCTCTATGCACTTTCCGTCTCAAATGAGTATTTTATAAGTTATAGCGGTAAATAACTTACCGCAACTCCAGTGTTTGAAGCGGCAAGTTATTCAAGGAGCACGTCGGACAGCAACACTGCAATGCGCACTCGCTTCCAGTGCGATCGTCATCAAAGACGAAACCAAACCTACCGCTATACCTCGTTAAATACTCATTTGACGAAAAAAGTGTATAGAAGAAAAGTTGTTTATTTCGATGTTATTACCATGATTCGAGCAAGAAAAACTCGAAAATCGATGAGTAGCTTTTTCTTCGAGCGCATTCGTCATCATAGACGAAACTAGACTTACCGCTATAAATCGTAAAATACTCATTTGAGACGGAAAGTGCATAGAAGAATACTTGTTTATTTTGATTCAATTAATTAGGTTCAGGCACCAAAAAGTGGAAAATCGACAACTGACATATCCTTCAGATTTACCAAAATTACAAAAGGGAAATTAAAAAAAAAATTATCAACTTTCATAATCTAAACTATACCATACAAAGTGGCATTATTCACATGTTGGCAATTTTGGGCGAAGAGTAATGCTTAAACCTCAAAACTCTCTTTTTGATAAAAAAAAATCGATGCATCTGCGGACACCAGCTGCTATAAACAATATCTGTATTTCTATGCTTTATTTAATACTGAAGGCCCGGTGATTCATAAATTTCTCAACTGCTTTGCATTACCGTCAACTGCAAAAACTCCACGCATGTTGGATATTTTAATAACTTGCTCCAAAAAATTTTTTCATCGAGGGATTCATGACAGACAGCAATTTTTGTTGACGGAAGACTGTAATTGAAGAGTTCAAGAAAATTTACATCTCTAGAGGACAAAATTTTTTCACCGTAATGCTAACTCAGCATTGGTATAAAGGAAAGTATTACTTTCTAAGATAACATAAAATGAACTGATTGAAATGATCGATTCAGTAAATACATCAAAACTCGACTATTGAAGTCCAGAATTTTCGAGTTGATGTGCACATATTGAAACCTTCTTCATTATCATTGTTCATCCTGTTCATTTATCATTGTGCTCAGAAGCACGAATGCCATCAAATGGTAAAGTGCTTATGTGCGTAAACGAATTTAATAAAGAACTTATCACAAATTGAAAACTTATAAAATTAATTAATTTGTAAGTAGTCCAAAAATAAATTCTGATTATCTAAATTTTAAAATGTTTTGTAACGATGATTCCTATACTGTGAACAATATACTGTATCTGCAAGACAAAAATGAAAATGGTTTTACTTGGACACATAAATTATCGATGAAATCATTGAGAAGAACTGGGCGAAATCGGTTAATTTAGGAATGTACTCGTTGACCCGCTAAACCTGTGTAGAATAGATGATATCATTATTGTAGAGCAATTGCTTTACCCGTTAGAAATGTAGAAGAATATTTATCATTAAGCAGTAGATGAACACTATAGATGAATTTAATTGAAATTGAGTGCCTTTGGTAAATCTGAAGGATATGTCAGTTATCGATTTTGTAAATTTCGATGCCTTAGCATAGTTAATTAGATCGAAATAA
The DNA here is from genome assembly GCA_030386875.1 of Morinoia aosen. Lineage (NCBI taxonomy): Eukaryota > Metazoa > Arthropoda > Malacostraca > Amphipoda > Talitridae > Morinoia > Morinoia aosen. The sequence goes on along the minus strand of CM059577.1, from coordinate 19,596,364 downwards.
ACAAGTTTTCTTCCATGCACTTTTTGTCTCAAATGAGTATTTTATTAGTTATAGCGGTAAATGACTTACCGCAACTCCAGTCTTTGAAGCGGAAATTCTTTGATCGAGTTGTATGGCAATACTGCAATGGCGTCTCGCTTCCAGCGCTCTGTCTTGAAAGACGAAACCGAACCTACCGCTATACCTCGTTAAATACTCATTTGACGAAAAAAGTGTATAGAAGAAAAGTTGTTTATTTCGATGTTATTACCATGATTCAAGCAAGAAAAATTCGAAAATCGATGAGTAGCTGTTTATTCGAGCGCATTCGTCATCAGAGACGAAACTAAACTTACCGCTATAAATCGTAAAATACTCATTTGAGACGGAAAGTGCATAGAAGAAAACTTGTTTATTTTGATTCAATTAATTAGGTTCAGGCACCAAAAAGTGGAAAATCGACAACTGACATATCCTTCAGATTTACCGTGCCTTTTCCTAACTTGACTAACTGTTCTAATTTATAATTGTGTGGAGTACAATATGATTGTGAAGAATTAGAGTCCCTGTCTAGTGATCGTGAACCAACGAAACACTAGCGGTTGTCAACTGACTCATTGTGGATTACTGTTGGCGTAGCAGTAGAGTATCGTGCTATGGCTGAAAGAAACATCATGGTGGTTCATCAGTTCTCAGACATCAGTTCTCAATCACGTACTTGAGCGAAATTGAATTTCCAAAGTTGACTAACGTAAAAAATGTGGGTCAATATTGAATTTAATGTTGTCAACGAATTTCATAATTCCGTAGGTATAGATAGGTAATATAGTCGATTTTAAGACGTTTTACATGAATGACAATGTGCCCGGAAATGCTTATTTATGGAGATATTTACCTTTGAAGTTATAGGAACGTCGTTTATAAAATTGAACAAACGGAGAGGTAAATAAGCAGAAATCCGGTTCTGACGTAACGATAGGTAAAGATAGGTTTGGTAAAGTTAATTTAGTTAAGTATCCTAACCTAAGTAAGCCTTAAATATCTTAATTTAACTCAACCATACCGAGGCCGATGACTCCCGCCAAAAAACTTGGCGTGGTCCGCGTCCGCAAAACGCCGGAAGAGCCATATCGAAACTGCCGTTAATGCTATTCTTACCTGGCGTTATTTATCTTATATCTCCTAAACTAAGCATTTCCGGGCACATTGTCATTCGTGTAAAACGTCTTAAAATCGACTATATTACCTATCTATACCTACGAAATTATTAAATTCGTTGACAACATTAAATTCAATATTGACCAAAATGTGCTAGGTATAAAAATAAAAAATCGAGAGGTTTCAATGAGTTTCAACAGTGAAACAGGTTACAACAGTGGAGAGTATGTTTCTCAAATCCGTCCAAAAATTGCGACTATGGTGCAGAAAAAAAAACACAACTGTCTTATTGAGGCTGAACTGTTCTAGTGAATGGCCTAATTGAATACTTCTTCTATGTAAGTACAATGATGTTCATAATTTTAGGTTTGATGATCAGGCGACTACTTTATATACATACTTATGCCGTAATAAATGATAAGATTTCGTGTGATTTATATTTATTTTACTTTATATTGCACAACTAATGTACTGAATCTGGCAAATATTTCGAATGCATTTGTTATTAACTAAAAATGGTTTCTTGACCTTATTCAATCTCGTGTATATAATGTGTAACACGAATTTTCTTCCGGAAACGCTGAATTTTAACGCGTGCACTTCGTGTTGGTGCATATTCGTAACATTACGTAAATTACTTATTTACGTACCAGTACCTATGAATAGCAGTTCAATTATGTTACTAGTTTCATACTTCTTAAGATTATGGCGAACAAGCTAAAGTATTATCGTGCAATGATATTTTTCCCGCTTCTTCTGATTAAAATGTAGTCAAGCAGTAAAAAGAGTTTCTCAAAACTGCTACTCCCCACCTAACCATTGCAACCGCAGTTAACGTGATGAGACAGCGATGCCGTCAATTTCTAAGCAACCCAAAGCCTGATGCAGTGCGGAAAGCTTGGGTACTACTGCTCTACATCAATCTGTTTGAATATCCATTCCATACGGAAACAAGATGAGTTGTTTCGGAAATACTTCTGCACGCTGACGATTTTTTGCTGTGTAGATAATCTCGGTGTCCCTGCAGTACATGAACTGCAATACCGTGTCGCTGTGAGACCCAAACTTCATGCCAGTAGTAGTTTTGCGGTTGTAACTTTTCATTTCTTTCCATAAATGACAGTCTAAGTAATACACATATAGTCAAGTTATTTGATCTATATTGAAGGTAGTCTTCCGAAATTATCAAAGCTTCTTCTTATTTACGCACAAAGTGCAACTGAGCATTTCTGTGTTTCTCCAGAGAGACTTCTCAGGTTTTAAGACTTTCGAACTGCGCTTCTTTACCAATAATTCTTGCGCTAACTGAATGTTCTACCAGCCCTTGAATTTACTTGACAGTCTTCATCGGTGCTGCTCTAACTTTCTGAGCATTTGCCTTGAAACACGGTGGAAAATACTGTACATCGAGAAGCACTTGTGCATTGATGACAGTGGGACGCGACATAATCACAAAGCGAAACTTCAGAGGGAAAATTTCAGGGATCTTTCTGTCCAACAAGCGCTATCCTCTATCTATTCGCTATCCAATAGTATGTTCAAAACCTCCGCTCATTAATTAGAAAGGGCTTAAAAATGGTTAATTATTTTTGTCCTAGTCTATTATATTTCTAGCCAATTTCAATCACTTCATTTTACAAGGAATGAACCGGATTTTTTCATGAAAAACTAATAACTTTGTTCGAGTAAACGTCTTTTATGTAAATACTCGTGTACACGGCTCGTCAAAAATGTTGGGATTCGATAATCTCCCTTTATATAATAAAACGCCAGTAGTCTCCTTGAGACGAGATATGTAAATGAGACGAGATGAGACGAGATATGTAATTTCACGAGATATATAAATGTATATATTTTTTGTGCGTAATTTCTCCTTCGTTATGGGAATCTCATAGAACACATTAAATTGTGGAGAATTTTATACACTTAGTATGTTTTTCAACCATGTATGTATATTTGAAACTCAGGTTTCATTCATATGTTTCATTACTGCAATGATGAAGGGTCCATGAGACCCGACTGTGAGACCCGAACCGAAAACCGAGAAAAGTATATCAGGAAGATAAAGTTTTGGATTAACGTTACTTTGTAATTTGCATACCATCATTCATCACGAATTAGTTCTTCCTTCAGTGTAGTTTACATTCGATTGTTACACAGTTCTATAATAATAAATAATGAAACACAGTTTTAGTTTGCTTGCTTGGTCCGTCGCTCTTTCACGCTCTTAAATGATGCTAAATGACCGTATCTGTGATATGAGTTTCACCAGTGCACAAGTACAAGAATATTTTAATCGCAGGTACTATTAGGATGGATATGTTTGTTTGTCATCCATATCTGGAAGCTTTGTCTGAAGAAAATATCGAATTCCGTCATTTTTGTCAGGTCGTGTACACTAGTGTTCAATAAAGCACCTAAATCACGTAATCAGGTCGTATCCCAGATACGGTCATTAAGCACATCCCCCTAGCAGCAATATTCCTCTGTGTCAGTTTGCGCTTCTTACACTCGTTTCCTTAACAACGTGTTGACAGCGAAGGACCAGCCAAGTAAGCAACAACTGTGTAGTATTATGTAGTTTATAATGTGATTTTTAATTGTTTATTAACTATTATATGGGTGTACGGGTGTTTATGGGGCTTGAAATATGCTCTGTTTTCCTCATTTAGAGTTTCCAATTTTTTTTTAAATTGCTCATGACTCACATCGGAAAATATTTTCTGCCTTTAAGTTTGTCACTCAACTGCGCAAAGGTGAAGGGTCGTCCTTTAGTCAGCTGATCTAGAATATACTCCTCTCAAACTGTTGCTCTTAGCATCTGCGAGAATGTAATTTATGTCCCCTGCAGTGAAGTGATGCACCTCACCAATGCCTCCTAAATCTCCAGGCCTCCTGCTCTGAGACGTGGTACCAGAGCAATGACGTCACACTGGTGATCTGAAAATTACGGGAGTTTTGCATAGAATCTAACGGCAGAAAACATGTTTCTCCGGATAATTTCATCAGAACTTCTGTGATGCTGAGTGTGAGTAATCAAAAATTACATTTATGGAGTTTCAAGATATTTAGTTTCTTATCATATATATTTTTGGCTTATAGATAGTACGTTTTCTCCACGCTAAATGAAATCTATGTCGTCCTGACCAGCAATGTATTGTTTAGAAAAAAGAAATAGCTAACGCAGTTTTTAAGGTCATGTTGTCTAATTTAGGGTGTTTTCCACTTTGTTCGTTGAATTGTGTCAGACTTATTTAACTGATGGCGCGGGCCCTAATAATAGCAAGCCATCAGTTACGTAAGTCTGTCACAATAAGTCCGGCCCTAATAAGCACTGCTCTTTATTTTCAGTCGTATCAAAAGTACGACTCAAACTTTCTTTTGCACTCATTTGACAGCAAAAGTATCAGCGTGCATCTCCTGAGATTTTCCAAAGCCTGGTTAGCTCCGCTCCAAAGGAAATCAATAGTAAATTGGAGGTAACCTAGTTTCATTCTTTCGACCCATCACAAGTGGCGCGAAATCTTGGACTATCAGTGTGGCATCACGATTCCTGTTAGCAGACCTGCAGATATAGAGGGCATTGATCTCGCCCTACTATTTTAAAACGCTGCAGGATACTGTTCTTCAGCGAATCTTTAACTTGGCGTTTCATGACGAAGAGCAGGATTCTCTAGAATCCCGATATTTAAGTTTTTTCAAAAAATCCAAAATACTTATTCAGTTAGACTGTTCCAGGCATATTTTTGAATCTAGGTTTACCTTTCTTTTTTCTTCGTCAATCGGAGAGATGCAACTATTGTGTCTATGAGAATAAACGCTCTTAGGGGGAAGATGTGAGGTCTCAGATTGATGGTGAAGTCGACCTTCATTTTGTTGAAATGAAATAGTTTTTGGTTTATTACGGACCATCTTTAGACGTTGAACTTTTTTTCAGCACCGTTTGGTTTTTCATCTACTTTTATCTTGTTTCATTAACTTTTTTTGAAAAAGCTTTTTTATGCTCAGGGCGCGGGGACACATTTTGTGCATAGATTCCCCGCGCCCTTAATTCCATACTTAATAGTGCCTTCCTCCATCTCTTTAAAACGCTAGTTGAGGCTAGGGAGGCTTAAACATACATAATTTATAATATAATTCCTTTTTCTTCATTCTTACTCTTCCTCGTACGACCTCCGTGTAATTTACCTGTAACTCCTGTGCGTACGGTGCACCAGGTACGTGGTCTGTCTACACTCGACAAATTTTCAGCTCTGCAGAAGCTTCTTGCAATTTTTGAACTTAATACCTGATCGATGCCATTGGAGAAGTGGGTTTTCGGATGTTGTGCTAGGGTTAACGTTTGTAATTTCTCAGTATTTGTAATATGATGCAATAACCAAATCAAGATACGTTCTGGAGTCTTCTTTTATCATCGGGAGAATCACTACGCGGGGTGGCGTGTGTGCTATCAAAGTTTTCATGGATTCAGTAAGTGCAATTATAATTAAGACAAACCATTATTGCGTCTTCCAGATACCTATTTGTGAATCATTTCAACATATTCTTGTAACATCTAGGGTGCTCTGCACGAAATATTCTCGTTTTTACTATGTATATATGAATAAAGCCAAATTTTCTAATGATATCTTGTGTTTACGGTAAATCTTCGAAATGAGTATCAACCGACTGTGAATAAAATATGGATTAACATCCTGTTTACAAGTTTCTCCTAATATTTTGAATCTCTCTATTTAGCCCATTCATTTTCAGTAGTTCAGGTGCCTTTTATTCTTTAGTAAATCTAGCACTAGTATAACATTATCTGATACTCCAAAGGGTTAATTTACTTGTACCTATTAAGTAAGAGGTTGGCTCATTATTCCCCAAGCATTTAAACGCACTGAAGGTTAGCTAGTTGAGTGGGGCTCAAATTCCGATCAGAGATAACCGAAGTCCTGAATGGTGTCAGCAACCCAAAGCTTGCGAATTTAACTAACCTGCCAGTTAGCATTTGGCGTCCTAACCGTGTAACGAGATTTCAAAACTTGAGTTGTATCTATTCTTTACTCAACAGTACGTTGGCGCTCTTGGTTTAGTTAGGTTGATGTAACACAATTGGGAAATCGATTTTACAGTTCAAATCCAGGGTGGGGCATATCAAATGCCCGTATTTTGAAAGGCCATCAGCAAAAGTAAAACAATACTTACAGAATTATTTGTTGTTGATGCCATCTTCAAAAGATTAGATTATTAGTTAGTTTAAGCCTCCCTATCCTCAACAAATGAGATCCAAAGAGAGGAAGGAAGGAAGAAGGCACCATTTATTATGGAATTAAGGGAACGTGGAATCTATGCAGAAAGGGCATAGAAACAGTAAGATGAGAAAGAAGTTCATGAAACAAGATCAAAGTTGAAGAAGAAAGTAGTAGGTGCTGAAAAGCAGGACAGCAGTGAACCGAAAAAAAAGTTGGTCCGTAACAAAACAAAAACCTATGTTATTTTAACAAAAAGAAGGCCTACCTAACCTTTAGCCCGGGCCCACACATAGTCCCCCTGGGAGCGCTAATTCCAATAGATACAATAGTTGTAGCCCCCTGAGGGGTGCCATCTTAAAAAAAAACTGCCTCAAATAAAACAAAAAATAATTCTGTAAGTATTGTTTTACTATTTCTAATAGCCTTTCAAAATGCTGGCATTTGATTTGCCCCACCCTAAACATTTATTTGTCTCAAGAAGGCTAAAAATAAAAATACGCCATATTACGATACCACGTGCACTAAAATCTATTTCAGAAAAGGTCGCGAAATCAGTAATACCTTGCTGTGGAAATTTACGTTTTATAGGGAGCGCTTATTTCCAGAAGTAGAATAGTTGTATCCCCTGAGGGGAATAATGAAAACAGTTGACCATGTTTCTCAACATTAAGCCTTCAAATATGTGGCAGCCGCAACAAAGAAACACTCTGCCCTCAAGCAACACTTGAGATCACCAGGTATTATTTACGGGAATTTTTTTTTAGGAGGCAAGTTATATGATCAATTTTAGCGGTAATTTTTAACGAAGAAAGCGATAATTTTCAAGATCAAGTTTTTCGTATTTGGATCAGGGTCGTTTCAAACAATGGTTTTAAAAATGATCGATTCTGATAAGGATATTAATTCTTTACGCTACCGAAATATGCGTACGCGACAATAAGCCTTGCAAAATCCTATAAAAATGCTACCCTGAGTAATTTACTGCGGGCACCTCATCAAAGTGCCTAAATTTTTACCGATGGAAATAGCGGAGCGTAAGTTGGACAATAAAACGATGTTCTCGAGACTCGTTTTTTCAACATCAATTGTACAATTCCACAGTCTTCAATGCAGCAGCTGGCTTTAACAATAATTTACAAAACTGTCCACAGTATGGACTACCAAGAGTTTTTTTTAAACGAGTTCAAAAGAATAAGAGACGAGTTGCGTCTTGAATGGCCGAGTGCTTCCTTCTGACGAATGCTTCTCATGTAGTGTATGTGCGATATATTCATTTCTGGCCGCAACCTAGTATGATTCAATATGGAAATACTAAATACAGATCGATGTACGCATCAGTCGAATGTAGAGTGACCGCCCGCTGGGAACTCTCGTCTCTTTACAAGAGAACCTCTGACTATCACGACCTAGGACCACGATGGGGCAATGAAGCTCAATGTCAGGTTTTTTGGCGCCTTTGGAAACGATTGCAAAAATGAGAAACCCTCGCAAGATCAAAATTGTGTTTCAATTTACTCAAGACATTCCTCGAGCTGAAGAAAATTCTACTTCTCAGCTTCAGCTTAGGATCCACATTTGATTGAATTATTTTTCTAATGAAAAGCTGCATTTGAAATCCGTTAAAAGTATTACTTTCTAAAAACTTTGCGTCTATCAATGTGCAACTGCGAGTCCACATTCCACGAGTAAAAATTTGACACCTGAAGTACCACGCAAAATTAAATACTTGATCGACTCAACTCCTATCAACACTCGTGTGTGTGAATGAGAAGCTAGTGTAATACATGCGAACTGTTTTCTATAAAAAAGGTTCCTCCATCGGTAACAATGAATGTTTACTTTTACAAATGCGAGCTAACGAAAGAGACTCAAGAAGCCACCGGACCTGGAGCGTGATGGATAAGGAGGCTCTGCTACGCCCACGAGAGGACAAAAAACTTTGTCGAGTCAGAAGGGCGAAGTGTCAAGGAGCCGCGAACAGACATCCGTCGACGGGGCTCGTACTGCAGTCAGGCAGCTGCTCGAGCATCTCGTGCACCTCTTTAGGTATCCTACAATCGCCTTTTCTGCAACATTAAATTGGATCAACATTTACGTTGCCCTTTCAGATCTCGAGATCCGGCGCACGAGTGTCGGATATCGTACCACCTGATGTGTTTTTCGCGGCATATATACTCTTTTTTAAAGAATAAATTTCTTCCAATTCTGGAAACCGAGCAGCACCTGTACGTCAGTCAAGCCCTTTATTTTCATAGTACAATTACCGCCATAAACGGCAGCTAAAAGATTCTCTGCAAATTGAAGCGAGCGAAAGAAGCTACAGAGTCGTTTCTTGGAGGATGCAACTTTTCAAAATTAACGTTAGCTTAGTAAAAATTGGCACTTCCAAAGAAAGCAGCCATATTTTAAGAATACCCTGAATTAGTCAACATAGGCCGATGTACTTAAAAACAGCTCGCAAACAATCCACAGAGAATCTCATAAAGAGTTTCAGGCAACAATTACCAACGCCCTGAAGCAGCGCTGTCACAAGCAAGCTATACAACGTAAAACTGTAGTTCTTCGCGAAGTACGCTCGTCTTTGTCACTTTCTCCGATTTGAAATGCAATGTTTGCCAGAAACCCTTCAGTCACTAACACAACCACGATTTACCCAACTCAAAAAAGTCAAGACACGTCTTGTGTTGACGTTTTACATCGTCATCGGAATGAACGTTCTGAAGTAGGAGTCGATCTTCTCCCTCCATGGACACTTGTGCTCTCACCTAGAAGATACTGGAGCATTCAAGCATACAATCGACATTCCAGCTGAATTAGCTGCAAAGGTACATGTAGCTAATTCAGTAAGAATGTGAAGTAGTCAGACTACTCGAGATGGTAGAAGTACAGACTGATCAGTCAAGAACGCTCATTCTTCAACAACGTTCTTACGGTTACTCTTAATGTTAGATTTTTTTCAATTTTTTGTTACTGTTTTAGGAAGAGAAAACTCAGTCCACAAGTGATGCGGCCACTCGGCAATTCGACACGATATGAAGAGGAACGCATTGGTTGCTCCTAACACAGCATACGACGACGCTCCCTCGGACCACGCGCCAACTGAGCGTCTCGTATGCCACCCAATGCAGCTACGGGAAGCAATCATCAGAAAGGAAGTGATGAGTGATTGAGGTCTCGACAACAGACGCTAAAGTTTCGGAAAATTTTTAACACATATTCGTCTCCACAATCAATGTATGTCCGCTCAAATTGATTCCAGTAAAGCGACGAAGATTATAAATACAGAAGTACTTAATCCAGCGTCTCGCTTCAATATGAATGCAGCCGCTATCGTCAACTACAATATGATGGAAAATGGAGCACGAAGCGTCGCACTTTACAGTCAACGAACAGGACTTCAGTGAAGCGGGCATGAAAATTGAAAGCGCTATTGTAATGAAGACTGTAAAATGCTGCGATAGCTCGCCGAGTAAGGATGAAATACTCGTTACAAGATAACCAAGGATCATAATTTGTATTTTGAAGTCTCAGTTCTTTTGTGACAACACATAAGCTTGAAGAGGGAAAAAGCTCTTTACAAAAGACGCGAAAGGAACACATCAACAAAAAACTTACCGCGTTTTATTTCCAAAAAAATGCTCGCACGAATGCGACGGTAACCTTTCGATGAGTGGGGGGGTCATTCATGAGCACAACATCGATAAGTCGTTAAGCAAATAAATTTAGGGTTCTAGAAATTGCGAAACCATAATTCCCCATTTATAGACAGAATTTCCCCATACGTGATTTCTATGAAAGCAATTCAAAATGCACCGACACGATGCAACTTAAGAAATTTATTCCAAAGGGAAATAAACCCTCGAAGATTTCTGCAGTGCTGCAATACAACTGCAAACTCGAGAAGAATTTAGGTAGCTTAGTTTTCAACCGACCAGCCCTCGTTTGTACTAGCCCAACTTCCAGAAACGGGACCGCATTGAAGGTTAGTTGGAACGCGTACAGGTCCATACATTCGATGGAAAGCGAGCGGAGCCACTTGCAACTTAGAACCCTAAAAACAAACACTGTGTAACCACACAAATACCGAAGGACATGCATCATTTAATGCACCGTGAAAGATCACTCACAGCGCAGTGCACATCAGAAACCACGTTTCAGGTATTATTGGACAACAATACACACGACTTATTTGACAAGACTCACGCACCATCGAATGCAACGATGACCTGCTAAGCAAAGACCGAAAAATGAGCACAAACAACGAAATTATAAATGAATTGTGCGAAAAGAAACAATGACGATAGATCAAAATCATTTTTCTTTCAATTATACAGAATTGGAGAAGTAGTGTAAAACATTGCCATTGACGCTGGATATGTCAACACGAGTAAATAAATACAATAGTTTTATTCGTCCACCATCAAGGTTTATAAATAATCCGTTCTGTTAATTTAACATGGGCTTTCATTTAGTATAGTCAAAGCATGGGACGAATTTAATGGCAAAATACGTCGAGATAAAGGCAGTTACTCCCAGTCGTTCATGAAAGAAACGTAAAACGAGGACCTTAAAATGTACAGAGAAAACGCAAGAAATGGAAGGGAAACGATGGAACACTCATTACCGTAAAACTTCAAACTCAACAGCACTCACTCATTACGTAAGTCAAGACGTCCAACACCCATGACCCATAGGAAAAACGGCACATCAGCTTACTTTGAAACTAATACTTTACAACTGGTGTAAGCAACTACCAACTATTTGCGAGATGCAAGGAACTGTAAGCTTTTTGTAATAAGTCAAACTTAAAACCTTGAGATCGACATCATTACTCGTATAGTTCAGCATCCTACGCGAGGAGGATAACGTGTGTTGCTATCTCAGTGCTGTATGGTTAGCTTTAAGCGGTGGTGTTTAGCATATTAAATTGGGAAAATTACTGCCAGATCTCTAAGCAGAAAGAATGAAAAATAAATAGATATCAATGAATGAATTAACGTTTCCCATACAAATGATTTTCTACTCATGAGGAATCTGAAACAATGGTATCCTGTTCTCTTGTAGCGTGTGTGGTAGACGTCGGAAAAAAGGAGACTCGAGTATTTATACACTTTGGAGGGCAGATGTGCAGCAACACCAGGAATTCTGTCGTAAATTCTCTCCAAAAATGAATTAAACAAATTCACAAGCCAAATATAGTCATAGTGTTTATTTCCATTAATTCTATACAAAACTCAACAGTCTCTGTAGAATAAAACAGTTAATTTGTCTAAGCAATCTAGCATACAATATACTCTACATTAAAATTAGCAGTATTTGAATACCATGAAAGGCGCTAAAAACAATCTACTTCCCATACCGTACGATTTCTCGGAATATAGAATCTAAGGATAATATTGCAGTGAAGCCATGTGCTAGTGGTACACTCAAGTCAGTAGTGAGATATAAATGCTTGGTAAAAATAGCTCGCGTAGGCCTGCGTTTTCAAGTGCAGTGTGTCCCAACCTCAATGGTAATGAATCTGTCTCTCGTCATGTTAGCATGAAAAAATAGTTGTTGTCGAATGCATGACTATTTTAATTCAACAAAATACTTTCATCGCCATTACTGCAGTACTCAGAATAATTTTTAGGCATTTTTTATTTTTGAAGGCTCGAATGCAAGTATGAAGTCAATTCCCTTCCTAGAGGGAACAGAATCGTTAGAAAAACAAAAATTTATCGACTCCGGGTAACTCTTCGTTGGGCCACACTGCACTGGAGTAGCAGCAGCAGCAGCAGCAGCTCATAAGCAATGTGAAATACCATACCTAATTTAATGATAGAAACTAACATTTCTAGGTTTGACGACGGTAAAACTCAAACGTCTGCACGTAAAATCAGGGTCAAAAAATTGCACGAAATTATTTTCATCCATTCAAGCTATGAGCTAAAAATAAACTTATTTCGAAACATCTGACGGTTCAACAAATATTTCTATGATAACATTGCCTATAGCACGAATCAGCCGCACAAATGATTCCCTATTTGTCTTGCGTGAGCTATGTATGAAGGTGAATACTGCAACGATGTCGAAGTAAAGCTCTTGCATGGCACCGCAAAGCGCCCCCGTACGGAAACAATGAGGTGAACCCGGTAACTCGTTCAACATACACTTGCAGACAAATAATTTAGCATTACAATACCGTCAACGAGACGACCAGGTTCTTCCCACATCATTTTCACACGAGCTGCATCTTGCCTACAATAAATGAAGACAAAACCCAGGGCGCACAATGAACTCTGGACGCTTCATTGCTCCTGAACGCATTTGCGGCTGACACTAGCTACCGAAGCAAGTCCTTATATGGTCTACAACGCTCTAATAAACATATATATACTTTCTATTACCTTAAGACATTCGTATTCGCGTCGGTAAAACCTAATTTGACAATTTTCTTATGACGGCAGGCCTCGGTCGTATTACCGTCGTTTCTTATTTTACGCTCTCAAATTCACTTTCATATGGATAGTTCTTTTTTCAAATTTACACTTCAAGCGTGAATCTGCACGTTTCTAAGAGGCCAATTTTTACTCATCCAAATATTTTTAAAAATTTTAATCCAAAAGACAATTTAATTTTACGATGGACAATGTTCGATGTACAAACCCTTTGATGACATTCTTAAATTTTATAGCCTGCTAAGAACATAATGTAAGTAGATAATTGGAGACGATCCATGAAAATTTGTCCAAAATGTCTTCAAAATCAGTTCAATTGTACCTCAAAAAGTCTATTCTCGCTGCAAATAACAGGTCTAAATGATGACTGAACTTCATGAAGCTGACCACTCAAGAGTGTAATTTAGTCCTTGAGAATTTCGAAGTGCACAAGTCCAAGCCTGTTGCTACGGTCGTGGCGAACGTTCTTAGCCCAGACCTTGCACTCGATGTTGATGAGGACGAAGGGCTGGAGGTTGGTGAACTCGAGCGCCACAATGGGCGACAGGTAGCCAGGCGTGTGGCGGTACGGGAAGTAGTAGGCGGGGAAGCCGCGCCACGGCGAGTAAGAAATAGGGCCCACGTACTCCTCATCAGCGGGGTTTTCGCCCTCGCATGAGATCCAGATCATCTGATGAAAAAATTTCCTCGGTAGTCAACGCAATCAATCATGACAAATAAGTTCATTGCCACTCGTAAATTCTAAATTAATTTATAAAATCTTAACTCCATTGATTTAGATCTGGCATGCTAATGAACATTAAATAATCCAACATGTTATCCTCATCCAGCAAGATCTACGAAGTAGAATAATGTGGACAGATTTCTAAGCTTTGTCACTCCAAATTCTCATCAACACAATGATTAAAGAGTACGAAATTGCATCTACTCACAGCTGCATCTTACAGAATTGAAGAAACGCCATAACCCAAGGAATGAAAAGACTTCCTACTCTCAATTAATTTTAATAATTAGTCGAAGCGCTCACGAAGTTGTCGAAGCTCAAATATTGGAAAATAAGTATTTAAAAAGACACAATCGGTTGATACCCAAATTTCGCTCGACTTCATACAGCCAGAACTGAGTACAATTCCGCAAGTTAGGACTTGACTCCCAGCCGAATCTATTTACAGCGCAGTTACACCAAAACGAGCGTTTTTTAGAGAACGCGATTGCTCATATGAGTTCCGATGAATATATATGGTGTCTATAAGCCTTAAATGCTAGTGGTGTCGGTGCGAGGTATTTCTGATAGAATAGATTATGTTAGTTCAAGCCCCCCTAACCGCTAAAAATAAAAGCGTTCCATAAAGAAGGCACCATTTAGTATGGAGATAAGGAAACGCGGTATCTATACCGAAGGGGCATAGAAATCGTAAATAGAGAAAGAAGTTTAAGAAAAAAGATAAAAGTTCAATAAAGTAGTAGGCGCTGAAAAACGGGTCAGTAGTGAACCGAAAAAAAGGTGGTCTCCAATACAAGAAAGGACATTTTATTTTATTTCAACAAAATAAGGCCAACCCAACTCTCAGCTCGGGCCCTCACACATTTCCCCATGGGAAGGTATTTCTTATATCACTTGAATGGAGATGGTTATTTCTTCACCTCATACAACTTGACTCAAGGAAGGAAAATAGGCCATTGGTGTTGTGTGTTTAATGCAAGTAACAACATTCCTCATCGATCGAAGATTTTGAAATTGAGATTAGATTAGATGATAGTTGAAGCCTCTCTTGAACACAAAGGAGTTCCAAAATGGAAGAAACCTCAAGAAAACCCGGAGTTTATGCATCAAGTGAATAGAAACGGTAAGTTCATGAAACAAGATAAAAGCTGAAGAAATAAGTAGCAGATAATGAAAAACAAAACTGCAGTGAACAGGAAAAAAGATGATCAATAACAAAATAAAAGCCTATACACTATTACAATAAAAAGATAGCCATGGGAACGCTAATTCTATTCCCCCTGGGTATGCTAATTCCTAAAGATACAATAGTTGTACCCCCCGGAGAAGTTTTAAATTGAATGGACATCCGTTTCTGAGTGAATGTAATATTAATATTCGATTTCTATTCACAGATAACACCATAGTATTATTTTTATTATCAGTGCAGCGCCTGAGGTTAAGCCACAAGGTATGAAGAATAATAATAAAAAAATATAAAATAGCGTTGAGAGAATAGTTCTAATGCCTTTGTGACTAGTGATGTACCGATACCATTTTTTTGGCCGATACCGATACCGATACCCATTTTTTGACCGATACCGATACTCCGATACTTGAAAATACCGATACTTTGACCGATACTACTACCGATACCGATACTTTGACAATCATCTAACCTAATAATACCCGTTGTATGTTAGTTTATGTATTAGTTCGGTGTCCGCTTCTTAAGAAACATAGGATGTCTGAGTTTGCGGTATCACGGAGACCGAAGTCCTCAGTGTAACATTGAAAGATCGTCTGTACATGCAATGAAATGTTTGAAATTTTATCAGGATAGGTTAGTAGTATTGGATAGGTTGTTGTGATCGCCGTAATATGCGCATTTTCCTAACCATGTCGCTTTTGTGCAGCTTTGAGGCCATATGGAATAATTAAAAGACATTAAATTAAATATAGTAATTTGGTGAATAGCTGTGCCCGAAGTAACCATTTTTGAGTAATGGTGATTTGTCACCGGAGGGGAACTCCGAGTCAAGAGAGCTTTGTGTGTTCTTGTGCATATGTGCTCGGCATAAACATTTTAAACCTACCCGACTTTCCGTTCCACGTATTGGCAACAGTGGACAACGCATTAGTGGTGTAGGGCCCACAAGAACCGCAGTTGCAACCATGTAATGACGATCGCTAGGCCTTCGCGTCGTGAACGTGCTTTTCGGCGGTGCGAGTCACGACATAGAATTAGGATAGCATAGGTTAGATAATGTTGACGGAATTTTTCCATGGGTCCATCTAGCTTAACGATGACATTGTCCTCGGCATTTCCATGGATCATGCTGCTACCTAATAATACCCTTGCCCTTGGTTCATTTGTTTGGTGTCTGTTTCTTCCATTTCTCTGTCACTCACGCTCTTAAGGATAGTTATAATGTTCGTATCTGTGATACGAGTTTCAACGGTGCGAAAAATATTTTTCATCACGGGTACTGCTAGGATGGATATATTGTATTTGTTTATCATCTACATCTTGAAAATTTATTCATGAAAAGTATTGAATCCCATTTTTGGCGGGCCGTGCACACTTGTGTTAAAATAAAACCATTATAACTCCTACATGGGAGTTATAATAAAATTATTTCCTTATATATCTAATAATACAAAAATATTGACAAAAAAGTTTCCGATTGTAGAAAATAAAATGCTCTTGCTATGTTAACTATATTGTTGAGAAAAACAACAAAATGAAATCCATACAATAGATATATGTTTCTAATCGTATTGCAACGTAATGTAGACTAGCTATAACAGCAACT
The DNA here is from genome assembly GCA_030386875.1 of Morinoia aosen. Taxonomy (NCBI): domain Eukaryota; kingdom Metazoa; phylum Arthropoda; class Malacostraca; order Amphipoda; family Talitridae; genus Morinoia; species Morinoia aosen. The sequence continues at coordinate 19,580,031 of CM059577.1, read as the reverse complement.
GGCTCCAAGTGGACCAAGTTTCTCCAAAAAAGGATCGTCATTTTCGTGTTATTCACACCAAATACGAGTACATACTTTGGCGAAAGAAAATCTTAAAATTCGATAAGCCCCGAAACCGAAAATATCCGCAAACACGCAACCATCTATAAGATGAGGAATTTAAAAACGAAAATTTCAAGGTACTTGATCATATTTATTAGGAATACGTTTCGGAGTCCAGATCCATCATCAGTTCGTAAATTTACAAATCGTTATGTCTGCAATAAAAGATAAAGCAAAATGTTGGATACAGTAATTAAAGGAAATCAAGAAAATAAAAATAAAATTAAAACATGTCCCAGAAAAACTAAAATCGACAAGATTACTATTTAGTTACAATTTGTTATGGTACGAACTATCAGAATTGTTGAGGGCCGGTTTTCGTTTAAAAATATGTAGCGCCTCTAAAATTCTGAAGTCACATGCAGTTGAAGCCGAATCTAAGATTTAGTTACATTTTACTGCGTGATTACGTACTGCGGAGTGTGAGGAGTAAGCTAATTAGTTCCCCGCGCGGAAGCTTCGACCCCAATGTTCGACCATTCTGTTATAAAAATTTCGTGACGTCATGCCGACGTCCGATGATGTGCACTGCACACAACTGTATAACTGCTAAAAATTAATCAGAGATCGAGGTTCGCATCTCCATCGGAAGCGTATCCTTGTACCGGAAAAATGAAGCAACCATGAAATTATACAATTCCGGTACAAGGATACGCTTTTGATGGAGAAAGAGCCTTTCTCATTTATTCTTACAGTTGTGTGCAGTGCACATCATCGTACGTCGGCATTACGGCACAAAATTTTTATATCAGAATGGCCGAACATCGGAGTTGAAGCTTCCGCACGGGGAATGAATTCGCACTATTCGTACGTAATCACGCAGTAAAATGCAACGAACCGATATCCTCTGCGGACTTCAAAATCTTAGATTCGGCTTCAACTACAAGTGACCTCAGAATTTCAGAGTCGCTACATATTTTTAAACGAAAACTGGCCCTCAACAATTCTGACAGTTCCTACCCATCGTAAATTGGAAGTAGATCATGTCGATTTTATTTTCTCTGGGACATGTTTTGATTTTTTTTTTGTTTTCGTGATTTTCTTTGATGACTGTATCCAACATTTTCTTTTTTCTTTTATTTTAGTCGTAATAAATTCTAATTTTACGAACTGATGATGGAGCTGGACTCCGAAACGTATTCCTAATAAATATGATTAAGTTCATTGGAATTTTCCTCGTTTTTAAATTCATCAAGTTGCGATGAAAGCAATCAACTCACCTGTTCAGATGTATTGAACTATAAGATTGTTCGTGAATTGTTCAAACATCTTAACATAGAAGAAAAATGCAAGATTCGTAATGAACGGTGATATGCATGCTAAGTTAAAATAAATTATTAGCTTCGTAATATTTGGCGATTTACAAGCTAAATTAAAATAGAATTTGCGGATATTTCTATATTAAATTCACAAAAACTTTCAAATGCACCTTCAACTTTATTAAATTGGTTTGGTTTTTGTTAGCCTGTCACATACTTCAAGATATGGACATTAGGTCAAACTATAAAGGTTTAGTCGTAAAAGTATAAAAATTTTATGTAGCTACAGGGTTTAACTATTCATTTTACATAGCTTTCAGTTATGACCGTGACTCATCGGGAATTCAAAGTAGTGAATTCAGTTAGCGGGCCTGATTGAACGCTATAATTCAACAGTTAGTCATCTAATTTACTAGGTATGAATAGGCTCTTTATTTGATTACAAGTACGCACAGCCGTCAAAAATTACGGGACTCACTAACTTTCTTGAAAAAATTTTCTAAATGTGATGCCCAACGAATGTTTTCATCCTAACAGCGCTCGTGATGAAAAATATTCTTGTTCTTACGCACTGGTGAAACTCGTATCACAGATACGGTCACTATAACTCTCCTCATGAGCGTGACAAAGAAAATGGAAGAAGCGGACTACAAATAAACCAAGGGTATTATTAGGTAGTAGCAGGACCCGCGGAGATTCCATGGACAATGTCATCGTTAAGCTAGGCGGACCCGAGAAAAAATTCTGACAGTATTACCTAACCTGTGCTAACCTAGCCTATCCTAATCTAAGCTAACCTATCCTATCCTAACAAAACCTATCCTGATAAAATGTCAAATATTTAAATGCATGGAAACGCCATCTTTTAATGTTACACTGAGGAATTCGGTATCCATGATACCGCAAAATCACACAACGCGGACACCAAATAAATATATAAATAAACACACAACGGGTATTATTAGGTTAAATACTTTTACTTTCAGGATTTATGACCTTCATTTGAATGATAAAATACGTATTTTTGGAAAGTATCGGTAAAGTATCGGCCGGATTTTGCCGATACCGATACCACTAAAAATGGCCGATACTGCCGATACCGATTCCGATACATCGGTACATCACTATTTGTGACAGCTACTATAATTTTACAGAAGATGCTCTTCTTGTGCTTGTACAAGAGAACAAACAAATTATGTCCACTAAACCAAACAAAAAACACGTAAATGGTGGATCTTGCAACTCGCATTTTTATATCGGCTTCGAAACGAGTTTGACCATAGATTTTATCACGTTTAGCTGAGCTGCTTGAAGTTGTGCAACGAGCCTTGCTAGAAGACCTGGCGCTTAGTTATGCAGCGCATTTTTAACGAAAAAAGCCAAGGTTATATGAGAGTGGAGATTGTGGCCAAAAAGCAAAAAAGTGACACACACCTGCAAGCAAAAATCGCTAATGTCAGAATGTCGAGATTGACGAGAGGCGTGGGAGGACAAGGAGCCTTTAGACGCTTCTAACTCCGGTAACTTATCGTTATAGAGCTAAGAAGCTCGTCGGTTTTGTTAGCAGGATTTCAGGTATTTTAATAAATAGAAGCTAAATTAAAAAACGCACAACTTTCTCAGCATACACCCATGAGTTTTATTCAGGTTTTCTACCATTTGCGAGCGACACAGCGAACCAAACAGAAATCATCTACCAACCATGATGAAAAACGCAAGCCTGGTAACGAAAAAAGTAACTGAGGCAGAAATTACACATTGAAAAAAGCATGGTCGATTACTAAAACAACGGCAACTGTGAGGCGGAAACTATGAGTACCTTGGGCATGTTTCCTTCACTTTCGTCGGTGAGTTTGATGATGTGATCCTTGAGGTCCTGGGGCATCTCTTCAGGCAGTTCTTCTTTGGTTGTGTACACTTCGGGCTCCCAGCCGATCATCTGAAATGCACCTGAAACTTAGACTTGGGATGGGTGCCGCATTTGTGCGTCTACTTGATTCCAAGTTCTTGTACAGATCTCGTAACTCCAACAAAATAACACACTTTGAATACATTATATCTTAATGAACATTATATATATATATATATATATATATATATATATATATATATATATATAAATTCTGGTTCAATATAATAAACAAGGCTACTTGGAAAATAGAGATCCACGTGATATCTCATGCAATCTATCGCAAAGAAGGAATCACTATCAGTTTTGTTCGCTTTTTGTGCGTTGTTTGCCAAACATCAAGAATGACAGTTAATAAGTAAATGTGTTTTATTTCACTGCACTACATACACGAATTAAAAACTAAGCATCTTGATGATATAAGTAACATAACACAAATACATGTCAACATCATGTTGATCATAGACCAGATACAACAAGGAATGATAAACCGAGTCATGCTGAATGGAAAAAAAAGAACTTGATTGTAACCAACAGCAACACCACTAGACCATAATTGTGGAATTGAGGGAATTGTACAACCATTCTTTGCACATTATGTAACAGGCAAGCCATAGCTAAGACAAGCTTACCAAACAAATTAGCTCTCGATAAAACTTCTCATTCTAACACTGATACAACGTACTAAAATTTTTACTAATTGGTAATATAGAATGTGCAGCTAACTCCCAATCAATTTCAAATTTGAAAGGAAATAAATCTCATAACAAGAAGGAGCTTCAACGAAATAGACAAAACAATTTTGGAGTACAAAGAATCGACATATCGAAATGAAATCTTGCAACACGTTACGATTCCCAACGTGCTATAACAGTTCTGAGATGCTAAGATATCTACACGCTGAAAATCGGAACCACCACCAACCCTGAATATAGTCAATTTGATACTAAAGTGCATAAAATGTTTTAAAGTTCATAATTTTACATAGAAATTGCAAAAATTTACAATTTTGACACAAAACAATGAACATATATATGAAAGTTAATAAAAAGCTTTTTCTTTTGAATCCTTCAACTCGAGCATGGCTGGAACTGAAAAAGAAGTGCAAAAGAAAAATGTCAAATGAATTTTATCGCATTTATAACGAAACTGATGACTGAACTGAACCACAACGAAACTGATCAAGAGAGTGAAACGAAAGGAACACTTAGTTTGGACTTGGTAACACGTGGAATCTATGCACAAGGGTTTATCCCACAGGATGACCCGCGAATGTGAACAGTAAATTGAGAGAAGAGGAAGAAAAACAAAGAAGTGATCGCAAAGAAGGCATGAAAACTAGAAGTGAATTTTGTACAAAAGATGCATGTCACGGAGGTACCCAGCATTATCTCCACTGAAGGGTGCCAGTCCCCTTGGCATGAATGGTCGTCCCCTTGGCATGATCGGTCGTCCCCTTGGCATGAATGGTCGTCCCCTTGGCATGAATGGTCGTCCCCTTGGCATGAATGGTCGTCCCCTTGGCATGAATGGTCGTCCCCTTGGCATGAATGGTCGTCCCCTTGGCATGAATGGTCGTCCCCTTGGCATGAATGGTCGTCCCCTTGGCATGAATGGTCGTCCCCTTGGCATGAATGGTCGTCCCCTTGGCATGAATGGTCGTCCCCTTGGCATGAATGGTCGTCCCCTTGGCATGAATGGTCGTCCCCTTGGCATGAATGGTCGTCCCCTTGGCATGAATGGTCGTCCCCTTGGCATGAATGGTCGTCCCCTTGGCATGAATGGTCGTCCCCTTGGCATGAATGGTCGTCCCCTTGGCATGAATGGTCGTCCCCTTGGCATGAATGGTCGTCCCCTTGGCATGAATGGTCGTCCCCTTGGCATGAATGGTCGTCCCCTTGGCATGAATGGTCGTCCCCTTGGCATGAATGGTCGTCCCCTTGGCATGAATGGTCGTCCCCTTGGCATGCATGGTCGTCCCCTTGGCATGCATGGTCGTCCCCTTGGCATGAATGGTCGTCCCCTTGGCATGAATGGTCGTCCCCTTGGCATGAATGGTCGTCCCCTTGGCATGAATGGTCGTCCCCTTGGCATGAATGGTCGTCCCCTTGGCATGAATGGTCGTCCCCTTGGCATGAATGGTCGTCCCCTTGGCATGAATGGTCGTCCCCTTGGCATGAATGGTCGTCCCCTTGGCATGAATGGTCGTCCCCTTGGCATGAATGGTCGTCCCCTTGGCATGAATGGTCGTCCCCTTGGCATGAATGGTCGTCCCCTTGGCATGAATGGTCGTCCCCTTGGCATGAATGGTCGTCCCCTTGGCATGAATGGTCGTCCCCTTGGCATGAATGGTCGTCCCCTTGGCATGAATGGTCGTCCCCTTGGCATGAATGGTCGTCCCCTTGGCATGAATGGTCGTCCCCTTGGCATGAATGGTCGTCCCCTTGGCATGAATGGTCGTCCCCTTGGCATGAATGGTCGTCCCCTTGGCATGAATGGTCGTCCCCTTGGCATGAATGGTCGTCCCCTTGGCATGAATGGTCGTCCCCTTGGCATGAATGGTCGTCCCCTTGGCATGAATGGTCGTCCCCTTGGCATGAATGGTCGTCCCCTTGGCATGAATGGTCGTCCCCTTGGCATGAATGGTCGTCCCCTTGGCATGAATGGTCGTCCCCTTGGCATGAATGGTCGTCCCCTTGGCATGAATGGTCGTCCCCTTGGCATGAATGGTCGTCCCCTTGGCATGAATGGTCGTCCCCTTGGCATGAATGGTCGTCCCCTTGGCATGAATGGTCGTCCCCTTGGCATGAATGGTCGTCCCCTTGGCATGAATGGTCGTCCCCTTGGCATGAATGGTCGTCCCCTTGGCATGAATGGTCGTCCCCTTGGCATGAATGGTCGTCCCCTTGGCATGAATGGTCGTCCCCTTGGCATGAATGGTCGTCCCCTTGGCATGAATGGTCGTCCCCTTGGCATGAATGGTCGTCCCCTTGGCATGAATGGTCGTCCCCTTGGCATGAATGGTCGTCCCCTTGGCATGAATGGTCGTCCCCTTGGCATGAATGGTCGTCCCCTTGGCATGAATGGTCGTCCCCTTGGCATGAATGGTCGTCCCCTTGGCATGAATGGTCGTCCCCTTGGCATGAATGGTCGTCCCCTTGGCATGAATAGTCGTCCCCTTGGCATGAATAGTCGTCCCCTTGGCATGAATAGTCGTCCCCTTGGCATGAATAGTCGTCCCCTTGGCATGAATAGTCGTCCCCTTGGCATGAATAGTCGTCCCCTTGGCATGAATAGTCCCCCTGGCATGAAAAGTCCCCCTGGCATGACTTTGAATAGTGTAACAGGAGCGCCCGAGTGATGAATACAAAAATAAATAGCCTGAGCTAAGGAAATTGATGATTCAATGATAAAAGTGTTATACATACGAATAAAAGAATGGACGGCTAGAGCTAGCATTGAAATACTTCAAATGAGCGTTGCATTGAAACTGCGAGCTCAAAAGAATGTGAACCAAACGTAACTGCAAGCCCTGAATAGAAGATGGAACCTACGACCAGTTTTCCGACACAGCATCGATAAAAGTCTTCTGTACATTGCATGATTGCAATCTTTCTGGCTTCACGACACTTTCTCAACCTCCAGTAAAGACGATGATCGAGATTAAACTGCACTAAGACGTGGTAAGGGTTCAGTGCTGAGCACCCGCGTGAAAGCAGACTCGTCTTCTGCTCAGCTCGCCTCATCTATTTTGATGTTCGAGAACAGAAAGTCTTCCCTGCGCTGATATTCATAAAATTATTCTGAGATTTCATGTTTCCAAGATTTCCTCAAAGTTGATTTACCCATCAACACAATTTTCCAACAAAACACATTGCATGCAGCGCCATTCATTAATAAAAGCTATAAATTTTCACTGTAGTAACTTGGTGATAAATTTGAACATCAACACAAGACACCACAGATGATACAACTCTGGTAAATCATTAGAATAACGGAAAGACGTTCTTAATACGTTCAGTGTTATAAAATTAATTTTTTTTGAGTCTTGACAAATCGTGGAGAAAATGATTTAGAGAAGCTACAGCAAGCAGGAGAGGCGGATGGCTACCTTGTTGAGCTTGAGCAGAACGCAGGGAGAGTTGAGTTTGTAGCCCCACTGCTCAGCCTTGTGGCAGTTGCCACCGAGCCACGAGTCCTGGAACTTGCACACTTCGTCCTTCTGGGGCCAGTTCTTCTCGCTGCACTCCACCAAGTGCTGGCCAGAGATGTCCTGGGTGCCTTCGTATGCTGCACACACATTCAGCGGTTAGCATTCCGTCATCACGCAGAAGACATCGCATGCGACTACAGTTGAACGGCAAACTGAAAAAATTGTTCGGCACACTTGAAACTGCATGACTGATTCTTCGAGATGATATGCATTCTGTTAATTTAGCAAAGCTAAAGAAAACTTCCAGAGATCTGAAGCTATGACACCACCATGTTATCGAGATGAATCTCGGTAGGTAATGCTGATACAATGATAGATTAGATTATAAGTTAGTTTAAGCCTCCCTAACCGCTGCAAAAATAGTGCGTATCGAAGAGAGGAAGGAGGAAGGCACCATTTAGTATGGAGATAAGAAAATGAGGAATCTATGCAGAAAGGTCATAGAAACAGTGAGATGGGAAAGAAGTTCATGAAATAAGATAAAAGTGGAAGAAGAAAGTCAGAGGTGCTGAAAAACAGGACAGCAGTGAACCGAAAAAAGGTGGTCCTTAACATAACAAAAAACATTTTATTTCAACAAAAAGAAGGCCTACCTAACTCTCAGCTCGGGCCGTCACATGGTTCCCCTGGGAGCGCCAATTCCCATAGATACAATAGTTGTATCCCCCTGAGGGGCTGATACAATGATATCCCGTTGAGTTTTGATAAAAATTAAATAAATAGAGAATAATAGAAAACAGTCGTGACATTCACAAAAAAAATTGCTCAAGAGAATGTATATAAAGCGCATTACAAAGTTCACTCAGGCATAGAGCCTGAAGATGCCACGCTCACCGAAAAATTTAACCCATGTCATTCAACAAGCCAATTCATCCGGATAATTTGCACGACACTGGAACACTCAGCACTCAACACGCAAAACAAAAATTTATGCACACGACGGGAAGACCTCTTTCACCCCACCATTTAAGCCAACTGTTGCTCAAATCAGTCTCTTCACGTCCCACGCCCGCTGTGATGAAATCACACCCGTGCCCATGCTTTGTGAACGCGATCATACTTGACCTGAACCTTCTCAGCACACCTCTTAAATGCCTACAATTTTATCTAATCAATCCGATCAGTCTTCTATTTATCACCGTAACCAATAAGAGAATACCCTTTCTTCAAGGAATTATTCTATAACAACGGCCAAGCGCCTCATTTTTTAAGTCATAACTTCAAGTAATTCGAACTGAAAATTTTGGATTTTTGCCAGTGACTTTTCTCAAACATTTAGGTTACGCACGCCGAAAGATTAATCCGTAATTGCGTATTTCTTTTATGAAACAGCCCAATGCAGGACTGCGGGCTCAGCACTTACGCTTGATGAACTCATCAAGGGAATTGGTCCAGTGCTTGACATCATCGTCGTCGCGGCTCTTGTACCAAATCAACGTGGACTCGACATTTTCCGCCCGGGGTAGAGGACGGAAGCCCAAAGCTGAAAGTAGAATTCAACTAGATAAAAATAAAGAAATAACCATGCAGCCCAAGTAACTCAATAACCTTTTATGCAACTCGTCGGATCTTTTATTACAGTACGGATTTAAATATTTCATTCTTTTTGAATTTTGATAACACCTGGATCAAATATTAAATTAATATATTTAAAATTAAATTTTAAACGAGGAATTAAAAAGCCTCGTGAGAACAAAATGTTTTCATTAACCTCAACTTCATCATAAAAGCTCTTAGTTGTAAATATAGTACAGTTCCTGACAACCGGACCCGCATGGCAACAGGAAACGCAATGAATATTATTAGCATTGTTTACCATGTTTTCAAAAGGCAAAGAACGATAATACAGATGAATAATTACAATTAACGTTTCAGTACAGTAAAATGAAGCTCATATTGAATACAGTCGTATAAATATTAATTTGACATGTGTTATTCCTTGGTTTAGTCTAACCACAAACATGTTTCGTATCCAAATGTGAACATGCAATTCTTGCAAATGATCTAGTGTTTATTTTATACCTGCAATAAAGTAATTTACGTTTCAATAACAGAAGTGAGTTACTCCATACAATTACAACAGATATTGGGGAAGTAAAATCAAGGGAAGTCTGCGGAAGAGCTTAACGCACTTTTGACGAGAATTGAATTTTTTTCTGTATTCATTTGACACCAGAGCATATTGCTATTGGAAGCGCTAACAAGCATTCGCAGATAACACTAATACTTCATAGGATCGTTGCATTAGGATAAGGAAATACTAACCCGGATTTGCGAGAATGCTACTGCCCTCGCCCGGAGTGTATTTTGGACTGGTGTTGACATCCAGTGTCTGGTAGAAGATGGTCATCATGACGGCGAAGAAGCCGGCGAGGAACGAGTAGAAGATCAGGTAGAAAACACCAATCTTCACTGAAAATTAATACAAGCATTACAAACAGGCCCGTACACAATTTTAAAAATAAAAATGAGCATAGAAAATAAAACATTCAATTACAATGACCCTTAAATGTGTGAACTACTTTTCCCAGAAAGGGAATTTGCATGTAGTACGAAAAAAAACATTCAACATAACAGCAACGCCCACCACGATTGGTGAATGAACGTCTAAAAGCAGCCAAGTGTGGGGCGAGGGAAAGAAAATACGAAGCTACGTAATTGTAACAAAGCTATTGCATCATCCACTCGGAAAGGGGAACGTGAAAAAGGACAGGTCGAAAGGGATATTTAGTAATGACTGTTTCCAAGGGGCATTAGCATTACACAGATGAATGAACCAACTAATTACACAACTAACAAAAGGCACTGCACGTTTGTCGCAGAGAATCATAAGAGGAAAAAAACAAAGCTCGGAGTGTAAAGAATCGGTTAGCTATTCGACATATTGGCCATATCAACGGATGATCTGGACAAAAAAAAACTTCAACCGCGACACTGAGCCCAATTTAACCTCCTACTACATTAGTTAGCCGAGAAGCTGGTATTTGATAGCAACAATAAGATAACTGACTGAACAAGCGCTACACACTACTCTCTTCAATAGAATGAAGTTAGAGTACTTACAGCTATCATATCAAAGAAAGGATTAGATTAGATGTTAGTTTAAGTCTCCCTATCTGCAACAAATGCGATCCAAAGAGAGGAAGGAGAAGGTCTCATTTAGTAGTATAGAGATTAGGGTACGCGGAATCTATGCACAAGGTGCATAGAAATTGTACAGCGAGTTGAGGAAAAATTTCATGAAACAAGATAAAAGTGGGAGAAAGTATTGAGTGCTGTAAAACATGACAGCAGTGAACCGAAAACAAAGGTCCTTAACATAACAAGAACATTTTATTCCAACAAAAAGAAGGCTTACCTAACTCTAAGCTCGGGATCGAACATTTTCCCCTGGGAGTGCTAATTCCCTTAGATAAAATAGTTGAGTCCCGCTTAGTGGTACCGAAAAAAGGAATAAATAAAGTGGATAACTATGGGTAAGCCAAACGTAAGTCAAAGTGCAATAGCAAAGCAAGATGCATACGCACTGCGTGTCAGGCTTTATAAAAAGCAAATAACTTGGTATACGTCACATAAAATTGCATCTCGATTGAACCCGTTAGTAGAAATGAGCCTTCCTAATAACAACAAAGGTGTTTTCAAGAAAGCGAGGAAGACTCAATTAAGTATGGAATTAAGTGTATTTATGTTCTAGGTTGTCTCCACACCCTGCGCAATGAACTGTCGTGAGTAGAAGGAGATCAAAGTTTATAAGAAAGGTCCAAGACAAAAAAATAAAGTAATGGGCGCTGAAAAAAGACAGCAGTGAACTAAAATAAGATCATCCATAACTAAACAAAAATCTATTCCATTTCAACAATAGATTGATCGTCCTAACCTTCATATCGGGACAACAAATCTTCCACCTAGGAACACTAGTTCCTATGAATACGATTGCATCCCCTAAAGGGTTCGAGGCTTAAGTATCTAACTACTCGATCAAGGCCAAATGCAAGAAAATTGTGAGCTGCCCAGATGTCAAGTGAACGGACGCTCAACCACTATTATCTTCTGGTGTGTGAGGTCTGAAGTACGAATAAAAAACCCTTGCAGATGACATAAGAGAATAAACTTTTGCCTCAGATCACCTTCCTACACCATGATAAATTTAAAAAGGCGACTCATTTTACATATATATCATGGTATATGGAAGATGAAATCATTACACTCGAGCAATGACTTGCTGCGTTCAGAAGCGTCTCGTGATACTAGCATGTCATAAAAACTTTACATGATAAAGAGATAACACAATTTATGAATCTTATCTAGAGTCGGGTTTTCCACGACACGAACCAGAAAAACTGAAGTTCTTCAATAGGTGAAGTGGAAGTTCTAAATAATTTTAGAACTCGAGACGTCGTGTTCTAGCAGGTCTAATCTCTTGACACACACATAATCGAAGAATAAATGCACAACTTATTCGTTATTTTATCGTTGTGACGAGTTGCAACGTATTTAAAACTCGAGAATATAAGGCATCAACATGTGAAAAATAAAGCATCAAATCCTCAAACAGACTACAAACGTTTTATTTGCCTTAACACTAACACTCTCAACATTCGAAATACCAAAAAACAGCGTTTCCAAAGCAAATAACTGCGTGCAGAGGGTACCGTTTCCGTTGATTTATGACTACCGAATTCAAAAAAATGGACAAAATAAAGCCCCGAGGAATTTAGTTTTGCTCGACTTCACATCAACCGTATTTTCCACTTCAAACTAATTTCTATGCTTCCCTTCAAAAGGGAAAAATGTCTCAAAGCTAAATATAAAAAAAGCATTGCAAGACGATCTGCGTGACAGGAAACTCATTTAGAGCGGAAAATTTTACGACAGGATAGACCCATCTGAATTGTTGACTCCAGCAGCAGTATTTTCAGCTTCAGCTGATGTATTTTTAAACATTGAGAAATTTGTTCATAAGAAGACCTAAAACTAGTGATAAAAGCACAGCAATTTTACAAAATCTACAGTACAAGATGCATATTGCAGCTAAACTTGAAAAAATGCAAATAACTGTGCCCACATTACATCGCACTAATATCCAAGGCTGTGAACTGAAACGTCATGTTCACAAGTTGAATATGCAATGCTATAATTTGAAACTCTCTTGGACTCTTTGCTTGGACGCTGGACAAGCAAAAGTAAGCGCTGGCATTTGCGTTTGAACAACTTCCAGCATGAAATAAACTAGAGTAGGCAAGTCAGCTCTGGTCTCCTCAACCATAACGAAGGTGTTTAAAAATGAAGAAGGTGCCATTAAGGAAAGAAACGGTGTTAAAACGTCTTAAATTATCACGTACATTAGTGTGCCAGCTTATAAGCGTATTAACCACCGCCACAAGACGGGCACCAGGTTGTCACTGACATCCGAACGAGAAGTTAACTATCACTTGGCATTAAAATGGGTTAAACAATTCACTAGGGTACAAATTCGACCTCAAATGTGTCAATGTTATTTTTTGAAAGAAGATAAGTCCCCATGGTCGCTAAAAGTGGAGGGAAATGGAAAATCCACTCACATGAAGTGTACTCACACCCTCCGCACAAAAACAGCAAGACTAAAGTAAATAAAGTATGAAGCACTTCTCGCAAACACCGCAAGACTAAGAAAAATTATGAGAGTAAATAAAATTAAAATCACTAAGTGCTGAAGAGACAGGGGTGAAGTGAAAAAATAAATTTTCAAACTTATCTTAACTGAAGGTCTTCAGCTCGGGAGCTAGCATCTTTCTCCTTGGAGCGCTAATTCACGTAGATATGCACTATAGAGTTTTGTCGTCCTGGGGGACATGGAACACAATAAAGCACCAGCTGCTTTATTAATAATTAATGAGTGCATTGGCGGGCTGACCACCCCATTCAGTGGAGTCTAGGAAGGCCACCGTATTTTCCCGCATTAACCGTACATCTTTTTCGCGGAAAATTTTGCAATAACCTTTCCTTTTCAGAAATACCATTAAATCCAAAACTAAGAACCGATAAAATGCTGAAACAACACCTATTATAATTAATTATGTCGAGCAACGGTGTATTAACGTTTTCATACCATGATTACCTGAACTAAAATCTAATTGTTCACGATCAACATCACCTCCCGAGTTTTTAGCTAGCCATAGCTGAGATCTTATTACTCACACAGGGAAAGATTAAGATTCAAAGTTAGTTTACGCCTCCCTAACCGCTACAAAAAAGAGCGTATCGAAGAGAAGAAGGAGGAAGGCACCATTTAGTATGGAGATGAGAGAATGAGGAATCTATGCAGAAGAGGCATAGAAACAGTTAGTTGAGAAAGAAGTTCATGAAATAGGATAGAAGTTGAAGAAGAAAGTCAGAGGTGCTGAAAAACAGAAAAGTAGTGAACCGAAAAAAGGTGGTCCTTAACATAACAAGAACATTAAATTTCAAAAAAAAAGGTTACTCAACTCTCAGCTCGGGCCAGCGCTAATTCCCATAGATACAATGTTGTATCCCCCTGAGGGGTCACATAGGGAAAAAGCACAATGCAAAAAATATGACATAGTTCGAGCAGAAGTTTCAATGCTGTTCCCAATGTAATGAACCAGTTATGATACAAGCATCAATTCCCCCCGAAAAATTCAATTACACACTCTCAGAGTTACATCAAAGCGAAACCTAATCAATTGACATTAAAAACATCCGTACTATTTATGTTCGTTTTTATTCTTAAATTCGACTCGTATAACACGTGGCGGAAAGTGCATCTCCACCTCAGCTCGTTTGAACTTCAGACAAATAATTCCTAATAACTAACAATACACAAAATTCTATGACCTTGTTTTCCAATAGAACATAACGCATTTGAATATCACATACCACCAGCAGCATGTTTTCTAGAACAGCTAGAACGTAACCGAACTGGTGTCAGTATAATCAATGCAGTCAATACTGAAATGTGCACTATACATCAATTAATTAACTAGCTCGTTGCCTAGATAAAGAACTTCAAATTTGAAGTGGCATTCCCATGAGAAGACGTTCAACACAAATGCGGAACTCCCCACGGCGCGGTAAGCTTCACGTTTTTAGTACCCGTCATCAGTGAGTTCTCACATCCTATGCAAGTTCGTATACAAAACCATGCATTGCTGAAGAAAGCAATCTCAATCACTCGCAAGACAACTGAAACAAGTGATAAATTTTCCAGTCAGATTTTAGTCGTCTAAAAGTCATTGCGAAACTTGAGACATGTACAGCCCAATTCACCTTATTCTGTTCAGGTGCATCAAGTGTGGATGTGCCTAGAAGGTTGAGGAACAATTAAGACATCTGGCACGTACTTGATACGCGATAGGGTTAGGAATGGCTTCTCAAATAGGGGTAATTATGCAAGGCCATGCTTAGCACGTCTCGTTCTGATGCTTTGCATGTCTCGTGGGCACAAACCCAACAGTGGTAAAAATCAAGGCTACAAGAAAATCTATCACCAAGACTCAAACCGCAAGTAAAAGGAAGTCGAACAGGGAAGAAAACTAACGATGAAATTTTGAGAACGAAAGCTCATATATCACGAATGAATAAGGATAATTGTCTCGAGATTCGAGAGGTACAGTTCCGCAATGCCTAACCCGTGTATAATAAAGTCTGCTAAACTTCCATAGCACATGCTATTTTCAATACTAAAATAGGACTCACGTTTCCCAGTGGCACACGGCATTTAAATATTAATAGCGGAAATACACGCCAAAGTGTTGTTTCATAAATAATTAAGACACAGTGGAGCCAAGAAACGCTAACGAGATAAACTAAGCCTCTCGCAGGCTTTCTTGCCCAAATGCGATCTCTTGACATACATGTAACCATGCGATAAGCAGATATGATTGTTATTACATTAGGGTTAAGTTCATTTGATACGTCGACAAAGTTAGGCGAAGTAGAGGCGGAATGCAGATCTGGACTAAGTTGAATCGAGCCCAGTTTGTGTTGTATCAGATGTGCTACTTCTGAGAAAAGTTAGCCGTTGACTAGACAAGAGTCAAGGTTAGGGCTGTTCTGTCGTTGAGGGACTGAAAGGTTGCTGAGAGAACAATGCTTCTATTATAAATAAGAATCAAAGTACAGAAATACATTCACCGAGCACTGGACATGGGAACGCGGGCCTACTTCATCTTGAACTGTTTCCACACAATTAATGTAATATAAAGGAGCTCTTAAAAAGACCATTCAAATGGTATCTTCAGAGCTCAGACTTTAATGGCTACCAATGACTTATAGCGGGTGTGAGATTTGGTGAATTAAAGCTGGACAAACTTATTCAAAAGTACGCTATACCCAAAATCCACAAGATACGCCAGCTCTCACACCGAATGACAAAGCAAAGATAAACGTGTCCAGGCCACTCCAGTAACACGCGGCACTGCTTCAACAACAAATACCTGAAACAACCCCACATACGTCCGCAAGTGTTCACTTAACAAGACAATAGCACCTATTCTCCAAGCGAATGGAGCGCAATAACCGGAGAGCGTAAAACACACTTGGTGCTCCTCGAGAAAATAATTACTTCATAGCATCCTCTCAGGAGGGAGGTTAAGAGCGAATATTCCGTACCACAAATTTTTTTTTAACTTGAATTACGAAAATTTTTAACTCGTAAATTTGACATTCTTCAGGTTTGCTAGTCACAAAATTCAAAAATAGTCAAAATTGTTTTAGAAATTGTTCAAAAACACGAGACTCAAATCCTTATTCCATTGTACGCTCGTAACAATTGAAAGAACACATTAAAAATAAATTTTATCTCTTAATAATTTCCGATTTCTGTCGGTTTCTTAAAAACAGCGAGTAATATGAGAGAAGCTAGGAAGCAACACAGGCCAATTACCTTAGTGCAGAAACCATTCGAGATATTTCACTCGAGATTAGATTATTAGTTAGTTTAAGCCTCCCCTATCCGCAACAAAGGCGATCCAAAGAGAGGAAGGAAGAAGGCACCATATAGTATGGAGTTAAGGGAACGCGGAATCCATGCAGAAAGGGCATAGAAGCAGTAAGATAAGAAAGAAGTTCATGAAACAAGATCAAAGTTGAAGAAGAAAGTAGTAGGTGCTGAAAAAACAGGACAGCAGTGAACCGAAAAAAGATGATCCTTAACATAATAAAAGCATTTTATTTCAACAACAAGAAAACCTACCTACCTCGCAGCTCGGGCCCTCACATTGCCCCCCTGGGAGCGCTAATTCCCATAGATACAATAGTTGTATCCCCCTGAGAGGGTATTCACTCGAGCCGAGTCAAGTTCGACCTGAATCTAAACAATTGAAACATTCTCGCCCATTGCTACATTGCTATCTCAGTAAAAATTAAAAACCTTGAATATCTAACTTTCACTTAAATTTATAGTGAAAACAAGTTTCGTTACAGCGACATTCGCCGAAGCATCAACTCCTCACATAGTTGCCTACTCTAAGTTAAATTTCATAGCTTATAATCACCGTTGCCGAGTAAAAACGGTAAGTGCATAGCGGGCGTGATCTACATCCTGGCTATGGGTAGCGCAACGCTGAGAGGTCAACATAAAATGTCAGGGCCGCTTGCACTTTCGGGCGGCTATAAAAGAATGAAAAGAAACTTGGCGGAAAACAAAAGGACTCGGCCTCATGGAAGTGTTGATGTTTGAGTCTTGAAAATACCAACCACTTCAGCATTCACACTAAGAATACAGGAATGAAAACTGAGCACACGTTCATACCGATACTATAAATTTGATAATGGTCAGCAGTTGTCTAACGAATTTGCATACATTAGACGCCACTTATAAACGATAACTGAAGGACTTTTCAATTGTATTATGTATTGTTAACATCTTGGTCTAAAACGACACAGGTTATCTCAACACGTTGACACGACAAAGGTAATCTCAACACGTAGACTGCGATGGGTTAAACTGAAGTTCAATATTCAACTCATATTTGAAGTCAAAAGCTGTTAGCACTTTATAAATAAACATCAACTGGCTCCATTATGTATCATTAATTTTAAAGGATAGTTAACATTTTTCAAACGACCCATCGATAGGTCGCACATCATTGGGTAGACAAGCAACTAA
Source organism: Morinoia aosen (assembly GCA_030386875.1). Classification (NCBI taxonomy): domain Eukaryota; kingdom Metazoa; phylum Arthropoda; class Malacostraca; order Amphipoda; family Talitridae; genus Morinoia; species Morinoia aosen. The sequence continues at coordinate 19,562,440 of CM059577.1, read as the reverse complement.
CTTTTTAACCTATAGACTACCTTGTGTCCCTTAAAGGAGATTTTCACAAGTTCCTTGACTTTAAATGGTACTCTGGTCTTATGAAGACGTAGGAATCAACAATATTAGAGGAGATGTTTATATCTCGCACATTTTGCTTTTGCAAGTCAGGTTCCATTATAGAGTAGGATACTGCATAGAGCACACAAACTAATGTTCAACTAAACAATGCCAGTAAAGTTTTACATCATGTGTTAACTATCTCACACTGACGTCCGAAACCGATACTTATTTGAACAGAGTGCTGACGTCAACTATACTATGGAATCTCCGTAAGCATTTATGAACTGCAATCACACTAAAAAATATTCAGCTTCAAGTACGTCGGTAAAACTTCAGTTTAAAGTACAAGTCGCTTCACTACAGAACGAGGATTTTTCCACTTATCAAACGCAATTCTATAGAGAATTCAAGCAATATATTCTCGTGGTTAAGCAGCATCAACATTGAAATTTAAAGTTGTCACAAGCATCACACGTGGACGTCAAAGTGCTCAGGTACAACACCATGAGACCAACCTCTCCTTAGAGATGTGTCGGCAAGCTCTTACAACGCACCTTCATTGTAATAACATTGTCAGAATATGAAGTTCTTCAAAGGGCAAAAAGAAAATAAGTAAACTAGAAAATATTTGGATTAGATTCTTAGTTTAAGCCTCCCTATCCGCAACAAAGGCGATCCAAAGAAAGGAAGAAGGAAGGCACCATTTAGTATGGAGTTGAACGGAACGTGGAATCTATGCAGAAAGGGCATAGAAACAGTAAGATGAGAAAGAAGTTCCTGAAACAAGATCCTTAGATCAAAGTTGAAGAAGAAAGTAGTAGGTGCTGAAAAAACAGGACAGCAGTGAACCGAAAAAAAGATGGTACGTAATAAAACAAAAACCTATGTTATTTTAACAAAAAGAAAGCCTTCCTAACCTTTAGCTCGGGCCCTCACATTTCCCCCTGGGAGTGCCAATTCTCGTAGATACATTAGTTGTATCCTCCTGAGGGGGAACTAGAAAATATTTTCACAGTCCAATGTACTATGTGTCAATAGCCGCAATATGAGCGAATCCATTCCAATTCCTTTATTAATTTTGCCACAACCCTAACTGTGTCCTATTTCCATTATTATTATTGACCTTCTACAATAATTCGCGTCTCAGCAGGGCATAAATTAACCATAAATCGTGCATTGCCGCTTGATTAGCTCATTACCTTTTTTCCAGAGCAGAACAGAGCAGCTGGCTGCGACTAACTACCTACCTACGAGCGCAGCACTCATTCGCAAGATTCACAGACAATGCCATACATCCCTACGCCAGCTACACGACACACGATCAGTGCAGATCTGAAATTCTGCTTCTTTCCATCCTCAGAGACACGCGACGTCTTGCAGAACTGAAGGACAATCCTCACCAGAAGTTCTCTCACTGAGGAGACGGGAGGCTGGTTTTACGTGGCAATCTAAAGGGATGATACAGTACATGTAATTAACGTCACTGCGATCGTTGCAACTACCAAAATAGAAACTTGGACCAGCTAAAAAATGGATAACAAAAATCCAGTGAAGATAGTTACAACTGCAAAATTACTGGTTGCAAGAAATGCCCGTTTGTGCCGTGAGCAAGATAAGGAGAAAAGATAAGGTCTTACGGGCTATCAAACTACCTACAGCATCTTCAAGCGCCGATTCTACATGAAGAGCTGCTTCGAAATACGCGTACTAAGATGTATGCTGAAAAAAAGAATACTTCAATTCAACGCAAGAGCCCAAAAATCAAAGTACCGTACGGTACACTCAAGAATGATCCTTCTGAATGTAGCTCAGTTATAAGAATAAAAAGAAGCGAGAAGAAAGAAGGCAGATAAGAGCAGCCACAGACTCAGAGTACAGTGATCTGCCTGATCGTGCACAGAATACGTTAAGTGACTTAGGCCCACCGACCTAATCCAGTCCGTCGCACAACACCAGCGAACGCCAGTAAGAGCAGACAAGAAACTTCATAAAATTAAAGTGCCAATATTGCAAAACAACACGTGTTATAAGAATCCGAGCACTATATTCTGACTGCCAAGAGACGCTTTATGCTCTTGCAAGTCTCGACACGGCGCCAATGCTGTGATGGAGCGGAGTTGCGAAACTGCCATATGAGGCAGAGACGCCGGCAGAAGAGAGAAACTCGGCAGCCTTGAGGCCTTGAAGCGATCACACTCGCTGAGTGAAAGATACTTGCGTCAGGAGCCCTGCATTCAGGCTAAAACGATCGGCTTGAGATACTTAAAGTAGCAAGAAACAAATACGAAGCTAGCTGCATTGTGGACGGGGTTGCTATAATATTGAAACTGCAGTGAGTACACAGTTCGGGTTTAGTTACCCGTACTGAGAGCTTCAATAGCACTGAGCTTTTCACATTAAGTCGGTAATAATTAAACTTACGAATGGAGATGGAGCATCGGATTTTATACTACAGATAACGCCAGCTTCATTCACGTAAGAAAAAGGCGAACAAGACGTACGAAAATGACATCAGGTCTCTCTGAAAAGTCCAATTTTCATCCCATGAAATCGAAGTATCGTCAAAATCGTTTACTAGGTAAACTATGACTCGCTCAGCGCCATGATATTGTCTGAATGTTGTCGACTACTGTGGAATTCTCCCCGTCGCATATAGTTCACCAAATAATGAAAACGGCTGGTAATAATGACGAGCTACCTAATTATCAATTACTATGAATGAACGTCTAGAATTCAAATTTTTTATAAATTTCAGTTCCTGTTTCTGGTTGCCTTTTGACAATAGAAATTATGCGCAGTTCGTAATTGCTACATTTACAAAAACAGGAAAACTTGGACAGCGAAGTCTTGTAAGCTCACTTTTAACTTCTCACTCAGAAAATCCCATTCAGTAAATGAAAAAATAAGAATTCAGGACATTTACAAACGATAATTTGATACATGTGAAACTTTCAAGATGGTTTGATGCCTCAGTTTTTGTTGCATGACAAAGAACATAATAAAACATATCATGCCCGTCGAAGACAACTTGGCTGTTTCAGTAACTTTAGTCCCTAGTAAGAGCTATTGCACCGGAAGGACTTGAGCAGTGATAAGGGGACTTGAGCAGTTATAAATTTGAAAGATTAAATGCAAACCTGTTACTACAACATAATGTATGTTCCCTGAAATTGGTGGACGTCATTGCATTTCAGTCGACAGTAGGAGCAGTGAAATGCAAAGTATGAAAACCGTGTCACAACAAGCAAAAGACACGTAATTGAAAAAAAAAACTTGGCAACAGACGAATGATGGCTACGGTAGAGGACTTCCCACATTTCGCGAGCTGCATCAAAACGCCGCTCGCAATATGGCAATTACGTTAATGTCGATAAAATAAGCATTTTGAAAGCACATGTGAACAAGAAGAAAAGCCGTGCAACTGAAGCCAAACCATGTCTATAGCATGGCAAACCCTCTTCAGTTTCACTAATGATAGCGTCACACACTAGGTTCATTCCATGCCTCGAAACAGATGCCTTTATTGACTAAACAGATACCTTTATTGTTCAGAAAATTAGGTACTAATTTGACTCGTGCATAGCTTACTGCTAAAGTCGACCTCTGAAGCCTTGCAAAATTTTCTGTCAACCCAAAACGATGTCAGCACAAAACGAAACTGCTCTACACATTATAAAGCTCAAGGGAACTTCCTATAACAGAAACTATTCAATACAGAAAGCACAACTCAATGTTAAAAATTCGCAAAAATAAAAATATCACGAACTCCCTCAATGTATTAAACTGAATCACAGGTCATTCTTTTCTAATAAAATACTCGACAAATAAATTGAAAAAAGAGTTTTGTACTTTCAAGATATTAAAATTTATTCATTCTCATATTACGATGTAAATGAATCGGGAACTAAAGGGCGTAGCTGTACTTCAACATTTAGATTGCAAAGAACGAAGCAAATTATCTCTGGAAGTAGATTAGTCTCACCGCACTCATGTTCGATTACGATACACCTAAACTAAATACGCATTGAGAATTCTGCTGCTTCCAGCTTTCTTTAATAGGGAATATAGGTTCAAGAACACGTATGTGAGTTCTAACGCCATGTCCACACTTCCACTTTAATACGTAACCATTAGATGAGTTGAAAGACAATTTTTCAAGATTTGAACTTTTCCTGGATCTTATAAGTATCCTTCATGAGACAGGTTATTTTTCAACTTCCCCGGCGATACCGAACTGTATGAATAAATATATGACGCTGATAAACACACTGCTACGATATCAGAACTCGGTCAAGACATATGTTATTTGCGATACGTAGTGGGTAGTACAAAATGACGGAGCAGCATCGAAGCATGTACTGAAGAAACAAGTAAAAAGAAAAAAGAAAGGAGCAGAAACGAAGGCGTTGAGTCACGATAAGATTAGATGTTAGTTCAAGTCTCCCTAACCGCAAAGACGTTCCAAAGAGAGGAGAGGCGCCATTTAGTACTGACTTGAAGGAACGTGGAATCTAGGCACAAGGTGCATAGAAACTTAGGAAATTAATGAAACATGACTAATAGTTGAAGAAGAAAGAAGTAGGTGCTGACAAAAAGGACAGCAGTGAACCAAAAAAAAAGAAGGTCCTTAACATAATAAAATATATCATTTCAACAACAAAAAGAAGGCCTATCAAACTCTCAGCTCAGAGCCTTACATTTTCCCCTAAAAGTGAGTGCTAGTTCCCAAAGATGAGGTGCGCCTATCGAACAAAAACACGAGGTCACTAAAATTACAATAAATTTAGCTCGCTGTACCACGTGTAGTGCTGAAACAACTTCAAATATCCTCAGACAATAGAGAAAATTATCTATTTATTTCAAAACCGAAAAAGCTCATGGACACTGTTCTACATATTATGTCTACAGAAGGCAATTTTCTCGAAGGAAACGTTTTTGAGAAAGAATAAAGAACTTCATGGTCATAAAATCTCTTATTGATGAGGGACGCATACAAAGTTCAGATGCGACTGCGCTACTTAGTCGAGCCTACCGGGAAAGAGCCCGCTGCTGCATAAAAACACAACGAAAAGCCACAGTTAAAAGGTAGATACAGCAACCATGGCCACGATTCCCAGGAACTCTCCAAACAAAAACGATACCGCAAGGCTCGCCTATCTCGGGACCAAAACCGATCCTACTCCCCTAACCAGTCCAGCTCGCTGATTACACCGGTGAGACGGGCTCATGTGTGACGGCATCCTTCACGGGGCGCAAACGTTAGCGCAGTATGCCAGTGATGCGCATGTCAGCCTGCCCACATGTCGAGGCTGACTTCGAACGAAGAGGTAGTTACCTTTCAAACATCAGTTGAGCATTTCAATAGATATGTTCGGACTACACATTCGTTGCAGCACAAGAATAGGGCATAACTAATAATATATTACGGAGTTTCATCACCAAAATTGCTACAGCTACGTTTCATCAGTGCTTTAATTTGATGTCCCTTACTTTATCCTTCTTTAGTAAAGTTTAGTTCTTTAGTTTTTATCTGCTATCGCCTAGAGGCAGCTTTATTGCACAAGGAGGTAACTTTCAAATTAGCCCAAGAGTAAATGAGCATGAAACAAAACACACTGACCCCTTCCAATGTTCAAATATCGCATAACTGATTCGTGATATTAATTTGATATTGTATTACTTTTTTAATTACATGAATTACGATTGGGATAAATATAAAAAATCTCGAAAAGAATAATGATCAATCACAAACCGCAGAAACTTGCGTAAATTAGACGTTCGCAAAATAAATGACAGTTAACACCACAGAAGTAAAACATTAACACTCGCCCCCACGATAGCCACTCAGCACACGCTACAAGCGCAGCATAAGAAAATGGCCACAATTGTCGCACGCAATCGTCTGTTCAGACAAAACCTCAGCGCCAACACCCGCAGTAGAGCATAATTGGGATATTGTAGCCGGCAGCCAGTCAGAGCGCCGCGCTCGTTGCGTCAGGCCAGTGACGTCATGGAAACTCAGCTGCGCCGACCCAACTTTACTCAAGACCTGGAGACTAGAAGCGTTGACGGGTGCCGTTAATGGAAGAACAAATATTAGCTCAGCAAAATTCCAATCTAAAATCCCCGTCATGATGAAACTTTTGATGGGAAGGGTGTTATGAACAACGTTAGTTTTCACGTTGTAAGCTGGGGATTGAAGCGAAGCAACCAATAGAAGTTTAAAGATATGAAATTTACACGACACAAGATACGAAATTACTTTCATTCATCATGTACAGACCACTTGAGGCGTGTCAACCTTCACATTTTCAATTGAAGAACTGGCCTTGCTTAATATATTACGAAAAATTTCTTAGTTATATGACACTTCAGAGAAAAATAGTAAAATAAGTACAGGAGTCTAAAGGTCTCAAATTAGACTTCATTACAAGCCTAAATTGTTGATAGATTTTAAAGAATCTCGCCTTCCTTCTGAAGCAGAACCAAACAAAAAAAATCTAGTCTTCATTTTAGTTACCAAACACCCGGTAAAATTAATAGCATTTATGAACAATCCAAAACGTATGTAAAATATACAAAAATTAAATGAACGCAATTTTGGACACTAATATGTACGTTCACTCCCTAAAGTGAAGATATTTCGACTAGACGTATCCTGACAGAACTCCTATTTGTTATATTTCATAACATCAAATGGTGAAGGAAAACTGTCAAACAATCGGAAATGACGAGTTGTCATTACTCGTACGGAGTACAGACGTCAGGCCGACTTGTGCAGCCAGGAGAGAGGGAAATGAGCACAAGCGGCTGCAGGTACTCAATCTAGCTCAGTATCGCCAGGACGTCGACCTGATCTACAATGATAAGGGAGTGCACTGAAGATCTTATAGTACTGACGTCTCTAAATCTCCTCAAGCCTCGCAAGTCTTCGCACTCGTAATTATGAAATGCCAAGCTCCTCGTCAGAACGTTCTCCAATACTATAATTAAATGCGAAAGAAAAACAAATTTAAAAAATTAATACATTAAATCAACAGCTACACAAAATTGCAGTCAAGTAAAATATTGAGTTCGGCTTTGTCCACAATTCTCCTTGAAATCCAAATTTTGGCTAATGATATTATTTATGTTACTAGCTAATAATTTTGCATACGCGCTGGTGCATTGAGATTCGATAAACATGCACGTGAAATTGTGTACTCCAGTACATACAGGCGACACACACTAACTCCAAATTGTAAAGTTAGTACATTAGATCAGCTGAGATAGTTTAAGCCTTATCAAATCTAAGGTGTTCCAGAGAGGGAGGCACCATTTAGTCGAATTGAGGGAACGAGAAATTTATGCAAAATGTTATTTAAGCCTCCCTAACCGTTTCCAAAGATTCCAGCGTTTTAGCATGGAGTTAGGCGAACGCAGAATCTATACACGAGGGGCATGCATAGAAACTGAAAGTTGAGAAAAAATCATGAAACATGATATAAGCTGATGGAGAAAATAGTAGGGGTTGGAAAGCAGCACAGCAGAGAACCGAAAAAGTCTCATAAAACAAAAAATTATTCTACTTCAACAAAAGGAAGACCTACCTAACACTTAGATCGCGACCTCACATATTCCCCCTCGGAGCGCTAATTCCCATAGATACTTGTATCCACCTGAGGCGTTCCAACACAAGATCTCCAGCTCAAAGAAACAGTAAATTAGGAAATATATTCATAAAATATGATAAAAGTTGAAGTAATAGGTGCTGAAAAATAGACTAGTGTACCAAAAAAATGGTCCACAAAACAAAACGAGCCTATTGTTTTAACAAGAAAGGTCTACACAATTCAAGTTCGAAAAGTTATTTCACTTACACGATGTGAGCGCAACCACCACTTACTGTATTACACTTACGAGTTACGTAATGCAAATGAAGGAGTAACAGCTACACCGTATATTCAGGTTCTAATTCGCGACAGTTGATCTTTGCGCCTAGTATACTGATGATCAAAAGCAGGATACGGTTGCCACACCAATAAAGGACAACTGGCAATTTCCCAGTCGGCGGCTTACCAGTTCAGTACTCCCATTCATAAGCATAGCTACACAGGATAAAAATACTTCGCGTCTGTCGACCGTCCGTACTATCGTTCAAGAAATTACATCCAATTTGTTTTTCAAAGGAACATCATTTTTGTAGTTTTCTCAATCTGATTGATGACAGACTTCATCGAACTTTGTGACAGCTAGAGAAAAGCACAACAAGCAGCCAGAAGGAACGTTCAGCAACTTAAGCGCATCGTAATATCAACGAGTTTAGTGCTGCAGAAATCAAACGCGCACGAGTCAACAGATCCAATACCACACAGACATCAGCTCTAGCTAAACAAGCGCCATTTGAAAACCCAACTTTTCTTTCTCTCCCCAGGCTCCTCACACCTACCCTACCGCAAAATTATCATGCTCCATTCAGCTACAGTTTCAGAACCACTTATCACTTGCCATCCTCGCCCTAATTCTACTGATATGCAGTTGCACTTCATCTGTCAACCTTTACTTCATACAACTCAAAGTTCTCTATTTGCATCTATTTTCTTAAAGGTATGCAGGTATTTCAATTCAACTTTGGAATTATTATTGTTATATAAGAAAGTTTTAGCCTCCCTTAACCACGACAAAGATGTTCCAAGAGAGGAAAGAGGAAGGCACCATTTAGTATGGAGTTGAGGGAACGCGGAAACTACGCACAAGGTGCACAGAAACAGTAAGCTAGGAAACAAGTTCATGAAACAAGAAAAAAGTTGAAGAAGAAAGTAGTAGGTGCTGAAAAACAGGACAGCACAGCAGTGAACCGAAAAAAGATGGTCCGTAACACAACAAAAACCTATTCTATTTTAACAAAAAGAAAGCCTACCTAACCTTTAGCTCGGGCCCTCACATTGTCCCCCTGGGAGCGCTAATTCCCATAGATACAATAGTTGTATCCCCCTGAGGGGCGTAATGCAGCAACTCTCTGCGTATCCAATATTACCTAAATTATTGCTCTACAATAAGCATTTATGAGAAGACGTCTCTTGGAAAGTACGCACTTAACTCCCCTCCTTACTCCCATTGTCTCTCCAAAATTATGACAAAAGTAGGAAAAGTTATCGAGACAACCCCTACTTCCAAAAATAGATACATATCCCAATTTTCACAAAACTAGATCCAATCTAACAAACATTACAGCCATTTCCTCGATTTTGGGTAGGCATCCCCTTAACCCTGTGTTTACCTAGATTCAAGCCGTTCTGGATAGCGTCCAGTGATGAGTTTGATTCGAACTATAATGCTTTCTTTTTTTTTCTTAGGACGATTATTTCCTTTAATTTGCATTTTATACAAATATATACATAAGAGTCACCAAGACTTGTTCATTATCCAGATGATCAATTCTGCCTCTATTTAGACTGACATGAGTACCTCATAGAGAACTATATAAGAAAATGGCTCAAAATTTACATCAGCATTTCTCTCTTAAGTCAACACATTTACAGTTAAAGTTTCAAATAAACAATCTCTCAATAAAAAAAGACTACATATGCTGACAGAATCAGTATTGACATCATAATAAAGCATTTCAGCTCAATATTTTTTGGTGCCTACACATATGAACAAATTTTGAAACCATGAAATCCTTAGGTAAGGAACTTAGAAGCAAGGCAAGATGATAACGTCTCCACCTTACTATACAGACAAACCCAGTGTGCCTCTCTGTAAGGCAGGAAAGATCTTGCATCAGTCGATCTCTAAGGCTATCAAAATTTTCAAAATATTAAACCACAATACTTTACAAATTGCAATTACAGAAATAAAATCAATATGGGGATGAAGATAGAATTCAGAATCAAACTAGTTTACTCTGCATCAAAGATGTACTTGTGTTACTACAAGGGGCCTGATCCCAACCCAAATATTTATTTATATGGATGATTCACACTTGGACATGATTTTATGCTCCAAACCCTACAATGAAACATTCTTAGGGCAAATAAAATTATAACAGTACTCTTGGCCATTTTGTGGCACTGCATTCAGCTATTCAGAGGCACTGCTTTGGATAATTTAAGAGGGTCCTCCAGGGCCCCTTTTCTCTCCGATGGTCATTTTTCATTTTATTGTTGAAAAAGAACCCTTAGGTGGTGAACTATTCGGTCCTAAAATTTTATGGCACTACGGACAATAGATCCCCTCCCAAGGGAGGGGTAAGGGGACCAAAATCTTAAATTTTTGAGCCCATTTCGACCCCATATAAAAAGAAAACACAAGAAGAAATGGAAAATTTGCGAATGTACTTTTGTTAGATATGTTTCAAGAATTCTAAAACTGTCTTTGTTTTTGTTCTAGCATAAAAACTCCATGAGTTCTATTCTTTTGAAATATCAATACCAGTGGACTAAAAACCAATATGTCGAATTTTTTTCAAAAACTAAGACCTGAATCAAAAAAATGTATAGAGGAAATTGCGTTTCTTTCCGAAAGTTACATGTAGTAGTCAAATTTCATAGGAATCAAACTGAAAACAAAAAATTTCATAATTTTTATGAAACAAGTAAAAAATTTTAAAATTTTTTTCTTTTTTGGAAATTACAATTCACAGTGTGAATATGATGTTATGCATGGAGATTATCGAAATAAAAATGAAAACAGCATTCAATTACATAAATTTTCCATTATATCACACTAAAACAAAAAATTTAGTTTTTGGCCTATACTGTAAAGTCACTTATTCTCAAAATTCAAAAGAATAGAAGTCATTGAGTTTTTATTCTAGGAAGAAAATAAAGACAGTTTTGGAATCCTTGGAACATTTCTAACAAAGTTATGTTCCCACTTTTTCCATTTTTACATTTTGTTTTTTTATAATAGTTTAAACTCCAAAATTTCGGTTTTTCTGATATATTGGTAAATTTTCGCATACAAAAAAAAATAAAAATAAAAATGCAAAATCCCTGAATATATCTTTGTTAGAAATGTTCCAAGGATTAAAAAACTGTCTTTGAATTTGTTCTAGCATAAGAACTCAATGACTTCTATTCTTTTGAAATAGGTATGAAAATGACCCAAAAAACTGACATTTCAAATTATGCGGAAAACTAAGGCCTAAATCAAGAAATCAAGAGTTCAAATATGTTTGTCTTGCAAAACTACATATACCGACCAAATTTCAGACCAATCGGATCAAAAATTTTTTTTCCGGAGGACCCCCTTAAAAGGCCCTCAATTTTTTCCCATTTAAAGACCCTCAATTTTTTTCCCATTTAAAGGCCCTCAATTTTTCAACATTTGAAGGTCCTCCATTTTTCAACATTTGAAGGCCCTCCATTTTTCAACATTTAAAGGCCCTCCATTTTTCAACATTTAAAGGCCCTCCATTTTTCAACATTTAAAGGCCCTCCATTTTTCAACATTTAAAGGCCCTCCATTTTTCAACATTTAAAGGCCCTCCATTTTTCAACTTTTAAAGGCCCTCCATTTTTCAACATTTAAAGGCCCTCCATTTTTCAACATTTAAAGGCCCTCCATTTTTCAACATTTAAAGGCCCTCCATTTTTTCCCATTATAAGGCCCTAAATTATTTAACATTTAAAGGCCCTCAATTATTTAACATTTAAAGGCCCTCAATTTTGTTCCATTTAAAGGCCCTCAATGTTTTCCCATTTAAGGGGAATATCCAGAGATCTTGCCTTTTTTCGTCAGATTTGTTTGAAAATTGGCCAGTATATGTCTTTTGTGAAAGTAAACCTTTTTTACTCCTGTCATTTCTTCGATTTAGGCCTTATTTTTTTTTGACTAAAAATGTGTTTTTTGGTATATTTTTATTGATATTTCAGATTGAAACTCCTCTTTCAGTTTTGATGCTAGGATAAAAACAAAGACAGTTTTAGAACCCTTGGAACATTTCTAACAAACTAAAATTCGGCTTTTTTTTAAATTAAAATTCAATTTTTTTTTCATTTTTTTCAAAATTTTTTGAAATTTCAAAAATCAGCAACAATTTTTTGGGTTTAGAGCTATATATATCTTCAAAGAATTTGAATTTGAAAAAAAGCTGAATATTAGTTTGTTAGAAATGTTCCAAGGATTCTAAAACTGTCTTTGGATTTGTTCTAGCATCAAAACTCAAGAAGTAGCGTTTTGAATGGTAAAAAAGGAAAACTTTTCACTACATCCCAAAAACGAACTATGTCTATTGAATTTGAATATAACGAAAATTTTTTGTACATGAATGCAGTTTCCATGATCTATTTCGATGTACGAACAATGAGCAGCATTTTCCATGTGAATTTCAAGTAAAGATCTAAGAAATATCGTACTTATGAGTAAATAAAAATAATACATTTTATTTCAGTAATCACCATGATCAGACTTTATCAATTTTTTCCGTCCGATTTGTTTGAAAATTGGCCAGTATATGTATTTCGTGAAAAGAAACCTTTTTTACTCGTGTTACTTTTTTGATTTATGCCTTAGTTTTTATTTTTTTCGACGAAGAAAGAGTATTTCGGTATATTTTTTTGGATATTTCAAAACGAGACTCGTCATCGAGTTTTGATGCTAGAACAAAGCCAAAACCAGTTTTAGAATCCTTGAAACATTTTTAACAAACTCAAATTGGCTTTTTTTCCAATTTGAAAAGTTTTAAAATTTTGTCGATTTTTTTCCAAATTTCTAAACCCAAAATTTTTTTGGGGGTTCAGGGCTATTTATGTTTTCAAAGAATTCGAGTTTGGAAAAAAGCCAAATTTGAGTTTGTTAGAAATGATCCAAGGATTCTAAAACTGTCTTTGGATTTGTTCTAGCATCAAAACTCGAGGACAAGTCCCGTTTTGAATGTAAAAAATTTGCCCTCAAAATCGTCATTTTCGGCCCCCTTTTACCCCCCTGGGGAAGGTTCTAGTGTCCCTAGGGCCATAAAATTTCATGGCACAATAACCCATCCCCTAAGGATCCTTTTTCAACAAAAAAAAAAATTTCAGTGGGAGGAGCCGAAGGGGGCCCAATTTGGCTCGGGATATTCCCCTTAAAGGCCCTCAATATTTTCTCATTTAAAGGCCCTCAATATTTTCTCATTTAAAGGCCCTCAATATTTTCTCATTTAAAGGCCCTCAATATTTTCTCATTTAAAGGCCCTAAAAAATTTCCACCTTTAAAGGCCATCAATTTTTTCCCCCATTTAAAGGCCCTCAATGTTTTCCCATTTAAAGGCTCATTTTTTTCTCATTTAAAGGCCCTCAATTTTTTTTTACCATTTAAAGGCACTCAATTTTTTAACATTTAAAGGTGATGAATTTTTTACCATTTTAAGGCAATAAATTTAGGAAAATTGAAATGTTTTTGACAATTTGGAGGCACTAGAATCAATTTAGTGGCACTGCATTTAGCTTTTGCACAGCATAGCATTTAGAAATTTGGTGGCACTGCTTCAAGCCACCGAGGAGCACTGCTTCAAGCCACCGAGGGGCACTGCTTCAAGCCACCGAGGGGCACAGCTTCAAGCCACCGAGGGGCACAGCTTCAAGCCACCGAGGGGCACAGCTTCAAGCCACCGAGGGGCACTGCTTCAAGCCACCGAGGGGCACTGCTTCAAGCCACCGAGGGGCACTGCTTCAAGCCACCGAGGGGCACTGCTTCAAGCCACCGAGGGGCACTGCTTCAAGCCACCGAGGGGCACTGCTTCAAGCCACCGAGGGGCACTGCTTCAAGCCACCGAGGGGCACTGCTTCAAGCCACCGAGGGGCACTGCTTCAAGCCACCGAGGGGCACTGCTTCAAGCCACCGAGGGGCACTGCTTCAAGCCACCGAGGGGCACTGCTTCAAGCCACCGAGGGGCACTGCTTCAAGCCACCGAGGGGCACTGCTTCAAGCCACCGAGGGGCACTGCTTCAAGCCACCGAGGGGCACTGCTTCAAGCCACCGAGGGGCACTGCTTCAAGCCACCGAGGGGCACTGCTTCAAGCCACCGAGGGGCACTGCTTCAAGCCACCGAGGGGCACTGCTTCAAGCCACCGAGGGGCACTGCTTCAAGCCATTGAGTGGCACTGCTTCAAGCCACCGAGGGGCACTGCTTCAAGCCATTGAGTGGCACTGCTTCAAGCCATTGAGTGGCACTGCTTCAAGCCATTGAGTGGCACTGCTTCAAGCCATTGAGTGGCACTGCTTCAAGCCATTGAGTGGCACTGCTTCAAGCCATTGAGTGGCACTGCTTCAAGCCATTGAGTGGCACTGCTTCAAGCCATTGAGTGGCACTGCTTCAAGCCATTGAGTGGCACTGCTTCAAGCCATTGAGTGGCACTGCTTCAAGCCATTGAGTGGCACTGCTTCAAGCCCATTGAATGGCACTGCTTCAAGCCATTGAGTGGCACTGCTTCAAGCCCATTGAGTGGCACTGCTTCAAGCCCATTGAGTGGCACTGCTTCAAGCCCATTGAGTGGCACTGCTTCAAGCCATTGAGTGGCACTGCTTCAAGCCATTGAGTGGCACTGCTTCAAGCCATTGAGTGGCACTGCTTCAAGCCATTGAGTGGCACTGCTTCAAGCCATTGAGTGGCACTGCTTCAAGCCATTGAGTGGCACTGCTTCAAGCCATTGAGTGGCACTGCTTCAAGCCATTGAGTGGCACTGCTTCAAGCCATTGAGTGGCATTGCTTCAAGCCATTGAGTGGCACTGCTTCAAGCCATTGAGTGGCACTGCTTCAAGCCATTGAGTGGCACTGCTTCAAGCCATTGAGTGGCACTGCTTCAGGCCATTGAGTGGCACTGCTTCAGGCCATTGAGTGGCACTGCTTCAGGCCATTGAGTGGCACTGCTTCAGGCCATTGAGTGGCACTGCTTCAGGCCATTGAGTGGCACTGCTTCAGGCCATTGAGTGGCACTGCTTCAGGCCATTGAGTGGCACTGCTTCAGGCCATTGAGTGTCACTGCTTCAGGCCATTGAGTGTCACTGCTTCAGGCCATTGAGTGGCACTGCTTCAGGCCATTGAGTGGCACTGCTTCAGGCCATTGAGTGGCACTGCTTCAGGCCATTGAGTGGCACTGCTTCAGGCCATTGAGTGGCACTGCTTCAGGCCATTGAGTGGCACTGCTTCAGGCCATTGAGTGGCACTGCTTCAGGCCATTGAGTGGCACTGCTTCAGGCCATTGAGTGGCACTGCTTCAGGCCATTGAGTGGCACTGCTTCAGGCCATTGAGTGGCACTGCTTCAGGCCATTGAGTGGCACTGCTTCAGGCCATTGAGTGGCACTGCTTCAGGCCATTGAGTGGCACTGCTTCAGGCCATTGAGTGGCACTGCTTCAGGCCATTGAGTGGCACTGCTTCAGGCCATTGAGTGGCACTGCTTCAGGCCATTGAGTGGCACTGCTTCAGGCCATTGAGTGGCACTGCTTCAGGCCATTGAGTGGCACTGCTTCAGGCCATTGAGTGGCACTGCTTCAGGCCATTGAGTGGCACTGCTTCAGGCCATTGAGTGGCACTGCTTCAGGCCATTGAGTGGCACTGCTTCAGGCCATTGAGTGGCACTGCTTCAGGCCATTGAGTGGCACTGCTTCAGGCCATTGGGTGGCACTGCTTCAGGCCATTGGGTGGCACTGCTTCAGGCAATTGGGTGGCACTGCTTCAGGCAATTGGGTGGCACTGCTTCAGGCAATTGGGTGGCACTGCTTCAGGCAATTGGGTGGCACTGCTTCAGGCAATTGGGTGGCACTACTTCAAGCCATTGGGTGGCACTGCTTCAAGCCATTGGGTGGCACTGCTTCAAACCATTGGGTGGCACTGCTTCAAGCCATTGGGTTGCACTGCTTCAAGCCATTGGGTGGCACTGCTTCAAGCCATTGGGTGGCACTGCTTCAAACCATTGGGTGGCACTGCTTCAAACCATTGGGTGGCACTGCTTCAAACCATTGGGTGGCACTGCTTCAAGCCATTGGGTGGCACTGCTTCAAGCCATTGGGTGGCACTGCTTCAAGCCATTGGGTGGCACTGCTTCAAGCCATTAGGTGGCACTGCTTCAAGCCATTGGGTGGCACTGCTTCAAACCATTGGGTGGCACTGCTTCAAGCCATTGAGTGGTAACAATTAAGCTACTTTATGTACATTTTCAAGGCAAGTTAGGTTTTAATGATGTAAGATCCCATTTATAAATCTAAAATAATAACAATCAGTAAGAGTATAATTTTATGCGTGGCAAATCAAAATCAACAGTTTTACTAAATTTAGCAACCTCATTGGAATAGTTTTAAAATTAATTCAATAAAACGTTAATAAAAAAATTGTCAACTCCCAGACACTGACAGTGCAAAATTCCTTCAGTATTTGTGAATAAGATGGCAGTCCATTTTTTCCCTACATCTAGCCAATGCATTTATTTATTTATTTCTCAACTACAGAAATCACACAAATTAGACACTGAACACCTGAAGACAAATGAAATGCATCCCTATAAATTAGCACCAAAGAATTCAGAGAGCAACTTGTGGAACTATCAAATAAAATTAATGACTAAGAAATCTTAGACAAGTAGCTATTTAGAATAGTATGAACTTGGTATGATCGTTTAAATAAAGTTCCAAGAAAAATAGAGAACATCTGTACATGTTAAAAATTATCATTTTGACCAGGTAAAACGAGTCCAAATTCCTGAAGAAAACCTACATAAAACGCAAAAATTTGAAGCTGTAACAAATGATGGTACCTCATCTCACTACACAACGAACCATGAGAATACTCATCTTTCATTTATAGATCATGAGAAAGTGCAACCAAATACCTATTCAATTTAAATCCAAGTTTTACTATGAAATAGTAACTCGGAACGCCACTCATTTATAAACGGAAACTCGATGCTACGATCCAACGGAAACGTCTGCAGTGAAGTCAATATGTGTACATCGCTTTCGTGACCTTCTTCAATGGATTGGCTCTCCTTTGACTTCGAGCGACCGACACACAAAACCACATCGATAAAATGGGTATAGGTACTACCTCGGTAAAGTGTCAATTATTTAACAGCAATATCGTACAATACGTTGCACAACCCGAATTAAATCACAAAGTGCGGATGTCAGTAACGATTAACTTTTGCTGAAAAAGTTGCAGGAACAAAGGCACAGAACAGTACAAAAAATTACGACTGAAATGGCATACTTACTCCATGATGTGCCAGTTCGGCCCATAACAGTCCCTTCATCCTTGTTGTAGAGGAAAGTCGCAAAGGACTCCTTTTCATGCTCGTAAAATTCCGTGTCTCGCTGCGCCATGCTGCCGACTCCGCAGACCACTCTACACTGACGGAATTGTAGGAAGAACCCGACCGCCGGCTTTCATCGATAGTCGCACCCTGAAGCTCTCACACAAGTACAAGAAATTCAGGTTGTAGATTGAATTGTTAACGTATGAAATGACATATTCAACTTCTTATTCAAATTATCTTAATTCAAAAATTCAATTCATTCATTTCCAAAAAACTTTTTTCTGTTCTCTTAGGGCTATTCATCGTCATATTGTGTGTTAAAACGAGTCTAGTCCGAGTAGCACCTCAGAGGCCTGAAATGAACTGAGTCAAGTTTTTTTGTTACTTTATGATCATCGCAAAGATTATTATATGGGTACTTGAATAGTTTATTTCAGCCGAGGATTCAGTTGTGAGATTTTTTAGCAACGTTCATACATGCACATCGTATCAATTTCACTGAAATTTTTATGAGGAAATACAAAATTTTAATACTCAAAAAATGATTTATTTTAATAATGAAATATTAAATTGCCAAGGAACTTATTGCACTCGCAAATTTAACGTTTACGTACGTTTACGGGGGAATATATACCATGTTAACAAATAAATTCCATGAAGACCATGCAGTTAGTAAACTCAAACGTACATGATGTTTACAGTAAAAAGTTTCATTTAATGAATTAGGTACAAAATAACTCTACTTCTTCCGTCATATATGATTATTTATTCTAGTGTAAAACTTTTTTTCGATTTAAAAACTTAAAATTGTTATTTTTTGACGATAGCAGAACACTTTAGCATATATTGATGGCAACTCTTAGCTTTGATTATAGCAGCAGATTTAATAATCCACATCATTTAAGGTGCAGGGTGCCTACTGAAAGTGATCGTACTGATCAGTTTTTTGTTTAAAAAAGTGATTTAGTCTTTAGTTTTATCGCATCTGGACTACTGCAGTCTAGTGTGGAAAGATTTGCCTCAATATCATCAAAAAGAGTCGCAAAAATGTATTAACCTTGCAGCCAAAGTGGTATGCCAAGGAAATTTCAAGAAACAAGATCCTGCACCCCTCTTTTAAGAAAACTCGACTGGACCCCAATACTGAACCGATTTATGATCCAAAAAGCTCGACGAGTGATTTCATCTCTGTACCTCCCTCAGAG
Organism: Morinoia aosen; assembly: GCA_030386875.1. Classification (NCBI taxonomy): domain Eukaryota; kingdom Metazoa; phylum Arthropoda; class Malacostraca; order Amphipoda; family Talitridae; genus Morinoia; species Morinoia aosen. The sequence goes on along the minus strand of CM059577.1, from coordinate 19,543,981 downwards.
CAATGCAGACGTGGTAAAAAAATTCCATCCAATATCCTAAACGAAAAACCAAATCGGAGGAATGATGTCTTGGTCAGTTACCGTTCATCTAACGTGGGACAAAAAGCTCTTTCAGTTTCTGGAGCTCTTTAGTAGAACAAGCTTCCCCAGCATATCAAAAACTAAAACTGTAAAAGAATTTAGAGTATATATGTCACGTCATTTTGCATCTCTGTCATAAGGCCTGCAGCATTTCGGTGTAAATTTGGCACTCATCTGAAATTTTTATTTTCCTGAAATTTCCGTTGGAAAATTAGTAATTATTAAAATTAGTAAAGTTACTTGTCAAATCGCTCTAATGCAGTCCGCATAGAAGACAAATTGTGCCCATTCATTCAAAACAATTTTGGTGTTCCCAAAGGATCCATTCTTGGTCCGCTACTGTTTTCTATTTTCGTTAATGATTTCCCTCCAATGCCTTCTAACACACGGATCTCAATGTATGCAGATGATGTTCAAATTGCAATAACACGTTCTGTATCGGAAATACCACAGACGCAAATTAAAGCCGAAACTATACTGACTAGCCTGAAATCATAGTACGACCGAAATGGTCTCAAATTAAACCCTAATAAAACACAATGCATTATTTTCGGATCCAACGATGCCATTAAAAAAACTTCAGATCTTACTCTCACAGTTAGAAATGATAAAATTAATGCATCAGAAAAAGTTAAAAACCTAGGTATCTGGTTCGATAGCAACATGTCCAAATCTTACGTTGAGACTACTTGCAACAAAATCTACGGAACTTTAATGTTTTTTCATCGTATAAAAAGTATGCTAGACGAAAAATCCAGATTATTAGCCATTCAATCCCTTGTTTCATCGCGCATTGACTACTGCAGCCTAGTATGGGGAGACTTACCTCAATACCTTCAAAGGGATTTACAAAAATGCGTAAACGTCGCAGCCAAAGTGGTATGCAACGGTAATTTCAAAAGAAGCGATCACGTAACCCCTCTCCTTAATAAACTCGGCTGGATTCCTATTCAAGAAAGGCTCCTCATGCAGAGGGTCCAATACGTATTATCCTCGTGGTATTTTCCTCAGAGCAATGCTGAGATAGTGCGTTTCCAACCACCCACTGTAACCAACCAAAAGCCGAACAGAAACAATAATGTCTTAGTCAACTATCGTTCATCTCACATAGGGCAGAAGGCTCTGTCAATATCAGGTGCCCTACTGTGGAACAAACTTCCCCTGAGTATTAAAATCCCTCAAAGACCGAGAGAATTTAAAGCCAAAATAATTCGTCATCTATCGTCTCAACGATAATTCTTAGTTACAGAACATACTGAAAACGTATTGACGAATCTCACTTTGTCTGGTATCTCCATTGCTTTTTACTCTCCCTTGCTCATTTTCTTTATAATTCAAGACATCACACAACAGTCTTGAAGTATTCGTAGGTATTATGATTTGATCGCCTATACGCTGGGATTTGCAAGCATGCTTACTCGTATATGTGTGTACGTATATGGGTGTGCATGTGTGCATAATACACCTGTGTGCACTGGACTAGCAACTGGTATATAAACTATAAATACCAGACTTTTTTCATTCTAACACTACCCAACACATCATTTCATTTTATTATTGTAAGGCAATCCAAAACTTAAATGTCTTGCACATGTAAAATGTGGAACCTATGTATATTTATCAATTGCAGGCATTTTGCGCCATATTTTAAAGATAATGTGATTTTTTTCCTAATATGACACCCTTATAGGACATTCATGTTTCTTTCTTCGTCACGTCCAAAAATGCTCTTGGTAGGCTAGTGTAGTGCAAATTATCATATCATCTCTTACGCTCTAGACTAGAGTATATTATAACAACTGCACCTGAGCCTCGCGTGTTTCTGGAAATATTCTGTACGTGGGAACCGTTGTAGAAAAATCGTTTTCATGTGTCTGACTAAGGTAGACTGTTTTGTGCCTATTTTTTAGTACGGAAATTTTATAAAATTCATGCCATAATAAATGATATTTTTTCTCCGATTCCCTCGATTGGAATGCTAGTTTATACTGATTAGTTTACGCTGATATTTGCGCACATGCTTCCTTATGTATATGTGTACTTGTGCACGCTATGCGTACGTAGATAGGTGAGTGTGCCACTACGTAATAATTCATTTCACTTGAGTATTGTACAGCATTTATAATATATATATAAATAAATATATATATATATATATATATGTATATATATATATATATACAAATATATCTGTTGCGCGGTCAACCACGTAAGATAAATAAGATGCTTATCAACCAATGATCCTTTCGATACAATATTTAATAAAACATCGTTACAATATTTAATTAAAAATTGTAAGCAGCAACACATACTGAAAGAGTTGTCACGAATTTTCTTTGCTCATTATCCTATATTTCAGAACATCGTACAGCATTTTTATAGAACGTGCATATATTGTGATTGCCTCGATGCATAGAAATGTATTTGTGTACGTTTGCGTGTTAGGTGTATGCATGTGCGTAGGCATGTATGTGCAGGTATATGTGTATACATATACATGTATCTATGCACATATGTGTGCTAAACTGACAACTGGCATTTTAAATAGAGATGATGTTTTTTTTTGTTCACTCTCAACTTGTAACATTACCTAACTCGTCATCTCTTTATTATTGTAAAGCATTCACGTAAAAAAATTATACATTAGTTGTGTGATCATCCATTTATATTTAAATAAAATGCTGATCAATTAATGACCGTTATGTTAAAATTTGTTTGATTAGAAATTCAAATCCTGTAATTTTCGTGGTCCTCATGCTTTTATATGTGTATATTAATTTTTTCGTGCTTTCTTAAAATGGCACTTTTGAACATCTTCCGAAACAAACAATTCTAATATTATTTCCTGGCGCCAAGAATTGCGAAGTTTCACTTCATGTATGTGTAAATTGTAAAAAATGTTCTGAACCCACAATGAAAATGAATCGTCTATGAAATTGTGTTATCTCTTATAATTAACATTACATGTATTATCAAATGTAGATTAAGCAAGATTAGGAGAACATTGCCCTCAATCATTTATTTTCGACTAGTGACATGAGTATTACAATACTCATGTGTGTGTATCACCTAAGTGTATTAACTTTAAGATATTTTAAAAACCAATGATAGGAATTTTGTACTATCTCTATTGGAAATAAAATGTTTTTCTTTTTTATTTTCTTTCTTTTTTAAGTTCGCCAAAGTTATTCTAATATTGATCTTAATTTTTTTTGTCGACCAAATTGAGCAACACAACCGTCAGCTCAATGCAAATACAGCGAAATGAAAATCGTTTTTTCTTAATTATTATTAGTATTTTCACATACTTTATCATCATAATTTTTTTTAATTTCTATTTTCTGTATTTATATTTACCATCCGTGTGATGAACAAGCTCTGAAATCCATTTTTGTGTGTACATCGGTATACAGGTAACAGATGTGAGGGTTGTGCTATGTTTTTAATAAATTAATTTTGGCTAACGCTGTCTCACTTTTTCGTAATCATTCACGAATGTGTTTCAATAGATTATCGGCTGAAGCGGAGGGGGGAATTTAGCATATTTTCTAAATTTTCTTAATTTTTCTGTGCGTTCAGCACGCACTTGCCCTGAACTTTCATATGAGAAATTACTCTGAATTTCAGTAATTAAAATTATTACTCTGGACCCCTGTTTATTCTACCTCTACGTGCGAAATTTTGTAAATATTTGCCACTCAAAAGTGATATCCGGCCACAATAATATTCCATTTTATCCTAATAATATTCCTTTTTATCCTAATAATATTCCATTTTATCCTAATAATATTCCATTTTATCCTAATAATATTCCATTTTATCCTAATAATATTCCTTGTCCATGTAATGTTGCTGTAGGGAAAACCGATAAGATGTGAAACCCTAGATGTTGTTTTTGTTGTTGTTCCTTGACTGTAACCTGAGCTTTCTTAAAAATTTCTATTATAAATTAAAAACTAGTTCAGCTTTACGCTTTTCGAAGTTTTTTTCTTTCTTTTTAGTTATTATGGTGCCGAATAATTTTTTACGAATACAGTGAGCTCGACTATCATTTTCGATGTAGTAGGAGTTAAGTTGTTTTTTGTCTTCAATATTTTTTCCCTTATGTTCATTTTTGATAGGTATATATATATATATATAATATATATATATATATATATATATATTATATATAATATATATATATATATATATATATATATATATATATATATATATATATTAATATATAAGCGAATGTGTATACGTATATATATATATATGTATTAATATATAAGCAAATGTGTGTGCATACATATGTACGCAATCACATGCATGCATGGATATATCTGTGCATGCGCATGTAGGTATAAGTATATCTTAATAAGTATAGAAAGCAATTTCTATCTTTATTTTTTATTTGAAAATAATCCGGTTAATTAATTTTATTGCTCCTGCGAAATGATTCAAAAATATATCTATCCCTACCCCAGAGAGCGTTTCTGGAAAAAGGAAAAAATGAAAAATACAATTAGACAAATGAAATAAAGCGCAATTTGAGCATATGATTCGTGAAAATGTTATTTTTCTGCCCGTATGTTGAACAAGCTATGAATTTTAATTTTTGAGTATATGTTTGTTTATGCGTTTCTGCCAAAATTTTTGTAGATATTTGTTACTCATAAGAGATATCTTTCTTACACTGTATCTCCATTTTATCCCATGAACCCATGTCCGCATGATGTTGCAGAAAATAATGAGACGATATGAAACCCGAGATTATTGTTGTTGTTGTTGTTGTTCCCCGACTGTAACTTAAGTTTTCTGAAAATTTCTGTTAGGAAATTAAAAACTATTTTATTTTGGCGTTTCGAAGTCGTTTTCCTTTTGCTTATTTTTTCTTCAGATTATCTCTTTCGAATACCTCGAGCTTGACTGCCATTTGTTTATTATTATTTTCTTACATTCATTTTCAATAGGTTTATATATGCATTTGTGTGTGTAAGTGAGTGCGTGTATGTGTGGGCTCACGCATATATGTACAGGTATGTCTATGTGTGTGTGCACATATACATGTTCATATATATATATATATATACATATGTGTATGTATATGTTTTAATTTTTATTTTTTTGCGTAAAAACAAAACCTCAACACACACAACACTTTACCTAAAGCTCTGCGATCAGTTAACGCTGAACCATATTTCAGAAATAAATATATTTATCGCACTTAATGATTCAAAAATAGATCGATCACTACCCCCAGAGGGTGCATCTGTGAATAGAAAAAATGAAATATATAAACAGACAAATAAAATAAAGCGTTCGTGAAAAAATTATCTCTCTGTGCGTATGCTGAACAAGCCGTGAATTTCATTTTGCCTGTAAGTTTGTTAACGCGTTTCTAGATTGGCGTGTTGTGCTGCGTGATGTTCTTCATAAATTACTTCGTGACTATATTTTTCTCAATACTTGATAGTCATTTACGACGGTGTTTCAATCTGCTTCGATATAGCGTTTTTTGTCTTTTCTTCCTTCGGTTTAACAAATTATTTAGGAATTCCCAAGAATTATCTAGTGGTATTTAAATTATTTATAAGTTTTCAGCCATATCTTGGGTTATAAAATATCAAAGAAATTATATTTTTGATTTAACTAGCCCTTGACAGGGTTAATCTAATTGCACGCCTTGCACGAATGGTTTGTCTATTACGAGTAGTACGCCTCGTATGGTTTGTCTATTTGTTTACCTCGTATGGTTTGTCTATTAGTAAACCACGTATATTTTGTCTATTAGTACACCTCGTACGAGATGTTTTGTCTAAGGAAGTCTTATATTAAGAAATTTTTAAAAGCCAATATGTTGTCATGTATCTCATGTGCCAACTTTTTTGGAAATAAACCGTTTTTCTTTCTTTTCTTTCAAATAACCCGAAATACTGATATCTTCATCATTTTTTCAAATCATTGTAGGACATATGCAATCAAACAATTGAGAGTTAAGCGTTCTCTGGTAACCAGTAATTATTGTCGTCCTACCGAGCGTCACGAGATCTACAGTGTCATTATGTGGAGTCATGGTTCTTAGTAAAATATGCAATATGTTCTAAATCTTCAAAGGCTGTCTTCCTCTTCAGTTCTTAGAAGGTCCTCGAGATTCATTTTGGCGTGAAATAAAACAAGAATTAAAAATAATAAAAATTATTAATAATTTAATCAAGCTAACTTAACTTAACCTAACCTTATCAAAAGGAAACCCGCAATTACAAGTGGTGACATAACCCACAAGTGCCGAACTTTTTTACACATCTTGTAGATCACTTCATCAACTTAGTATTATGCTTTACTTGTAGATTGCAAAATTATTTATTTTTGTGCAAATATTTATTAGACGCCGTCATTAAGACAAATCCTTCTTAACTGAAGAATCATGATTCCTGATTTTCTTATTTTTCTGGTATGTTCGAGCATTTTCAAATTTATTTTAGTCAATAATATTTTTTCGCAGAGTAATGGTTCAATTTTGCTGTTTGGAACGTTCTTTAGTTCGTCAGTAGACTTCACTATATGTTATGCACTTCGATATTGACATTCAAAAAAGCCACGAGCCACCCACAGAACCTTTTATTGATTCTGAAAAAATCGTAATAATTTAATTACTGTTCCGCAAAATGTTGTGCTTTTCTCTAGTAGTATTTATAAGTTTTCAGTCATCTTGCCATGGATGAATAATCCCAGAGAATATAATTTGTTTGTTTCTCTCAATAACATAATTAACCACTGACACGGCTATCTTACACCTCTTATGGTTTGTTTATCAATTACGGACCTTTATATTAAGGAATTGTTATAAACCAATGTGTTGTAATTCATTTCATGTATCAGCTTCTTGGAAATGAGCGGTTTCTTTTTTCTACGTGAACAGTAAAAATTCACCGACAGTTGCGGAGAAGGAGAGAATTTGAACAAACTGCGTAAGAGACAGGGCATACAGCAATCGCAACTCAGATCAGATCAAACGGTGAGGCCAGTAAACAAAGACCAACCATCACTTTGCCCTTGGCTCATAAAAACAGCCGCTCATTTATCAGATTTTCAGACTGTATTTTGTTCATTTGTAAGGTTCAGATTCCATTTCTTTTATGGAAAGATTTAAGCATTGGTAGCAGGGTGTGTTCAACGCTGTAAAAAACAGATGTTGTAATTTTCTTTTTAGGTATTATAATGCACACTGTCATGTAAGTGCTCTTTTGTTAAATGCATCATTGCCCTACAAAAAAAAAAATAAAAAATACTCAGTTCGGTTTTACATATGTTCAGTTTGTTAATACCATAATGAGCGATGGTGATAAATATATAATTATCCTCGGTGTAAAACAGAAGAACGACTGCTCAGCAATTCGAAATAAAATTACAACACGAATATTTGAAGATGAGTGAACTTTATTGAGACAAAGTGCAGATTTGAAGGCCAATTATATAAATCATTGGCGTCCATGAACGATTTTCGATTGTTGAAAAGGGTATCTGTAAAGTCACCAACGAAACACGTTGTACAACGTTTACGTCTTCTAACATTAAAAAATGAACACGGAGTGAAATATTTGAAAGTTTACAAATTCTATAGCTTTGGTATAACTCAGTGAATGAGCATTCCTAAGTAAATATTTCATAATTCCAAGGCACGTGAATACGCTAGTTTTGGGAAAAGTATTGAATAAGTGGTATCGAAACATGAAATATATGATACTCATAGGGTGGGTGCTCGATATGTCGTTTTTTTCATATTTTTGAGCCATTACAAAGATACTCACTATATATGCACTGAAGCTGTTTGTGTTCGATTGGCAACCAAACTTTCTAGTCGGACTACGTCAAGCTCTTGTCAGGCCAAAATTGATTATTATTTTGTATCAGCCGAAAACTTTGTTTTACGTTACAAAATCGACGATTATTCTAGCATTTAGGAGACATATTGTCACCGTTGAGCAAGTTTCAAGTCATTGGTATTGAAACAAAGTTTATGTAGAAGTTAGAAGACGTTGGCGGTATTGAGGTTTCTAACGTATTCTCCAATCCCACATATTTAAATGTATTGGCGCATAAGTTTACCAGAAACACTTTTAAGAATTATGTTTCCCCTTAACGAACATCGAAATAAATGGATATAAGAAATATTTTTAGCCCTAGAGTTATCTATATAGTCCTTACCGTACAAAGGCAGAATCGTTTCAGCTATTGTATTACGAGCGATGTTTTTGTTTTTCGTATAGTAATGAAATTGACCTTCGATGACTAGAATTTCAGTTTTACCTTAATTCTACTTAATTCTACTAGGCTGTTGAGAAATTCACTTTATGCTCGACGAGAAGTTAACCTAATTAAAAACTTGCCAATAACACGCTACACACATTATGTAACATGTAGTTTAATTTCCTTTTATTTAACCTTGTAGCTCGAATTGACTCGAATTGTCGAAAAAATCAACACCAGCTGCTATCAACGGAAACAGCTAGTGATAAAAAAGTTGAGGTACAAAATAAAATTATGTTATCGTCGCCCACGTTCATTTTACTTGTTTATTTGCTACGATCCACCCATTATATGACACTCTTTCGTGAAGATGACCAAGTTTTGCGTCGAACTTGCCAAGGTTATATGACCTTTTGAGGAACTACCTCCAAAAGGACTGGTGGTATGTCCGCCAATTTCTGTCAATCCACAAGTCGCAACACGAAGAGCGCAGGGCTTCTTTCAAATTAGCTACTCTGGAAGAACTTTGTGGAGATATCCCTTGAAAATAAGCAAGCAGTGAAGTCTATCGAGGAAAGGCATGGCCGTGAAGGATACGCTCTCATTCTAAGCCTCTTGTTTGCGTCTCATTTCGCAGCTCAGCGCAGCGCTTTTGCTTTCAACTTTTGATGCGGAATTGACCGCTCGCCGTCACACACAGCTCGACTAACATCGAGATGTGTTTATCGGTCCATCAGAAGCAACAGTGACTGATATGCTGAGACTCCAACTTGTTACTGACGCAGAAATTTATTGAACTGAAACAATGTAATTTTTTTAGGCTTTAAATCGGCATGAGACGTTGAAACCTTCAGAGGGTCGAGAGAATGGACATTTTAAACTCGAGCTACACTTGAGCCTCAGTTATTTTAATGGCTGCACGGGCATCAAATGGAAACCGCTTCCAAAAAGACACGAAAGTGTACCTAAACTTCAGATCTTATGCAGCAAAGAGTTTACACTAATCTACCGATTAATTTCAATACCAAGATTAAAATCAGAACGAAAGTGACGTGCTATTGTAAAAAGTACAAATACAATGACAAACCGACTTGAATTATATTTTTAATTTTTTGTGAATATTCTTATACTCTTTTGTTCTGTATTAGAAGGGAGCATTTTTCTCTCATAATGGGCTTATTAATTCTTAGATATACGATGATAATTTTAATATTAATGCACAGGATAGCAACACTTTATGAATATTATCCGCGTCGTCAGTGATATACTTCAAGGCTTGAGGGAGAAGTACATGTTTTTGCGCAATCATTAGCGTGAATTTTCATTCAACAACGCGATTCTCGTAGAAAAGGAGCTGAGCCGGTCTCTGATGCTGTGTACAAGTCCCTTAATGTCTTTATCGTATTGAAATGCAGATACGACGCCGAAGATAAAGTTTTCCTGCATCAAACCATAGCTACTGATAATACGTGGGCGAGACGCTTTGAAGCTGAAGCAACTGATACGAGAACTGCGTTATTCATCTTGTTTTAACTATGTCAGTTGCGCTAGCACAAGTTATTCCAATATTTCCAAATAAGTTAGAAAGCATAGACTTGTTAGATGGAATTGCGCAACTTCTTACACTGCGGAACTTGGTTATCAGGAAGCACAGACGCTATTTGAAAGAATAACAAAGAACATTATAAATGAATATGATGGTTCTTGGGTATAAATGGAAAAATATGTACAATATTTTATCAATGACCCCAGTAGCAGGAGAGAGTTGAGAGAAATCACAAAGAATAGATATTTGCAAGCGTTGAGATAAATAACTTGTCTAAGTTGTATTCCAAACTTTTACTACCGCAATGACAATTACTTGACCCTTAAAGAGTGCATTTATCGTACTTAATCTTCTCCGGACAATGTTTCTGTTGTAATTCGCTGCGTTGTTATGAAATTGGTGTTCCTTCTTCGTGATTCACTTCTTCTTTTTATATGGTGCTAGGTCTTCATAGTCTGCATCTTTAACTTTGTAAAGCTGAACGTTTTATGTTTTGGGTTAGTTAATCATCTCCTCAGGCACACACATAACACAAGATATAAAGGCTATTACATGATTAAGCATTTCTACATCGCGTGTCTCTCACAGGTGCTATTCAGGAGACTGTATATGAAGTCTGGAAAGAAAAATTGTTTGAACATAAAAATCAGACACAAAAATTCTATATAAATAAAATTCAGCTAGAAAAATTTTATACAAATGAAGTTCAGATACGAAAATTATATATTAATACAATTCAGATAGAATAATTAAAACGATTGAAATTTCAAAAAATAATCGAATTAATAGGAATAGATATATAAATAAATAAATAAATAAATTAAAAAATAAAAAAATAAACTAATAAAAAAGGATGTGTTGAATTATATACAAATAAATCAATCAAAAATATATTTAATAAATAAAACAAAGAATTGAACAGATCTAAAAATAAAATAGTAATGAAGAACAGTATAAATGAACGAAAGAAAATTAAATAAAAACCATTTTAATGAATAAATTAATAATATCATGAAAATAGAACCAACAGAAAATCAGCAAGAAAAATAAAAAAATCAATGAACAAAAATATAAAATAAGTAAATGAAACAAACAAATAAAGCATGAAAAGAAAATAAATGTTGATAAAATAAGTAAACATGAAAAATAAAATAAATAAAATCTTAGAAGTGAATAAGAAATATAAAAAATGACAAAAACATAATAATAGAAAACTGGAAAAACGAAAAAAAGATAAAATAAAAAAAATTAAATGAACAAAAAAATAAAAAAACTGAATAACTAAATAATAATTGTTCAGCCTATGCTATGAAAAAGCTACAAAAAGTTTTTACTTTGGCTTGTTGATTTTTTCCTTTTTATCGTCCAAATAATTGAGTGCAATTGCATTCCATTGAGGAAGGTAAAGAGACAACACGTGCCAGCTGTCTAGGTATGAAATCTTTTTGGTCCAGCCTAATACCTTTAAACCGACTCAAAACCGTCTATTTTGTAAATTAAATTCTATAAAATGAGTGCTTTAAAATTTTCTGCCATCAGCGATGTAAAACTGAACACTTCGATATTTTCAAGTGGGTGCCGAAAAAGAGAACAATTTTGACATTTTCCTGCAAAAACACCCATCAAATCTATTTTAAAAAACATTTCATGAATTATACTGGTAGCATTCATATCGTATAATTCATCAGACACACGAAGAACTATGCTTTTTATATAATCAATCCAGTAAAAACATTAGGGTCCTTTTACATCAACACCCTGATTTATTATTGGTCCAGAAATTATGTTGTCATGTAATTTTCTCGGTCAAGAAGCACTACATGGCTGAGCTAAACTTATATGCCTCTGGTTCACACTAATTACTGTTGGCTTTATCTTTTCTTAGGTATACGATAGAGGATAAGTCTACGTATTTTAATGAAGTGCTGGTATCATCGGGTGAGAACGTTCAATTTTTCGATAACAATGATAACGGCGTAAAGAATTTGAATGTTTTGTCTGTTAGAAAGTGGAAGGTTATGCTGTATCAATAAAGTCGCGCTGAGGCCTATCCTCATCTGCAATAAAGTATACGATTTGAGAACCATGGCGGTAATTAGACTGAACGTATCGCGACTCTTTACCGAGTTGATTCAGCCTAGGAGCACCACACATGTTGCAAATGTGTATGATGCCTCAAGAACGACCTAACGACCTAACTTGGCAGCAAGTCAGAGTTTCAACTGAATGTATCAAGTTTTTAATTTGTGTCTCTTGGATAACAGAAAAGTATGGTGCAAAACGGCCGCTATCAGATGGGAAAAAGTAAGGTTGTACTTTGGTGGTCGCCTTAGAGGCGTTTCAGCGATGGAAATAAACTTGCACTAACAATAAATTATTTTGTTTAACTGTGTACCCTGAATAAATAGAAGAGAAGTTTAATGCTCGAGGCTACGTGAAAACTTTCGAAGAAGAACGAAAAAAAAAAATTAAATCTTAAATTTTACATAACCGAGCAATAAACAATCTTGCAGAATCGCGCGAGGATGAATGTTTAGTTTGTGTAGCTTTTTTAGTACCAATCGTTTGTTTCTCATGTCTAGTGTTTATTGTAATTTTTCCTCTTGTTCTAGCCGTAATTTGATTTTTAATTCTCCTCGTGTAAATTTGTTGCCAAAGATCTATTTTCCGGCGATTATCCCTGATGTGTGTTAAAAAAAATTTCGATGGAAAATTCTACATACACAAAATTCAGATTGAAAAATCCTATTGCAATGAAATTCAAATAGAAAATTCATTCAAAAAATTTAGGCAGAAAAATTCGATACAAAAAATTCGGATAAAAAATTTCTATAAAAAATTAATTTCAATTAGAAAATTCTGTGCTCTCCGTGGCACAGCGGTTAAGGGATCGGGCTCGTATGTTGGAGTCGCGGGTTCGTATCCCGGCGCTGGCGCGGAGATTTTCCCCGTTGGGTATAAGGGAAAGTTCAAGCACAATACCCCACTCAACCCAGGTGTCGGAAATGGGTACCGGCTTTACGGGGGAACCGTTATGGTGTCCTATATGTAGGGTTAGTTATAAGACATTTGAAAAACCAATGCTAAGATCATATGTATCAGGCTTGATTGGAAAAAAAAGCATCCCAAAGATGCCGATGTTAACCTTTGACCTAACCTAACCTCTATATAGATAAATTTCGAATGGAAAATTCCATCACATAAAAATTCAGTAAGATAAATAATGTACAAATAAAAATCTGATAGAAATATTTCATGAAGCAAAATTCAGATAGAAAAAATCTAAAAAATAAAATTTAAATATAAAATTTTTAGAAAATAAAAATTCATATACTGCATATAAATTTTAGAACGAAAAATTAGGTTAGATAAATTATCCATAAATAGAAGTCGGATAGAAATTTTTTTTAAATTCAAATTTAAATTGTAAATTGTAGAGAACTATTATTCAACTGGAAACATTCTATAAAATAAAATTCAAGTGGAAAAATTCCACATTAATAAAATTCAAACAAAAAAATTCTGTATAAATAAAGTTCTAATTAAATTATTATATAGCAATAAAATTCACTCCGATAAATTATATAAAATGAAATTCGGAAACTAAAATGTGAAGATGAAAATTCTGAAAAAAATTCTATCTAAGAAATTCTGACAGAAAAAATCGATGACCACAAAATTCATATGGCAAATTCTATAATTCTATGATTTTATAATTCTCTAATTCTATATTATTATATATAATCATAATTATATAATTATATAATTTTGTAATTATATAATTATATAATTCTATAATTCTATATTATTAGAATTCTATAGAATTCTATAATTCTATATTCAGATGGCGTTAATTAGACTGAACGAATCGCGACTCTTTACCGAGTTGATCAGCCTTGGAGCACCGCACACGTTGCAAATGTTAATGATGCCTCAAGAACGACCTAACGACCTAACTTGGCAGCAAGTCAGAGTTTCAACTGAATGTATCAAGTTTTTAATTTGTGTCTCTTGGATAACAGAAAAGTATGGTGCAAAACGGCCGCTATCAGATGGGAAAAAGTAAGGTTGTACTTTTGTGGTCGCCTTAGAGGCGTTTCAGCGATGGAAATAAACTTGCACTAACAATAAATTATTTTGTTTAACTGTGTACCCTGAATAAATAGAAGAGAAGTTTAATGCTCGAGGCTACGTGAAAACTTTCGAAGAAGAACGAAAAAAAAAATTAAATCTTAAATTTTACATAACTGAGCAATAAACAATCTTGCAGAATCGCGAGAGGATAGATAGTTTGTCTAACTTTTCTTGTACCTATCATTCATTTTTTTTAATACTGAATACCCCCGGGCCTGCCAAATACGTCTATCGAATTTTAAGGGTTTCCTGTCTATTGTTATTTTATTTAATTTTTCCTCCTTTTTTTTTTAATTAGCCATTATTGTGTATTAAATTAAGATGAAAAAATCCCTAAACAATAAAATTCAGATAGGAAAATTACAGAAAAATAAAATTCAGACGGAGAAATTTTATAATAATGAAATTCATGTTGGAAAACTTAATAAAAATGAAATTCAAATGGAATAATAGTATAACAATAATATTCAGATAAAAAATCCTATAACAATTAAATTCAGATGAGAAAATTCTATATCAGTAAAGTTTAGCCATAAAGTTTTATAAAAATAAAATTTGGGTATTAAAATTCCATAAAACATTTTTCAGGTAGAAAAATCCTTTAATAAATAAAATTCAAACAGAAAAATTTCGTGAACATCAAGTTCGAATAGAAAAATTCTATAACAACAAAATTCTGATACAAAAATTGTATAAAAATAAAACTCAGATGGAAAATTCTATAGATAGAAAATGCAGTAACAATTCTATTAAAGTAATATTCAAGTATAAAAATTTTATCAAAATCAAAGCAGCTAAAAAAATTGTAGAAATAGTATTCAGACCGAAAAAATTTACAAAAATATTCAAATTTTCAGGATTTGCGACCGATTATTGAAGTAGTCAAAAAAGTTTTATTATTTTTGGAAACATTGGATGATAAGGTGGAAAAATATCGTAAGGGTATACGTTATTAACAAAAAATTGCAAAAAATTCAACCTATTAAAAATGTTAGCAATTGCATTTCTCACAAGAAATGAATTGAGAATTGAAAGACGCGGTCTCTAAGTTAGTCTCAGATTGATTTGCCGTAGAAAAACTTGTAAGTTAATATGTAGATTTAGACCCTTTCCTAAATTATTTCATAAGAATTTTATGAAAATTTTATAAGAATTTTATGAAAATTTTATAAGAATTTTATGAAAATTTTATAAGAATTTTATGAAAATTTTATCAGAATATCTGGTCAAAGAATTAGTTTTTCTTGATTTACAATCGAGTATTGAAGTTGTCAAAGAGTTGTATCAATTTGGAAAGATTGAATGTAAAAGTAAAAAATATCGTAAGGGTAAGGATATATCAGTTGATCATGAAGCTACAGTTGTGTTCTTATGTAATTCATGTGTAATACTTTCGTAATCCTTTGTTTTTAAAAATGATATCAGTGTCACCGATTTTTCATTTTATTACCTATGTCAATATCGCGGCATACCGTCACCAATTTTCATTAGGGATGAGGAAAGAATTTGAAAACAGAAACATTTTAAAGTGCTTTGATAGTAAGTTGATCTTCCAGGTGCTTCCATCAGGAAATTAGAAACTACTCCATTTTTGCATTTTCAATTTACGACGTCTGTGTTTTTTGTACACACATCAAATATTTTGGATTGTAGAATAACTGCAAGCCAAAAATTATGTTGACTTCGTTCAATAAATATCATCGACCAGACCAGGAATTATTAAATTCAAAATGAGACATCATTTAGGTATTTTAGTAAATAAAGTCAATACACTGGCTCATTGCTTCCAGAAGAGCTTTACCGCTACTCTAGTACGCGTCATATGATTTTGTGTCGCAAATATTAATAAATAAATGGAAATGTTTGTAATCTGGGGCTTAGGATTTGTAAACCATGTACCTCATGTATTCTCCAACAATGTATAATGAGCAAGCATGGTATTTATTTCAACATGGATGTTTCTTTATAGGTTTCATGAAAAATGCTTTAGGTAATATTTTGTTGACCGACCTTGTTTCATGTCTTAAAAATTATTTATGACGGTATTTTTGTGTGTTCAGTTAAGTGTTTTTTATCTTTTTATTTAATTAAAAGCGAGCGACGAGAGCACATTTTTCTGCATTGGTCTCAGATGATTCAATCACTCTCAGCAATTAAAATATCTTTTTATGGTATATTCGTCAATTAAATACAAGGAGCTTTATATTATAGAGTTTATAAGCCCCAATACGTTAACTGTTTTCATGAACTTGTTGAAGTCTTACTGTTTGTATTTATCTATTTTTTTATTAATAATTTTGTCTCATTTTAGTTGGTATTATTTCATTGCCTTAAAAGAGGAGACCTCCTTGCTTAGAAATGTGTTGCTTAGATTTTCTATGTTGTAGGAATTCGCACAAACGCACTCTTCTAAACATTTACTTTATGCAATTAACAGTCGCATTTTATAACTGAACAATTTACAAATATCCGTATTCGAATTTGAAAAACTTATGTTCTTTTTTTAGACCATGCCAAGCCAGCTCATTAGATCGTTAAGCCTCAGGACTGAATGATCAGCTTATATCATCTCTCACTTTCCCCAGAAGATCAAATCATACATACGCTTTTATTTTCATCCAATGTTGTTATTTCAAATTTAAGCTAGTGACCATCCCGATGACGTCTTTTTTCAAGTTGGGTATTTCCATTTTTCGTCCACTGTTGTGTTTTGCGAATTGCAGAATTTTGAATAGTGCTTGATTTCAGTTTTCAGTAAACATGTTTTAGATGAACACAGTCCAATACCAACATTTCTAATCGTTTCCTGATCCGTATCTAAGTCAAATATTGCGCACGGGGAAATTCACATCCGAGTCGGAAAAAACGTGATTCTAAAACAACTCACAGATAACGATAGGAAACACGAGAACACCCCAAAATGAGTTCAACGAACAAATCTGAAGCACACTGAACCATGCAAATTTATCGGCTTTGTAATTTCTTTCAAATTTAAAAAATAATTTCTTTACATTTTAGTGAAATCAGAGGGATTTCAAAGCATTAGTACAAATACATGACTGATGTTCCTTTATCGCATCTTATCAATGATTGCTCGTCGGAATTTGGAGATATCGGTTCCGTCAATCTAGCTACCACCGATAGTGATGGGGGTGAAGAGACGCAGTTCCCTTGTTGGAGAGGAATGCCGTATGTGTTTTATTTTACAGATAAGGACGCACTTACTCCATAAGTACATATGGTCCTCTTAATACTGCACATGTTTTTAAAGCGAATATGTAAACAATAGTGGTGCCATTAGCCAATGTGCTAAATTTTTTAAACAAAATATTTTTGCAAGGATTCGCAATTTCTCCTCTGTACGAGCAACATTTCCTATGGCATGCATTCAAATTTTGGCGTGAGCTTTTTTAATTTCTGCTTCTTTCTTTACCTTTAGTTGAGAAAATTTTAAATTTTTAGTTAACTTGAAACAACACATAGGTTTATACTGTATGTCGCACAGATAAAAACTAGACTTCAAAAAAATAGAAACATCAATCAATTACTTTCCTTTAAAGGAAAATAACTTTTTCTGTCAACTCACTATTCCCTGCATACAGGGTTACCACTTCACAAACATGTATAAAATAAGCTCCTGTTATTTACATTCTTCAGTTGCTTTTTCAGAAGGTGCAGATGAAAACAATTGATGGTGGCCTGGATTTCTTTTACATTCTCATGTCATTTTTCGTATCAACGATAACTCTTAGTTACAGAACATACTGAACACGTATTGACGAATCTCATTTTGTCTGGTATCTCCATTGCTTAATACTCTCCCTTGCTCATTTTCTTTATAATTCAAGACATCACACAACAGTCTTGAAGTATGCGTAGGTTTTATGATTTGATCGCCTATACGCTGGGATTTACAAGCATGCTTACTTGTATATGTGTGTACGTATGTGGGTGTGCATGTGTGCACAATACACCTGTGTGCACTGGACTAGCAACTGGTATATAAACTATAAATACCAGACTTTTTTCTCACTCCCAACTTCTAACACTACCCAACACATCATTTCATCTTATTATTATGAGGCAATCCAAAGCTTAAATGTCTGGTACTTGTAAAATGTGGCACCTATGCATGTTTATCAATTGCAGACATTTTGCGCCATATTTCAAAGATAATGTGATTTTTTCCTAATATGACACCCTTATAGGACATTCATGTTCCTTTCTTCTTCACGTCCAAAAATGCTCTTGGTAGGCTAGTGTAGTGCAAATTATCATATCATCTCTTACGCTCTAGACTAGAGTATATTATAACAACTGCACCTGAGCCTCGCGTGT
The DNA here is from genome assembly GCA_030386875.1 of Morinoia aosen. NCBI lineage: Eukaryota > Metazoa > Arthropoda > Malacostraca > Amphipoda > Talitridae > Morinoia > Morinoia aosen. Next base: position 19,525,647 of record CM059577.1, on the reverse strand, counting down.
TTCTGGAAATATTCTGTACGTGGGAACCGTTGTAGAAAAATCGTTTTCATGTGTCTGACTAAGGTAGACTGTTTTGTGCCAATATTTTTAGTACGGAAATTTTATAAAATTCATGCCATAATAAAAGATATTTTCTCCGATTCCTTCGATTGGAATGCTAGTTTATACTGATTAGTTTCCGCTGATATTTGCGCACATGCCTACTTATGTATATGTGTACTTGTGCACGCTATGCGTAAGTAGATAGGTGAATGTGTCACTACGTAATACTTCATTTTACTTGATTATTGTACAGCATTAATAAAATATATATATACAAATATATTTGTTGCGCGATCACCCACATATGATAAATAAAACGCTTATCAACCAATGATCTTTTCGATACAATATTTAATAAAACATCGTTACAATATTTCATTAGAAATGGTAAGCAGCAACACATACTGAAAGAGTTGTCACGAATTTCCTTTGCTCATTATCCCATATTTCAGAACATCGCACAGCATTTTTATAGAACGCGCATATATTGTGATTGCCTCGATGCATAGAAATGTATTTGTGTATGTTTACGTGTTAGGTGTATGTATATTGTATGCGCGTAGGTATATATGTGCATGTATATGTGTATATATTTACATGTATATATGCACATATATGTGTGTACTAAACTGAAAACTGGCATTTTAACTAGAGATAATGTTTTTTTTTCTGTCCACTCTCAACTTGTAACATTACCTAACTCGTCATCTCTTTATTATTGTAAAGCATTCACGTAAAAAACTATACATTTGTTGTGTGATCATCCATTTATATTTAAATAAAATGCTTATCAACTAATGACCGATATGTTAAAATTGTTTAATTAGAAATACGAATCTTGTAATTTTCAGGGTCCTCATGCTTATATATATATGTATATTAATTTTTTTCGTGCTTCCTTAAAATGACATTTTTGAACATCTTCCGAAACAAACAATTCTAATATTATTTCCTGGCGTCAAGAATTGAGAAGTTTTATATCATGTATATGTAAATTGTCAAAAGTGTTCTAAACCCACAATGAAAATGCATCGTCGATGAAATTGTGTTGTCTCTTATAATTATCATTACATGTATCATCAAATGTAGATTAACTAGGGGGCACGTTATAATTATCATTACATGTATTATCATATGTAGATTAAGCAAGATTAGGAGAACATTGCCCTCAATCATTTATTTTCGACTAGTGACATGAGTATTACAATACTCGTGTGTGTGTTCTAAGTGAATTAACTTAAAGACATTTTAAAAACCAATGATAGTACTTTTGTACTATCTCTATTGGAAATAAAGTGTTTTTTTATTATTTTCTCTTTCTTTTCTTAATTGTCTTTTGATTGTTTCTTTCCAGCCTTCGAAATGAATTGCCTGAATAGCCTTAAATTTTATTTGCTCCGTGATTGAGGACGCTACGCATTCGCGACTGGGGGAAAACAGCTGTTTGCAATTTTCCTCATTCTCCATTGGAAAACATTCAAGAAAACTTCGATAACTTCTTCGAACCCGAAAAGATTTATATTTGACACAAATGAGCCTACTCGATGAAATGGATTCACTACATCAAATTCAAATGCATAAAACGTTTTCACAAATAATATTCCTATTTCTTTATGCAAACGTGGATGAATTTTATAGAAATCGTAATTTGGTATAGTTTTAATGTATAGTTATATATAGTTTTTACTATAGTTTTGACCTAATCGTGGCTTGTACAAATGAGGATGAGTTGCATGACACGAGTTGATGTGGTGGCGCATGTCTCGAGAATCCACAGGAATAATTTGGATTATTTAAAGGAAACGTTAATCATCGAAGAGCACTCTGAACTTATTTATATCTCTTTGAAAAAGACTTTTTTAAATATTTAACCAAGAGCTTCGAAAAAAACAGTATACGTTAAGTGTGTACTTGGTCCCTTCCCTATAAGCTCGTACGAGCATGTGCGCACTTATATAGATACCCTCCTGTATACCTGGGAGTTCATGCTAAATTCACGATTTAGGCGATGAAACTCTGCTAAATACAACACATCCAGTAAAATTTTGGAGTTATATCCAGTCAGAATTATGTCTTTTATTAAAATCCTCGCGTGTGTGAAGTTGTAAGTATGTGAGCAAGGAAAGGTGAATCTAAAAAAGTCTTTTTACTTCATAGGAAAGTAATTGGACACTAGCTGTACCCACATTTTTGACGTGCAGTTCTAGCTATACGCTGCATGTGTTTAAAATCATTAACGTGCGAATCAAAAAGTTTCGAACGCGCTTCTGGTTATGTTTGAAATGTCAAATGCTCCGTTCGAAGAAAAAAATGTCTGATAAAAAAATGTCTGAAAAGCAAGTTTTGTCTGACGAATTAGAATCCCTATTCGAAAGCATAGAGCAAGTTTCGTTAACAATAAGATAGTTGCCCACAACTAGTGGCTGTGTGAGGTTATATAGCTACGAACCAAGGCCTTGCTATATGAACGCTTGACTGTTGACCAGGAATGCCTTCAAGTTAAGAGCTACTGTATGTACGTAAAAATACTTGCCGGTGAATATCGAGAGACGGTCGAGACCAGCAGCTGCAGTCGTGTACGAATAACGGTTTGCCGTCCAACACAAGAGTCATCTAAATTTTTATCTTCTTAATTATCTCTGAAATTAAAGTTTTTGTAAGTACGAGAGAGATAGGATAACAGCTACTATAGCGAGGCGTGGGGAAATACTGGGAGGTCGGCACTTTGTTGACCAAACACAAGGTTTGTACTGTTAAAATAGATACATTTTACTCTATAACAGTGTGATCGAAAATGTTTCGTTGAACAGTTACAAGAACTTGAAATTTGGAATGTATTGGATAAAATTCGTACTTTGAAAGTGGCATGGATATTTAATTTAGGATAGAATTTTGGAAAGCATTTTAAGGATGAACGCAATAAAAACAGAATAACAGCCTTAATTTTATGACCACAAGGAACATATTTTTGAATTAGGTTAGTATTCACAAAGGATGTTCAACATGACGCCCATCTTTTACGAAGCAGGCGTTCAAACGTCGGTGCAATGGTAGCCACCCGATCGAAGACACGAGGAGTTTCACTAATCTTTGCAGAGGTTTTAGCAATTGTAACGATGTCTTCTTCGGAATGAATCGGTGTTTCGAACTCAAACTCTTCAAATGTTTCCAGAAGCAGAAATCTGGGGGCGTAATATGAATACACCTTGGTAGCAACGTGAAAATTTCAAATCCTTGTAATTCTTTAACAAAGCATTTTCGACTTCACGGTTGTCGAGTGTAAATTTTAAGACGACTGACGGAGTACTTGGAGTTCTTCTAAAAGGTTTAATTTTATAAAGAATTTTAAAATGTTAACAATAATTGTTTTGCGCATTCATCACAACATTCAATTTGTTAAATAGCTCGGGATATCGGTTGTTTTGTTAACAGCATCAAGAAAGACGTAAAGGCAAAGACGTATTCAAGAAAAACGTAAGAGAGAATGCCCTTTTTAAAACAATTTAAAACAATTTAAAACAATTTAAAACAATTTATTTACCACAGGAGATACAGAGGTAGAATGTTTCTTAAGTCTAGTACAATGGACAAGTTTGAATATAGCTACCTGTGGGCCCGAATAAGTTCAGCGACTTCTGGGGCATCCTACCATCAACATTATTCTAAGGTGTACATTAATGTTTAACCTAAATCACTTAACCTAGTTTCACATTAGACTGATCAGTGAGATAATTCAATCGATATCAGATATTTCATTTTACAATATAGGTTATGTGGACTATATTTAACAGTACATTCGATAAAAGATTTAACAGCAGACTGAAGGCGAATTACATATTACCCATGGCAAATTTCATTATTGGAAACAGTCATGTTGGAGACAAGATTTTACTTGGTGATCTTACATGACTAATATTCCGATAGGAAGTGAGTCTCGAGATTTCTTTTGAATAACTTGTAAGAATTACTATCACGGATCTCCGCAGGTATTGAGTTCCAAGTTTTAGTTCCAACGAAGAGGATACTGTGTTGCGACCGGGCCTTTGAATAATAAGGAAGCATGAATTTACTTCTATTTCGGGTTAAATGGTCGTGATGACCAGTTTGCGCACTTAATAATAGTTTCAGGCTATTGTCGCCATCATTTCTTAATGTTTTGTAAATGAAATTACAAATGGAGATTTTATAGAGATCTGGAAGTTTAAGTATTTGTAAATTTTTAAATGAATCATTTGTGTGAGCATTATATTCTAGATTCTTTACCGCTCTGATTGCTCTTTTTTGCAGAGTAAAAATTATATTGGTTTTATTTTTATCAGTTCCGTGCCATGCTTCTATTCCGTACTGCAAGTATGGTGAAATGAGCGTTCGGTAGAGCATTCGTAAAGCTGTTTCAGGCAGGTAATTTTTAACTTTATTCAGGATTCCGATGGATTTCGATAATTTAGAACTAATATTAGCGATGTGCTCTTTAAAGGTCAGATGTTTATCTATTGTGATGCCCAGAAACTTGCATGAGTTGGTTTCTTCGATTTCACCTTCGCCAATTTTTATGTGTGGGAGAGATATGCTTTTCTTGTATGAGAATGTAATATACTTTGTTTTTTCGATGTTGAGGCTTATTTTATTAGCTTTAAGCCATAATGAAACCTTATGGAGTTCATTATTTATGCTCTCCGCAATCATAGCGGGATTTTGGCTCGGAAGGACCGTAGAAAGCGTGCTGTCATCGGCAAAAAGTATGAATTTGAAAAATGTTGTTGATTTGATAATATCATTTATAAATATCAGAAATAGGAGAGGCCCTAGGACAGACCCTTGTGGAACTCCATGGCTAATTGTCTGTGGGTCCGATTTTGCGTCGTCAACGACAACGTATTGCTTCCGATTTGTTAGGTATGATTTGAACCAATCATGGGCAATTCCTCGAATGCCATAACAGTGTAGTTTCGAGAGTAATATCTTATGGTCCACACAGTCGAATGCTTTTCGAAAGTCAAGAAAAACGGAGAAAACAAGCTTTCCTTCATCTATATTAGAGTAAAGGTACTGTAAATGATTTAATACAGCTTGTGTCGTTGATTTCTTAGAACGAAAACCGAATTGTCCGTCATAGAGAAAAGATTTTTGTTCAAAATACGAATACACTTTTTTATACACAATTTTTTCAAATATTTTGCTCATAATTGGTAAAACAGAGATAGGTCTATAATTATTAACGCAGTTTTTATCACCATTTTTAAAAATAGGGGTGACTCTGGCAGTTTTGAGAGAGTTGGGGAAGATACCTTGAGAAAGCGAATGGTTGATAATATCAGATATGCACGGTGCTATTATATCAGCAATAGCCTTAAGAACTTTAGCTGAAAATTTATTTAATCCATTTGATTTATTTTTCAAGTTGTTTATGCATGTAATTACATCGGAGGGGTTAGTTGGCGGGAAAAAGAAAGAGTTGTGTTCACGGACATGGTCCATGTATTGCAAGTGGTCTGTAGGTTCACTAACGACACTATCGGCTATATTTTTTCCTATATTTATAAAAAAGTTGTTGAACACTGTTGCAATATCTTGTTTATCATGATATTTTACATTTTCGTGAACGATGGATTCAATCGTTTTTTTAGCGTTATTATTCGGTCTATAGCAAGAATTAAGCAGGCGCCAAGTTTTTTTAATATCAGTTTTGTAGTCAGTGAATTTGCGCGTAAAGTAGTTTTGTTTCGATGTTCGTATTTGATTTGTCACATGATTTCTGAATCTGTTATACGTTAATCTAGAGATTCGTCCTTCGTATAGTAAGGCTAAGTATGCTTGACGTTTCTTTATATTGATCACGATATCTTCAGTAATCCAGGGTTTTTGTCTATTTTTCGGCGTAATTGTGCGGGTGATTATTGGACAACATTGGTTATATGCGGTCGTTATAGTTTCAGTTAGTTTTAGTATTGCTTGGTCAATGTTAATCGCATTATTGTCTAGTTCATAGATGTCCAATGATGGCATTAATTCTTCTAGAACAGTTCGCATTGTCCCCAAGTTATATTCGTTTATACAACGATATGAAAAAGTCTCAGCATGTGGGCTGTTGCAGGGACTATAGACATTCTTCTTGATGAGAAACACCGGAAAATGGTCAGATAAGTCAGAAATTATTATTCCTGTAAGAAAATCAGTCGGATCTAACATAAAAATATTATCGAGCAACGTGGCAGATTCGGATGTAATACGCGTAGGTTTCGTGATGATTGGAAGGAAGGAGTTAGACTGAAAAACATTTATGAAGTTTGAGATTTGTTCACAGCTTTCATATTGAAGAAGATCGTAGTTGAAATCCCCGCAAATTATTATGTCATTGTATAGAGATTTGTTAAACTGAGATATTATGCTTTGAAGCTCGTTCAGGAAAGAAATGTTGTAAGAAAGAAATGTAACTCACTAAGAAAAACGTGCGCTGAAATAATGAAATTTTTCTCTTTCTGAAGTGAATGAGCTTCTGATAAAGTCATCAGAATTATAGAGCGTGAATATATTCATATGTCACGATCAAATTATAACACGAAATCTAGAATTTACATCGGGATGAAGAGAGAACAGTCCTTTCTCCAAAGGCATATTCCATTGTTCCCATGCTCACTGCACTGCATGTAGTGCATATGAATCCATGAGGACAGCTATTCAGACAAGCAATTAGGGACATTAGCAAACAAACAACACCTGCACATGAGCTATAGTTTGTTCGCTTGTTTAAGGCGGCCCTAAAAAGTCTGTCACTCTAGGTTCTCTCTATGATGAATATGTATACGAGATTTAATGCATCGGCCGTTAGCCTAGTATTTCTGAGCACACCAACGCACGGAAAAAGTGCAGGTATATTTTTGTTCCTCAAAATTCTCGTGATTCAGACTTCAGATGAACGGTAAGCTAATTATGTATCGAATTCTTTTCCGACTTCAACATTTATTTCTAGTAAAAGTTTTTCGTTGATTAAGCTCGGTCACCCGTGTGTGTTAAATCACTTAGTTGCATTTGTTTCTTATTAAATCACTCGTATACACATAGGACTCGGACGTCTAAACAATTAATATCTTTACCGATATGGACCTGTGGGTCTGGGTATAACAGAGGTGAAGGTGGTATGTAAAGGCAATTTCAAGATGAGTGTTCATGCAAGCCCTCTCCTAAATAAACTCGGCTGGACTCCTATTCAAGAAAGATTCCTAACTCGTAAAGCCTAATACGTATTTCCCTCTTTACATTTCCCTCAGAGCAATGCTGATTCTGTACAATCCTTTCCTCTCGCTGTAACGAACCAAACCGAATTTGAACAAATTTCTTGATCAACTACCGTTCATTTGATATTATGAAGAAAGCTTTGTGAATGTCAAGTGCCTTTGAACAAACTTCCTTAGAATATCAAAATCCCTCAAACAATGAGGAAATTCTAGATCTCTGTTTGCTAGTATGTATTATGTACACGTGCATAACAGTTAGCGCAAAATTGCGAACCCAGCGACTTTCATTTTTGTTTCAAGTACCGCATTTTATCCATGAACTCTAAACTTATCACGCTACTTTGCACATCGCTTTCTTATATTGTTGTTATCAAACATTTATACAGGAAATATCATCAATTTGTTGCGTGATTTGAAGCATGTTCTTTGAGGAAGTTAGCACTATATTGATGTGTAAACACAAAAAGATAGTTTGAAATTTCAGATTTAAGAATTTTTTATTTCCACCCACTACACTTTCAACATTATTCCCTGATATCGCTCGGGCCAAAGCTCTTACGTCACTTCACGTAGAGACTGTCAAAAGTGGTCCACCCCTATGCGTCCCTGTCTTTATATCTTTTACACGATTCATTTGCAATCTTTACCAAACTTTGAATAAAATGAACATGGGAATCAATTTCTTGGTTTTTCTCTCAATCTTTTGTACAAACATTGAGATGGGCTGTAAAGCAACCATGTTAGTTTACCATATAAGGATCTTCATGTCAAAACATTTTAAAAACAAAATAATGTAGCTGAAGTATCAACTTAATTGGACATACACTGTTTTCTTCTTACTTATGTCGTAAAATGTTTTTGGTTGCCTCGTGTGAAAATTTATCGTTTCTGGCATTCAGGAGTATATTTTGAGAGTATTATTTGGGCAGTCAACTTACAGAATTGCAGTCAACTCGTATTGTAAAATGTTTTGGTTAGTATAATACAATAATCCTTTTCTTGTTTCTAACTCCGGTCAACTCTTTGGCGCCAGTATTATTTTCGTAAGAAATATAAATTTGTGGAGTTGTAAAATATTTTCTCAGAGCTTGTTATTTGGTGTACTAGTTGATACGTGAGTACAAAAATATAATTCAAAATGTCGATCTCATAGTCTTAGACTTAGAATGATTTAAATCTACCTATTTTACTGTCAACATTTGTCTCGGATATCGCAAATTCTTAAACTCATATTTCAGCATTTGCGTTAAGATTGTTTTCATTAATGCGTAATAAGCGATTTATTCATTATGTTTTCTTATTACTTGTATTTACACGTGCAACTGAGTTCAGAATAACTGGACATAAGGAAAACATTTCCATATTTTTCTCTCAGTCATTTGTTCGACAACTGACAAGGAAATTATGATACATACATATACGTTAACCAATCCCGGATCTCTATGTTCAGATATTTAAAAATGAATGATGGTTTTTGTTTCATCGTTTTTGGAAATAATGTTTTTTCTTTTCTTTTTTAATTCTCTGTGCCTAAATTTGAAGAATCCTAAGAATGGCAAACACGTCATTATTCGAAAACGGTTTGTTTCCAGAATGATGAATTTCACACTATTTGCGCCTCAATAGCCGAGCACTCTATCATTCGGAGACACAGAACAAACAAAATTCCCAATCATTGTATTACTTCATTCATTTGGCGCCTCATATTTCATTGAGAACTGGTTCAGCGATGCGTAGACTTCCCCATGGGGCAGGTGCCTCCAGTACGCGGAGCGAGAGAACGATTTCTCACCATCAGTTCCCAATTGAAATTCTGAGCCTTTTACAGATCGTTTTCAGGCAGTTATAAGCCAAGAGTTTAGTCGTTTTCGAGCAGTAAATTAGCCTTTTTCGGAGCAAATGTCTAGTATTTTTAGCCCATTTAAACGGCTATTTCTGGGCATCGAAACGGCTAATGCAACGGCCATTTTGGGCTTCTCTACTACCTGAACGAGGTAGTAGAGACGACCATTTTTGGCTTTTCCATTGCCTGAACGAGTCTCGTCATGGCCTTTTTGGGCTTCCTTACTGCTTGATCAAGGCTAATACCGGCCCTTTTGGGCTTCCTTACTGCTTGATCAAGGCTAATACCGGCCCTTTTGGGCTTCCTTACGCCCGGCCTTAAAAACAAAACGACATATGGAATCAAAAGTCCCAAATTGAAACATTATACCAAATGTCTAGTATTTTTAGCCCATTTAAACGGCTATTTCTGGGCATCGAAACGGCTAATGCAACGGCGAAATATGAAAATTATTAACGAAATAAATATGAAAATTACTAAGTATTGATTTACAACAGTGGCATAATGGAGCTGATCAGATCGCTCCAACATCAGATTTTCTATACGATATAAAGAGTTCGTAAGGCCGGGTCTTGTGACTGCTTAGCCTAGTGAGTTCCGATTTGAGGCGAGTGAAGCAGCGGCCTTACTTTTATACAGGGTGAGCCAGAGAAACTTACTTATTTGAAAGGTCAATAAAAACAAAAGTACTTTAGTTATTGTTTTAATTCTTTTTTATTTGAGAATACAATATCCCAATTTTGATTTATACTGTCTTGAAAATGACATCGGCTATAATGGCGACCCCCTATGCGCATACACTGATTGAGTCGATTTTTGAAGTGCGTGTCCACTCTTTGCAGCATATCAATCAATATGTTAGCAACAACGTCGTGAATGTTCTTGAGGTGAGCTATTGTCCGTAGTGTATCGACATAAACCAGCGATTTCAACTAACCCCATAAAAAAGAATCGCATGGGACCAAATCTGGAGAGCGAGCCGGCCATTCGAGCGCGGAAGGCACGTTGCGTAGCAACAATTGAGCGACCGTTAGAAAAGAAGCTCTCGACTCCGAAGGCCCGCTGCTCTCTAGACCAGAGCATGATGGCAACTGACTGGCGGGAGAACCAAACTTGGGAACTTCCATCTCCAGATGCGCCCCCTCTCGCCCCTCTACCCGCTCAACTCTCCGCGCGGGAATTTTTTCAAATAAGTAAGTTTCTCTGGCGCACCCGGTACTTCTCCGGCTGTGAGTATCGGTGATACGCTGCGGAGAAGTGGGCACTTTCTCTTAAATAAATTTACATTGTGATATATTAAGATTACTGAACATAGAAGGACTAGAATCGAGGTTTGAGGGGTAACTAGGGTAAAGCACTACAAGTTGAATGCTCAGCGATGAAGTAGTGAGACAGAGAGAATTAAAAGAAAATTATCTAGTATCTAGATACTTTTGGAGAAGTATCTAGTATCTAGATACATTTTGAAGTATCTATGACCAGCTCTGGATATCTACATGAGCATAATATTTTTTTAACTACTAAACCGAAATTTATAGTAATAATTAATTGATGAAACTAATAGAAACTAACTTTGGCCACCCTTACCTAATCTAACTTAACTAAGTTAGGTTAGTTGAAATTCATTTAGTACTTTACATTTACTGAAGTAATACGACTTGTACAACATTTACGATTACGAGTCTTTTTACAATCTATTACGCGTCCAAATAGAGGTCGTCGAAAAGGCTTGAAAACGACTTTAAACGACCCGAATGAGCCCGCAAACAGCCATTGACTAGACCTATAAAAGGCCAGTTGAATGAAGAGCCCTTTTCAAGCCCTAATAGGCCAAGTATAGGTAGGAGTCGGTTTGAAGTCGTGATTTTTGGCCCTTTTGGGCCGTTTTCGACCTTTTACGACTAATTTACTACCTGAAAAGGGCGATAATTTTCAATTGGGTTGCTATAGTGTGGTCATACGAAGGGAAGCCATGAGATTCTCTGGCAGCTTCAATTATTGTCGGCTGTGCTGTAACATTTATCAAAGTCAATGCAGTAAGCGTGCATCATGATCTCAGGTGGCTCTCATCAGGGTTGCTAGATTGGCTTTGTGCAGGCCAAAATTTTCAAATTTTACCGTTTTGATTTAACCTTAGTATTGAAAACTTAGTATCTAGCAACTCTGCAAGGTTACTAGATGCTCAGTGGTCTTTATGGATTTAATTCTAGTTAGACAAAGTAAATTTGAGAATATTGGCCACAAAAAAGGCCAGTATGAGACTCCTGGCCATGGCATGGCAGGCCTCGTGCCAGGCTAGTACTCCTCTTGGTGGTTTGACTTCGTTTTGTCAAGTGCGCGAACGTTAGATCACGAGAGTGTTTCGGTGACGCTAATATTCCTTTGATGAAAAGCATCACAGCACCAACACTTACGCTAACTTCCATTCATTTTACTGTACATAATTCCTGGTGATGTTTCTATTTTTTGTTTGTCTCTCTGAAGGTGGCAACGGTTTAAAATTTTACCATCTCCTGTAAGTTGTACTGTATAATGAAGAGAATGATAAAGTATGAAAAAGTGATTTCTGTTATTCTTTGGTTCATGTATGTGATAATGTATGAAGAAGTAATTCACTGTTTTTCTTCATTTCATCTATTTAAAGGATAATATGCAATGAATATTTAATAAAAAATATCCGAAGCCAGCTAGTAGCAGAGGCTACAGTGGGGTCTCTTCCACTCGTTGGGCTTCCACTGCACGTACTCATTCTGTCTTCACAGGTTTAGCAACTGAAAATCGTTTCTACATCCCAATTCGGAAAATGGAGCGATCAATAAAAATGTTTAGACGGCTTAACTCTAACCATCTTGCATTATTAGCAATTAGGAAACCGACGAACTTTTATTTTAAAAAATTGTATTGGAGATCTCAATTATTGGTCGGAGGATCTTTTTTGTAAATTCTATCAAAAGAGACAATCGTTTGTACCGCGTACTTTACGTCACACCAGTGAAATTTTCCGACGTCTTTCTAACACTCTCACAGAGCCATCATTTTTCAAACAGTTCCCTGCAGGCTGTATTGCATTCAATATAACTCTTTTTGTTAACAGAGTCTCCCCGTCATCAAGCTCACATTTCAAGTTACTCAGTCAACAATATTTTAGTTTGTCAAATAACACTTATTACGAAATTTTCAAAGCTGTCAGTCTTATGAATATCGAGAACTTTAGATGGAGTTTCGGGTGCTCAAACAATTAAGAATTGTAACATGCGCGTTTCAGCAGTTTATTAATTTTAATAAGTTAGCACAAACTTTTTAACGTTAGGCGCTTACGGATATAGCTACTTATCTCGATAGACTCGCTCCCCATGCTCGTATATCTGGGTTCGACATTAATCAACTCATTCTCTAGCCATTTTTTTATTATTTGGGTTATTCTTCCTTAGCCGTCAATAGATTTTGTCACAAGGTTCGACCTCACACAGTGAATTAAAACAAGTTTAATTTTACCCGCCTTAAGACTGGTGTAATTCTTAAATTAAAAATCTCTTAATCATCTGTACGGGCATTGTTCGCTCTACGTTAAAATTTGCAGCACTGCCGTAGGGGAAAGCCGAAGGTGGTAATGCGAGTGTTGCGGACAACGCTGCATCGCAACCACGATATACCATGATCGCAACCAAGAAGGACCTCCTTATAATTAGGCGCAACCGTTGCCGCCCATCCTGACGGACAGAAGGCATCGGCGCCTCGCTGTGGACACGTGACCCACGCAAGTCTCAACTCGCTTTCTATTTCAACTCCTTGCTTAATTCATCGAGGTTTCAAACGTGGCTCAAATATTTTTGCCTCATACTTCTAATTCTTATTACTGATTCAGTTCAATTATCACTAGATTCTCTTTTCCATTGATCTCAGCTAAACATAGAGCTAGAGCAGCCACAAAATTTCTTCGCAAAAAAGCAAATATGATACCTAGCAAATACTTTGTCTTCGTTCAACACTTTGCTATGGTTGATCCAGTAAAGATGACAACTTGTTATTTATAATTGTTTACTCAGAGCTAATGTGGCTTTCGGCTTGTATGTTGGCAAAATTCTTAAAATTGAAAATTTAGAATGGATAATCCTCGCCGTTCAACGAAGTTTCTTGCGTGCAAAAAATTAGCGTCATTATTTCAATATCATTTATATCAGTGATCTCATTTTGCCAGCATAAAGCCCTAACCTTACCGTAGCACAATTACTGTACCCGTGGTAAAATAGTAATACATGTAGCCGAAGTCGAGAATTAAATAAGCCTGGTGATGCTGATTTGACAGCATAAAACTGTCACTGGTTATCACTGAAGTTCTATAACGCAAATTACAACGACGAGAAATAGATGTATATGTTTTAAGCTAACACAACGTTCCTCAGATGTTAGTTTCGACGGAACGAGTGAAGTTTAATTCAAACATGTTAATTTTATCATATTCTGACCACTTGTTTCATCTATCCAATTAACCTAAACAGCCCCTTGATTTCTTCGCACTATACATCAATTTTTAACATTTTTGTTCAACATAGATGAACGTTACGTATCAACAGCTACCAGTGGCACGAACAAAAATGAAAAGTGAGACGGCAACATTTTCCACTATCTTGAGCCGCTCACACTCAGGTGCGGTGGGTTTTTACAACGCCACTTTGCAAGTGCCAAGCTTGCGAGTAAACTAGGAACTACTTTTCGCTTTTAAATCGCAGGATACTGAGAAGAGCACATAGATCATGGCAGTAAAAACCAGTTTCTTTGACGAAAAAGGATTGAAATGCAAACAGCGAGTATTTAACGAAAATATACTTAAAGAGTACACACATTGTTGTCACAAAATGAAAATTTCGAAAACTTTCCAAAATATTACTAAAAAAGTAAGTACGCCATTCAAATCCAATTGTTCTACGTGCAGTGAAAAAATGCGTCAACTCAAAAGAACAAGCAAGTTTGATAAGAGCTTCATTATCGAATCGCAACTACACAGAAATAATACTGCAAAAAAAAAGACTACGCTTTTCAACAATACAGCATGATGTGTTCGAACATAATCGGCCAGAATGACACACAGCACCTGTTCCTTTGACAAAATAAAAACAAGCCACACTCCAATTTTTTGCGACAGTAAAATTATCAATGCTACGCTATATTACTAATTTTGTTCTCATTAATTGAACTGCCATGTCAGTAGCCAAGAGTTAATACTGAGTAATTTTTTAACCGTGTGAACATTCGCCGATCAAACGTTCAAAGCCTATCATTTGTTACGCGTCAAAATTTCAATTGAAAACGTACAAGAAATATACAAGTTAACCCGGCATAGCACTGAAATGAAGGTTATTGTACAAATTTCAACACAGCAGCTGTACGGAACATGGCAAAAAGCTGACACAGCGGACAACACAAGGAGTCGGAACTGCTTCATGCCATTTCGAAGACATAAAAAAACGCTAGATGAAATTTTTTGCAAGCCGGTCTCTTCCAAAAAAAAAAAAACCCACGAAAATAAGATTTGAAAATTGTCCATTAAGCACCTCTTGCCGATTCTACAACTCTTTGATTGGGATCCCTCCGGAGAATGCCAAGCGTCCAATATGACAGACATTAACGAAATTTCACCTCAAAACCTGAGAAACTAGATTTTTAAATAATTGATGTCTTGGCAATGCAGCTGGCGGCTTACGTTCTAAGTCGACGTGGTTTCGTTGCGTTTCATAGCTCGTGCTGTAATCGAGTTGACTGAGAACTTACGCTGCCTGCTGTACAGCTACGATAGCGTAAATTGAACGGAATTTGGGCTTCAGGTCTATAATATACCCTTATTGATTACTTAGTCTTCAACGTACGTTGAATGGCAATCCCTACACGCTCAGTGAACGCAGGAAATTTTTGTAGTTCAAAGAACAGACTTGAAGAAAAATATTAGACACAAGTTTCGAACACACTAATTTCGAGCGCTTTTATTTTTTCGGATAAGATATTTCAAGCTAACACACGAATGAATTAAGACAAGTTAAACGTTACGTAACATCAATCACATTGATGTGTAACTTCTACGTTCCTAGAAATTTATTACAGCAGTGAGCGTTAGTTCTCTAAAAGAAATTAAATACGAAAAAAAAATGGAAAAGAAATTTCAAACGGACAAGATCAACTAATTTCCCGACATTTCTATCAGGGATACAGAAGGAAATGAAATTCTTCCTAACCTAAATCTTAAACGAATGCAGCCGCTACAGATTCCTCATCAGTTGCTAGGAATACTTCGGACGAACACTCGATTCCAGATGTGCGCGACACGGAACGCTAAATAAGCATTTGCTGCCCCCGAAAACAGAAGTTATCAGGGAGCGGTAGTTACAAAGGTACGTCCTTTTCACTTCCTCGTAGCTCAAGCCCGGCGCTGCATCAAGGCAGAGTCACGAACACTGAACAGAAGTGCAACTGTTGGCTCAACTATTAGCCCAGATGCTGTGACGTAACCGTAAGAACTTCGAGTAACTACTTCTAGCTCGAGTTACGGACCCGAGTACTGTAAGTAGGGAGGGAAAAGAGACGTGTGGTGAATGTTTCGAAGATGCTTTGTTTTAAATAATATAAATATAATGATAGAATTATTCTGAAGTGAAAAAGTGGTTATGTCTTCAAATAGACATCTATTGGAAAAAAAAAATTATAAGCTACTTTACAACTATGTACAGAAAAGCTCACGGAAGCGTGAAGGCATAACTGTGAAAATATATTCAAGAGCGGATCTGAGCAAAACTGAATCTTTGTTATTGGAAAATTAAAATTTCTTGTGATAAGGTCAAAACTGTTGATAATTTTATTAATATTAAAGAAAATAATTTTCCTATGAAAACAAAATTACGTCAAGATGAGACTAAGATTAGATTAGAAGATAGTTTAAGCCTCGCTAACCGCAACAAAAGCGTTCCGAAGACAGGAAGGCACCATTTTAACATGGTCTCAAGTGAACGCGGAATCTATGCACCAGGTGCATGGAAACAGTAAGTTGAGAAAGAAATTTATGAAACAAGACAAAAATTGAGAATGAAGCAGTAGGTCGGAAAAACAGGACAGCAGTGAAATGAAAAAAGATGGTCCGTAACTAAACAAAAAGTTATTCTATTTCAATCAAAAGGCTTACCTAATCTTTAGCTAAGGACCGCACATAATCCACCTGACAGCGCTAATTCCCTACAATACAATAGTTGTACCCCCCTGAGGGGCCTGAGGATAACATGAGCAAAGGCAGGAACAACAGATTACAGTTGTCGACTATGAATGCACAAGTTTGGAGCAAACTTAACCCACAGATACCCGTCACACAGACCGCTTCTATGATATTTACCGATATTGTCGCGCAGATTTTCCTAAATACATGGAGAATCGCATCAATCTTGCATCCAGCTCATTTTGAAAACGCGTCACGCACGCGTCGGAATGTGTATAGAATACGAGTAGCCTCAGATTCTGGTTTCAAGGAGTTTCGTTTGCCCTCTCGCAGCTCAAGTGAGCCCACATTACGCACGCGACTACGACACTGACGACAGCGTCAAGTAAACGTGAGCAGCAGCGTAAGTAACTATTTTATAAATAACCTCGTGCAGACTATATAATTTGTACAGAAAAATCGCCATTCACAAACTGACTATTATACTCAAACCAAAATGCATACCATGCCTTAGTGAGTTTCATGTTTATTCCAGCAAGAATAAAAATGTTGACCCGTTTCGTAACTAAATTTTACACTTAAAAGAAATTTCGAACATGTATGACGGGTTAAGGTTAATTAAGATTGGCAAAAAATACTTCGTTGGAACTTGTTTCTAGCATTAAAATATTCGGTTTTACTTTGTTATTTCCGGTTCATTATGAACACAATTTTTGTTGAAAAGTCACACGCATTATGCATGAATAAAGCGACCACCGTGCCATTATATTATTATTATTATTATTATATAAAAAAGTTTTAGCCTCCCTTAATTGCACGACAAAGATGTTCTAAGAGAGGAAGGAGGAAGGCACCATTTAGTATGGAGTTGAGGGAACGCGGAATCTATGCACAAGGTGCACAGAAACAAGAAGCTAAGAAATAAGTTCATGAAACAAGAAAAATTTGAAGAAGAAAGTAGTAGGTGCTGAAAAACAGGACAGCAGTGAACCGAAAAAAGATGGTCCGTAACAAAACGAAAACCCATTCTATTTCAACAAAAGAAAGCCTACCTAACCTTTAGCTCAGGCCCTCACATAGTCCCCCTGGGAGCGCTAATTCCCATAGATAAAATACCTGTATCCCCCTGAGGGGGACCACGGTGCCAAATACACGAAAAATAGCACCCACATCAATCAAGAGGTCACTACCCACATCGAGTACATGAGCTTCAGCACTCGCCTGCCACGTGCACATGGAGACGTAGGAATGAGGACCTAAATAAGCATTACTTCAATAAGAGAAAACGAATCTCAATTGTGATTCGTGTACAAAACTTTCCAAATGAGCACTGCCCTAAGTAATAATACTTTTGTACCATGCTTCGCCAAATCTGCGCGTTATCAACTCAACCCGCACGACCCGGCAATACGAAGATTCATTTAGATCAAATAAATAACCTCATAAAATCCTCGCACGCGCTTAGCACCAATAAAACCAGTGATCACTAGCTAGAGATGGACTTCACGACACTAGAATACCAAACACACCTCGGAGTCGGAACTCCCTTTCCATGGGATGAGAGATTTTTAAAGTAAACTGTTCAGGTTCCTCGACGCCACCATAAGGGAGGACATACACGGTTATTTTGAATTTCTAAACAAATGCAAGACCTGCGGGCGTATCAGTGTGTTCTGACCGGACGAAAAAACAGGAGCCAAGGAAGTAAATAAAAATTAATGTTTAGAACTGACAGATGAGGTACCTTTCAAAGTTTCTAGCATACCGCCGATTAAGATTCACAATAAGAACAGTAATATTACGAAAAACATTTCAACGATAGCGGTGGACTTCTGAAGAGTACAAATATAGAAGTAGTCGGAACCCGTATCAAAGACACTTTCATGTAATAAGAAAGAGAGATTACACGATGTGCAAACCTCAACTACAAATTGAAAACGGCAAAAAAGAGAGCATTTACCCTAACCCAACACTGATGTCCAGTAAACGCTGGATTGATCGCTGAATAGAAAGGGTAGCTGGTGATGCGAAAAATTACCATCAAATGAATAAGGTGAGTAAACAAAACGTGTCCATCAGATAAGCACAGGTATATAAACTGACCCGAAGAAACGCGGAAACCTGTGCGCATGTAACAGTCGTCACCTCACTCTGCCCTCTTACGAGCCACAGTAAGAAAAAAGAGGAAAATTTAACACATAAAACATTTTTTGTTCCGATGTGAAAACTCATCTCTTCCAATCAAGAAATGAAGCATTAAGCCACAATAAGCAGATAATGATGATATGCTCTGATGAAACGTCTGATATTTGTGAGTAAATGAGTTCCATGGGATAGGCTTATAAAAGACAAAAACGCGAGTTCAACGGACCAAGCTGAAGGTTTGCAGTTGGCTTAGTTGGCTACAAAAAGCATGCGGACGTGTACGATATAAGGCGAACGTAAAAGAAACTGAACTAGAGGTACGATAAATTATAATCACATAAGAAAATGTTTATACGGGTTACTCGCAGAAAAATATTTGCTCTTGATGACGAATGAGTGTGGCGCAGAGGGAGATTGTGTAGAAGTGACGTAGCTCTGACGCGCCCCGCACCAAGCCAATACAGAGAGCGTTCGGACGCTGCATTGGAAGAGCGCTTCTGCGACACGCTCAGCACACGGTGGCCGTGAATAGCGCTTCTGCTGCTTCGCTAGTGTTGCCGCTGTCGAGCGCATGACGGTGCGATGGCTTGCTTATCCTCACCAGCAACGAGGTGGACGAGATGAAGAGAACACTACTCTACTTAGAGTAGATTGGGGTTCTAAAATTCTATACAAAGTGTATTACGATAATATAATTCCATGTTTCAGATTTTGATCGTTCTTGTTGTGTTGATCCTATGTTCCCTCACGGAGGGATTCTGATGGTGAAAATGCCGATTACTTCTCTTCATGACTCAAATGAATCTCAATGGAAAAAGTTATGAAATGAATCTTAGTTGCAAAAAAAACACACTAATTAAATTAACTATCATGTAATTCTATCAACATTTAACAACGAATGTTGAATTCTAAGGAAGATTAAATTATAAAATTATACATTACACAGCGCGCGCACCATGACTTGTGGCTCAAGTGTTCCAAAAAAGAAGACAAATAACAAATTTAAAAAACACCCAAAACGAGCGACCGAAAAGGTTGACAAAAATTCCAGGCATTTAATAAAACATTTACAGAGAATGTTCAAAGTAACTCCTGATAGTTTTCCAAGCATTTCATGAATTACTAAACCCACATTAATGAAGAACAGAACATGAAAAGAGAGCAGAAGGTAAGCTAAACACTTGGTGCATGAAGCGCGCCGATCACTGGGAGGCACCAAAAACCCTTCGCGTTAGCTCAGGACACAACGAGACGCCGAATAAAATTATCTCAGGAGGTACGAGACTAACGTACATCAAAGTGCAGCTCCATGATACTGTGGGTCATCAAATGAAACACTATCGATCAATTTATTTCTCCTCATTCCAAAATATTAATATCAATAATGAAGATCATGAGGTATCATGCACATGTTGATGAAACAAATACAAACATCACAAAACTAATAATGGTGACGTACTTTGGTACTATCCTTCCCTCAACTTCCTAAAATGTACCCTGACGTTCCAGATCGGCCACATTCTGGCCAAAACTTTTAAATTTAAGCTGTTCCAAATGAAATTAGTCTAGAGAGACCACTGAGCATCTGACAAATCTTTTATTATTATTATTATGTAAGAAAGTTTTAGCCTCCCTTAACCACTACAAAGATGTTCCAAGAGAGGAAAAAGGAAGGCACCATTTAGTATGGAGTTGAGGGAACGTGGAATCTATGCACAAGGTGCACAGAAACAGTAAGCTAGGAAAGAAGTTCATGAAACAAGAAAAAAGTTGAAGAAGAAAGTAGTAGGTGCTGAAAAACAGGACAGCAGTGAACCGAAAAAAGTTGGTCTGTAACAAAACAAAAACCTATTTTATTACAACAAAAAGGAAGCCTACCTAACCTTTAGCTCGGGCACACACATGGTTCCTCTGATCTGACAAAACTTCAGAATTGCCAGAGGCTGAGTAGTCTCCACGGATAAATTGAAAAAGTAAAATAAATAATCGGATCCTGTCCAGAAAAATTTCAATCTAGCAAAGAATGTAGGCTGGCACATTACAACAACACGGGGCTGGCACGCAACAACTTCATATCTGCTTCAGCCATACAACTCACCGCGCAGAAGGCGAAGGGATAGTCCGTCAAATGACTGACTCCCATACTTCGCGGTGATATCAGCTGTAGCAGGGGGTCTCTCATGATGGCTGAAGTTTCTATGGCTAGAACCTTCCAGCCATTGTGAACAAAGGCTTAAGGTACTCAGAACCGGTCTCGTTTTCTTACAAAATCACTATGTGCTTCTTGCATCATTCCTCACTAATCTCCATTCCATGAAAATAAATATCCGTGGAGATTTTCTTCATCCATTCATCGACACACTAGTATTCTAGCAAATGAATATAAAGTGAAAGATTTCGTAGATCAAACTAACCCCAATAACCGACATCATCATTCCGACAGATATTTTGCTCTTTGAAACAACCCCGATATGTCTACCCAGCAAACCTCCAGCGAATTCTTATTCATCTTCTCCAATTAAATTTTTAGTAACACAGTGTGTTCGCTCATTTTAACTCTCAAAAAGACAGACTTTTAAATTTACGTATTTTCTTGCAAGTCTTCAATTTTTACTCACAGCCTATGCAACGTCCGCATCTTCGAAGAAACTTAGCCTTTAGTACCGACAGGATTCAGTCACCTTTTAGCACAAACTACAAACAACAACCTTTTACTGACAGAGCTTCACTTTTCCTCGCTCTTTCACTATCACTCTGCCTATAGTTCAAAAATTATCCTCGTCTCTTTCAGTTAACTACCGCACTGTAGATAAACCAACGTTTTTTTTGCTCAGCCTGCTAACCTTACTCTAATTGCCCTTCTTTGAATTTTGATCATGCGCGCAAAAATCAACACTAATAAGAACTAAGTGCGGCAAAAAAAAAAGACTTTATGCACATTCTTCAAATTGACTCGCTGGAGAAACTTGGCGACATAAACATAAATTTCCGATAGTATAGCGAATTTAAGTAGTAAACGTGAACTGCATACTAAAAAACACGATTTCCGGCATAAATAATGAAAGGATCAACACAAGCTTTGAAACTAAAGCAGATACATAAAACCTCGGAGAGTTTCGAGAACTGTTCAGCAAAAAGTTTTTGACAGCTGTAGTAACAAGAAACACCTAAAAATCAAAACAAAATCACATGGAAATCGTCTCAGTTGCGCATGATGAGGAACATTCACGCTGCAATCGTAAGTCCCTTAATTATGATGGGTAAAATCTAACATATTTCAGATACCTCAATTCAATAACAAGGTGTCGAGTGTATATGAGAACTATTGACCTTTTCTTATAGACAATTAAGGGACTGACATCATAATCGATTTCCATGCATAGCATGAAACAAAGAGTCATCAACAAAAAGCCAAGGATTGACAAGCAAACCTATAAACTCAAATTTATGCAAGTCAATTTCCAATAAAAGTCAAAGAGTGAAACCCAGAACGAGTTACAAGTACCTCTTCTTACTCGAAAGCCAAAACTTCACAGCAACTTATTAGTGACAATTTCATATACCATGCGACGTCTGAAGTACGGCATGTGATCTTGCGTGAAGGTGATGGGCTTCTTCCTCGATAGGTACTCGGAAAATTTACAAGCAAACATTCCACAATCAGAACCGTTCATCTGCTGCGGAATATCTTTTGGGGTCTCGAACTTCCAGCCACTCAAATCGAGTGCGGTCTTTTTCTTGTCCATCATCTCATCGGCCAGGTACTTTCTGAGCTCGTGCAGGCACTGAGTGTTGTCACTGAGCATGGAGTCGTAGTAGGTGATAACCTTTTCTTTGACGCTGATGGTGGCGAGGCACCAGTGCATGCCCAAATGCACCGGCACGAGCAGTAGATCGTGGCTGAAGATGTCCACCTGACAAGCAAATAATTACCTCGTCAGGTATGGCTAGTAATATTAACTGCATCTTATAAATTTCATCTTAGTAATTTATCTACAAAAATCCATGTAATAGCTAAATCTCAAAGTAAGGAAACTATGCACAAAATAAATGAGAAATAGCTACAATACTTTCAAGTGATACAGATTCTAATGGACTAAATATCGGCGTATATATTTATGTATTTGAGCTAACATTTCAGTGAGAAACATCGAATGCATGAAGAAGACAAGACATATCTACGCAAGAAGGCACTAGCATGTGCTCCGGTCACGAAATGAAAAGAAACGCGGTAAATTTGCTATGCTCATGCTGCATAGTATTTTTTCTCTTCTCTTAACAATAGTAACAAATCCCAGGGTTAGCACATAAAAAACCCACCCAAAAAAGCCCCCCAAAAAACACGTAAAAAACACTAAATAGTGTTTTTTTTGGGGGGGGCTTTTCTGGGTTTTATTAGTGCTATTTAAATTTCACTTGTTTTCAAGCTTATAAATCAAAATGAGCTAAATATTTATATTGTCAAAAATTTGTCCAAGGCATTTGCATGACTTATGACAATAAATATTGAAAAACCAAAAAAAACACCACTATAAAAATAAAATAAGGAAAACCCTAATCACAAAAAAACCTCGAGGGACTAGTATATTTCCATGAATTCCATTTCCAAAGTAAAAAACAAAAACTAAGAAACAAATGCAGTTTGACTATTTCAGAGCATAGAGACTTCTGAATTTTTCCTCTGTCTTCTAGACTAGGCTGCTAGTAGCAGCCTAGTCTAGAAGACAGAGGAAAACTAGGCTGCTAGTAGCAGCCTAGTCTAGAAGGCAGAGTACTGTAGTAGCAGCTACTACAGTACTAATGTATTTCTCTTTCTACATCCACTGCCATTTCATCGTTGCCATCCACATCATGATCATTCGTGAGGTGGCGATATAATGAGACCAATTTCTGTGCGCGTTCCGATCCTAATCTGTTTCTCAATTTATTCCACACAATTCCAAATGTTTAGAAAATTCTCTCAATGGATCCTGAACTTGCTAAGCAAGAAGGAAGATTGCTTATAAACTTGCAGAAGCCCTCTGCCAGTGTTTTTTCAGGATTCTGCATTTTCTGCTGTTTCATGTCTAGAATTTCCCACCATCAACGAGGAGTCATTGTCTTGGTGAAATTTTCGTTGAACATGTGTTTTGGGAAGATGTTAGAGTGCTTCAATTTATACAAGTAAATCGCACCGATGAACTCCTGATTGTACTCAGCCAACCACTCAATGTGTGTCTCCTGTGAAAGCTTTGCCTGAAATATGTCTCAACAATTATAGTCAGATGGGGTAGGACACGACCGCAGCCATCATGGGGGTAAGAAAGTGAAGAAACGACTGGCCTATGGTGAGCATTCAAGCTGCACTGGAACAAATTTGACGATGGAATCTGTTAGAGCATTTATTTCTAATCATTTTAGTGTTCGTTGCTATCCTGAACTGCAAAAAGTGATTTTTTTGGTAAATTAAAAAAAAAATTTGGCATGTCACTACATGTTGTAACATGTAACAGTGTGGTTGACTGACTTGACTTGCGCTGCTAAGCACTCCAGCTCACACAATACACATGTTAAGTTGTTAACAGCATGACTGTTAAGTGATGTGCAGCTGTCTTGCTTCAAGTTGCTTGTGGTGGTTACTTATGATCTGCATGGTGCTTCCCTCTCACATGACTTGCGCCTGTCTGCTGCTAAAACAACTTACTATGAATTGACAAGCATAGCAATTCTCTTTGCACATCTTATATCTTTACAGACTGCAGAGATATGTACCTATGCATATGGTAATTGGTAAATGGTAATTGTGATGGACAAACTTGATTCATATATTTTTCATATAATGTAATAATTCATATAATAATGTAATATAATGTTGGAAATAAAGTAATCGCATAACAATATTTACTCAATAAGTGTATATATATAAATCTGGAAAAGAGGCAACTGGAGCTGTGTGAATAACTCTTTTAAACAAAAACAGGTATTACAAAAAAAAAACAATAAAGCCCCCCCCAAAAAAAATTTAACCCAAAAACCCACGTGGGTTGGTTTATTTTTAAAAAAAAAAACAGGGTTTTTTCCATCCCTGACAAATCCCGCAACTCACAAGCACTCCTACACACAGTCTTTAAAAATTGTTTCTACATGCTTCAATAAATATTTAATAATTAGCATGATAATATTTAAAAGCATCACATACGATGCAACGCCTAGTGACCCGGATAGATACATCCGCCCCCAAGCGGCATCAGTATGAGCAACTAGGAGAAAATGAGAAGTGAACTGAGTAAAAAACAATATTCGTAAATAAAGTGAAAGATGAAGAACGAACCATAAAATGAAGAGAGGTTGGGTAAGGGAGATGCTAGTATAAATGTGCAATGCAAAATGTTAGTCCCAAAAATGGTGTGAACCATCATTATCAGTTCTTCAATGAGACGCTTGCTTGCACGTGAAGAAAAAATTGGACCTTCGATAGTTTCGACAGAGTAACTACGTCTCACAGCACTTACAGTAGACAAATAAATTGTCCCTAGTTTTCACTATAGGTCTTACCTTTTTCGTCCATCTTTTCACTCCTGAAAAGCCAATCTTTATGAGCTTCGGGTAGAAGAAAGTGTTGAAAGCATAAACAGAAGGAAAGTTATCATTTTTGCTCCTTTCCATGATGAGATTCATGTAGAAGTTGATAACTTCATCATTCAGCCAGTTGAGACCATCGAGTGTCGCAATATCGCGTCTCGTAATTTGAATGTTGAACTTTTCTGTGAGCACTTCACCCGGAGGATGCTTCCGCAAAGCATTTGAAATGATCTGTTCCATTTGTGGAGTGAGCTCCACGAGGACATCTTCTTCTTCTAACTCTACAACAGCAGAAGGGTGGCGCATGTCCAGCATTTGGAAGCGTCTGCTTACGATATCTTCCACAGACGGAGTCTTCCTTCGTCTCTCCAAGCCCATCTTCAAGGTTTCTTGAGATTCCCGCAAAGGTTGTTGCATCTTAGCTTCTCTTTCCAATCTACGTGTTTTAACGTCTTGTATCCAACCTTCCGTAAATTTCTGGAGAATGCGAAATTTTGGATGGTGCTCTAAAGAGTTCAAACGCACTACTTTCTTCACATCTTCTTTTGTGATCATAATTTCATCATCTTCAATTGGAGCAGACTTGGACTCCGCAGTATCATTTTCAGATGCTTCCTTGTTAGGCTTTGAACTTGGGCCACCAGAGCTTGTGCAGCCATCTGATGCTCCTGCTTTTGCATTTTCCATATCTGAAGTCCACAGGCAAATATCATTCTTGCTCCCTTTTCGTTTCTGCTCAATTTCTTGTTGCTCTATCTCTAAAGCTTTTTTGCGAGACCACTCAGAGCCCATATTTGTCTTAGCGACAGGCACGGATACTACACTGCTCGTACTGAAGCTGCTGGTGGAGCTGCTACCACAGAAAGTGGTACCCAGCGCAGCTACTTGTTTAACAAGTTCTTGATATTGCTGTTTGTCTACAGGTTTATAACAATCCACTGCAGATGAGTAATAGGCCTCTGACAGGCCCATTCTGTTGATGCAGTCTCGCACAACACCTCTGTTGATGGAGGAGTTCATTATCGAGCCAAATCGCGGGCCTTTGTAAAAAGAGGAGTTGATTCGAGATGTACCACGGAGTGGTTCTTTCAGTGCTGAGTTTGTAGACCGTATCACACTGCCGCGGTGCTGACGTGGAAATGGAGAATTCTTGAAGTTCGACTTTACACTTTTAGAACTAAATTTATTTTCTTTTAGAACCGAACGCTTACTCTGCTTGCGATCCGTGGTGGATGTGATCGTGGGGCGGAAACGAAAATGCAAAGAATGAGGAGACTTGAATTGCTCCACCATTTCAACTGAACTAGACGAGAGTCGATCGCTATTTTCATCATCAATCCCTTCCATTTCTTCTCCTTCTTCCGAGTCCGTAAGTCCATCATTTCCACCAATTTTAACATAAGAGGAATTACCCGTTTCTGCTTTACCATTAGGTGGCGATTCAACAAAAGACATTTTAGTTTTAGTGATTGCAGGAGTTGACTGTTGGCGGGACGACAATATTCTCCCTAAGTCTTTGGTTTTGAGCGACTTGGGGACGCCAGATGCACGGGCGGGGTCGGCCATGTCTTCCTCGCCATCCAAAGTGAGGACAAGAGGCCGCACAGACAGCCGCGACAGTGGAGTTCGCCGCGAGTTGAAGCGAGGAGATGCAGCTATCTGATACTCTTCACCACCAACGTTGCGTGAGGAAGCGCATAAAGTCTGTGAAGGAAAATAAAGTTCAGTTCATGGCTCGGTCCATACAGCTGTCAGAGTCTACAACGCACAATCTGCAGCAGAGACTTGAACAAGAGCAATTCTATTTCAAACTGATAACTAGTTCATCAAATCGTTCCACTTGAACCAAGCCAAAAGAGATACAATAAAACTTGCCTTTAAACAAATTTGTTTGCAGTTTTAGGTAACGCACGTAGAATTTTCCTTAAATTTTATGAAGCAAACAAACTATGAAGTATTTTTTTTTAAATACACTACTATCCTTGAACAGTCCTCGATGAATGGTCAGCCTTTCACCCTAAATACCTCAACATGAATTTCGTATGGATAGATCCAACTAAGATCATATTACTCCGCACAAGAAAATTTACAAAATAACTAAAGCATAGGATGGTGGTAGAAAGAGTAACCACCATTTTATGACTCTTATTTTACATCAGTAAATGATGAATGAGACAAGCGTTCTTTTATTATATGAAAAAAAAAAACGCTATAATGGAAGTGCTGATTACGACCCTAATAAGCTTGCTGAACAAGAAATTAGTAACCCGTCACAAATATGGTGCAGGACCTACACGAGCTCGAAAAATCACTGCAATTCTACGTGGCATTGAGTCTACTAGTGCCTTAATGTACATATATGGAGTCGACTTAAAACCACTCTTACATTGACTGATCTCGTCGTTAACGATCTGCTTGACGTCTAACTTGTCGTTCAAGGTGATCCTACAAATTTTCGATCGGATTCGTGTTTGGAGACTTAGCTGGTCAATCTAAATGCATGATATATCCTGAATGACTACAGCGCCAATTAATGACTGTCCTAACCCAATTCACTAAGAAGTAATCGTTCTGGAAAATAAGCAATGCAATGTGCCTTTCTTATTCAAATATTAGGCAAATAGCAGAACTTAATGATCAAGCAGCTCAATGTAACAATGCTGGTTCAGTTTGAAGGATACCTCAACTCGAAGACCCACTTCTGTGCAATTGAAATTGCCCCAGAACATGACAGACCCTCCTCTTCCTTGAATTACTCTTTGCACACAGGATTTATTGATGCTTCATGAGGTTTTCGATAACACGACGGTGAGCACCATTACTATAGAGACAGAATCGCGATTCATCAGAACCCACGACACTTCTCGACAGTTCAATGTGCAGGTATTTAGGCCCAGTTTAAACGAGTGGTCTCCAGGGCAGGAGTCAACATTAGTTTACGAGCTACTCTGCTCTATGAAACCATTGAATGGAGTTCAAACAAAGAGTCCGTTTAAAAACAGGAGGAGAAGGGCCATTCATCTTAGACATTTTGTAGTAGTTTCATCCTTGATACAGAGCCATTACGATAAATGATTTGGGACACACGGCGGCGGTCGATGTAGGTTAGAACTTTTTTCCCACCACAATTTCGCCCTGAATTGCTTTGTGTACTAGATTGCTTCCATTGTTAGTGGGCAGGCATTACAGTGAAGCATTACAGTGAATGGGTGTCCCTTGTCCCAAACACACACAAATCACAATGGCCTATTTTTGCCAATCCGAGACGCATTGCTTCCGTCCTATCGTTGCGGAGCACCTAAGGAACAAGTCTATTCCTTGCCAGCTCAGAATGTTAGCTGATGTCAGTTCACTACTTGCATAAAAGCATAACTTTAGTCACAGTTTCAAACAGTAATTAATGAAAGAAGTTAATAACTGGAGCTCTAAAAACCATGGGCGGCTAATTCATCGTCTGGAGAGCTTCTGTTGACTTATAACTGTGCTGGCAATGGTCTGGCCTGGCTAAGGTTCGTAACAATCTAAGCCAAGACTCAAGATTATGAAGTGCATGATAATTCTTAGAGCAACATGAAATTAGCTCATTCTTGACCACCCATGACCTGTTGGGTCACTTTGCTAATACTTAGGTCAATTGTTGTGTCTCATACAAACTGTCAATATTTCCAAATATTTATGGCTCATAAAGTATTGATCGTAGAGGCTTGAACTTGTCTCACTAGCTACACCCGCTCCTAAGTATTCAAAACAACGAACTTCCTGTAGCATCACCTCCCATCAAACTTATATTCATTCCCCACACAACCCCTTTCTCGAACAGCTCATAACTTTCCTGTTATTCATATTCACTCGGAGTTTCCTTCTATCACACAACCTTCCAAACTCTTCCACCAGTCAACACAGTTTCTTCTCCGACCCAACTATTAAAACTGTATCGTTAGTGAAGAGTAGCTGCATCAGCTTGATAACCCCGTCCTTCACTTCAAGCACTACTTGATCCACGTACGCATCAAACAGATACGCGGGGATATTACGCATCTCTGATGGAGAAACACCGTCACTTCAAACCCTAACTCAATACATTACCCACTCCAGCACATGCCATGCTATCGTCATTAAAACTCACAACAACTACGAGCAGATTACTTCCTATGCCATACCCTCTCAACACTTCCCACAATGCTTTCCAATTAACTCTATCATATGCTTTTTCAAGGCCTATAAACGTCCAAAAGCCCATTTCCTTTTCGCAAGGTACTTTTAAAAAACTCATCTCAGTATGATGAACTTATGATCCACACACTCTGCCAGAAACCGCACAGCTCCTCTCCTACTGCTCTCTTGTAGGATTCACCAGAAATCTGTCACACACCTTACCTACCACACTCAACTGACTTTCACTCCTTGAATTGATTGATTGATCATGAGAAAGTTTTAGCTTCCCTTTACCACAACAAAGATGTTTAAAGAGAGGAAGGATGAAGGCACCATTTAGTAGGGAGTTGAGGGAACGCAGAATCTACGCACAAGGTGCATAAAGGCAGTAAGCTAAGAAAGAAGTTCATGAAACATGATAAAAGTCAAAGGAAAAAGTAGTAGGTGCTGAAAAACAGGACAGCAGTGAACCAAAAAAAGATGGTCAATAATAAAACCAGACATTTAGCTCGGGACCTCATATAATCCCCTGGGAGCGCTAATTCCCATAGACAAAAGTTGTATCTCCAAACACTCTGTTGTAGCTCCATCTAAACCCTGAGCTTTACCTAACCACATTCTTAACAGAGCTAGCTCAACTTCTACTCTCGTGACCAATTCATCATTCATCCTATCACAACCACTCTCCTTCCATTTCCAATCGTCAGAATCACTGCCTGCGTCATCTTCAACGTTCAACAATTGCTCAAAGCATTCTACCCAACGACCCATTACCACCGCACTTTCACACTCATCACTCCATTCCCATTTTTCACCCAACACACTTTTGCCTCCTCCCTCTTCTTCCATCTTTTCACTTCTTTCTGCAAGATTTTCTTATTCTCCTCAAAATATGCAAACATTTTGCCTCATTTCTAATCAGTCATACTCTTTTCATTCTGTGCAACCCTTCTTTAGTCCTCATAGCTTTTATGTGCTGCTATGTCTCCGTCATTAAAAATTAAATGTCAGTTTAAGCCTCCCTATCCGCAACAAAGGCAATCCAAAAAGAGGAAGGAGGAAGGTATCATTTAGTATGGAGATAAGGGAATGCAGGATCTATCTACAAGGTGCATAGAAACAGTAAATTGAAAAAGAAGTCTATGAACAAGATGAAAGTTGAAGAAGAAAGTAGTAGGTGCTGAAAAACAGTACAAGTACAGCAGAGAGAGAGAAAAAAAAGAGATTATTTAAACAACAGAAAACACTATTTCAACAAAAAGAAGGCCTACCTAACTCTCAGCTCAGGACCTCACATTTCCCCCTGGGAGTTATAGACACGATATTCCCATTCCCATAGACAATAGTTGCAACCCTCTGAGGGGCCTGCCTCCATCCTTCTTTCCTCTGATTGCATCCTTCACTCCCACCTTCACACTCTTGCTTTCTTCCTTAACAGACAGAAACTATAAACTGCACCAGAACTTTGCATGACAAACTGCTTATAGATTAACTGCTATAGTAGCAAATAAGTAGATTAATATAGTTTTACACAAAGGACTGCATCAAGCATGTTTGCAATAAGGTGGATAAATATGACTTATCCTGACAAAATTCACAACACATTTGAGATAATGAAATACTTATCCTCTTTTCAAATTTAGAAACAACATGTTTGTGCAAAAGGAAACTTCACCCTCAAAACATTCATGAAACATGCCTTTCAAAAATATAATTTTATGAAAAGACAACACAGTGAACCCTGCTCTATTATCAAAACATTAATTTTTAGCACATGGTTAGAAAATATGAGTTAAATACTCACATCGTCTGAGTTATATTTCATGACTTCAACTCCACCCACTTCGCAAAGGTCCTCATCTGGAGCAGAACTTGTACTACGGCAACTTGATCTTTTTGAACTTCTCAGCTGCACAGGTAAGAAATCCCTTTATAAGTAATCAAATAAACCCTTATGAGGTAGCAGCTATAATTTAAGGAGCAAAAGTAATAGCAATGCTGGATATTTTATTGCTCAAACATTATTTAATCAATTATAGGGAGACTGCCAAGAAATGTAGATTAACTCAAAATCTATAAACTAGAAATTGAGTCACCCAAAACACCTGGAAATGATTACACAGTAAATATGAATTTTATTTGCAATATTTCATTTTGGAAAATAAATTGGTAAATTATCACATACCCAAAAGTTGAGGAATTTTTTTGAGAATGATTTTATTTAGACTGCATAAATTTATTTTAAAACATTGAACAAACTTTTCCAGAGTTACAGATGATACTCTTTCATTGTTGAAATTATCATCAAGCAAATGGTGATGTCAACACATAGAACTCTGCCACTAACAGAAAGGGAACTAATTTTAGAAAATTATAAAGAAAAAGTATCAATTAGAGAAATTACTAGCATTATATGCAAGTCTATAAGTGTTGTTTATTGGTTTATAAGAAACTAAAAAACACCCACAACACTAGATACAAAACATAAGGTTGAAAACCTAACGTAAGACTCTTATGCAGATTAAAGCAAACCCTTTTACCACAGCATCATCAATTCCTTGTCAGTTCACTGAAGAGACAAAGAATATCTAAAAAACAGGTTTTTGCAGGTTACAAAATGAAATATTGCATGCTCGTGTACCAGCCAGCAAGCCTCTCAGATCAGAAAAAAACTGTCTCAGTTCTGCCACAGACGACTGCTGCACAATGAGACAGAGTTCACTTCAGAGACAAATTGAAGTTCAATTCTGATGTAAAAATTCATGAAAGATGCAGAACCGGTAAAATATCTTTACAATGCATTAAAAACCATTGAAGTTTGGCAAGAGGAGTGTGATGATGTGGGTGATATCTCCAGCAGGAGTGGGCTGTGTCATTTGTATACACTGAAGAAAGAATGGCTGCAAAAGTATATGAACAGCTTCTCCAGCAACATACTGGGCCCAATTTATATCTTATTTCTTGTCAACCTCACATTTTCAAGTGATACAATGTATCTCACCATAAGGCTTGGAAAGTTATGACCTTCCAGAAAGAGAAAGGGAGTACAGTGAACCCTATTGGAAATGTATGGCAGATCAATGGAAAGATGACTTAGTTTAATTCTCTCTAGAAAAGAAATCCTTAAAACTGAATCATTTATGGGATTTGCTGACAAAAGGATAGGAGACAACTACTGGGTTTTGCAATTAATTATGTCATATGGTCAACAATGCAGTGAAGTGATAGAAAATAAAGGGATTTTTACTAAACATTAAAATAATTCCTAACATATTGTAATACATAAATTTATATTTCCGTGCAGTTCCTTAACTTTTGCACATGGGATAATTCACCATTTTATCACAAATTGAAATATTATATCAAAATAATTATAAACTGTGTAGATTACATTAGTTGGTTCAAGTCTCCCTAACTGAAACACAGGTGTTCCAAAGAGAGGAACGAGGGAGGCATTATTCAGTAGGGAGTCAAAAGAACACACAATCTATGCACAAGATATGCTCCCATACAAGATACATTGTGCATAGAAATAGTAAGCTGAGAATGAAGGTTCCAAAACAAGAGAAAATTTGAATAAAAAAGTAGAAAGGGCTAAATACAGGACAGCAGTGAGCCAAATAAAACTCGCCCTTAACAAAAACAAAAAACTATTCAATTTGAACTAAAAGAAGGCCTGCCTCACATTTCCCATAAATAGTCTCTAATCTTGAAGGGGGTAAACTGTATTTCAACAGATCTAGCTTAAAATTTTTCAAGTTCATCTATATTTCTGGGAAGTTTCTAAATAATTGAAGAGATAAAAAAAATCTGAATGATAACTATTTAGTGACATTGTTTGCGTTCCTCATGTTACAGCTGCTACAGTATATGTCTATAATGGTCAAGAGAAGGAACTTGAAATGCACAAAATTTAAATGCCAAAGATGGGTACTTCTGGCCTATGATTTTGTGGTTGCACAAAAACAATGATGAAGATTATTACTGTAGGGAAAAACCCAATTTATAAGTAATAAAGCAGTTAGGCATTCTTCACAAGTCACTGCATGCAAACTGCTAACATGAAGAGTACATTTTAATTGGTAGTACATGAAAAACATATCATTCATGGAAAGCTCTAAATTTTCTATTAAAATATAAAAACCAGAAGCAGATGATCTGCTTCTTTGATCAGCAAATGATGTGATTCATCAATGAAATACCTCTACATGATGAACTCTTGTCTATTTTGCATCAACTCTGCACAATTTTAAACAAAAATAAATAATTCCAAATGGCTACATGCTTCTAATTAGGGTTAATTTGACTTATATTGATGCAGTACGAGGGGTTAGACATGTGAAATTCAAGCTCAAGAGATTGTGACCTGTGTACAGCATTTTGAGGAGTTATTTCATTTTCCCAGCATCACTGCTCTCTGTTCTGAATCTCAAATTCACAAAACTTTTGTTCATCCTATGTCTACAGAATGTCCTACACAGAAACTAATTTAAATTGTAGATTGAGAACATCATTGAGATTATGCAGTAAAACACTTATACTTAACAAAATAAAATTTAAAAAACCTGTTAACACGTTAAGTGCGGCAGGTTAAACTGAAGTTCAATATCCAGCTCAAATTTAGATTCAATTGTAGTAAGAAATTTTGAAAATAGCAAACATTGACTGGATCATGCCTTCATTTAACTTTCATTTAGTATTTATAAAAATTGAGTCAGTGACTGCTTGTCGGCTAGCAGCATCATGAAAATCACCTAAATGACCACCGGTGGGTCACGCCGCACTTAACGTGTTAAGGGACTACATCAAATTTTACTGCTGGATTTTTTTTCTTCTCACAAAATAATCCATGTATTATTTATACAGTTCTGAGAAGATAAAGTGCTCATTGAATCCTTTGCTCAAGTTATTGTCCTTAGATTCAAGTGCTAAGGATTAGAAAAGGAACTTTGGATGCAAAGCTAAAAAATTACTTGGTCAATTTTATCTATAGCATATACCACATCCATCATGATTGCTGAGTTCTCTACAGTAATAGATGTCAGAGAACTGCACACAGCTCATTGTGCCTTGATATAAAATGTTGGTCATGAGTGATATTTACTCTGATTTGAGTGACTGATCCTTTAGTAATATATTTTAGAAAGTGAAGTTGAACATGTAAGTAATTATTAAAATTGCCTATCTGTGTTGTGATATATTCAGAAGCAAAAAGTATGTATTTTAATTTTGCCCAGTTGATAGTAGAATATTTAGTTTGTTTGTTGGTCACTGAATCAGCAATCTTTTATATCTTTGATGCAAAAAATGAATTTTTTATCCAGCCCCACTATCATGGTTACACCATCTCACCCTCTGGACTGATGATTATTATTTTAATCAGCTACAATATCCTCATTTTCATAATCTGGAAATTCAACAAGCTTTTTTAATAAACAAAAAATAAGAATGAAAGAGATTAAAAGAATTGAGGAAACTTTAAGAGGAACTGGAAAACCCCCTTATTTAGCTTGCTGGTTGAGATCAATATTTTCTTTCCTTATGCATAATAAATATTCAAGTTCCCAACATTACTTTATGTATCTAATTCCAGTTCATATGTATTTTCATAGTAAAAGTGGAAAATAAATATTTTTATACAAATACTAACTGATGTAATAATTAATTTGCCTATTTGACATTAATACAAAGATAAACTTCTGAAGAAATTATCTTAGAACCATTTCCTAAGTTCAATAATGAAGACAACCATAATATCCAAGAAATACCATTTTTGAAGGCACATAGATGCACCGCACCTCCACTTCAACATGTCACATTCAGGCAAAACTTAAGTGTATTTAAGCATATATTGTTAAAAAAGTCTAGCTGAGCATTACACAAGCAGATGGCAACAATCATATCTTAGTTTTATTGCTCACCAATGGATGGCATTACCATTAGGTCAGAGTGGAGATCAGTTGCAGCTGATGTTTATGAAGGCAAATCACCTAAATTCAGATTGGATCTCTCTCATTCTTACAGCACTGGTTTTAACACAAGAATACCAGCAATAAAAAAGAATGCGTAGAGTTTAGGGTAGGTTAAAGTACTGAACAAAAGCTAGGTTTGTATGCATTAGAGATATGATTAGCCTAGAACTACAGCAGGTCTCAAGTTTTCAGCAAATTTTTGGAACCAAAATTTTGAATAAATAATGTATCTCATGTGACATCAAATATGGTCAATAACTTTAGCCTAACTGCAACCTGTGAGAGTCTGTAATAACTCACCTCTTTTGGCCGCATCAATTGGCTCAGATATGAGCTGAGGCCACTGAAGCCGGAGACTTTAGACAGCCAAGAGCTCACACCTAACAGATGAAAATTTCAATCAGAAAATGATTACAAGTAAACTTTGAATGTCTTCACAACCAATCCCATCACAGATACAAAAACCATGACAAGAAAACTCATGTTACATATCAGGCAATGATGAGAAATGAGAACAGAATGAGTAAAATTGCTAAGTAAAGCACAAAACATATTCAAGCACTAGAAATATTGCTCAGCTATTTTATTGAGCAATCCAGTTATCTTGCATACCATCACTTGGCAGATTAGTTGAACATAGTTTAATAAAATTTCAAACCAAGTCCCATGAACTCTAGGAACAATTCCAGTTATAAATAAGTTTGCCAATGGTTTGTAACACTAGTTTTACAGCACTCTACTAGAGATTAACTTATGAACAATATTCCAAATGAAGAGGCAGGCACATATCAAGATTAAGGCAAGGTTGTTTGTAAAATATCAGATGTAATTGAAGTAAAATTAGGAATAGATCAGCCAGTTACTTCAGTCAACTTAAGGATACCATCCGAAGCCCCTGCCAGGCCCCTGTCGGTCCAGTGAGCATTTTTCATGTTATTGTTGGAAAAGAACCCTTAGATGGTGGACTATTCGGTCCTAAAATTTTATGGCGCTACGGACAATAAATCCCCCCCCCCCCCAGAGGGAGGGTAATGGGACAAAAATCTTGAATTTTTGACCTGATTTTGACCCCATATAAAAACAGAAAATATAAAGGGAAATGGATAGTTCCCAATACACTTTTGTTGGAAATATTTCATAGATTCTAAAACTGGGTCTGATTTTGTTCTAGCAGCAAAACTCAATGAGTTGATACGTTTTGAAATATCCATGAAAATGAACTCAAAAACATGTATGTCAAATTTTTTCAAAACTAAGCCCTGAATACAAAAAATGAATAGTAGTAATTGTGTTTCTTTTCAATAGTTACATAATAAAGTCAGATTTCATAAGAAGACTGAAAATAAAGAATTTCATAATTTTTATATATATAATTTTTTTTTTGGAAATCATAATTCACAGTGTGAATGTGAAGTTATGCATGGAAATTATCAAAATTAAAACTGCATTCAGTTACATAAATTATCCATTACATTACACTTCAACAAAAATTTTGTTATGGTTTATATCCCAAAACATATACCTTTCAACATTCAAACTGTATCAACTCATTGAGTTTCGATGCTAGAACAACACCAAAGACAGTTTGGAAATCCTTAGAACATTTCTAACAAAGTTATAATTAGACTCCCCCAAATTTTAGAAAACAAAAAAAGGTATACGGCTCCAAACCCAAAAACAATTGTTTGTGATATTATAAAATATCACTTATCACAGAAATTGTTTTTCGAAATATTAAAATTTTAAATTATAACTTTGTTAGAAATGCTTCAAGGATTCTAAAACTGTCTTTGGTTTTGTTCTAGCATCAAAATTCAATGAGTTGATACGTCTTGAAATATACATAAAAATGTATCAAAAAACTAATTTTTCATAAAAAATAAGGCCTAAATCGAAAAAATGACAGGAGTAGAAAAGGTTTACTTTCCAAAAATACATATACTGGCAAATTTTCAAGCAAATCGGACGAAAAAAGGTCAAAATCCCGGATGGTATCCTTAAGCAACAGCAGCATCATTACCTGGTAAGAACTGTGTTGTTAGGTAAAAAGGTTTGGGAAATATCAAGAGAGAACAGCTAATAAATATTCCATTCCTATATCTGATTGTGCTCTTAGCTTACTTTATGTGTGAAGGAAAAATGACAGAATTAAAATTAATAAATGAAACAATAAATTTTTATTGACTTTTTCACCCACTGAATGTTTCATTTGAATGGGACAAAATTTTCAAGTTTTGACTAGTCCAATCACAATGGCAAGTGAATGATAAAAATATGAAAGTGTATCAAATGAATAAAGAAATAGTGAGATGCAAGAAAACATAAAAAAACCCATCCAAGAAGTCAGCTTTAGCTAAATTTTGAACAGTCTTCTGAAACAAGAGTAAATGATTCAGTGGTGAATAACATGAGCTTTTTGTTGAGAACTACAATTCTCACTCGCACTCTGATGATTGATATCATGAGCGCAGCTCCTAATTAGTGTACACTTACTCTATACTTGTTAAGGGGAGAGGGCAGTTTTAGGAGGTTTTTCTTCTATCTTGAACCTTGAGCAATGAAATTTGGTATACTGATAGGCAATGCAAATGGGAATCATTTGTCATTCGTAAAAAAATGAGATTTTCCCCATAGAAAATGAGATTTTTTTTCAAAATGCATCTCCTTCAACAGTTTTTGAGTAAAAGTGATGACTTTATTTCATTAGATGCGAAACGACTTGTAGATTTCAAAAACCTACATGACATTCTCATAACTTTAGTTCAAATTTGAAAAAACAAAAAAATTTCAAAGCATGTCTTCTTTCGGAAATTTTTTTATTTATGACGTCATAATTTTTGATCAAAAATGAGTTATGAATTGCCATTTAGATTTTTGGAATGCCCAAGTCTTTTTGCATCCAATGATATTAAAATCATCTCTGTAGCTCAAAAACTGTAGGAGGAGATGCATTTTGAAACCCCATATTCCGATCCTCCAAAATAAGGCAAAACAGGTAAACAAAGAAACAAATAATCTCAATTTTTCTCTATTATTATTGGTTGGGTCAGCTAGGATGCTTGATATCATTATACAATAATAAAGAGACATAGAAAATAACATAGCAACATAGCACCATGAAGAAAGTGCCAAGGGAGAGGTGTAACTAGATAAAATACCACTTCCCCCTCCCCCCATACTTCAAACCCCCGCAGCAGGCAAACGAGTGCACGTACAAAGCTGTTTTTTTCACTGAAGCTTCCTAACATGTTCGTCTTGCTTTTGGGAATAAAATAAAAAATCCAGCCATTTTTCAAATTTTGAGCGCCCTCTCACCTTAAGGATACCGTACACCTTTTTTTTGAGCAACAAAATATTTGTGATCAAAATTTTTTTCCTTTAACACGTTGAATGCGATGGCCGCAAATGCCGACTGCCCGCTGGTGCGATTATGTTTAGGTTGCTATAGCGTCAGTGCTGCTCTAGCAATCGAAGGGGGAGGTTGTGTGTGTGTATTTCTTGATGTGCTCTACACGTTGACGCAATAAAATTCACGACCCACATGTGGGTCGTTTCGCAGCGAGTGATAGATTGATTAAGCCACTACGATACGACCCACATATGGGTCGTGCTATAATTTACTGATAAATTTATTTTGCAATGCTTTTTTTGATGTCTCATGTATTTTCATGCAATTTCAGACCGTTCATGATGGAGACATCTAGTTTTTATGGTGCATCTAAAAGAAAGAAGCGTGATGAACCTTCTTCTGACAGTGATGATATTATTTCATCAGATGACACGTTCTCACCAGAGGGTACCGATGGTTCAGAGTTTGATGAATCGAGTGATGAAAATCAGTTAGGCGGTGAAATTAGTGATGAAAACAACAATGAAAATGAAATTCAAGCAAGAGAAGGTCTGGCAGAGATGGGTGTGTGGCATAATGTCACCTCAAATGAAAGAAAGTTTTCGTTTTCTGGGAAGGAAGAACTGTCAATCGCACCTAACCCTTCTGATGAAGGGAAAATCTGGCCTATTGATGTGTACTCTCTTTTCTTGACCGATTCAATCATAGAATTGATTGTTCGTGAAACTAATAATTATGCAGCTTATTTGCGGGCACAACCAAATCTAACAAGGAACTCGCGACTGAAATCCTGGACACCAACTGATTCCACAGAAATCAAAAAATTTTTAGGACTCATCCTGTACATGGGACTGAATCCTCAACATTCCATGGAATCTTACTGGTCAAAAAGCGCTCTATTTTAGAGAAAATGTGTCCGTGAGATAATGGACAGAGACAGATTTTTTCTTTTATTGAGAACCCTTCATTTCAATGATTCGAGCACTCCATCAACAAGCAGGCTAGATAAGCTTCTACCAATAACAAGACCATTGTTAGAAAGATACCAAAGAGTACAAATTGAACCATGAAGCAGTCGTCGATGAAACAATGGTGCCATTTAGAGGACAGCTACTTTTCAGGCAATACATACCGAATAAACGCCACAAGTACGGTTGTAAAATCTTCAAGCTGTGTTCCCCCGATGGTTACACATGGAACTTCGAAATATATTGCGGCAAAAGTGAATCTTGCGAAAATCTAGGTTTAGCAGAGTCTGTAGTTGCCAGACTAATGAGCCCCTTGCTAGACACAGGGATGACTGTCTACACAGACAATTATTATACATCCATACCCCTGGCAAAGTTCCTCCTGGATCATAAGACCTACTTATGTGGGACCATCCGTTCCAATCGCAAAGGACTGCCAGTTGAGGTAACGAAAGCAAAATTGAAAAGGGGAGAAATTGTGGGAAAGAAGAAAGAACAAGACATAAAAGTCCTAAACTGGAAGGATAAAAGAAATGTACTTACTTTGTCTACAGTCCCTGAGCATACTGATGTTCTAAGATCAATTGAAAAAAAAACAAGAACTGGAGCAGATGTGATGAAACCCGACAGTATTCTAGACTACAATGCCTGTAAAAAAGGAGTGGATCTTTCTGATCAGTTCTCTTCATACTACAGCCCTTTGAGAAAATCTAGAAAATGGTACAGAAAATTATGTTTTGAACTGTTGCTTGGAACTACTGTGGTCAACGCCTACATAATCTTCAACAAATACTGCAGCGGGCGACAAAAATGGAAAATTGTAAAATTCAGAGAATCTATTATTCTGTCACTCATGTATGGATATCCAAAAGAAGAATTGAAGCCTGGAAAAAGACCATCTCAAATAACAGGCGGCTTGCCAACTGATCATCGCTTGAGCGAAACTTCAGGCCCGAAAGGCAAGACGAGAAAGCGCTGTGTGGGATGCTACAAAATGATCTCCCAATCAGAAGGATCAAAAGTTGCCGATAGAAAGGCAAAAAAAGTATCCACATTTTGTGAAGGATGCTCTGGAAAGCCATTTATGTGCTTATCATGTTTCAATTCAAACCATAATGTCTAATTTCTGAATATTTTTTGCAAATTGAAAACTTCCATTTGAAAATAATAAATATGTTTTTCCTGGTATTCAAATAAAAGAGTTTAACACATTTTTCATTATTTCAACCCTTTGTATTATATTTACAACAACATCTGTGCTAAAAATGGCAATAATACCAACTTTTAGGGTTCTTTTAAATATTCCGAATTATTTTATAAACGACCCGCCCGTGGGTCGTTTCGCAGTAGATGGTAATCAGCAACGACCCACCGGTGGGTCGTATCGCACTCAACGTGTTAAATTGAAGCTATACATGTGCTAAACATCCATAATACATTTTAGAGGCATGCACGCAATAGAAAGCTCACTGTGGGGGATAGAGTGGTGGTGAGGGGGAAAATAAAATATTTTGCACATAAAGTTTTTTCAAACAAAGCTTTTCTACTTAATGAAAAACCAAACTTAAAACTTTTTTAACCACACAAACAAATAAGCAAAAAACAATTTATAAACTAGAAAACAAAACTTTTGTTTGTGAAATTTTCATTATTATTTTGTTTAGGTGAAAACCTAAAATTTGCTTTGCAAAATACTACACCTACAATTTATAGTATAGACAGTCATGATAACGTTTTTTTGGAAGAATAATAATAGGGTTACAGCCCCAAGGTAGAAATTTGAGATTTTCGAATTAGGTAAAAAATGGTAGGTCGTCAGAATAAAAAATTGAGCCTTCAGACAATTTATCAGTACTATTTTATTCTTGCAAGGCTGAAATACGTGGTAATGCGACAAACAAACAAGGAATATTATGTTATGAACATGTTCTTATCAATAATTAATATAATTTATGTATTTAAGGACATATTTCAGTAAAGTATAAGCAGGGTGCGTACAGGCTCTGAGGTTCAAAATTCCACTACTTTTTCATGACTTTTTATGCCAACCAAATCACATTTTCACTACCTCTCGCTGCCCAAAATAATGTCACACAAAGTTAAATTGCAGCACAATAAATGTATTTCAGTCATAAACTTCACAGAACATTCATCATTACTTGCAGGTCTTGTTTTCATAAATGTGTAAATGATCATCACAACACCAAACAGTCATGCTGGACAGTTCAATAGCATCTGCTATGCATTTGCCAGTGCATTAAGTTTGTCATTAATTTCCGCATTCAGCCCCTTGAGTTGTTCTTGATTGTCTTTGGCTGATTTCCTCAATGCATTTGACTTTGCCAGTAGGCGCAAATCATTCTTGCCCTCTGCCTTCCGTGCAAAGCTGTCAGCATCCTCCACCAGCGCTTGCAGACTCTCCTCCATCCTCTTCCGTTTTGTCTTCAGGTTCTCCACTTCATCCAGTTCTCTCTTCCTCTTCTCTCCCTTCTTCTGCTTCTCTGCCTCTTCCTTCTTTTGATCCAGGTAGTGTTGATAGCGCTGTCTGCCCTGTGAAGCTGAAAAGAGGAGTTTCTTGGAAATGTCAACCTTGGAGATACCTCCTACATGTTTGATGTGGTCCATGACCACTCTCTGCGCCACGATGGTGTTCTCACCCATGTTGACTTCCATGAGCTGCTTGCTCACAGAAAAGCCCCTTTCCACTGAAGCCTGGCCA
This sequence comes from Morinoia aosen, assembly GCA_030386875.1. Classification (NCBI taxonomy): domain Eukaryota; kingdom Metazoa; phylum Arthropoda; class Malacostraca; order Amphipoda; family Talitridae; genus Morinoia; species Morinoia aosen. Next base: position 19,483,463 of record CM059577.1, on the reverse strand, counting down.
TGTGACAGGACCAGTAGCATCTTCACAACCAGCCACAGTTTCTTGAGGGAGGATGTGGCCAGCTGGCTGCTCCAGAAGACATCTAGCCAATCAGTGTCTTGCTGAAAACTGTTGAAAGTGCTGATCTTCCTCTGTGCCTCTTCCTCTGTTTCTTCTGCAGCTCCTCATTCAATGCCTCATCGAAGAGGAGGACGAAACCGTCTGCAGTTTTGGCCCTCTCCTTCAGCACACTTGAGAAATGAGGGGCCAGTCCAAATGTTGTCAGATAGGCGCATTTCTTTTCACTCATGGTGAACTTGCTGGCTGTGGGGGAATCCTCAAACATTGAGGCGAAAAGCCAAGGAGTCTGGTTTGAGCACTTGAAGGACAGGTGCGATGCTACGGTCTTCAACGCCCAAAGCGTCTCGGCCTTCAGGACTTTGTCCCTTTGCACAAAGTCAGTTAGAGCCGTTTTCTTGCGACAGCACTGACAGGTGCAAGTTTTGACTGATGGCGATGAAGTAGAGGTACTGGCAGACTCTGGTACTGCTGGCACGGTCTCACTGCTCTCAGTCTGAGCCTCCGAACTGCCCTCAGCAGGCGTCGGAGGATCGGTCGATGGTTGGGAAGTCACGAAAAAATCCCCGATCTTCGGGTTGGCAAGTCTCGTCGTCTGAGCTTTCACGTTCTTGGCATGCTTGGTTCCTTTTGCATGACTCCTCACCGCCGCTATTCCATTGTTGGCGATGTCGAACTCCGACTCGCACGCGGTGCAAACCGCCATTGTTTTCAGTTTGGGATGCGGTGCTATCCATTGTTGAAAGTCTTTGTATCGCAACCACAAGTTGTTGAAAGAACAACTGCCTGGCATGACGATAATTTCTCAGCTCAGTCTCGGCACCGTAACTCTAGTCACACACACACGGGATGGTCAAGACCGATGATAAAAACTCAGCTCGAAAATGTTCAACAGTGGCGACAGGTCAACAATGGTCCGAGCGAGCGCGTGTCTTCAGTCATACTGAGCGCGTTTGGTTTCACGTGACGCCTGAGAACCAATCAAAATCGCGGACACTGAAGACGTAGCTGTATCAACCAATCAGAGCCCAAGTAACACTCGAAGGTTACTGACAACGCCTCGCTCAATGCGGACCAAACGGATCGAAAATTTTCAACAGTAAAATTTTCTTTTCACGAAAATCCTAAAATTTCATGACTTTCAATGACCATTTTTAAAATTCCACTACTTTCGAGGCCTTGAATTTTTTTTTCGAAATTCAACTACTTTCCATGCTTCTCCGTGCCTGTACGCACCCTGTATAAGCTTAAGTTTCAACTTACATACCAAACCAGTTTACAAACGTTCATAAGAACGGAACTTGTTTGCAAGCCGAGGACCTCCTTTACTAGAAATCTTACAAAACCCAAAACATTTGAAAAAATACTGCAACTTCCAGTTATTAACCTTAATTTAGACTATCATAACACAACATGAAAATTTCCTTAAGGGTATTTGAACTCACCTCCACTTTCTTCCATGATAGAAGAGACAGCGAACAGCAAATTTTACGTTGTTTGTAATACTTGACAAGATTATAGAAAAGAGCACCTGGAAAGTAGAATTATTGATTATTATACTGACCATTATAGTAGTTAAAGACTCTCTAAGCACAATAAATGTAATCTTACATGAGTGAAAAAAAAACTGTTTTATGCAAAGACTATAGGAAATGGAGAATTATGCTCAAATTTTGTTCCCATACAGGATACTCTGCCCATAGAAACACAATTCCAAGTAAATCTACCTCCAAATACATATTAGGTACTGAATACTAACAAACCAATAATTTAGGAGACAGCACTCACTACAGTGACATTCAATAGCTTTAGCTTAGGGCATGAAATTCAATCAAATTTTCGATTCTACACCAGATAGAAAATCCAACAAGAGATCAAAGTTTTATGGTTAAGCCCACTGTGCTGCCACACTCACAGCAAGACAGAGAGGTCAGTTCCCAGTTGTGCTTTGCTCCATACTTTTCTAGTGATTGGCTCTTACTTCGTAGTGATAGTGTTATATTTTTCATTCTTTTTATTATTCCATCATAGTTCCCAAGAAGGCTAGTGCAAGGGGTAATAGTGTTTAATAAAAGGTAATGCTTTCATTTGAATTAACGCAAGAAATCATAGAAAACCATGAGCACGGAGTGAGTGAGAGCAATCTTGGAAAGCAATATGGCTGAAACATCTATGATCTCAATGATTATAAAGCTAAAGGAAGGAAAATTTTTGGACTGTGGAATAAATTGAATGGTTTTACATGTATTCCTATGTAAAAATTTAAAACTCTACAGTATGTCAAAACAGACCGTCCATGATTGACGATAGTATCACAGTGTGGTTTAATGGGGACACAATCTCCCAGAACTCAATAAAAATTATGCTAAATCAACAATGATTGCATCACAAGTATAACCTAGCAGTGGATGGACTAGTTTGCCCTGGTGGCAGAAGAAAATGAAATAATGCATTAAGGACCCAGCATTACTGTTTCTGCCTCTATACCATTGTTGCTAACAATAGTCAAGTGCTGTGTTATGCATTTCCTATCTTTCAAAAAAACATCTTTTTATTGCTTTTTATTTGGGCTTCAAAGTGTTAGGCAGACTTCTACAAGAAATGTATATAAAAAACTCTTCCCTTGTCACAAAAAATAAATTCAGCATGGTGCAACATGTAGACAAGCAAGAGGCATTGCAAATAAGCTTTTCTAGAGTTGCAACATTCATAAAGATTGGTCATGTTCTTAAATTTGTTAAGGGACTCATTCCAGTATAATTAATTGTGATATCAAAACAATATGGTACTATCATGATTTAAGAGATTCTCAGTTTTTTTTTGGAATGAAAATCAGCAGGAATATCATATCTTAAAAAGTATTAGAAAAAAATTTTCAAGATACTTGTTACATGTTTTTTTCCAAATTGTTACATCAAAGATTTTTCATCATGCAGAATTTAATTAAATCATAAAGTTAAGGGGGCAGTCTACCCAAAAAAAAAAGTCCATAATTAACAGATGGATTTCTCTGAAATTTTCACAGGTATGAAATGCTGCAAAGATCATTTTATTATTGATATGTTTTTTTTATATCAGCACCTATTTTTTTCGATGAATATGAAATAGTAGGGTTTTCTTCAAATTCTATCTTCTTTTACAATTTTGAAGTTACGTATAGATTTATTTGGGGGATACCTAAGTTTAATTAAAAACCACAAGACAAAGGCAGGTAAAAACATTTTGAAGTTACAGAACTGAAAATTCGTTTTTATATAGTTTATATATCTATATATCCATAGGCAATATGGAATTTTGAAAAATTTATTTAAGGAATTTTAGGATTTTTTTTTAAATCTGACATTTTTCTTTCATGTCGAGTAATTTTCAAAATAATTAAGGTTTAGAAATTTTGTATTGCCTATGGATATAGCTCGCTAAGCCCAATCGAATGGTATATATCTCATTCATGTAACCCTATAATTGTGGAAGAAGATAGATTTGGAAAAGCCAATTAGCAAGTTTCCAGAAAACGTGTTTTTCTAAAAAAAAATTTGTTTTTCTTCCTATCTTTTGAACTAAGTGTTTTCTACAATGAACTCTTGAGCTTTTGTAGTTCTTTTTAAGCACTTTCGATTTATATATTTGATATTGCTGTAACTTTTGAACTGTGGGAGAAAATCTACATCAAAAGACAATAAGTGTAAGTGTTCATAACCCTATTCCCCCCAAAATTTTTTACCAAAACACGTATTTTTTTCAAGTGATCTTCTTTGCGTTGTAGCTCTTTTCAAGCCCTTTTGATTGGTGTGCTCGCCATAGCCGTAGCTATGATTCTGCGGCTGTCATCGAGCTATGAACAAAAGCGTGTGTAAACAGAACAGCTGGAATCTTAAAATTGTCAAAAATTATTAGTCAGCATTAGAATGTTTTGTTTGAATATGAAAGCACTTTGAGTAGCCCATGAACAAACTCTATTGGCATTGCCGCAAAGAAACATGCCCAATTGACCCCCAATATGAGGGGTAGGAGGGATCACACTGCGTCAAGGTTACGTCACCCCCTCTGGATGGGGGGGGGGGCGTACCAATCGAAGTAGACGCAAGAGTAGTACCAATGGAAGCGCAAGAAAATCCTCTATAAGATGCATTTAAAAACAGAAAATCAGCCACTTTTCCGATTTCCACATAGACCGTCTCCTTGACACGGAAGCATGCTCTTTGCATGCAAATTATTAGCTTGCAATAGCATAGATTTATTTCCTAACCCAATATACCCCCTAAAATTGAACTCTATCAAAAAAGAACAAAAATGAGTCAACTCAACCAAAGTCTAAGTAAAACTGAATGCAATCATTCAAGTTCATCAAGTGTTAAAGTAGTAAGAAATTTACTCAACATCTTTTATTGATACACATTCAATCATTAAAAAAAATCACTTACTCTGTAGTCTATAAAAAGTGACATTTCAATGTACAAACATCTTCAGGCTGAAAATATTGAGAAAACTTTTTCAGTCACATTGATAAAATGTAAATCTAATGCTTAAAGCATCATCCAACAAAATAAGAATATTGAAAATAATAGCACAAGAAAATGACTAGAGACAAAATTTCTACCACGGTGATGGATAGTCCTTGTCAGGCACCACCCTTTTGATGATGTCTCCGTCTTAGGGATACCCAAGGGTGGCTAGTTGATAGATAAAAAGCTGTATTTTCTGAGGCTGGTTATTCCATTGGAATCTTCCTGATATTCAGAGATAGGAAAGAAAGTCAGGTTTGCTGACCTTTATTTATTAAGTTACGATTAGTCAAGTTTTTTTTTTGTGACTGCAAATAGCTCCCAGTATGACAATAATATATTTTAAAAATTTAACAAGTTAAATACGGTTGCTATTTTAGCAATCTTTCCTTTGCGACGGTTGCAATTGTTCACCGCTGTATCAGTTCAGTGCGTGCCACAGTCACAGAAGTAGGTGACTAGCTCAGTGTAACTCTAAGCAACATTTATATATAATAAAATGTGTGGGACAAACATAGTACCCACCCATATACAAGTTCATTGTTGACACACAACACACATTTTGGGCCAAATGTGTACCACGCCTCTGTGGTGCAAATTTAACCCAATACGTGTGTGCTGTTGTGAGCAATGACTTTGTGACCCCTTGGTACAACTTAGATAAACGTATCTTTGATACGTGCATGCTTATATACTAGCTGTTTACTCAGTATTCAATTTTAGCATTGATATAAAACAAATTTACATTGTATCTGGCTTGATTGCATCATAAATTAATAATAAGGCCTGTCCATAAAATAAGTTCCACGGGCTGCCGCTGGCGCTAGGATCGTTTCTATGCGCGGCCAGGCAACAGAGGTAGTGGTTCCCCCACTTCAATCCCTTACCAAGCCAGCATCACTGCGACGTTTAGTCTTGGCTCAGCAGCCGTCAGCGATGGAGCTTCCTCTTGCGTCTCCCGCCAGCTGCAAGTTGCGGTCTGTTATTCGTTTCCTGGACGCTAAGAAGAAATCGGTAAAGTAAATTTACAAAAAACTTTGTCAAGTGTATGAAGAAGAGTGTATGAGCTCTGGGATGGTGCGCAGATGGGTCAGGGACTTTGAAGATGGCCGAACAGACGTCCACGACAAAGCCCGTGCAGGGCGGCCATCGGTTTCCGACGAAACAGTTGCCAAAGTGGAAGCGGCAATGCTTGAAGATCGACGGATTAGTTTGGGAGCAGTGCGAAAGGATTTCGGAGGTCAGCAAAGCATAATTGACAAGATTTTGACTTAACATTTAGGCTATTTAAAATTCTGCACAAGATGGGTACCAAAAATGCTAACTGCAGACCACCAGCGGCAGCAGGTTGAAGCGGCCCAAGAATTTCTCGCTTTTCACGGAACAACTGAAGAGGAATTTCTGGTTCCATTGTTACTGGTGACGAGACCTGGGTATACTACACGACACTAGAAACAAAGGAGCAATCAAAGCACCCTTCTTTGCCGAGAGCAAAGAAGTTCAAACAAATCCTGTCTGCCGGGAAAATTACGGCTAGCATTTTTTGGGATCGAAAGGGCGAATTGTTGTGAGAGTTTATGCCTCTCGGGACAATAATCAATGCTGAACGGTACTGTGAGACCTTGAAAAATCTTAGATGTGCAATTCAGAACATGAGAAGAGGAATGCTGACAAAAGGAGTGCGTTTTCACCATAACAACGCCCGACCGCTCAACGACCATCGAACCATGGCCCTCATCAAAAGATTTGGATGGGAAATGGTGTCTCACCCACCCTACAGTCCAGACTTAGTAAAGTCACTTCCATCTCTTCCCGAAGTTGAAGAAAAACCTTGGCGGGACCCAATTCCAGACAGATGAAGAGGTACAAAACGCGGTTGTTAGTTTTCTACACGGACAGGCGGCAGAGTTCCATGACTTTTGGTTAAAAAAGTGGGTGCCAAATGCAGAAGTGCATAGAACGCAACGGCAATTATATAGAAAAATAATAGAAAGACTGAACTTTCCAAAAATGTACTTTTCTTTGCAATTAAACCAGTTTTTTGATGAGAAAAAAATCCGTGGAACTTATTTTTCGGACACGCCTTGTATCAATACATTTATTTTCCCTTTTCAGCCAAGGATGCTGCAACCTTTTATGAAATTGAAGGCAATGCAGTAGTTGAAAATGATTCTTATAACAATGAATACTTCCTGATGAACCCAGCACATATTTCGATTAATTATCGGAAGGAGAAGCAGAGAATTTGTCGATCAATCAAAGTTTTCAAAATAGAATGAACCATGAAGACACTGGAGTTGCAAATAATTGGAAATCTGTATCTGCATCATCCCAATTGTTTCCATTCACTGGCAAAATATGAGTCAAAATGCAACTTAATCCGTTCACGGAAATTAAAAATTTCATTCCAAAGAATCACTAAAGGAACACATTTAAAAACATTTTATATGAATGACATTCTGCTTGCTGATGAGTTATTTTAGAGTTATTCAACTTTGAAATTTTCGTCTTCCATAACAGTTGTGTTCCGCGCTTGAGCCGTTAGGGTAGGCTTGGGTATTTTGTAATTTATTATTTGCCAACCCAACGGAGCCTGAGCCCACTTCTAGGATATTTTAGTTAAAAACACAATAAAGGTTATCACCCAAAAATATTAGCAGGAGTCAGGTAGTAAATACTGAAATTGATATGCACTTGACATCAGTTTCAACATGGCTGCCATCGTAGAACATTAGCAAAACCGTAGGACTGAATATTGTAGATTTAATTTAATATTTTATAACGTAATATTTTGGGGGTCAATGTGAAGTTTAATGCAATCACGGAAATAGATAATTATATTCCAAACAATCACTAAAGGAACCCATTTAAGAACGTTTTTCAAGAACGACATTCTGCTCGCTGATGCGTTATTTTCGACTTATTGAACTTTGAAGTTGGCCGTCGCGCGCCCAAGGAAGCGAGCATAATTTAATTAAAAACGGAAGCTAACCCCCTATTACAAACGTAAAGAGGTTGGGTCGTGAGGGGTAGCCACAGTTCTTTTAGTGAAAAGTATAAATAAAGCTTCTAAACCACCCATTAGGGTGACGACCGCAATCTTGTTTACATCGGGTCTAACATGGCGACCACCATGGGCGCCGACATTTTGGACCCGATGTCAACAAGATTGCGGTCGTCACCCTAATGGGTGGGTTAGAAGCTTTATTTATAATTTTCACTAGAAGAACTGTGCCTCCCCCTCACGACCCAACCTCTTTACGTTTGTAATAGCTTCTGTTATTAATTAAATTCCGTTTCACGCGCTCGCTTCCTTTGGCGCCAAGGCCAACTTCAAAGTTCAATTATTCAAAAATAACGCATCAGCGAGCAGAATATCATTCTTGTAAAACGTTTTGAAATGTCTTCCTTTAGTGATTCCTGGGATTGGCATTATTATTTTCCGTGATTGCATTAAACTTCACATTGACCATTTTGGGTGATAACCTTCATTGTGTTATTACCTAAAACATCTTAGAAGTGGGTTCAGGCTCTGCAGGGTCGGCTAATAATAAATTACAAAATACCCAAGCGTACTCTAATGGTTCAAGCGCGCAACGCAACTGCTATGGAAGACAAAAATCAAAACTTAAATAACTCAAAAATAACGCATCAGCAAGCGGAATGGCATTCTTGTAACACGTTTTCAAATGTGTTGCTTTAGCGATTCTTTGGAACGGAATTTTTAATTACCGTGAAAGACTCAAACTGTATATTGGTCCAATCCTGAAATTACATTCCACTGGGTACACTTGTTGCTTATGAAAATAAAAACTATTTAAACATTAACAGATCATAGTTATACAAATGTACTATTGCTTATGCATTGAAATTGATTATTTTGAATGTCATTGCTATTAATTTCCTTTTTTTCTCATCCAAGTGCTGGACATGGACATAAATGACACAAGGCTTGTGGTTACAACCCGAGATTGGACTATTTGACTTTTCTGTTGCCATCATCATAACTTTTTGCTCAACCAGAAGGTTTCCAGAGTTGTGGGCTTGAATTCCTGCAATAAGACGTAGGGCTTAACTGAATTTTTTTACATTTAAAAGAATTGGCATGATCACTTGTTAATTTGAGCGTTTATTGTGATAAATATGTATCTATTGGATGTGAGTGTAGCAATATTCCAACACAACTTAATATTTATCTATAATTTTGCATTTGGTATGACAGCCAAGCTTTAGCACTAATTCGAGACTTCACCTCCAATGGTCACTTTTTGTTTATTCTAATATTGACCATTAAACATCATCTAAGTTTACTTTTTTAGCCACTAGCGTCATTACAAGACGCCCTGCGTTGAAGACGCTCAACTAGTATATAATTAACGGATTACAGGAACGCCCGTGACTAAAGACAGATGTTAATCTCATAGATACTTCTCGGATATTTTGTGCAAATTAATCGAGTGGTTAAAGAAATGTATACCTCACTTTAATATGCTATAAAATTAAAAAACTAAGATACTTGGTTTCATTAAATGCATTAATTATTACATAAATTAATGTAAAAAATTTCAAAATTGAAAAAGTATTGGTACTCGAAAAACAACAGTAAAAAACAATCATCAATAGTTTTGCTAAGAAAGTTGACGTAATTATCTTTTGTAGAGATATAAGTTGAAATATTTTCTAATGGTTCGACTGATGGTTGCGTCATTATTTCTTCGGCACAAAAATGCTCTATTTGCTTCAATCATCGTCGAAATCAATTAAATAGCTTTTCGGAATTCTTGTAGTTTTTTTCTTTCACTTTTAGCCTTGATCAAATTGAGCACAGTTTGAGCACAATTACGCAATGTTAAATTTGCGCACATTGAGATTCAAGGTTAGTTTAGTTGGAGATGATCAGCTACAATAAGCTTCTGAACATAACTGGGCACTTTATAGTGTCGAGATTCCAGTCATTGCTCGAACGCTGAGGTCCTTTGCGGACTTTATAAGGCGCAAAAGGGCCTTCCGCAATAAGGGGCAAAGGCTGTGCTCCTTCTAATCAGCCTAAAATTAATAACGCTGATAATTTTATGACTAAGCGGAGCAATGGCGGGGGTCCTCACGTCTACGGCGATAAATGTAAATTTAAATACAAAAACGTTCGTCTGAACTTCTTGTTCGAGTCCTAAGCCATCGCGACGGATTCGAGCAAGCTAAGGAGCGTGGCGCCAGAAGGCTGCCACGTCAGATTGAAACCGGCCGTGATCGCGAGCGCACCTTCTTCTTGCTCCCTCCCTCATTTTGTGACTAAATAACAGTGATCAAATTGAATATGAAGCTGAAATCACAAACAATGAACGCGGCAATAAAGACCTAGAGACGAATACTAAATGCCCTGCTAGACCTAAAAAATGCAATAACTCCACTAAAGATCTGCCTATTGAGGTAAATAATATCAAAATATTGCACATAAATGCTCGCAGCCTCAATGGTAAAATGGATGACGTACGAGTAATGTTGATCACTAACGATATCGATATTTTATGCGTATCTGAAACATGGTTCGATTCACGAGTCGAAAGCTCATATCTCAGCATTACCGGGTACAAATTGTACCGTTATGACGGAGTCAAGAGTAAGAGAGGTAGCGGTTCATGCATTTTCATCAAAGATGTCTACTCTACATCCTTAGTTCCGATAAAAGAAAAATGCGAAGACATAGAAATGGTTTGGCTCAATGTTCAAGTAAACAAACACAAGTCCTTCATTATCGGCAGTCTTTACAGACATCCGTCAGCATCTCTTCGTCCAACATTAGATTTCATTGAAAATACGCTTAGATCAATCTCTGCAGCCAAAAAGTCTTTCTATGTTTTCGGAGATTTTAACGTGGATCTGACAAATAAAAACAATCAGCTAAGCAAGATGCTGCACAGACTTAATCTTTCTCAAATGGTCCAAGAACCAACGCGAATTACCAACACTTCTAAAACTCTTCTTGACCTAGCAATTACCAACAATCCCCAAGCAGTACTCAGCACAGAAATCTTACCGTTCTTTTCTGATCACCATTCGGTAAAATGCCAAATCAATATTGCAAAAGAGAAACAGAAATCTAGTTACATTACATATCGCATGAAAAACCACTACTCCCCTGAAATATTTCAAGAAAAGCTATTAGACAGATGGAGTGAATTTCAAGGCATGGAAAACACCGATGATGTCAATCTACAAGTTTCGCTTTTCAACGAAAATTTCGTATCAGCTCTTAACGAATGCGCACCTTTCACTACGAAGAAAGTTAAGCCAAGAATTTCTAAATGGATAACAGATGAGATAAAACATTTGAGCAGAGCTAAAAGAAATTTGCAGCGTGAGTACAAACTGAATAAATCAGACAGTACGCGTCGAAAATTATATAAAGATCATGAGAAGGTCCTACGAAGAAAAGTTAAGGAAGCAAAACGGGACTACTTCCACAAAGAACTCTTGGCGGCAAAACAAAACCCTAAAAGAACTTGGGAAATCATTAGAGAAGCTGCTCAGTATAAAAATTCAGACTGCAAAAGCACTTTTGACAACCCCTCAGAAATGGCGAATGACTTTAACACTTTCTTCTCAAAAGTTGGCGAAGATGTTTTCAATGAAGTATCCAGGACAGTTTCAGACACATCTACAGAGGCAAATCTGAGCGATGTTTCATCCCCAAATAGTAGCAACAAGTGGAGACCAAAGCCAGTTAGCGTCATAGAGATACGAAAAATCTTATACTCACTAAAGAATACTAAAGCGACTGGACATGATGGCATAAGCCTCCAACATATAAAAGACAGCTTCCCTGTCACAGCACCCTTTATTCGCTTGATAATAAATACATCTATAGTCACAAACAAGTTTCCCGATCAATGGAAACTATCCATAATTAAGCCATTACATAAATCTGGTGATATCGACATAGCGTCAAACTACAGACCAATCAGTCTCCTGCCTGTTATGTCCAAAATATTAGAAAAAGTAATACAAACCAGCTCTCGTCTTACATAGACGAGTCACATCTACTGCATCGCAATCAATATGCTTACAGGAGGAATACCAGTACTCAGGACGCCCTGTTAAACATAACAGAAAAAATTTACAATGATATTGACCAAAAAAATTAACTCTCTTACTATTGCTTGATCTCTCCAAAGCTTTCGACAGTGTTGAGCATAAGAAACTTCTACAAAAAATTTCAAACCTCAGAATAGACACTCAGTGGTTTGAAAGCTACCTACGAAACCGCTCTCATGCAGTGTGCTTGAATAACAAAATGTCATCATTCATACCAAATAACTTTGGCGTTCCTCAAGGTTCAATCATCGGCCCACTCCTATTTTCAATTTTCATCAACGATTTCCCCACCATGCCGGCAGACACAAAAATCTCAATGTATGCTGATGATGTACAAATTGCCATGACAAGCTCAACAGCGGATTTAACAGAAACACAAGCCAACGCTGAAAACCTTCTGAGAAATCTGAAATTGTGGTATGACCATAATGGCCTCAAACTTAACGCAAGTAAAACGCAATGCATTATTTTTGGATCACAGAATGCGACTGAAAATTTACCACCATTCAAGCTAACATTTGGAGACGATACAATTAAACCAGTCGATAAGGTTAAAAATCTGGGTGTTTGGTTTGACAAAAATATGACTTTCAATTCACACGTCGAAACAATGTGCAACAAAATTAACGGAACCTTAATGTTCTTTCATCGTATAAAGAACACACTTGACGAAAAATCTAGATTGTTAGTGATTCAGTCTTTAGTTTTATCGCGTCTGGACTACTGCAGTCTTGTGTGGGGAGACTTACCTAAATGTCGTCAGGAAGAGTTGCAAAAATGTGTAAACTTCGCCGCCAAAGTAGTATGCAAAGGAAATTTCAATAAATACGATCATGTCACCCCTCTTTTAAAAAAACTCGACTGGATCCCAATACCGAACAGATTCATGATCCAGAAAGCTCGACGAGTATTCTCCTCTCTGTACCTCCCCCAAAGTAATGCAGAGGTGGTAAAATTTTTTCCATCTAATATCCCAAACGAAAGACCAAACCGGAGGAACGATGTTTTAGTCGGTTACCGCTCATCTAACGTGGGAAAAAAAGCTCTCTCAGTTTCTGGAGCTTTTTTGTGGAACAAGCTTCCCCAGCATATCAAAAACTCTAAAACTGGAAAAGAATTTAGAGTAAATGTGTCACGTCATTTTGCATCTCTGCCATAGGGCCTGCAGCATCTCGGTGTGAACTTCCCATCTATCAGAAATTTTAATTTTTCCTGAAATTTCTGTTAGAAATTTAGAAACTATTTCATTTTACGTTTGCTAAGCGATTCGCATATTCATCTTACTTATTTCTGTCGACAACAATGAGCACCACAGCCGTCAGTTCAGTGCAGCAGAACGAACGTTCTTTCCATAATTAGGAGTATTTCCTCATATTGATTTTGTTATTTCTTTCTCTTTTCTGTATTAATATTTAACGTCCGTATGACAAATATACCATGAAATACATTTTGAGTGTACACCAATAAACAAGTTTATAGATGTGAGGGTTGTGCAAAGTTTATAATGAATTAAATTTTTGGCTAACGTTGTCTCGCTATTTCAAAATCATTCTCGAAGATGTTTTCAATCGATTTTCGGCTGAGCTGGGGGGAAAGGGGTAATTTAAGCATTGCATTTAGTCTTTTTATTTTTATTTTTTTTTCGTGCGTTCAGCGCACACTAGCACTGAACTTTCAAATCGGAAAAAACTCTAAATTTCTGTAATCAAAATTATTATTTTGGATCAAGGCCTAATCTTCCTATATGTGCCAATTTTGTGAATATTCTCCACTCAGATGTGATATCCGGCCACAATGTTACTCCATTTTATCCCACGTACACATGTCCGTATAATGCTGAAGAGTTGTGTTGCTTCTTGACTATAACTTGATTTTTCTTAAAAATTTCTGTGAAGAAATTAAAAAACAGCTCATTTTTATGCTTTTCGAAGTCTTCTCTTCCTTTTAGTTATCTTTTGCGAAAAATTACTTAGGATTACAGTGAGCTCAGCTGTCATTTTCTGTGTAGTAGATGGTAGGTTGCTTCTTTCTTTTATCTTATATATGTATTTTTTTTTTCTAATATTTTATTTTCAATAAGTATATATATATATATTAATATGTGTGTGTACGTGTGTAGGTATATATATGTATCTACATAAATAGATATACATATTTCTATTTCATTTCTTTACGCAAGAACCATTCGGTTAATAAATTTTATTGCAATAGCGAAATGATTCAAAAATTGATCTAGCACTTCCCCAGAGGGCGTTTCTGTGAATCGGATTAATGTCATATATAATTAATGAAATAAAGTGCAGTTTGAGCATATGAATCGTAGTAAAATTATCTTTCTGTCCGTATGTTGTACAAGCTATGAATTTTGATATTGAATATATGTTTGTTTACCCATTTCTACCAATATTTTCTAGATATTTGTCAATCATGAGTGGTAACCGGCTTACACTGTATCTCTATTTTATCCCATGCACCCATGTCCGCATGATGTGGTGAATATCGAGAAGATATGTAATATGCTTTTGGTGGTGATAGGGCTTTGCATATTTTTAGGGCATATTTTTCATTTCTCATTCAACTACCCTTGACAGAGATAGACTATTGGCAAGCCACGTGTGGTTTGTCTATTAGTACGCCTCGTATATTTTGTCTATTAACATGCCTCGTATGGTCTATCTATTTTGTACACCTCTGATAGCTTGTCTATTAGTACACCTCGTATAGTTTGCCTATTATTATCATGCCTCGTATGGCTTATCTATTTGTACACCTCGGATGGTTTGTCAATTAGTACTCCTAGTATAGAACTTTTGTTAGACTACTAGCACACCACAAATGGTTTGTCTATTAGAACGCCTCGTATATTTTGTCAATTAATATGCCTCGTATGGTCTATCTACTTGTACACCTCTGACAGTTTGTCTATTAGTACACCTCGTATAGTTTGTCTATTATTATGCCTCGTATGGCTCATCTACTTGTACACCTCGGATGGTTTGTCAATTAGTACTCCTCGTATGGAACATTTGTTTTAGGATGCCCTATATTCAAGAAACTTTTAAAAGCCAATATGTTGGCATGTATCTCATGTGACAATTTGGAAATAAACGTTTTTTTTTCTTTTTTTTTCTTTCTTTTTCGTGAGCTCCGCGTGACTCGGCATTCTGCCCTCGCTACCAGGGACTTCTTGGGTCCTTGACAGCCGGCTACAGTGAAGAGTGTTCGCCTGAACATTGTTTTCGAAGATCTTCAGGTGAGACTCCCGCTAATGACGCTCCGCTTGTCCTTAATTATCTTAAATTTCAGCGTTACCGGTCCCAGATGGGTTCCCGGTAAATTTGTGTGCCGTTAATTCGGTTAATTTGGGGAGTTGAGCCCACTTGTTAAGGTGGCTGCACACAGTAGCTCTTTGCTTGAATGTAGCTCTTCATGAATAAATTTCACTGCTCCTTTATTTGTTGTATCTTAAAGAGAATAAATTATTTTATAGAAATTACAGAGCAGATTACTCTGTGTTTTGCAAGATACTGTAGTGAACCCTTATCCCGCAACTCAGTCGAAATCTCGAAATTCTCAGAATGATCATCTAAAAATACAGTAAAATAAATTCAACCATTAGCATAAAATCACATTACGAAATTCACTAATCTCTACCCTCAATTTTATTAATATTGTGTAACGAAAAAAATTCAATCTCTAAGAATTCACATTTGCGTCTTAACGGAACTTCCCACGGACGCGCGACAGCAGCATCGTATTCGAACTAGCGCCCATTGTCTCATATCATACAGAGCGTGCATATCTAGGTGTTTCTGGCTGGTGAGATTATAATACTGTGTTTTTCGTGTGTGCTGATCTATGGGTAACTATATATATACATTATATGTCAATTGTCAACACTATTATTGTGTAAATATTAAGTAGAATTGCCTCAACTTACTAGTGTGTTAAATGTTAGGATTTTCTTGCCCAGAACTTGTGGGTCCCACAGGGTATTTTCCCTTGTGTATTGTTGTATATTCTATTTAAAAGTTTTTAGCAAACAATTCACTCCTGGCCTTACGGAGATTCTGAACCTAGTTCTTCCAAGAAGCAATTCTTAGAAGTTTCTGCAGAATTTAACTAGAAGCAACTGGTTGGACTAACCAGGAGAATTATTCTCTGCAGCATGAGTAGTAGCATTCTAGTTGCTGTCAGTATTTTCAGATAATGAAATTGTTGACTCACTATTTAATGTAAAGCCATATCAAGATTAAAATTTCCCCTTTTGTTTTAAAATAATTTTATGCCAACATTTCAATATGATGTTATTTTTATTCAAGCTAAAATTTGTCGCACCTATCGGCTAAAGCGCATACTTCCAGATTTATCTGGCATTAACATAGTCCCTTCTGCATTAAGATAAATAAACATATGACAAGCAAAGACAATAAGTAAGGATCGCTCACCTGAACTTCGAAGAAAAGTTGTCCAGGGAACACTTCCTCAATGATAGCCGGCTATCCGGGCCCAGAGCAGCCCGAAAGCAGGAACCGGTTTAGAAGTCGTAACGCACAAGTCACGTGCTTCCGACTCCGTAGGTGGTTGTCTTCTGACGTGTCAGCCCGCGAAGGCCTCGACGTCAAGTGCGCTCCGAATCCGTTGTTGTGACTTCGGATTCAGCTCGCAAAGATAAACGAACATATTAAGGCTGTTCGACATACGCATTTGTTGCCAGGAAGGGGAAGCAATCCATTATTGCCTGCTTGTCATATTTAATTAATATAATTCTTTTAGGTCAATTAAGAATTGATTTTGACCCAGTCCCTTATACTACAAGATATTAATTAACTTGCATGGGACATACAAGAGGAGCAGGCTGGAGTTGCGACAAATTTCCCTTTTGTTTTAAAATAATTTTTATGTCAACATTTCAATATGATGCCAACATTTCAATATGATGTTATTTTTATTCAAGCTAAAATTTCCCTTTTGTTTTAAAATAATTTTTATGTCAACATTTCAATATGATGCCAACATTTCAATATGATGTTATTTTTATTCAAGCTAAAATTTCCCTTTTGTTTTAAAATAATTTTCATGTCAACATTTCAATATGATGTTATTTTTTATCAAGATTAGAATTTCCCCTTTTGTATCATAAATAATTTTGATATGCCAAGATTCAATATGGTGTTATTTTTGTGATCAAGTTAGACTTGCATCTATTATCATTTTTATTTTGTCACAGCGGTATTTTCAATTAAGTAGGGTTTTGAGGTAATTACATTGTTTTAGTTTTTTTACAGTCAACATTAAAAACCCTTCTTAACCAATTTTTTATTGAATCTTTGTTATGATGGTTAATCTTGTAAATACCAAGCACATTTTAACGCCTGTTTCTCCTAATAGATTCAGTATGTATACATTTAAATATTAGTGATTTTTTTAGGGTTAGTTAGATGTTATTAGCAGATGCTGTAGATATTTTGACCATTAGCTATTAATTAAGTGACACATGATACTCAGTTGTCACTGCGTATGCCATCTTAGTTTCGCCAGGCAAAGTTCTGCCTGTGTGAATTACTAGTGTAGAATTTTAGCTTCATGCCGTTAGAAATATTAGAATTAATATCTGGCTCCGAGCAAATTGTCAGTACTCCGAAGTTGATCCCCGCTTGCACTCCGGCGCCAGAGTGCTGGTGGGGGTCGTTTTTCGAAGAGACTCCTCGCTTTGAGGCGGCATGTTAATGCCAGATTGTTTGCAGCATAGCATGTGTTGATATGTGGTTTGATACCGTGTGCATTTTCACCCAGCGTCTCCTCCCCGTACAGGAAGCCACGAGACACTTTCACATTCCACTGCCAAGCCACCTACCTTGCTCGAACATATCAAAAGGGTAAAATAACCCGGTAGCCAAACTTGGCAGGTTTACAAAAACTACCTCCTTCCTTGTTTTCTTTTTACTTTGTACCAAACCCTCAATTACTGGACGGCAAGCGCAAGTACCGCATTCCCCATCAACCTCACTCAGAATTGAGACCTTTTTGGTTACAGCTAACCCAACTGCTGCTTAACCTGCAAGTCTATATTCAACCAAAACTGGAGGAATAGCACCTTACCGTCCTCACTTATCAGTGACGCTATTTGCCGTCTCTAACCATTGGGTAGCATTGCACACGACCTTCTCCACAATTACACTCCCCACATACCGACGCAGCTGTGAGCCTGTTGCAGTTCCTACTCAAGATCGGACCGCAACATCAGCTCATCTTTAAGAGACCAATCTGCCAGCCACCCAAATAAAAGGCCAGAAATAAATAACCATATCTACTTTCTTATCCTTCTGATGGTATAGTCCGAGGTAAAAATTATAGTGATTTGATTTTGATTAAAGACGCCAGAAATATTGCGTCCGAACCCCCATACTTAACTCCTTCTGAGTCTTGCAAAACCCAAAAAGAAATCAATGCGCACTCCCCAGTGCGCTGGTGACCTCCCCTTATAAAAGAACATCCTCTTGTGTAATTGATAAATTCCTCAATATTCAACCTTTAACCTTCAAAACCTAGATAAGCGTAGAATTCAAACCGGTCTAAAGTAAAACTTGAGTTAGGCCACTAAACTTGAAGTTTACACTGGTGATTACCCAGAGTAGTTTAATCAGATATAAATACTCACCCGGACCACCATCGGAAGGATTAGGAGCGCTTGTCTAGTGCTGCCAACTTCTGTGCATGGCTGACCTTGAAGGAGGTAGTTTCTTTCCCTACTCTCAGTAGCTAAACATAGTATTTCCTCTCCAAACTCTTCCCTAATAATAAGTTATTGCTACTGCAGCCTATTCTAACAAATTCTTCATGTTTATCCATTGCTACTGAAGCCACCTTTTACAAAACTCTTCATGCATTTCCATTGCTACTGAAGCAAACCATAGGAGACCTTCTAGGATTATTTCCATTGCTACTGAAGCTCCTTACTAATAACCTTCGCAATTTCCATTGCTACTGCAGCACCATTGCTACTGAAGCACAAAAGTAACATAAAAAATTATACGAAACAAAAAGCTATTGCAACGCGCGTTATCATTAATTCTTGGGGAACATTAGAAGCATTATGGCGCCAAACGATGGTAACGAGAGTAACGACAGTCAGGTGGTGTCCGTAAAATTAACACCGTTCGCGATTCAAAGTCTGGACTCTTGGTTCTTCCAAACCGAAGAACATTTCGAAAGCCTATCCATCGATAGCGAAAAAATTAAATATTACTCGTTATTAAGGGCCCTGCCCACGACTTGCCTAGACGACCTCTCTGGGGTTTGTAACGCTAACTCAACCGAACCTTATTCCACCCTCAAAGATCATATTTTAAAACGTTACAGCAAGGATAGAGCCCAAAGAATCCAGGCTTTGACGAGTAATCTCACCACCTACAATAGCCAAACACCTCTAGCGTTACTTAAAGAAATGACGAAACTGGCGAAGGGGGTGATGGATGACGATACCCTTAAGACATTGTACATCCAACGCTTGCCCTTACGCCTGCAACCATTCCTCCATACACAAGATTCCTCTGTGAACCTGGACGTTCTCGCAGAATTAGCGGAGAAAATTCTTGCCTGTGAAAACCAGACACCGAATAGCTCTGCCGCCACTCCAGTGGTCAATCAAACCAGCCCAAACGAAACGGAAAAATTATTGCGCGAGTTAGTTCAGCGAGTTGGAGCACTAGAAGTTGCTACCCAGCAAGCCGAACACACGGATAGAGTTCATGGGGTTGCACACCAAACAGCGGCGTATCAGCAAGCCGATAATCCCGCACACACCGTTCCGTTTGACAGGCACAAAAATGTGAATCGTTCATTTAAACATCAGAGGGCCGGTAGTTCAAATACCGTTCGGGGCCAGGATTCACGAGACAATCTGGAGGAGGAATGGTGCTGGTATCACAGAAAGTACTTGCACAAGGCTCGTAAATGTGAATCGCCGATGTGCCCGCTTTATGTACTACTTTACCCAAAAAACGGGAACAGCGCGGCGTAAATGCGAGTCAGACGCCAGCGCCAACTAAACCAAATTCCACTCGCTGCTTATTCCTTTCCGATCCGGCTTCCGGTTTTCGATTTTTGATCGATACCGGGAGTTCGGTGAGCCTAATCCCGGCAACAGCCAAAGACAAACGTACCACGGGTATTCCAAACTTGCGTGCTGCAAATGGCACTCCTATATTATGTTACGGCACGAAAACGCTGTCCTGCTCTCTAAATCTCAAACGCTCCCTGAGCTTCGAATTCATAGTGGCTGATGTGGACACGCCCATCATTGGTGCCGATTTCCTTCAGAAGTTTGCATTGGTGGTGGATGTGAGAAACGGATGCTTGTATGATAGCGAAACCCGAGTGCTAAGACCCCTTAGTGCCGTCGATGTGGTGAACGTTACGTCAAGCGTCTCCCCTAATCTAGAGAGTACATGCCCCTACCAACGGGTGTTGCTCGAATTTCCCTCACTCTTTCAACCTAACGTAACGTTGCAAAATAACACGCTGACGCAACACCACATCTCGACGAATGGTCCTCCTGTTTACGCGAAAGTAAGACGTTTGCCCCATGATCGATTGCAGGAAGTAAAAGCGGAATTCTCTAAAATGGTCCAAGAAGGGACAGTTCGCATCTCGAAAAGTCCCTGGGCCAGTCCCTTGTTGATTGTGCCAAAAAGTAACGGCGAGTTGCGTATTTGCGGCGATTATCGCCAACTCAACTCCGTAACTGTACCCGACAGATTTCCCATCCCACACTTGCACGATTTTACTGCAAATCTGTCAGGGGCAAAGATCTTTTCTACCATAGACCTGAAGAGAGCTTTCCATCAGATTCCAATGGAGGAAAGCTCTATTCAGAAGACCGCTGTGTGCACGCCGTTTGGTTTGTACGAGTATCTTCGTATGCCGTATGGTTTGCGAAATGCTCCGCAAACCTTTCAGCGGCACATGACTGAAGTCCTTTCCGACCTCCCGTTTTTGTATTGTTACCTCGATGATGTGCTTGTGGCTTCGGGGACGCCTGAGGAGCACGTGCATCATTTGAGAGAGCTGTGCAAACGACTAGCGTCGCACGCTTTGCTGATCAATCCAGCAAAGTGTGTACTGGGAAAGAAGGAACTGACTTTTCTAGGTCACTACATCTCAGATAAAGGCATTAGGCCACTTCCCGACAAGGTAGAGGCTATCCGAAATTTCCCAAAACCCTCTACACAGAGAGAGTTGCGCAGGTTCTTGGGATCGGTGAATTTTTACCACCGATTCCTAAGGAACTGTGCGGCGACTCTGGCACCACTCTCCTCCCTCATTAGAGCAAAAAAACGAGGGAAGTCTGTGCTTATTGAGTGGAACAGAGAGGCAGAGGAGGCATTCACTAAGATCAAAGACGAACTTGCTAATGCGACGGAGTTGGCTTACCCACACCCGAACGCAAAACTTAATCTAGTAGTAGATGCGTCAGATCTTGCTGTCGGCGCGGTGCTGCAGCAAACCGTTCAAAATGACACGTCACCATTGGCGTTTTTTAGTCGGAAACTTTCTCCCACCGAACAACGCTATAGCACGTTCGGGAGAGAGCTTCTGGCGATATATCTGTCCATAAAACACTTCCGCTATACCTTGGAAGCACGTCAGTTCACGGTATTCACCGACCATAAGCCCCTGATCAACGCAATAAGAATGCCTCCTGACCGCCATTCCCCTCGAGAAAGTCGGCACCTGAGTTACATAGCACAGTTCACTACCGATCTCAGGCACATTAAGGGGGACGAGAACACGGTCGCCGACTGCTTATCGCGTGTGCACAACGTGGTATTAAACCCGTTGGCGCCCGAGTTCCGACCTTCTGTGCACATGATTTCGTTGGCTGATATCATCTCCGAACAAAGGAACGACACGGAGATCCAATCTTTGATTGAGTCTCCTAGCTCGTCTCTAAAGCTGTCACTCAGAGAAGGCGTTTACTGTGACGCTGACCGGCCTAACCGATACTACTTGCCTAACAATTTGCGTTTGCCCACCATTAAGCATTACCATGCACTATCTCATCCTGGGACAGATAGAACTTTCCGCCTAATCGCAGATCGTTTTGTCTGGCCCGGGATGCGTAGGGCCATAAGAGAGTACGTTCGTAACTGCCCAGATTGCCAAGCTAGCAAAGTCACTCGACACAACAAAGCCGCAATTCAACCTTGTGTTTTCTCTGGCGGAAAATTTGACGCGGTCAACATAGATATCGTCGGCCCGCTTCCAAACTCTCGCGGGTTCTCGTATTTACTTACTATGATAGACCGTTTCTCTCGGTGGGTCGAGGCTGTTCCCATTGCTAACATAACGGCAGAAACCGTAGCTCGAACTTTCGTAGAGACGTGGATCTCCCGCTTTGGGGTTCCTTTGAGCATCACGCACGATCGTGGTGCTCAGTTTACTTCCGCCTTGTGGCTGGAGATTTCCAAAATCCTAGGTAGTGACAACATCGCGACCACCGCGTTCCACCCCCAATCAAATGGCCTCATTGAGAGAGTCCACCGGGATCTAAAAGCGTCATTACGCTGTTTAAAGTGCCACGACGATTGGGCCGACCGATTGCCGGTCGTCTTACTTACCCTACGTAACCTGTTCCGTCAGGACCAAAAGTGCACGTCCTCCGAATTGCTTTACGGGAAGTCCTTAAGATTGCCCGGAGATGTTATTGATCCCGAGTACAAAATTGACGACTCCTTCAGTAGAATCACTGATTACGCGGCCCGTCTCAAACGCGCCATGCGCGAATTGGTTTACCAACCGCCTCGCCTGCCTTTACCATCCGAAAGCCTTGATCCATTGTTGAACACGTGCACACATGTTTACGTTCGGATGGACGGTGTGAAAACCCCCTTACGACGTCCCTATGATGGCCCCTACAGGGTCCTAAAGAGGACGCCGAAATATTTTATAATCGAAAGGGGTACCAAGAGCGACAGTGTTAGCATAGATAGACTTAAGGCAGCATATGTGTCCTTTCCTGATGATCGTTCTACCAACACTCATGAGCCGCAACCCAGGTTGCAAATTACCCCCAGGTCAACACCTGTAGAGGCCACCGGGTTACACTTGTCTGTTTTGGCTAGGAACCTCCCTCCCATTATGGAGTGTAACGAGTTCGTCGTTCCCTTGAAGACCGTTCAAAGAACGCCGTCGGAACCTCGTAATTCGGGTGCCTCCAATTCGGCTGATGTTTCTGTTGCTGTTGTTCCTCATCACAAAACAGCCTCAGATACCCGTTCGTTGTCCCAGTTGGGAATCCGAACGTCAACTTTCACAGCTCCACAGCCTAACCCTTCTATTGCCCCCGAGCGCTGTAGCAGTTTTGGCAGACCTAGTCGTCCGCCAGCTCGTTACGCGCAGACTTAGGGTGGCGACTTCTGATCTGTCAATATTTTCTCTTCTATTTCCTCCTGTCAAGCCTTCTGTTGGGATTTTCCTTTTATGATCATTTCGGGCATCTACAGGTAACAGCTTCACCGTTACCAGACCTTTCGGTCCACATGCGTTGGGGGGTAGCTGTAGTGAACCCTTATCCCGCAACTCAGTCGAAATCTCGAAATTCTCAGAATGATCATCTAAAAATACAGTAAAATAAATTCAACCATTAGCATAAAATCACATTACGAAATTCACTAATCTCTACCCTCAATTTTATTAATATTGTGTAACGAAAAAAATTCAATCTCTAAGAATTCACATTTGCGTCTTAACGGAACTTCCCACGGACGCGCGACAGCAACATCGTATTCGAACTAGCGCCCATTGTCTCATATCATACAGAGCGTGCATATCTAGGTGTTTCTGGCTGGTGAGATTATAATACTGTGTTTTTTGTGTGTGCTGATCTATGGGTAACTATATATATACATTATATGTCAATTGTCAACACTATTATTGTGTAAATATTAAGTAGAATTGCCTCAACTTACTAGTGTGTTAAATGTTAGGATTTTCTTGCCCAGAACTTGTGGGTCCCACAGGGTATTTTCCCTTGTGTATTGTTGTATATTCTATTTAAAAGTTTTTAGCAAACAATTCACTCCTGGCCTTACGGAGATTCTGAATCTAGTTCTTCCAAGAAGCAATTCTTAGAAGTTTCTGCAGAATTTAACTAGAAGCAACTGGTTGGACTAACCAGGAGAATTATTCTCTGCAGCATGAGTAGTAGCATTCTAGTTGCTGTCAGTATTTTCAGATAATGAAATTGTTGACTCACTATTTAATGTAAAGCCATATCAAGATTAAAATTTCCCCTTTTGTTTTAAAATAATTTTATGCCAACATTTCAATATGATGTTATTTTTATTCAAGCTAAAATTTCCCTTTTGTTTTAAAATAATTTTTATGTCAACATTGCAATATGATGCCAACATTTCAATATGATGTTATTTTTATTCAAGCTAAAATTTCCCTTTTGTTTTAAAATAATTTTTATGTCAACATTTCAATATGATGCCAACATTTCAATATGATGTTATTTTTATTCAAGCTAAAATTTCCCTTTTGTTTTAAAATAATTTTCATGTCAACATTTCAATATGATGTTATTTTTTATCAAGATTAGAATTTCCCCTTTTGTATCATAAATAATTTTGATATGCCAAGATTCAATATGGTGTTATTTTTGTGATCAAGTTAGACTTGCATCTATTATCATTTTTATTTTGTCACAGCGGTATTTTCAATTAAGTAGGGTTTTGAGGTAATTACATTGTTTTAGTTTTTTTACAGTCAACATTAAAAACCATTCTTAACCAATTTTTTATTGAATCTTTGTTATGATGGTTAATCTTGTAAATACCAAGCACATTTAACGCCTGTTTCTCCTAATAGATTCAGTATGTATACATTTAAATATTAGTGATTTTTTTAGGGTTAGTTAGATGTTATTAGCAGATGCTGTAGATATTTTGACCATTAGCTATTAATTAAGTGACACATGATACTCAGTTGTCACTGCGTATGCCATCTTAGTTTCGCCAGGCAAAGTTCTGCCTGTGTGAATTACTAGTGTAGAATTTTAGCTTCATGCCGTTAGAAATATTAGAATTAATATCTGGCTCCGAGCAAATTGTCAGTACTCCGAAGTTGATCCCCGCTTGCACTCCGGCGCCAGAGTGCTGGTGGGGGTCGTTTTTCGAAGAGACTCCTCGCTTTGAGGCGGCATGTTAATGCCAGATTGTTTGCAGCATAGCATGTGTTGATATGTGGTTTGATACCGTGTGCATTTTCACCCAGCGTCTCCTCCCCGTACAGGAAGCCACGAGACACTTTCACATTCCACTGCCAAGCCACCTACCTTGCTCGAACATATCAAAAGGGTAAAATAATCCGGTAGCCAAACTTGGCAGGTTTACAAAAACTACCTCCTTCCTTGTTTTCTTTTTACTTTGTACCAAACCCTCAATTACTGGACGGCAAGCGCAAGTACCGCATTCCCCATCAACCTCACTCAGAATTGAGACCTTTTTGGTTACAGCTAACCCAACTGCTGCTTAACCTGCAAGTCTATATTCAACCAAAACTGGAGGAATAGCACCTTACCGTCCTCACTTATCAGTGACGCTATTTGCCGTCTTTAACCATTGGGTAGCA
This sequence comes from Morinoia aosen, assembly GCA_030386875.1. Classification (NCBI taxonomy): domain Eukaryota; kingdom Metazoa; phylum Arthropoda; class Malacostraca; order Amphipoda; family Talitridae; genus Morinoia; species Morinoia aosen. Next base: position 19,458,174 of record CM059577.1, on the reverse strand, counting down.
TTGCACACGACCTTCTCCACAATTACACTCCCCACATACCGACGCAGCTGTGAGTCTGTTGCAGTTCCTACTCAAGATCGGACCGCAACATCAGCTCATCTTTAAGAGACCAATCTGCCAGCCACCCAAATAAAAGGCCAGAAATAAATAACCATATCTACTTTCTTATCCTTCTGATGGTATAGTCCGAGGTAAAAATTATAGTGTTTTGATTTTGATTAAAGACGCCAGAAATATTGCGTCCGAACCCCCATACTTAACTCCTTCTGAGTCTTGCAAAACCCAAAAAGAAATCAATGCGCACTCCCCAGTGCGCTGGTGACCTCCCTTTATAAAAGAACATCCTCTTGTGTAATTGATAAATTCCTCAATATTCAACCTTTAACCTTCAAAATCTAGATAAGCGTAGAATTCAAACCGGTCTAAAGTAAAACTTGAGTTAAGCCACTAAACTTGAAGTTTACAATACCTGGATCATGTTTACAGCTAATTATGTGATAAGAATTAATTTCAGCATCCAATGAGACATAGTATGATTAAATCAGTTCAATAGTTTCAATTTTATGAGCGTTTTAAATAGATGTATACATTTTTTTAGCATATCCTGTGCATCAAAAGAATATGTAGTGAACTTCTGGACTCATTTCACTCGAATTTATAAAAACGTTAAAACGAACATTCTAAAATTTAATTATATCAAGGTAATGATTTTCATAAAATTACAAGACCGAATTTATTCGTCAAAACCCAAAATTTTACCAAAAATGTGTCTCGAAAATATTTTCCGTTCACGTATCTACGCCCGTCACTTTCGATTGGCAACACTGCCCTAGCCATTTTGAATCGTAACGCACTCTAACTCTAGCTCCCTTGTGTTTCGGTTCTTGTGCTTTTGCAGCGACGGGTGAGACTAAATTTTGTGTTAAATTCTGTGAAGTACAGCTTAATTGTTAGTAACATATTACGTCATCTCCTTTATAATTGTGTTGTCCTTAAGAAGTGTCATTGTGCCTAAGTATTATTCCGATAGCGTACGAAGTATTGAGCAAACTTAGGATCATCTCCTTTGTTTTGATTCCGTGCAAGCGCTTAGGCGGGCACAAGTGCTTAAGCTTACTGTGCCATTTTTGTCAAGTTTGTGTTTTGTTTTATTCTTTTTTTTTGTGTGTTTCCAACCTGTGAATAATCTTTGCGTTCTCAAGTGTTGTTTTTTTTAATTAAGTTAGGCTTTGAATTAATTATAATCTATTTTAATTTCCACAGCTGTATTTTTTTAATCAAGTTAGGTTGTGAAGCAATTATAAATTATTTTTAATTTTTACAGCTGTACTTTTCTTAATGAAGTTAGGCTTTGCATCAATTATAAGGTTTGTTTTCACAGCTGTATTTTCAATTAAGTAGGGTTTGAAATAATTACAATGTTTTAGTTTTTTCAGTCAACGTTAAGCTCATTTTGAAGCAATTTACGTAAACCATTGTTCATTTAAATCTTGCTCAGAACTATCCTTATAAATACCTAATTACAATTGACAACATGTTCGTTCCTAATAGAATCAGTGTCGTATATGTAAATAGTAGTGATGTTTTGAAGTTTAGTTGGTTAGCAAAATTTAGTTAAGTAGTCATTGTGCATTGATTCCTAGCGTGAATAACAATTAAGTTATTCCACGTTAAAACTCAAACTAGTTAATACTACTTCAGTTATGAAACTGGGAAACATTTTCCAATTCAATTAGTATTAACATGTGCCTGATGTGTTGGAGAAGACAATTATTTCTTGTAAGCCAGAATTAAGCCATCACAAGTCTGTTGTTTCCTGAAGGTAGTAGGTGCTAAGCTGAGATAGTTGTAATCTTGCTCCCGGAACTTCTTATACAGAGGTTTCAATTCTTTTTCATATTTGACTGTTTAGAATTTCCTTATTATTTTTGCATTGGCAGTGCTGTAAATATTTTCACTGTAGTTATTAATTAATTGAGACATCATGCTCAGTTGCCACTGCTTTTGCAATCTTAGTATTGCCCTCTTATGTTGTTCTCATTGCCAAAAATCCTAAAAATTCTTGTGCTCCGAGTTCTACGGATTGCACTAGCCCCATCTATTCCTCATGAGCCTTTTTCGTCCCAAACATAATTGCATTTTGTAATACCCGTACAGTTTATATTATACTCCAGATCAGGCAAAGTTTGGCCTGTGCAAATTACTAGTATAAAGTTGTAGCTTCATGCCGTTAAAATATTAAGGTTAATATTTGGCTCCGAGCAAATTGTCAGTGCTCCGAAGTTGATCCCCACTTGCACTCCGGCGCCAGAGTGCTGGTGGGGGTCATTTTTCGAAGAGACTCCTCGCCTTGAGGCGGCATGTTAATGCCAGATTGTTTGCAGCATAGCGTGTGTTGATATGTGGTTTCCCTAAGATACCGTGTGCATTCTCACCCAGCCTTGTGTTCCCGTACAGGAATCCACGAGACACTTTACACCCCACTGTCACGTCATCTACCTTGCCACTCTTATTAAGGGGGTAAATAAACCGGTAGCCAAACTTGGCAGAGGACAAAAAGAACTGCCTCCTTCCCTTGGTTTTTCTACTCATTTACTGGGCGGTGAATTCTGTTTCCTCATTCCCCTTCAACCTCATTCCTCATTCACGTTACGTCCCCCCATCCTAGCGACGTGACGAATTGAGACACTCGGGCTGCATCTAATTCACTTGCTGCTGACCCAACAATTCAATATTTTATCAACCTTTGGGGAATTGAGCCTTTCACCGTCTTCTTTATTCACTGACGCTTATGCCGTCTCAAGCCATTGGGATTCCCATGCACACTACCCTCTCCTCACATACACTCGCCATATAACCAACGCTGCTGCGAGCCGGTTGCAGCCCTACTCAAGATTGGACCACAACATCAGCTCATCCTGAAGCAACCGACGGTATTGACAAGTCTTCCAGCTCCAATAAAGGCCAGAGATTATAAACCATATCTTCTTTCTTTTTCCTTCTGCTTGGTCCAGTCCGTGGTTAGTTTGATTAAACGGAGGCATAAAGCCCTCCGAACACCCTTGCTAAACTCCTTCTGAGTCAGTGGCCATATCCATTCATTCAATATATTGAAGCCTTCCCCGGCTATAAATTCAATGCGCGTCCCCTCGCGCTGGTGACCCTGCCGTGTCAAAGAATACCAATCAATCCAATTCTCAACATTTAAATTGCTTGCTCTTCAAGCTTCAAATTCACATAAGCAAATCAAGTTCCCCACTTTTGGTGAACATTCAGACTGGTTCTCTTGGGAGATCAAAGTCAAATCATTTAACTGAACTTCCAAATATTGGGAGGAGATCATAAATATTCCTGAATAAATTGAATCATTATTAGGTACATTAGTGGAAATTTTGTCGAAAACTGATGCTATATATTTTTTAATGAAAATACATTGGTCCTGTGGAAGTGTTTATGGTTTGAAATGTTAACTATTCACTCTTTTTAACTGATTATCTTAAGGGATTTTCTACCTTAATTTTAGTCAATAATTTACTACGGTGAATGGTAATATCGGTTGCTAGCATAACTTTCAATCATATAGACGTTAATGATCACATTTTTGCACCCGTTACTGAGAAGGAGAAAATTGAGGGATTTGTTTGTTCATTTTTATATTCTGGGACTAATTCACTAGATTAATAAATCAAGAAAAAGTACATAGAGCTGCTAGCTGTCAATTTCTTACCTATTTTTGAAACTCTGATAACTCAGGGTTAAAATAAATGCGGCAACGGCCAGATTACTGTTTCGAGACACCTCTTGAGGAACTTTTTGAAATTCTTAGTTGAATTCTCCCGAACAAGAATTTCAAGAGGGCAAAGGAATATTTCTTCAAAATACTTTCATATTTACACTTTCCCAGGTTGGTACAACAAAATACTTCCGAGTTAGAGTTCGACAATTTTTTCGGGTTCTTAACATTATGGCAATTTTTAATTCATCGATGGGTAAAAGGGAACGATGCTCTATTTACTTTTCAGCAAAAAAACTGTCAATTTGACGAGCATCCTATGTCTTACTAACGTTACATTGTCATTTCAGGTGCAAAATGGAAACCCACGTTCACGATTTTCCATGGTTCCATATGAAAAAGAAACAAACAATTTATTTTCAATGAAGATGGTACAAAAAAAATAGTACCATCATTGGTTTTTAAAATATCTTAAAGTTAATACACTTAGATGATACACACATGAGTATTGTAATACCCATGTCACTAGTCGAAAAGAAATGATTAAGGGCAATGTACTCCTAATGTTGCTTAATCTACATTTGATGTTACATGTAATTATAATTATAAGAGACAACTCAATTTCATGGACGATGCATTTTCATTGTGGGGGTGTGAACACTTTTGACAGTTTTGACAGATGATATTTTAATAATATTATTTATCGAAGAGTGCGAAGTACGTGAGGCACCTCTTTTGCTCTATAATACATTGACTTTCCTAATAACATTTTTAAGAGCGTCTCATTTCCTACTTATTTTGCGCAGACATGAGAGAAGGTATAATTAGGTAGGTGATGGATTCGGCTTGAGTACGTACCCGTCAGTGTATTTTTTGAGTTTTTCTCGTAGTTTATTGCTCTTACAACGGAATAAATAATTGGTGCTCGTACGCTCAAAAGTGATTTACAGACGGGTTCATATACATGCAGGGTCTTAGTACAAAGGCATAAACCACGCCACCTTCAAAGAAAACTAATAAGCACTAAGACATGATTACTAAAACGTAATTAACGAATAAATGGTTTTACTCGGCTTTTCACACAACCCTCAAAGTTGATGTAGGAAACAATGTTGTCAAGGCGAAGAGAGAAATTTTAGTTTTGCCCTTAATAATTTATTACATAATTATAAAACTTGAATCTGAGCCCCATAACACAACCCTGTTCAATAGCGGAGCTCTCAATTGGTGGTAAAACAATGATACTTTGGTTAGGGCTTGAAATGAACTGAATTTTACATTTTTTTGTAGTGTAGAGGGAATGTCATGATCTTAGGGTAAGTCAGTTAAGAACGGTGGACCACGATTAGGTTCCAGAGTCTAAAATGGAGGAGAAGTAAGTTCTGAGCGTAGTTGTATGGAAAGTTCAATAATTTACTAAGGTGTTACTAAATAGGCAGACTTTGAACTGTCATTAGGAACGTTCATTTTTTCCCATAGGAGATTCAACCCAGGGCTATTTGTAGTATTGAGGTGGTCGCAACAAGCCGTTCGCTTGTACGCCTCCTCACGCAACCGCGCGCTTCGAGGCGGCTCTCGAGCGACCAGCCGACACCTCGTGCGGCGGCAGGCTTTGAGACGCCACCATGTGCGACGCGACGCCAGGCTTCGAGGCGCCACCCCAAGCATCGCCAGGCTTCGAGGCGCCACCTAATCCCCAACCAATGGGGACGCACGCACAGCGCGTTACCTCCTCACCAGACACTACATAAGGAGGTACAGAACAAGTTGAGCCAGGCATCTCATCACGGCTCCGATATGAACAACACTCGCCGAGGCCGCTCAGTCAGCAACAGTCTCTACAGCTTCTACTGCAGTCTTCTCACAGTGGCTCCGATATTCACATCACGTCGAAGACGCTCCGTCAGCAGTAGTTTTTATTGTATCTACAGCCGCTCCACACTCAACCGCCATCCGCACTGCAACTCCACGCCATCTGGCGGTTCTCCAAAGCGTCCCTTGGTGCGTTTCTACGTGACAGCAATATTTTTCCTTGTGTGCCGGCAATATTCGTAATAGAACGACATTTATGCCAGATGTGTTTTCTTACCCTGTCTTGTTTGTTAGTACTTCAGGCACTCGCTGTGCGAGCGAGCACGGCCCCCTACCCTAAGCACCTCAGAGGTCTTATATGCGGTGAGCTCTTTAGGGCCCGCGGATATAAGACCTCTGAGGTCAACTACACCACACCGCTTTGGGCATTGATATTCAAAGTCCTTAAATTTTCACAGTCTATCTGGAGCGTAAGTAGCCTGAGGGAGAATACCATAGTATGTTCTAAAACGCTGTTCGATTGGGTTCTATGAATAAAGGCTCAGTCATGGCAGTAATTTGATTTTGAGAGTTCGTAGAACAGTTTTCTTAAGGAGAAGTTTTCAATAAAGAGTCTAAGCTCGTTCTAAACACATCTACAGGTGCAAATCCAAGCAATGTTTCATCCCCTAATCAGGAATGGAGACCAAGACCAGTTAGTATTATAGAGATACGAATAATTTTTCACCCATTTAAAAACACAAAATCACTTGGACGGGATGATATTAGCCTCCAGTATATAGAAGACAGCTTCCCTGTTACAACACCCCTCAATTTTTTCGATGATAAAAACATCTGTAGCCATGAACGAATTTCCAAAACCACTGAAGCTCGCCTAATTGTATCCCAAATTATTTTTATGCGTGGTTAAAGCTAGTTTTTTAAACTAAACACCGGGTTTTTTACTTTATCGACTGGCTCGATTACATCGTCTCCAAACAACAGTGAAAGGTTTGAAAGTTTTTTTTATCTCGACCCACGGCTTGTTAGGTTGTATGTATCGTATTTTTTATTGGATTACGGTATCCTACATTCTACTCATAAGCAACTTTTTAATGTATATATTGATGATTTGTGTGCGCAGTCTGAACATAGCTTAAAGGTACTCCAGCAAGAGCTGTGGCTACCAACCTATCAGGAGTATGATTTGGTAACTTATAAATTTCTGAACATCATACTCTTTTAGTCTTACTGTCATGAAGTGTCATCAGTGAAACATTGTACCTCAGGATCGGCATCTGTATTAGCTTTTAAGACCTGTTATTTTTTTGTCTACAATATAAGATAGCAGGGCTTGCACTCGCCCCAACTCGTTACGCCTGCTGGCTTCCTGTCTGCAAAAGATGGTGACGCTTGGATTGAAAATTTGCAAGGCAGTTAGTTGTATTCCACAGTTCATAAGTGTTTGACGTGTGCGTAAGTGCGAGAGTTTACCGATCAGTTTCGTCTCGGGGCATTCATAATTTCTTTTATTAAACAACTATAATTGAGTAACTCTTTTGAGCTATATTTTGTGTATATAGATTATTAAAGTTTGATGACCGTAGACCTACATCTAAATTACCCCTAACTGATGTGTTTCGTTGCCTACAGGTTTTACTTTTGTTCGTGATTGATTAACATAATAGCAATGTCTTTAGGTAGTGGCAGGAAAAAAGGAGCGCACTGGAGTCATGTAACTTAAACAGAATACACAACTAAAATTAGCTGTGACTTTTCCGTGACAAAATAAGCGACAAGATTGAGAGAGTGCGAAATCGCTTGTAAAAATGTGAGAAAGAATCACGAACAAACAGCAGAGCAGGAAGAAGGCACAGCAGAACTATATAGCTAGCATTAAACACATTTAGCCCTGCTGACTCAAGAGGTGACTGCAATGTCCGATGTTGGTGACATCAGTTAGCTGTTAATTTCCTTTTCTTCTGCATTAACACCAACAACAGGGAAGTCAACTACACCACAACCACCAGTAAAATGGAGTAGGACTTTTGAGTTCCTTTCCACTTCTCAAGGAAACAGAGAAAAAATAGATAATCAACTATGAAAATTTTTCTTTCGTTCAGATATCATATGTGTGTCACCTTCCGAAGCAACTTCAGTGAAGATTATGCAACCAATATCGCACGATGAGGGAAAACAAATCTCCCAAACCTCCAGCAATCATTTGAAGGTTCGAAGCAGTCAAATTTCAGCCGCAGCACCACAACCGCCAGCTGCGCCTCATCTCTACGAGCAAAACAGCGCACCAGCTCCCCAGCTCTGCATCACCAACAACGCTCCGAATTGTCCGCCAGCGACGAGGACACCAACGCCATCCTCATCAGTGGTGTAGGACAGAATAGGTGTTATTAATAAGGAATCCTGTCCAGACATTTCAAGCGTGGTAGACTCTTCTCATTCTCCGGATTATATGTTCGATAATGTTCGCGCTCAAACCGATACTGGCAGTAAAATACCCCAGATTGTAAGCTGCAAGAACAAAGGAAAATTTTCAGTACAGAGCAGTACAAAAAACACTGTTACTTCTTTTAATGGGTTCTTGCACCCGCTTCAAATAACAAGCTCTCAAAAATTTCATGAAATTATTCACAACCTATCTCTAACAGCAGCGTTTTTCAATAAATCCCTAAGACAACATGAGCCTCCTAGCCCGTCGTCGAATTTCTCTACAGTATCAAATATTCAGATCTTAACCGAGTAAATTTTTGTTTTAAATTCACACAAAAGTTCTCACGACCTTGCATCTGTGGTACCTGCCAGTATTTTTCTGAAGTCGACTCCAACTGTCGTGAACCTTGTGATACTTTGCTCTTAGGTGACAATATCCTAAACACAATCAGAAGGAAGGACATCGATCGTTCGTGTTGGATCCAAACTGTTTCCTCTGGGCGCATTGATGACCTTCTCCATACTATAAATCGCATGCCTATATTTAAAAATTATATACTAAGTTTTGATGGTCTCTGCCACTCGCCCTCAGACCTAGCTCGAATCAAAAAACTAATTGTAAGGAAGTACGCACTTTCTCGTATTTATATCGCCAATGCTTTTAGTGCGTAAGAATTCGAAAAAGCGATGCAATTTTGCATAAACCTGGGTTTAAACTTGAATCAATTTCAAACTTACCCAGATAATAAAAATGCTGGCGCACTCAATAACTTCCAATTAATGGCCTCGCACCCAGGACGAAAACTTTTGTTTTCTTGGACAACTCGCGATGAAATCGACATTGCGAATCACCGTGCCACATTGTCATCATTTCAACAAATGTCAAGCAAAAAGTGGAATTGTTGATCACTCGAGCGAATCGAAGACTTCACGGAATGAAACAAATATTCTCACTTTAAACTTTGAAAAAGAAAATAAGCCTATGCACGTCAATGCACATGGTACACCAAACCCTTCAAAATTGAAAGCGTCATCAAGCAGAGATTTGAGTAACTCACATACTCACAGCGTGGGGAAAGTGAATGAACCTGAGCCTTTCCCAAACTCGATCTCAGACCACTATAATGTAAGTATGAACAATAAATTTTCGCTGCTTACAACAGACACAAATAGTGACTGTGACATGCCCTCCTTTTCAATCAATCCTCGACTTTCCAGTACGTATGCAGAAACAGGGGAAAGTCAAGCGAAAAACGATATTCAAAACCATTCCAAAGAAAATCAAATAACTCGGTAAAATTTTTTGTTCAAGCCTCTTTCCGGAAATCAAAATCCTTTGCGCAATCACTTAGAGGATCACTGCAATGGAAAACGACCCCTAGAAAAATATCCTGCCTCTGCAAGGCCCCCAACGTACGACCAAGCCGATACTGACAACCGAAAAATCAGTAGTGAACTAAATTTACCCACGCGTTGGAGACACACTGGATGACTTGAAACGATCGCTCAAAATGGAGCCTGCCTACACTTTAGGTGACGGACTCTGTCTCCTCCACGTAGTAACGACACAGCTTGCACCACAACAAACCTCGCAATGAAATTATATGTCGCTGAAAAAAGCCATCATAACTGAGAGCTTCGGAAAGAGAGATCAGTATGCAAAATTCGTTGACAAGAACATTGGCAGTTTCGAACTACTTATCGAGAAATACATCGATAGAAAAGCCTTCGATCACTCTGTTGGGGACCTCATACCCCAAATACCTTCTAAAGTGACGAGAACACCAATTCACATATTTGATGAAAAAGATGATGGGATTTGGAAAACAACAATCTCCCCTATATCAAATGCTCTGATGAACTGTCCTCCGGTAAGCATACACCGGAAACAGGACCACTATAACGCCCTAGTAAAAATGCGTGATGAAATTCGTGCTGCTCCCGCCCCCATTTTGTGACTAAATAACATTAATCAATTTGAATTTTCTCCTAAAACTGAAATCACAACCAGTGAATGTGGCAATAATGACCTAGAGGCTAATACCAAATTCTCTACTAGACCTTGCAAATGCAACGACTCAACTAAAGATCGGCCTATGGAGATCAATAATATAAAAATATTGCACACAAATGCTCGCAGTCTAAATGGTAAAATGGATGACATAAGGGTAATGTTGATCACTAGCGATATCGATAGTTTATGCGGATCTGAAACATGGTTCGATCCACGAATCGAAAGTTCATATTTCAGCATTACCGGCTACACATTGTACCGTTATGACGGAGTCAAGAGTAACTAGCGGTTCATACATTTTCATCAAAGATGTCTACTCAACATCCTTATTTCCGATAAAAGAAAAACGCGAAGACATAGAAATGGTTTGGCTCAATGTTCAGGTAAACAAACAAAAGTCTTTCATTATCGGCAGTCTTTACAGACATCCATCAGCATCTGTACGTCCAACATTAGATTTCATTGAAAATACACTTAAATTAATCTCTGCTGCCAAAAGTCTTTCTTTGTTTTTGGAGATTATAACGTAGATCTGACAAATAAAAACAATCAGCTGAGCAAGATGCTGCACAGACTTAATCTTTCACAAATGGTTCAAGAGCCAACGCGCATTACTAACACTTCTAAAACTCTTCTTGACCTAGCAATTACAAACAAACCCCATGCAGTACTCAGCACAGAGTTCTTGCCGTCCATTTCTGATCGCCATCCGGTAAAATGCCGAATAAATATTGCGAAAGAGAACCAGAAATCTAGTTACATTCCATATCGCATGAAAAACCACTATTCCCCTGAAATGTTTCAAAAAAAGCTATTCGACTGATGGAGTGAATTTCAAGGCATGGAAAACACCGATGATGTCAATCTACAAGTTTTGCTTTTCAATGAAAATTTCGAATCAGCCCTTAACGAATGCGCACCTTGCACTACGAAGAAAGTTAAGCCAAGAATTTCTAAATGGATAACAGACGAGATAAAACAGTTGAGCAGAGCTAAAAGAAATTTGCAGCTTGAGTACAAACTGAACAAATCAGACGGTACGCTTAGAAAGCTATATAAAGATCATGAGAAAATCCTACGAAGAAAAGTTAAGGAAGCAAAACGAGACTACTTCCACAATGAACTGTTGGCGGCAAAACAAAACCCAAAAAGAACTTGGGAAATCATCAGAGAAGTTGCTCAGTATAAAAAATCAGACTGCAGAAGCCCTTTTGACAACCCCTCAAAAACAGCGAATGACTTTAACACTTTCTTCTCAAAAGTTGGCGAAGATGTTTTCAATGAAGTGCCTAAGACAGTTTCAGATACATCTACATGTGCAAATCAGAGCGATGTTTCATCCCCAAATACTAAAACAAACGGAGACCAAAGCCAGTTAGCGTAACAGAGATATGAAAAATCTTATACTCACTAAAAAATACTAAAGCGACAAGACATTATGGCATTAGCCTCCAATATATAAAAGACAGCTTCCCTGTCACGGCACCTCTGATTTGTTCGATAATAAATACATCTATAGCCACAAACAAGTTTCCCGATCAATGGAAACTATCCATTATTAAGCCATTACATAAATCTGGTGATATCGACATAGCGTCAAACTACAGACCAATCAGTCTCCTGCCTGTTATGTCCAAAATATTGGAAAAGTAATAACAAACCAGCTCTCGTCTCACTTAGACGAGTCACATCTACTTCACCGCAATCAATATGCTTCTAGAAGAAATACCAGTACCCAAGACTTCTGTTAAACATAAGAGAAAAAATTTACAATGATATGGACCAAAACAAATTAACTCTCCTGCTATTGCTTGATCTCTAAAGCTTTCGATAGTGTTGAGAATAAAAAACTTCTACAAAAAATTTCAAACCTCAGAATAGACACTCAGTGGTTTGAAAGCTACCTACTAAACCGCTCTCATGCGGTGTGCTTCAATAACAAAATGTCACCATTCATACCAAATAATTTTGGCGTTCCTCAAGGTTCAATCTTCGGCCCGCTCCTATTTTCAATTTTCATCAATGATTTCCTCCCTATGCCGGCAAACACAAAAATTTCAATGTATGTTGATGACGTACAAATTGCCATTACAAGTTCGACAGCGGATATGGAAGAAACACAAAGCAACGCTGAAAACCTTCTAAGAAATCTGAAATTGTGGTATGACCACAATGGTCTGAACCTTAACGCTAGTAAAACGCAGTGCATTCTTTTTGGATCACAAAATACGACCAGAAATTTACAACCATTTACGCTAACATTTGGAGACGATAAAATTAAACCAATAGATAAGGTAAAAAATCTTGGTGTTTGATTTGACAAGAATATGACTTTCAACTCACACGTTGAAACATTGTGCAACAAAATCAATGGAATCTTAATGTTTTTTCATCGCATTAAAAACACACTTGACGAAAAATCCAGATTATTAGTGATTCAGTCTTTAGTTTTATCGCGTCTGGACTACTGAAGTCTGGTGTGGGGAGATTTACCTCAATATCGTCAAAAAGAGTTGCAAAAATGTATTAACTTTGAAGCCAAAGTGGTATGCAAAGGAAATTTCAGGAGACACACGATTATGCCACCCCTCTTTTAAGAAAATTACTCGACTGGAGCCCAATACCGAATAGATTCATGATCCAAAAAGCTCGACGAGTGTTCTCATCTCTGTACCTCCCTCAGAGCAATGCAGATGTGGTAAAATTTTGTCTATCCAATATCCCAAACAAAAAACCAAATCGGAGGAATGATGTCTTGGTCCGTTACCGTTCATCCCACGTGGGACAAAAAAGCTCTCTTTCTGGAGCTCTTTTGTGGAACAAGCTTCCCCAGCACATCAAAAACTCTAAAACTGCAAAAGAATTTAAAGTAAATGTGTCACGTCATATTGCATCTCTGTTATAGGGCTGGCAACACTTCGGTGTGAATTTCCCACTCACCTGAAATTTCGATTTTCCTGAAATTTCTGTTAGAAAATTGGAAATTATTTCTAATTAATATTCGCTAAGTCATTCTAATATTGAGCTTAATTATTTCTGTAGACTATAATGAGCAACGCAACCGTCGACTCAACATAGCGGAATGAAGGTCATTTTTTCTCCTTAATTATTAGTAGTATTCTCTCATACTTTCTCATCTTAATTTTCCTGATTTTCTATTTTGTGTATTTTATACTTACCATCCGTGTGATAAACAAACTTTTGAAATACATTTTTGTGTGTACATCAGTACAGAGCTTTACGGATGTGAGGGTTGTGCTATGTTTTTAATGAATTAATTTTTGGCTAACTTTGTCTCACTATTTTGAATTCATTCACAAAGGTGTTTCAATCGATTTCGGTTAAGCTGGGGGAGGAGGGAATCTAGCATTTTAGCATTTTTAAATTTTCTTAATTTTTCTGTGCGTTCAGCGCACACTAGCACTGGACTTTCAAATCAGAAATAATTCTAAATTTCAGAAACTAAAACTATTACTCAGGACAACTGTTAAATCTACCTCTACGTGCCAAATTTTGGAAATATTTGCCACTCAGAAGTGATATCCAGCCAAAATATCTATCAATGAGTTTGACAAGATTTGTGTTTGAGCAATACAAAACAAAACTACGTTATCTCTTAGCTGAAGGTAATGAAGGCGGACGACAGTAGTTCCTTGAAAAAGGACATTTTGAAAAGAGAAAATTTTAAAAGTTTGCGTTGAAGATTTTACCATTTTTGTTGTATTACGGCTATCGAAGGTAATACACTCGCTTCCCACGTCAGTATTTCCCTAGTTTTCCTATTACTGGCTTGATATGACTAATTTTCCGTGAACCTTGTCTTCTTTGATGCTAAGCTCTATTCTTTAGCAGGAGAGAAGGTATTGCATGTACTTAGACACATATCTTAACAAACCATAATTACTGAACGGAGCATAATATACTGTATGAGTTTCGCTTAAAAACAGGAAGAGTATACTGTATAGGGGAAATTTTCATGGCGTCCGACTTTTGATGAAATTATAAGAACGCTAAAACTAAGAATTATGATTAGCAACTTTTCGTGTGTAAGAGAAAAGATATCCCGCCATACTGGCCATACTGAGAACAAGTTTTACTGGTAAAAAACTAGTCGACTAATTTTGAAATATTTTCATTCACAACATGAGAAAGTAACAAATAAACTGCTATACTGATTAAGCTTAATTAATTAACGCTCAATTGAGACTTATCGAGCTCATGCAATTAAGAAAAAAGCAATGACATCTATACCGAAATCAAGAAATTTTTTAAAACGAATGTGTTGGACTTATGTTTGAACTTTTTGGAAATATAATGTTTCTACTTTATTTTCTCTCTCCATAAATGATACTGTCAAAACATGAGAACATTAATAAAACTTGAATTTTCAGCATCATACGAGTGAATATTTGAGGCGCAGTGTGAGCGATCGACTTAATTTTCAAGCCCTATCAAGGGTTCAGTATAGGAAATTCCACGACAAAGTGAACAAACGAATGAACACCAACGTGATAAAGAGAATAAAATCACGAAAAGTATTTTTTTTTTAATAATAAGGTATTAAAACTATTTAAAGAACGTATTTCCTAGAATTTTATTAAAATAATAGCAAAGAGGCTATTTGCTCAAACTAGTTTTAAAAATTGCCATTACTCTTCTTCCAGCACAGAGCGTATCTGCGACCTCCATGCAGCCGCAGCGTCAAGCCGTGTGCATAAATATGACATCAACATCAAACTGCAGCAAAAATAAAAAAACAGCTTCGTGAACGTTTTGATCAGGAGCCCGATATGAGGACGATGTCACTAGTTGAGTTTTTGGAGATCGTCCACGACTGCTCCGATGATGCCGACGCACTCCATGATCTGCTCCTCGGTGATGACCAACGGGGGCGTGAACCTGATCTTGTCTCCGTGCGTGGGCTTAGCCAGCAGGCCGCGGTCGCGCATGCGCAGGCACATGTCCGTCGCGTCATACTCTGAGGAAGAGAATAAAGATAAGATTATAAATTAGTTTAAGGCTTTAAGCCACCCTAACCGCAACAAAAAAGAGCGTTTCGAAGAGAAGAAGAAGGAAGGCACCATTTAGTATGGAGATAAGAGAATGGGGAATCTATGCAGAACGGGCATAGAAACAGCAAACTGAGAAAACAGATCATGAAAGAAGATAAAAATTGAAGAAGAAAGTAGTAGGTGCTGAAAAACAATACAGCAGTGAACCAAAATAAGTGGTCCTTAACATAATAAAACAACATTTTATTTTGACAAAAAAAACCTGCCTAATTCTCGGCTCGGGCCCCCCCCCCCCCCCCCCCATTTTCCCCTGGGAGAGCTAATTTCTCTAGATACAGCAGTTGTATCCCCCTAAGGTGAGAAAAGAAAGAAAGAAGAAGTTTATTTCCAATAAAGATGATGCAAAAAAACATTATCGGCTTTTAAAATATTTTAACGTAGGGATCCTCACATGTCAATGGTTGAAACAGATAATTGAGGGAATAGTTTGGAAAATGTATTTCCCTTGTTGCGTAATCTAGGTATGATAATACATGCAAATTAAAGTAGAGAAAAAACAGAGAAAAACAAAAGAGATAAGTACTGCCACATGCGAAATCATAGTAAACAACTATCTAACTGACTTTAACAGTGTGCGGTTTTGTGAGCAAAGAGCCACACTTGTGAAGTATATGATTAATGTTGTTTTTATTTGTTTTTGGTGATTGAAGTTAATGGATTCTGATGTTGGCAAAAAAATTCAGTAAAGGGCCGTTTACACTGGTCTGCATTTTGCTGCAGGCTCACGTGTAGACGCCTCGTGTGGAGCTTCACAAGAGCCATGCGCGTTTAGACTAGACACCATTGGAGCGAGCCATGGAGCGCGCGCTGCTCAACAGGGCTGCCACTCTAGATATTATATCGCTAGATCTAGATGTCTTTGCTGAAGCCTAGATGTAAAATTTCGAACCTTGATATTAGCTATAAAACCTATATAGTTTTTTCAGCATGCTAGAAATTTTCTAGTTAAGATATGTATATGATAGATTACTGTAAATTCGAATTAAGAATTCACCATAATGGTTGGTTACTACTTCATTCTTATTATATTTGTTAATTTACTTAAGCAAATTGTCTGAATAGTGAAGCAACCATATTCTGATCATGTTAAGTTCAGATTATGAACGACACCAAGACGGCTATTTCACGGTTCATGAGCTAAAGCACACTATCTCCAATTGCAAAACTAGCGATGATATCAAAAAATCATGGAATAAAATGCACATACATTATCAAAAATGTATTGTGGGCTCATTTTGACGAAAGACTGACCAATTATATTGGTAACAATGAGTTCTGTTCATTGTTGGATGGAAGCAATGATATTTCTATCATGAAACTACTTGGTGTATCAGTTATATTCTAAAGTAATGCATCTAATAAAGTAGAATCAACTTACTTAGCAATTGCAAAATTATTAAAAGTGATGAAGATAGCGGTGTGAAAGCCTTAAAACAATTGTTGATAAGTAGGAATCTGAGCATTGATAATT
This sequence comes from Morinoia aosen, assembly GCA_030386875.1. NCBI lineage: Eukaryota > Metazoa > Arthropoda > Malacostraca > Amphipoda > Talitridae > Morinoia > Morinoia aosen. The sequence goes on along the minus strand of CM059577.1, from coordinate 19,441,645 downwards.
TGCAATGCTATAGAGACTGACCTTTCTACTCGCAACACGTGTGGAATTGAAGAATATTTGGATACCAAGCTTTATTAGGGTAAATATCAGGATACTAGATAATTCATATAAAGATAAATTGCCTAATATAAAGCAATTTATGATATAAATATCCTTATATGCTATTGTTCAACTAATTTATTATAGTAGATAATTAATTTATTTCTAGATATATTTTTGGATGTTTTATTTTTAAATCTAGATGTTTCTCGATATTTTTTGAGGTCACACTAGATTTTTTTCGTCAAACAAAAGTGGCAGCCATGCAGCACAAAACCAGTCAGTGTGGCCTGCTGCTATGAAATATGGATTGCTGTAGACGAGCTTGTGTGAATATTGTTGCTGCATCGTAAAGCTACGTAATCTCTTTTTTATTTGCATGAGTGAAATGTTACTATATTCGTTCATTTTCATTAAAATAAAATGGAAAGCAGCCTCCTTATATTCGCAGCTTTTAGTGTGCCAAAGGCATTGATGGGCTTAGTACATTTCAATTAAAAGCAGTGTAGTTTCTCGTGGCAGTGTTGAGTCAGCCATAACGGGTGAGCAAGAGGCGCTACCTCACTTGATGACTACCAACTGCACACTGACCGGTCTAGAGCTGCGCCTCTCACACATGCGGCGCTGCACGGATTCGAGCAAAGCGAATCGGGAATTTCGAACACACACACACAAATACGAACCTCTGTGGTGAGCCTCGTCTACAAGAGTCGCGCCTCACGGCCGAAATGTCCCCTATTGTAAACACCCCTTAAGTCTCAAAAGTCTTAAATTAGGTTGTTTTGAGCTTAGCTCACGTAGGAATGGGATCTGGAAATGGCGTTATGTAATGAACACTCAATGAAATATAATCTCGAAGAAATTTTACCCTCAGACAGAAAATAAATGAATATCAAGCATCGAAAAACACGGCAGTCATTTATCAGTTAACTAAATTGCTCCCTACATGTTATAAAATGGTAATTTGCAAAACAGCTCATTGCCTAAAAGGTGCGTGAGTTAAACCAACCAAGGAGCTTTAATGGAATGGAGGCGGCATCGCTATCTTTTGCCAGTCAAGCGAGTGAAGCCAATTTTGCCGATCCAAGCCCCGCCCACCCGGCATTGGGTCCCAGTGTGGAGGTGGTGTTGCAGTGGAGGGGTAGCACCACCTCCATCATCAGCGACTGAAGACCGCGCTGTTAAATGGCAGACTTGCGCTACTCTGTGCTATGCATTTTTTTCTTAGGCATATATTTCAATTGTGTCCTCGCTGAATGATAAAGAAACTCATATTGAAAAAACTCGTCCTTGACTGCAGCGTGGATAAGCGGCACCCTTTCACGCTGAGTGTCTGACACGCAATGAGCCCCATCTCTGTGTGTGTGCCCGTATACCCTACAGCTACCGAAAATTGGCTTCACTTTAGAGCGCTGATGCCGCCTCCATTCCATTAAAGCTCCTTGAAACCAACCAAAACAAAAAAAAAGTTGGAGGATCTTTTTCCAGTGTTTGAGATTTGTTTATTTGATTCGTCGATGACTATCTTTTTGTTTATTTGCTTGATTTGTCGTTAACTAATTTTTGTTTTGCGTAGTCTTACTGTATAATTTATGTTTGAAAGTCTTTCGCGTGCTTTTCTCTATAATTCAATTTTAATCTGCGTAAGCGAAAACGAATTTAGGCGTTGGACTTTAAAATTGAACTTTTAAAAGTACATATTTTCCAATATTGGATCAATATATTTCCCAAACGTGAAAGGTGTAAATGCTCTTAGCAAAATTAGATACATACTCAATACCCATTCGAAGAAATACCTTCCCTTCTAAGGAAATAGGCCGGAGAAGTATAATGCAAAGCAATTGCTCATCAGAATAAAGCACAATGGGAATTCGTATCCAAAAGCATGGGTTCACATTACCGTGAAATTACCGATGAGAATTGCTCAGTGAAAATTATTAAAGCTGCTGAAGTTTCTCAACATTATTGTGCCTTCAACAAAGTAAATAGAAAGAGTCTCTTCACAAACTTAAATTCCCACGCGCGCTTTAAATTCTTTGACTTTCAGTCATAGTTGCTTTTCGTATGAGTCGGAGACCGGTTTTTATTCGTTAAACAATTCATTTTCTTTGCTCGCCGTGAACGATTTCTGTATTGACACTGGTTCGCAAGGTTAGCAATGACTTGTGGCGCGTTCTCCCATAACTTTACTGCCATGAGTAATGAAGTCAAAATATAGGGAAAACAATATTTTAGAGAGGTAAATTGGCTTAAAAGTACGTTGTTTTTTCTTTTAGTTTAAAAGTGAACTCCATTAATTGGCACATAAACTTTTACAGAATTCACACATTGTACAACGTTCACCTCTCTACAATCAACTCCTCATTGAATGAAAATTTTGGACTGTAGACAGAATCTTTTGTAACAAATTCAACTCCAGTGCACTCATGTCGTATAGCTGCTAATCATAATTCTTAGTTTTAGCGTTCTTATAATTTCGTCAAAAGTCGGACGCCATGAAAATTTCCCCTGTACAGTATACTCTTCCTGTTTCTAAGCGAAACTCATACAGTATATTATGCTCCGCTTAGTAAATATGGTTTGTTAAGATATGTGTCTAAGTACTTGCAATACCTTTTCTCCTGCTAAAGAATAGAGCTTAGCATCAAAGAAGACAAGGTTCACGGAAAATTAGTCATATCAAGCCAGTAATAGGAAAACTAGGGAAATAATGACGTGGGAAGCGAGTGTATTACCTTCGATAGCCGTAATACAACAAAAATGGTAAAATCTTCAACGTAAACTTTTAAAATTTTCTCTTTTCAAAATCTCCTTTTTCAAGGAACTACTGTCGTCCGCCTTCATTACCTTCAGCTAAGAGATAACGTAGTTTTGTTTTGTATTCCTCAAACACAAATCTTGTCAAACTCATTGATTGTTGACAACCAAAAAATTGAAAGTCTAATTTCTGTCCTCGTTAACTTTTGCCTGCTAAAATTGCTAACATTTTTTCTAGTTCTACGGTCGTTTTTAAAATTTAGAAAGTTTGATTTAATATAAGTTGATGCCAAACTTTCTTATTGTTCAAGTTTAGGATAAATTTAAATCACATAAATCAGGTGACGATATAGGTCACCTGATAACGTAAATGAAAGAGGTGCAACAGATTTGATAGGTACGGTTCAAGAAGTGGGACCAAAAATTATTATCGTTTGTTTAAATAAATTAAAAATTTCTACCTGATAGTATAGCTATCAACAAATAAAACAGAAGAAAATCGTATTTTCAAATTGACATACATCTTAAATATCGTTGGAAAATGCTGGGACATATCAAAGCTTCATAAAAAAATGCCATGATCGCAACACACATCTGTGAGCATAAGCACTTCAAGTTAGAAGAAGTTTTCCTGAAATGAGATAACAAGCAGGAAATGAAGATTCTCATACATTCGAAGGCAAAACTCACTGGAGTCGATGACGATTGCGTTGAAGAGACCGACGCCTCTGACGGTCTTGATCACTTCAGGCGACAGCTTGCTGAGCTCAGCCCTCAGCAGAGCGCCCGTTTTGGCGGCATTTGCTGCCAGCTGCTCTTCCTCCAGCACCCTCAGGGCCTCCATGCCGACCTGCAGTGCACCGAAGAGTGTCTAAAAACACCAAGCAGCTACCAGCTTCTCGACCTCGTTACTCAATGAAAGTTTGCAGGTCCTTGATAGAAGAGGTTCACGAGTCACGAGGACACCCTGATCGGGCGATGAATGTTAAGTTTCACCTACAGAGTACTTTATGCGAGCAAAACGTAATTTGTAGGTTTTAACAGAGCAAACGATGAATTACTAAGCAACTAATCAATTAATAAATTACTCAATCAGTAAACTTATTAATCAATCAATTAATTAGCAGCTAAGTTTTATACACAGAAAACGGATGCAGAGAAATAGATTTTTACGAAATAAATCGTATACTTCCGCATGGAAGACAGCCTTAGCGTATCAACAATAAACAGCGGTGCTATGGCTTCTCATTTCAACACTTTAAATCATTTTTGCGACAATACGAGAAAAACAAACCAATGGAGGTTAGGAGCCCAAAGCTATTGGATCAGATTATAATAAAATACTTGAAAAAATTTGAAAAGAACGATTTTTAGTCAGTAGGGGCAAAACACGCAACCATTGAATAATTATAATAACGCGTGTAATTGAAATAATCTCTCTCAATAGCATCAGTGGTGTTCGCCACTACATCGCACGTAGGTTAGCGACGCAAAACTGTTGAGTTAATGATAAGGGCAACCATAATCAGCGGGTCTGGAAGGTCATGCGTCATCGATTACCTACAGCATCATAGGTGTTTGGAATACTCAGTCACTTTTTTACAGGTTTCTGACAATGTCCTTGTACAAAGAAACTTTTGAATGCATTTTTTCCCATTTTGACAAAACCAGTAAAATAACAGTGACTGAATCGGATTATGACATTTAGAGAAAGGTATAGCAAGTTATGACAAGTTATTCTTCAACATGTCCCCCTCTGGCACTGCTTTAAAAGTGCAAATCTGTCTCGAACATGTCAAAATTTTATATTATTTCATTTTGAAAGAGCTCGTGAGCGCTTCAGTTCCGTGGGAAAAAACAAATCTCCAGGATGAATCAAATAGAAACGCTACTAAATTGTAATCAGGTAATGAGGTGGAAGATGAGCACATTTCTTTGCTCCAAATCTTTGGAAAACCGTCCTTACACCACTGTTGCGTTTTGTTTGACGTATGGTAAGATTTACTGGCTCACTGGAATGGTACAGCTTGTTTTTGAAATGCTTTTTAGCTTTGTGGAAAGCAACCTCATTCCGCTGCGTGGAACAAACAGTTGTGATGCTCTTTTTGTTCGACCGGAGTAAGCAAGATCAATATTAAAATAACTTAACGAACGTAAAATAAGATAAATTTTCAATCCCTAGCAAAAATTTCAGAAACTGAAACTTAGAAATTGAAACACAGAAACTGAAACTTAGTGCCGCCCTCCAAATGCAAACGATCCTCTTATATATATTATTGTTTATTTTTTATTAACTTGTGCGTCTCCCTAAATCCTATGTCGACAACCATCATGTGTATTACGATAACCATGTATGAATAGCAATTAAGGATCTAAATCATATGTTCCAACACTTAACATGGATATTACGATAACCATGTATAAATAGCAATTAAGGGTTTCTATGCTAAGGTATTTGAATGCATTTTTCGCTTTCATTTTTCAATACTTATGCGTACTAATGAGAGTGTTTTTCAAATGAACGTCGCGAGGATTGTGCTCTCCTAGTTTCAAAATCAGATTAGGCAAGGAAAGGAACTCAATTTTGTTGTACTTTTCTATCAATCATTTCGTTTCAACATTTTACACGGGTATTACGATACCAATGTGTTATAATCATTTAAGGATGTTAACGTTAAGGTGTTTTAAAAACCAATGTATCGACATTTCATGTTTGTACTTTATTGGAAATAAAATGTTTTTCTTTTTCTTTCTTTTCTTTTTTCTTAAAGAATAGGAATCAAAATTTACTTATTGACGAAATTGTGTTCACTTTTGAATGGTGTTAACATGAAAGAGGAGATTTCAAAGTTTTGGAAATGATAGCTCACACCAAATATTATGGCTTCTCTGCTCATCCAGTGTAATACGAAAACTAGGCCTATCAAGTAGATACATGAAGCTCATCTTAGCGAAATTTTTTAACAGAAGAGGTCTGCGGAATTCTTTCCTCTCTATGTCGTGTCTGCTCATCCAATCATCTCCAATCATTCATCTCGCTTAACAGGTTAACATCGGCATCTTTGGGATGCTTTATTTCCAATCAAGCCTGATACATATCATCTTAGCATTGGTTTTTCAAATGTCTTATAACTAACCCTATATATAGGACGCCATGACGGTTCCCCCGTAAAGCCGGTACCCATTTCCGACACCTGGGTTGAGTGGGGTATTGTGCTTGAGCTTTCCCTTATACCCAACGGGGAAAATCTCCGCGCCAGCGCTGGGAACGAACCCGCGACTTCCAGCATACAAGTCCGATCCCTTAACCGCTGTGCCACGGAGAGCATGAAGTTTAAGCCTTCGACACCTTGATTGTGACCGAGCCTACGTCTCTTATGAAAATTTTCCTAAATCTCCATACATTTATCATTGATATTTTTAATTTGATAATGTTAATGTTTAGACTGCCTGAACAATTGGGGAATTTTTGATACGATTTTCACATGATGATTCAGATATAATGTCTGAAAACTGTTCTTGGGCAGTCTAATAGTATACAAAGAGATTTTAATAACTGTTTCTCTGCCAACGGTTATCTTTCAAGGTGTAAGATTTAGGGCAGAGATACTCTGTTATTGACATGATATGAACGACGAGATGCTTCTGTGATTCATTCACATACTTTCATCCTAATATATTACTAACAAACGTAATCCAATCCATGTCTAACTGACAACACGCTCCAACAAACTGTCAGCTACTGAACACAGTGCCCTGATCACAACGTAAGGGCTGAGCTAAGATGAGGTTACCTTACAAGCGACGGGGTTGCCGCCGTACGTCGAGCCGTGCTCGCCGGGCCGGATGGTGGTCATAACCTCGTCGTCGCCCACCACCGCCGACACTGGGTACACGCCACCGGAGAGCGCCTTCCCCAGCGTCACCAAATCAGGTCGCACCTGGACAAATGAATAGCCTTGAGGAGGACCCATTTCCTCAACTGGGAAAAATTATATTCTTGCGCATATTCTCTGGTTACATCTTACAGCCCTGTATAAATTTCAAGAGACATTCATTGTCTAACTCGGTTCACGCGAAGGAACTGGCTGCTATCATTTCAGATTTTTTTTTCACTTTGCGTACTTTCTTCGCCGTCGTTTGAATGGTTCTTCAGATTCCTTTAAACTATTCAAGGCTATTCATATACATATAAAAATATCCAACTTAAAGAATAAGTTAGTAAGAATCCTATATCAGCACTTTTGTGACGCTGAGAACAAGTATTTTTTTGTGCAAAATTAACTCACATTAAGTGAAAGTGTCCCACAACCAAAAACCAGGCTCAGTTGAATCATCTACTACACATTATCTAGTAATAGATCTCAGAATCAAAAACACACATTACAGAACATATTTTGCCTATTATTGCTCTTTGGTCATAAAAATAATTGGTTCGTTTTCTTTTAATCACGACAAGCAACTCCCAAGCAACACGGAGTATTAAATTCTGTTAGCTATTGCATCTACTCAGTAGGAGATAGTATTTCCTGGAGTTCATCGAACTCTAGGAACCATCTTTAATTTCTTTTACCGTCATGCATTACACAATTACTTGATTTGTGTTCCTTCACTGAGACTAGCTCTCAATGAATCTCCTTCTTACATAATGGCGAATGTGATACAAATTACAAAAAATGGCCACTTACTCTGAAAGCAATTCAAATCTACACTAATGGAAGCGAAAAATATAGGTTATTATACAACATGCAAAAAATGAGCAAAATAGTGAAAAGTAATATTTCCTATCAAGTACTCGAAACACTCTGAATTGAAGAAACTCTCCGCTCAATGTGCGCAAGGTAGTTTATCGATTATGTTATTATATTGTGAATCCGAAGAATGATCAATCGAGAACTGACAAAATTTGATAAATTCTCTGCTAGAGTAAATGAAATATTTTCTCGCGCCATTTTGTTCCTTCACTAGATTAGATTATTAGTTAGTTTAAGCCTCCATATATTTGTTCCTTCATTTCAGAGCATGTGCGCATTTTATTTCCTATCAGAGCCTACTCTTGTCGCATAGCTCATTTTGAATATCCATTCGCATTGAAATACTTTTCACTCGAGCAGGGCTTGATTTAGGACTTAAAAACGTAAGGCAAGATAGGTGCTCTTACTAGAGTCATTTTGACTTACAGTATTTCTCTTTTGTTTTTCAATCCTAACGCCAAAAATTTGGGAGACTAAAAGGAAAAATCTGCCAAAATTTTATTTTCATAAGTCTTTAAATACTCTATTTCTAGTCTAACATTTCAAAGTAAACTGAAATTCAAGTTTTAGAATAGGTTTTGAAAAATCACATGTACCTCTGTGGTACCATTTTTCCTGTATTTTACTCAAAAGAATTTGATTATGATGTTCGTGTGAAAGAGTTCCGGGTAAATATTCAGCACGATAATTCACCCTACTACTTTTTCTCATTTTTTCTGTCAGCTCTCTTTCTGAAATGAGTTTCTTTGGCGCCTAAAAGAACAAATAATACTACATCAGTGTTTGACAATACAAATTTATGTATATAATAGTGCATTTATGCATAAAGCAAAACAACTTTCTAAAAACACAAGCTGTCAATTTTACTGCGTTATTGCAGTTTCCTCGCAATGCATCACAGAGAGGTCATTTATGTCTTTGAATTTTCATTGATAATACTGAGTTGAGTAGCCAGGCATCCAAGCTCTAAATAATAAGTCGAACTTCAACTCAGTGGTCTAAAATCCAGTTAATTAATTTGCATACTTATTACCCTGTACATCTCTAGGAATAAATATCGTATTTCATAAAAACTCATGCAATGGAATTTTTTTAACAGACCATTTCCTTCGTGCTGCACCTACTTCAACAGTCTTCAAGGTGTAGTAAAAATAAGTGCACACTCTACAAACCGCATAAGCCTAAAAATCCACTGTACTGTCGAATACATAAGTCGAAATCTTTTGCCCACGTAAGGAACTCTTAAGGAACTAATGGACATTAGTAGAGAACGCCCCATTTACGAACTGTAGTAATTTAAAATTCAAGCCTTATAACTTTAATTTTTAATTCTATTTAAAATGATTTGATCGATGAAAAAAACAAAGCTAAGGGCAGCTTTCTGAAAAAAAGACGAACTACTGTTTTTTTAAGACCAAAAACATTACCAATTTGCGTAGACTTTACACGTTCATCATTAATCGAAATTTCCACCTTTGAATTATCGACGCAGAGACGAGCTCCTGCTCTTCCTAGGCCAGATTGGACTTCATCAGCAATGAAGAGAACGTTGTATTTGGTGCAGAGGCTGCGAACTCCTGAAATTCATGAACAATAATTGAGCAATTACGCACGACATGGAGAAAGTTTTGCAACAGTTCGATGTCCAGTAGTCCTGGAAATCTGCATTTATGAACAAATCAGAGAATTCCTTGCCATGAGCGTCGTTGAAACTACATGGGCTTTATCGCACCACGAGATAAAGATTATAAGTTAGGTTAAGCCTCCCTAACCTCTACAAAAAAGAGCGTATCGAAGAGAGGAAGGAGGAAGGCACCATTTAGTATGGAGATAAGAGAATGAGGAATCTATGCAGAAGGGGCATAGAAACGGTTAGTTGAGAAAGAAGCCCATTAATAAGATAAAAGTTGAAGAAAAAAGTCAGAGGTGCTGAAAAATAGGACAGTAGTGAACCGAAAAACTGTGCTTCTTGACATATCAAAAAATCATATTATTTCAACAAAAAGAAGGCTTACCAAACTCTCAGCTTAGGACCTCACATTTTCCCCCCTGGAAGCGCAAATTCCCATAGATACAATAGCTGTATCCCCCTGAGGGGTTATCGCACCACGAATATAAAAAGTAAGTATTTTCAGTGAACGTTGGACTAATATCAGTCCCTCGCTAGTTTGACAGAACAAGTATATGGCGCGAGCGCCGGAGGGAGTGAAATCAAGATTTTGTCCTGTGAAGATCCAATATCCTTAAAAGGAGACTGTGAAACGAATAGCGAATTTTCATTGTTGACGATATTAGACTTCTAATTGATGCAAATAGGAAAATTTGTGCGAGAATTCAACTCCATGGGTTTCCTGCTTTTTGTACTAAATCTGACTAACTGCTTAGTACGAACATATTTATATCGCACGCAAGACTTGGCGATGATTTACGGTATTGTACGCTCTCTACGCATGAAATATACCTGTAGCTTGATAACTTAAGAAAGAAAAAATTCACTTCCACTAAGGTTTTGATACAAAAAATAGCATTGTTATTTATAACGTCTTAAGATCAATATCTTTAGTTCGCAAACGTACATGGCTACCATAACTACCATTGTTAAGGTTTATACGAAAGGTTGAGAGAAAAATATGAAAATGTATTTCCATGGTCACATTATTTCAAGTTTGATAATGGTTACATAAAATTGTAACAATAAAAATAAAAGGCAGTGACATGTTGATGTAAAACGCTTTTGAGTTTTGACAGTCTCCAATTGCACTGACATATGAGCTTTGGCTTCTAAGATTTCAGGGATTAATGTTGAAAGTGGAATTGGTGAAAACAAATAATTCTCTTTTCAAAAATAGAGGGTCGATATGACAAAAATTCACCTCTATACATATATGTATATATTCATCATGAAAAAGAAACTAATGTTTTATAACAAAGTTGACGCGAGTACATAGTAGAAAGCATAATAATATTAACTTCTGTGTATTGACCGTAACCGGTGCAGAATATTTTTAATCGATACCAAGATTTTACTTTAAATGGAAAACACTAATAAAAAGTTCAATGCTGTACTGTCTCTGATTTCCGAAGCTACACGTCCATCTTTACGATTAGTTAAAATGGAGCATTCGCACTATTTTTTGCCATCGTTTTCTAGCGCGCGTTTTTGTTCAGTATTATTTATTTTGATTGCGTCCTCAGCACACGTTTTAGATAATGAAGCTATCTTTGGAAGTTAAGTACCTTTCTCAGAAAACCACTACACAAAGCATAAAAAGTAGGTATGGTTTTTGACATATCTGGCAAGGTTGTTCAACAGATCAATTTAAAAAGTTTCAAAGTTTTTAACATGTTAAAAGACACAAAGAGGAATTGCCTTGGAAAACAAGGTAGGTAGATCTCACATGATCTATCGTCTGCTGCGTCAAAATTTAATGTATATGTCTGCGACGCCGATCTCGTACAAATCCAACGCTCGCCAAAATAAGCATAGAGCATAAATTTGAAAGAAAACACTTTATTTAAGAAAACACTTAAACACTCATTGATGATTTTCGATGCCCAAATATGTCAACACACACACAGTATGAAGAAATCTAATTGAGGCCAGACTATTTGAAAGGAGACTCGCTGTGAAGCCGATGATCTCTGAAATTATACAGAGCCTACATACACTAAACGGGCACTCGACAGAGCTCTTTTACAGAACGTCTGTGTAATGGAGTAGTTGTTTGGTCGACGATGCGAAGTATAATGTTTATTTCTGATGGATTGATGTTTGTCAGACGTTCAGCTGGTACTAGGGTTGAACTCAAACACAAAAATCTCACTATGAAGTAAGCAGCGGCAGTATTTCCATTAGAGAAACCATTAGATTAACTGAAATGAGACCGCTACATCATATTCAACGCAGAATGGACCGGTACTCTGGCGGTATGAAAACGACATCCTTGAGACAACGATGTTTCCCTAATGCTAGACGAACATTGGCGGGGAAATTGATTTCCTACCAGGGTAGAGGTCTAAACATTCATCAAACTATATTTCCATGCTTGAATATTACTGAGACGATTTGGGCATGAGAAACTCCCGGGAAATGGGTTGGGCGGAAATACCGATGAAGAGTTCAGGGTGTTAAAGTAAGTGCCCCAGACGACCATGATGAAGTGAATCAACTTCAAGCTAAGTCGTGACGGATGACAATCGCTTTTCAACAAATATTCAGTCTCAAAAATTATATACCTATTCTTTTGTTCCTATTTGTTGGCATCATCCGGTGTCATACGTGATCAATTTCACTGATTGAGTATTTGTTACTGATTAAAATTAAATAATCTCATGAACACAATATTTGTTCATTTCTTTCTATGAAGATTGTTCTGTGAACATTCGATCTCATTTTCCATCTAAATTCAGTATTTAGAATCGCTCTGGAAAGCCTCAGACGAATCACATTCAAGAGGACAAACTTGTCGCATAAAAATGTATGTATATGGAACTCGAAAATGAATTTATGGTGTTTTTACCTGAAGACAAAATAACTCAACTCAAAAATCACGACGATGCTGGCTGCATCATATCTCCTATTAATCCGGAACGATATCACTCTCCAGGGATACACGATACTGACACCACCATTACTTCTGCAGAGTCGAGACGATATCACTCACTAGGTATAGACGACAGTGACGTCACTATCACTCCTGCAGAGTCGAGACGACGTCACTCACCAGGTAAATACGATGGTGAAGGCACCACAACTCCCGCTTCCCCTTGGATCGGTTCCACCATGAACGCTGCGACGTGAGGATCCTGCAATTCCGCCTGTAAGGGTATCAGAAAACGTGAGCGGCAAATTTGATCAATTGCATGTTTTTGTAACAAAGTGATTAGATTATATGTTAGTTTAAGCCTCCCTAACCGCTACAAAAAAGAGCGTATCAAAGAGAGGAAGGAGGAAGGCACCATTTAGTATGGAGATAAGGAAATGCGGAATCTATGCAGAAGGAGCATAGAAACAGTAAGTTGAGAAAGGTCATGAAACAAGATAAAAGTTGAAGAAGAAAGTAGTAAGGGCTGAAAAAAAGGACAGCAGTGAACCGAAAAATGTGGTCCTTAACATAACAAAAAACATTTTATTTCACCAAAAAAAAGGCCTACCTAACTCTCAGCTCGGGCCTTCACACATTTTCCCCCTGGGAGCGCTAATTCCCATAGATACCATAGTTGTATCCCCTTTAGAGGTGTAACAAAGCGAGCCTCCAGCATTGTGTACGGAGAATTTTCTTCTATTCTACAAAATCGTGCAATCGCTGAACAGAACGCAATCAGAGCAGTAACTCATATTTGGAGGAGTCAATTTTTTCACGGTACTTAACACTTTGACCACAATTGGTTAAAATGAAGTTCATTGTTCAACTCAAATTTAAAGACGATTGTAGTAAGCAATTTTTTGAAATTGCACACATTAACTGGATTTTGCTGTCATTTAGCTTTGATCGAGTATCTATGAAAATTGAGTTTGTGACTACTGGTCGGTCAGCACATGATGAAAATCCTCTCCGTGGCCACCGGTGAGGTACGTTGCGGTCAAAGTGTTAATATATTATACAAGATGTTTCAGAGCAAGAGGTACAAAATTGTACACCAAGTATAGAAAATGGCCAAATAAACACTTTTCCTATGGAATTTTACGAAAAAAATCAAATTTTTGAGATATTGGCTGTTTATTGCTTTGAATAATGAAATTTAATGACACAATTACTGGCAATATATATTTTGAATTTACGTTGCAAACACTTCTCTTCGATAAGAGTTTACAATTATAAAATTTAATTTTAGTGATATGGTGCGCTCGATTTCATCTTTTGGGAACACATGAAGAGCCTTGTTTATGCTACACCCATTGAATCTGAGGAAGATCTCGTGGCCAGAATTGCAGTGGCTGCTGGTGAAATTACTGAAATGCCAGACGTGTTTCTTAATATCCGGCAGTCGTTAAGGCTTAGATTTGAAAAGTGCACTGATGTAGGTAGAACACATTTTGAACAATTTTTGTAGAGTAAATTCAAAATATATATTGCGAGTAATTGAGTCATTCAATTTCATCATTTTAAACAATCCACAGCTAATATCTCAAAAATCCAATTTTTTCGGAAAGTTTCATCGAAGAAAAAGTGTTTATTTGGCAATTTTCTACTTGATATGCAATTTTATACCCCTTGTTCTGAAACACCCTGTAAATATATATGAACACAACTCCGTTCAAGTGCAACGAACTCGTGCAACGTTCGTTCTCGTGAAAAAGAATTGTGAAAGGTTCGTCCTGAAGAACAATCAGATAAAGAACTATGATGAATACGCAATAGCATTAACAAGCTGTTACAAATTTCCTCAAATAACTTGAGATATGTGCTTGTGAAATATGATATTTTTACCTCAGATGGGAAACTTAGTTATGCGAACTTCATATTGCCTATGACATATTTCGCTCATGCCATCCGAAAAGCAATGCACCCGCCGTACTCCCATTACAGCCTTGCGACATTTCAGTGAAGTGACAAAAATCTGAAGGCCACAAACCTAACGTAATCAGTACAAGTAAATTATGATCCCTTAGTTCTTAAACATCGACGGAGTTTCGAAAATCAACATGTATATTATGAGGCGGAATTTTTTAATCATCGTGTATTGTGCTTCATCACCTTCACAGATGAATTAGGGCTTGGATTTTAGTTTTACTCTCTGTTCGAAATAACCTAAATTTAAGGTGCTTGGTTTCCATGTTCCATACAAGCGTACATGACCTTTGGTCATGTACGCTTGTATGGAACACCAAACCTGCGCTGCTACAGTATAACGTCTAGTATTATTTGAAGGATAGAATTGAGTTTAATCAGAACAGAGAAAAACGCTGATACTTTGAGCAATGAAAGATTTTTTGGTCATTAGAATGCAGAGAGTTTGTTTTATTCCTACAAATTCGCTACACAATGCTTCAAAAATCTTGCTCGGCATGAAAATTTCGTGAGTCTCTAGTTTCAAAAACCAATTGAAAAAATGCAGGATATCAAGGGAGTTGAAGGTTTCTATCCAATTTATACGTGGTCTCACCACTCTACCTTGGTTAGGATCGCGAGTCGATTGCTTCACGATGAACTTTTCGACAATAATCCGAGATATATGAATTAAGATTAAGATTATAAGTTAGTTTAAACCTCCCTAATAGCTATAAAAAAGTGTATCGAAGAGAGGAAGGAGGGAGGCACCATTTAGTATGAAGATAGGGAATGCGGAATCTATGCAGAAGAGGCATAAAAACAGTAAGTTGAGAAAGAAGTTCATGAAACAAGCTAAAAGTTGAAGAAAAAAAAGTAGGTGCTGAAAATAAGGACAGCAGTGGACCGAAAAAAGGTGGTTCTTAACATAGAAAAAACATTTTATTTCAACAAAAAAAGGCCAACCTAACTCTCAACTCGGGCCCTAGCATATTTTCCCCCTGGGAGTGCTGATTCCCATAGATACAATAGGTTCGTGTATCCCCTTGAGGGGAGATATATTCATTTTTCAACACCAAATTCCATCATTTTATTGCCAAAATTTTGAAAAAACACAGAAAAGGTACAACACGTTATGGCCTAAACAAGTGTGATATTCGTATTTTCTTGCTATTTTTCTCGAAAAACTTAAATAATATGATCCCCTCGCAAACTCTTTACATTTTTTGTTTAAAAAATTAATAAAAGTTTCCAGTTTCGTGGAAAACTTTGTAATTTCATTGATGTTTGCCATTAAAACGTCAGACATTACAACCCTGTTGTAACATTACAACCCTGTTGAGTGCAATAAATCTTGAATTGCAATTTTTTTCTCATTTTATTAATCTGATGCTGACAACTTCTTAAGTTCAATGACGTTTGTCCCACACTGGTATTTCATAATTAAAACCGGGGCACCCGTGGGAAGAAGACGGAGTTGCTTCTTTGCAAAATAGCAATTTCATTCTAAATTACGACCAAAATTTACAAAGGTAAGTGAAGCAGCTCATTCGTTTTATCGCCTCAAAGATGTCTTTATTTACTTTTAGAATTTAGGATTTTCAACATAGGGTATATTCTACGTTGAATTTACCATTCGTCATTCTACAGTGTCTAGCGAGCATAAAAATGCGAACACACTTTGAACTGTCGGAAAAATTGAGGTTCTAGGCAAGAGGGGAGATTTTTAGGAATAGTAATGTTCAAGTTCTATTTAACAAAGAGTATATATTTTTTGTCAAGCTAAATGTCACAAAGGTCAAATTGAATGCTTAAACTAGTGGCGTTCAGCATCGATGTGTTTCTGTACCTTGCCCCATGGTCTTCTGTGAAAGTTTTGAGTGCTTAAAAGTTTTTTCTTAAAAAATGTACACTCATTTCGCCCTGGCATAGAAAATGAACTCTTTCATTTACACGATTAAATTTCCGAACAAATGGAATGCAATGTTTCCTGCATAAGGGGCAGACCCATCGATCGAACTGCGTAAAATGGCGGACGTACGTTGTAGCATTGATGAGCGGAAACAGGTAATTAATAAAGTGGCACTTGAAATGAGAATGTTGCTGTTGTCCAGTGACAGTGAAGTGGCTGACGCAGGGATCTCACAGGACATTTTGGTGAGATGTACGAAATTACTTGTGACTCGTATACAAAAATGAATTGATGCTGAAGGCCGCTATCGCTATTTTTGATATTTTATTAAAGTGTTGAAATATTGATTTCATCAAAAGATTAATGTGACCAACGATCTTCAACGTAATTATCAGAATGTATATTTAATTAGCTTCTCCTTAAAACCCAACCTTGCATATAGCTAAATTTTAACGAAAATTCGAAGTGTATATATATTTTTTAAAGCATTCTGTACATTACATATGATTTTGAATAATTTACTTTTAAGAAGAATGTATTATGTGTTCATTATATCCATCCCTACATATAATTCGCGTCTTATTACTCGAACATAATGAATCACCCGTAGAAACTGAATCCTAACTAATAACACAAATTAATGGAGTTTTCGTCAATTACCTCGAGAGCTTGCAGATCATCGTAGGGAATGGTCTTGAAGCCTGGGAGATACGGACCATATTCCTTGTAAGCTGTCGGGTCTGTTGAGGCCGACACTGCGGCCAAAGACCTACCCCAGAAGTTGTCTTCGGCAAAGATGATTTTGGCCTTGTTGTCAGGAACACCTTTGACTTTGTACGCCCATTTTCTGGCGAGTTTAACTGCAGTTTCACAAGCTTCCACTCCTGCAAAATCCATTCGTATGTGTTAACGCTAAAACACTCTTCGAATTCAGTAGTCATTTGAAAATACACATGTAGTTATTTTAAATAATATACAGTGCACTATAATAGTTGCTAGCATTAATTTACGAATAATTAAAATTCGTGCTCGTGAAACAGGGCGCAAACATTCTAAGTCTTTTAAATTCAACCAAAGATGATAACCGAAGGTGTTGAATTGAAAACTCAGCGCAAGAAATTCCATAGAAATAATTTCTAACCTGTATTCATGGGAAGGAGTTTGTCGTATCCCAAAAGATCAGTGACAAATTTTTCATAATGTGCGAGGACGTCGTTATGAAAAGCCCTTGAGGTGAGGCCCAGCACTGAGGCCTGGTCCACGAGGGCTTTCACGATCCGGGGGTGACAGTGGCCTTGGTTGACTGCTGAGTAGGCGCTCAGGAAGTCAAAGTACCTTTTGTCATCCACGTCCCACACGAACACACCTTCAAAATCACGATAGAGTAATAAATTTCAGAATGAAAAGGCATGATAGGTTCACAAAACATTCGCTTGTACGGAATTTGCGGCAACAAAATATCGGAAAAGTACTTTTTTTGCAGACGTCAAATTTTGCAAACACATTGTCAGCCTTTAAAAACCATTGATCGTGTCATTTCAAGTTTTAACTCATAAAAAGTATTCTTTTAAATTGATCAGAATAGACTTGAATGACTTAATGTCTGAAATTAATTTTATACATCTGAGTACGCAAGGTTTCGTACGGAGCAGGTTAGCACAAAAACTAATAAAATCGAGTGAGCAGAATATTTTTAGTTGGCGCTTATTTTCATTTTTTAAATTACGTTCCGTGGATGGCGTTTTCCTGTACGAATGCATTCCTGAAATCTATTGTTGAGATTCCACATTGGCTGCTGCAACGCAACATCTCAGCTGGAATACTGAGAATTTCATCCTGAATTTTCTGTTTAACTCAGCCAGAGCTCTTGGTTGAGTTAAACAGAGAATTCAAGATGAAATTCACAAGTATCCCAGCTGAGATGTTGCACCGGTCAATGAAGAATCTTAACAGCAGATTTCCAGAACGCATTCGATTCGGACGCCACCTTCGGGCGTAAATTAAAAAAAAGGAAAATTCCATCTATGTTTTTTTGTGTCACCTTGTTTAATCGCAGTCATGTTAATTGCCGTTCAGTTCTAAAGTGTTTGTTTACGAACTGTTTTGAAAAATTTATAATGATCTCTTACTATGTGCTCTTCACAAAGGGTGAATGTTATTAATAGCGAGTTCTTGTGTTCATTGAAAAGCGTTTAATCCGCACTTAGTAGTTATCGAAAGTCTTCCGTATCCAAAAATTATCTTATTTAACTTTTTCTTAGGAAGATAGCTCGTTCAGTAGAAATGAATACCAATTTGAGAGAAGTATTGCCATCGTAGCTAACACTGCTGCCACCTGAGGAAGATCGGTGGGGCTCACCTTGAGCTCGCTTTAGCGCCACAGGGATGGGCTTGTAGTTGTGTGCGCCGTAGCGCTCCTCTTGCTTGATCAGGGCTGTCGTGGCAGGCGAAGGAGCCAGAGGAGCAGCAAATCTGAACGAGAACATTCAAACAATTCATCTTAAGTCACAGAACTCGCGTTCTGTGGTTGTCACCTCAGGATGCTGTCCCTCACAACGCAAGACAGCCTATGCACCTATGCACCCACGCAAGATTATGCGTAGTGTGTGGACAGGTCGTCAAGTGGTTCAACATGAGCTGCCACCAACGGGCCAAACGGTCACTGGAGTCCTATTCTCGCTGCAATAATTGTAGCGTGTGTAACAGGCATTGAGCCAGAAGGAGCCAGCACTGGTGAATCGCAAAGGTGTGTTTTTCTTCCATGACAACGTCAGGTCGCATGCCGCACAAGTGGTCAGAGATACCATACAGCAACTTGTGTTGGAGACTGGCCATCCCCCTCATTCACCTGACCTTGCATCATCCGATTACCACCTCTTTCTCTCCTTGGATGATCATCTTCGTGGGAAATCCTTCACCAATGAGACACGTTGATAGAAAGTGCTGGATGCCGATGGCGATTACTTCCAAGGCTAAATATAAGTTACACATACTGTGAAGTGTTTTCTTTTTTTCCTTTAAAAACGAACAGAAATGTTCTGGTTACCTTGAACTATTTAAACCACAATACTATTTATAGAAAAACAATATTGCTGGGTTCAGACACGTCAAAATCGCCGAATCGTCAATCGTCAAAAAAATGATTTTTCGAACTTATATATAAAACACCCGGAGGTTATTTTTGTTCGATGGCGAAGCTGGTAAGAGCATGTAATGTTCATTTGAGCTTAGATTCCTCAGGACGTCATTTGGCAGGATACCATCTAGAGTGGATGTAAAACAGTAGGTGTCGTGGCAAAAAAATTCCTTATCCCTTTTCATATGGTAGGTACGATAAACAAAGTTAGTTGAACCATCGAATTCTAACTAAAATTGCACATGAAAACTAATATCTGCGTAACTTTCTATGATCTTTTAATTTTTTTACAGCAAAAACCATAATTTCACGTTTTTCCAGAAATTTCAGTTTTGTGTGCAGTTATTTTTGTAGTGAATCAAGTAAGGTCGTCACAATAAAATACACAGGACAGGTATAAAAAACACTGATGTATCTTACTTCAAATCTCCACTGAATTTAAAATTTGCTTCTCTAATCATATTTTGTTTCATATTATAATATGTTTTCAACATAGAAAATCATTAACAATGAGCAGACTACAGACATGTGATTCGCCAGCACACTGTTTTTTAACTTGATGCCGTACAATAAAATATGGTATTATGCAGTGTTAATGAAGAAAAGTGACATGTGATGTTTTTCCATTCCAATTACAAAAAAAAAACAGAGTAATATTTTTGTAGTTGTGATGTAATGAAAATTTTGAGATATCATCGACGTCACATATGCATTGCTAATCAGACGAAACGTATCCGTGCCTACAGAAGGTTTTTCCCCACCTGTGGGCGGCCGACAACGGAGCAGTTTCCAAGGTCCTGACGTAGGCTCTTGCAGACAGGCTCGACAGCACGCGGCGGGCACCTGACAACGAAGCCATTGAGAAGCGGTGTAGGCTTTGGGCGCTGACGAGAAGATCTCGATGAAACTGAAGAGCTGAGAAAGTGTTCCGAATATTTGGTGAGACAATGATTCGGCCGAACCTGTGACAAAAATGAAGGATTTCTATGAATTATTAGTAGAGCGCACGACTGGTGTCGACGGAGCGCAGCGTGAGGGCGAACAGTAGGAAACCGCGCAGGTTGCGCTGTTTGGGCGCAGCCACGCCCCAAACCAGGGTTGTTACTGTTATTGCTAGTATTATTTTAGGGGTTTCCCTCAGTATCCGAGACTCAGACGATATCTCAGCGCGACTGGGTAGATTTCTGTGAATACCACGGCCAAAGTAGAATTGGACCATGTATTAAAGTATGATAGTGGCATTTAATGCTAATGTTATTTCTGTCGTTCACATAATTTTTGAACAGAGGGCGATTTTCATATTTTTATGGATGATACATGTTGCAATAAACCGAGCCATTACAAACAACGAATTATTCTGATACTGATTTTGTCGTCAAGCCGATGTATCAGTAATTTAGCTGTATTTTAGATATTTAAAAAACAATTCAGCTTTAATGTTCCTGTTAAGCGCTGCAGATGCCTGCCACCAGCTCCTGTTCGATGTCGATGTCGATGATGAGCTAAAAAGTCGATATGTTCAATATACCAAATGTTGATGCTGAATCATTCCTACACTGTACCCTTTTTTCGTCTAAATGATTGCAATAAGAAGTGTTGAATTGAGTTTGGATTATAATAGGGAATACTAAAGAAAACTACTGTGTTGTTTGAGAAGCACCGAAGAGAGGATGAAGAGCGAAGGGCCGGCGATGATGAGGATCGTTCACCTACACGCTTCTGGTCCACAACCATAGTTTGGCTTTTTTGTGACCTATTCTCCCGCTGAATTATACTAACTGTATTCGGTGACTAATCCCATTAAGCCCCATGGTGTTGATCGTGTATTCGACACATGTTCAGTGTTCACGCTATGACCTTCAAGAATAAGAACGAAACTATGGTAGAAAATAAAAGCCAACTTAGATAAAAAAAATCATATTAAGAACAAACGTTTCGGATCATAAAAAATCCATCCTCAGTGCTCTGAAAAACAATAAATCAAAGTGTTAAAAAATATTTCTAAACTCAAATTTTACTGACTCAACCGAAAGTATAACATTGACTTAAGAAGACAAAATGAAACAAAACTACAAAAAAATTTCAACAAACAATGGAAAGATTGACCGCCGTTTCACATTCACTTATTGACGGACGGTTTCTCAAATCTACATCGATTACAAATGCAGAGATCAGACGAATATGAGGCTAAATCCAAAGTTTTGAAATTCGTATTTTTAAAGAAATGGTCGTTATTCAAACAATGTCCTCTTATAGACGAGTTAGATGACGTAGTCAGATTATCGCCGGTACGTAAGGAGACTCCCCTGTGTTGTGCACAGGAGAGTCTCAGGGGAGCAATGTCACAAATAATTGGAGCCCAGTGCTACCCATGTAAGACCGCTCGACATCACATCTGCGCAACATCACATTCCTTCGTTCAAAGTATGACCCGATTTTCATCTCATTTTTTAAGTACACTCAAGTATTTATTTGCGGAAGAACCTTTCAATTATTGACAATATTTCAATCTTCATTTTCTCTGTCCGGGTTCCTATAAAAGGTAGCTGAAAATATAAGCTTAACTTCGGCACGGTGAGAACTTTTTGCTTCGTAGCAAACTTTCTCACAAAAAATTTTCGTAACTCCCTAGTCAAAATCTTCTTCGGGTTATTATTTGAACAGAAATTATTTTCCAAATAATTAATCTTTTAAATAGAACAATTTGTAGGGAGAAGATATTTAAAAAGCTCCGTGAATAAATGTTACCATACCTGGAATTTTATATCTATAGAAAATAATGCTAAAGAAGTTAGTACACAATTCCATAGAAGTTGCTTTTCAAAACACTGAAGTTGGGAATTTATTTTCAGCTCTTGTAACTTTCACATCTAAAAACGACAGTTCATTATCAATTTCTAGTTCACTAGTGAATTTCACATTCCTATATATACGACATTGGTTGAAATGTTGAAAGAACTGCTCGCAATCTCTGTTGTTTTTGAAAAAGATGAACGTATCATCAAAGTATCTCCGATACAAGGGTTTAAAATTATCTGGACATGGTTTCAAAACTTATCTCCAAATTTTTTAGGAAGATATTAGCCACAATGGAGGATAAAGTAGATTCCATTGTCAAACCATGCACTTGTTTATAAATTTTATCATTTAACTTGAAGAATTAGTCCTGAAGTGTCAACTCGAGCAGTTTTTCATAGTTGTTTTCGATAAACCTTCAAGGAATGTTAAGGGTTTGGTAAAAATTTGTATGTAAAATAATGGATATTGGCTCGTTAACTGGAACATTGGTATACAAAGATTCAACATCCAATTTACACATAGCAAGAGATTTTGCATTAGAAATAGAATTCAAAGATTTAACAAATTCAACCGAATTGTTTAACAGGTTTTTGTTTGGCTCTAGATGAGACAGGTACGGAATTAAAGCCTTACCAAAGCGGAAATTATGCATATTGCACGTGGAAAGAATTGAACGGATAGGTATATTTGGCTTGTGGATTTTTGGAAGTCGATATAAAAACCCAGCAGCGAACCTGCTGTGTGGGAATCATAATAAAGTTGGTCATTTATTTGCTGAGTACTTTTCAGCTTTCTCAGGGCGTTGTATCCTACGGGCAATAATCTAACTAAGCCACCTAACTCGTGTATAAGAAGACATTGTTTGAAAAACGACCATTTCTTTAACAACACAAATTTCAAAATTTTGGATTCGGCCTCAGATTTGTCTGATCTCCGCATTTTAAAATCGATGTATATTTTTAAAAAACCGTCCGTCAATAAATGAATGTGCCAACACTTTGATTTATTGTTTTCCATAGCACTGAAGATATATTTTTTATGATCCGAAACACTTATTTTTATCATGATATTCTTAGGTACGTTGGTTTTCCTTTTTATCCTAGAAGTGAGATTTCCTATAAATCGGCCTATTTCATCTATGGCAGAAAAAGTCCGAAACTGAACACCCTAAGGTAGTGCCGATGCTGTTCTAACCGCCGGTAAATTTTCGTGAATAGTTATACAGTAAATTTATACTCTTGAGTCATTAAATATATGATTAAAAATCAGAATAAAAGTAATGAAGAATTCGATATTTATCACACGAGCATTAAAATCGAAGATGGATATTTTTCAAATACTGTAGTTTCAACAACTGTACGATAGACATCGAAACATTTCGGTACATTTGTACTAGAAATACATTTCACTAACTGCACCCCTACAGATTACCAGCCTTTCATTGTTTGTACGACTGTCATTAAGCAAAGTATCTATCGACTGAGGCAGATTTACGGCACACCTTCCTAGACTGCTTTGTCTTAATAAGATAAGCAGATTTTAATCCCTCTGTTTTGTAGAATAGAAGGGACGCTGGCAGAAAAGTTGTTGGTGCTTACTTACTCTATAGCGCTTACTTTAATGACTAACCATATTTCAGTCAAACAGCATGCGCATATTTTTTGTTTGCGATGGTCAGAATTAGCATTGATTTTTATAGCCTTTTACCTCTCGGAATATACAGGGGAGATTTGAACAGTGTTTACTTTTCATATAGCTTTGCTTGTGATATTTTTTCCCGAATCATTTAGCATGAAATCGACTATATGTACATAGGCACTAGGGATGGAACTTGGTTAATTTCCGATAACTAAATTAACAGGATCTGAAATAAAATACAATAGAGCAAATATCAACGGCTAGAAATTCTGAAAAGCTTTACTGGAAAGTTCTAGAAAATATACAAGAACAACATTTTACATGTTGAGTTGATAGACCAAATGATTCTGGACCAGAGCTCAGGACGGACCTGTAAATCACGGCCTGAGACACGTGCCGATCGAGTGGCGCCGAGCACTTGCGCAACTTTGCCATTGTTTCAAACCGCGCCGCACAACACTGACCTCACCGCGCGCAGCTCTCTCGTAAATCTTGCATTGTGCACTCGGTGAACGGGTGACTATGCGCTTAGAGTACAGGTACATTCGTCCATTATAGGCATTCAATTTATATGTTATAGATCGAAGTGTAGCTCTCGATAAGACACAGGCAACGATTGAGAAGGAAGCGGGTAAAATCATAATATATATAGTGTTCCATTCATAGTATTGCAGTGAGATAACGACACGTAAACATCCGGAGCTCTATAAGAAGTCATTGGTAGCTGTGATCAGCATTGATATTGAGTGATTTTTATATTCCCGAACGAGAGGGCCGCACAGAAGAGAACTTGGAAGCATGGCATTTTAGGCCGACGTTATAAAAAAGTTTCTGTACCTATAGACACAATACTGCTTGACTGTCTAGAAATAGTCAGCCAAGATATTTAGATTAAAAACCATAGGAGTTTTTAATCTAAAATGCTATCACTTTAGAAAGCTGTTAGTGCCCGTAATTAAGAGCAGCGCACTCCAGTTTTGTATCCAGAAGACACGAGACGTACTCTTCACTGCTCACCGATTATACCTATAATACCGTTATTATTCTCACTTGTCAAAAGGGTCAGCGCTAGTTAGCCAGTTTACATTGTGAGCACTGCACAAAAAACTTTATAACTCTGATTTGCTGTTCAAATATCTATATCAAGTACTTCAGACCGAATAAAAAAAACGAGCTTGAAAGTGAAATTTGCTTGTGGTTTTGTCAAAGTTTCCTGACTGAGCATAATGGGCACAAACACTTTTTTGAACAAGCAAAAGCTGGTTAGATTATTTTTTAAAGCTTGAAAATTTTCAGGTGCCACTAATCTATTCTTCCGTCTGAAAATTAAAAATCTATAAAATGATATAACTCTAATAAATGAGACATAGTTTAACCGCCTAAAGAGAATTTTGCAATTTGTATGGCCGTTTTGTCTTTCAAATTCCTACCCGCGGTTAAATTCTAATCGGTTTAGCTGGATCAATATCGTTTACAAGAAATAGAGGGCGTCCGGGATGTATCTCAATTTTTAGTTGGAATTATTTCAAGCGAATTAAATGATGACAAATTTGTAAAAAAGATACTAAAATAAAGCTTTTACCAGTCCTAAGAATGGGTTATCAACATTGCTTACTCTGAAATTTTACTGGCAAAAATTAAATGTTGAAACTTTTCTCTTAATGACATTACGTACACTCTACGAAGTTGACGTCAATGTAACTGCAAACCGAAATTACTTGAGAGAAATAGTGGCTTGTAATAGCTTCAGCATGAGTTTAATTAACTAGTGAATGATTAGTTAGTTTCTGGGAGAAAAAACAATGCCCTTTACGTCTCCTCGATCAGATTCGTATGTATGAACAAACGTCGCAAAGAGGAAAAAACCTGCTAGCTCTTGCAGGTCCCTGGAAGGCTACGGAGACCGGTTCTCGTGATGTTCGGGATGCATCTTTTGCATCGTACCTCGACTGCAGGCATACACATTCAGGAATATTTTCAGTGCATTAAATTTCTAGTTGGTATTCACGGCAATTTGGGCTTATAATGAATAATGAATAGAGGAAGCTTTCTTTTCTGTGTCGCACATATTATCAACTAATAAGCGTTTTTATCGTACATCATGTGCGAAATTTCGAGCACAACTAGAATAGAACTCCGAGTACACTTGATTCTCGAGTCAGTGGTTCCTAAGCAAGCCGCCTTATCATGTCTACGAACACGGCACCTGAGCTGCTAACTGCGCAGGTACCAGAACTCTATTTTGCACCGCATTCAAGCAAACAAGCCATTCCACATGGGTCGGCCAGGCTCTAACGAGAATCGTTCCTCTGATGCCAATAAATAAATGAAATACTTTTGTTCTATAATTAACGGTTAAATGCTCAAATCAAACCAATTTTATGAGAAGATATACGTAGTTACAACACACGGAAAAATATCGCGCAAACTTATCCGTTGAAAAATTGTGGCACCTTTCCTGATTAATGAGGGGTAACGTTTTTTCTGCGAGAAAAACTTCCGTTCTGATTTTAAATTATTATTCAAGATTATTATATTACGGCAGCACCATGAAAAGCTTACAAACTTTACTTGTAAAATCATCCTTTTCTATGTTTATACGCTTAGCTCTACAGTATTATTGTCTTGCCTTAAGTTTTAATGTATAATTCTGCAGTATTATTGACTTAGTGTATAGCATCCTTGAAACCTAAGAGGCATCTGAACTGTCGCCTCTGCACAGCTCGTAAGATGCCTCGATAATGTGTTTCCTTTGGGTTGAGGTTTTTTGCGAGAGACCGTAACCTCATGAACTATAACATTCCTCAAATACCGATATCGTTTATCGCACATAAAATTTAAAAAAGGAATTGTTTGTACTGCTATAATTACAAAATGTAATTCTTTGTGAAATTTATGAGTTATCAAATTGCTTCTGTTTTTTTACGCTTCCAATTGTAAAAAATATTATTTCAAACTGGATACACTATGAAGATGCAATTTTTTTGTCAGTTTTAAATTACATTAGTTTCAATTCTACAGTCCTCCTCTCCCTATTCCATGAAACTTTTTTGCGAAAATCCTGAGAGTTCGAATTTTCTGCGATACTACAAAAATCATAATGAATGACAGATTACAAAGCGCATCACTGAGACAGATTTACAACTTTGCGACAATGATAACTGATAGAATATTGTGTGTAAATAGGCAGTCTGAGTGTAGTGTGTTTGATGCATTAGTTGAAATCTTAATCATATACAGGGTGGTTGCTAAAAATGTATACTTTTTAAAATTCCATAAACTTTTTAAATATATGAAAAATGAGACTTTAACATAGAACATCCGAAAAGAGAGAATTCAATGTTTTATTACGTATCTACTATACCCATCAAATAAGAATAAATATCAAGGGTACAGGAGAGAATATTATTGTAATCAGATGACGCATATTGATCGAAGATGAAGTATATTGATAGTAGTAAAATAAAAATGAAAAATCAATTCTTTTTCTTTTCCATAATACCAGTTTTATTTCCCCAAATCGTGCCTGTGAAAAAAGTTCTAGCAATTTGAAAAAGTATACATTTTTAGCAACCATCCTGTATGTCTGTAGATTAGAGTAATCTTTGGTTTAGATTATATCCGACGGAAAAAGAACACGTACGCTCCCAAGTGCCAAGAAAATTAAAGTGTTCGTGTTAAGATCCACTTGAAGAAAAGTTCAAACCAGTGATAAGGTTTTAAAGAGTTTTGAATGTTGCTGCGCAGTGCTTGTGTGTTGGAGTATAAGAATGACCATGGACTTACTCCAGAGTCCTTGATTCGTACAGACGCGAGCGTGATCAAGTATCTGTTTTTATTAAGTAAACGATTTAGTTATGAATTTAACGATGTGGTATAGAAGCCTGAGTTTAGCGGTATTTTTTTTTCCAACGGTTATTGCCACACTCTCCCAATCATACCAGCAGACGTCAGTGAGAGGCGTTTCCTCCAGATACAGGAATTCTGCTTCTTATTACTCTAACGAAACGTTTATCCTTTGTTAATATTTGTTAATGTGCATACTGTATTCCAAACACTTTAACACTGCTGCACGCATGTAATAATTTCAGTTAAAATTGAAGAGCGTACATGTACACTAATTGAAGCGGACAAATACTTGTATAATCCAACGCGCTATTAATTTATATAAAATTGCTTTCGGACAAAGATGGCAAATTTACTGACGATAAATCGGTCTCCTAGGTCATTGTGCACATTTATTCATTCAATATGAATGAATCGGAATTAAATTTGACCATATTTCAAAAATTAAAATTTATTTATTCACGAGTGCGTAACTAAAACTGTTTGAAAGCTGGAAAATGAGTATAGACGCTTCGAAGTCATGGCCCGCGTATTGTGCCATATGTGCAGTTGTGCACCAATAGGTAAATTGCTGATTCACGTGCCGGTATAAATGAACGATAATTTCAGCTGTTTTACAACCTTTTTACAAAATAACTTTTCAAACAAGGAAAAATGTCATAGAAATATTGTATTTTTTATGTTGTTTAGGAAGAGTAAAAATATTTTCGAGCAGTGAAGTCGATTTCCCTATTCTGCTACTTACAAATTAACCAAACCAATTCAATCATAACCTCGGAAATTCAACGAACGTGTTGATAAACGCTTATACAATTTAAGAAAATAGTCATAAAGTTTAGCCTCCTCGAAATTTTTTATAGGGATAAATGTTTCGCGCATATTCTTTTAAAAACCCTGGATTTCATCCCATACAATACGAATGAGAAGTAATACTAGAAAGCGATTTTTGAAGGGATGTCAAAGGTGCAGCTTAATAAAAAATCAACTCGTGGTGATAAAGGAGAAAGAATATTCAAGTATATCAATTGGTAATACAAGTGAAAGTTGAACGAAAAGACTGGCAGTTCCATCTAACTGCTTAAGTAACAGTTGTGCAGGAGGGAGAGTTGGTCTGTCATTTTACACTAACAAATCATAGGAACGGCAATGAATGTTGAGTTTCATTCTAAAGAGCACGGAATTTTAAGAATTTGCTCTTCATCCTGTACACGCTCAAAGAATAAGAATATGAATAGCTAATTGTAATTCAAGCGAAAAGTATGGGTAGTTTGTGTCTACCATTGAACAGTTCATATGGCGACCATTACATGATGACAATGGAAAAAATAATTTCCCAGCAACCAGCTACTGCGAGGACAACGGAGCGCAAGTGCTCTGAAACTAAAGTTAATGTTTTCTCAGTTTGAATCTGTAAAGTTCGATTGCATTTATTGTCTTCATCGATACGAAATGTCAAGGATGCGCGCTATGATAACGTTCTGAGTAGTCTTCAAGATCTCACTCATTAATACGCACATGGACAAACAAAAAACGAGTTGGATTGCCAATATACAAGTATCACTGTACTTACAGAACTAAAGCTAGATATGCTTAACTTCCAAGAAATCACGAGAGCGGTGAAGCATGGTTCAAAGCTTCACTGAGAGGAGTAGAACAGCCTACTTAGCCCGAGGCAGTTACCTGAACTTCAGAGGAGCTGGAGCACTTCACCTCACTTGCCGCAAGCCACTGCTTCACTGCCAGCACCTGTTGATACCTTTGCTTTTATAGATAACATTTATCGTTAGTGGACACCATGGTCTGCCATGGTGGACAACCGGAAAAAGGACACTACATTTTTTCTCGAGGTGTTTTCCTGCCATGAAAATTACAAATAAGATGTAGTGATAGAGACGGGTCAATTTGCTTTTCACACGTTTCACACGATTTAGATGAGGAGAGACAGGTATTATGCGCGGAAGTGAAACATTAGCTGTTTTTCTTTAATATAATTCTAGGATGATTTACTATAACACACAATCTAATATAATTTACAGGGAAACTTTTCAGTGGAATGATTTTTTTTGCGCACACACGTCACAACACGCGATTCAAATATTTTTGCGTGATGTCAACCCTCCTAGCTGAGCAATAAAGTTTTACTGTCCATAGGTTTGAGTCTCTCGGTGCACAATTGCGAACTTTTAACAGCAGGTGTGATTTCGAGAAAATTTTTGGTTGATGGTGGCGAAAGCTACTGCGTTTAATAGCAAGTGCGCACGTACTCCACCTACACTCATATCAGCACGTGCTACTTAGGCTGGCAATAGTGGCTACATGAAGACAATAAAGAATTTCCTCAAACTCATTTGTATCCCAGCTATTAGTACCTTACCTTTAGAATTTTTGCTGTTGTTAGCCTGGTACTGGCATCAGGTTGCCACCGACATCAGAATGAGGAAGGTACTGCCACCTGACAGACAACTTCAGAGACCACGTAAGGGGAAAAATTCTACGAGAAATAAATTGCAATGGTGTTGAATACGGAAGAGGATTTCGAAATCCGTCTAGACTGCGATGGATAAAATAAAAACTGAATTACCTCCCACAACTATACCCACCGGTATTATTAAAATGCAAAATTATCGTAGAATTTATTTAGACTGGGTCATGAGACCAAAATTTGGGCATTTTCAAGCACTCAAATGAAGAAAAGTTCGCCCCGCAACTAATTCTTCTCTTCAAAGCATTGAAGAGCACTGAAGAGCACACTAGGACGAGCACTAATCAGAAATCTATAACTAGTAGAGAAAATAAAAATGTTTTCTTCAATCTTCTTTCGAGCAAAAAATTTTGTGCTGAGCTATTATGTTAACGTTTGTTTTTGTTGGGCACTCAATGTTAAAGTGTTAGGTGAGAATATCTGCAGAGGTGGGTAAGTTGTTCGCATCTGTCTCTCATTTGAAATGACTGGGTGGGAGTCATTAAACACTGTGGTGGAAAAGTTCCCGTAGTGCGGAGTTTGCATTGATTGAGAGATATCAGCATCCTATCAAAACGTGATTATACGGAATACAGCTAAGTTTAACCCAGAATATGTAACCTAGTCGCACGCTATTCTGATCAATTGATGGGTTCACACAGAATTCGACGCTTAAATTAACATCATTAATTTTAAATGTACCTAATTAGAACACTGTATCCTAGATTACACTTGAGAACAATTTCATTCCCTAGGAAATTACCCAATCAATTATAACCATTGTTTAGAAATTTTTTTATTTTATTATGTAGGATCATTATCACTTTGTTAAAAATAAAGGTTTAAAATTCGTTCGAAGGCTTTGTAAGGTCATTTTTCCCGGATTTCTGCACGAATAGAAATTAAGATTTTGGTTCTAATGCGACGGAAGCTGTGATGAAATCGTGATCTTGAATGGTTAGGATCAATGAATTTATTTCTACATATTTCTGGTTAGAGGACTATGATGACAAGTTTGTCCAGCCAAAGATTGTTTATCTTTGTCACTCTAATTACTGAACGTTTTATTCATAATCATATCTTTGGGAAACTGAGTTACGGAGATCAAGACACTCATGTATTTTCAGACTTAAGAATTAATTATTTGTGTGGGCTTGTATTCCAATTATATATATATATATTATCTACCTGCTCTTATGTCTCTTTTTTTGAAATGTAAAAAGCATGCTATATATATACTATATATATATATTTGTATATAGCTCAATTGAGAATTTCACCGAATTTTGATAGTTAGGTACTATTGTATGATAATGGGCTTCCTGATAGTCAGATTTCTATTTGTAATAACACCCAAAAACTTGAACAAGTTGGCTAATGCAATCAAGCCATTAGCCATTCTTTTACATGGAAGAGATGTATTCTGCTTATTAAAGACTTAAATGTACTTTGCTTCCCTGATATAGATGCGTAATTTATTTGGTTTGAGCCACAGTGAAAATTTTTACTGATTTCTATTCGCGTTATTACAATTATAATGTAGTTCTTATTGTGAATATTTGGAAGAAAGCATACAGTCGTCGGTAAAATGCACGTAGGTTTAATTTTAGTTGATCTAACTGTTTCGTTGATAAAGATTAAAAACATTAGAGGTCCTAGGACTATGCCCTCGTGGAACTCCATGGTTAATTGCCGGCAGTTTCGACCGTACATCATCAATCTAATTTTGTTGAGTATGATTTGAACCAGTGATACGCAATTCCTCTAATGATGTAACGGTGAAGTTTCGTAATTAAAATATGGTAGTGTCTACGTAATAAACAGATTTTAGATAATTTATCGAACCTCCTCGAGTCGCCGGTCGGTTAGTTCTTCCCTTTAGGTTTATTAGGCTAACTTCAGAATTTTGGAGTGCCCCAGCATTTTCTTTGAAACGTAATCCAATTTTCGGATGTGTATTCAATATTCACTTCTCGACACGAAACATTTTTCCTGTATAGTTGTGAAAAACGATGTAAATTAGTTATTAATAGTGTAAAGATAAAAAGATGCTACGGTGCCAAACTTCTCTGGAGAGGAGAAAAAGTTGCAGTTAATGAATGTGTTAAGCACTCCGTTAAAAGACGGGCAGTTCTTAGTTTATTGAGACCATCTTTTTCATTGCTTTCTGTTCGTGGTAGTAAAACTTTGTCGTTTGTTGATATCTCAAAAATTTGCATCCCAGAATGTGTTCGGTTATAGCTGGAACTTCAAGTCGGTTGGTCTTCACGAGCACGATTGAATTGAAGTTGTGAATCAAATCTAAATTACATTCCACATTGATAAAATTATGACATAAAGAATAAGTGTCAACACTGAACCATCTTTCTAAAGTTGACGAGGTGCGTAAACCACCATACGAGACCACCTTTACGTTAATTTTTATTCAAGTCTAGACGTATTTCGATTCTAGTCATTTATTGTCATCAGAGTGTTTTTTTTTTGGATAGATGCTGTGAGTCAATCTCTCTAATTTTTAAAAGCGTCGTAAGTATCGCACGCATGGCATATCCCCTGCCAAAAATGAACACTGCAAGTGAAGTGAAAGCTGGGTAAATAAAAACAAAGGAGCTTATTTTAAAATGTCTTTATTTCCTGGCTATCAACAACAAGCACATAAGTTTATGTACAATATTTTCTCTTTTTGCCAGCCAAGAACCGCGTATAAAATGCCGACCGGAGAACATTTCGAAACGGTTCTCCTCGGTCGTTCTGAGATTGGTAATGTTTACAGTCAAACATTCTCAGTGAATAAAAATCCAGGAAGGATGCTCGTCAGGAATACACAACAGATGATGTCAACGCTGACCAGAAGGACTGATATCAAACATCGTCAGCCCGACCACAAGACAAAACATGTCAAACTCAGGCCACAGAGAAACTAATGTGACTTTGACAAGATAATTGCTAAGCTCTTGAAGCGTTCACAGCGAGTACTGAGTCGGAGTGGGTAACCCCGGGCATTATTTGTGCCCGCGAGGCAGAGAGGAAAAGGTAAGAATTTGAATGAGTCGTTACTTTTTGAAAGATAGCGAAGAAAATTGACACGAAGTTTTAGAGAGAATTTCTGGAGCTCAGAATGCAAACAGTGGCAAACTGCGCTAACAATTAGATTCGCGCGAGACGTTAGGCAACATTAAACTCAAACGAAGAATTTGTCCATACATTTAGCTGAGGGTTTCCAGTACATTTGCGGCTAATTTCCTTTAAACAATACAAAAATTTTAATGTAAATTGTTTAAGATACTACAGAAGTAAATTAGCACTACTAAAATGAAACTTCACGATTAAAATGTAAGGAGTTGCAATGTAGACGTACATTTTTAAATAGGTTTCGACTATTGAGTATAACAAGTAGTAAAAGAGTACCCAAATTATCATAATTATACTATATATTTTAAGTTTGAAGGGAAGTTTTCAACAAAGAATTAACTTGCAGTTCATCGAATAAAAAATGCAAATATATTTCCAGGAAGAGAAACTTTTCTACTGATGTATGAACTTATTGATATTTTAGGCTTAAATAATTCACAATTTTTCTATTTTGTATTCCATTATGTGAAATTTACTATTATACACAAAAACACTGTATGCCGAGCACAAAAAGGTTTCATAAATTCATTTGTGTGCCAATTCTAATCCAAGTTATGGAATTGATACTCTTTTGAGGAATATTAAATATCTTCATATGCTCAGTTACAACTAACGCAGAAGTACCAAATAAACCGTTGAAAATTTTTCAACAATTTGAAAATTATTTAAACAGTTCAAAATTTTTGCACATCATTTCAGTTTTGAACTTCGAATCATATTTTTTGACCCAATAATAAAAGCGTAGAAATTATTTCCGCTTCACTTTGCTAATTCTTCTATCAAAACACTCTATGCGCATTATTAAGATATTTGGAGAACCTCCGGATAAAATTTTTGTGCTATGCAACGAGATTCAAGTATTCTCCAGCGGTGCGTTATCGTTGAGCACATATTTTCTAAATCCATTGCTGAAATAAGAGTGGTACGATTGGATAACCTTACATAATTGCTTTTGAGATGGGGGCACCTTGTTAGCAAGTTTTGCCTTTTTTATGGGAATATGGAACTGAAATATAGGATAACATTCAAATTTCGTGGAAACATTTCACCTTAGGATTCAGTAGGTCCACTCATTATTAAGGTTTTCTTCAGAATGCTGTGTTTAGAAAATGAACGGTTCATTCAAAACAATATTAGAAGCTCTTCATCAGCTACAATATTTTATTTCTTCCCTAAATTCGGTTTGGGCACTTATGATGTCCTCACACTCACATTTTAAATTTATATTAATGGAATTATATATTACACAACACGCATACACTCACACACTCACACCTTATGGAATACTTTCCACATTTCGAACGATGTTCATTTACGAATTTTATCTAACAATTCTGATTGTTTTAAAATGAACACATGGCCAATCAAAGTTAGTATTCCAGTCGGTATAAAACTCTACTCCTCGATCATTTGTATGTATTTGCATTTTGTACAGCATTCAAGCATCATTGATTAACAGCTGGAAGTCAGAGATTGCTCATGATCTTGTAGAATTGAGTGCAAGCCAAAAGCTGAATCATCACTATTGTTTCCGTTCACCATGATTTTAGCTAGAGATTGTAACACGCAACGACGTCCAAAGTAATTCATATTACCACTGAACTCACTCAACTAATAATCACGTTAGCCATAGATTACCTGACAACAGAAAGCGGCTCTTGTACGAAACAGTTGCGTACAGTTATTCCGTTAGAAACATCATCTGAAAGGAATACAAATTGAAATCCATCAGGAAGGAAGAAAACAGAGCTCATTTTAGAAGCAGTTATGAGGAAATAGCCT
Source organism: Morinoia aosen (assembly GCA_030386875.1). NCBI lineage: Eukaryota > Metazoa > Arthropoda > Malacostraca > Amphipoda > Talitridae > Morinoia > Morinoia aosen. The sequence continues at coordinate 19,406,898 of CM059577.1, read as the reverse complement.
ACTGCTTGAGAGTATCGCATAGTCATGTTATAATCATCATTTTGAAAAAATATGAAATAAAAAATTGTGTTGAGAGATCTGAAATAGTTGGCACCTACTGAACAACATTTCCGCCACGAGCTGACGTTGATGTACAACATCGTTGGGAGCTAAGGAAAAGATCCTCCACTAATTTCTAATAGTAACAAGCTTGATCAAAATTTAAATTAAATCCCCGCATAGTAACTTATTCGCTTGAGTAATTTGAATTCATTTAACCCCATGTCCTTCGTAATATACCTGTGATATTAATTGGTATAGAACAGTTGATACACCAACTTTCAAACGTCCGGCTGTAGATGAACAGGGTGCGAGAGATATTTGAGGACGCTTCATTTTTAAGTTATTACGTTGTCCAATAAGTAAATATACCGTATTCTTTACTCTAAACACGTTAAGAATAATATGTCAATTCAAAAAGTGAAAAATGCAGATATAGTTGCTATACAAGCAAACTATATTCATTTAGATAAATATAACTTTCTACATGTTGCCAAAACAACCGAATTCATCAACAGAACCAGTTTAATAGAAGAATTGACATGTTATTATGTGTATATCCTGCAAATGCACACCAAACTTCACACAACTTTGATGGTCTTGAGTGAAGTGAATAGAAAAGGACGCCTGAAGCCGCCTTATTTTTTACACAGGGTCGTAGCATGAGACTAGGCGCACCGAAGAAGTTATTAAGCCCTGGATTGTTGAGTTACACAATGGAAACACTCACTATTTTTCAAAAAGACTCAGTACCTTTGAGAGCATCAGTGATACATGAAGGGTTGTATGAGGATTTTGATGATCAGGTAAAACTCGCTTTTTATAGCCTCTAAATTCGCCAGATTTGAAACCTATGGACTACCGAGTAGGTGTGGAGCACTGTTGATAGAAAGACTTGCTCTCATCTTTAAATACCATAGCTTCACTACAGCCCGCCATTGGCTAGGTGAAGTTCGAAATGAGTTAGGAGATCACAGAGTCGGTATGTGAACGGTTTCGGTTTCGAGTTGCAGCTGAAGGCAATTTCACAGGGTTCTTTTCAAAACCATTTATCAATCAAAATCCTATAAAAATGTTTATTCGAATATGTCTAATTGAGGGGATAAAATTTAGCATTTTAACAATATATCGAAACTGTCATCAAATACCTCTAGCACACTGCACTCATTGATGTCCTTTCCCGGCCGTGGGATTTTGTCCATTAAGCGGCTGATATTAGTTTCTCAAGATGTTTGAATTTACAATGCAATAACGTTTCCCATTTTGAATAATGTTTATAACTTCTGACATTAGAAAGAATTTATATGAATGCTTGCAAATTAAAACCTCCAGAACTTGCAGCAATGTACGCAATGCGATGAGGAACTTAAGTGCAGCAAGTTGAAAAGCTCGTTATCAAGCGATGAACAGCATCTCAATGCTATTGCAGAGAACTTATGAAATGCACGTGATTTTAGCCTCCAGGTCTTGTATATGTTTTCCACGCAAAGGTTCAGCTTCAAGTATAAATGTTATGGTACTTACATACATTATACATTAATTAGAAGAGAAATATTCAACTATATGACAGATTGTTTCCCTCTCAAGTACTACTATTCTACATTTAATAACATGAAGTTTTTTAACGATCTCTCGATAGACTTTCATCACTCTACATATTTCACAGGGCTTTTATAACGAATCTATGAGTTGAATGAATCTACTATCAATTAGGACCTGAAATGTAAATTTTAAGATCTGGTTACATGTTAAGTGCACCTACCTAGTTTCATTAAGGAATTACAGAGGGCGCTGATCTCAATTGTATATGAGACTACGCCTTCACCTACTACGTAGATAAAAAGATTGATCAAGGAAGAAGTTACTCATCAATAATGTTCGATGAGTATCATGATAGGCACATAAAGATAACTCTGCTAAACACAGCTCTAACATAGGAATCCTACCCTAAATTCCTACTTGAATCTTCAAAGCAGCGAACAATTTAACCTGTATATTGCGTCAAAAGACTATTGAAATTATACGAGTCTATGGAAGGGAATTCAATGTAGGGTAACAACGTAGCGAAATTATAAGCCCACTTAGATTTTATTACAATATTTCAAAGATTGAATTTGATTAAACTGTGCTTCTAGATGATACTATAAGAAGAATGATCATGTACTGTACAGCATATGTATAGATTGTAGGCTATTGGGAGAATACTATATAAAGTAGGCTTCGAAGAAAAACTTAGTTACCACGTTTTTGATTGGATATCGTCCTTGTGCGTCGATGCTCAGAACTTATAGTTCAAACATACAATTCTTACTATAATTACAGGGTAATTAATAAGAGTGATCGAAGCTCTACCGCAACTGTTGGGTGGTTCACTCTTTTCCACCATACTTTATAAAGAATTGGGACAGAATCCAGATTTACCAATCTCGTATTTTCCAAATGTGCCTCGATCTTATTTTAGTGTTAAATATTCCCTCACGTGAAACTCGCGTTTGAGAAAGATCTCAAAACACCACTCTAGCAGTTGTGAGATCATTTGAAGTAGATAAACCGTTTTAAACAAGTCATAATTATAATTTTATACAGTGCCTCAAGTTTGAGTCTAGAAGAGCGTACATTAGTTCTCGTTTGTGATAATGCAGCCTGCGCTCTCGTAATAGAAAAATAAAACTAAAAAAATAGTAACACGATATTTCAAGTTTTCTCGATGTTCCTTTGTCGTCATATTCAACTTGAATATAAAAATATAAGACTCATCCATGGTTTGTTTTGACGGCGCAAATGAAAGAATACGTGATGCAAAAAAAAATTTTTTTGACTTCAAAGTGCATGAATGTTTCCACATAATTTTTACGACACTGGCTCATAAATTATGATTTTAATTAGAATAATTTTGTCATAAAATATCTGCTTATTTCGGAATAGAAACAATGAACAAGAATGGGTGTTGAAATTTCACAAAAGGTAGTTCCAATTTGTACACAATTTTAACCAAAAAATAAGTCTTTACCCAGTGGGGAAATGTCTCACCGGAGGTCATATTTCAAAGCGGATTTCCTGCCAAATTCGAGGTTTTATGATCCAGCCCTTAACCCTTGCAACCGAACCTGAACTGCCTGGTGATAAGAGCAAATTATGGTGGCAAAGACATTATGTACATTGTTTATGGTGTCGAAAACTACGTTATTGAACTTGAGTTACTCTGAAGTTATCGTCAACCAAATATCAAAGAACATAAAAATTTCAAACGACTGTTACAAGGAACATTACGCTTATGACTTTAAAATTTGTGGAAATCCTAAAGTGTTAAACTCGTTGTCGTTACAGGCTAGCAATGCCTCAAACATCATGTACATAGAATAGGTGATACACACACGCTGTTCAAATTATATTCTTGTCAATACTGACCACGGTACACACGCGTCACAAACAAAACCCTAAAATGTTGAGGCATCTCAACCAACTCATACAGAGACCACATAGGTAAGCCTAGAAATAATCTTATGAACTAACTTTACGCTTAAAAAGGCATGCTTACTAAGTCCAGCCTGCTGGCCTCGAGCTGGACAATGTGAAACTAAGAACACGTTTGCTTCAAGAAGCGAATACTACTAATATTACTAACATTAACGAAATACTCTCGAAACAACAAAAAAAAATACCTTAAATAACTAAGTTGAAGAACAACAAAATCACCAGATCATACTGCGGATTTGGCATATTGTTCTGTAGCGCAAATGCAGTCTGTGTTCGAGAAAGCGTACTCACCAAGAACCAGGAATATTTTTTCACTAAAAACGTGAGGTACAAGACTCCCTCCTTGAAGTAGAATTCTGGGTACTGGAAAATTTCGAAATGCTAAATTTATGGTTTTACTGAATCTATTTCAATTATCAATATAGTTGACCAATATTTAAATAATATTTTCAGTAAAATTTTGCTTAATAAATAAACTCTCAGTAAAATGCATGTTTCTCATGATACTGTCTTGAAAGTATGAATCTGAATTAACACATTTTCAAACCTCAGATGCTCGAAAATAATTCGAAAAATTAAAAAATTGCTTAAACGTATCATGTTATGTGGTTAGGTTAAGCAAAAAATTAGATGCTACATAAGAATAACTTGCTTAGAGATATATTCGAGGACCCAGGGAATAACAAATTGGACGTAGTGTATGCGTCGGGTTGCATGTACGATCGAGTATATCGAGCAGTCCCAGAGTACGGCCAACGCTAGCGAAGTTCTGCCATAGCTACCACCGTAATTAGACACAGGGCTCGGCCGTAGTTCGCGTTCACTTGAGGTGATCATCACAGGGGAGCCAAGTATTTAGTTCAAGTAGCACCACGAGAGCGTTAAGTGTCAGTGCTCGGCTGACGCAGACTGTTGGACCTGACAGAAGAAAGCCGAGTGACACAAAAGAGATGAAACATGTGAAGTGAAGAAGCACAAAAGAAGAGTCACTTGCCCATAAAGGCTGTCGTGTGGTACGTCTGCCACTCCAACGAAAGACTGATCATCAATTGATCCCACATTAGAGATAAGCAACATGCACTTCTAGTTTTGCTGAGTAGTTGGGTAGAGATGCTACTGAGCACCACGCATACAAACGATGATTGCTTGTGCTAGCAACATATGTCACGAAAATCCTGGATTTCCCTAGAAGTGCCCAGCTCACTCTCTTGGGAGGATTACCGTATGAAGACAGTATTTTTATATTTTTAGTATCGCACGATTTAAGTGCACACTCTCAGAGATTTGAGTTAAATGTACATACAATATCGTCGTCAATATAATGCCTAATTATTTAACTTCATTAAAACTATGCTGTGGTAATGTCACAACATACTGAATGGTGGCGGCGTCGACATTAATTAAATTCACATAATATTTTCAATTTCGAATAACTTGCTTCTTTCACGTTATAGCATATACTTTCGAACACGTAACAAATGGTTTTTACACAAGCTGAGAATGTGCATCATAAAGTGAGAGCATCTAGGAGCTTTTGTGGCGCCTCTAGGCAACAATGGAGTCACAAAGAATTCATAAACGTACTATCCATCACGTGAAAAGAGCGATGACCCTAACCGCAAGAATTTACGAACCTTAGAATCAAAACCATAACAAAAGTTTTATCTATCGTAACTCAAGCGAGCCACCGCCAAGCTTCTCATCGTGAGGTTACTTAATTTTTTGTCTAACTCAATTGGTCTAACCCTAATACGGGTATTTTTTGCTCGCGAAGTGAAAATTGCTTTTCCCATTCGTGGGACAGTTGTGTCCAGAAAGGTCAGAAAAGAGTACACACACACACACACACACAGAGGGGGTCCAAAAATGCGGTCACCGCTGCTGCTCCATTAATTAATTACGAAGCTGCAGCTCAAGATCTACATCGTAGAGTCATCAATACGTCTAATGAGCTGAAAACTTCTGATAATATGATTCTTTTAATGTAAAAAGGCTCGTGAGCGCATTGGAAGCCAATGTCATCTTCAAAGTGACTCTATGGAGGCCATTCCATCATCCAAAGGAGATGAACAAAGCATCGTACCCTGAGTCGTGTTCTTCAAGTGAACGAGAGAAATGCACCTCGCAAAGTGAAAATCTATGTTGAGCTTTCAGTCTCCAGCCCTAACACTCAGACGAGTAGTAAGTTGGTACTTTAAAACAAAAAATTCATTGCCTTTACCCTGACTTCTCCTCAAATTTTAAAAGACATTGGTGCAACTGGCGAAGACGTTTTAATTATTCCGTAAATTTAAGAAAATATAAAATGATCTCGTTCTCACAAAGTCATAGAGTGCATAAGAAACATTCGAAAAACGTCAAATACGATAAGTGGAAATTAGACCTCAGACAGGAACGAATTACTAAGAGGCAACTGCTAATCGAGAAATATTTAAGAATTATTAATTGTAAGAGTCAACGCTAAAAAATAATTTTATCTTACCAACAATTGAACAACAACCTTCGCACACACTACAGTATTAATTGATTTCAATAAAAATGAATTTAAAAATAGATGAACATCATTACCACGTTGGAAGTGTAGGAATAACAAGCAGAAGAAAATCTAGGCTAATGTTAGCTGATGCACGCCACTAATTTCAACTCAAGCATCACTAACCATGTGCCAGCCAATTTCCTCAAAGACCCAGCTTTCTATTCTTGGTCCAACAAATCACATGGTTCTTTAACATGGCGACGAAATGAAATACCTAGTTCTCACGCCCCCAGGAGCGAGAAAGCATTTAGCATCAGGAGTAAAGTGCCAGAGAATTACGTAAAATACAAAGAATAATAAGATGCGGATCACAAACATGTATTCTTCAGACATGATCAATGAGATCAGGTCGTTGTTAACGACTGAACAAGGTTGCTCAAAATATGGTATTTCTGAAAGAATTACTAAAATCAGGCATCACTAAAAATTATACCTCTTATACAATTAAATTAAATTAAACTAGATTGAATGACGGCGAATACTGTGGCAAAAATGTGTTTGTGAGTACGAAGTACGAAAGCTTGAGCGACGTAGCTTGGACAGCACAAGCAGCAAGTAAGCACGAATTTTATCCAGCTCTAACTGGAAATTTTTCCTAATTAATCACAAGGAAAAAATTAAAAATCCGAAATTCCCACAGACACCTACGAGATACCCACTTAAGATAACTCGCGTTCCTCTTATTTTAATATATTAACAATGGAATTCCACATCGAGATTGGCGTGAAGGCCTCAAAAATTGAGATAGGGATTGACATTTTAATTTTTGCGTTGCTCGTATTGGTTTGGTAATATAAGCTAAAATCAATAAAAAAAATTTGCGCTGTGCTACTCAATAGCCAATGAAGTAAGAAAATGACCCTAATCCAAGAAGATTCTAAACTCATTTAAAGTGTTCTAGGCCTCATGGAACGAAACGAATGCCCGTCGTGCTTCTTACGAGGTCTTCTACTGGAAAATACATCCCATAAATTAACATAAAAAATTGATACGAATACCTGTCGCGCTTTTATCAAAATTTTATTGCGGTGTCCTTTCAATCGCTACAGATTTTTTTGCACTCCTTCTTACTCAAATCATAAAGCTGTTGGGTAATTCATGCCACAGGTACAGCTGCTTGCACTGAATTTGACCGAAGCTAAAATTAACGAAAAAGTGCTGATTCGCAGCGCACTTCCATTTCAACGCTTGTTGATTTTAACGTTACACTAATACGGTAATTTTCTACATTTTTACGTCAAGTAATGTTCCAAACAGAAATTAAAATCAGGTTTGTGATATCTTACGCAACAATCTGGTCAATGGTGAACTGAGATTCTAGCACTGCGACAATTCTTCGGAAGATGAAGCTCTGAAACTTGTGCTATGATCTCAGCTGAGCAATCAGTAGAAATGAATGGTCTCAATGTAGGTGGCATTGGGTAGTAATTGAGTAACCTCTTTGAAATTGCTCTAAACTTATTCTGGTTGATCTTATTTAGTCGCAGTTTAAATTGTAAGTGAGAGAAATTAAATGAAACTTTCTCATATGTGCTGCTTAAGAACATTACCATCAGTGAACTGGTTACTTCATAACTAGAGGCACCCTGTTTTCTTCTTTCACAACATATGTTTTGCAAGTGAAAATCTACTGCTGTCGACAGCAGAGTGATACTGATTGACGAAGAGGGAATGAATATAATGAATTTGTTCTAACACACATCAGAAGATTTAATCATAGCACCTCTTAATAATTTTCAAATGGACAACTAATATGCAGTAAATATATTTTTTACTATTTTGTAACGAGTAGGACGACGAGTACAAATCTGAGGTAACGCGGGTAAGATTTTTAGCGTAGTTTCGGCAAAAAAAATTACACTCCTTTTAACCATTCTCCAACGTTCTCTTCTAAGTGTTCTCTTCACAACAAACATTGCAATGGCTAAAGATCTAAAATATACCGATTTTTACCGACAATAAATTCACTTTAGCAACGCATTAATTTCATTCCTCCGAACCTTTTGCACATCGATTTCTTTCCTTAAAACATAGTTTAACCATATGACATATTTCGCACATAAAACGGGCGACCTATCTCGAAACGTCGAAATTTAAAGTAACACAAAATTCTCTGAGAACATTTCTACCATTTATCGTGTACGAATAGTAAGCAACGAAGCGATCGACACCAAATATCCGCAGATATTAACATCAATACCAAAATTTCACCTTGAAACAGTAATGGGCTCATTTTTGAGCCACTGAAACGGAGACCGGCTGTTTTGAACCCGGCACCAAACATGCTTCGGTCTTAAAGATTCATCAATAAAGGCAGACGACACTCAACTTTTTCCTTAGTTTTTATCGATACCTGATCGCATCATTAAAACCCCGGACACAGGTGCACACCAACACTGATCCTGATACACGGAACCATTCTTAACTGAACAAGTTCTATTTTTCGCTCAATGTATGCAATCAAACCCCTGAAGCTTGAGGTTTAAACATACCAAAAGAGCATCAGGTGAATGGAGCATCAGTTTCCGAACCAATTTGTAAGAAAATCCAAACAGGACAACCTTGTTTCGTTTCTGACACATATTCGGACCACATAGAATTTCTAACTGAAACTAGCAATCGCTAGAAAGCTTAAGAAATTGATAACGTAAAGGTAACTCATTCAGGCGAAATAATAACATTGAAGCAAGAAAAGGGTGCGATGCAGCGAAACTATGGACCTCCCAAGCGACCTCCATAAGTCACTAGGTGAAGCCCTCGACGCAGATGTCAAGCAGCAGAATACAGGTCTGAAAGCTACAGTACGAGAGATGCACGTAGTAACCTAACTCATCGAGAGGAATAAGCAACAACAGCAACGGCAACAACAACAATGACCACGACAACAATGAGGCTGCTATGCATTTGATGTTTAATATAATAAGAGTCATAATGGTAATCATGATCATAATAATAATGAGGAGGAAGATAGCTAGCGCAATGGATGAGGCAGTGAAAGCAGATTCCTCATGACGAGCTTGGTGTCGCCTCACGGCTCCTGTTTTAACTGTACACTTCCTTCGACCACGACTAGAGTATTGCCTATAGTAATGGAAGCTACAGCAACACAAGAAATACGTAGAATAACAGTGACAATAATAGTATAAAATACTGAGTATATTTGACAGATAATAAAGCAATGTGCTGCTCACGCCGCCTTTCCTGCCTATCCACAGGCAACCATATAAACAAGAGTGATATCGTTTTCTAGAGACCATCGAGGTTGCTGAAGAGCTAGCGCTATCTGCAAGACGTGAGCCTAAGTTTTTATTAACATAATACTCCTCTACATTTGTGCTCTTAAAATATTGGTTTTTATATTGTGTTCTGTACAGATCACGGGGCTGGTGGCGGGTAACGAGTACATGCGAGCTGGATGTGAGAGAGGCACGCTTGGATATAACATCAAGACCATCATCACTGCCGTCACCATGGTCACCACTGCCGAGTTTCAATGCTTGAGACCGCACTCCCTGTGGCTGGCTGGAAAGAGATGCAACTCCCTCGCGAGGCGCGGGTTTCCCTCTGTTGTCGGACTGAGACCTGCTGTCAAGAGGCAGCACTTCATCGTCTCCGTGGTCTACATCTCTGTCCCTTCTTGAATCTTTTACTTTCGCCTTCTTCTTTTTCTTCTTCTTACTGGAATCGTTAGAATGTTCGCCATTCATCCTAGACTCAAGATGTTGATTGTTTGGTGAATGTTGCGGTGGTTCGCAGGGACTAATTCGCGAAAAACTTTCTAGCCCATTCCGATGACACCAATAAAATTTTTCTTCTGGTAAATCGTAACATGAAACATTTTGTTTCCGCCACTTTTTCTGAAGCTTCCAGTGCTTTGGAATGGCATTGCACGGCATGTAGCAGTTGTCAGGAGGCCCGTACGACTCGTAGAAGTCGTCATGGCCCGTGATTTCTGGGTCTGTAAAAAAGAAACATAAATTAATTTAAGAATCGAGCACAAATAAGCTCGTCTGAAAACGGTAAAAATGCAAAATGCATAGTAAAAATCATGGTTTTGAGCAAAATATCGAACAAAAACGATGTGTTTATGAGTCTTTGTATAAATTATCAAGAAGTCAGCTGTGAAACTTGTTTTTAGTGCGCGTGTACACACACGTTTGCATTTACTACAATAAATTAAAAATAACAATTAATATAATGGCTCCACTTCACACTACGACGCAATTTTCAAGGACCGATGTTTCTCTCACACTAAACTGAGCTCACACAACTGAGCACTGAATTCTCACCTCAGTCAAAAGTAAACTGAGACTGAGACAGAGGCGAATTAAAGGGGATGTTTCATCCGCATCGCTGACAGCATGAGATCCCGAGCCGAAATAATTTAATATTGATATTCAGAGTCTGAGAGTTCTCTGCTTGTAACAGAAGCCCACTAAATGTACCAAAGCAAGATCTTAATCACACACTTACAGAAAATGCCTTCTCATACAGTTGACGAAAAGGGAAAGAAAGGGACCTATGTAAAGTTTTTTTAGGTAATACAAACTCATATTATTCTCTTGACATTAGTCTTTCTAGGGTAGAAGTAAAGGATAGGTATGCCATACGAGCCCCAGGTATGTGTGGGAATAGGTTTCAATCCTGTTTTCATTATTTATGCTTGAGCATCAGACAGTAAAAGCACGGAAAAAAGTTGCGAAGTAATTGAAATGTGACGGTAAGGCAATACAAAATAGGATTTATGCTACACGCACAACAGTAAAACAACGCAAAAAAAATCATATCACACATCTCAAAAAAGGTGAAAATTCGTAGCATGAGATTATTTATTGCGTAAAAACTAATACTTGTATGGCCGAAAATGTGAAAAATGTTGAATTCAGAGTAGAAGAAAACTTTTTGGTATGGAATCATTGCTGTGCAGATACACGTGTTCAAATTGAATTCAACTTCTTTCCTTTACCCGGAAATTTTAAATCCATATAAATTCATTAGTGTTACCTCGCAGAGACTTAAGTTACCCTGATACCACCCATCAATCACCATGTATGTATGCATGTATGTATATTAACTATCGGCTAAATTCACATTACCTTATCCTCGTATCCATCAAGCTTTCGGCAACAAACTTCGGCCATGATCACGATATTTATTAAAAGATTCTTAATTTATAAAAATCTTAAGAACAGCAATACTTAAATTGGGGTTGCGACATGATTTCCTCATGACATCGCCTGCAATACCAGCACTGTCGTAAAATAGAGAACACAACGAGAATACCCTGGAAGATGACACTAGCTTATTATTAGAACGTCAGAAGCAAACTAAAACTCTCACCGTACTTCACGTTTATTACAGGGTTCTGTGATTTACTCTCTTTGGTTCCGGCGATACATTGGTCGATTACGTTGTTGAAAGAATGTATGACTGTAAATAGTTTTTTAAAGGTATGTATCAAAAGTGGGAACATTCGTGTAATAATCACTATATTGTAATGCTGCTTGTAGTATATCCATGCTGTTTCTAACTTGTTTTATGCTGTTCTATCTTATTCAAGAGCATAAGTTGTGTAACCAACGTAGGCTACACTACAACTATGCACTATATTCAATTTAACTGGTGCATAACCTTACCTCACTAGAGTTCGAACTCTCTTTTTCGAGTAGAGAAGTTTAGGGACATTTTTATTTGCTTAAAAAATGTTTGAAAACAATTGTGTCTGTGAGACATTGGCATAAGGTGTTACATCAAAATAGATTCTGATAACTTACTGTCGTTATTATGGGTTGAAAGGCTAGAGGACTGAAAGAAGACAATATGATTAGAACAAAATGATGAATTCACTTCGAGGTTTTCGAAAGCGTGTTTCCAACTGAAATCTCAACGAGCTTTTGGAAGTTCAACTCCGTATGGATTGATTGCCAAAGTTTTTATTGCAGATTCTCATACGACGCATGAATAAGAAATTGCAAGATGTATAAGTACCAGTATTGATTCGTTTATCCGTGAAGCTCAGATTATGCATGTAATTTCAAATGAATTGAAGCTCTCCTAGAAACATTCACATTTTGAGGTGATACAGGGAGCAAGTCATTTTTAGATTTTTGTCATAAATGATGAAGAGCTGATAGGAAAATTCGGGAGACATCGATGGGTACGCTTGTTCGTCCAAAGGTACCAAGTCTGGTGAGTTTAGCGGGTGGAGCCACGAGTTCCCAGCCAAGGACAGATGTCGTCTTGAGCTGTGTGTGATGCGGCGCTTTCTTTCTGAAAAATCTTTTTTGAGGGTCTCCTAGTCCAATCTAGACGCTTAGCGATAAATGCATGGTATATTTTATTTGATCAGTTGTTGATAACAAACGGTATTCACTGTTACACCTACATTCAGCTCAAGAACGCTACACCATTTAGATCCCATCAAATGTACAGAATTGTCTTCTTTCCGCAGGTATTCGGTTTTGATGTAAATCAGGATGGTTATCTTGCGTCTAACTCATAACATTTGCAGCTTCGGTTCCCGAAGTAAATCCATTATTCCGTCTTCAGTCTCTATCTCACGCAAGAAAAACTTACTTTCATCCTGAGAAAACGGCCCTTCACACATCGTGGCACACGTGCTCTTTTTTTCGTTTGAAACTAGACATGCACTAAGACAAGAGCACGCTAACTCAAACTCGGTTGGAAATCAAAGGCATTCTGACGAGTTCATGTTCAAAGCACTTCAACAAGCTACAATACTCGGAAGTCGTTCATATCGTGTGCCAAATAGGCAGACGAAGAAGAATGATCTGACAATGCAACCGATGTCTGGAAGAGTCACTGTACACGTGACATCGCCCAGTATTTGCATCATTTGATTAAACCTTATCCGATTAATATAAACGAGTACGAATGGGGACGAATTTTAGTAAAGATAAAAGACTAATGTAAAACTAGTACTCAAGCCCTAACATCCCTCGACATTTTTTTGCAAGCGCTCCCGGGAATATACAATTCCTCATAGTTATTAAATACGAAGTATGAAACATTCATTAAATTAATCAAATACTACCAGCGCTACCAATTTTTTCTTTAGTCTTGCACCAATTTCTCAAGATCTGTACAAAGAAAACTCCAGTTGTCTTTAAACTTCTCAGTAAATTTCCTGATGATGTTAGAATTATGCCGCAAAACGTTTAAAGCGAAGAAAAATATGTTTAAATTCACGGGTGCTATACTGCTATCTATTTACGAAATCTCAAAAAACTCAGCAGTTATGTTCTCCGTATGACCGATAACTCCAAAAATTAGTAAAAACTCATTGGAAATTAAATACACATGTATTTTTATGATTTTTTTATTAATGCCAGTAGGTTAATCATACTGGGGTGTTAATCAACAACTTAAGCCCGTGCAGAAGTGATCGAAATTACACTAGGAAACGTTCAACCAAAAGTTCTGTTAAATTACCATAGTCATGTCAGACCAAATGTTAATGATAAATGAAAATTGAAAGCACACGTATTTTGAAAATTAAACTGTAATCAAATCAATTTCAACTGATTTGCCGGGCCGCTTACTTTAGATAAAAAATGATTACAATTTGAAATAAGGAATGGATTAAACGAAGACTCATATGAAATATGTAAATAAAATGCTGAACCTCATTAATCTTTGTCAGTTCGGGTATTTATAGGCGTAAAATAGATTTAGTATTGATATTTTTCTATCAAGTTAATAAGTCATTTTCAAGAAAATGAAATAATCTCAACAGTTTCACAGTACGTTTGAGAATATGATTATAAAAATAGATATTTTAATCATAAAAAAATTGTAACAATCGAACGTATCCCTCGTCTTGGTGTGGTACCAACAGATACAAACACTTTCTAGATCCGAAATAATCTTTAACTCTCTACGAGTCTACGAGGTTAGGCGTAGAGATGCTGTTGCAGAGATAATATACTCAAATTAGTTGATAAATTGAATACAGCAACCGTTAAACTTAGAAAATGCAACAGAGCTTTGGGTACTTTGCCTAACATTCGCTCATCATTACCAACCATTCAACTACTCTCGATCAAAAGTTGAAAGTTTCAGCGTTGTTGAGGTGCAGCGGTCTGGTGATCGACTTGATTCTAGCATGTTTCCTATAACCTATCGATTGTCCTTTTGATAACAATTATATGATTTTAATGATCTCAAGTTGTTCTCTTAGGCTGATTTCAAGTTGAGAAGACCTCAGGTATTCAGGTTGCTTCCATGCTCCCACTCTAAGTATTTTTTAATTTCAACAGGTAGCATGAAAAGTTTCCGAAAAATTATTAGAAAGCAGTTTGAACTGTTTCCCTACCTACTTTGGTTCTACCAGCTTACTTATTTTAGCTTATGATTTAGTACGTGAAAATGATTGAAAATTTTGCGGCACGAGTCATGCTTCACTTTGCACATGTGACAGTAGTACAGACTAATTTTGTGCTCATTTTTTTAACAAGTGATAATCAATACACTCGCCAGAAACGCGCTTTTTAATGGCCCCAGTCTTAACGAAATTATTTCAGTTAAAACACCGAAGCAAACCACTCAATGTTCGAGTTATTTCTATTAGGCTTCTCGTTCGAGCTCTATTTGGAGTTTTAGAAAGCCTTTCTACAATAACATCAGTCCAAAATATCACTATTATCTTTGGTTAAAACCATGTATAGTGTTCAAATATGCTTACCTAGTGTGTTTTTAATGTTGTAGTTATCTCGTGTCGGAACGTGATTAGAAAACACTCAGATACAGATAATCGAGCTCATGGCTCCTACGTTGTATATCGTCCTCTTACTTTCCCTGCCATATAAACATCTCAGGCTGTGCTGGTAAGCCTCAATATATCTCACTGTGGATTCACTGATATGTACTGTGTTATATTTAACCCATTCGTGAGACTTATCCCAGCCGATCAACATCATCAGTGCGCCCTCTCATTAAATTCATTGGCAAATTACATTACGGAGATTGAAAATATTTTGCTTACTTTGAACAAATTAAAGTATTTCTAACATTATAAAATATTAGATACACCTAAGCGACGGAAGTAGGATACTTAACTTTAGAGTCATTATTACCTTCACAGAGGAAAGTTGGTTCTCCTGCAACAGGCTTATCACTGGGCACTAGATAGGGGCACTTTTGGGCGACCTCGTAGCAGATCTCGCGACAAGGCAGAATTCGGGTGTGGTTTGGCAGTAAGAAGTCAACAAGTTGCGAGCACGACCACAAACCGTACGCCTCCTGTGAACAAAAGCACATTTTAGTCGGCGATCATAATCGTTCCATAACAACGAAAAGAAGACCCCTTGAAAGAAATAACTGTAGACAAGAGAATATAATTCAAAACTTATTATTTACTCAGCGATCGAAGTGCGATGTTTAAAATCGGCTGATAATGGAACTAGGCAACGTTCTGTGTAACCAGGAAAATTTTTCTTAAGCAAAAAATATTGCATACAGGAACAAAAGATATTGACGATGACAATTAATCTAACCGTTTCGAGCCAGGGCTCATCATGGTTAATAAAACCATCTAGCAACTAAACCAAATATTTTATTAAATGACGCAGATGCGTTTAAGATAGAATCCATTTTACAATATTTCACCTAAAGGGGATTCAAGCTGATGTGCGAATGAAATTTTTAAATTGTGAAAATTCGCATGGCTTCATCTTAAATCTAAAATTTTAGATTATCTTTGAATTAGTGCCATGGAGCATGTGGGCAGTTACGTCATAAAATGCAATAAAATCAATATAATATTCCTCGTTCATTGACTCAATAACGTTAAAAAGGTTTTCAGTATAAACTTCCAATTTCGATTACCGCACCAGACCGAACGGTACACAAATCACGTCCGAAAATTCTGCTGGATTTAGTAAGGAAGGGGTAAAAATCCAAGAAATTCTAAGGAAAGAGAACATTCTTAATGCTGAACATTCATCTTATTCGAAACCATTAAAATTTTGTTCTATCTCGAATGCGTTTGAGATAGAGGTTAACGCCACTAAACTTCACGCCATTTTGTTGCATTTTTTCTTTTCGACTTATTGTCATTTCAGCAATTGATGTCTTTTTAGTTTCAATCAACTCTTGCAATATTGAATAGTGGTAATACCGCTATGAATAAATTTGTAAATCATGAAAATTACTAAATATTTTAAAACAATCACAAGTGCTTATAGTTGAGATACATTATGGTTTTCATATAGAGGGTTCTTGCTATTCTTGTACTTCCGTTAAAGGATTTTTTATCGGAAATATTTTAGCGATAGTTAATTATTGGATAGTGAACACTTTACTTTTGTTTTGAATAAAATTATTATAGGCACAGGGAAGGTGCATGTGATAAACAAATTTGTTCATTTTAGTCCACTAAAATTTTGGATACACATGCTCAAGTGATTTAAATCAGCATGAGAAATTTCGCCTGTGAAGGGTGGGGAAAGGCATGAGGTTCAAAGGCACCAACGTGTGCCATTTCGTGGGCCGGCGTGCGCTGCGGTAATGCCGGTGGCTGGAGTCACAAAATTACCAGCACCCAGTGTGAACTGATATTGTCGAGCGCTAGCAGAAAAAAAATCTATCTTAAAAGTTCTGACTGTATTGAACAGAGATGGAATCATTGAGGTAAACAGTGGTTCGAAGAATTACAATCGCTTCCTGAAGTATGGTGGCACATTGCGCCAGCACTAAGATAGGAAAATAGCTTTGTCGAGAGATGAATTTCTAGAAAGAAAAATGGCATGAACTCAATTCGGCTTGCTCAATAACAGATGTTATGCAGTTATCTTGGTAACGGAGTGAGCACATTGTGCAGTGTAATAAAAAAAGATTCAGTGATTCCGATCGAATTATTGTCACGTGAAAAACGTGAGAGTTATCACAGATTATGTTTGACGCGGTGTAGTTAATTCATAGTTCTGCTACTTTACCTCCCAAACTAAAATTAATTTTGAACAAGTTAACGTTTTCGAATTCACGGTCTTCATAACTATCGAAAACCCGATAAACTAGTAAAACTTCGTAGCAAATTAAGTGCTGGTTTATGGGGTCCAAAACGCTGATTTGGGTTTTGACTTTGCACAGCTCAGTTTACAGAAAATTACGTTTTTTTCATGCATCGTTACTTCTCTTGTTCGACACAGTCACGCAGTGAAAATTTCACATACTTCTATATCCGTCATAATGCCCTCAATCTTTTTGGAGGGTTTGAATCTTTTTCTTTTGTCGTAGTTAGGTGGGAATTAAAATTTGTCATCGCTACGCACGTAATGTGAGGTAGTTTTTTTCTCAACTTGACTGGTAACCAACATTTTTAATAATGGCTTCTGGAAGCTAAAATATGTGCGTAGAATTATTTTTACAATAGGTTTTTTGTTTGATCGATTTTCGGATACATTGAGCTGCATATATTTCACGACCATGAACCAGTTGAGAGATAGCTAAATCAAGGAAGATTTGGTGAAAAAATTAAGCTGGAGGTAGCAGCAATTAAGTAAAAAAATAAGCCCATTGTAAACACCTTGGAAGGGCGTTTTTCATACCTCATTAATACGTTAAGTGAGTGTTAATGCCGATATCTGGACACAAGTAATAATCAAAATTGGAGTACAAATTATGTTTCAGCAGATAACTGATAAGAAAGATGAAATTAGATCCAAACGAGTCAATAATGAAGGCATCTACGGATGCTTTCTTTCCAATTTCAAGCCTGATACATATCACCTTGTACATTGGATTTTCAAATGCCTTATAACTAACGCCAGGACGCCATGACGCTTTCCCCCGGTCAAGACCGGTACCCATTTCAGACACCTGGGTAGAGTGGGGTATTGTGCTTGAAATTTTTCCCCTATACCCAACGGAGAAAATCGCCATTCAGCGCCGGGACTCGAACCCGCGTTTCCCGCACGGCGGGCAGGGCCTATAGACACACGGCTATGACGAGCACAATTAAGTAAGATGATATTTATTGCAAAAGATAGTTTTGCACGTGTCTTGCACGGCGGGCAGGGCCTATAGACACACGGCTATGGCGAGCACAATTAAGTAAGATGATACTTATTGCAAAAGATAGTTTTGCACGTGTCTAAAAAAAAGCAAAGGAAAGGAAACAAATTATAGGTGGAGAGCAGAATTGTTCATGGATGAGGCAGACCAAGTTTAAGAGAACGAACTATACTTTCGAGGTTACTAGCTGTCCGAAATACGCTACAAAATGGAAAAAAAATTCCCAGGTTAAGATAATTGGTAATACATATATCTGCAGTAAGGTTGTGTAATTAAACAAAATCGTGTACATTTCAATTTACTATTCACCATACAACTAAAAAGGTTTTATGGACGTTTTCAATACGCACTACTGTTGCTTTGATTACCCTCTCAAGTCTTCATTTGAAACGTTTAACAGAGACGCACAGTTTCTCTTGCGGTAGTTTATCCCATGATTTCTTTAGGGTGACGCCCGCTTCTGGGACGATCCTTAGCGCCAATTTCCTCATATCTGGCTACGGTATCATCAACAGTAGATTTAGCGATCTTTACTTGCTTAATGATTGTCGACTTGACATTAGAGCGCGATGAAGATCAATAACGACAAACGACAGACGATTTTAACGACAAATTCTGTCTGAAACATGAAATTAAGACATATGCTATTTCTTGAAAGCATTTTTTTGTAAAGATAAATATCAGTAGCTTTTATTTAGGACTGAAGAAGAGTCCAGGGACTTTTTTCGCAACCTTTACAGTCAAAATCAAATACCTCATTTGATCTTTCCGAACAAAAAAAAAAAAACAGACCAGCCGGGGAGCAATTTTTTCAAACTGCTTGACGAAGTTGTTGCTTGGGTCTAATTTGAAGTTCGACAACTCTTGTGCATCGTTGCTGCGTGCCGGAGTTCACTCTTACACACAGTTGCGTTGTCAGCAATTATCTCAGAATCTTTTTAACGCTTTTTCTCTCAGTTCCCTGACACGAGCCGAATGGACTTGGGAGAAATTAGAACACTTTAGGAAAATGTCCAAAATGTCCAAATTCGTAAGGGCACATTAATTTTAACATTTGCCAATTTGATGATCGTTAAATTTATACCGTTGAACAATTCGGAGTAGTTGGCAACATTTCGCATTTTCGCTATGCAGCGTAACCAAAAACGTTCCGTAAGACCCTGTTTTTGTGCACCAAATATGAGTGAAATCATTTTTACACAGATGTGTGTGTTATAAATACTTGCCCAAATATACTCGTAAAAAATTACTCAATTACTCTCCTCAAATGGCAGTTTAATTAATTGTAACAATAATGATAATAGTAGTACACTCATTTAGTGACAGCTGCATTCATACAATATTTATTTGTCGCTTTGGCGTTTTGGCAAAGTTGTAACTCATCGATACTAATTTTAATGGATTTATGAAGTTTTGCGATTGTTCCATTATATGGGTTGCGATCCAGGGACCATTTTTCGAATTTTTTATTTTTAGGGTAGTTTAATTCACGAGGTTGCGCATAAACGAGTAGATTCGATGAATCTGTATGTGTTGCCACGATGAAGAACTGGTTGGATGGTCAACTAATTTTCTTGAAGAATGTGGGTTCAAAGATTTACCATGTCAATGCTCCTGATAACAGAAGTAAAAAAACAATACTTAAAAAATTTGTTTGAAGCTCGAGCGAATGGAAGAACATTAAATTAGATTGATGAAACCAATTTCAATCTGTATTGTCGTCGGAAAGAAGGAAGATCTAATATTGGAGCAAGAACACCAGCAGTGCTACCTAGCAGCAAAGGTGCAAATCTGCACTGCATAGGAGCAATGACTGATTCAGGAAATCTTCATTTCACAATGCGTCGAGAAGCCTTCAGATTTAAAAATTTTAGTGAATGGATCAAAGAACTCATCGAGATATGTTCTGTTCAAAGGATAGAGGAGCCAATATTAATAATTGGCATTGCTTCCTGCTATGCACGCGCGGAGTCAGATGCAAAAGAAAAAAGAAACATGCAATTCCTCCGCCTTTTAAATCCAATAGAACTTGTATGGAGTGCTCTCACAAGCAACATTAAGCAAATAATGCACCAGAAGAGTAAAATTCTGGAAATACAGTGTGCTGGAGGAATTAGAATTGCGCAACAAAGCATGTGACTACAGTAAAAGAAATTGCGACGGCGGCAATTGGGAAAGTATCAGGTAGGATCCGTGTAAAATTTGCGAGCTGTGCATAAAAATGTTTTCCAGCAGTAATGCGGCAGGATGATTTCAAAGAACTTGATTGAATAAGTTTTAAATTTAATGTACGTGAAATTTAACACCTATACTCGTGAATGAAATTTCGCAATCTAAGCAAAATATCAATTTCAAGTTTTTATTTATTTTGTGTATTGAACCTTTTTTATGTTGATTATTCTGTAAAATAGTATCTACAGTGAAGCATGGTTTTATGACTTAGTTGAATTTATAATATATGTAGTTCTCTTCAGATGGTTGTCGTAATAAATACAAACGTGTGTTTTTTGCGTGTATTTTTTTTGTCACTAAGAGATACTACAAAATATCCTACACAAGAGATTCCACGCTTCCAATTATATATAGATTACATTCATTATATAGAAATCATCCTTCATGAAAAAAAATTACAAATATATTCTTTTTACTTTTTAAATCATGCAATTCATGTACATCCTTAGCCATTATTATTTGTCCAAAAACATAACCAATTATGTATCTTTACTGGTTTTTGAGCCCTTTGCTTTTACTTCAATGAAAGGAGGCTTTTGTAGCTATGCTAATAAAGCAGAATGTCAGTTTCTACGTCACGGTTTAGCGAAACATATTGGCAAAATAAATCATATATATTTATACAATGCAGGGTGTTTTTAAATACAGGACCCGGAACAATCTTTAATAACTTTTGAAACAATTAACGGATTTTGAAAATAAAACGGCAGTAGAATCCTGAGATTTATATCTTTTATTTGGTACCTACGTATTTATGATAAAATAATCAGAATATGAATCCAAGGACACAGTAAAATTCATCCAGCTTTGAAACTGCCGCCAAGGCAGTTTCAAAGCAGAAGACCTTGCAGGACGTTGAGTGCCCTGCAAATTCTCCTGATCTATCCCCATTGGATTACTTTTGTGGCGATATCTAAAGGTAAGGTTTATCGTGACAAACCGACGGATCTGACTCAACTCAAGGATGCCATCATCTCAGAAATGAGATTGACAGGTCCCACCCTCACCAGTGCTGCAATGAGAAGCATGCGAACACGCGCCCAATATTGCTTGCAGTCGAGTGGACGCCACATGAAGAATGTCATCTTCAAAAATAAGTCAAAATAAAAATATAAATCTCAGGATTCTACCGCCGTCTTGTAATTAAAAGTCCGCTTATCGTATCAGAAGTTATTGAAGATTTTTTTGGGTCCGTATTTAAAAAACACCCTGCACATAGAAGGTAAAAAAGTTTTGCAATAACACAATATAATGTTGTGTGAAACTGAGTTTTCGAGTGTGAAACCGAATTTTCGTTTGTGAGAAATTGTTTTTTCGTTAGCGTGTAGTTACATTTCGTTTGAGTGAAATAGACCTAAAAATAGTACAGTTTGCTATGTGAAGTTGATTTCGATGGAAATCCACTTTTAGTTATAATCCTAGAGACAAACGGGCACTTTCGCTAAAGTTCTGCTTCGCAAACCGTTCCGCTAGAGAGTCTACACGATTTTTATTTGGTTTCTTGGTTTCAATAATGGCAACGTCGCAGCAGCTGCTTTGACGAAGTTACGCATGATCTTATGAAAAGGTATCATCTTGACAAAAAAAATCTCGATGAGATAGAAAGATGGGTAGTAAAAAAATGAATAGGATAATACATACAGTTTAATGCAGACGTACGGTATATTTGTAATAGATCTTCCAAAAGTAAAAATCTATCAGCTTAAAACAACCAGCGGAAATAATGCTGGAGTACAGCAAACAGCTTATCGCCAAGTATCATCGGCACGCTCAACTTTCTTTGCTACAACTGAGCGAGGCGCTAGCAAACACACGGAATGTGCTTCCTTACGAGGCGTATGAAATGAAAAAATTACGTTGACTGCAAAGGCTGAGGGTGTTTGTATACGAGATCCAAACTTTCAACCAGATCGATTAAGCTTCCACGAATTAGGCACAATAATCAGTGCGGACTTCTCAACTTAAATCTTTTGTAAGACAAGAAATATCTCAGGAACTTAGTTACGTTGCTAGATAAACTATCAATCATCTGATGTTTTCAATTAACTTATCACTCAGGTATTCAGTTTCATAGAGATTCGAAAAAGTATCCTAATCACTTTTTTCTCTCCGAACAGCTACATAGTGAACCGACCTCCAATTACCTTCATTACCGACTCGCAAAAGATGTATCACGAGTAAATATTAAACAATTCAGCTTATGTGACAATGACTATACATACAATGTGCAGCGTATAGGTAACATGATTGAAGCGTGAGCACTAGCAAGGTCAACATGGAGAAAGTCGGACGACCTGCCGTCTAGCACAGCTGCCGTTTATGCTAGGGACCACACAATAATTGTCGGTTCGGCTACGGTACTATGTGGCACCAGAAAAAACACTTTAAAAATCTAGATAAAATGACCTCAGATTCAGCCATTTTCGCTTTACTTTTAATTTTACCTAAAATGAGTCGTAGATATGAATTGATCTCCTTTTCGTCGACAAAGGCTAAAAACGCTGTTTTCTAATGTTGTGCACAATTCAACCGCAAAGTTTTTCAACGAGCTTAGGTCGTAGTAGTGTTCGATAAATTCAGTGTTTGACATTGAGGCAAAATTGATTTTGAAGAAATGCCATCGGATCTCCGGACCGTGTCCGGCTCGTAGCCTGGCTTTGTACCGCGACAGCGAATGCTGAGGGTCGTATTGCTGCGGGTTTAGCTAAGAAATTTAACTTCGACCAGTCACATTTAGTAGTCCATTTCAGTTTTCATGCAAATTTAGTCTGAAAGGTTAGATAATTAAAAATTTGAGCCTTCTTAAATTTTGATGCAATTAGAAGCACAAATGTAGTATATTTAACGGGCCACTGAAGATACAATTCATAGTTTTCCCCTACATAGAGGTCAGTGAACGGTCTCCATCTTAGCTACGTTTTTCTGGGGTTTTCACTCCCATTTTATCTGGTCTCTCTCCCTATGAGATACTACGTAGTTGATGTCGGTGGATCCGTCTGAACTTAGCAACAATGGGTAGCTGGATTTGTGGAGCAAAATCTTGTTAATTGTTAAATTTTCTCGTGATTTGTACACTCTTGTACTAGTCGCCTTCACCACGTATTCATGATACCGAAAGGAGAGGATAGGTGGTCGGTTAGTGAAGCAGTAACAACTTTGGTGGGGAAAGTCTTGCAGATGCTTTAGGCGTTACAGGGTCCTGCTGGACACTCCGTCAGCCATGTAATTTGGCTACGAGCCCATCATGACTACTGTAGAACTTAGATTTGTACGACGAACATCATCCTACCGCCGGCGACTCGGGCACACCTTCTCCATGTTCAAAGGTGAATTTACGCCTTTACATTCAATCAATTTACTGTGTTCGAACAGAGGGAGTTAGGTTCTATTATGATATGGACAAACGCTAGTACAACAGAGGCGCACTCAAGGAGCGAAGAGAAAGGATCATTCAGTATGGACTTAGGAAACTGGAATCTATGCACAAAATGTGTTACCACACATGTTACCCCGCGCATGGAAACAGTAAAGTTAGGGAGGAAGAGGGAAAAAATATAAAAAAGAGATTGCGAAGAACGCATAAAACTAAAGGAAGCAGAGAGGGCATAAAAGACCGAAGTCCCGAATGTCTATCAGTAATTGGAGTACCTGCGCAGTATCTCCCCTGAGGAAGACAGTCACCAAAACATGTACACAAAATCTAACTGCCCTAAGCCCATTGCTTATCCCATGCCCTCCGAGAGGCATGTCTGTTGAGGCGAAGCAAGTCAACACTAACACAACTAAAACCTTCCTAAACACTGAGCGAAGGGAGGGTTAAGGTGAGGTGAAAACACTAAAAATTTCATCAAATAAGCTAGAAATTGAAAATGGAACTTTATAGGACAAGGTTGCCGAGAACGAGTTCGAATTACTTTAATGGATCTGATTGAAAATTAAACATTGCTCCTTTTAGATTAGCAACCCCGTCATTTCACTTGAAATTAGTCTACTGCAACTAAATTTTGACGAGTTGTCTCAATGCATGAACTTCTCCAGCTTTTGGAGAAGGACGAGAGGTGGCGGAGTGGCGGAGGCGGGGAAGCTATTCAGTTATTAAAGGTGGAGCATTCACTGCTCAACCCCGGCTTGCAAACATTCACAAATCTCCCTTTGAAATATTGGTGGTAAAACAAAACTGTTCATTTTTACGTAAATCGTAGGAACAAAGTTTGAAACGATGAAAGAGCACAGGCTGAAGTAATACAAGTGAGGAGTCAGTCCACGGAATCTGACGAGTCGTGACACCTGACACCGCCGCGGCCGGGGATACGCCCGGTGCCAAGTCTTTAACTATGCTAAAAATGACCTCCTTGAAAAACGCTGTTTCCACGATACGAGAAAGCTCCATGCACACAAAAACGAAATTTAGACAAAAATTTTTGCAGTTAAATATGTTTTAACTCAATTAAAGAAAGAAGGGTAAATATTTCGAGCAGACTAATCGATTAAGGCCATGAATGAACGTAAGGTCAGGAACCTTTGGCACATCAGCGAACAGATGCCAGATGTCTCCAGAAAATGAAAGTGGAAACTGGAGCTGGCATATACAGCGACGAAGAGAAGTATTCAGCAAATTTGTAAATCTTTGAATTCTATTTATCGTTTCTAACTCGACATCCAATAAAATAATGACATTGATGGAGTTGATGATTATTAAACATATTGAAAATTAAAGACAAGAAAAAACTCAGTTGTCCAAATTGATCGAGAATATCTCTGAGCACATGGGCGTTCAATTTTCATTCTATAGTTTCCAATTCCTCTTTTCACGGGGAGAAAAGAAAGTATCCGTAAGCCAAAATCTAATTTTACAGACAGAAAAATACTTTTAAGAGCGCACACATTTCTTCCCCTCCCCAATGGACTGCAGCGTTTCTTCCGAAAACTTCAGTTTTGGTTTCATCCGCCCACGCAACAGCATTTAAAGAACTCTATAACTTGTATGCTTTGTGCGCTGAAATAATATCGCAATTAAATACTGCACAGTTATTTCACGAAAGAAACGATTTAAGCCCTTAGATTACACGCATTGAGATCTCTGATCGGCTGTAATACTTTAAATTTTCCCGCTAGTAAATCATTCTGAGACGCATCAAGTTGAAATGAATTAATAATCATATTTGCGGAAGATGAAGGAATAGTATTGTACACTTTTGCGTTGTGAAGTAAGATTACTGTTGAATAATCTTCATCAAGCTCAATGCAATTATTTCGTTGAAGCGATGAGTAGAATTTGAGAATTTTTATATTTATCCCCGAGTCACATTCTTTCTGCCGTCACTGTATTCCCAATGAGATATACAAAATAACAGATATTGCTAGCCAATTATCAATGCAGAAATAAGTTTTCTGCAATGTCAGTCGAGATATTTCAATGCATCCTAGATAATCGTTAACTGTTTTCTGAACAATTTGATTTTTACAACTTTTCTGAAGCCCAATTTTGAGACCGACAAATAATTTGTGTATCAATAACGCATACACATAAAATAGCACAGTGGTTTTCATCACCTTGTCATGGTGATCCCTTTACACTTTACAGTGTTCCAAATTGTAAAATTTGGAAATTTGTGGCAGTCGCTTTAAGCTCTGGTAGGCTCTTTAAACTCTGTTAATAAAGCATGACCTCAGTACGAAGCAGGTCTGAGCGTTAGATTCCTTTTTCACTCGGACCGGCTCGCACGGGTCGGACCATTTGGGCTGTGCGAGCTCAATTAGGCAGCGGCCGGAGACGTCGAGACGGCAATACTTCGGTCCAAGTTCGCGCTCTGTACTTGTTTTGGAGTGTTGTACTTCGCATGGGCTGCACTAGGTTGGTGCATGCAACGTTACGCGCTCGTGAGAGCAGCACTGGTCAAGTTGTGTGCCTGTCTGGAGGCACCCCCGCACGTGGGGGAGTGCCGGGACAGTCTCTTTGCTAGCCCAGAATGGGTAGGCGTGGAGTATCTCCAGAGCACTTGCGCTTAATCAATAAAGAAACCGTTGGGTTTGGGTTCCCTCAGTGAGAAAATAATCAAATAAATACCTTCCAAAAACCATATTCAAGTATTGACACAATTTATACCTAATTCACATCTTTACATAATGTTCATATTAATAATTAAATTTACGTAATCTGTGCAACTCTGAATAACTTGTTCTCCTTTAGGCACGGAGGCGTGCGATGGATGGAAGGTACCTGGAGGGAGGAGTCGGAGTGGCCTTCAATGCAGAATAGAATTCAGCGGAACTCTGATTTTTTTTACTTTCATTATTTTGCTCACATAATAATAAAAAGAGTTGGTACTTGCATAGAATGCAAGATGCTATTATAAATTGATGCAAGTCAATTCGATGAATATATCATATATCGATTAAAGCGGCGAGTTAGTAATTTCACAGAAGCGTACGAAAGAGCACAATTTAAAATGTGTTATTGATCGAATTCTTACTAGAATGGATGAAAATAGTCTTATAAATCATACTAGTATTTTACACACTGGTAAAGAATTAAAATTTGAAGGTATCAAGTTTATATCAATGAAAATTAGAGATATCTCGTAAACTAACCATTTTTGCACTGGTGGTTTGAACACCAATGATACGCTTATCTTTGATTTTTGATGTACAAAATTCAAACCATGTTCATCGACAGGCACAAGTCACGTGTGGGGAATGTAGTTTCATGCAAAGTGAGAGGAATGTAGAGAATGTGATAGTGAATTTAGAATACAGTTGAGACTACCGGTCATAAGGTATTTAAGTGAAAGGTAATGAAGCAAAGTCGCTGTGGGAGCTATTTGGAGATGTAGAGTCTCAGGTCGGTGTTGCAAATGATTCGTTGGATATGCAGTGGGTGTCATCAATGACTACAAGAAGTCATCAATGACAACAGTGTTAGTTGGCACCGTTTCCTAAAAAGAGGTTTCTTTTTGTTGTTATCTTTCCTCCAAATTCATAACTTCAAAATTTCCATGGCCTATACTAAAAGGCTTCAACTTCCATTTTTACAGTAAAATATAAGGAATTACTGGTGTCCAACTATCATACATAATGCTTATTAGATTCATTTGATATTTCTTGTCCTTTGAAAACCAAAAACAAGCAGTCATTCTTCACTTGACCGATAAACCCAAATCGGGGAAACATTTTCAACTTCGTCAATGTCGTTAACTCGAAAGGATCGGTGATAGAATTTTGAAGCCTTTAATTGTCAAACACAGTCCCGAAGCTGTCATTCAGACAACTTTCCAAAGGAGCACTCCGCTAGAAAGCTGAGCGAAGCTTCCACCTCCATCGTTGGCATTGTTTTATCGGCCTGTGTTGCAGCTGCATCGGCCATCCCTTAGCATTTTCGAGCTATCCTGAGGGATAAATTTTTCCAAAGAAAAATGCTTTCGAAGAGTCAAGTTTCAATAGTTCATTGATAGCGATGCAAAGCTAGTATCTTCTGTAGTAATTTTTTCGAGGGGAAAATCTGCAATATTAATAGTCAGTGTAACTTAAAGAAAATTTTTGATTAGAGTACAAATTAACAATAGGCCCAACATTTCAGGTAAGAGCGTATAAATTATACAGAATACGTACAGATACGAGAGAGATGGATAGGCAAAATAACGACCACTCTCCTTCGTAAGGCTGCGGAAATGCTTTATTAGACCAGGGATGACTTCTGCATGCGGAAAACCTCTGGCTTCTCAATAAAAAAACTTTCATGAGCTAACACTTCATGTGAAATTTAAGTCAACCGCTGCGTGACTCTGATGTCATCCTATATTCAACTCTTCAGTACTATATTCAGTACTGCAACTTCAGCGTATGCATGTCGAAGTCACTCAAATCCTTGGATTATGAATGTAATCGTTTCCCTCATGAAAATAAATAATTTACTAAAATAAACTGCTCTCTTAAAACTCATCTGCAACACTGTTCGGAAGTGCTCTAAAGGAAACTACGGCAGTGAATGATAGGCTCGTTCATTAAAACATAACTAACGGTTTCAAAAAACGTTATTTCTTTGAATTTCATAACCCTTAAGTTATACAATCGCATGAATTATATTTCAGCATTTGTCACAGTTTCAAACGAAGTCTAAGCATGCAACACGATCAATGGTCACGGAGGCCAGGGCGGTGCAGGAGACGCAGTGCTCTCAAATGTAGATGTTAAGTTGAGATTCTGCATCACAGTCTCTCCGCAACCGAAGGCTTTGGTGAGTTATTTTCCATGCCCGTGATCCCAAAGATTAGAATGGACGAAAAGAATTGCATATGCAATTCATTCGTGCCTAGTAAACCATCAAAGAAATTATAGACCCCGCGGATTTTATTAAACGGATGCAAATGTGTTTACTAATAGGAAGTACATTGTCTGATGTATAATTTATATCGGAGTAGTCAATTGGTGAACGCTGAATAAACAGAGCATTGCAACGTCTCCCGCAAAGCATAACTCATTTGTGACCATCTTGGTCTAAACTGCATTGGACACCAAAATACTGGGTTGGCTGCAGGACGTTCCAGTTTTTTGCCCTTCTTTGTAACTTACATCTCATATTCAAACCATTGAATTTTCGCTTATATGAAACTATACCGTAAAGGTGAATATTAAATCCCGTTTAAATAAGTTTCCTTCTCTCGGTCGTTCACAGCACTTTCTTATATATCTTTACATTGTGCAGTATGCATAATTTTCAGCAATTTCGTAATCATGACGAAATAATTGAAAGAACTTTTCTTAAGCTTTTGGGAAAAACATTGATAAGCTCCCAGCTCTTTAGCTGAGTTCGTTACTAAGGTGAAAATTTGTGAAAAAATGCCATTAAATAATACAAAGTCGAAGGTCGTAGGTCGTTTAGCGCCAGCCTTGTGCTTCTCGAGAACAGGCTCTATACAACAGTTCGGAAACTTGACCGAGTTTTCTATGAAGTTTGGGGAGCGTACTTTGCTCTACTCGATAATGCATCTTGCTTTTCTGCAGCAACAATTTTTTCCTACGAACTTGCCGTAAGTTAGAGACCGTTCAACCGGTGAACTTTACTTGACATTGTTAAACAATCAATTAAAATCAGTGCTCTTTAGTTCGAATTTCGTAAAAAATTTCCACAATTACTTCAACTGGTGCAGTTATGGGAAACTTACGTGAACTACTACGAGATCTGATATTAAGATGATTTTTACTCAAGCCATTTTATTAATAAAGCTGGGAAACTCTGTTACACGAGTATACTTCGCAGAGAAAATCTACTCTCCTGTGTTGATACGACGGAGGACATGATGCCCAGATTCGAAAATAACATGAGTGCCGAATCGGAGCTTCTAATGAGTATCCCTAGGTAATTTTTAAAGATCATTCCCGTTAACTCAACTCGTAACTATTATTTTACTCGAAAAAATGCATTTAATGGCCGAATTCAAATGTTTTGTCCTCGGTATAGGTGGGGATTACAGCATCTCTTGGGAAAATCAAATCTTGTGAAAAGACTCGCATTTATAAAATATTTCTGGTCACGAACCGTTGAAAGCAAACTTAAATGTGCGGTACATGGGTACTGGTCTAATTTTCTCCTGTATAATTGAGTAGTTGAGGTTTTTTCTTTGAATTTCCAAGCTTTGTTTGACACACTAGAAGAAAGCATAGATGAGATCTCGAATATCTTCTCCTTTCCAAAGATTCACGGACATCTTCAGGTATGATCTATGCCTCGTTTACAACATTAGGCTTATATTGTTTTGAAAAATTTATTTTGTAGTAGAACTGATGTCGTTATAAAATCTTGTATTGAAATAGCTCACTCTTAAATGTACGAAAGCATAAAATACTTCACAAGTTTTGTTTTGTCGAGTAACGGAGATACTTTTAGAGACCCTCAAAAGAGGCGCAAAAGTATTGCGTTGTGCATGCTCAGTTCAAGAGAATGTCACCAAACATTTACAAGGTGCGTTGAGGAATATCAAAATTAACTATGGAGTGATGAAAATGAAACGTCTCTCATCATGCAAATAAGAAACTTATTTCATAAGACAGTCACGGTTATGATGTTAGAGTTATGTAAATGCTGGAATATATCAATCATGCCATAACAGTAATGACACATTTGCAAAAAAGAATTATAATTCTTTCATAATGTTACTGGTTATTGGTGGACCGTGTATGCTCACGGTCCGAGTGTCTGCAGATTTTGTGCGGACGATCGGTGCAGCAAACTTAAGCGATATTTTCTGGCAAATGTCAACGTCTTGTACTTACAGTGTTAATATGTACCTATGTAGTACCATCAATTGAATATCTAGGAATAATTATTGCCTTAAAAACTAGAGGTTCTTAAAAAATGTCGTCCAACGGGAGGTTCGCCTGTATTTACTCAACAACAATAAAATGTAACTCCACTAGTTGAAGAATTGTTTTTAAGTGCACCTAAAATCAAGTTAAAAAGTCTGCTAGGCTCATGAGGAAGAGAAAAATTTGTTTTTCTTCCGGTAAAGTAACTTTTCGAACACGCAGAACCGCCACAATTCTCATAGACAAAATGTCAGAGGACATACAGTAATTTAATTCTTTGAATGAATGCAATAAAACTGAAGAAATACATCTAATGGAAAATGCAGAACATATATTCAAGAAGAGTCACATATTTTCATTAGTGGAATACTTTTAGGGAAAATGTTTCCCTAAAAGTTAATTAAATACTTGTACCAAAATCCGTAGAGTTTTCAAACATCTTGGCCTTAAAATTATTGGAGTTTTTTTTCTGGCGTATTATGCAGTCTTTCAACACCCTGATCATTATCATTAGAGATAAAGAAAACTCAAACTAATACTGTGGAATACTTTTTTCAGCTTTGATAGGCATGAATAAGTAATACTTTTTAGTTAGTGCATATTTTAATTGTAGCAGCTTCAAAAAGTTTATAATGTACCAGCTATTACGTGGATTAAATTCGTTACGATATCTCATAAATAACGTGAGGCTAACTTCGTTGACGTCGACAGTTTTAATTGAGAAGTTTACAGGAATTCGATCAGCTGCAGTTGAGTTGACGGCTTCTACACAAACCGGAAAATTTGAAAACACTAAAACCTGTCATGCTAGTTGGAGGGGTTGGAGAACGTCTATTTCTACATGTCTCCGATTTATGAAAATTATAAGATTAAAGCCGCAAGAAGCAGCGATTTATTTTCTTAGTAATGAATGCATATATCAAGATATAAACACAGTAAATCTTAAGATCATGAGAAATGACGGTTTATTGTAGATGAACTAATTACGTTCATAATTCTTATCGACACCGCGATATACGGTAGCAAAAGGTCCACGGTATCTAATTTTAAAAGTAGAAACTAATAGACCGGAAAAAGGGCTAAAAGAGTACTTTTGAAAAGACGGTGTAATTAATATTGCTGAATTATGGTACGAATAGAAATAAGAATTAGTAAAACCATCTAAATGCTAAAAAGAGTTTAGATTAAGAAACAGTGAAGTTGAATTTCTACTTACAGAATAAAATTTCTTTCTCAAAAATGAATCATTAAAAAAATTAGTAATATAGGAATGTAACTTTTACGTAAAATGCTTGTCATCAATACTTAGAGACGCAGCCTCCTCCAAACGGGCGGCTGAGGGGAAAGTTACGAGACACAGGCTGCGTTGTGCCCGTAACTTCTGAGCCGGTAGCGAGCGTTTCTTCTCAACCTCTTGGAATATCATTTGTAGAGGGGGATACAGTTCAAATTGCGCTAATATTTAATGGGAATTACAATTTTTCTATAATTCACTCAGGCAAAAACGACTTTGAGATATTGTCTTGTAATAAATGAAGTCATAATGCCATAAACCGCCTTGATGATAAACCTTCATCAAATGCAAGTGACAAGCCGCACATGCAATTTTGTCAGCTCTGTTATTCATAAATTTTTCCAGGTGGGCTCCTTTTCTCAAGTACGTATAGCCATGTGAGTATGTAACGGAATACATAGAATACTTATCAATTATAAAGCACATTTACGTCACGTATACAGCCAACCTTAGAATTACACTACATATGAAACTCAACGTACCCCGAAAAAATGTAGTCTTAATTGCTCATTACTTGAATCAAGTATCGCATATGTAAGCTGGGGCCTTGGAGCTAATTTTTATCCCTACAAGTTGAGGTTCACTTCAGGTGATGTCGTTTAACTGGAGGACCGACTGTATCTGCCCTTAAATTAAAGAGATAGTGTTCTTGAAACGATTTCTTAAATTTATTTGAAAATATTTATGAAGATGGTTTACGAAATAAAGCTAAAAATAATGGAAAGAATACAAAAACAAATATTTGCAATGGGAGATGAAAAATTCGCGTTTCACAGTTAATGTTGAATGATTGTGATTGAAAAGGCTAGTTTAAATTTTCATAAGTTTTATAAGTTCCATTTTACACCCCAATCCAGGGGTGTATTTTACACCCCAATTTTACACCCCAGCGTAAGTAGTACGATGCAAACAAGCAAGTATACAAAGGGGCCTCATAATTCGTTCGTGGCTTCGAAGAGCAGATAGAAATAAGAAGGTTGAGTACATAACTACGAAACTGTCATTCATCCATGCGGCACACACACATTTGATTCAAGCAGCATGCTATCAAAAAGCACTTCCTTTTCATATTCAAGAAACAAAACCTCTTTTAAATCTTAGAGATCACTCATAAAATCTAAGATTGAAAGTTACTCGCAAAAATATATGATCACAACAAAAACAAAAACTTCACGCTGTAATTTACGGTGCCGCTGTACAATAATTAGAATAAGTCTCAATTGTATACAGTCAATCTCCCCATGTTCGAATTCCAGGTACATCCCGCAACCAAATCAAATTCCAGGTGCATCCCACTACCTGGTGAGTACTGAACGGTGCTCGATCTTATGTCCTGGAGTTGTGGCGACCCTGCAGCCGTTGGTGAACCGAGTTTCCAGCCGAGATCAACGGAACTGACAGTCATGAACCGGACGACATCGCTCTGCCTGACCGCGACCGCTCGCAACAGCTGCGAGGGCCGCGGTTACCGCGCCTGCCATTTATTGACTCAGTACTGACAGCCAGGCGACAGCAATTAGATTCTACGAAACGAATGTATGACTCTCGAGTAAACATAACGATAATCTATTATAAATAAATAGGGCATTGTTCCTGTGAAATTTAACTGGATAGACGAGAGAACAACTTCAGTGAAAAAATGGCCACAATTCAAATTTGGAATTATTGATAGATTTGTAAACTACAGGAAACATTTAAACCCAATATGTGCAAACTTTCAGAAAAGTGTCAAAAGTATTCTCGGAAGAAAACATGACAAGCAATAACTGCTCAATTCGTGAATTACTAGGAGCGGAGTCTAATGAGAAAATTAAGGGAAGTCCTGCAGCGAAAATCCTGACGATTCTCGACTTTAAAAGTGAGAAATTACTTGGAAAAGAGACTGAAAGAGAAAAATACTCATATAGCAGCAGCAGAATGAAAAAGATGCTGCTTTAACATGGAGTGCAATCCAACAATACAAGTGAAAGAGAAATATCTCATACCATTTAAAATTAAAGCCGCATTTGAAGCCTGGCCCCTAGAAAATTTAGAATGCTTTGTTCTTAGGAAGCTCTAACACAAAAGGGGAGCAGCGCTTCATTTATCTGAGCAGCCACCAACACCTGCAGCAACGTGTTGCGGCAGCTCTCGGAGTGACAGATCTGGCCGTGCCGCGGCCGCTGCTGCTCTCTGGCTTTATGCTGTGCCTCGGCTGCGGTACCGCCACCGCCACCCTGCCACCCCACCACCACCCTGCCAACACACCACCACCCTGCCACCACCGCTAACCACTCTGCCATCACCGCTCACCACCCTCCCACCACTGCTCACCACCCTCCAACCACCGCTCACCACCCTGCCAACACCGCTCACCACCCTGCCACCACACCACCACCACGGCTCACCACCGGTCACCATCAAACATTTCGTTCTACCTAAATTTGTTCTCAACTAAAAATAAGAGTGATATTAGCAGAAAAACTCTCAGAAATACAGTTCAGCACTTGAGTCGTAAGCGCTACGAAATGATTATAAAGAGTGAAGGAGGGATGTACGCTGGTAAAGATATGAAAAGACATAGTTATTTTTGTAGACGAGAATTACCAGCTACATGAAATAGTTTTCAGACTGAACACCTTCAGTTGCAAAGATTATTTTTTTTTATTTCCCCTCTGCAGCTAATGAAAGAGACCGAAGCGAAGATTCAGAGAAATAAATTGTAGGTGAAGATCAGCGAACAGAATCCCTTAATTATTCAAGGTTTCGCTGCGACAATGAGCTGAAATCAAAGTGAAGTGAAATAAACTTTTACACAAATGTAAATTCATTTTTTCGTTATCTAATGTAACGCAGATCATTTGATCTTAATTTTGATCTTTATAATTACAAAAAATTATTTGTATTTTGGCTGTTCATGCGAAACTCACCTTCCGTGTAGAGCTCATTTTATACGGGGCTATCTGATGTAAAATTGCAAAGGTACGAAAAAAGGATCAGACGTTTTAATACCGAGGAATTAATTTACTGAAGAATTAATCAAAGATATATATCATGACATGAAAGACACAATGCAATCCCACTACGGATGCTCATTTATTCTTTAGCTTCCAATAGACCTAAGGCGAAAATGCCATTAATTTTTTACATTCGAATATCATGGTTCTCAACATTTACTCTGAACGTATAAGAGTGGACTGAACTTTTAGTTCAGTGCTCATGTACTGAAGGACGGAAAAACTTGCTAAAGACATTTGGGGAGCAAAATACCTCAGCGAATATCACCTATAAGTTTTTTGAGATTTAACAATAGTTTTATTATTATAAATAGAAATTTTCATTCACTGTGAACAAGAAGTCATTACAAAATTCATTTAGAAAGTCATCCACGATCTGAATGAAACACAGTAAAATAAACAATTTGTTATTTTGAACAAATTGCTAGCAGGGATGAAGAACAAAAGCTTTCTGAAGTATGGAGCTCATGGAGCTTTTGAAGAAAATTTGAATCCTAAGAGTTGACAAAGTGTAGCTCGAGAGTAAATAGTCAAACCGACTTCTGATCGTCCCTTTGGAAAACATTATGTCATCGTTTGTGCACAACGATTTTGGTGTTCTGTAGGATCTACATCTACAAGTAATTTCTTCTCAAAAACCCCCAAGTACAAGAACCTCCGCGCACGTAGTTGATGTCAAAATAACATAGAGTGCTCGAAGCAAATCAAGGAGAACAAAAGCAAACACTGAATCCATTTAAATAATTTAATTCAAGTGGCTGCGAACTGCATAGCCACGAACTGAACGCAAGCCATATACAATGCGTGATTTTGGGCTTAAGGAATTCAGTAAGAAGAATTTCTATTTTGACTCGGATGTTACGAAGCGATATGATCTAGCCGTATCACAAGCAAACACTACTGGCACACAGTTTGATTGCTATACGTCATTCACGTCTCATACAAGCAATACACAATAAAACGGGACGTTTCGGTATTTTATCGCGGAAATAATTTGTTCTACGAGAAAACGAGAACATTATGCTCTGCATAAACAGTGTTGTATTTTAAATACTCTTGCGTAATCTGGAGAAATAGTGTATTTCTCTCAAAAAGAAGAACAGAGATCTATACACTTTTCAGCCGATCTTAAATGTAGAGACTAGCTCAAGAGAGAATTCCCCCAACCCTTTTTCTCATAAAGTTGAATTTGCCCCTATTCCGCAAAAATTTTTTATCCATTAAATCCAATACGTATAATGCGCATGCATCCCTCACAGTATACTGTAATGCTGGAGTTGAAAAATTTCTTCCAACCACCGTTGAGGTTAAAAAACCACTTAAAGAATTGAAAGTTTGGGTAAACTAACTGTCATCTATGTGGTCTTGATCAAAATAGCGTCAGTATTATGGCGCCTAGTTATTTTTATTATTGCCAACTATTAGATGCTGAGTTAGTATTAGGTGTCGTACCTTTCGATCAAGATCAACCTACTCCTGTGTACAAGACTTCTATACCGATCCACGGATTTCAAGGCAAGTGCAGAACGTTTTTGAGTACCAAGCATTTAAATATACGCTAAAACCTCACTGAGTGATATTCAAATAGCAATCATCCAGTTTTATGTGGTTTTATTGCCGATTAAAATGACGGCATATATTCATTATAAGCGTAACGTTCTTCAAATAGATCTTTCAATTGCTTTAAAACGCCAGAGCTTATATATTAAAGTTATGTAATGTTTTTAGTTTGAAATGACGTTTTTCTTTCGACGTCGTCAACCTTATAATTTTAGTTACTTCGTTTTTCCTAATACGGAGCCGCATTTAAAGTTAATTCGATACCATAGTTTACTTTGAGATCCTATTTGTTTCACAACATTCTTACTTTTTTTTACATATATTCAATGTTTCCTTCGATTAATTTCTTAACATACTTTTCTAAACCATGAGAGCACTGACGATCTTCTCACTGAATGTATATAATGTAATTTTATATACGATACCAGCTTCTCGTTTTCAAAGAGAGGAAAAATCGCTGAACCAGACCATGTTGCACCTAGGACAGAATACATATTTTTTTCGAGTCAAAACTTAACCTCAAACCTCAAAACTCGAGCGCCTTTCTATTCTTCAATTGAATATCTCGTGTTACCTGACATTTCTGTCGCTCTCCAACTTGCGAAAACCACGAAGACTTCACCCGCGCCACCGGAAAACATCAAGAATGAAATAAGTGAACTATTAGTTTTCACCAGCGGGATCCCATGCAAAAATAGTAGACTAAATAGGTCGTTGAAATACTATTTACACAAGCCTTTGTACGTATGCATGGACAAAAAGTTACTCTCAAATTGATGAATCGGCAACATTTTTACACGCAGGATATTTAAACCGATTCGTTATTTCTCCACAAAGTGAGTATTTAGGCCATAATTTTAAAATTTGTGGGTTAAACGCTAGTTAGTTTTTAAAATCAAATGAACGTGATAAACTGCAACTTTCGATGAGCTAGATCTTCATTTTTCATTTATTACTGTCACAACATTCTCAACATTTAACTCTAAATTTTTAGCCTTTACTTTAAAGTTGACCTTTTATTGTCAATACAAGCGCTGAAATTATATTAATAACTTCAATTTTCATCATAGCCCGACGCTGAGCGACCAGCCCGCGAATTCGAAGCTCGAAGTTTCTTTCAGGTTAATCTTTTTGATTTTAAGGATTCGGTCATAATATTACAAAATAAAATTGTGCCATGCGTTGCACGTAGCTCGTCCCCGAATTAAAAGTTAATTCTTTCACTTCATCAATTTTTTCAGCCACCCTCCTACATTTGCCTTAGATTAAAATCACGACGGTACCATAAGTATGATACATAAATGAGTATCATTATATTAAGAACATCTTTGCTTTACAAGAGTGCACAATATGATAGCGAGAAATTATTTTTAAACTCAGAGTATATTTCTAGCAGGTTGGGCGTATTTCACGAGAACTAATAAGATTTCATAAATCTTGTGTGAAGGTCACGCTGGGACAACGTTTCAATCTCCCTGCAGCTAAGCAAATTTTGTGATCGGTGACAGTCTTTCATGATACTGCGGTAATACTCACCGCAGCAACTCAATTTTGAACAAGCAAAAATAAGATCAAAGTTTTGTTTTCAAGGGCTAAAATCAACTAAGACATTTCTTGAAAATACACAAATACCACAGTATCATGCCATGACAATACCGCATTACTAGCTCACTAACTTTGTGTTTTATGCAAGATTATCAATAATTAAATGAAGATAATAACTCCTGTCATACAGTGAATTAGAAACACATAGTGTGAAGTACTAAGATCGTACAGCAACTGACAATAGCGTTCAAGCATCAGTGTCAGCACTTACAAGCCCGAACGCCCAACTCCGGATTCAAATCCATAAGTTTGAGCGATGAGATAAAACTTTCTCATCTTTTTTTAGAGACCTCGTAACATTTATTTTTAGAATACCTCAACCCTACACAGACGTAATATTAAATTCTGACAGTAAAACGAGCAATCTTCTAAAGTAGGGAATATTGGCTTTCCCAGGACCTCAGTAACCTGATATTCCAAGCTCATCTGCATTCCAGAGCACCTCTTATACTGCCATACTTCATTGCCAAACTTCATATTACAAGAAATTGAGCTGAAGTGTAATCCTTTTTAGCACCAGTGAAAAAGAAGAGAACTGGAATAGGAATTACGCACATTCTGCTAAGAAAAACTATATCCATGCGGTTTTCCAGCTTGGCAGAGGCAAATTTTGTGAAAGAAAAAGGGTGAGGAGGATTAGCAGCTTAAAACTTGATGAGGCTTTCCGAATTTTAAGAACAAATATGCATGTGATAAACTAATTAATGTCTTTCCTCGAGTTTCCAAATAAATTTTAATATTTGAAAGTACTGTGGAAAGATGTATAGGTAAACTTTAAAAAAAACTTTCCTATGTTCGTCTTCTTTCTAGAGATCATTTCTACAAAACGCTTTAGAGGCAAGCAGGATAATTATTTTCCTTTTGACACGAAATTTGCTCGTAAAATTTTCCCGGTCACTATTCATGATTAAACCAAGAACAAAATATGTATAGCACTATCATGAACATACGTAAAATCATACGCTTTTACACATTGCCGGTTCTCCAGAAGAACTTAATAAACTAACAGTATCAAACCACCGTTACAACATATACACGGAGAGACTCGATCTTCTTCCTCGTGAGTGTCGAAGTGGATGTCAGTGGCTAGCTTATTGGGTGAGATTGAACTTGTCAGCCTCCAAAATCGTGCGGCGAGTGTCACATAAACTTCTTGAAGAACACCCCGTGCAGTTCATTAGTGAGACAATATAACGGATATTATTGACTGGTCTAGTAAGGAAAATAAGAACTTACTGAGTTGTCGCAATACCTCCATAGCACAAGTGAAATCTATCGTAATATATAACGGTATACTTTTTACCGTATTAGATGAACGGCAGCAGTAAAGAAAAAAAAAGAAATTCGAAAGAAAAGGAGCGACTGCGGCCATTGGAGAATTAAAAATTAGTTCTGTCTAAGAATTTTGATAATTTGGAGTAATTTCTGTGCCTGAAGCCTGGTCCTTACGACGGCCGGACGATGCAGGGAAGGACGCCTCACCAACTTTGCAGAGGCGGACTGTGTACGCCAAGTTTTGGCGCTCCGCCAAGCGAAGGCTTAAGGTTGTTTTTCTCAGCTTCTCGTTTTGCAAGTCGCGGACCAAGAAGAAATTCACCGAAACGAGAAACAAATCACACAGCTGGGCACCAGTTGTGCTGGAAAGCTGTAGTCTTAGCAAGAAAATTGTGTGATAGCACGAAGAACTCTTGGTTGACTTTTTGAAGCAAGAAGTTTGAATTCTCTTTTTAACGATTATGAAACGCATTATGCATTTAATTAATATTTTACGGCACTAATTCAATAATTGAATTTTTTGATGAACAACCCCTTTCATCAAGAAAAAGGTAACATTATTTTAATCAAAATATTTGTTGAGTGTCACGTATGCATTTGAGCATTCCTCACGAGGTTGCAGTTCGATTTTCATTAAACAATTAAAAGTTTATTTTCCGGTTGTAACAACGGCGATAGATGACTGGTATAGACGGAGCCACAGCCTTTCGCAAAGAATCAATACATTTATTGATTAAAGTGATACCTTTGGATGACCGGCAGTAATTATAATTCTGTAATTCGAACGTTTTGATTGCATGAGAACTGTACCACTTGAACCTTGCCGTGAGTGAGTCTACTTTTGTGTCATTGTGTCGAAGACGATTGATCAAATGAGAGACCTTTTTTGAACCATTTTCTCTAATTTAGAGAGATTTTATTTATTAGAATAATAGTCAACAAACTAATTTTCATGTTGTGTGATAGTCATAATTTTGTATCCAGCTGACGAACAAAGTTAGTTCATCTTCATTACTTAATGAGTTACCGCAAAGTTTCCCTGCCAATAACGACGATACGTTCTGCTGTTAAATTCAGTGCTCATCGAAATTTTGATTAAGAGAATTTATGGGTTCCTAAAATTAAATTACTTTCTTCCGTAACTTTTCAGCCCCTTCTCATTCTCAATTAAATAATTTGATAATTTAAATGCCAAAAATGTAAAAACTACAGTTGAAAAATGCCCGATTTCCAGTTTTAGTGCAACACTTGAACAAATATCTCTATTGCGAATGGAATGAAAATAAAAATTGCAAAATTGTGTGCAATAGACAGGAAGAAATAAAATGAAATGTTTGTCATTTGATTACAAAAACTGGGTGAAATCAAACGAATCATCATAAGCTCGTAGTACACAATTCTCGCTTAGTTTAAAAGTGTTCTTTCACACGAACGTAATCAAAGATATTTTGATTCCAACCATTTTCTGATAAACGATCGTGACTATATTCAAACGTTTCTTAGGAGAAAAACTTATCATGATACTCACACGATTTTATCTCGAACCTACGAAAAAAGTTCGATATCCACTGTTATTGAAAATTGAAATACTTGCCACTGAAATGCTTGCGATAGGTTAACGTAATACTCGAATATTTTTCCAATATGAAGACTAATTCAAGTCGACACTTTTTTGTGCCTTTTTAGGTTTAAATCACAGATATATTAACATTGAACAGCACGGGGTCATGTACTTTCAGCATAATTCAGTAGCATACTTTGCAAGTTTTTAACTACAGCCCGCTTAGTTCATTTACCCAATTATAAGGAACCAAGGGATGTGCTGTGCACTGGGCCAGTACTACAACAGCACTGAAGGATGTTCACTGACGGTTTCAATCTCTGAACAAGGCACATGCTCTACTAGTTTCAGACCTAGACCGTCACCCTATTATGTGGTATCGACTTTGGATCTCGAGTTTCTAAGTATTAATAAAGGGCCTTGACGATACGAGCTAGCGAGTAGTGCCCTAGACTCGGAGCAATGGCGTTTAGCGAGAACTGAGCAAATATTTGCGCGTGGGCTTAAGTAGCGCCTGTAAACAAGGGTGGTGTACCCATTTATTGGAGGGTGGCGAGACTTGCGTGGTTGATGACATTTACTCCTTGCCTTGAACGCAAAGCTAATGCCGTGGGAGGTAACCTGAAATTCTTTTCGTCTTTAATTAAATTGGGAAATTTGTATTATACTGAATCATGTTGCTGTAAAAATTGACAATTTTGTTCACCACCTTATAGCCTTTATTAAATAACTAGTGACTGCTATCACAAGATTGGAAATTGGCACCTGACCTACAGTCGAACACTAATATTGTTCTAGTGCCAATTAGAATCCTTACAAATATGTGAAACTTCAAATGTGACTCAGAAGCCATTTACTCATAACTGAATGTCAGCCAAGAAGTACAATGAAATAAATAAATGCAAGCCATTTGAAAACGCGAATAATTTCATCCTGATTCACTATATATCGGTGTTAAAGATTAATTAGAAAGGTTAAGCAGTGTTAAACGCACTATTGACGACTTTTTTATTCGCCTGATTCGTTCCATTGAAGAAATAAGTGAGTTCTCATTAATGACGCTCACAAAAGCGCTCTGCCAGAGGGAAGCCAAGCGGGTTTTGC
This sequence comes from Morinoia aosen, assembly GCA_030386875.1. Lineage (NCBI taxonomy): Eukaryota > Metazoa > Arthropoda > Malacostraca > Amphipoda > Talitridae > Morinoia > Morinoia aosen. The sequence continues at coordinate 19,364,884 of CM059577.1, read as the reverse complement.
TCTTCCAGTGCGGCGTGCACGCGCATCTCATTACGGCGGCCGCGGAGCAGCGACGGCTGGTCAGGCGCCAGATAATGAACTGAAGCTCACAGGCATAACTCATGCAACGATGATGAACTGCCCTGACGCAAATTCAAAGCCGTTATCAAAAAATACTCTAGTCCGTCGAGGAGAAACTAGTCGAATCTTTGTTCGTAACGTGTCCCATTGCAAATTCACTGGCTCATAGAGCATGTCAATGGTCCATGAGAACATCTTAACACAAAATTATTATAAAAAGTTTAAAAAGCGTGATGAGTTGAAATTTGATAATGCTAACGCTATGAAACAAGTACTCCAGAGTATAAACTGGAAAGAGAACAAAAAAGTCATTGATACTTTGAAAAGCTTTCCTCAATCTATGAAGCTGAACTTGCTATATTCCATTTCACTCAAACTAAGAAAAGCAGCGCTCCTAGCTTATTGTTTCTGGAACAAAGCCTATCCTCATTATTTAGTTCGAATATCTAATGCCTTCACCCGATTGCAGGCAGCATCACAGAAAGCCCACAGAAGCACAAGTCATCCTTATTGAGAAAATCCGATGTCATCTCAATCGCGGCAAAACATCAACCATAAACTTGTCATTCGAAGGTCTTCCCACACAAATTTCAACATTGAACCCACTGCTTCTCCACATCTTCTCCATCACTGATTTATAATAAATTGACTGAATTGCAATAATCAAACGTACTATTATCTATAATAACACACGTTTCTTGATGAGAGTAAAAAAGACAATGAGAGCTCTTTCCCATAGTTTTATAATGAGCACATCATTTTGAAATACGCATGAAAGGTTAAGGTGTAGCGTAAACTATGCCATTAGATAGAAATGCTCGCTTGAGAATATATGAATGACTGCGAAAGCCAAAACATAAAAATTTACCCCAAATTTATTACAAACTAATGAAAATACATTTCCTTAATCGCAGTACATATTTCTATTTTTAGGTAGAAGAAAGTTGGAAACAGCAAAATGATACGTGTTCCAAATCTAATACTAAATTAAATTTGCTGATAGCTCAGGCTTGTTGTAGATTAAATTAAAAAACTGCAAACTACTACTAGTATATATACTCATTCGTCGCTTTAAGCTCATGCATCTCTCGCTTGAGAGCATCAATTAGACCCTACATGAAGGCTAGCAATAACCAGGACAGCATTCGAACAAAAAATTTGAATTTGACGCTCGAAAACATGCGTCATTAGTAGGGACGAACACTAAGCGACCCAAAATTAGCCACGGTCATTCTTAGTTTCTCCATACCTATGCTTGATACAGCAGACTTTGGCATCAAATCATTTCGAGTACAACTCAACCGTGGCAACACGTTAGCCTCTCACACGGAGAAGCCTAGAAACTCTGAATTGCAGCGGTGACAACTCGCTGCGCTTAATTCAAGAGGGCTCGTTTTTTTTCTTTTGAGAAAGAAGTTAGCCCCAAATTTTTAAATTTGCCTATAAAAGGGTGTCAGCTAGACCGCGGATGCCTGTCATAGGGATTTGAAAACCAGCATTGTATATCGTATCAACTTGATTGGAATAGGAAGTTTTTTTTAGTCTATTGGACCAGCCGTATTGAAATGAACGCGCTGCTAAGGACGATTATAGGTATGGACTATTATTTCCGAATGATGAAGGAAGAAAACCGACGTCAAATGCATGGCGTACTCTCTCTTGTTTCACATCATGCTTAATACCACAACCTTACAGGTGCCGATGAACCACTTAACGAGTCAAACTATTAGTTTCGCAAAAACTCGAATGTATGTCACGAAGTCAAATCGAAATCCTCAATTTAAACTTATGGGATCGGTCAATCTTCGCTAATGTTTTCTTTTGTGAAATGATATACGGAGCGTCCTCGCATATGACACATACTATAGCGTGCGCTCTATTTGTACTGATACAAACTGCAGATGAATCAAGACTCGACGCAAACATTCATGGAGACTATCGGTACCGTAGACATCATTAACACGAAGCAAGCGGACTCCTCATATTCATACATTCTTCCAGCAACGAGTGAGCTCGCGATGAATTCTGTTATCCATTTTACGTGCTTTATTCGATTGCAACCAGTAACGAATTTTAATTTTCATTTGACTGGATATATATAATATGTAGCAAGCACGAGTTAGCAATTCTTTTGATGATAAATTCCAAAGCAACACCTCTATTTGTGATCATAATATCCGCACATTTTGCCTGTTTCTGTACTAATTTATTAGATGGTCTTGTAGCAATTTGTAACGGATCAAGGCCGTATACTATCAGTATAGTAAGGCCTCTTCGTATGAGATTCGAATTCCTATGGGCTGTGAGAAGATTTTTCCTTGTCAGTTATTTTCATTGCCCAGTTTTCACACTGCTTAAAATTTAGATTTCGAGCATTTCAGTCAGACTGCCCAAAGTTCGCAGCTTCTGCCAGGCCGGCTGAGCAGGGACCTCAAAGTCTAAAACAGATCACCCTTAATTTTAGTAATGTGAAATGAATTTTTAACGCCGAACAGATAACTTCACGTCACATGAATCTCTAGCAGGCTAACATTTGACATGACCGTTTAACTGCTTAAATTTAGAGAACTTCACGATTTTCTGAAACTTTCAAATGTGCTCTTTGCCAAAAAAATGTTAAAAGCTAGCTCGAGTGCATGAGTCAATATCGATTGAAATGAGGGTTTTCCACGATCTTTCGTCAGCGTTAGCGATGACACTCTGGGCATGACTATTCATAACTTTAGTTGGCGCAGCCCACTCATTTGCGATTAAACGCAATATTGCAGACGCGTTCAACTATTATAATCAGATGCTTTTTAGCTGAATAAATTTTTGAAGATACATCTTTCCTAAGTTAAAGCTTATTAATGTATTTTATAAATGTACTATATTAATGTGTTTGCAATCGAAATTATTAAAATTAGGCATTACTGTGCCAATAGATAGTATGTCTAAAGTTGATTTTTTCTTATGCCGATCAAGATGACATCTTCAGTTTCCCAGATTCAAATACACTGCTATGAGAATACAGATCAATGATCATAGTAAAGAGGAAAACAACTGACTGAACATACCATGAGCAGGTGCTTTTACCTTTCTTTAAACAAACTCTACAATCAGCTACAAAAAAATATCGTTTCAGCTGACCAGGTGTTTACGTTCAGAATTCAATTTGACCAATACTGGGTACGGAATCCCTTATTTTGAAGAGCTAAGCCGTGGGCTGACAAAAATTAAACAGGAATTTATGAATAAAAGTACTCTATTTTAAATATATTAATATCAGACTTCGTATTTGTTCATTTATTCACGACACCATCGTTAGAGCATTAACAGGAAGTTGCATCGATGTAGCATGATAGAACATTCATCAGCTCTAATATACTGAAATTGTGTACGACCTATTAAATTATGGGACCACACATATTACTATGGAAATAATGGTGCTGGTGCATGAAAAGCGATGGCTGCGAATGTTACTCCTCTTCTCCATCTACTCGCGACTGTGTGTGATCGGTGTCCGACGCGACGGGGCTCTGGTGGCAACCCAAGATAGTCACTCGACTCGTTCCTGCTGCTATTTTATTTTCTAAAATTCTTTTTAATTAAGCTTGGCACGACTTTTTGAATAATCATGTTCTTATCAGAACTAAAAATTTTGTGTCTATGCATTAGCCTTCAGTGTAGAGTTGTTTGTCGCATCCATCGAGGGGGAGCACAGTAATTTGAGCCACGCCTTCGTGGCGAGTTTTGATATCAGGTTATTTTGCGTCGACCCTCATCTTGACAGGGGTACATGGCCTTAATATCGGTAATGTACAGGGTGGCGGCAGTGTAGTGTGAGCCTTATTTCTAACTAAATACACATCTTTACTATTATAACATCTACCTAATATTCGAGAGTGGAATTTTGCTATATTTTTAAGCGATCACCATCAGATTATTCACTAATTTTTGAGCAAATCAACGCGTATAATCTTAAAAAATCTTATTATCTAGTTTCTTTACATGCTTGTTTAGTTGTTTGCCTCTCACCTCCACACTGCTCGTAGCTGTAGGTAAGATGAGAGAAAGTTCATCTTTGTTTCGTAGTACAGAATAAAAGTATTTCACTATTCGTTGAGGAAAAATTCATTTCCTCCTTAATCCAATTACCAAAAATTAATCTTACACGCTGTAATGTGAATAAAGTTTGTTACAAATGATCATTTTACAAAAAATATTTCCAATTTTGAAAACAAGTTTTTATATCAATATTAAATTATTTCTACCTTCTCAAAATATGATTATCCAATAATTTCTAAGTTAAATATCAGTTTTATGAACAAACTGGCCAAAAAGCTCAGTGGTGGTCTATCAGGCTTATAAAACAGCTAACCTAGCTGGGTCGCTTGCTTGTCACTGTTCACGCTCAGATTTAGTCAGTAAACATAAGGGAAAATGAAATACCAAGCTTTCAGCAATAAGAATTACTCATAGTATCGTTGAAATTTAACTTTATTTTCGTAGACCCGATAATGGGTTTCATTTATACGTAGGAAGATATTCACGTTCTCTTTTGCTCAAGTTATCATTATGATCTCACATGTTGCATTGTTAATACCGTATTTATATACGTTCGTTTTACAAACGATATATCGCATCTATTCTTCGGGAAGTAGTTTCAGATTTTTTTTTGCAATTATAGAATTATTGAAACCTTGTAAAATGAATTTTTAGTCACCAATTTTTAGGTTATAAAATTAATTTCACGAATAATCTGACTGAACAGAACACGAGTGGCCTAATTGTTAATTTCTAATCTGCATCAAACCACTGGCAACCTATTGACTGCAATAAAAAGCGCTTCCTAGTGCATCAATAGATTAAGTTTATTTCCGTATAATAACTTAACGAGTAGCAAATTGCGAATTCAATTCAATTTCAATTTAATTAACTAGGATATAAAAATGCAGAAATTATAGCAATTAAAAATCCAACCAAAATTTTGCAAATCGAAAATTATAGCAATCTTCTGATCAAGATTTTAAGTACTGATTTTTACACTTCAGTGTTTAAAAATCAGAAAAGCACCAATGACAGGTTCGAGTATAAAAAAATTACGAGTATTATGGTAAAAAATGGATATAAGTTTTTTCAAGTTTTCTAATTTTCCTTAACACCTTAGTACTATCGGGCTTAGTGAACAAGTTATCAAATATAATATGAGATAAAAATTGGAGCATATTCTAGGAGTTATTACAGATCGTGGAAGCAAACTGAAAACCAAAAGCTTCAATGACATACGGCAGAAGACGTACTCAGATGTACGTTGAAGATAATGAAGGCTCGAATGCACAAGTGCCGTTCGTTAACCTTCTTAAATAGGGGCGTGTTGTTCATCGTAGCATTGAACCTCAATTGGTGTACCTGTATTTTCAGGTGGAGGCGCATATGCAGTTTGAAAAAAGCCTTGAGTTCAACTATAAAAAAACACTCAATCGCTACGCGAGAGCGTGGGCGAGTGTAGATATGTATTAGTAGGAAGTAGTGCATTACTGCACGAATATACTGTACAGTATATTCGTAAGAATATTAACAATGAATGAGTTGAAACTTAATGAAGATAGTTCTATTATCATGATATAACATTTAAAATAAAACATAAAATTGCGGAGTAAAATTAGTATTCTTCAGGTTGTGAGATAGATGCCTAAGAAAGAGAGTATTTTAATCGGTGAGCGTAATACCAAAAGACCTTAGATAGAAAAGTAGTAGAGAGCTACACTAAAGTTAGCTATAAAGGAAAACACTCGAGGGGGCATATTTGCTAACTAAGGTCGGGCGAGACCGCTCGGGGCCTATACATTGGCAGGGCGGCATAGCGTGCGCAAGGCGGTGCACTGGCGGCGTGGCACGGGCTCAGGCGTGCAGGCAGCCCGAGGTGCCAGAGGCACTCGCGTCTGAACTTGACACACTCAGCACATTTGGCGCTAGAGAAAATTCCTTAAAAAGATTGTATATATACATACCAATACGTACTATATACATACCAATATGTATATAGTACGTATTGGTATGTATATATACATACCAATACGTATTGGTATATATATAGTACGTATTGGTATGTATATATACATACCAATACGTACTATATACATATAAAGATGTGTACAAGGTGACCCATAAGTAAGGCCCCTTTTTAAAATTATTATTGCTATAAGACTAAAACTGGTAAAGATATTTGGTTAATTCAGAAGGAAAGAAGAAATTTGAATGTTCAGTTGACGCTTTACGCCGATCACCAACACTGGTTGCAACAAACTGAATTGAAGCATCAGTTCGTGTGGTCCGTGGCCTGCCACAAGGTTGTCTGTCTGCTGTTGTCCAGTTTCTCTAAATTTCAATAAAAGTTTTTTTTATGCAGTTCTTTGAAGAACTTCGTTCAATACCATCAATATTCCTGTAATTCCTCTGAACTGCAGTAACCGAACAATTACATCGGAAGTAATGTTCCACTATTTTTGTTCGCTGCTCCGTTGCGTAGTGATTCATTTTGAGGGGATGAATATATGAATTTTGTTAGTAATACTCGTATGTTGTGATTGTCGGTAGACTTGATACGCTGATGGAAAACTTTGAAATCGCCTGATTTATTCTGAAATAATACAGTCTCTTTGCCATTTGTAGTTTTATAGCTATAATAGTTTTAAAGAGGTTCCTTAGTTATGGGCCACCCTTTTTTTTATCTGTACATTTACATTAATACATGCAAATATAGATTTATACCTATTAATATTTATATACATACACACACACGTATACATCTATTTATATCAAAAGCTTTTCCAAATACATCAATCTTCGTTTTGCTCTAAGATTTCTCTCGTTGAATCAGATTGTTCAGTTTATCAATACGTACTTTTTCCAAGATGTATGCCTCTAGAACAGCGGTTTTTACCCTGTGAGGAATTCTCCACTGGTGGGGAATGGCGGAGTTGCTAGATGGGGAATTTTGTGCATTCGTTCCACCCTCAGAAATCGATAGTATTTCAAAATCTAAAACATAACATTCAAATGTTAACTTACTTTACAAATCATAACCATTTACAAACTGTTTTAACAACAAAAACAACCATAATGACATGCGGTAAAAGTAACAACACTGCTGGGTTAAGAATGTCACAGATAAGTAACAGGAATGCTCCATTCCCCACCGATGTTCTGATGGGGAATGGAGAGTTAGCTCACGAAAAAGTGGGGAATTGGAGAAAAAAGTTAAGAACCACTGCTGTAGAACAGAATGTTGGTATGGTTACTTTAGGGGACCTAAGAGACATAGTTAAACCAAGATATCAATTTATTGGGTAACATTTTAAAAGAATCGTTTTTATCTCAATGTCTTTGTGAAAGGGCTGAAAACAAATTCGAGCTCAGACTTAATTTCAACCTGAATGGTGAACTATTCCATTCAATATTCAATCAAAAACCACTGAAAATATTGCACGACATTCGATAATACAAATCAAACAAGAAATTCGGCACCAGGTCGGTAACGCGCTCGTACTTCCAGCTAAGAGCCTGCGTTCGGGCATGCAGAAACTCAGTTGGTCCTCAGGCCGCAGTTTCTCAGTAAATTATTCTGATTTGATATTCATGAAGCAACTAAAAGGTTGCGTGGAAATAACTGCCGCAAGGCGACTCGCTGCGCACTAGCCGCCCGTAGAAGGTTCTGAATAACAAAACGACCATTAAATCCAGCGATGGAGTTTTTCCTCATCAATATGCCTTCAAGATTCCACTCTCTTAGAAAATATCTTCGAAGTAAATCTGACGTTTTTATGTATTTAAAGTTTTCATCCTGTACGCTGATGAAGAAGGTGAATACGTATCTCTCGGCCTGAAGCGGTACAGATACGATTTATCATGCATTAGTGGGTGCTGGTAGAATTTTTGAGCAAGTGACATGCATCCAGTTAATTCGCTCCTGTTTCTACAATATAGAATTTACAAATACACGTCAATTTCATCGCTAAACGACGTAAAAACTACAAGGCAGGAACTGGAGAACAAGAACCATAAGATCGAAGCTATAGCTCACAGGACGAAGCGCTGCAGGTTTTCTGGCTGCTGACCGCATGCACGAGACGGTTTTCGGGGACCCAATCTCGAGCTCCGACCACCAAACTTTGATGGGGACGTTGAGCTGCAGGATACTCAGGAGAAGCCCTGTGTAGAGATGGTGGCAGGAGGAAGGCTACGTGTTCCGACGAGATTGTGCTCATCGCCGTGATGCAGGGAAGACAAGAGAATAGCTCTCGGACAATGCAAACGACTTCCCCGGCCTCAACTCGTAGTATAATTTATTGGCTCCCAATTCCACAGTATGCTTTTTAAATGGGCATTTTTGTGCAGGAGTGCAGAGCGCGGCCTGAGAGAAATTATATAGTCGTGCCGCACACCACAGCGAAAGTGAGCGGCAGATCGCTGAAAACTGGCTATCGGTTGTCTTGTAAATGAAAGTGTAAATATCGCATACATTATACACAGAAAATATATTTTACTTCGTACAGTCAAGTTAAATGAAGCCACTTCTTTATCTAAGCTGATTCACATCATTCCTGCACAGTATTTTACTTCTCCAGACACATTATCAGCTCCTTATGGTGATTTATGTGCATAGTCTTTAGATCAAGGCCATTTGAGGGAACTGTAAATTGCAAACACATTTTTTGAAGGTCTTACTTGTCGATTTTGGAATGCTATTTGGACATCAAAAGGAGAGACATACAGGCGAAAGCATTCCTCTACGCGTACTTCAACTACAGCAAACTTGAACTATACTCTAAGCATATAGATTGAACTCATTTTAACTGTATACGGTATTTTCCCCCGGTGTATATTTCCACTTTTTAAGGCACTATAAAGGGCATTTTATGGAACTTTACGCCAACGGCTAAGAGACATCGTCACGCAATCGATCTGGCTGATAAGTGATCATCAATTTACTTCGTTCTTTTTTGTTCATGAAGAAGATACCGTACTTCACGAACTTAATTTTCTATCAATGGTTTAAAAACGTACTGGACACTAACATTGTTTAAATTTCGTTTTGGAAAATCATCAAAATGCCATTACTTTTTCATTAGACTATGAATGCTATACCTCATTAAAGTAGGTTGATTCTCATGAGTTGTTTTAGATGAAAGACATTTAGGGCAGATATGACGCTAAAAATCAATCTCTGCTGGAACAGCACATAGCCTTTCTGGTCATCTTACACGTACGGCAGAAAAGAAAAAAAAATTTTTATTTCGACAAAGGTAGATGGATTTTACCGAGGCTTCAACGAACCTTCAAATGACTAGATTTTCCAATATTTTCAAAATCATTTTAAAATTGAGTGCTTAGAGGAACTTAATATTCAAATTTCAGAACAATGTCATTGTGTCCCGAAAGTCTGCTCAGCACATGCGACTTATAAAGATTTTACTTATATTGTCACGAATGGAAACAGCATTTCCAATTACCTAATGCTAGTAGTCATAATTACTTTAAAATTTTGAGAATACGAGAAACACTTTTTGATAAAGAAAACTGAAGTTTCGTGGGGGAGGAACATTAACGAAAAACACACTTTTGTTTCTTCACAATTTGGCGGCAAAGAATTCGAGAAAGCAGAGTGAAGTACGTTAAAAATGGGAGAAAATCCAACATGGATATAAATGAACGTTATTTCATGCATGACTTAATAAGTCGCCATAAATTTCGTTCGAAAATCGCTACTGAGAAGCATTTTCAACAGCCCATACTGTATGCAAAAGAAATTCTGCCTACTAGAGATGTGCAGCGAATCCAAAAAAGCGCCGAAAAAGGCTGGAGCTTCTCAGTGCCTTCTTTATTGGTCAGAGTTGGATTTCTGCTCAACGAAGGTGATTTGTCAAAATAGAGTAGGAAATTTGAGAGGCTTGCTATCACCTTACCGCACACGACCCTCGGGAAACTGCATCAGAGGGGGAGGTCCGAGAGAAATACATCTAAACAGCACCCAAAGATCTTCTGCTTACGGATTGATCAATACCGTAAAAATAGAAATGCTCGGAGTAACTATCAGACGTAAGTGTTAAGAACCTATTTCAATACCAAACCTTATGCCAGGTTATACGGGAGGTGAAAGTTCTGAAATAATTCCCTTCTCTCTCTCCATTTAGAAGAAAAATCGCACGAAAGGGGTTGGAGTTCTTGACCACGTGATGATCATAATGCGTTTATTAAGAAATAACGAATGAAAATCAGAGCAGCTTAACTCCAGCGATAGTGAAACAATTGACTTTTCACAAAAGACTTATTTAGGATGTCCCGCATAGTATTTTCAAGAGAATTTTTTCGAAGGAAATAAAGATAATGCACATAAAAAGTGAACCACTTTTCATGATAGTAATAAAATATCAACCATTGTATTGCGGGTATCATTCCGAATGCTCGAAATTTAAGAACCGTCACTTTCCAGGTATTAGCTACACATGCCCTATAGATCCGCTCATTCCTATTTTGGTAATGAACTGCACACTAGAGAAAATTCGAAACTATAAAAGTGACCTCATCTGCTACATGTAAATCTATTCATTGATGTTCACTTGCCAAGCACTATAATGATTCTCCAAAACTCAAGTATTTTGAATCGTCAGTGGATCTCCTCTACGATGTATTATTGAGATGAAACAATCACGAATGCAGCATTTTGGCCTGCACTTAACGTAACGTTAACCTGCAGTATTAAAGTGAAAAAACACGAATCGGTAGTTTCCTTTAGAAAAAATAAACACAAGTTTTCCATACGGTGCGTTTCAGCACTATGTAGTCGTCTTGTGTGGAGAATTAGGGAGAATTAAAAATGCTTCGATAACAAAAGGGTAAAAATAAACCATGCTTCGTGAATTCTGACCTGTTCAGTGTTACACTATACATAGATCTGGAGTATTTTATGCAGCGAAGTTTCAGCTAATCTATGCTATTAGAGAAAAAAATAAATAAAATACAACCAGAGGCATTAACTACGCTAATTATTCTCATAGGACAGATCGCTTCAACCGTTCCCATTAATCGCATGCCAGCTTCGTCGTATTCGGTGTACGTGCACATGCTCATGTGCAGTGAGTGGTGCACTTAACCACACGCAAATACCAATACTATTATATCATGTTCTATCTTGATCAATAGCAAGGTATGAAACGGAACGTATCACTGATACATTGAATCACAAATAGAAAATTAAACGAAACAAACTTCTGCTATAGGGAATTAGATCATGTAAAAGCTTTAGTTCATAGTATTTCACAATATAAAATTCAATGCCCTTTCATTGAGATATCTAAATAGTGAAGCTCGGCAGAAACCATGAACATGAACAATTCTCGGAATGCAATGTTTTTTTTTTGTGGATGTTAACGACTAAACACACACGATGTCGGTACACAATCAGCACTAAATGAAGTATTGAGTCGCTGAAAGTATGCAGACGGCAATAAATCTTCGCGGCAGTATACCAACTAATGATTCCCATTGAACACTCCTTTATTAAAACGTGTAAAAGAATAATGCTAATTTTTCCACTCAGTGTTAAATGTAGCACAATTCGATCAGAGACGCGTTTTGTGTCGCGCTGTACTGAAGTAGACCTCAGCAAGGAGAAACAATGTTCTGCAAATTGCACTTCATAGTGTGTTGATGCTACACAACTTTTCGGGTCATAAAAATTTATCTTCTCTCGTAACACGAATACGAAAATTCTTAACGGTTGATAACGTTTTTCTATTTATATTTATTGTGGCAAAAATATCTACTATGGTTCGACCAGAATGAAATGACCGCTTGGGGGCGGGTATGGTAGACTACCATGGGGCGGGGAAATGAAACGTTTTCCACGTTGCCAAAGTGCCACTGGGGGTACATTTTCTAATACAAATAGTATTAGGGGCCAACTAATATATGCTTATGCAACTAATATATGCAATATACTCAGCTTTCAATTTTTTTCAGAGTGAAGATTCGCTCATGAATGTCTCCTATAGTAGTGAACGCTGCTGTTGCACATCTACTCTGTTTTGAGGTAAGTCTGGCGATGATTCATAAGGAAATTTCATTCTTTCAATGCAAGTCCGTTTTGTAGCCGAAGGATTAACAAATAATTCAAGTTGAACTAAGTATTAATGTTCGTAAATGTCTCAGCAATAATGACATAGATTTGAACTTCGAGAATTGTAGGTTATGCTAATATGCTACACTTAATGGATCTCATTGACAAAGCCAGGAATGAGGTTTCTCGCGGGAGTACGCATTCAACTAGGAAGAATTTTTAGCCTGATTGTTTCTCACGAAGAAACTTTTTTACGAGGTTTGAAGAAGCAGTCAGAGTGGTTAATGAAAATGTTTTCAAAAGCAAGTGTTTGGACGTGGAAATAGACGATGCTGTTGCGCTAAAGTTAGTGGGCAATCACTTATAAGAATTGCATGTAGACCTTGTTCGTTTGTTGAGTGAGCAGGTAAATGCCACGTCGAAGTTCCTATTTATAGTGTTCGGGTAAAAACATACAAAGTAGGTAGATTGAATTGTAGAAATATTGAGAAACAACACCCTAACAAAGTTGTAGCCAGTTGGGCAATTGACATATTCAGTAACAATGCTGTCACACTTCAGGAAAATAATGCTCACAATAAGAAGGCAAATTTCTTGTATTCGACTTCTTCTACGCGAAGCAGGTACAGAATAGATCAGGATAAAATCAGAAAGCGATTCACCTACAAACAGTCCAAAAAGATACTTCATCAAAGAGCCTTCCTGCTATTTGGGAAAAGATTTTTCTTCAAAGTAGTACAGCTTCGTTCTCTTTTGTCCACATCCTCGATCACAGCATAAGTAATTTACGTTGATTAATAGAATGGCTAAAGAAAGGGATGCCAAATACGTTTTCTTTCTCAAAATAAAACAAAACTTGAACGAAAGAATGTATTCATTGAAGAACAAAAACGGGCAGATTAATGCGCAATTAATTAAAATACGCACTGATGGCTCTCAACATAGCAATTATGTAGCAGACTTCTCGTGCTGGACCATCTAACAAAACAAGCAATTAACGGAGACAAATAATCTTTCTACCTTTGTCACGTGTATTCATATCATGCTGGTCTAACTAAAATGTTTTTTATTTGAATCATACGATAAGCGTAGGACAATCTAAGAGTACTCATTAGAAAAAATGTTGGTAATAAGGGGAAGAGAAGAAAACTATGAGTTTCATCAGCAAAACCGACTCCCATGACAGACATTTCAAACGGAAATAGTATTTTAAAATGGGAACTTTCTGCTGAGTTGGGATTGATTTTTTCGCTTAATTTAAGCAATATTTGATCATATATATTACTTCTTTTTTAATTTCCTTTAGTTTTTAGTAATTTACTAACATTAATTTATTGGCCTCTATAATCAATACATTAAACGCAATTCCCTCATCATTCCAACCAATAACATCGATATTCAAAGTGTACTCGAAACAATAGTGTACATATTTGTATCAACGGGGGAAATTGCTACGGCACCCACCATTCCGCGTCTTGCCCAGAGTCGAAGGATCAAGAAATTTGGAAACCAAGGTTTAAAGGAATAGAGGCAACGACCCAGGAGCGTTTCGCTACAACAACTAGGTATGCAACGAGAAAAAGAAGTAGACCGAGACTTGAGTAGAGCAGTGAAGAGAATGCTACTGTACAGTTTCATGTGTTCATAGCCAATGAAAGAATGAAGATGGCTTCTGGCCTCTACCATCGATATGCACATGGTTAGCATCTTGTTCCTTCTTTTTTTTGCTCAAAAGGCATGGATTTCGTTCAAAAGGTACGGGTTATGTCCACATTGTGACGTGGCATGGGTAAACCAGAGATGGCTGCAAAGCTCTGTAGCGTTCAAGATCATCATCAGAGTTTGGAAAAAAGAACCGGTATTGGATTGCTGGCTATATATATAGGGGGGCGAATATCTGCGGTCATCTTCGGCTACCCTTTCTGTTATCTTGAAATAGGATACGATAATTAAGATATAGTATACGCTGATAAAATTTTTGATACTCAGATTTCTCAAACTTATTCGGAAAGAAGAAAAAACACGCTGCATTTAAAGGCTTTGAAGCACTTGAGAAAAAATTGTGTCCAATTTTAACATTGCATACATCTCTCTAACCACGTACGTTTCCCCAAGAGAGGAAAGAGGAAGGCACCACTGAGTATTTAATCAATGGAACTGAAGATGTACGAGTGTGTTCCTGCACAGAATTCTTTGCGCATAGAAACAGTAGTATTGAAAGAATTGTGTGACACAAAATTAAAGCCAAAGAAGTAAGTAATAAGTGTTGGGAAAAAAACACAGTGGTAGGGCCGAAAAAAAAGTCCTCTTCAAAAAATATGGTCCCCGTCGAAAAAACTAAAGGCATGTGTACAATCTTCTTTACGAACCTTCTAAAAGCTTTTTCTAAATCCCGAGAGTTCACTACGAAAAGGCGGCAGGTTTTACCTTCGTGTAGAATACGTCCTTGACAGAAACGGCGGCTTTATATATATATATACACCGTCTCCTCATCACCGGCACCTATGCAGCGCCTCTATCTCTATCCCACTGATCCTACATGTTCCTTCTCATTATTTCCCTATCTTGGATTGTCTTGCGAAGTTATTTCACTTTCAAGATAAGATAAGATGAATTACATAATCAACGTTTGAGATGTCTCTTTCTGTTGATTGGTACACATATATTCGTCGTTCGAACATCAAAACGAATGAGGCTTTCCGAGCCCTCGTCGTGAACTAGCTTGGCGTGGGCACACACATACTGTAGGTATGAGTATTTTTACAGGAAAATTGCAATCGCGCTAAAACAAGTAGGTGAACGTCTCTTGAAGCGTCCCCTGTGTTGACTTACCTGTATTTCTCGTGAATATTGGTATCGACGAGTCCTTGTCAACAATGAATCCACGTATATATGGTCTCTAATATCCATTTGTAATTGTGGAAGATGATTGGTGGAGATGAGGCGAAAAAGAGAGATGAAAATTAGACGCTAATCATTAAATATATTTGGAGAACATAATAACGCGCACGAATAACTGACGAAGTTAGGAGTTACAATCTCATTTGAATTGAGGGTTGGTGTCAAAATATATTAAACAAATAATTATCACTGAATGAATTATTATTACACTAAGGTAATCGATATTTCAGTGCAACGCATACCTCGGTAGTGAAAAATAACTGGAATAATTCCGCAGAAAAATTTCGTGGTTCATCTCGTGAAAAAGAAACAGTAAAAAAAATAGAAGAGAATCATGACAAGAATGGTAGACGACGCACTTCATTAAATGACACAATATTGAGACTTATAGTACTCAACTGATGTAGAACATAAGTTGTGGCACTTCGGTGTGATAATGTATAATATCCAACCTCAAAAGAGGTTCATCACTTTAAGATGCACAAACGAGTTGCATTAGAATGGCACAAAGCTTTAGTTCGAAATACATTATCTGCGTTAGCAAAGACTTAACGATAGGTGAGAATTATTACGAATGATTCAAACAAAAAATGATGGCCGAGTACAAAATTTCCCTAGCGTGAGCGGGCATTCGATGGTGACAGAGGGAGACGCTAAATGACCTACTGTATTTGTTGGGTTTTGCTGCCTTGTCTCTTTGGAGTAGTATCGTGAGAAAGTCAGGAGTTCTAATAGTGAGCTGGAATTGTTATAAACGTTATTGACCGCCTCCAACAAGAGGGTAGATCTTATGTAAATCTACAACTGAGAAAACAAATACTGAGACGACTAGGAAATCTTCACAATCAAGCAGAAGCTTGAGCAAAAAATTAATGCTCGCCCTTAATGAAAACTATAAAACCTACGTACAAAGGAAAGTTGCACTCTTCTATAATTTCTCAGTTAACCGATACTAGTGTACCAAAAACAACTTTCAACCGCCTTCGTTAGCAACTATAAATGTCTGTAACCGTGATTCCCAAGACCAACGATAAAAATAAGCGCCAATGTTTGTAAATAGGTTGAATGAACTACCAAGAATATGTACTGAAACGAAGGTGGCTGATGACAACTGATTATTCATCAGCGAGCATGTTAAATCGAATTTTCAGTTGGCTTACATCAGATCGAAGTATCTCGCATTGCGCTCACTCTCGTTCATTTCGCTCAGAAACATGGCATCGACTGCAGTCGGTAATGTCACTCGACCTCTCTGCTGAAACTGAAGGAACCAGCGGAGGTCAAAAGCCCTTAGAGAGGCGCACTCGCTTCCTAATCGAAGACGTAATTTACAGGAGCAACAAGAGAAGCAGGACCCATTCCAGAGCAGGGGCTTCCATGATGACCGCCAACTTCACTCCGCACACAACGCTCTCACTCGTACCTGACTCGAAAGGGACCTCAACTTAGTGGAGGGAAATTTACCGTTCTGCTCTTGCGTTGTACGTTGATGATTATACATTTATGAGCGTAGTCTATTTGCGTGAAAAATTCAAAAATTGATTTTTTTCCCTCGCGGGTAACAAAGTGAGAAGCACTAATAAACCACAATCTCCTAAGAACTGGGACAGAATTTTGTACCTCAAAGTCAACCAGGGAACGTGTACTAGTCGATTAGTTTACATTATCAAAGTAAATTTAAGGCTAGCCTTAAAATTTGAGTCAACAAACTGGCTCGAGTAAACATAAATACAAGAAATAAGCAGTTCCCTCCTACCATGCATTTCACCGTTCATTCAACTTCGTCGTTCATGACGCTGATTAATTCCATCGTCTGTGAAATACTTTCAATTGTTTAAAGCCAAAACAATAGACTAAGTGCTAGCATGTGATGAGTCAATTACTGGCAAACGCACACGCCCTGATGCGTTTTTTTTTAATTCTTAAAACGAATCTAATTTTTCGCTGCTCTCATGGTACATGAACTAACGGCATTTAAACATATTATTTAAAGTTGATAGTGAAGAAGGATATTCAAGTTTCTTTCCCCGATTACCCGTTATTTCATAGAGGGAAATAGTAGGTGTTCGTTGGAAATGTGTTTGCATATCTGGGTGGAAACTCTTCCACCAGTTCTCTGAAACATATAGCTTCATGAAATATAACATAATAATAATGGGAATAACATTCAAATGTAATCGCGTCTATAACATTTCGCATCAGATGTTCAATTTGCTAAGGAATTTGCTTGCTAAAGAATGGAATTTATATAGTTTCCCTCGTCTAATTTCTATTCATAATTGGAAGGTATATTAAATTCATTTTTCATTAGCAACAGCATTGAAAATGTTAACTCAAGTTCCAACATTTTATTCCTGAGGTATTCTTTAGAATGATGAATTAATTTTATCACTCTTGACGATAATTGATTTCAAAAATCCACGAACTTTTTTCCCAGTGGGCTTCGATTTAGGCTCAATTTTCGTGATAAAAACAAACTTTCTATGGCGACACAGAGCTTCACAGTTTTCATACTATGTTGTATACGGCCTACTTTCGAATACGTTGGAGCTACTCCCCGTGATCACTGTTGAACGGAAGCTGAACATTTCGAGTAGAGTTATCGAACTAGAAACATTTCGGTCAGCCTGTCACGCCCAGCAGTCAAGGAATCACAGTGACCAGTCCAGTAAGTAATTTATAAATGTTGGGAACGTAAAATTTTAAGACGTAAGTGAATCATAAATATTTTTACATTCAATATACGAGTGTTTTTTAAGGATTAATGTCATATTGTCTGAGTTTAGTGTAATTCTGTCCATAAATGGGAGATAATAATTACATTTCAAATCTTAAACTCTCAGTTACTCAGTAACTTTATTATTTCAGGCGAATTTCCTATTTTTTCTGGCGACGAAAAACAAATGATGATAAATCGAAACTTCTTGAATCTAAAAAGCATCTGTAATTGTCATCTTTAAGGTCTTGATGTGGTACCTTTTATACAAGATCAGAAAATTTTTAATGACTTGTGAAAATGTTAACTTAGGTTTTAAGTTTGTGCTTAGTACTAATTTTTTGCATGTACACACTTTTGAATATGATAGACGAAAAAGTAATGACAGAGAATTAGACCAAAACTTAATAACATGTCAAGGAACTTGGACAACGTGTAGTAACAATGAAAAAGTTTTGCAATATTGACTAGATGTTTGTAGAGTGAGTACTAATTCGATTATTCAAGGTCACTTAAGAGACGATCGCTTTCTCCAGCTTAACAGCAACCACAGCAGGAGTATATCGTTTTGAACATTGAACACACTGAATATTAAATTCAAGATCGGAAATACACGCCAAATTTTGCAGCATAATTGGACACAAACATCGATGCCTCACCAAAGTACCTGCCGTCTAGGAGAGAAAAACACTGGGAGTAGATATGCAAGTAACATACGCTACTTCACCAGCAGCCATTCTCCGATAGCCTTAAAAATTGTGTCGTGCATATCACATATGTTCTAACATACACTTGGATTGCACACATGAACGATCTCTGAAAAGTGTTTTTATAAATGAAAAAATGATCCACAACTGGAATTATTGGAGGGCTGTAAATTTAGTAACTATTTTAATTTGCTCGAAATGAAGAATGTATGAAGGAATAACAAAACGTTGTGAGACAAAGAGTACAAGACTGATGCTTGGGCAATGGACTTGAAATTAATTACTTAAAAGTTACATGGAAAAATTAAGTCCTCACAAAATTATCGTTTTTAAAGACAATATACGTCTAAGGCACAAGCGCGATAAATTGCATATCACTTAATTTAAGTGTATGGCATACAAATGAGTTGTGCCTTTTTAAACCAATTTAACGGCCGAACATATACGGGAAAATTTAATTGGCAGCCCTGCATGGATACAATTTCAGCAACCGAGGATCGTTTCAATTTTTTGTCCTTATTAAATTTTGTAAAACGTGGCGGCAGATTTATGAAATGAAGAAATACAAAAACTTGAAGAAATAATTTGTTTCCATAAGTAATACATTAGTATAATTAAAATTAAGCCTAGTACCATTGGACATACTGGAATATTACTACTTGTGGGCTTAACTGGGTTCAGTGATTTCTATGTATAGGGTATCGTATGGAAACCTTATTCTAAGATTACAATTTCATTTTGTAATGTAGTAAGTACCATTAACCCTAGAGGGCGCTGTAAGTCAATACGGAGTTGTATTCGGCAGGCGTCCGAACACAATTTCTCTCTCTGTTTACACGTAGCTCCCATGATACTAGGTCGTAGCACTGTCCTCTGGTTGGTACTACGTCAACGTGTGCCTGGTCATGTTATTGGACCTGGTCAGTGTGCGGAGGAAACTACGTGGAGTGAGCCGTCAACTGTAAACTTGTACTACAGTATTTTGCCGATTACTAATGTGTTCCTGTTTAATGGCCGGATTTCAACCTGTGTTTTGTTAAAAGAAAAATGAAGTTCCTGTTCCTTTTGTGTAAATAAAGGTGTTCTTGTTCGTAAAAGCGTTTGGAGTACCACCTGGATCAAGAACCTAGGTCAATTCATTACACATTTAAACTTGCGCTCTCAACTTATACGATTCACCTAACTGTTTGAAAAGTTAATAGGCATGAGAAGATAAACAATGATTTAATTTACTTCATTATATTAGGTGTAATGATGCACGTACGCATTCGCGTGACCTGTCAGGGAGATGCAAGTCATTGATGTGTATTCCATGAACAATGAAGAAGTCATTTGAAAGTGTAACAACTGGAAGGGATTGCCATGTACAGTACTGTCACTTTCACTACCAGTTATCTCACCCACTTTAACTTGAAAAGTAACAGACATGATTCGCATCCCGTTAGCACAGGGTGTGGCAGGGCCGCTTGTGAGGTTTTTAAGAGTTATCAAATTGAGAGTTACCCGAGTTAAGTAGAGAAGAAATGTTATTAAACTGAAGCTCAAAAGTACATATCATTTATAATTTGTGTGTACGGAAAATAATCTCCCAAACAAAGTAGTGGCTATGGCAGCAGCATTTTCTGGAAGGCAATCTCAAAATTATTATTACAAGTTCACACATACTGGAGGGAATGAGATTCATATTCAATAATTAACTCCTTGAGCTGAAGTAGAACATGAGGGTAATGTTTGAACATTTTTTTAGCTATCCGTAAAGAAAGCAATCACACATGAACGAATCATGAAATAAATATATTTTATGTCTTAGCAGATATACCCGGACGTCTGGTCTCTCAGGAGAGTGATCAAGAGTTGCGTTCGCAGTCACCAGATGTGGATATTATTTTTACGCAAGATGTATTTTCAGACAATTTTTAAGTAAGCAACAAAATGTAATTAAATATCGGTAAATATTTGCAAGCCCTAGAGCATTTTATGGCCTTGATAGAATGCTTCACGGGACAGCCATTCGTATCTTGAGAAATGAGTACAAAGTGCTCAGGTAACTTGCAATTTTTCACTGCACTAGGAGGCAAATATCAATCTAAAATTAAACACAGCATAAAATGAGCCTGACTGCATGATGTTGTGAAAATATTTCAATATTTTACAATTGAAAATCTCACGATGTATCACTGCCGCCAGAAACCGAAACTAGCAAGTGAAGTTTGAGTGGTATGATGAATTCAGAAAAAACTGCAGTAAAAAAGTCAAGTGAAGCTGCGAGTGAACAAATGAGATGCGGAAACACTGCGAAAATCGTACAGTCAAAACGCTTAATACCAAATTGAAAGACACGGGAAGAAAAAATTCAGGAAACGTTCACGAACACAGTCCTCGAAGTTGAATGCTTTGGTACAATGACGAAATTACTGTAATCGGTGACAGTATATCAGTGATTAGTCCGGACAGAATCCACCGTTACGAACATTAGGAAATAACATTTTTTGTTAACATACAAGATCGGAAATTTGATTTCAATTAAGTTGGTGCATATCATTTCGTATATTGGTTTTTAAATCCTCAATAGCTAATGACACAACACAATTTGAAGGCTTGAAGGTCGAGCCGGTTCCAATATCAACACTAAGGTATGTAGGAGAATTGTAATCAGTTTTATCCCTTTTCCCGACAGGAACAAACACAGGCTCTCACGACGTGGGTTTTGAACGTCAGACTTCTATACGAAGGGCGAGCACTTTTCACCACTGGACCACAGGTTACTGCAATGAACCCATCCCATCATATATCATTTGGGGGACTTCAGGCAATTTTTCAACACTTACGCTAGTTATCCAAAGAACCACCTACACGCACGTAAAAATCAAATTTGTTACCGCGAGAGGCTTTCAAGAATGAACGCGTTTAATGTCATTTCTTTCCTGCACATAAAAATGTTATTTAATATTACTTACCTTTGAAAAAAGGCGATTCGCCGATAAAAATTTCAAGTTAATAGTACCTGGCCATCAAAAAGCGAAACATGACTGAACAGTGAACACTCTCCAGCAAAAGTTCATACTTGAGTAAGTTGGCTTTCACTTGACAAGTTACTCTTTCTTCGATTAATTTGCATTGTTGCTCACATGGTCGGAAGGTGAACTTTTTACGCCAGACTTGGCTTCTTTCCGTTCGATGCAGCGAGCGCTCTTATCAAAGCCGTAGATCGATGTTGGTTCGGAGCCTAACTTGCACCAAACAACATTTTAACGGCCAAATGGTGTCTATAACGAACTATTTTATGGCTACTTAATTGTTATGGAATGCGCTGAGAGACCTGGAACTGCTACCCGTTAATAGACGGCCTGGGAGAGGTGAAAACGAGTCTTTCTGGAACTATTCTCGGGACAAAATTCTCGGAATGGACCTTGCAAGTCGTCAGTTAACACATTAATGAGCGAAAATCTAGGAATATGACATCAAAATTAATCACCGAAAACAACATTGCAAAGCCATCAAACCTAGACATATCTTACGAGTTCAAGAATTGTATAACTTGTGGGAATACATTTTCTAGATCTAGACCTTTAATGACGCTCCGAATTTGACAAAAATTATGAAAATAACCAATTCTTTCCACAGAATATTGGTTCGTAATGAACATATTGGATGAAATTTCCAATCCATTAAGGCACTCCCCATTTCTAATTCTTAAGCCTGACGTAAACGATAGATTTACAGAGGAGTAATTTCTGCCGAAGATTCTCCATTATTGTCGCAGTTAGAATACGTCTGCGAGACCAGGCCATTCCAAAAGAGGCTAACATCGGGATTCCCAAGCAAAACCTTTTTTCATACAGTGTGAAAAATGAATTATGCTGAATTACATCAAGAACTGTTAAGGCAATCACGATCGGGTTAATCAAGCACATAACCCGAATTCAAATTCCAGTTGTATCTAAAGAGCGGAGACGGCCACTGCGCCAAATGCTCTTCTAATTTCAGCACGAGAAACAACTAAAACCACAATGATGAATTAAGCGAGATACATAAGTTCCGTGCAGCAGAAGAAAGGGAAAATTTGTGGCTGCAAGTGGTTAATTGGTACATGGTGGCCCATAAGTAAAGTGTCTTTTTTTATACTATTATAGCTATAAACTAATAATGGAGAAGAGATTTGGTTTATCAAAATGAAGGAAGAATTTCAAAGTTTAGTTGACGCTTTACGCCGATCAGCAACACTGGTTGCAACAGACTGAATTGAAGCACCAGTTCGTATGGTCCGTGGCCTGCCACAAGGTTGTCTGTCTGCAGTTGTCCCAGTTTCTCTAAACTTCAATACCAGTTTTTTATTCAGTTTTTCGAAGGACTTCTTTCAAACCATCAATATTCCTGTAATTCCTCTGAACTGCAGTAACCGAACAATGACATAGGAAGTTAAGTTGCACTATTTTTGCTCGTTCCGTTGCGCAGCGGTTCATTTTGAGGGATGGATTTTATGAATTTTTTGGGCAATACGTTGTGATGGTTGCTAGACTTGATACGTTGGTGGAAAGCTTTGAAATCTCCTCATTTATTCTGAATTAAACAAATCTTTTTACCATATGTAGTTTGATAGCTATAATAGTTTTAAAAAGGTACGTTACTTATGGGCCACCTGTATTATACATTTCTTCGCTTTGATCACTGAATCAGGAAAAAATCGTCAACTTCAAACGCAGAGTGATACGTGAACAGCCGTAAACTCGTGAATTTCAATTCCAATTCATATAAGAATTATGTAGACGAGGTATCACAAAAACATTATACGCTGAGGCAACAAACATTTGCTAGCCTCTTAACACACTTTATTGAAATACATGTCGCGATACGTGAAAAGGGTTACTAATCACGCACGCAGGGGGAGTCTCAACCCCCAAACATGTTATAGTATTATCCTTTATGCTTGCGTACACCTGCATACCAGACTTGGAGAATAAAAGAGTTAGCAAGATTAACACGAATTTATTGGGAAACACGTGGATAAACACACAAGGCATGGGGACGAAATGATTTGAAATGGCACAACGGCGTCAATGAAAAGTACGTAAGTTTCTACCGCCGCAAATATTTAAACACGACATGACACAAAGGTGATGCTTACCGAGCATTCAAGTTACAAATACTCCCTCGTTGACAACGATTCACGCATCCACAGTAACACAAATCATAATATTTGCGAGAATAACACATCACGATTTAACCTGGAATTGTGACACGGTGTCGAATCATACAACGGGAAGTCGATCCTCGACTAAATAGACACAGGAAATTGATAGCCAAAAATTAGATGATTCCTCGCGATACTCTGAAAAGCACTTTTCTGTGTGCTGATCTACATCTGAATTTGAACTTCAATCACCACCTAAAAGAGCTCTCACAACTATAAAACACTCGCCCTTTTGATAATAAATGATTCACTGATGGGTATCCACTGCCGATGCTATTGCTCACTGCTGATGTTCCGCGTCGTTCACAGCCGATGTTATTGCTCACTGCTGATGTTCCGCGTCGCAGCTTAGGCTTGCTGCTGGCGTAGGCTGATCTCTTGCTACCTCGCTGCAGTGGTGCCCTTCCCCGCTTCTTTCTACGGGTAGCTGATCCCTTGAAGCGGTTGTGAGCTGATTCATTGCAGTTTCATGCGTTGAACTTTGCAGTGTTGGTGAGCGATCTTAACTGTTTGCCATTTGCAATGTTGACGACTGCCGCTGAAGTTGATTGTGAGTTCGACCCCGATGCACAGATGTTGATTGCTCTTGGTTGAATCTCCGACGCGTTTATTCATGACGATCCCCGATGCGAGGCTGGTTTACTTCGATTAGGCTTCCTTTTTAAGACGGTGCTCCAATGACTTCCGACGTCCAACGTTGTTTTATGTGCCTCGAATTATTAACTTTCAAGTTGCAGTTGGGTATAAGGCCAGCCGACGAGGCTTGCCTATTGTGTAGAACACCCTCAGACGTCTTGCGCAGTCTCTCACGTGTGTTCAAAAATTCCTCTCGAGGCTTCCTCTCGCATCCTTATATCTGTTTCGCTTCCCTCTTTCGAGATCATTCTCGACGCTTCCATTCTACAGAGGCAGCATCTGCAACCTCATTGGCGGAATCCTTGCTTATTCTGACGTCTGGGACTCTCATTGGTGCGTGTTGAGACACACCTTCTTGCGTCATAGCTTTGGCGAGCGGCGATTGGCTCCGGTTGTGCGGGCCTGTGTTCAGACGTCACGTCCGCCTCCTTGCCCTACAAAGCCTCGGCTTGGGTACGCTTGTATCGTGCGTGTGTTCGTGTGTGCGTCGTTCTCTATGCCTGCGCTCGCCGCACTTGAGGCCGCGACATCTGACACGCCTACCCCTACCCCAAACAATCGCCGCTTGTTTTTCCGACCGAACAGTGACGAATTGTCCTTACACACACGGATAAACTTTGGTCGACATTCTCACGCTCGAGAATAACAGTGATGACGGTTTTTTAGACATTTCCTAAAGCGAAGTATAATAACAGTGATAACGGTTTTTAAGACATTTCCTAAAGCGAAGTATTTTCCAAAAATTGCACGAGTGAAGTATTTCCCCACATACACATTAAATATACATACCGTGCACAACTAGGAATTTTATACGCAACAGAAAATTTAGAACTGTCCACAAAATAATGGCTTCGAAACAACAATACATTTGTCGAATGTAATGAATATACCTTTGTCATATCACTGAGTATGGGTTTAACTTGCAGAAAAATAAGTATTAAAGAATATAATCGTCGTGGGTAATAATGACACACGAAGTGAGAATTTCAAATCATTAGTGTAACAATAATAATAAGTCACACGGATGTCTCCAATCACCCTACTTTTGTTAGAGTAACGAATAAAACGAAAGCGACGACTTGTTCGCGCATCTCACGATGCACAGCGCACACTGATCGACAAATATGAACAAACTCACTGAAATTCCTTAAGACAACACTTTAGGACATAAGTAAACGTCACGTTCGCAGCTACACGAAGATGGCACACCATTTCCAAAAAAGTAGATTTCATTCATTTCACAATAACATTGTAAAATGTTAGAATTCGTTTTACAATACCATTGCATCGCAAAATGAATTCTATACTGTGTATCTCTAAGAAAAAAGCATGACCTTTTCCATGGAAATGAATCCACGTGTACCGCCGTTGCATTACGCGCCAAACCTGAGAAGTTTGGCCACATGCAATAATTTCTTTTGATGGAGATGAACATGGGTTAGAGAGCGAGAGATTCAGAACTGTCTAATATACTTGGATTTCTTAGTAAAAGGCGGTCATTTTCTAGCAGACATGTTTTAGCACGCTTCAATTTAAAGACTCAAATGTTTACTCCACATAGATCCTCGAGAAAAAATTTCGAACTTTTCAATCCTCACACAAGTTTCAACTCAACTGCACTATTGGATGCCATTTTACAGGAAACTTGTTGCATGTAGTACTCCTAAATCTTTCACGTTCGGATACCTAGTTGGCTGTTAGCTCAGAACAGGAGGCTGCTGGTGTTCACTCTCTTCAAAATGCAGAGACATAAACTCCTCGAAAATTTTTTCACAAGCATGTGGAACTGCAAACATTTATCCCTACGTTCAACGCTTTCACCCTTTTGAAACAACGCTACTCGTTGAAGTGCATCATACAATTCTTACGAAAGCTATAACTGCCCGCAATAGGGGATATTTAAGTTGTCATAATAACAAATACCGCTTATTAATGAAACGAAACACGAGGAAAATTCAAACATCCAACAAATACATCTACCCCAACAGAATCGCAGCGAAGGCGTTGAACATCCACGCCCTTCTCATCACCAGTAGTAAATTCGTCAACAGGCAACAGACATATGTATTTCTAGACTCAGATTTTAAATTAGATTCTGATTTTCAGAAATTCTTCAGTGCTATAGCACTTGTACTATGAAGAGCAAAGTAACAAAATAATGGTGATTTAATCAAAAAATTAGAATTAAAAAACTTACAGATGAAATTAGTCATTTAAAAAAAATACAATAATCAACAACGTTTTGGAGGCCCGTGCATAAAATTTTCCCCGTCAGTATGAAGTTTATTAAATGTCAATGAATATTCAAATTAGCACGAAAGTCATTCCTGAGCACCTTAGGCCTTTTAACTCAGTAAATGAAGCACGACCGCAGCTGATCTCATGCAATCCCCACCAATTCAGAGCGCCAAGTTCATTTTACACCCAGAACTGTTGGCACTGATCGGACCAACTGGACTGTGCGCGCGTACAATTACATGACGTTTATAGGCGTAGGTATCGGTGATTCTGCGACCTAGGTACGAGCACCGTACTCGTAGCGCGTATAAGTTGCCCTGGCTTCGTGCATGTCGCTTTTTGCGCTCGTGAGTGACACCACTCACGCCACTCGTAGAGTGGGCCGCGTGCTGGAGGGACCCGAGTACGTGCGGACAATCTCGGACCATCGCAATGATAGGCCAGAATGGGTAAGCGTGTGGTACATATTTACGAGGAGAAATTTCACCTAATTAATGTTGAAACTGAAAGTCTCTAGTCCTCTGAGTGAGAACCATGAAATAACTCGCTTCCGACTGCCTTATTTCACAGTATTGATACTGATATAAATCTAATCTGGATTTCTTTTTTCATATCGAAATAATTCTCAACATAATTATTCAAGTCCAAGTTCCATAATGTACATAATCTTTGTAGCGAGATATAATTTGTTTTCTTCTAGGTAAGGCAGCTTGTGCTGGATAGAAGATACTTGGAGGAACGAGTCAGAGAGGATTTTAATTTGTGATAAAATTCAGTGAAACTCAGTGGCTGTTTTTCGTCTTTCACTTTCCAGCGCAACCTGGTTCATCATCAGCTTTATAAAGTACAAATCATGAAGATTTAAAATTTAAATTAAAAAATTAAATATATTTAATTTTAATTCAATTAAAATTAAAATTTAATTAAAATTTAATTAATAAATTTAATTTAAAATTTATTTAAAATTGATAAATCCTTTAGGAGGTATAATGATTCTGAAATCCTAAGATCACAATCAACAAATGAACTATCAACAACCCTAAAATCGGTATTAGAGAAAATAGCATTGCACTTTCCGGCATGACTGCGTACAGCCGGATGAGCCAACAACTTGACGGTACGAAAACTCCATCTGCTGTGTGCTCAGCTACTTGAGCCTCAATACTGCGTGACGTCATTTCAAGTATTGCGCACAATTATGCTGATACACAACTCAAGAGAACATGAGACAGGAAATCATTTACAAAAAAACGTTTGTTGGTTAGATTATAATCACAAATTGTCAAAATAAAACAGATTTCAAGTTGGTAATGAGTAACAGAAAAGTTTTACAACGACAAAATTGCGAAGGGCAACCGCAACTATGCTAGCGGTTGTTTTGTATTTCCTTCTTTAAATGCCAGTCTATTTTTCTAAACATCGCCTGAAAATATATGCTGATATGGCAGGGTAGAGTAATCACAAAATGAAGAACTTTCGACTGACTCGATCGAGAATAATTCAGACTAGCAATTTGATGGAACAACAGAGCACGATAACATAGAAAAATTCATCAAGGCAGCGAGTACAGTTTTAATAAGGCAAGAAATAACTTCTTACAAAAGTCCATTCACATGCAAAATTATTGTAATTTTTACAAAACACATTAAAAATATTTTAAGGTTTAAAACTCTTCACAGTTACATGAAGATAATAAATTTGAGCAAATATCATGAGATTATGTCAGTCACCCGTACAGAAAAATTAGTTTGACGTCATTTCACAGAGTATATGATTCCAGGTATGATGTGTAACGCAGATCTACATGAGAATAATTTAGACGTTCACAGGTAGTGGAACTGGCCAACTTCATTATTTTGAGAAAGCAACGAATAAGCCCCTAAGGTCTAATTCAGTCTTCAAAGTTTGAATTGTACTATTTCCTTTTCTTAGCTTCAAATGGCAACAGCAAGAGAATATTTTCTTTTCAGTAGAATAATGGAAACAAACAAAACTAGATAAACAAATTTTTTTTTAACCAAGGGAAATTTTGGAGGACGAAAAATAAACTTTACTTAGTTGAGTGGATCACAGATAAAAAGTAATAAGAAATGAATCGAACATTAAAAATGCACGTAAAGGAACATTACTGCCCATAAGAATGAGAGCGTGCGAGGTGATCAGCGTGTTGTCAGCGGTTATTCTATCCCTGGCCGATTCAGATCATCAACCTATCAAACAAAAAAGAACACATTCTTCTCATCAGGAACAATATAGCACAAAAGAATATAACAAGTTACGCAAACAAAGTTCTACTGGGAAATATTACATTCATGCGAGTGTAGTCTGTCATTAAAAAGAGGGAATAGCAAAACACCTTTTAAAATATAGCAAAAAGTTACAGTTATTCGGAAAATAATCTGTTATAATGTTCAAACTTCAGCAGAATGGCGCAAAGTTTTCTCACAGAGTAGCTAGAAAAGCTTGCTCGAAAAAGTATTGCCATCGAGTCTTGGCATTACTCAATAGAAGTAAACGTGGCCAGCGAATTAACATGCCTACCTTCACAAATGTTTTTTCCATTTCTGAAACAGCTATTTGCTGTTTTATTCCAAATTAAAAACTGAGATTTTAGATTTCTAAGCACATAGTGCATATGCACATGCTGTGCATAAATTCAGCTTCCATGAGGTGGGAGCGTAAACTATTTGAAAATACATATTCACAATTTTGTGGCATCCGTCAAAAACAACTCATAGAAGCAGCAATTTGTGGCGATGTACAGTGTTGGTGACATTCGAGGTTGTTTTTCATTGGCTGACACTAGAAACGTTTACATCATATAAATATCAGTAGACTTCTAAATATGTCATTGTTCATAAAAATGAGTGATTTATTGAAAATCTAAGATTTGAAAACACAGGAAGAGTCAAAACAAATCGATTCAATTACACCAATTCAAGATAAATTGTACTAATTGTTCTCATTACTTAAAACACCATTAACATCAAATCACTGGTAATATTGATATCCTTCGCATGATGAATACCTTTAATATTACCATAACTTCGTAGTTTATTACCACGATGGGAAATTTTGTGGAAAATTTATCCAATAAATTCAGGCATGAACAATTTCATACATACATTATGGGAAACCAAACAACTCCTGAATCATAAAAGCTTATGGCAGTCGCAATATTTTTCAAACATGTTAGAGCTTTCTAACTTAAGGTTGCGACGAGAACCGAAGTTCTAGATTTCAAGAATACTACGATGCTATTTAAAGAAAATGGAAATACGATATCGCAAATTGGGTATTGGGACTGGCAACCCGCAGAAATTCCAGATGCTGAGTGCTCATCAAATTTAAATATTTCTAATAAGAAATAAAACTTGGTTAAACTTTTGGCGCACCTAAGTCGACCTAGGCGAACTTGATGCTGCCAGCTATACCCAAATGACGAAGTAGATGGAAAATCTGGCCTCTGGTTCCGCATGGAAATGTTTCCGTTCTACAGTTTGTGTTCAAACTGAATTGAGCTTCACGATGAACTCTTTTCAGTTTAAAACTCGAATAATTTCAGTAGAACTTAGTATTATTTAATCCTGTAACTATGATAAAAGATCATTTTAAATACATAATCCTCAGTTAATTTTCTAGAGTATTACCTTTAAGACCCATAATTAAAGATGTTACACAGCTAGCTGACTGGGAGAAACTTCTCTAAACCAACTCCTATTACCAAAAATTGTAATTTATTTACCCCGTGGGGTACCGCTCAGAAGTTCATTCAGAGACATAAGCTCCTAAATTCATGAGCAAAACCGAGCAGCGTCGATTTAAAATTCAACAGTTAGAATTAATTGTAAGAAGACTGAACGATCTACCTGATGAAATGCCTTTATTGAAGGAGACACCTTAATTTATTAAAAGCAAATCCCATTCCAGTTCCTCATATTCATTTCGAGGCATGTGATGCGAACAACTTCCCATAGTAGCAGCAGAAACAGGTCTAAAGTGATTTATCTACCTGCTTTTGCATTAGAATAAACATTACTGACACTTATGCTTACACATTAGGTGACCTAAAAATCCGTTATTACTAGGGTTCTTGAATTCGTTCAACGGTTGAGCATTTATGTTGAAGTTTAATTTTTTTCATGATTTCACCAACTCATTTCTCTTTAGAATCATTAAAGTGAACTTGATTTTCGCATGTGATAACTTTCAAGTGAAAAATAATGGTAGCATTAAATCTCTTGATGTAGCAGTTGTAAAACTGAACGTTTACTTTTAGTTTCTATTTTATTAACAAGTGAAATTTTTAGGTTTTACGATTTTCACCATCATCAATCAGTCGGGCATGACGTATATATGTACCAGCATGATAGCCTAACGAGCGATAACTACCTCATATCCTAGGTAGTCTAGATTTTTATCGATTTCATGCATCATATGTATTTAAAGTTATAAGTCAGTGTGTTGAGTTTTGTTGAGGTTGAGTTTTGTGTATGATTTGCCTTTTGTATTTACAATGAATGACAAGTTCGAGCTTGCATTAAACGTTCGAAAATAACCCTACCTTTATCTCCAGGGTGCCACCACAACGGCGATTAAAGCTGGTTTAATAGCTATAACCCAGAAACAAAACAGCAGTCGTCACAGTACTAAAATCCACGATCACCGTGAGCGAAAAAAGCACAGCAGGTCGGTCAGAAGTGTCACAAGAAACCAGCTCATCATGTTTTTGAGATCGAAAGCATAGTACAACGTGAGTTCGTGGGAACTGGTGTAACAGTGAACTCAAATTTTCGCTAGATGTTGAGGCAGGTGTGAAAAGAAGGTGACTGCCGCTGTATACTTTCTAGTTCGCCTTCGTACATTTGTCCGAATTTTATAGGTATTTTTAAATAAGTATTGTTAGCTTGACATTCGAAAGTGAAGAACTTTAATCTGTATCTCGCGGGCTTAAATTTCACAAGCACTAACGACGGTTGTCCGTCACTCAGCAACTAGTCGTTGTTTTTTTTCATTTTCTTCTCTATTTACGATCGAACGTCTTTTGGGCAAGTGGTCAATTTATTCATCATTACTTGTAAGCTCATAGTCCGCCATGTTGCTGATTTAAAATGGAAATTTACAAAGAGTTCAAGCTGAAAGGTTTTAGCGTCTGCACTTGATGAAGAGTCGAATCTTCTTATGCAGTAATTTACCTTTCAGTATGAAAATCAGGTGTTATGAAAACCTGCTATACAAGTGTGTTATATCGCCGGTGATTCCCACAGATGAAAGAAGAATCGCTGAGCTTAAATTAATTAAGTTTTTGTTGAGGGTAAAGTTCAGTATTTACATAACTCGCTTATTTTTATCCTATTCTTGACACGTTGACTTCGTTTGTGGGGTTGCTGCGGTTGGTTTGGTTAGGTTGTGAGTAATAGAGTTGAAAAACCAACTGCACTGCTCAAATCTATTATTATCTTATACGTAATCGGACGATAATATTTTACCTCACACGGTAAAATCAATTTTGAAAATAGTAGTGAAATGATTGAAATACCATTCATTTATGCCGGTATGCAAATGAACAGTTTACCGAGTGGTACACATGTGCCCCTCTACATAGTCAACGGGTTAAATTGGCAAGAGTTTGGATTTTATTCGTGATATTTGTTTATTTATAACAAAACTTCTTGAAATTATATTTCCATTTTCAACAACACATGTATCAGGAATGTTTCGCCTTCCTCGAAAAAATTCATTTCACAAAGTAGGCAGCAATATTTCCTTTGAGGTGATGGCCGCATGCCCGTACTTTACTACATGCTATATTGATAACACTTGTCATTTGTAACGGATAACTTTCTCTTGAAACAATCACAGAATGTAGACAACCCTCTGACTTTTCCTTCGAACCATAATGTTTAAGGTATTGGTGTGTAGCTGAAGTCAACTGCTCCACCAAAATATAACAGCAATCTCCGATAAAATGTTTGAATGACTTGCAGTATCTTGTAAAAAGCTTGTAAATGTTTGAATGGCTAAAATTATAAAGAAAAGGGGAAAGCTATTACAAAAATTACAAAACTTCAGCACTCAAGCCAAATTGGGTTAGCAAAACAGTCCAGTGACTGACACATTGCAGGGTTAAAAGCTGAGTTCTCAATTCTCAGAAAAAATGTAAATTCAAAACCAAACTATGTAAATCAAATAGCAATTTATGGCGAATCACTTTTCAGAGATTCTCTCTTACTTATCAATGACACTACAGAGCTCTAGTTCAACTTTACGCATTCATTTTTTTTCTAGTTTCTGTACGGGGTTGAGTTCTTTTATTTTTATCAGAAAGGCTATTTCCTTTTTAAAATTAACTATCACTCTTGACATGAAATTTCAATAAATTATAGTTTTAATTTATTACACGTACGTATCATATGTTTTCATTACGCAAAAACAAAGCAAAAATAATTTTCCTACTTCACTGTGTATTTGTACAGCCATGCATTTCGCAACGCATGGCCAAATATTAATTTCAAGTGGGAAGTGACTTTCCAAATCACAAAATTCTCAGGAACGATTCAAATCCCGCAGACTAATATTACACAAAGTATTGAGACTACCAGTGTGAATATTTACATTTCGATAGGTCCCATTATTTAGAATAAACTACAAAAGCATAAGATGGAAGAGCAGCGGCCACTTATCGCTTTGTTCGGCAGAAGAGGATTATCTATAGATCGGCCATACCACGTTGGTGATATTTCATTGATTTCGAGCGGGATACAACGCTCAGATCTTAGGCAGAAGCGGCGCTAGGTTAGAAAGAACGTCCTTTGAACCTGAACGCGATGAAATGAACCGCGAATAAAATTTGAGATAAAATTATACTTCAAGAGCCTAACACCCGATGCCGAAGAATTTGTTGAAACTTTTGACATTTTTTCAGGTTCGAATACGTCATTTCATGCATGAATAATGTGCACCGTCTTTTTTCACTGGCGTTTATTCTCCACAATCGTAAAATTCTCAAATATAATTTTCTCAATCACACTTCTTAATTACCAAGTTCAACGAGTGGGAAGCCTTGCAGCTGAAACTAACGCGTCCTCTTTTTTCATCTGACGAATGACTCAAGTAAAGAAAGCTGTATAAAGCTCTTCAGGAACTGAATAGCATCGACGTCATCTCAAGGGTCTTTTCAACGTTGAGACTAAGGATTTTGAAATGACCATCTCAATTAAATCCTTTCAACTTTATTGTTTAATTGTTTTCTCATTGCAAAAATCTTGAAATTAAAAAAAATAACTTTCACTGGTTAGAGCAGCAGTAATCTGCCCGCGCTACATTTCTATACTGCGCTATTATACAATTCACGGTATTGATGAAACGAAAACACGTATTTTTCTCTTTACTCTTGAACTACAATGGCGGTAAAAATCACTTTCGACGAGTCCTTCAATGATTTGTGAAATGTTGCTACCCTGTTCATTATTGATGGAATTGGCTTCGTAACCCATTAATCAAATCACTGTGTTGGAAACCCAAACTCAAGTCTCGTTTTCTCAGCGCCGTCCGCTGACGCACACGTATTCATTCCTACGCTAACTGAACATCACTGCGTTGTGATACGGGAGCCATATTAGATTTGATCCGCAGGTAATGCGTTGCTATCCGTACAGCTCTTCAGGTGTCGTGATTACAAACAGAGCGATGCTTCGAGTTAAGTGCACGAAGCAGGGTGATCAACTAAATCGTTGTGCTCAACAAGAACATCATTGGCCTTGTGACAAATTATACAAGCATGGGTATCATGTATTCTATCGATTACCTTAGAAATACATGCGGCATACCTCGATATACAAACCCCCTCTTTACGAATGGGTCGTTTGAATAGGCCTGGGTTTACTGCCGCTTTATTTGAAAGATGCTTTTATTTCTAAAGAAAGGAATTCCTTTTAATATTCTCTTGGTTGTACATAATGCTCCTTCACGCCCACCATTTCTTAAACATCAAATTTCAAATTTCAAAGTGATGTTCATGCCACCAAATACAACACCTCTATTACAGCCCATGGATCAGGGTATGATTGCGTCTTTCAAGGCCTACTACCTACGCCTCATACTTGAAAAATTAATCGAAGCAACGGATGAGGAAGGAGGACCATCAATTTTAGAATTCCAGAAAAAAATTCACATCATCAATGCGGTGAAGATAATCGGAAAAGTATGGGGGAAAAATCACTCAAAAGAACATGAAAGGTGTTTGGAAGAAGCTTTGCCCTAAACTTTGTTTTAAGATTTTATAGGTTTTGAAGAGCCAGATAAGGTTGTGCAAAGTGAATGTGATAACATTGAAAGCATTGCTAATAGTGCAAATTTTAATGTTTTTTTAGATTACATCAATGGCTTGCTTCACGCAGCTAGAGAAGAACTTACAGAAGAACTTTCAAAAATGGAAAACTATGAAAAGGTAACGATGATGAAATTTCCAAAACTCCGAAATTTAAATCATTGTATATTTCATTACAAAGCGGAAATTGTACGTATTTTATCTTTTTGCCATCGTTTAAAAAGTATTTAAATTCTCTGTATTTTCTCGTGATAAAATATGGTTTAGAAAGTATTCATTTTGACATTTCGTATTTCTGAATTTAATAAAGGGCATTTTCTGCGAAGGAACGTAACATTATTTAATACATTATTTTCTATGGATAATTACACTTCGCTTCACAAACTCCCTAGGGAAAGATCAAGTTAGTAATGGAGAGGTATGCCTGTTCTCACACATTCGAAAGACCTTTGAGAAAAATTAAATATTAGAGACTGAAGTGCACTCCCATGTGAGTAGTATTTTTTCATGTTCAAGCCATCATTACACCATTACACGATTTTTAGTTCCAATTTTTACTCCACTCAGTAAAATAATGCTGCAAACATTACCTCCCAAATGTTAATGAACAGCTCGTTGATAAAATGAATGATCTTAAAATTAATTCAATCGTAATTACATATTAATAGGATACAATAGTATTGAAGAATGGGAGAATTTCTTGAAGACGCTAGTTACTCTGTGAAGTTAGACATTTCGAATGTCCTGCACAAATACAGGGTACTGATTTTAACATTAGGAATCGGACACATTGACACATTTCACATCATCATAAAGCTGGTGCATTTTTTTGGGCAGAGCGTATCAGAAATGTCATACATACCTTTTTCAATGCCTTTTCACAGTAATTATTCATGAGAACCAAAAAAAAGACAGGGTCTCAGTAAAAAACGCGGCAATGATTCGCGCATTTTTAGGACAGTGCATCAGTCAGAGGGTCGAGCTGGGTTTATCGCTCATTTGTGTCTGGGGTTGAAATTCTAAAAGCGAATACGACGCCAGCGAACAGTGATAACAACGGTGCTGAATGCTGTGGGAATTTAGGCCTCAGAGGCAAAAGAGAATCCGATACAGCAAAGCCTCTACCACCCCACCAACGTACCAATGTAACTACCACCCCTTCGTTTTCTTGTAACGCACTTATTAGGGAACGAGACAATGCTTGCAAAAATTCGACCTTTCAAGGAAAACTACTCAACTGAATTTTGTTTTTCTGTATTTCTTTGTTTTTCAATCTGAAATTGTTTAAATTTTTTCAGTTATAATTATCACCTATATTTTAGAAGGACTTTTATACTGAGGAATTTTCGGAACCAACATGCTGACATTTAGGAATAAATTTATTGGAAAAATGCAGTCGTTTTTTCGCTTTTATCCTCTAAATGACTGACTGTTGTTACATAGCTGAATAGAATTTAAATTCTAACAGAAAATAGAGAGCATTAAAGTAGCTACAACAAGTAAGAAGTAATTTATGCAAGGGAAGCGCATTCTAACTCACATATCCAGTTATTCAGTAACATTTTCCTAAATACAAGAAAATACGACCATGTGCTGATAAGATCCACAGAATTGGTCAAATTTATGGGCAATTGAGGTCAGAAAACGATTTATAATTTCCCTATACATTACACTCACCAATATATATGATACCTTCAGAGCAATGGTGATTTTGAACATTACTAAGTCAAACACAGGAAAAAAGACAAACATTTCGACCTTGCTGACTGCAGTATTCCCGTTTATTAATTCAAGCCCCTAGGTCGAGTTCATCAGAAAAATTTCTGAAATTATATCACTGACGGAGTACTGCATGATAAGTTCAACTTCTCCCATCGCGATGCTTTCAATGGCGCACGTGTCGTTACCTAACAACATAGAAATGTTCGAATTTCAATGAATTCCAGGTGCTGTTACTTCAATAGTTGCTATCGTTATTCAACTTACTATTTAGATTTTCTTTTCATATCACGTTTATTCAGAGTCACACTTGTATGAGACAATACTACTGCACGCGTTCAATATTCTGAAGATGTACACATGGACCACAGGTCCATGACAGAACATGGACCACAGGTCCATGTTGGTTGGTGAGAGCGATCAGCACGGGAGAGAGAACTATATATGTAGAGGGAGAGGATGAGAAAATTATATAGTGTCGGGGAAACATTTATTGGGAGGTTAGTGTACAGACTCCACCCCTCTTTGTCGCTTCACCATAATTTATGCCAAGTTAATACTCGTACCGCGAATTGCGGAGCTTCGATGTATCCTGTATAGCAGGACCGAATGTAATGATGCGCGGTGCGAGCCCAGAAGGAGCTTGTTATTGCAGGCCACAACGGCCGTGCTCATTTCAACTTTGCGCGTTTAGTTTCTATCTTTAAAAATTATATAGGAATAATTTTTACATGGTAAAAAATGCTCAATTATGCTACTGTTTCTTGTATGAATGATTCGTTTTATCGTGTGTTTTTATTATGTAATTTTATGTATTTTTGTTTCTATTGTTTCCAGGCAATTTTT
The DNA here is from genome assembly GCA_030386875.1 of Morinoia aosen. NCBI lineage: Eukaryota > Metazoa > Arthropoda > Malacostraca > Amphipoda > Talitridae > Morinoia > Morinoia aosen. The sequence continues at coordinate 19,327,441 of CM059577.1, read as the reverse complement.
CATCGCCATGAATTAGGAATTCCAACAGCCACTCGTTAATCTTGGAGGAGAATTAGGTCTTTTCAAATAATTTTGAAAAAATTACTTTCTTAGGTACAACCTTACGAGTGTCTACTGTAGCGCACTGTAGGAGAGCTAAAACAAGAAAAGGTATTTTAATTAATGCAGGATCTTTTTTCAAAGGAAGAAATCATTTTATGGAAGCCATGATATATTCAACAAAATCGATAAAAAGTGTGCGGTTTTAGAAACTAAAGCAAAAGCCGGATGCAGCATTCGTATCTGCCTTACTATTGAGCTGATCCCCACTCTCCCTCTCTTGCATGTTCATAACGGAGCGAACAAAACTCTGGCAACGAGAAAAATTATTCTGGTATGCGTGCACTGAATAACTTTGAAAGAAGACACGCACACGCTGGAGCAGTAATATCGCCTTCATTTATGCGAGGCATCGCTGCCCGTGCCGTCCATTACGGCCTCCCGCCGAGTTAATGAGAGCGCGTCCTGCTGCTCTCTCGTGCTGTTGCTGCTGACTCGTGCTGCTCTTGTCTCGTGCTGCTGCTGTTGTCTCGTGCTGCTGCTGTCTCGTGTTGCTGTTGTCTCGAGCTGCTGCTGCTGTCGTCACGTGCTGAAGCTTTTTAACGCATAGAACATCTAGAAACTTCTGCAACTAGGGTTTGCAGCCCCGGGACCAAATGAAAATGAAATCCCGGGATTTCAGATGACAATCCCGGGATTTCTTCACATTTTACATTTATGCTATTGTAATTTGTTGCCCAAGCCCATCACGGTATTGGCGATTTAGAGAGCGAAAACTCTTTATCTGAGAAGAATTCTCTTATGAATTCACTCTTTGTAACTATATTTACTGACACGCCATCAACTGCAATAAGCTTGATCACTTTTCCGGAGTACTTTCATTTACATTTACAAAACTTGTTATTTTTATTTGCTTAGGTTTAGTGCTTTCACTACTGCTATCCCTTGCTTGAGGGCGCTTTGTTCCAATACGAATTCTTTTGTCTCAGCTACTAGTTGACGCAGCTGGGTCTAAAGTTTCAAGCTTCACTATGTTGTGTTTACTCTCTAGGTGACGTAACAAACCATTGGTAGACCAGCCTTTGCAGAGTAAACTCTTGCCGCACTTGATACACTTCGCACTTTCTCCAGTTGCATCGTCAACATAGTATCGCCACACAAAAGCTTTAGTTTGTACAACATCGGCCGTTTGAAAATGAACGGTTTCTTTTGTCATCATATCTACAGCAGTCTATTCTTTATTATCTGCAAAACCAAACCACAACATATATTCTGATGAAATAGTTGAACTATATTATGAGATAGTGTAGACTACACTGTGGCGTGTCAGATAGTGTAGACTACACTGTGTAGTGATGTAAATTGCAATAATATTAAAACACTAAAGTCCTATCTTGAGCTGTCTAAGTGATTATTCATATTAAACAGCACGATTTCAAATTATTTTCTCACTAATATCTTGAAATATGTATGCTATTTAGAATCTCGGAAATTCCAGTGAAACAGCATGATTTTTAAGTTATTTTCTCACTAATATCTTGAAATATGTACTCTGTTCAGCATCCCGGGAATTCCCTGGAAAAAAAGAATTCCCGGACCGGGAAATTTCAGCCCCAAATCATCTGGGATCTCGGGATGCAAACCCTACGTGCAACCTTTAGAGGCGTCTGCATCAAATTACATGGAAAATGATACTAAACCTTGAGAAAAAGAAGAAAAGTCAGATATTTCCTAATAAAATAATGGATCTCTAAATTGGAAACTACGATTTTAGTAAGTTGTTACAAATGTTTGCTTTAAATTATGGCGAAAACTTGCAGCACATTTGACTTTTTTCCAAGAGAAATTGCAAATTTACTGAAATATGCTGCTTGGAGTTACTGTGCAAATGAACTTTTTAGTAACAGTTCGTGTTAGGCAAATCAAATATTTAACGCATTATTTGTAAGAGCAATGGTGCAATACATACTTGACGTAATTTAAATGCTGATTAGACGATTTTTGATTCAGTAAAAATTATTAATGAATTGACTGACGAATTTGTCGGTTTTCCCATTGGATAAGGGCGAACGTAATTTGTATTGGCTGCCGAAGTTTTAATTCAACGTTTTACTGCATGCTTTTAGTGGAGTTTTGTTTGACGATTGGGCAGCGGTTCAAGTTAAGGCTTGACGGTAACCACCTTGTTAGTTTATCCTCGACAAATCATATACACTCGAGAAACTAGCTAGCTTAGTGAGACGCACGTGATGGAGCATTGTCGAGTGTAACCATGATCTTTATCCTGATACTTGTCCTCTTCACAGAATATTTGACTCATGAACTCACTTTAATTGGCCCTGCTAAGTTTTACTCCGTCGTAAACCTCACGTTCTTCAATTATGATTAGATCAACAACACCAGCCCAAATCATCAGACCATCACCTCTTAGTTGCCTCCTTCTCGTCAAAAGAGGATCTTGGTCCAATAAAATCAATCTCTGCAATCTTATAATGGGTACCACGATTCACGTTCACCGCGTATCGAGTCATATGTGTCCCAATAGGCAAATTGCTCATTCAAGTATCGGTATGAATGAATGATAATTTCAGCTGTTTCGTGACCTTTCTGTTATATATTAAAATATGCATCGTTATTATGTGACACTGGTTTTGTGAGTAAGAGTTTCGGAGGCTGAGGTTTACGAGTCCCGGAAGATCGTTGTTGTAGGCCTCGCATGGCAGGCTCACAGGATGTCCTTATCGTGCTAGTGTTATGCTTCTCCGCATAACTGTGTAAGGAACATCGCTAAGAATCTGGATAAGCGTTATCTGGCCAATAAACATATCCATCAATGATTCTAAAAGACCAAATAATAAGTCTGAGGATCGACGAAGGAGCACTTCAAATCGCCTATACATTCAAATCGTCTATACCTGCTAGAAGGTTCTTCGCTCGGACTTCGCGAACAACGACAGCCCACATAAAATGCCAGGAGTCTTCTATGAATAATCCTTTGTAATGTTTATTTTCTATGAATAAGATTTTGTGGGGATTATTGGTTATAAATGTGCTAACGAGAGTAAGTAACAGCGTATTTAAATTGTTTTAGGAAATAATTTCCTTTCATGTATCAATCTGATTAGATCGTAATTGCTAGTCGGCATCTATGGAGGAGCGGCGATAGCGCCAGCGAGAGGGTTGCCTTCGGGGACGTGAGTCAGTTAGGTGGGAGGCTCCGAAAGCCATTGACGGAGGTGTGAGCTGCGACGAAATCAATTGCGTCGGTCCTTGCGGACTGGGCGCGTGCTTTTATCTAAACATATTAATGACCTCAACATTACCACCTCATAGCGAACGTAATTGTGTCTTGCTTTCAAATTTCATCAAGTGACCCGCGAACTTTGCCCTTAACGCCAGCTAACTATCGCCAAAACGGTCGATTCGGGCAATACAAAATGGCGCCTCTCCACAAAGGCCAGCCTCTCCACAAAGGCCATCCTCTTCACAAAGGCCATCGAATATAAGATGAGTGTCAATCCTTGTCCACCATGTACTAATGTCCCCTCCTTCAGGTTTTCAAGTGTGTAGGATAGGAAGTGCGAACATGATATGAAGTTCATAACCTTTGATTACTTTTATTGTCAATAGTGAAATGTTTAGATCTATCGTGTCCTTAATTTCCCCCCGTAATTAGGAGGAAGAGATGACGATGATAAAGAGGATATAGAAAAGGATGATTAATATTCAAAGCCATGAAATACGGCTACGCACATAAATATTAATATGCCTTCCGCTACGTTGCCAAAAAAACGCTTAACCGTTACCTTAAATTAACATGTCTTATAAATATAAATATTGTTTGTCCGAATATCGGACTGGTGGCAGCATTGAAAAGCTATCGTGATTAATAACGACTAGAAAATAAAAGAAAGTGACAAATAATAATGAATGTCACGAAGTTAAAATCACGGAAATATTGGCAGTAATTGAAAGACGTGAAAAACGATAACGAACAAAGAAAAATGATGCGATCACCACCAAGAAACCATTACACTAGGGTTCGGATGGGTCGGAAGCGCCCTGACCGCAGGCGCCGGAAGGTACGGCGGCGGAGGTTCTTTGTTGCGCACTAGACTTAAGAGCAAGCTGTGTGAACTACGGGGACCAGTAGATGAATAAGTGCCTTACTGAGAGTTTCATTCTCCTCCTTTGGGTAGTCTGAAGCTACCGATACCGTAGTTTGCAGCTACAGTTAAATTAACCTCATGTTGTGCTGAAAGTAACGACACAACACTTTCATTAAATATAATTGTCATCAAACGAGGTGGAATAACGTGCAATTTTATTTTTCATATTGTTTAGGAAAAATAAAAATGTATGTGAGTAGTAAAGTCAATTTCCATATTCAGGTCCTTACAACCTAATCAAACCAACCGTTAACATCCGCGGAAGCGAGGTGAACGTGTTAAAGAAACATTAAATTTCTCCAGCCAGTCTTCAAGATACTTCCTTACCCGCATTAGACGTTAATGTATACTGTTTAGATATAAGATGCTGCTACTCAGGGGATTTTTCATCAAAGCAATGCTACGAAGTCCTCAACATCTTTGGTCTCTTTTATCTCAGTCAAACTCGTGGTCATTTCCAAACCCTCACGCCTACTACTACAGGATGCGGCAGAACTGAATGAGCAGCAATGAGGGTTCACTGCTAGAGCGTGATCGGAGGGCAGATGTGCGCGGTGTCATTCTGTTCCGCCAACATTCCCATCCCATTTCAGTAGCCAACATTGTGTGGATGAGAGAACATCGCGGCTTTGCCGTGCGGGCGTATTTGAAAACAACCAATCAGTGAATGCGACGCAGAGCTTTTCGGCGACGTTCAACATTCCTCAGGCGAAAACAATTAGGTTCCAGGTTAGACAATTATAGGCAACAGGTAGTACAATAAGAAACAAACACACATGGCCGACGTAGATTCACCAGAACACTAGAAAATATAGAGTGAGTGAGAACAGCGGTAGTGCAGTCGCCGCTACGTTCTTACCAACGGCAAGTTTGCATTGAGAACATACGACCGCAGCGTAAGGTGGATTCTGCACACGGATTTGAATTTTCATCCCTTTAAAATAATAATGGCTCAAGAATTAAACCAAACAGATAATGTGAAATACCAAAATCTGTGTTAGTAAATTCTTACACAGATCGCTCCCCAAACAGCTTTCTTCAGTATTGACGAGACACATTTTCATCTGAGTAGAGGGTGCCAATAAGCAAACTTACTGGACGTTGAATAACCCCGAGTTATCCACGAAGCAAATTTCCCTGAACTAACGGTGTGGTGTGCCGTATCGGTATTTGGTGTTATAAGCCCATACTTCCTTGAGGAGGAAGGAGTGACTGTGACAGTACCTTCCGAACGTTGTGTCTTAAAGTTGAACAATTTCGCGCAGCCGCCCAGAAAGGAAGCGATTGTTGAGGATGGTTTGGGGATTTGTGGTCTCAGCAGGATGGAGCTACCGCCCACACAGCCCAAAAATCACTCACTGTTTTAAGAATGTTTCCCGGACGTCTGGTCTCTCTAAGGGTAGCCTGCGCAGTCACCTGATTTGTGATTTTGCAATTTCTGTTCGTGGGATATCTGCGAGAAAAGGTGTTTAAGCGTCGCCTTCACACCCTGCCAGAGCTGAGGGAGCGATTTGTTGAAGAAGTCAATGCCATATCACGCAATATTTATGAACGTCCTGTTCCTAACTTCAGAGATCGACTCCACCAGTGTGTTGCTAATAATGGCCGCCATCTTAACATTTTCAGAACTTAGGGATTGTAAATGGTAGGTACAGCCAACTTCGAGTAGGATAACATTTCATCTCTATGTACGAGTATTCCCATTACATTTTTATTATAACTTTTCAATTTTGCTCAAACGGCACTGCAGCACCCAGTATAATAAGGGTTTAGCTCTTATTCGTGTCAGCTGATATTCATCTTTCGCGGACAAGTTCTTCAACTTCTCTCCAAACCATTGAATTCTTTCTGTTTATTTTTTCAATTTTTTCTCACCTGCACGATGATCTCCGTCTAGCTGCCTCAAAATGGTTAATGAGGACGTGACATTAAGGACGTAAAGCGCCCTCATTTGAGAACGTAAAAACTTTGGTTTTTGCTTGTCAGATACTGAAATATCTTTTTGCGTATGGTTTCCATTACATCTACAAAACGGAGAACACTCATAACCAGCACTATAACATAAAACAATAAAACCCATTATTCGAAGATTAACTTCAAACCGCTAGTTCAGTGAATTTTAAAATTATGACAGACGTTATCTTAGAAATATATGGAGTTTAAACCACAATTGCGAAAAATCATTTCTCTACAGCATTTTGAATTTAATTTTTTCAGGTAAAAGACATTAATTTCATCGAGAAACAATCGAACTGGACGGTATCTTCATATGTTGTGAGATAGCTGCCAATTCTTGCTGTTTTTAACACTAAGCTGCATTCATACTTCTACAAAAAAGTTCAGCTGACACTTCGCCACGTAGCAATTATTGTCAAGCGACTACCGGAGCAGCATGTACGATGGTGGGATGCTGGCGTACATCACGCAATGCGTCGCGTTTAGGCCTGAGTCCTGTGCTGTGTCCACAACAAGACAATAATTCGCGATTGCCGAGTGTATCACTCCAGTTCCATGTACTTGAGGCTCCTGATGATCGTGCATCGTATTGGCGTCGTCCTCTACCCGAAAATACACTATCATCTATCGAACGTTGTCACGCATACGCAAATCGGTCACTTCACGTCATTTCCTCGTCTGTTTTGCATCAAATGATATTTGCTGCTCAACATCATTCTGCTACGAATTTCTTATGTTTCTGCACAGTTAACTTTCTTTTCAGAAATTTTTGAATATCGCAGTAACGGCCACTTTGGTCGCAACATTTGTTGGTCGTCATGTTGTCACAATATTACCAATAAATAGAGTACAACGAAAATAAGGAACAGAACGTCTAGAATGTGATAATTATAATTCATCTGAACTTATGGAACTCTCTAAATAATGTTCACAGTTGAAATATTTTCTTACTCGATGATTGTGTTGAAAATACCAATTCAAATTGTAGTTTCGCTTTGGATTTCATCACTTACACTCAGCCTAATAAGAAACCCCAAAATATGCGTCAAAATACTGGCCAGGCAGAGATTAGCAGGCTTTGACAATCTTGAACAGTGTAATAAATTTTTAAGACCCACTAACACATCCTGAAGTTTTTACATTTTCGTGATAAGTATAAACTCATAGGGGAGCCAGAAGTTCTTTGAAGGGAACCATTTGCTTTAATGTGTCTCGAGTGCGGCGAATGCCGGTAGCTACTTAAAGGTGAGATTCGTTTCCCCTCCGCGCACTCGCTCTTGCCAGCAACTCTTCGAACGCTACTCTACGGTTTCTGTGTCCCTCAGTCACGACTGTTTGACTCGCTAGTCGCTTAAGCAAACATTAACCCAAAGAATGAGCACAATGCACTCCTTCACAGTTACCGTAAATCGACGACCCGAAAAATATGCTTCCCTACAAGACATGTTATCCCGCCCATCTTCAACGTTTTCAGAAAAATTAACACCCATTCCAGAAGAAAAAATGTGAAATGAAGACTGTGGTCTCAGAACGAGCTACACTTCCTTTCGGATGTCACTTCTACATAAATAATTTTTAAATTTATATCTCATAGATGCAAGGAAGGTGAAGGCAAAGGTATTGTGGGAAGGAAGAATGTAGTGAAGGTATTGGGAACCAACAACGTGTTGTTGAAAAAATCTTCATCGGGGATTGATGAAGCGATTTGAATAGAGCAAAAAGATGGCGCAGCATATAACAATGAGAGGAAGTTAAGTTGTAAGTGAAAAGTGTTGAGTTAGAATAACTTGAGTCAATCATTGACAGTCAGAGAATGGTGCCTGATAACATTACGGTTACGATCACAAGATTTTGAGTGAGAGATCAACATGAAAGTGAAATGCAAGTGGTTTTTCGGATGGCGAGTTTCACCAGCCGACTTCGAGAAGTCTAATTGTGGGACACAAGCTTAATTGGTGACTGAGGTATGCAAAAAAACAGCGCTCTGACCCTGAAGTTGAATGGTCTGGTAATCGTTTCACGGAAAAAAACTCAACGATACCTGATGAGTTTTATGTACAGCCTCTGGTTCAACCAAGAAAAAAAATGCATCGAAGACTAATAGAATGATAAAATTCGAGTTTTCTTGGGAGAAAATATTGCAAAGGGATGAATGATAATCCGGGATTCAACCCAATGTAGCTTTTTGTTATAAGTTCTCAAAAAGCCAGACTTATGCGTGAACACCGTATTATGCAGAGCACATAATTTTACATAACTTCAAACGTCAATAAATAAAAAGTGAAATAAAATAAGCGGAAAATTCTTTTCGTATAAACCTCGAGCCTCTTTCCCAGGTGCTACAGGAGACATTTTCTAGTCAAACCGACGCCCAAAACGAACCTCAACACGCGACTGATCCAAGGAGAAAATTTCCGAAATGATTTACGCTCATTCACCAGTATTTTGAGTATCGCTCAGTTCGGCTCAGTAGCAATTAAAGCATCGCGTCAATGTGTCAGCTTTGGTTGGATTTGAGGAAGAGTGGTTACGCACCTATAGCTACTGCTCAAGCAACATGTTTTTTTCAAAAAATCATAAAAAAGCTGTATGCTTTTGAAACATTTCCATTGCCAGTGATTCATGTTCAATTTTATCTAACGGCTTTAGAGGTACTATTTTAGAGAGCAAAGAAGCCTTGCAATTAATCCTCGACCATCAAAGTCCGGAGAATTTATGAATTTTGTAGTACCAATCACCTCTAATATTTTTTAACATGATGGTCTAAAAATGTTTTCAAACCCTTTAGTAATGGAGCAAGAAAACGAAGAGCAGTTGAAATTAATCATTTAATTCTCATCCATTGGGACGGTGCTACAGATGGGCAGGATTCCGCGGACCCCGTTGCAGCATGTCTCAGGGAAGCACATCGCAATAAGGCGCTCGCTCAACTCCTGCACATTAAGTAATGGTCCACATTTCATCACATCTTTATTAATCGCTTCATCTTACAAAAAATTTTGAAACTAAAACAGTTTTTCAGCTTTTGACCTAAGGGGAAGTAAATTATTGAATTAGATAAGTAAGTTAAAGCCTCTCTCAAGAGGGAGTAGAAGTACAAGCTCAATAAGTGGAATAGTTTCCTCGATAAAGAATGCCACTCGTCTCCTCCGCTTTCTATACTGCCTAACGAGCTACTTACACTGATGAATGTTGTACCATCGTAGGGTATTGAACCAGAGACCTTCTCTCCATGGTGTAACGCTTTGCTTTCTGCACCCCTCAAGGGGATACAACTATTGTATCTATGGGAATTTTCGCTCCCAGGGGGATTATGTCAAATCCCGAGCTAAAGGTTAGGTATAGGCCTTTTTTTAAGTAGAATAGGTTTTTGGGTAGTTACTTGTACTGTTTTCTTCTTAATTTTTTTTTTATTCCATGAACTTCTTTCTTGGCTAGTTGTTTCTACGCATCTTGTGCATAGATTCCGCGTTCCCTTAACTTCATACTAAATAGTGCCTTCATCCTTCCTCTCTTTGAACACTGTTGTTGTGGTAAAGGGAGGCTAAAACTTTATGATAATTAATCATTATTTGCCTACTGCGTCGCGAAGCAGATATAAGGCAGCCCGCAGAGTGCAGAGAGATATCAGGGTCTAAAGACTGTTTCATGATTTGAGGCGCTGACTCCAATGTTATTGGGAAAGGAAAACCTAACAATAATATCACTCACAGTTACTTTTGTGAACTACATATGAACCCAACATTAGCCGCTAATCTTTTAAATTCACAATCAAGGTTGGCTTGGTTAATTAGCTAATACATTTTCCACCTTTCTAACTAATCTTTGACAACTATTACATTAGTTTTCTGATGTATCTTTGAAGTAATTATTTGTTTTACAGACACAGAAAAGCCTCAACTCATTTTCGACTGCCGAGAGCGCGTGTGTACGTAAATGGAGCGTAAAAAAGCAGATAGCTAATATAACGTCGTGAATTGGTTGAAACATGCTCGAACAATGGAACTTGGTGACAAAGGTAAGCCATCTTAAGGGTATATTTTATTTCACGAGGAATATGTTGAAAGAAATCCTTAGTTCATCTAACTTCTGCTACTAACACTGTTAAGGACTAGTTCTTTCAGAATCAATTAACCCGAATGGTTATAGGGGCCATAATATAATTTAAATAAGTTGATGTGATATTCAAGAGCTTTTTCGCATTTGGAAATTCTAGCATTTTCAAAAAACGAATGCATTCCAAAAATTTTCAACATTTTACAAAGGTTAAATAATTTCCTTGCTTTCCCGACAATTGTCAGGCTATTGATATTTATTTGGTGACTGCATTATTTTTCATCGTTGATGAATTTCTTCATTGGAGAGAAAAATTTAGATCTTTAATGATAATCGAATAAAATCCACTGACGGTTAATGCGTCTTATGACTTCAGCTTTCGAGGGTCTGTAGAAGCAATGCCTATTGTTCTTCTTGTGCTGTCTGGCTGCTATAATGTCTTTCATGTGCCAATTTCCCAATTCCGTCACAAATCTCACTGGATAAATGTCAAAATGTTCAGTATGTTTTCAATAATGCTGCTATTTTGGTCGGGGATACTGAGCCAATTTTTTACGATTTTTACATCAGCAACTATCCAAGTACTTACGGTATGTGAATGTAATTGTTGTAGTTAACAAAAAATTGAAGTTTTATTCTACTGGAGGTAGTTCAATTGACTTGCAACCCACGTGGATTCAAAATGAAACTAAGTGATAATCATTGCTGAAGTAACACTCCATTTCCAAGACGCAAATGTTAATAGTAATAATGGGCTTATATATACTCTACATAATCAGGCATCAGTAGTAAACAGGAGCTAACTTCAACAAAAATTGAAAATTTATACGCGATAGATTAAGTATGATAATGTTAAGTACCGTGGCATAACTTAGCGTAGTTTTTCTTTTGTTTACTCCTGAAGATTCTTTTTCGTTTGACTTCACTCAACCTTACTTCAACACCTTCGAAGGGAGAAGACGTTCACTGAAATAACGAATACAAATCAGAAATCGTACATCACTCTAAGGAAAGTTTATTTTTTGTTTGAGCTGAGCGCAGCAACACACTTGCACTATGCAAGATCAGTTCATCAGCTCGCATTCTTGATTCTTGATCACATCAGAACACTCTAGTAGCACCTTCTGAAATGGTTGTTTATGGTTCCATTTTGTGATGATCTTCAACGTACGATATCAGCTTCTATAGCTTTATTGCAGTGTTCAGTCCAGTTCATGTGAGTGCAGTACGTGAAGTTTTAACTTAAGAAGTACACTGCTGTCTTTCCGTTCGTTTGTCTCAAACACTCAAACTGTGCGTTTCAAGAATGGTTGTGCAAATTTTCCCACAAGGAATAACGTTAATATTTTGAAAAATTGAGGGCATCTATTCACTCAAAGTTCAGGGAGAACATTGGTGTAATAAAGCCTTTTGTTCATCTCTCTATTTATGTCTCTCAATCATTATCTTTGCCGCAGCTAAACTCCCTGAATTTTGGAAATAATTTCATCCTAAAATGAGCCACCGTCAGCGATTACGTCTGAAGTGTTCCAAACATCAAATCAAGAGCGGTTCCGTTCTTCGAGAATCACGTTAAAGGTACCACGCCGCAGCCGCTGCAAAACGAAAGAAGATGGCAAAGCTAGTGATATTTTTCTCGGCAAGAGAGAATTGTCGGCGGGTCCAAGAACCAGACCGATACTAATAAGAGTTCTAATAATAGCGCAGCTAGTCCGAGGGGACGCTCAATAGCGGCCACCACAAGACCAGGTTATGAGACTCGTATGGTCCCGTCGAGCCCCTAGAAATGTGGGATTTCTGGGGTCATAAGGCTGAGTATTTTACCATGCTCAGATTATCCAAAAAAAGACACGTTTGAATCAACTGGTATGAACGGGCAAACTAGATTGTTTGCGGTTGGACAGAAGAAAGCTCTTATCTGTATGAAAGAAATTAGATAAACGGGTATAGGCTTTTTAACTAAAAAATTTAAGCCATATTTCTTAAAGGAATTGTATTCTTAGCCCGACGTTCATTTGTCACATAGCATACTTTTAACATCGAAATCGTAAGGCTTAGTACGACAGCACACTCCGTTTGTGTCACCATAGAATACTCAATAAAAAGTGACGAAGGGAGAGAAAAGATGAAATGAGGTAATACATAGGTTAAATAAAATAGCAGGACACTGTACTGCCATGCATAGAATGAGAGGAGTAGCGGTAAAGAAGAATGAGTACAGTGCATCAGATGTACCTTGAATTAGGACGAGAGAACTTGTAGGTAACCTTTAGAAACAAGGCCAGCAGCGCGACCAACGGTTTTCCCGTTACATCATGGATTCCTCTCCCGCAACCCATGCTTGTGACCAGACAACGTGTTGACCCAGCCCCATCGCAAACAGCTTCGTATAATTTAGCGTCGACGTCCTTACTCCACTTCAAGGCTGTACCTTCTGAGCTAAAATATAAATCCCTTACCATCGCAGCTTTTACTTCCAATAATGATAATACTTCGATCTACTACCAGTACACAGTCCACGCAATTGCGGTTTAGTCACTTCCTTGACGAAGCTTTTCTCACTTATCTTTTCCACATATTTCAATCACCTGAACACATAAACCACCCACCAACTGTGTCATCTGCAATACCTCGTCGTTTCTTACTTTTAAGTGATGTTTTTGCAACAAACTTTAGAAGAATCGTTTTTTCAAACAATTATACCATTTATTTTATGCAACGTGCAGTACCTAAGTCCCTCGACCATCAAAAATGGTCCCAACAACTTAATCGCTCACAAAAATTGGCATGAACATGATCTTCTATTTCACAGGGTGATCTCCACCGCTAAAACCGTGATCTTACATTGATCTCCAAGATTGTTTGGAATCTAGGGATAGCGCCATTGTCGTGGATTCTCCCACAAGAATTTCAAATTACTTCTTCGCAAAAATAGCTCAAGTATAATCTAATAAATGTTAATTTCTATTATTTTTAAGCTGTAAATCATATACACTGACTCACATCATTGGCTGAAAAAAATTAATGTTACTTGCGCAATCATCAATATTTGTTGGAAAAAACAATAATTAGAATGTGTTAAATATACGCAGCAGAATCATCTTGATTATGCTAGAAAAAACATTTAACTTGTGACATTCCTTCGTAATGACATGCTTCTAAAATTCTGCTCCCTTCTATATGTACATCAAATAGACAGTAGTTACTCGTTTAATTTAGTGATAAGCATTGCACGTGTTTAACAATCCATGCTAAACTCATACAGCAAACTCACCGGGTATCCAACGTCTCATGAAATGAAACATTCATGACGACACAGTTGAAGGGCGAGTAAGAAAATTTAGCACTTGAAAAATTTTGAACGTTACAAAGATTAAATTTCAGATGTCACACTTATTAGTTAACTGTGCTGAAATTATATTTTTTAATGTGATCCTAACAAGAAAGTTAAATTGTTTCCTATAAATAATTCAAACCGTAGAAATTTCTTTGGCACCGAAGTTACGTTCGTCCGCGTGTATACGTTGCTGCTAACTAGGAGGAGGACTTGATGTGTGAGCAGGAGCCTCTCTCCATGGAGCATTCTACACTGGACTTCGGGACGCGTACTGTATCCGTGTACAGGCAGATAGCCAGCCTCTGAAGGTTCAAAAGGGCCAAAATAAAGTAACCGTGTGTTTATAGTCTTAAAACATGGTGCACTAGAAGAAAATCATGTTTCAAATTGCTGGAAGTACTCGTATTTTGATCCTCAAACGATGGTCGTCGTTCAATTGGATTCCTCTCTGATTTGAATTACTTTAGGTTCACCTTCACTCAAAAACATACGGTCTTGTTCTATATTTAATCGGTTATTTTTAACTTAGTTTATTCCCCATCCATTACCTTCACTAAGGTAAACATGAAATTATTATAAAACTGTTAATGTCGACATTCTCATGTTTTTAAACCTTGTTATGCTTTTATTAGAAATTGTTGTGTTCACAAATACAATTTATACATGGAATATCAATTAGTACACTTCTATCACAAGAAATTGATTACTTATTTAGTAACAATCTTTCGTAAAAAGTTTTTAGATTTTACATATAAATGTCGACTTTTATTTCATAATGTTGAATAAATACATCGGTAAATGCGGAAAACAGATCAAAATAATTACCATAATAGTCATGATCATTAGTTTTCTCCAATTTATTGATATAAAATACTTCTGAACAAGCTTAGAAAATACGAAGCCCATGCATTCCTCTGAAAAATATATGAGTAGTTCATGCTCGCAGAGCCTCATTTTTCGACCATTTAATTCAGCAACACTTTCCGAACTGACTAAACGCGGTGAAGGCGTAGATCGGTACGTATACTTCTAAACATATACATCTAAGACTAATAACAAATGCTAATGAAAATCATGATAATAAAGATCCCTCTTCACTTGATATATCAAAAAGAGGTAAACGTGTGGTTTCAGAACGGTTCACAGTCTCCCTACAGCCTGTCACTTGAAATTGAGTGAACTAAACAATATTACAGGACTATTCAATACGTCCATCACCAGGAAGTAATGATGAGCGGGGCTTTCAATTATGATCTCCTCCAACATGATATCTGCGAACATATATGTATCTTTTTAAACGCAATGCTCTCTAAATCCTTACTTTCTATAATCACTAAACCTACATGTATCTCGTCAGGCTCTGCCAGGCTTCTTGATAATAAATTTATTCTTGACAGACTACCGTAACTTCCATACAGGAATACTAACTTCTCATTCATCTGACCAACCTGCGGCATTTTTAGGTAAAAAAAAAGTTTTTAGTACCTGTGCTCTATATACAGGAGGCTGAGGAGTGGCGCATGAATGAACTAGATTTGACAAAAATGGATAATATATCAGAGGATCTTATCCTCGTGAATATCATTAATTAAAAAAATATTGATACATCAAGCTTTGACCACATAATATTAATTTAACTAATGGCACGAAAACTGCAAATAATTAATGATAACCGATCATCAAACGCTCAAATAAACTAAAAAGCAAACGAAAGCTTTGGATTACTCAATGCATCATTATAAACCATAAAAAATTAAGCATGCTTCACATTACTTTGCGTAGAACCAATATCTTGAATAATATGTGGCTAAAAGGTTAAAAAATTATCTCCAAATCGTATGAGAAACTCAAAGAAAAATTACGTTAGGCTCAGATTTTCCTAATTCAAAAATGAATTTTAGAAAACACCAGGTCTCCTCAGTTTTGTGTGTAAGCTCATAATAATACTACAAGGAAACTTGAACATATTGTATAGAATATACAACTTATCGCAAACAAAAAGCCAGAGCAAACATTTTTTCAGAACTTCCTTGCTAAGATTGGCAACAACAGCATACGCATCACAACTGATTAAACACATCATTCAAACTACACAGAGCCAATTTAATACAATAATAACTAGTTTGTCATGACACCAACTAATGCTTGAGATATTTTTTACAGTATAAACAATTTTGATTAAATAGAACTTGAACGGTTTGAAATCCATCTGAAAATAATTTAGCGGGTGTAATAAAAATTTTCTCAGACTTAAATAATCCTTCCCTTTCCTAATGTATTTTCCGCGCGACTGTCTGAAAATAGCCCGAGTGGTTCCCATTTTCCAAAATAGTGATAAAATCATTGTCAACAATTATACACCAGTCAATGAAAAATATTTACAAGGCATTAAGCCAATCTTACTTCGCCAAAAAATTTTCCTTGATGATGAACAGCATGGTTTCTGATATGAGAAATCGCCAACACAAACTTTTTTGAATCCAATCCAATATCTTAACTCCAATATTGAAGACGGATACATTGTTTTCTCCGTGCTTCTTGAGTTTTGTAAAGCTCTTGACTGTTTAGATAACAACAAATTACTCGGGAAGCTTCAACGCTACGGCGTTAGGTAGATGGTTTAAGTCATACCTGACGAACCTTCAGTAATTTATTATAATTGCTAACTCCCACTCCAATCTTCTTGATATTAGCCAAGCCGTTCAACATGATCAGTTTCGGGACTTTGCCATTTTCGATATTCGTTACTGGAAAGGTTGAAGATATTTCGTGCATTTAATTCATAATTATTGCTAATAGCAATGAAAGTACTCGCTCCAACCATTCCTCGTAAAAATTATGAAATAACAGCAAAGTATGAAACGAATGGTGTGCTAGATAATTTCCCGATGTGGTTCAATGGTAATAGAACATGCAAAAATGTCGATAAAAGTGAATATATCGCATTATCCCATTGGGCGAAATGCATCTCTTAAACACCTCCAAATCCTTCCTTGATGGGCAGATGAGGGAAATAATTCATCCAAATTCCAGGGAATTATCATTATTATGAATTAGATTTTCAAAGAGCAAACCTAGCAGTAAAAGTATGAATCCATTGGAATTCTCAATTGAACAAAAATTGTAATACTTGAAGAAGCTCGAAAAATGTATTGTAGAACTTTATTTCCCCATATGTACTTTCAATATGGGGTGGAAGAATCGCATGGGATCAACAGAAGTAAAACGAATGTACTCATTTTTTTCAAACGATAGGTATTAGATCAACAAGATCTTTGAAATACAATGCCCATGTAAATGATTCATTCAAATGCCTAGAAATAGTTAAGGTTCCGCATCTCTAACAGTTTTCTGCCGTAATTTCATGAATAAAACTTGAATGGATATATTTCGAAAAATTAGTATTTTCTCCAACTAGCGATCGCCATCATTTAAGTGGACACCGAAGTAAATTCGGTCTCCTATATTGGAACAAAAAACTATCTCAATTCAGGCGCCACTTCATTGGAATTAAGGCCTGAAACTCGATGCCTCCCGACACTCGTGAGAAAAACTGTTACGTAGCATTCAAAAAACTTGGATGACATTTCTTAATGAAAGTGCTGTTGTATCTAGCAGTTAAAACATAACTATCTCCTCTCTATTGGATGGTTCAGAATGATAGGCCTACTGCTCTGAAATATAACTATTCTTAAATAATTTTGTGAATAAGCCGTTTTCGATTACACCATTACCAAGTATGATATATTAAATTTTCAATTTTTCACCTATCACGCTAAATCGCTATTCGATCAGTCAAGTGTACGACAGAGCCTAAATGCAGTCGCACTCGTAGATATTTCTATACGATGCCTTAGAAGCCCTCGATCTTACTTGGAGCTCACAAGTAGTTATATCAAAACTTTATTTCCTTCCCTGTCCACTGTGATAGTTTTCAGTAATGTTTCTACCGATGTATTTCTTGGGGGGAATAAATGTTTTCAATTGTTTAATTATTTTCTATGAATAGGTTTGAACGACGAATTCGAAGTATGTCTCAAATGAAACAACATCTTAACTTCACGATAGGCCTGATACGCCATTAATAATTCAAATGCGACTCCTACGGAAAGTAATAAGGTTGCCGCCTCTCTCAATTCAGAGACAATAGCCTAAGTGTCAGTTCACAAGGCTCAGTCCGGGTGCACCATTCAATAACTGCGACGGGGCCTCGCTCTCCCTTTCATTTGCATACAAATGGAAAACTTTTTCTCGGCATTCAATATGCATCATGGAGAAAGTGTGCGAGGGTCATCTTGCATAAATGCGCATAAAAAGCGGTAGTATCTGTTTGCATGCATTTGTTCAATAAGTATAGCATATCTTGGATGGCTTGTGTTAGTGGATTGTAAGCTAAATCGGATGATAAATATTCAATTATTTACAGTAGCATAAACACATGAGTGTGAAGTGAACAAGGATAAAATTGGCCCCTTGATACTGAACGCGCGAAATGAACAATTCATTGGACAACCATATTCTGTACCATAGGGAGAAACGGGTTAACGTGGCAAAAAAGAAATGCGTAATTTTCTCAAAAAAATCACTGCATACGTCTCTAACTTTGACAAAAACTAACGGCAACAAATTCGCATAAGTTAACCTCAATATGAATCTCAGCAGCTTCCACAACCTTCCAAGCTATGTACTTTACGATAGCTTTGAGCGGCCGAAAATTCAGTTTTTGGGATTGTTTTATCCTTTACTAATCTAATTTTTAGTTTGAAGTTTCGTTAATGAAACTGCCTGTTTTAAAGATAAATCGACAGAAAAACCACGAAATATAATTAAGCCCCGTGAATCGGTGATAAGGAAGGATGTTCTCGTTTTTTTTTTTCAAGGAAAGCAAGGCACTCTTCCACACACTTTATGCTTCGCTAATAGCAAAGCTAGCTGTTGTACCCTACGAATGACACCATCTGTCTGTCATCTGGCCTGAGCTTCCTAAAACGTCTTTTACGTCTTTTAATTTTTACGCCCACATACTTGGAAGCAACGAGGGACTTCTCCCTTTCGAAAATGGTTCTCGAACGAATAACTAAGACAGGTTACTAAATTTGAAAAAATTTTGAGCGTCAAAGAGATTTGGGGCGCGGATTTAAATGAAATTTCACTCCATTGGTATTTCTCAAACCTTCCTCATCTCAGTTGGATACTAAATGGAACGAGCAATAGCTTATGCATCTCATACTGTGACAATTTCAGTAATTTCAACATACCATCTGCATAGTTCGAGCCGATATTTCGGCTTCGTGGACCATTTTGTTTTTGACTTTTTATAACGATGATTTTTTTTCCACCGCACTCCCACAAGTTTCACCATTCTGGCGGCCCTTCTGCCGCTAGGTCGAGGATGATAATTGGCCAACTAAGTTTCTGTTTATTGCTAAATTAAAACTTGAGTTATTTTCTAACTTAAACACCATAACGTCAAGTCAGGCGTTTCTACATCCTTCGATACTGAATTTGACTTCGATTTCACATTTTAAAAAATTGAAGAGAGAATTATTTGATGTGTAGTTAGCCTGTTTTTCTGACTTATTTTTGTTTCAGAAATATACATTGCAATTACGCCCACTTTTTTACAAATTAAATTTCAAGTCTTTAGTTCAGCCAGCAACACATTCCGAACTGAAGAGGAGTTCAATAGTATTCACGAACAGTTGTCAAGTCTTCAACGAATTTCAGATCTTGAAGCACAGATTATGCGGAAACTTGGATGACATCCTATGATGTCATCCAAGATGGCATACTATTATGAAAGACAGACACAAAACAGCAATAAACGAACAGCAAAATAGTATCGACATATGAACAGAAACATTCAAATAGTGTAGCAGTAATATTGTTATACAAAAAAGCCTCCTACATAACACAATAAATGTTATTACTGATATCAAATATTGAATATCTGATAATTAGGCTAATAATAATTCTTCATGAAAATAACTACGTACAACTGAAAGGTCACACGAACAAACCATCGAAATTTCTGGTACAACCCATAGGTCGCATCATGAATCACGACGGACCACCAAATTGACTTACAACTACGAAATCTCCAACCTCGGCGACAAATATGAGAGGTAATTTTTCGGTAAGCTTGTGTTTGCTCCAGTCTCACACGCAGGTTAGTTAATTTTAGATGTAGAAGTATTTGTCAAAACGTATCGTTTCACTAAATTCACAAAAAATTACATTTTAAATATGTTACAGCATTCAAGAGCATATGAACCGCGGATAAAATAACCTGTTTTATACTAGGTTTCTCTAGGCTTAAATGCTGGTCGGTTGGAAGCTCAGCATCGATCGGCTTTTAATTGTCGCCCCACAGGGCTCGTCCAGGCGTGTCCACCCAAGGTTATTTCTCGTAATTCGGTTGACTTGGCAGTATTTAAATACCAATTTTAATAGTGGATAACGGTAATGGGTGGGTCTATTCAGTTGCAAGCGGTGTGTGAAAACAATTAGCATCGTCAGAATAAGAAAGTAAATTAGAATTTTTGTTATAGTGAATGACTCTCGCAGAATTTAAGAAAATTGAACAACGCAGGTGAAGTTGAAGTGATATGAATATTGTAGAGATATTAGGTGAACTCATCTCATAGTGTGAACATGAAAAATTAGACGGTGAATGAAGAAGACCAGATATTAACGCAGAGCTAAAGGCAGTTATGCGTTGTTTCATGCGCTTCGTTAAGGTCCCATCAACAGTTTTAAATGAAGCGCAGTAAATGGTAAAAATAGTAATTTTTTTCAATAACGAGCTAGCTTGTTTCCGCCAACAATTGGTTCTCCATAAGATTTACACACAGGTATAAGTACAAATACATTGGAAATACCACGACTCTATTCGTGAAAGAACATCTCAAAATTTCATCATATTTTCCGCAGCAAACCGAGCTGCTTGTCGTCTGATCAGCAATCGAACATCTCCAGCAGCCTTCCATCCAGAGGCCGAGGTTTCCCTGGGATCTCAGAGCAGAACTCGGACCGCGAGAAGTTGCGCTGGAATTGAAGCTCTGCCAGAATACACGCAATGTCAACACAGGCCTCGTTTCGCTCATATTTGAAGGCTACAATTCGCATTTCGTTGCATATAATAGCAGTTATCAGAAAACATGCATCATTTCAACAGATCTGTGAGTTCTTCGTCAGATAGAATTTCATGCAGTGGGAGTTTTCGTGTAAAATCAGAGTTTGAAGGGAAAGGGAAACTTCTGATACTTTCCATGGAAGAAATTTTTCACAAACCTCAACGAAATCTTTTGAACCAATTAAATGAGGAGGAATGTTTGCAACTATAGGCTGCAATGATGTCAAAATCAAGACTAACATTGAACTAAGAAAAGTATTGTGAATCTACGCCTTAATTTTAGAGCGCTTGCAAAATCCACCAGTGATGCAATATGAAGTTTGTGTAGAGCGACAGTAAGTTGTTCTAGGATGCACAAGAAGAAAAAAAAAGTCCACTGAAACATCATACGAATGGTACCACTCAAAGAAATATCTAAGTCCAGGTTTTTCAGACTTTTTTACATTCTTTATATTCCCTTTTACTTTTATACCAATTTATGCTAGTCCACTTCTTCCAGGCCGCCTTATTCATCCGCAGTATTTGATGACATTTGAGATAACTTGAACAAATCCTCTGACTACTTATGGCAAGACGACAGATACTTTGTAGCATTTCTGAGTGGAAAAAAAATCATTGAGATTTTACTTACGAAACTCCAAAGTTTTTGATGTCCAAAATGCAAATGTAGAAATAAAAATGATATTAACTACTTTCTCTAAAATCTGTATTCCCCACGCTACGGAAAAGAAGTGAAAATTGTTTTCAGTGTTTTATCGTATGATATATAACTAAGCTTGGTATTCCAAGCAGCAACTTAAAATTTCTACGTTTTCAGGAGAAAATTCTGATAATATTTTGAATGGAGCATACGCAGAGTGTACTAGCACGTAAGCCGTCTTTCTATCACCCAGTTTTAACCACTCGTATTCGCACTCTACCCTAGTACAACCATAAGCGACCATTATACAGTTCATTACGTACACGTTAGTTACATCAGCATATCCATAAGCAGCCAAGATATCAGTCGCTGGGCTGGACTGAAGCAAACGTAGGCGCTAATTTTAGAGTTTGAGCAGCTCGGGTAGCCTTCATCTCGGGCTTCTTTTTAAGGGATAATTCGACGCGTCTCGCGCCGCTGCCGTCCTGCAAGATTCTCTGAAGTAATCAGCCGGCGTCACGTCAGGACCTCTCTTTGTTCCTACCCAAGACAAAAGATGTCCAAACTTTAACAAATGAAACTCGGGTAAAATTGAACCAACTTTGAGCGTCTTTAACATGTCCTTTTTTATAGGGAAGAACGTGGTGCAAAGTCGAGTAGAAATTCAACCTTGACATTATCCCGATTTCCTGGATATGTCAAAACCGATTGATGATATATTATTCACAAATTCATAAACTCGGTAGAGGAACGGACGTCCCCTGACATTTTCAATGCAAAAAGTTAGCCATCTAAGAAGCAAGAGAAAACCTTCAACTTTTTTAGAGTATCTTGGCTGCAGAAGAAGCGTAAGATCCCTCATTGGAGTAAAAACTTTTTAGTTATGTCTCTCAACTTTGAAATGACATGCGTTCGTCGTAAAACAATAGTCTGAAAATGAATCGAGGGGCTGTTGGACTATATGCACAGCATTGTGCGAGCGTAGCTAACGCAAGTGAAAATCGTTTCAGAGTTTAATTCGAGAAAGGATATTGCACACAATTACGAAATCTTTGTTCCCACAACAGTGCCTTTTGTATTTTCTGCAGTATACCTCAGGGGCATGTGGAAAAATCAATGATTTGTAGCATAATACGATTGTAACACGCACCATTAAAGTCTTATCCTAGTCAGTCTAAAAATATTAGAACATAATCGAGCGAGAAGTCATTAAATAACGATTCGGCACTATCCCGTGGCATTTATTTCATTGATTGCCATAACGCACCATGTGTGTTCCTTTTTCCAAACAGGAGGGTCGATTAGTCTTTCGAGGAATGGCGAGGGATTTCAGTAATGTTGAATATTGATCAAAATGTGATGGTTTTTGTCCTTTCTTCTTAAAAATAACGAAAAAAGGGTTTTGAGTAGTTTTAAGTTGTTCTGAGGTAAGAAGTCGCAAGTGCAAAAACAAAATGTTGAAACCTCTGACATCGAGCATTCAATCCAATTGGCCACGGCTAAGTTTTGACAAACAGCATCTCTAATTTTATTACAATTTATTTTGTACGAATGGCGCAATCGAGTTTTGATTTTGCTATAATAGAGGAGTAATGTTAGTTGATCTTTATTTTTGGCTCGTTTCAGCTCCAGATTCTCATTGAAATGAATCGAGCATTGACAAGTGCTTAAGCCCATATGAGACGGTGGGATCGAGCGTGAACATTTGCGCGCCTCATCGCTAGCTCCACCCATTTCCTCTCTTTTTGTAGCAACTCTGCTCTCTGTGGCGGTGTCCCAGCGTACACGAGTGTCGAAACTCGTGATCGCTCTCTGCACGATACGGACGAACATCATGAACTTGCATGGCAGTAGCTAGCATGGAGCTAGGATATATGGAGGGAGCATAGCCGATTCCAATCGGGTTCAAATTAGCTGCAAAAGTTGGGAGACTAGGGCATTGGCAAGGCCCCACACGTGAGCCAACCACAGACGCTTGGCTGAAGTTGGCTCCTCCTCGCCTCCTCTACAACTCGTTCATTTGCCAAAGCAAGATTAGTACCGCTCCACAAATCGAAGGATGAGGTGCGCGTGCAAGTCGCTCTCTAATTTGTTATATTCAAGGGCCTGTAATCTTTACAGTTTTTAACTCTTAATGTATCTTTGCTAGTAATTTTGATATTATTAAGTGTCCTCGAGTGAGGAAACACAATTTATTATCTTTCGGAGTCTTAGAATCCCAAATTAATGATTACGATAAACTCAACAGCTGGAAGAGCAATCAGCGAGCATGTGCGCACCCTAGCGTAGTTAGTAGGTAACTGGCTTCCGTGCTGACGTCACACTTGCGAGACGGCTATTGGTTACCACAAACATGGGAGAAATCTCAAAAACTGGTTCTCTTCACAGACGGCTATGCTCCCTCCATATACATATACTCCCTCCACGGTAGCTAGCCAGGCTTCGTATGAGAAGGATGTCTGCGATAAGTTGTCCTCTCCCTTCACCTCCGCCGCTGACTGACGGGTGCGGGCGGTCGACCACATTATTTATAGAAATTCTCAGAGCACACACATGTTTATGTAGAGAGATAAGTAGCGAGTATAGAGATAGATCTCTACGAAAAATAGCACTAAACAACATCTTTAAAGAAATGAATCCAGGGATTGAATTAACTCCAGAGTAAATAAATAAATACACTTCAGTCGCAGTTCAGGCAGGAAAACAAAACTAAAAAGATTCCCAGAAATCAGGTACAGGAACTGATGAAATGGTATTCCCAAATTGCGATTCCCATTTCCAATAGAAATTCTTAGACGAAGGTGACATTCATTGCGCCTCTTCTTCGTCATTGTATGAAATACTTCATTCTCAGCCCAATGTAGGTAACAAATTAGTTCTTCCACATGTATTATTACTTCTCTTGTTTTCTGCATAAAAATTACTATTATGATTTTTTTCCGGAAGTTCGAAATCACAGTTACATTATGCAGAAGTAAAAAATGACGGGAACTAGCATGTATACGCTCTTTGTACTTTTTCAGGAGAGTAAGTGTTCTAGTGTAAATTTATACTGTACCGCTATGTACAAATTTTCAATTCGTTTCTCTAATACTCATATTTATTATTGTTCAAAATACAATCAGTACAGTGTAAAAGTTTGTATGTCAGCCTGATGACTAAACCAAGCATTAAATAATCGAACTAAGTATATAAAATGGGGTGATAGTCATTTCTTCACTTACATCAGAGCTATTTTAATGTACGATGAAGTATTATTTGAGATGGTACCTGCTCTTAAAATTAGAGTTATCTGTACCAATGCACATGCTGCAATTGTGTGTACAAGTGCCTCAGTATTACCAGTATTGGATGTTTTTCATATTTACGACAATCAATCTGCATTCCACCGTGCAAAAAAAAAACCTTCAATTGCAATCAAGCGTAGTTGCATTCACGGGCGCCACGCATTCCACACTAGTTGTTAATCATATATATATGACGTAGATATTGAGCCATATTAATTTCATAATTCTTTTCTAAATGGTATATATATTTTGCTGGTATCAGAACCCCTAAAATAATATCAATGCATTTAATTAACCATGTTTTAATTTTGAATTTCTGTGAATTAACCGTCGAAAATGAACATGACTTGAAAGACATGTATTGGTGAATAAAATAATGAAAACAAATCCAGCTTCCGATTTCCGTGCGCCACTGCGCGCCGTGTCTGTGGCCGGCCAACACCGTCTCGTGTAATAACATTGCAGTGTGTTGGTGACGGCGGCCGCCATGACTTCCGAGAAGAGAGCGCATCTCCCGCACCCATGAGTGCCACTTCTTGCCACCGTCTCATACGGGCTTTATGCTTGATGAGATATAGGGTGTCTGCTGTTCACAACACTGGAAATCCCACTGACGTTCAACGTCTTTTGCAAGTACCCTTTTTCGTATCCAGTAAATATTTTTGCAAATCAGTATGATTAATTTTAATCGCTTAAGGGGCTTTCACACGATCAGTTTTTTCGTCAGTTAACACTGACACTCACGGTCCGCAACACCATATTTGGGCATGCGTGCTCTCTTTTGCTCTCTACTCGGCACTCGCCACTGTCGGGTTTGACTGCTACTTTGCTTCTATTTGCGTGTCAGTTTTCGCCCGCCCGGCGCCTAGTAAGGATGGCTGCGATCGCTCTCCCGTGTTAAATGGTCTCAACCTGGTCTAAATCATTAATTAGCTATTTTCGTCAACAGCCTGCTTTGTGGAAAGTGCAAAGCAACGAATACAAGAGCAGAGATATAAGAAGCAAATAGCTCAAATATTTTATTGAAGCAATGAATCAACACAATATTAGTTTACATGAGAATGGGTTGAAGGAAAAAATGAATACGCTTCAAAAATAGTTTAGGAAAGAATTTAGAGCATTTGCTTCCAAAAAACTATTATTTAGCAGAGGATAACACCTGGATTCACAGGTGCGGGGAACAATAGTTTATATTTTTACAAGCATATCATAATGCATTCGTTCTGTTGTAGTGTCAGCGCCATTTACAAAGGATTTTCAATCTTATTTAATATTCACTCTGGAAATACTGCAAATGTATAATATTTTTGTTTATTAGAATGAAAAAATTAAATATTTAACCGAAGTGCAACTTCAACAATTTGTCCGGCATTTTCAAATAAAATAAAAAATTTTTTCCATGAATTCTCCTTAACATTTAATTTCAGCATGAAAATGTTTCCTGAAATAAATCTAAACATTTATTAGTTTATCCGTACCGCTGTCACATTCACATGCATTATTAGATATTATTACGCAGTAATTTGAGAGGCTTATTTTATTCTATAAGAGTTGCTTGCGGATGACAGATTTACGCATGCATTCTATCACCCAGTTCAAATGAATGTGCGCTAGATTTCAATTGGAGTTTCTATATCCTAGTCACTGTGTCGCTAGGAAATGACCGAATATAGTTCAAGAAAAAAATTCAATTTACGAGCTATACTGTTACACGCTGGTACATGCAAAACTGTACAGAACGAGCGGAAAATATTACCTGCACTTGAAGTTATTATGAAGTAGATTATTACATTCGTAGTAGTTTTAGTATTGTTATATATTTCTTTTTTTTGTAGAATCCGAGTTTATGATTTTTCAAATTTTCTTTCTTTTCAAGTCTAATCTTCAAATCAAAAGAGTTATTTTCCGAAAGAAAACACGATTCTTTCAACGTGGCCACATCGTTTTTACTTGTTATAATGAAAGATGTACACAAAATATGACAATGGGGTAGATGAGACTAGCAAATTTAGGAACAATTGCTACAAAAGCCTTACGCATCTTTTGGGTACGCAGCGATGTCGGAGTGCGATATCAAGGTCTCGAATTGTACGTTAAAGTCCTTTACGTGAAATTAACACAGAGTCAGGGTCTAATACGGTGTGCCTACCGTATGCAAGTTTACAAATTAAAGAAAGCGGCACCAAGAGACCTTTCAGCGACGGAGTTTCGCTCTATAGTGATCATGCCCTAGCCCTCGTCGTACCCTTTAAGTACTCTCGTGCTGTGACCGTTACTTCTGGGGCGTGCAGCAAGTGCCGCAGCTGAACGCCGTTGTCGTCGCTTAGGCCCTGCTGCTCGCGCTGTAGAGGCTGGTCCCTGCCGCTAGCTTGCTGAAACCGCGCTGCCATTGCCATCTGCGTTGCCACACTGCCACGCTGGTGCCACGCTGGTGCCACGTCGTTGCCACGCTGCCGCTGGGAGCGTAGGTGTGGCCTCTTTTTTGTAACTGTCGAGCCGCTGCTGTGTAAGCATCGACATCTGGCGCGTTGTATAATGCTGAGCTTTGAGATCTCCTGATAGCAGAGTCCGGTGTAAGCTCTCACGTCCAACCGCCTTTTACTCTTTTTTGTGGTGAAAACTTAACGGTTCGTACTCGGGACACAACAGTATTTGTTAGATTTGGTGTGACCAAATTTTACAAATGCTGAGAGAAGGAACGAATGCGACAAATAATTAGTGAGCGAAATTTTGATATTTAGCCCTAAATTACTACAAATCCGGTTATAACTGCCATTTTCTGGATGTTTAGCTAGCCATTCTTTTACCCAATATCTATTTATGGTGTTTTTTCTTCTCTATGACCGCAAAGCCGATGAGTATGCTTGCTTTGACTACGACGAATCTTTCTCGACTATGCATAGTGAAGCACTGCCAAGCTTGCCAGTGACGCGCCACTTCAGTCACGCGAACGTACGTGTGAACGCGAGTGTTTTGACCACACTCTGGAGTGTCAGTGTTGACTGACGAAAAAACTGATCGTGTGAAAGGCCCTTTAAAAAATGTTCAAAAGAAAAAATTAAGAGCACGAGTTATCATAAATTAGGATAGCAAGACCCTGAATACGTAATCCATAATATTCGAATTTCAAGCAAAAACGAGTGAAGTCCATTATAAGTTAGCCTTCGCATCAAAGCGCACATCGGAAAAACTGCCCCAACACAAGCAGCTGCCATTCCGCTGCTTCAGCCAACACCAACGCCAGATGAGAGCACAACAGTACCATTTTATCAGTTTACGTCGTCCCGTGAGCAAGCAATGAGAGACTGGCGGCGAGGTCGTCGCTCATCTCGTCAAGGATCGCGAGGCATTTGGGCAGAGAGCTCAGGTTACAAATGAAATCGGAATACGTCGACAAACGTCGTGAAAGGCCAAAGTTCTTGTGGGAAACTAGTAGTGCAAGTTTTTCATTATTTTAGAATATCTCAGTATTAACGTGCGACCCTGATCAGATATATTGACTCACTACATGTGCCAAGTATCGCTTTCTTAATCCCTGTTCTAGTTACATATCTATATCAAAATCTTTGGTAGCGACACAACAATTAAACTTCAGTTCTTAGCAATCCCTTTCCATTAAAGTAATTAGTTTATTCAAAGCGTTAATTTGTAAACAATGCATACTCGATAGTGATACATAATTCTGCAAAAGTGACTCTAGTCAAAAAAGTAAATTTTCATTAGTATATATATCGCATAACTTTTCGGCAAGTCACGATTCATTCAAAACAATTCACTGAGAAAGTAATCTCCGACTGTGGGTTTTATCGATAATTTCTGATCAGCACGTGTACTAGAAATGGACAGTCAACACCGTAACTTTCCAAGTAATGTGTAAAAAATAAATTGAAGCTTTCCCAAGTATAGAGCTGTTATTTCACCACGGCACCGAGAAAATTATCGTATTTCCACTAAACAGATCGAATGAATTCTCCGCGCGTTATCACTTCTGAAGCACGAGCAGTTCTGGCACTAAGATTCGAAGAGAAAAATTACATCAATTATTATCAGTCTGAAAAGCTGCTCGATTCGAAATTCCCGTGTAAAAAAATTAAATTAGCAGCGTTATACAACATTTCATAACAAAAACTTGAATTTATCATTTATTTAATGAAGAGAGTCATAGAGCTAGAATAATTGTTTAATTCAAGCGTAAATGAAAAAAACATGCGAGGGGACCGAAAATTCTAAAAACTATAAAAATATCCTATCAAATTACTTACAACGACCTAACCAAAAAAAAAACAGATAATAGTAAAGATCACTAATATTTCTTTCTAAAAAGTTGGTACGAGATCTACCAATTGCATGAAAAATTTTTTTGTGAAAAAATATAAAAATGAACTCTTTATAACCTTTGTCATCAGTGAAATCGAATGCTTGAATAATTGAACGCATTAAAATTTACACAAAATTTATTTCGATCCAACTAGAACAGAAGTTATGGAACCCTGTATACAAATTCATCAATTAACCTATCAACCTTCCCAGTAAAGAACGGTTTTTCAAGGTAAGTTGAAATTTGTTTCAATTTTCCTAGCCGCAATTTTTTGGAGTTTTTGTATACAAATGAGATGCCAAATTTTTTCCGCATCATTTTTGAATCCGAAAAAATTTTTGTGTGAAGTAATTTTACTTTTAGTGCCTTATTTTATTTTTAACATGCCTTCGAAAGCTAATATTTACCACTTTAATTTAAACAGTTTTGCCTCTAAAAGCAATGTGAGTTATGTGTGACCTTTTTACTGTTTATTACGAGGTCTTAAGTTGTTTTGTTTTCTTTGTCAACGATTTTTGTTTGTTTTCTGTGTAACAGTGTTTGTGATGATTGGACAGCATGATTAATTGCAGTTATTAGCGCATTCGTGGGGCTACTACATTGCATTGTCAAGATTTGTTGCTTATATGTCTAGTTGACGAAAGGGTTAGGGAGATAATACTTGCTAGTTTATTACCCATGTCTCCTAAACTAGTTCTTTTCAAACATCGAAATTGGTGAGTTTCAGCTTCCTATGGAGCAAAGGTATTAACAATATTCTTTATTTATAACATGAAATACCGAAAAATTATCAGATGAATCAGAAGTTAGAACTCCTGCGAGGAAGATAGTTGGGTCTGTCAAGAATTTATCATCAAGAAGCGTCACATAGCCTGGAGAGATACATATATGTTGGGTAATAATATGAAGCAAGAATTTTGTGCACGGCATTCATAAAAGTTAAATGTTAGTTCGCATTTTTGACGTTCGAGAATGTTATAATTGAAATTGCTTCAAATTGTTACGACCTAGTAATGCGACTTATTGAATAATTCTGTAATGTTTGTTAATTCATTCATCAAGGCCAGGAGCAGGCAACATAAAAGTACGATTTATTACACATTATATTTCACGCTTTCGTCACAATACACGTTTGCATTATAGCCGGAACAAATACATTACTTAAAGAATGAAATGTTCAGTTATTTGCTCGATCTTACGGTTAAAGCATTACAGTACATACGTAGATGTCTTACACCTAAACGTTTGTCCTACCAGCCTTCATAGATATCAAGTTCAGCCAGCAAAAAGAATCTATCCTAGCACCCGAACGAATCAACAGCTCAGTCGAATAATATTAGCCTTCATCCAATATGTGAGCAGGGAGACGTGAGTGACTGAAGATATGAAATACCTGTCGGCCCTTCGTATTTGGCGGTCACCGACAACCCTTACAACTCCAATTAATGTCTCCACTCACACTCAAGACAGTTGAAATACGTACTACGTATCGTAAATGCATCCCGCTTTAATAATGTCAGAATCTTCATAAAGTTTAAGATGTTGTATTGAAGTACAACGTATGGATTTCGATGTGGTAAATTTGATAGTCTTGAATTATCAAATTTACATGCTGTACAACAATTAAACAATTGTTTCTCGATAGGATATGAAAGTGTGCTGTCTCCAGGTGACATCTTCACTTCTGATAATGAAGGGATGCTCGAATGTATCAAATTATTGGATTGTTAATTTTGAACAGTCAAATGCTGTCTTTGAGTATGCAAAGCACATCATTCCCCTTTTCTTTTCTTAGTAGAATATTACTTTTCAAAAGATAGTCCAGGTATTTTATTCATATTCTATACTGTTTTAATTTCATATTTTAACCTCTTGATTAGTGTGCAGCATACTCGGGTAATTGCAAATGCTTTATTTTTCTAGCACACAGAAAGTAGCCCAAAAATTAAAGAAAGCACTCCAATAAAATCTTCATCTTGCGCCCTTACGTTATAAATTCTCGGTGAAGAGAGACCTGAGAACATTCTCTTTCTGCAAGTTTTTACTTCTCTCAATAAAGGCATTACTCCTCATCTCAAGGAAGAACTCTTCTTGAGGATAATTTTTACCTCTGAAATGCAGTTTCACCTACCGCTAATTTCATATGAAGATTTTGAAACATCCCATTTTCGTGTTCCGAGCACCATGTGGTGACTACAATAGATTTGTTATGAAAACTAGGTGTTCCCAATCATTATCACCCATGATCGAGTAAAAATATGGTAATTTGTTATAACAAATGGTACAAAAGTCCAATAACATAGACTCAAAAATAACCGAATCATTTTTATTTAATGTCATCGTGCGAATTTTCATAATATAAAACCATCAGCTAAAACCACACCAAACATCGATGTGTTTTACAAAATTTTCTCATGCACAAACTTATACTGCTCTGCCACAACTTCAATAGATGGGTGCAGATGTTCCAGGCCAGTGCAGCGCGCGCTTCATGCTCTCATTGGCCCGAGGCAGTAACATCCACAAGACAGGTACTGTCGTTACGAAAATTTGGCAACCTGCGCGGCAGTCTTCACAACTAACGTAAGCGACCAGGGTAAAGAATTGGGAAGTTTCAAATTGAAAACAACTTCCGGTAGAATTGCACGTACTGTTTTAGGTCTTGTTTGAGTCATTTGGAGAATAAATGAAGGTGATGGTGTGTGTGTCATACGTTATCATCACTAAGTTAAGGGCCTAATATATATTGCGCCAATATAAGTTAAACTGATATACATTGATTCGCGAGATACATTGCAAACTCAACAGATCTTGAAACGTGGTGATTAGATACACCGACACCGAATTACAGGGTTCGACAATATATTTTCACGTATGGTAATCACCGGTGTTAATTGAGGCAGTTTATTACAAGAAGTCCTCAATTTTGTTGAATATATCGTCAGTGCTGGTAGTTTGTGGAGCAGGTTCGCACGTACGTATATTTTAGCCAATATTTCATTCGCTATACTTATACGATGTAGCTTCGATCTGATTTCATCACTTGTTTCGGCAATGTAAAATAACACGTGTTTCCTTAACATTAACTATTTTTTAGTTTTAGACACAATGTCGTTACTCTTCATCTCGATTGTGGTCTAGTCTATAGCATAATTTCACGTCTGGTAATTTCTTGCTTTTTACTTCTCTGTCTACGCTACCCCATTACTAAAGGTTTAAATATCTCTTCGTGACTGTCTCTTTTAAACTCTACAAGAGAGACAAAGATCCGTGATATATATATGAACACATTTATTTCTTGAGTATCAAACGATAAACCCAGTTTAGAGTTACCGTTCCTAGAGTGCTCATTACCTTCACCGTTTTTTGCTGGTTTCATTTGGCATATATTGCGAACCACACCATCGGATGGCGACACATGAAAGCATGACTTCTTTTTCGCCCCAAAGGCAGAATGCATTGAACTACAACAAAGGCCCGAGACTGGAATACTTGGTTTCGGCACAACACAAGAATAGCTGGAACTCCTGTACAGAAAACGGTCTCACATGCACATGGACTCGTTCAGTCACAGCAAAGTTAATTGCTTTACTTCCTCAAGTCAGCCCTTTAAGGCTGCGAACTTATCTATCCCTTGAAAGAAAGACAGCCTCAATGCAGAACAATAAACAAATAGAATAACCAGGATACCGGAATGAACTTTCACTGCTAATAAATTAAGCAGCACTCGCTGTACTAAATGAACATTACTGCAATGACAATTTCACACTTAACTACGTGGCTGAAAGTCGGTAATTTTTCTACCTCGTTATGTTTCACACTAAATGCCTAATTATAATCACATATGTCATGTTCAATTGTCTACGATTAAAATGTGTGAGGCAAGGAGAACGATTTCAGCAAGACAGAAGAACGGTGTCAGAGTTTGAGATATGTACAAATGGTGGCCAACGCTCGATGAAACCCTAAACAAGATTTTCCGCAAGCTGTACAAGCAAAAAGAGCTACACGCCAATATTTTATAACGAATACCTGAAAATAATTTTTCGTACGGCTGCCATTTCTTTTGGAACAATATAAAAATCTTCAGAAAACCTTTACACTCATGCTGTTATACTTCCTATTTCATATTTATAGCAAAGCTGTAACCTGAAGCTCCGGGAAATGACACATGTTTAAAAATAGGGGAAAACTTATAATTTTTTGGTTCTGCCGTCAAAAATTAGTTAGAAACCACTATTCGATCAAACTTAACACATTGTAATTCAACATACTCACAACAAGATTCCGAAGTTTACGCAAGCTTGAGGCAGCTTGAAGTTTTTCAACTTCGAATCATTGAACAGCAGATCATAGTGAAGAGCAGTAGGCTATACCTGGTGATGTTACTACTCACTATGATTATAATTTTTTATTTCCCACCATTTTAAACTTATAGATCGTAAACCTTCAGGGCCTTTCATGGATAATTCTGTTGATTACCATGGTGGATTCTTCTTCTCTATTATATTCAATATTTCAAATGAATCCTACAGTAAAGAAGAATCAATATTTTATGAAATATTTAGATACGATGCAAATCATCGCCCATCCCACACGGCGAATCGTACATAAAAGCAACATTGAACTTTGTTCTCCTAATAAATAGATTTAAGAAAATTTATACATGACAAGCATGCGCAAGAAAATTCATCTCAAAGTGTTGGTCAGTCCAAATGTTGCCATTTAACAAATTTTAACGGTTTCCCTTCTCAGGAATATTGCTAGAGTAACTGCGAACGAGTATTAACCATTAAACATACTGATTTTCATAATCGGTTTTAAAATGACATTAAATAGTTCAAAATGGATTTTAAGTTTCCTAGGTTATACGATCCTCACTTACTAAGAAAATATATTTATAAAGTCATATTGTCGTTACACGGCTCCCACTGCCAGGAAGAATTTTGGGAAAATCTGCTTTTTTAAACAGCTATGTTTATTCATCCCTCGTTAAGCTACAGTTACCATTCACGGCTTCACTATCGTATTTTTAAACATCTGCACGTATTTTTGTGCTACGGATTTCCCACTGCATCGCGGGGTGTTGCGATGTAGAGAAATTTTCAAATTTTTAATTTTTTCACTAATTTAGCGATCAAATTTCCGAGTATATCCTCAACTCATCTGTGTTTCCTTCACATAACCATGCATCTAACTATATAATTTTTAAATGCGAGCCATTTAAAGGGAAAAGCGATCTCAGGCTGAGCCCTTAGGTACGTGTAGGCGAAAATAAAACAACACGAGTTCATATAACTCGAACGATCATTTCGAAGTAGCACTTGCTCAAAGCATTACACGTCTAGGCAGCGTATGGCATTTGTTAACAAATCTAAAACAGTAAAATAATGGCTAAGATTAAATTAAAATTCAAACGGCATTTTAACCAATATGGTAGGAATTAAATACTGATATATTGACGAAATCTGCGCCATCGTTACCATTTCGCAGATTTTCGTCTACGGCGGGTGGTCGTGAAGCGTATTACCCGCAATAATTTAGGAATGACCATAATCCATCGTATAAGTTTTGTTCTGGCAACTCTAGCTCTTTGTGCATGCACGTAACTCACTCTCTCTCCTTTTAACTCCCTCTTTTTTGCGTAAAGAAACTGAAAGCTATTTCTACTACATATGCTATGGTAATTATAGGGAGATATATGAAGAAAGAAAGATGTAATCTTCACAGCCCCTCAAAATATATTCTATACGTTAATTCCAATTATGGATTACAAACTTTAAATGTGTAAAATTTCTGAAAGAACAATTGCAAAATCCATCAAAACCATTTTTACAGAGGTAAAAGCGAATACTAATATTCAAGCCATTGAATCGCCATTACCATAAGCTTCTGTCTAAATATACCTTCATGCCTCATTGGGTGCGGACATCTTTGATAAAACCTTTCTCGAAGGACCACTGTTTTGGCTTAGGCTTTTTGATTGATTGAGTTCATTGACTTTCAATAACAAATGTACTGATTGTGTAAGCGCGTGGTCTCACGGACGCTGAGCCCGTAAGTATGCGTAGGCGAAAATAAAACTACAACTTGCGTTACTGTCATAAGTAGAACGATGATTTTAACAAAGAAAAAACACTTGCTCAAAACATAACACGATCAGGTAGCTTGTGTTTCCTTATCTCATCACTGTCAGTTTAAAGACAGGTAAGATTTCGTATTAAATCAACATTCCAAAAAAGTCAAGGCCAGCATGCACGCACCACTAAAAATACAAGTTAATTACAGACCATATGAGGCTCTCCCCTGACACGGAACCGCGATTTTGGGCGGGCGAGTGACGCTTGCATCTGCGTCACGACCTTCCGTGCAGGGCGCCACGCCCTGGTGTCCTCGTCGATTCATTACACTCTTCCAGGATTGGTGGTCTTAATATCTTGCATTCCTGCATTGCCTTAATGTAGTGTAGTGTCTATGTTGTAGTTTGTTTTGTCGTCAAGAGGTTAAACTCTTCCAGAATTGGTAGTCTTAATATCTTGCATTTGAGCATTGTCTTAATCTATCTTGTAGATGGTTTTGTCGTCAAGAGGTTGACTATTCCAGAATTTGCTGTCTTCATATCTTGCATTCGAGCAGTATAATACTTTTAATTATATGTCAGTATTTATTGTAAAGGTAATATTAGTTCTCGTACTGTTCAAGAGATTTACATAAATGAATAAATAGCGTTAAAATACACATAAAATGTGAACGCAAACATAATTTCATTTCATATGTAGTCTAGTTCTCTTTCTGAATTCTTGCCTCATTCAACTCAACAAACTACAATATTGCACTCGCATTGCCGTACGCAAAATAGTAAGACAATATTTTTGAATGCGAGCCAGAAGTAACACTGAGGGCAGTGCTTGTACGAGAAAACCGTTTGCGACATGTGCATTTTGGAACCTTTGCTGTAATTAATTTATTCTGTTCACAGAGCTACTCTCTACATGTATAGAGGGAAAATATCTCAAAATATTCCAGCAACTTTGTTTGGTATGTCCGCTGTCTACATAAAGAATAGACCTATTTCAAGCTCCTGGAATCAGAGTTGAGATAATAAACAAGCCGGTGAACCTCATTACTGAAGCAGTCAGACATCAAAGAATCAGAAGAGTCAGAGCCCCGATTCAATAAACAGGCTTCGTTACCATGGTATGGGCTTTAAAATGCGTTCTTGTGTTCCCAACCACCACATGGTCCGGTAGAAAACGAGGACTGAGACTGCGTTACGATCCTGGTTCACTAATTAGTTCTGGGGTGGGCTTACCTCTCTATATATTGAGTTCATTACACATAATAAACGAAAAATTTCAATGCAAAGACTACATGAAATCACCGTTTTCGTAGAGCCCATAGTAATTCGTGGCTTGAAAATAGATACATGAACAGAAGCAAAAGTATGACTCTCTGTTCACTCGCATACAACATTCTGATGTTAGCGACTTGATAAAGTAGTGCATCATTTTAGCATTGCTAACCTTACGTAAATATGTTTATATAATCGTGTGGTATTATGTTACGAATACGTTCGTAGTATAAAAAATTCTACAAAACGCCACAGTCTTTGAGGATACTAGCTGTTTTAATTCTTTTGACCTAAGTAAAAGCACCAGTTATAATTAGCTATTTCAGATAATATGTTATGAAAAATATATACTTAAGCAGTAGTACTGCAACTACCAAATGACAGTTGTACGCAAAAAATAGCTCGCACCACACACAAACATCCTCCCACAGCTATTCTATGACTACGTTTGGCATTGAAAAAGCTTCAGTGCATAAAAACTGAACAGCTATTCTATGACTACGTTTGGCATTACCTCTAGCTTCAATGCATAAAAACTGAACTCTAAAAAGAAATACCTGCAATACCGCTACCTATGCTATGGAGTACAATTAGGATTCAATAATTTCTTAGAAAAAATTATTTACTCATCACAATATAACTAACCATATAGGTTATGAAAAATACAAACATGAAGTACAAAATGCTTGGAAAGAGTCAATTGGTAGGACAATAATCGAATAAATTTTACATTATTTGACGAATGTCATGGCCGCAACACTTCAACCAACAACAGTCGAAAATATTGGTCATGCGTTCAGTTTTCTCCAAGAGCAACTTGGACTACAATACACTCTGTTAGAACCTTTCCCACACAGCCAATACTTATTTTGCTAATAACAGGTGATGATTCTGCCACCTAGAGCCAACTCTGTGTCACGTCCAGACAGTCAGTCAAATGGTGTGGACTGCCGTACAAAGTTTTCCATTTCTAGCTTTTAATCCATGAAAAAAATACAAAACACAGTACCCAATCCATGCAAATAGCCATCGAATTTTCAATATTATGGGAACCTTTTCCAACAATATTACTAAAATTAAAGTTCTCTCACTAGGAGAGCCATTCAAAACTACTACTAAAACCCTGAAGTAACCCATCGAACTCAACTATTCGTTTTCGGCCGCATAAAATATCCCTGACCCCTGCATGAAAATATCGCAACTTAAGCGATAAACTTGTTTGACTCACAGAGCGGAAGGAAACTCCGAAATCAAAGAGCACCGCTCGTTCAAACTCCAGCGGCATCCGAGAACTCTTGAAGCATATGGTTCCGCTGTAGCAGTAAAATTCAGGACTTTACTGAAGCAACTGTAACCGTGAGCAAAAACTACCAGCACTTATTTTAAGAAAATTTATGCTTTTCAAACCTCACGATCAGGATGGTGGCAGGTAATACTTGAGGCTTTTCCTATCCTGGAGAGTCATTCTTCGATGACCTGTTCATTCACCACGTGTCAATAGATTTAAAATTCTTCAGTACACTGTTAATCACTTACAAAGAGTATGAATACATTTATTTTTCACACGTTCTGTCTATTTAAACAGAACAAAAAAGAAATAATCTTGCATAATAAAGAATCAAATACTGCTCATCAAGATCGAGCAGTCAAAGCGTTGAGGTTTTCTCTGAGACCACTCTCACAATCTGAAAATTCCAAGGAACACAAATATCAAACACTATCAGGTACTACTATAGTCGCGTAACGCCAAAAAGGTTTTTGTCGAGGACCCTAACCCTATTTGTACGGAAGACCCTAACATTTAGAGAGCTGTCAATTATGGGGACTGTAAAATTGATCCCTGTATCATATGTACAGTAATCTGTGCACCAAACAAAACTACAGGTAAGCGTGGTTTAAATGACCGCTTCACAAAGAGGTCATTCGTATCACTTGTAAGTCAGTGCAGTAGCATGCGACTGAGCACCATAAGCAAAACCAAAATAGGCTTTTTTATAGAGTACCATCAACCAAGTTTCTTTCTGAGTCTGCACACCACAGCTGGGACACTCGCATCGCAATTCAAACGGAGTTGTGATGATGAAAGATGATTTAAAATTTGTAGGCAAGTTTGTACGACAAAAATGTCCATGAAAATTCAGTGAAGAAAAGTTGAAATTCATTAGCGTTTAAAAAGCATGTCCCTAGCATGAGTATTTATCACAGGAGGCTTGCTTTTCATCCGTACATTTAAACTGCACGAACGAGCAAGCGTTTCACAAAAATTAAAGAATTATCAATTATATCAAAAATCGTCTCAGGACAGTGTCAACGTAAATCTTTTAACTCATTTAGCATGCGTTTTCAGTGCTCGATTCCCTTTATTCAGATTTCTTTTGGAGACCTGACGAATGAAGGATGGATAACGCATAGCCAAATACTTTCAGCAAGAACTACCCAACATTTAGAAGGGCGGCGAAAACAAGCCTGTTTTTGAGTGGCTCGTGCAATCCTCGACTCGGTTGGAAGGCGTAAATTCCGAGAAAATTTATGGACATGCAACAACTCGGCCAAATTTTACCGTAAATACCAGGTACTACTAACATAAATTTGGGACTGGATTACAGAAAATGTTGAGGACATCTGCAAGAAAATGAATAGGAAAAGGAATAAAAAGGCTATTTATTACAAGAGTTTTGATCAATGTGGTCCTAAATATTTGCCGAAATATTTGATGCACTATTTTTTGAAAAGGATTTCAGTCATATAAGTCCGTAGGTAGAAGGAACAGCACACAACCATGAAAAAAATCAAAGCCTAAAGGCAAAATGCTAGTTTTCCGTTAAATATAAGAATTACATCTAAAAATGAAGGCTCTAACCGTAAAAATGTCACTAATTTATCTTGAAATATGTCCGTTTTCCCTTTCAACACCATGCACCATCAAAACAAAACTCAAAACTTAATGCACAGGACAACATCAATAATAAATACATTTTTCTCGGGCGACAAAATTACTGGCTTGGGCTGTCAAAACCATATTCATAATATATCAGGAAATAGCATTATGGCATGGCGTCAAGTCTTCCAAACCGCCCGGAAAATTAAGATTACCACACGTTAATGATGGCAGGTCTGAGGTAAGCAATATGAATTAAATGCTTAGACCGATACACTAGGATTGCAAACGAGGGCATGTGCAGCTGTCAATATATATAGCACTTGGAGATCGAAAGCAGGCCCACCGACAACGACCAAGATTAAAAAGGGAGACAGTAAAATTCATCAGTGACCACTTGGGCTCAACCAATGATAGCAGTTATGGCAAGGCTTTTATTTATAATGACTACCAATCAATGATGTATGTTACTCACTTTCCTTAACCTCGGTTCTTTAAAATCTGTTTCCTCAAAAATTTATTGGTGCAATTGGTGCATGTTTGTCGTCGAGAAGACCTCTGCACTCAGTATACTATAAATCAAGGGCACACGCTAGCGAAGTCTCTCGAGTACTATCGGAAGTAGCCGCAGCAATTAGCGAACAATTCGCTAGTAAACATGTTTACTTGGAACACGAATTTGTCAGTCCTTGTTAAAACAATTTAGTTTTTCTTAGCAGAGAAGAAAACAACAGCAAAGAATTTTCATTCCATTTAGTCTATGAAGTGATCAGTTCAGGAATGAAAGTTTGCTAGAACCTGAAGTCTAGGTGTCTCGAGAATTATTTTTTTGAAATGAAGCTCCACCAACATGCAATATCACACAAACCGTTGATCTCATCTACCTGAACTTTCCTTTTAACGTTTCAGCACTGTATGGAAAACTACCAGTCACATTTAGTCTACAACCGTCTAACTCTAACTCAAGGCTAGCACCGAGCATTGATTAGAGACCATGCGAGTGAATACGTGTCTGTTGCGTTCGAATTTCCTTTGACGAAGTTTCATGGCTTCCCTACATCTCAAACTGAGCATTAAAGATATCCAAGAATGAATGCTTAATGGAATAAACCAATGTGCTGCAATAGAATAACTTTGTACAAGTGAAAATGATTATATTCTTATGAATATTCTTCATAAAGTAAATAGCTGTTTGGCCTATGAAAGAACTTAAATGTTGGGACAAGAGCGCACCTATCTTAAATTTCATTATTTATTACTTTAGTCAGGTTTACATGAGCAGAAAGCCAATTCTTCAATCTACGGTATGATACCGTACGTGTTCAAAAGACGAGAACCACTTAGTTGAGGATCAAATTCATGTTCTCGTCCACACAGTCATTAACACTTCTGTTACGATATAGGATCTATGTTCATATCACATGATATTTTATTTTGGCTAAATCCCGTAAATCTACAACATATTTAAGACATGTTGCGTATATATCAGTGTCTTCAGTGACTCCGTGGCGTGAGGACGGGTGTGGCGCTCGCTCCGAAACAAAGTGCCTATTGTTAGAAAGAATGTACCTCTAACCTAAATGGGTACCCACTCGCGTCCTGAGTATTCAAATGTGATATAAATACCCCATATATAAAAATAATCAAACTAAGAGTATAACATTCCCTCAAAAGTGTGAGAGTATTCAACCCTCGTTTACACAACGACCGAATTCCCTCCATCTTCAAGATGACTAACAAACGACGCATTACCAACAACAGCAGCAACAACAGCATCGAGTTTGAACCGAAGTTTGGTCAATACCCTGATGTGTCTAGCCTTACGAAAGACGGTAAAGAAGTGGTTTCTGTCCTTATAAAATACTTCGATTCAGTGATGACAAAATTTAATAGTGATATTGTTCAAGTGCAAAATGAAATAAGCCACCTTAAAACGCTATTTGAAACAAAAGAAGCGGAACACAAAAAAAATTCTCGAAGAACAGAATGAGAAAATAGATAGCTTAACCTCCCGCCTCGACCAGTTGGAAAAAAATGATCAGCGCCGAGACATTGAAGACAAAAAATGTACTCTCGTCATTTCTGGAAAGGAAATACCGCCATCTCACGCAGGCGAAATCTGTAAGGATACAGTCTGCCAGCTCCTGAAGGACAAGATCAACATTGACCTCTCCGGCACTGACATTACGTCAGCTACAAGAATGGGGAAAAAAACAATAACTGGGAATGTAGATCAAAGAAACATTGCATTTGAACTAAAACATTATAACAAAAAACGTGAAATTCTCAACGCCTGCCGAGAAAAGAAACCACAGTTCTTCTTCATAAATGAATACCTCATACCTTCACGAGCTAACGTCATGTACATTCTAAGGATGGCCAAAAGGAAATTCCCGGATAAAGTTGGAATCCCAAGAACACAGGATGGAAACATCTTCATATTCAACCCAGGAAACCCAGTTTCAAGACGCCGCGAGATCAACACGCCAGATGACCTCGAGCAATACCTGATGCAACAACTAAACATGTCATCACAGCAGATCATGGGTGACTAGACTAGGTGATCCCCTAAATTAGTCAATTTCATTTTCATCCCCTAAATATGTCAATTTCGTATTAATTTAACCTCAATTAGGTTTCATGTCAGTAAACCTCAACTTGATGCTAGTTCAACCTGAATCTATACAAATGTATAACAGATGTGCTTGTAAACATTTATGACAGCTGTGTGTGAACTTTTGAAACAACGCAATCAGCAATTTTTTACCTCCCAATGTTACTGTGAATTTTTTCTCTTCTTAACCACTTAAGTATTATTACGCGTAAACCATATTAGCTGATTATATCATTGTCGTTGTAATCTTCTTATAATCTGATAATCGCTTCTGCCCTCCACTGCCATCGTACAACCATATTAGCTGATTATATCATTGTCGTTGTAATCTTCTTATAATCTGATTATATCATTGTCGTTGTAATCTTCTTATAATCTGATTATATCATTGTCATTATAATCTATCAGCAATTTTTCACTTACCAATATTACTGTGAATTCTTCC
Organism: Morinoia aosen; assembly: GCA_030386875.1. Taxonomy (NCBI): domain Eukaryota; kingdom Metazoa; phylum Arthropoda; class Malacostraca; order Amphipoda; family Talitridae; genus Morinoia; species Morinoia aosen. The sequence continues at coordinate 19,285,216 of CM059577.1, read as the reverse complement.
TTATTTACCACTACAGTTATTATTACGCGTAAACCATATTAGCTGATTGTATCATTGTCATCATAATCTTTAAAACTTATTCCCTCTTGTATGTGAACTTATGAAAACGCCCTCAGCAATCTGTTTGCACCAATGTAGTGATATCGAACTCCAATATTATAACAAATAAATAATAGATGTGTGTGTAAACATCTATGACATCTGTGTGTCACATTTTGTAACATCGCAATTAGTAATTTTTCACCAACCAATGTTACTGTGAATTCTTCTTTATTTACCACTACAGTTATTATTACGCGTAAACCATATTAGCTGATTGTATCATTGTCGTCATAATCTTTAGAAACTTATTACCTGTTGTATGTGAACTTGCGAAAACGCCCTTAGCAATCTGTTTGCACCAATGTTGTGATATTGAACTCCATTATCACTCGCTCATGGACTGAGTTTGTGTGTACTCACGAAATCGCGCTAGATTTTTCTTTTTTACTCTATTCTCTCTTACTTAATAAGCTACTTTTTAGACTGAAATATCCCTTTAAGCTTGACTCTGTATTTCGTTTTAAGCTCTATAGTACCTAATTCTTACTTTTACTTATTTTAAATGACTGATCACCCTGTAATATTTGAGGAAATCAATCCAGATTTCAATCATTTGAACAGAATATATCCAAACCTAAACGACTCTCAAGAGTGTAGGTATACTAATATATCAGAATTCAACGAAACTATACGAATAACTGACCGAGATTTCTCACTCCTGTGTTGGAACTGTAGGTCACTCTATCCAAAATTGGAAGAGATACAATGTACTATTACTGAACTTAAATATAACCTAGACGTGATTAGCTTCACCGAAAGCTGGCTAGATGACTCGACTAAAGACATGATTCGATTTGAAAATTATCATAGTTACCATTCGCTAAGAAAAAACCAGCGGGGCGGAGGCATCAGCACATATATATCTAACCACATAGACTCGAGAACCATAGCAAGTGCAACCATGAATCAGGATCATATAGAATCACTCTTCGTAGAACTTTTTAGAGATGGTAAACGCATTGTGCTTGGAACGGTGTATAGGCCTCCTACAGCCTGTCCTATATCCTTCCTGAATGAATTGAATCGTATTATTTCTCAGTTCAACAGGCCCTTATACAATGACATAATAATATGCGGTGACTTCAATTATGATCTACTGAAACATGAAAGCCATGAACCAATCTCTAATTTCCTAACTACTTTTCAGTCTCAATCCTTCCTTCCGATCATTACAAAGCCTACACGAATAACCTCAGAGTGTGCTACGCTGCTTGACAATATCTTTATGACAGACCCTAGTGATTTTCTTGCTGGAATAATTACTTCTGACTTATCAGATCACTTCCCAGTTTTTCTTATTAAGAAAAATGTCTATATTGCTTGCACCAAGGCACGGGCTGAAACTTACTCATATCGTAAAATAAACGAATCAAATCTTGAAGAAATGCGTACCGTTCTAGAAGAATCAATGCCTACATTGCACATCTCTCAACAAAACAATAATACTACGAGCATTGATGAAGCAGTAGTAAAGTTGACTGAAACTATAATGACCGCATACAATCAGTGTTGCCCAATTGTAACTCGTACAGTTACCCCGAAAAATAAACATAAGCCCTGGATTACTAGAGACATCGTGATAAATATAAAGAAACGTCAAGCGTACCTAGCCCTCCTTTGCGAAGGACGAATATCTAGAGAAACATATAACCGATTTAGAAACTATGTAACAAACCAGATTAGAACATCAAAAAAGAACTACTTTACGCTCAAGTTTACTCAATTCAAAACTGACGTTAAAAAGACTTGGCATCTCCTTAACTCCTGCTGTAAACCGAATAATGCCGATAAAAAGAAAATTGAATATGTTGTTCAAGATAATGTAAAATATCATGAGAAGAAAGAAATTGCTAATCTCTTTAACAACTTCTTCGTAAACGTAGGGAAAACAATAGCTGATGGTATTCCAAGTGAACCTACTGATCACCTGGAATTTATGGATCATATTCGAGAACCCAACTCCTTTTACTTTACGCTTACAAACTCCTCCGATGTAATTACGTGCATAAACAACATGAAAAATAAATCGAGTGGGTTACAAACGTTTCCGACTAAAGTACTTAAAGTTATTGCTGACATTGTAGCCCCACTGATATCAAATATTATTAACCAGTCTCTCTTACTAGGCACTTTCCCGAACTCCCTCAAAGTTGCTAGAGTAACCCCTATCTTTAAAAGTGGTGAAAAAACCTGTGTAAACAATTATCGACCTATCTCCATTCTACCAATTATTAGCAAAGTATTCGAAAAGATTGTGTATAAAAAAGTGTACTCTTATTTTGAACAAAAATCATTTCTTTACGATAAACAATACGGTTTTCGCTCTAAAAAATCAACAACACAGGCTATATTAAATCATTTACAATTCCTCTATTCTAATATAGATGAAGGAAAGCCTGTCTTCTCTGTATTTCTTGACTTCCGAAAAGCATTTGATTGTGTGGACCATAAAATACTATTATCGAAACTACACTGTTATGGCATTCGAGGGATTGCCCATGATTGGTTCAGATCATACCTAACAAACCGGAAGCAATACGTTGTCATTGACGACGCAAAATCAGACCCACAGACAATTAGCCATGGAGTTCCACAAGGATCTGTTCTCGGGCCTCTCTTGTTTCTGATTTTTATCAATGATATTGTAAAATCTACATCATTCTTCAAATTCATACTTTTTGCCGATGACAGTACGCTTTCTGCGGTCCTTCCGAACCAAAATCCTGCTATGATTGTGGAGAGTATAAATACTGAACTTCACAAGGTTTCATCGTGGCTCAAAGCTAATAAAATAAGCCTAAATATCGATAAAACAAATTATATTACTTTCTCATACAAGAAAGATGTATCTCTCCCATGCATTAAAATTGGCGAAGGTGAAATCGAAGAAACCAACTCATGTAAGTTTCTGGGCATCATAATAGATAAACATCTGACCTTCAAAGAGCACATCACTCATATTAGTTCTAAATTATCAAAATCCATCGGAATCCTAAATAAAGTTAAAAATTTTCTGCCTGAAACAGCTTTACAAATGCTCTACCGAACGCTCATTTCTCCATACTTGCAATACGGAATAGAAGCATGGCACGGAACTGATAAAAATAAAACCAACAAAATTTTTACTCTGCAGAAAAGGGCTGTCAGAGCGGTAAAGAACCTAGAATATAATGCTCACACAAATGATTCTTTCAAAAATTTACAAATACTTAAACTTTCGGATCTCTACAAAATCTCCATCTGTAATTTCATTTACAAAACATTAAGAAATGATGGCGACAATAGCCTAAGACAATTATTGACTGCTCAAACTGGTCATCACGACCATTTAACCCGAAATAGAAGTAAATTCATGCTTCCTTATTATTCAAAGGCCAGGTCGCAACACAGTATTCTCTTCGTTGGAACCAAAACTTGGAACTCTATACCTGCAGAGATCCGTGAATGTAATTCGTACAAAGTATTCAAAAGACATCTTGAGTCTCACTTCCTATCAGAATACTAGTCGTGTAAGATCACCGTGTCGAAATCTTGCCTCCTACATGTAACTAATGATAGTGTCATAATGTAACTTGCCTGTTTACCATAACCAATCTTCTCTCTGCTCTTGAATCGTTTTATCGAACATACTGTTAAATATAGCCGATTTGACCTATATTGTAAAATACAGCATAAAATATCGAGCTAATTATCTCAATGATCAGTCTAATGCGAAAATAGGTTAAGTGAACTAGGTTAAACATTTTTGTACACCCTAGAATAACGTGATGGTAGGATGCCCTAGAAGTCGCTGAACTTATTCGGGCCCACAGGTAGCTATACTCAAATTTGACCATTGTACTAGACTTAAGTAAAATTCTACCTCTGTATCACCTGTGTTAAATAAATTGTATAAATTGTTTAAATTGTTTAAATATAACATTCTGCTGGGCTACGACAAAGGAATGTCAGACCGTTAAGCCGGCGCCGATATAGGCGTGAGAATGGGAGACAGCGCCGCGAGTGTGAGGGGAAGCTTCGAAGGGGAGAGGGATCAAGAGAAGGCCGCAACATACGGGCCAATCAAGAGCTCGCGAAGACATCACGCGTGGAGGTGTGTCGAGCGCGAACCAATCATAGGCAAAACTTCAGGACCGGCAAGTCTCCAACGAATCAAAATTGAGAAAATCGAGTGACTTTCTCTGTAGCTTGGAAGAATCCAGATCCTTCGAGAAAGAAAGAGGCGACACACATAAAAGGAGTGAGACGAGGATAATCAAGGTTCTTTTTGGTGGGAACGAGTGCGGAAGAGGTGCACGTATCTGAGGGGCACGCAAACAGGCACGCCGGCGTACTGCTGGTGTGCCTTCAACATAATCAGCAGATCGAATATCTGAGCACATCGAAATTTTCAAGAAAGGCAACGTCGTCCATCATAAATCGTCGAAGCACCAATTTTGCAACAACGACTGCTCGAAGCACCTCAGCTTTGTGGTGTAATCGTCCAGTATCAAAGTAGTAACCATGCCACGGAGAGAATTCGGAATATTTTGTAATCAGTTCCGGGCTCACAAACAACTTCAGCGGGAAAATACTGAAACCGCACCGCCTGCAGAGTCTGCAATAATGCCGCCACTACGAGTCCTGCAGTGGTCAAGCAGACTCGGAACTCAGAGCTCGAAATGGGAACTGTGTGCAGTGCTTTGGTACCACGACCGGCCGACGAGCGAGGGGGAACATATGTACCGCGGGGGCGGTCTGAGCCACACTACGTAAATTCTTCAAGCAGCATTGGAAGTGTGTTAATTCATCGTGATCTACAATTTCAAGAAAGGGTTTAGGCCAATTTACTGGTTTGGAACTCAGAAAGGTGATTTTTAAGTGTGAAAGTTCTAGTACAGCGAGCACATGGAATAGTGCGTTCCGAGCGGCGCGCAATCAAATGTGATTTGTGTGATGCGGGTAATTAGCTCATGTTCGAATTCTGTGTTGTGCATAAGGCGAAGCATTCTATATTTGACACCTTGCTGTGAGTCAAGGTTCTATTCTTTTGGCATGACCATTTATTTCATGTGTGCGCTAGCCAGGATGTTCATTTTCATGATTCTAATTTCATTTTGTTTGTGCGTAAACTCCCCTGTTTGACGGTTGCCAAGAAAGACTGTGTCGAGTTAAATCGTGTGATCGTTTACAGGCGTTCATTGAATTTTTAGCCTGAATCTCTCATTTGTGTGTTATTTTTGGGCCAGAATCTGTTGAAAAAACTTGTATTTTGCATCCACTTGCATCCACGTATTTCTTAAATAAACCCATGTTAATCTTTCAAATTATTTTGTTCTCCATGTCTGGTATGCAGGTGTACGCAAGCATAAAAGTATAATACTCATAAATTGTGCGGGGGTTGAGAGTCCCCCAAGCGTCTGGGAAGGGGATCCAGAAACTACACCCTCTTCTCATATCGCAACACTTCTAGAGCAAAACAACATTCAACGCGAACAATTTTCTACGGCGTTAAAGAACACTCAAGGAACTCTGGAAGCAGTACTTTACTCCAATAAATAAAACACTAAGGAATTTTTTACATATAATAACTATAGATTTTTTAACGCACTACATCTTAGACAGGATTCCATTCTCGAAATTTTGAGACTCACATTTCAAGTAACAACAATTTCATTTAAATCTTCTGAGTGTTGTAAAAACCATCATTTTCGACCATGTTTTTTAAAACAGTCTTAATATTATGAAGAAATTAAAATTATGAAATCTTGGCACAAAAATTCTCGATAATGATAAAATATATTTTATATTTATACAAATATATTATATAAATATATTTTATCATTAGCAGAGCATTTCGAGAGCGGTATCAAACACGATTATTTCATGAGAACAAAGAAGGATTTTGTGTGTTCAAATGTCAATGTACTCTCCCACCTCTTGCGTTATTAATAATCTTGGAGGGAATTCGTCGAAGAGGAATACCAAGACGAGTTACGAAGGTATAAGAGGTTTTAAATGGTTTGGTTAGGTTGGTTTTGTTTCAAGCGAGACTACTTCCACGTTCTCAGCTGCCAAAAATGGTTAGGAAAGAAACAGCGTAGAAAAATCTGAAGAACATTTAGTCCGAACGTTTGACAGTTATTTGGTTTTCCACAGCGAAAATTTGTCAGCTAACATTCCGCTAGCAGAAACAGTTGAAATTTACCTTGATGCTTTGCTCTCTAATCTATCTTCTTTGAGTTTGTATTGAGTAAAAAATATTTTAGTTTAATTCTGAAACACATATAAAATTAATGTTTCCATTTTATTGTACTCTTAACAAGTCAATAGAGCGCTTAAGACTGTGCTTGCCTCCTGGGTCTTACACTTGCGAATATATTTTTTTGTTTTTTGTAAGAACATCTCACTGCAAAATTGCCCTTTGAGCTTTAGTCCAATTTTTCCAAGTGTCACGGTAACAACACCTTCGTTCTTTCAAATAGCGCACCTGATATGTATTAATTCTTTCAGAATTTCAATGACCAAAACCCTAACGTTAAATTTACGTGCGAATCGGAACAAGGAAATCGCTTGAATTTTCTCGATTTTTGCATCGGTCTTATAATTAATTTAATACCTCTGTTTACTGAAAACGAACTTTCACCGGTCTAAGATTTCGTTTTTTAGTTTCTGCTATAAACCAGTAAAAACGAATAGCTTGTTCATGCTTATTTCATGTTCTTACAGAGTGTTACAACGACCTCCATTATGAATTTACTTCCTGAAAGTTCTTATTCATATTAAATGGCCTTCTCCAAAAATAATTTATCGGTAAATTTATAAGTTCATGTATACTATTAATTCTCTAACTGATATTAATAATCAAAATGCTCCTTATATTTATTGCGTATTGCGATCCTTTCATCAGAAGTTTGAGAAGATAACGCTAGAGCTCTCTTACTTTGTATTTAAATATTTGACGGAGATTTCTTCATGCATTGCATTGGCTAATAAAAGTACAAATAGATCATGCCTTAATTTTGACGATGCACGTTTAAAAAGCATCCGATCATCCGTAGTCTACAATTTCAGTAGTGTTCACTGGGCATCACACTACGATGGTTCAACCCATTGTGCACTGTACATACAAGGAGCTGAACGTACAGGACGGAGTCATCGCATTGGTAAAATGTTAGGAACTTCATCTCACTCCAGTATTAGAGAACATTGTAACTGTCAATGCAACCAAAACATCAATAGCAGACACTTTAAGACATTAAATACATGTTCAGTAAAGTTTGATCTTCGCATTTTGGGGTCGTATACTTTGCTCATAAAATTTAAAATTATATTAAAATTAGTTAACTTAAAATTATAAGTAACGTTTTCATCCACCTAAAATTGTTAATAGAATAAATTTTTTCCAGTTGACATTTTATTTTGTACATATAGTTACAGTTTTGTAGGCATTGTAACTAATTGTTCTTTAAAATGTTAGTTTCCTCTTTCTCACTGTCGTTCGCTTTTACATTCACATGTATGCAATCCTTCCTCTTTTCTTCATGAACTGCCCAAAAGCTAAGTGTAACATCCGCTTCCAGAACTCTCTTCGTAGCATTTTGTTCAATGTCTCTTGTTGATTTTTTTAAAGAAACGTTGATCTTCCTATCGATTTCAGAACTAACCTTGAATTGCGAATCTCTATTGAATGTCATTTGGTGTTTTTCCAGAATGCCTTGAAAATGAGCCTAAGCACGAAATATTCGAATTTAATGTTTTTAAGATTTCTCTTCGCTGTTCCCTTTTCCTAGTTAATTTGTGAAGTTAACGGGATGTAACTAATGAAAATAGTTATCTACATGAACTATAAGCAGTAACCCGACAGATGCGATGGCAGAATTGTATAAAATACCTTGAAAAGAGTAAACATCTTTTAGGTATATCCGTAAAGTGAGGTTAGGTTTACCAAGGATAAGAGAAAAATTTGAAGCCTCGCGGTTTGAGTATTCCATCCCTCCCGCGTGAGGTTGAGTGCGCTAAGGAGAAGCCGGCTGTGTTTATTCAGCGAGGGAAATTGTTTGGAGTCTGACACAAACGAGTGAGGCGGGTCTCAGTGATTTTTGTATTTCCAACCAAATAACGCCATTGCATTTCCTCGAGAAATATTCTTTTTCTAAAAAATTAATGAGGAAAAATAGTGTTTCAACCAATTTGAGTTTCAACATGGGCGAATCTTTGTTTTCAGTGAGCATCAGCAGCAACAAATTCCCGTTGACCGTTGGTCAAAACAGTGCTTCCGTGTACATTTGAGGCTGATAGCATATTGTAATCTGCTGAATGCACTTTTAACATCGTAAACTATGGGATATATCCTAGCAATTCTATGTTCGACACGAGTGGTTAAACGACAAACTGAATTAAAGTTATTCATAAACTGTTTCGATGACGCTACAAACTTCTTATGTATCCAGGTGAGGAACGCTGAAAAATAGTTAAATTGCCGCCTTTTCGGCTATTTTTGAAGATATATATTACAAGAAGAGTTCAGCGTTGACAGTACCCAGTGAAATACTGGCACTACCAATTTCATAAAAAATAAATACTAAAATGATGAAATCAAATTCTTCAACGGTTCACTGTTCAAGTCGAGTTATTTAAGAAAAGCGTCCACGCTGACAATCATAGCATATAAGATCACAATTATTTGCTTCAAATGATCCTATTAACTCAAACGGATTTTCTTTGGTGGCAGCTCGATTAGTTTACGAAATTGCAATACCAGCTGTTCAATTTGTTTCTCGGTTTCCTGTTCTGACGACAACCTCGTCAAGATTGTGTGCGATGGAGAACTGAGCTCATTACAAGTACCGCGATGAGCTAATTCGAACACATAATATAATTATCGTTAGAATTGGATTCGACAGCGGAAGAATCGAGAGAATTCGTTTTAAGCATTGCACAAACTTCTCCTGTAATGAGAAGAATGATGCGCTGGTCAATCTCCCCCAAAGGCGAAAATCATTTATATTTCAATAGTGTGAAAAATAGTGTGTGTGAGCAATTCCAGTCTCAGCAAATATCGCCTCATGATCAACAATTTATGAGTGAAGGCTCCTGAAAAAATAGTGCGAGTATATGAAAAGCATTCCCTCTTGAAATATGAGATAATATATGACATAAGAAATTGGTAACTCCTATCAAAAGTACCTATTAGATGAAACTTCAATTGCGAATTTAGCTTCATTTCATGTCACGATTAGATTATCAGCTCGTTTAAGCCACTCTAACCAAAACAAAGGGGTTCCCAAGAAATGAAGGAAAGTACCATTTAGTCTGGAATTAGGGAATGAGGAACCTATGCACAAGATGTGTCATCACACCAAGCGCATAGCTACAGCAAGGTTAAAAAAAGTTTGGGTAAGTAGATGAAAGTAGAAGAGAGTAGATAAAAAACTAACAAGTGGTGAAAGAAGAACAGAAGTGAACCATTAAAAATATTGTCCGTAACAAAACAAAAACTATTCTATTTCGACAAAAGAAAGGCCCTTTAGTCCGAGGCCTCAGATCTTTCCCCTGAGACTCAATTCCCATGGATACCTGAACTGTATCCTGAGAGAGAAAACATTTAATAACAAATTATGAGAACTACTACGACTATGGTAATGATATAAATATTCTTTGCCGGATATGGACTAGTGACGAATCCTGAATGTTTACTGACTGCTGTACCAAGTAAAGAATATGTACAAAAATCATGAAACTATTGCCCTTCGAAAAAAATATTTGCCACATAGTACATAATTACATCTCTGATAGCGACATACCCTTTAATGACAACATATTTCACAGAAAATAAGAGAAAACCGGGAAACCTTGTCAGAAGGTATCGCACTCATTTTATATAAGGCTATATTGTCGGAGCAAAGAGAAAAATAACAATGCGTGTCGTCATATTACCATCGTATCATGTCACTATACGGTAAGACGAGATGAACGAAGTATTCTCAGTTCACTTGTCTCCGCTGTTCAGTCCAGTCATTGTGACAGGAGCTCACATCTAAGTAGCTCGCTTCTATGTACAAATGGTCAGAAGGGACACAAAACAAATTTCACTGATCGCTCCATTTTACAATTGCATTTTGTCAAATATTACGGTTATCAGTTCTTACTTAAGGTAGGAGTGAAATACAAGCAAATTGTGATGGGGATTTCTCCCTACTTTTTTTCTTCAAGCTTTCCAGTCTCTACGTCACTAAAGAAGTCACTTGCTCCAGCAAGTATACCGCTCAGTTAAGAAGAATTGAATTGAGGACCTCCTCAGCCGAAGTATAACGCCCTGTCATTCCTTTTTTGAAATGACAGGGCGTTATACTTTGGCTGAGGAGGTCCTTAAACCCTTTATTTCAAATTGACCGCTTGGCCAATACGTATCATATCTACTGAGCAATAATTAGAATGCAGTACATAAATTCATTCGGAAATCTTCCATAATGTAGAATGATTGATAACCCAGGTCGTCTTGTACGTGTCTGTCACAGTTATGTGCAGGTGGCGTGAAGACCCAGACTCCTTGACGTCACGCCGCGATTCAGGGGAGCAGCAGGTTTCATTAATCTCAGTATTTCACGCTGCTAGTGCCGGTCCCTGCAGCCTATATCACTGTTTGGCGTCCTCAAATTTATAGGTCCGACGGCGCGTCTTGGCCATTAGGACGGCTGATCGGCACCTCTTCGGTTCAGGTTCAAGTGGAGAGAAGAGCGATCCGCCCCCAAAAAAAATTGTTTCGAATACGCAGATGACAAAGTATACAGTCTTAAAGAGAAAAAATTTCACAATTTTTGTGAGAAATTGCCAGATTCTCATGAAGAACTAATCTTGAGAAAACAATAATACGCAGTCTGGATTTCAATCGGGAAAATTTGCAGAAAACTGTGATGATTAAACCTCACGTCGAATGTTGAAAAGGCTTTTTCAGACACATGAACAAATCACATGTTCGAAACAAGTATGAATGGCATGTTTCAGCTTAATAAAGAACAATGTCCTTCCTGGTCGTAGTATGAAATTCGGTTCAGAATGAAAAATTTAATAAGCCTGGATTGATACACTCAAAACAATTTGTAACCTCGTTGTCTGAAGAACAGACTAAATAATGAGTTAGTTTAAGCCTTCTTAACCACAACAAAGGCCGCATTATTATGGAATCAAGCGACGGGTATGCATCCACAAAGTGTGTCTCTACATTCTTCTCATTGGAACAGCATGATTGAGAGAAGTTTATGAATCGTGGTACCAGTTAAGAAAGCAAGTAATAGTTGCTGAAAAAAGGACAGCAGTGAACTGAAAAAAGATGACACGTAACAAACAAGAAATTTTTTTCAATTTCGACGAAAGGAAAGCCTACCTGATCTTCAGCTCGGCTTTTCACATCTTCCTACTGGGAGCACTAATTGCCATAAATACAATAGTTGCTTCTGAGAAACTACAGAGACGAAAGTATGTTCTGGCTTTCGACGTAAGAGACAGCAATTTTCACGGTGGTGTGACATCAGGGGATATCTGCATTAAAGTTTAACCGAAGCAATCACGGCAACCAACGTACTCTTAGTGAGAGGATTTTCTTCGCAGTTTTTTGGTGACTGCCTCAACGCTTTTACAATGGCCCAAATGCACGAGACTAAATAAATCTTGAATAATATTTTCATTTAAGGTTCACTGACGCTCACGTTAAGATTGATTACCATTAATCACGGCTATTTAGAAATAAAATAACAAGGATAGTCACTTTTAAAATAGACATTATTTCTTAGAGAGTTTAATAGGTCAGAACTAAAAATATAAACGAAAAAAATGAACGTTTCGACCACAAGTTTCCAAATGAGTTTCTAGGGTTTGAGTTTCTATAGTTTTTGTTATTTTTGTTTCAAATTAAATAGTACTCGTATCAGAACTCAGTTATGTAGAGCGTATAATGTATGTTCAAGTTTTCAGTCGTTTCATGGTGAAGTTGAGTTTTTGAATAATTTTTTCCGTAATAATGGTTTCTCCGCTTGGCTGTTACATTCCTCAATCAAGAAGTTTTTAAATTCAAAATTTTGTGACCGCCCACCTATGACAACTGTACGGAAAATATTTTTATTTTGTTATACCATATTTTGGTCACCAATCTGAAAAAATGAAAAAATATTTGCTGACGCTTTTATCAAAGCATTTAATGCATATAAATTTTCGGATAATTTTAGTGAACGCATACAAAATCAATTCTTTTTTCAATTACAAAATAAGCTTCCGAAGACTTTGCTCTCTTCAGTCGTCTACAAGTATCGTTGCGCACTGTGTGCGTCTGAGTACGTTGGGTCCACAAAAAGGGCCTTGCGTACTCGTGTAGCAGAGCATGCTGGACGAAGCTTTCGAACAAATAGGCCTCTTGCTTCTCCCTCTCAATCCTCTGTGCGTGCACATGCAGAAAAGTGCGACTTGCCTGTTCGTTTAGATAATTTCCAGATAATTGCAACATCTTCTAATCAAACAGATCTTCGAATTTTAGAGTCTCTTTTTATCATGAGAGACAAACCGGTTTTAAATGATGCCCAATCTTCCTTCCCCTTGCAAATTTACTGTTAGCAAATGTTAATCATATTAATCAAATACAAACGTTAATCATATGTGTGTATATTTTTTTTGTCGATGAAAAATCTCTTGTATTTTCCCAGATGCTGAAGATGACCCTTGTGGTCGAAACGTTCATTTTTTTCGTTTATATTTTTAGTTCTGACCTATTAAACTCTCTAAGAAATAATGTCTATTTTAAAAGTGACTATCCTTGCTATTTTATTTGTAGTTAGACTTTGCAATCGGGAAAACATTGAAGTAAATCACGGCAATTTATCGTATTAAGAGATCATCCCGAGCCCAATTGGGCCCCACCGGCTCCCCCCACTGAAATTTTTTTTTGTTGAAAAAGGATCCTTAGGGGATGGGTTATTGTGCCATGAAATTTTACGGCCCTACGGAGACTAGAACCCCCCCAGGGGGGTGAAAAGGGGACCGAAAATGACGATTTTTAGGCCCAATTTTTTTTATGTTGAAAAAGGATCCTTAGGGGATGGGTTATTATGCCATGAAATTTTATGGCCCTACGGACACTAGAACCCCCCCAGGGGGGTGAAAAGGGGACCGAAAATGACGATTTTGAGGGCAATTTTTTTACATTCAAAACGGGACTCGTCCTCGAGTTTTGATGCTAGAACAAATCCAAAGACAGTTTTAGAATCCTTGGAACATTTCTAACAAACTCAAGTTCGGCTTTTTTCAAATTCAAATTTTTTCTATTTTTTCAAAAAAATTTGAAATTTCAAAAATCAGCAACAATTTTTGGGGGTTTGGAGCTATATATTTCTTCAAAGAATTCGAACTTGAAAAAAAGCGAACTCGAGTTTGTTAGAAATGTTTCAAGGATTCTAAAACTGGTTTTGGTTTTGTTCTAGCATCAAAACTCGATGACGAGTCTCGTTTTGAAATATCCAAAAAAATATATCGAAATACTCTTTTTTCGTCAAAAAAAATAAAAACTAAGGCATAAATCGAAAAAGTGACACGAATAAAAAAGTTTCCTTTCACAAAATACATATACTGGCCAATTTTCAAACAAATCGGACAGAAAAAATTGATAAAGTCTCATCATGGTGAATACTGAAATAAAATGTTTTATTTTTATTTACTCATAACTACGATATTTCTTAGAACTTTACTTGAAATTCACAAGGAAAATGATGCTCATTGTTCGTACATCGAAATAGATCATCGAAACTGCATTCATGTACAAAAATTTTCGTTATATTCAAATTCAATAGACATAGTTTGTTTTTGGGCTCTAGTGAATAGTTGACTTTTTTACATTCAAAACGGGACTCGTCCTCGAGTTTTGATGCTAGAAAAAATCCAAAAACAGTTTTAGAATCCTTGGAACATTTCTAACAAACTCAAGTTCGGCTTTTTTCAGATTCCAATTTTTTCTATTTTTTCAAAAATTTATGAAATTTCAAAAACCAGCAAATTTTTTTTTTGGGTTTAGAGCTATATATTTCTTCAAAGAATTCGAATTTGAAAAAAAGCAAACTTGAGTTTGTTAGAAATGTTTCAAGGATTCTAAAACTGGTTTTGGTTTTGTTCTAGCGTCAAAACTCGATGACGAGTCTCGTTTTGAAATATAAAAAAAAATATACCGAAATACTCTTTTTTCGTCAAAAAAATAAAAACTAAGGCATAAATCGAAAAAGTGACTCAAATAAAAAAGGTTTCCTTTCACGAAATACCTATACTGGCCAATTTTCAAACCAATCGGACGGAAAAAATTGATAAAGTCTCATCATGGTGATTACTGAAATAAAATGTATTATTTTTATTTACTCATAACTACGATATTTCTTAGATCTTTACTTGAAATTCATAAGGAAAATGATGCTCCATACATCGGAATAGAACATCGAAACTGCATTCATGTACAAAAAATTTTCGTTATATTCAAATTCAATAGACATAGTTCGATTTTGGGCTGTAGTGAAAAATTTTCCTTTTTTACCATTCAAAATGGAATTTGTCCTCGAGTTTTGATGCTAGAACAAATCCAAAGACAGTTTTAGAATTCTTGAAACAATTCTAACAAACTAAAGTTCGCTTTTTTTCAAATTCGAATTCTTTGAAGAAATACATAGCTCTAAACCCAAAAAATTGTTGCTGATTTTTGAAATTTCAAAAATTTTTGAAAAAATAGAGAAAATTTGAATTTGCATAAACCCGAACTTGAGTTTGTTAGAAATGTTCCAAGGGTTCTAAAACTGTCTTTGTTTTTGTTCTAGCATCAAAACTGAAGGAGAAGTTCTAATCTGAAATATCAATAAAAATATACCAAAAAACACATTTTTCCACATTTTTCGTCAAAAAAAAAATAAGGCCTAAATCGAAAAAATGACATGAGTAAAAAAGGTTTACTTTCACAAAAGACATATAGTGGCCAATTTTCAAACGAATCGAACGAAAAAAGGTCTCAAACTGGGATGATCCCCTTAATCGAGGGAGACTAGAATTCACCAGTAATGAAATAATACAACACGAGCGATGTAAATTTTACTCGAAATTAATCTCAGCATTAACCATAAGCTAATTATAAATCAGCAATTAAATTTATTTCTAATTAGCACACGCTAATTATAAATAAACGTTAAAGGAGACTATACAATTGCGTGCATCAAATTTCACAAGAATTCTGAACGAAGCCCAAACGAAGGTCAGCCTTATCCCCAAAACGAAAAAAATGCACCATTCTGCGAAAAACTCACTGATAAAGGAGGGACAAAATAGACAATTAAATCTCCCTACAAACGTTATGTGAAGCGAACTTTTACTGAACAAGCGTATTGTATTTACGGCATTTGTTACAAGGATATGTTTTTTGCCCTTTTCACGTACAATTTAATTCCGTACATAGTAGTTCTAATACAGCGAGTAATGAAACTGTAGCAAACACTATATAAATTACACGTAACCCGTTGGGTCAGTTTCCTTGTTCACATAAGAAATTTTCAAGAAGTATTCTTCGTGAAATGGGTATATGTAACAAATCGTACCCACAAAACAGCATTAGGAAATTTTGAATTTTACACCTGTGTTAATGATGAAAATAGTATGCTGAATTTTAGGCTATATTATTAACGAAAGCAGAGCGTGCTCAGTGACAATTAGCCTTCTAACAAAAACAAGCAAACAAACAAAATTCTAGAAGTTTTCATAGGAACAATGAAAAGCAAGGCAAAAATCGCTGTACGAATTGCCATTTTATTATTACAAATAGTAAAGTCTAAATGAATAAAATTGAACGTTTCGAACTAAACAGATCATCTTCAGCAAAGAAAAGAATTCTGCGACAAAACAAAACGGAAATGAGTAAATTGAAACTATACTATGCAAACGAATACTACAACATATACAGAAAAAGTCGTAGATGTAAAACTAAAATATAAAACAAAACAAAAATTAAAAAACCTAAACTAATGATCATGTATTTGCAACGAGAAGAAGAAAAGCACTTTGAGTATCATTTAGAGGGGGTCTGAGCTTAAAAATGTATAGCGACTCGAGGATGCGTAAATCAATCATATGAGGGGCACCTGCAAGGATTTTAAAATGATCTACGGAAACAGGGACGTTACAGTTTTCGGCATGGGATCGAACAGAGGACAGTGGAGGAGAACCAAGTGGACGACCGGTTCTACAGCTGCGCCCAGCGTGCTCGGCTACTCTGGACATAAGAGTACGACAGGTGGAACCTATGTACTGTGATTCACAACGTGAACAACTAAACTGGTAAACCACAGAGTAAATAACTGTAACGTCCCTGTTTCCGTGAATCATTTTAAATCTAGCAGTGGGCAGCTTATCCTTAAAGCGGAAAAGGGAACCGATTGTGAAATTGTTGACTAGAATAGAATGAATTTTAAGTTGCGGAAAAAACATTAGGTTTTAGGTTTTTAGGTTCATTAGTTTAGGTTTTTGAATTTTTGTTTCGTTTTATATTTTAGTTTTACATCTACGACTTTTTCTGTATATGTTGTAGTATTCGTTTGCATAGTATAGTTTCAATTTTCTCATTTTCGTTTTGTTTTGTCGCAGAATTCTTTTCTTTGCTGAAGATGAACTGTTTAGTTCGAAACGTTCAATTTTATTCATTTAGACTTTACTATTTGTAATAATAAAATGGCAATTCGTACAGCGATTTTCGCCTTGCTTTTCATTTTAAGAATAAGACGCGTCAATGCGGATTCAGTTTTAGATTACGTTAGAGAACGATTCGGTGAAATGGCTTTCGAATTTTACGGAGTTACCAAAATACAATCAGGAAATTAACGAAAGCTAGATTAGACGTGAAGTTCCTGACATCCTGCAAAATTTACAATATATTTCCGAAATTTTTGCGATTCCGGCTGTACCGAAGATCCCTGCAGACGACAGTGTTTTACCGTTCCTGGCAGTCCAAACTTCTACTCCGTGAAATGAAGAACAAGA
This sequence comes from Morinoia aosen, assembly GCA_030386875.1. NCBI lineage: Eukaryota > Metazoa > Arthropoda > Malacostraca > Amphipoda > Talitridae > Morinoia > Morinoia aosen. Next base: position 19,268,092 of record CM059577.1, on the reverse strand, counting down.
AGAAGACTGTCTGCAACCTTACGACGAAGCTAGACGAATGCACAGCGTCATTATCTTCTTTCTCGCCGCTTGATCGTGTCCTTGTCAAGCGCTACGTGGAATCAATCAATAAGAATTTCGAGTGTGCAACAAACGCTACCCACAATAGGAAACTTCAGGATTTGGGTATTGAGAACAGGCTAGAACCAGTTGATCCTAAAAATGGTATTTTTAACTGTAGTTCTTTACAAGTCCCTGATGGAGTTTGCCGATTACTAGCCTTCGGTCTGGAATTTTGCTTGCCTGTGTATAAGTTAAACTTCTTTTCCTATTACCTGAGTTTTGAGAAGTTGTTGCTTCAGTTAAAGTCCGTCCAGTGTTTAAATTTTGTACAATTTTCTAGTCAGCTCCGGAATGTGGCCCATAAATATTTTTATAATTTTAAATCTTTCAAAATTTTCTCTGCAATTTTTTCTAGAGACCATTTAGTTCTTTTAAAGAATCTGGCTTCCAATAAGGATATTATTGTTTCTAGGCCTGATAAGGGAAAAGGTGTGGTCTTGGTTGATAGGGTTAGGTACATTGAGAGCATGAATAATATTTTGTCAGGGGATCGAAAATTTGAAGAGATTACAGAGCCAATACAGAAATTTTCTATGCGCATCGAGGATAAAATAAATAATTTTTTACTACTCTTAAAGAATGAGGGTTCTCTTTCTAAAGAGGATTACACCAGACTTCGTGCGACGGGCTCAGGACCCGGTACTTTGTATGGTCTCCCCAAAATACATAAGCCAGATTTCTCCGCTAAATTTCAGTTTAGGCCAATTTTTGCAGCGTTTAACACCCCGAGTTTTATTCTAGCTAAATTTTTTGTTCCAATCTTAAAACCCCTTACTACGAATTCTTATTCCGTTGACAACTCAAGATCTTTCGTAGAGAGCTTATCAGACTTTGATAACACTGATGACCTGTTCATGGCTTCTTTTGACGTAGATAGTTTGTTTACAAATGTTCCGTTGATTGAAACCATTGAAATCTGTTTAGCCAAATTATTCTCAAATTGTTCTGTATTCATGGGGTTTTCCCGTAAGATTATGCAGAAACTGTTAGAACTGGCTGTTTGCAATTGTTTTTTCATCTTCAACAACAAATATTACCAGCAGATACACGGATTGGGCATGGGTTTACCTCTCGGTCCAACTTTCGCCAATATTTTTATGTGCCATCATGAGGAAAGTTGGTTAAATGATTGTCCCAATCTTTCAAACCGGTTTTTTACAGAAGGTATGTAGACGATACATTTGTTCTATTCAAAGAGAGATCTCATGAGGACCTTTTTCTCAACTATTTGAATTCTCGTCATATGAATATTAATTTTACCAGGGAAGATGAAACGAACAGCCGTTTACCGTTTCTGGACGTCAATGTTAGCAGAATTGATAATACTTTTCAATGTTCTGTTTTTAGGAAAGGCACTTTCTCGGGTTTAGGTACTAGTTATTTTAGTTTCTGTGCGACCCGTTTTAAACTCTGCGGCATTCGAACTCTCGTCCAAAGAGCGTTTAAAGTTTGTTCTAACTTTCGAATTTTACATCAAGAATTTGACTTTTTACGACAATTTTTTCTTAAGAATGGTTTTCCCCTGTTTACTATCGATAAACACATTGGTAACTTTTTGTCTAAGATTTATGATCAAACGCCGGCACTCCAATCATGTGATCAACAGAAATTTTTCTTAAAGCTTCCCTGCTTTGGCCATCAATCTATCAAGTTAAATCAGGAAGTTCAACTCCTAATCAGCAAGTTTTTTCCGCAACTTAAAATGCATTCTATTCTAGTCAACAATTTCACAATCGGTTCCCTTTTCCGCTTTAAGGATAAGCTGCCCACTGCTATGTGCTCCTCTGTGGTTTACCAGTTTAGTTGTTCACGTTGTGAATCACAGTACATAGGTTCCACCTGTCGTACTCTTATGTCCAGAGTAGCCGAGCACGCTGGGCGCAGCTGTAGAACCGGTCGTCCACTTGGTTCTCCTCCACTGTCCTCTGTTCGATCCCATGCCGAAAACTGTAACGTCCCTGTTTCCGTGAATCATTTTAAAACCCTTGCAGGTGCCCCTCATATGATTGATTTACGCATCCTCGAGTCGCTATACATTTTTAAGCTCAGACCCCCTCTAAATGATACTCAAAGTGCTTTTCCTCTTCTCGTATCAAATACATGATTATTAGTTGAGGTTTTTTAATTTTTGTTTTGTTTTATATTTTAGTTTTACATCTACGACTTTTTCTGTATATGTTGTAGTATTCGTTTGCATAGTATAGTTTCAATTTTCTCATTTTCGTTTTGTTTTGTCGCAGAATTCTTTTCTTTGCTGAAGATGAACTGTTTAGTTCGAAACGTTCAATTTTATTCATTTAGACTTTTCATAGGAATATGCAATAGATGGACATTCTTCCTCGAGCGACATTACTCTAAGCAATTATTTACTTAATTGTAGAGCCTAATCACGCCAACTGCACGACAAAATGCAATAACTCCTTTAAACCTTGACGAGATTTTGTTCGGGTAAAAACTTACAATGGTAGGAGACTATTGATTTATGAACGTGACCATGCAAATTGATCAGGGATGTCAAACCGGAAATTTTACAATCAAATTACGCTATTCAAGCAAAAGTCTAATCTGTGTGAAATTCTGGAACAAATTTTCAAGTTTTTTCATCCTCTGATGGCCATAAATAATGGTCAGTTTTACTCCTTGCGTGGAGCCATCGATAACCGAAAAAGTTTGTAGCGTTAGTCTTGCAGGTCATTCGCTTGAAATTTTAGTCGACAGTGCAGAATCAACAGCCTTTCGAATATACAGTTGCATCTTCACGTTGAAATACTCTCGATCTCAATGTGAAGATGCACGTTTTCGAAATTATTTGCACAGTTGAGAGGCTTTTTCTATAATTTTGAAACAATAAAAAATTATCACGCGAGTTACACATGAAGAAACCTACAAAGTTGGAGATTTAACTTGATATTTAACTAAATTGGTGGGAAAAGTAAATCACGAAGGCCTTCACTAAGGCAGGAAGTTTTTGAGCCAACTCATACGAATTTAAAGAGTTAATATCTCCGAGAAAAAATAAAAATAGAGAGTCGTTCGATAAAAAAGCACAATTGAAGCTTCTAATATTATGCGATAAGGTAATAATAACAATATCTATAAAATTTATTTCATAGATATGACTGCTACTCTAGCGCTTTAATCAAATACCTCTATTTCGAAAAATTAATGAAACTCGCACATTCACGAGTAGGATTTCAGAGTTCCCCAACGCAAATTGGAATGCTCGAAAACGGCTTTCTAAAGAAGTATGTCAAGAAATCAGCAGCCTTACTGATACTTAACTAATACTTGACCACCCTGCAGTTGGAGCCTCTTTTACTCGTGCAAGGTCTAGAAACTGAATAATGCAGTGGTCGAATAATGAATAAAGCTGAGGGCGAGGAATCAATTTTTTTCAACAGCAAACAGACCGATACGAGCGACAAACGGGCACACGTGTTTCTAGACCGGATGGACCATAAAAAAGTAAACACAATTTTAAATTGCTACATCTCAAAACCTATAAATGCTACAAAATTATTAAAATTGCGAATTGTTTATCAACCTTTTCGGCATCTACATGGTAAATTTGAGGAGGATGAATGGAAGGATACTTTTTCAGCAATTTTTTGGTGACAGACACAAAAAATATGCTTGCACACGCTGGTTTAAATTCAAATTTCTTTGTGTTAAAATTATTTTTAAAAGTTACTTTCAACTGTTTATTAGTCATGACATCGCCAGCATTTCAAAAAAGAAAAAATTATTTCAAGTAGTAAGCTAATATTTAACTTCCTTAATTCGACGAGGGCATCGTTTCTTTCAACACACAATTGCATTCGCTTTTTCATTCCTGTGATCACTCGTCTTATGAGAGCATCATTTTATTGAAGCAAATTGATTTCGTCGACAATTCTTTGCTTCAGATCATCAATGTTTCTTGGCGGGAAACTTTACTTTTTAGATGTCCCCGTAGGAAAGAATCTCCACCACGATGTATTTAATGTTGCCATGGGTTTCTTGAGTCTTGAAATTATCTATTAACTAGTAGCGCAAGCACACTTTTCGTGTCTGTCACCAAAAACATTTCTGAAAAAGTACCCTTTCATTTATTTTCCTCAAATTTTTCATATAGATACGGAAAAGGTAGATAAACAATATGTAATTTCTAAAATTTTTCAAACGTTTTTGCGATATAATAATTTAAAATTGGGTTTACTATTTTAAGGTCCATATGGTATAGTGCTCCTTTTCACCCAATGCTTGTGCCTGTCATCCTGCTGTGAGTTGCACGTCGAGTGCTCCGAGTACTTCCTCTACGTACTGAGGTTGAAATCAGAAATGAGGTTGGATTGTTTCTGGTATCAGTGATCTACTAGTTGTCAAGAATATGTGCCGGTAAATCATTAGATAAACTTCACAATACGCTAAAAATTGAACGCAATAATAAATGATCTTCGTAAAATCAAATATGGTCAATAATAGCTCACCTCACTTCGTTGTGCATTTCGAATGGCGCAGGAGAATAATATGGTGCATAACGTTTTTTATTCAAATTATATCCATCAAGCGATTAAGGAAAGACCGAATATTGGTTACACTGAGTTAATTGACAGCTCGTTTACACATCGTTACAATTCGTCGTTAATTGCAAATGAGATATTCATACATTTGGCTATGTGTTCATACGAATGTGCATTGACATGAAAATTATAAAATGGAATAGCTTTCTATTAAATTGAAAATCTTCCTTTCATACAGGTACTAATATACAGCGACAATCATGTGTCTACGGAAATACGAGTATACCCACCGTTGTGGCAAAAATCAGGAGTCATAAAGGCTAATCGAATTCCCTCTCTGAAAAGAAGTGCGAGTCATAAAAAAATTACCCTCATCACAAAACTTACGACGTCGAAGTCTGATGAAAATGACATGGTTACCCACTAATTTGTATTGTCCTCGTTACGAAAGAGGAAGAGACGCGTTTTGAGTATTATATTGGGGACTTCTGCCTGGCCTTATCTGTTTTATTTATGTCGGCAGCCTCTGAACGCACCACCAAATGCAACATCCTCAGTCAGCAGCTTCGGGTCGAGAGTCAGACCTCAGCATTCAACCAAGGCACTCCTCTTTGACTGGGCTCACGGAAGTTTCTAAGATTCTCAGATGCATCACGAATGTTTTTTTTTTCATCATTTCTTTTCAAGTTTCTGAGTGCGATGGTGTGTGACCAGTGGGCACCATATTTAGAGGAGGCCACCGGCGAGCATCTGGAGGACACCTGCTCTTTGATGGGACAATCGCGCCAACGCATTGGCAGACGCGGGGCCGAGGCGGGTTAGTAGGTTGTGTCCCCGTACTTTGTCCTGACCGTTCCACCTGTTACTTAGCTCGTTGCTCGAGACCTCAATATAAATTGGTGGTGCCTGTATTTTAATTCGTGAGAAATACGAGTCTCTTGACTCGTACGCTAAGTACGTATTTTCCCAATTGATTGTGCATTTTCGTATTTTCCACAATTGATAGTGCTTTTCCGGTTTTCCCAATTGATTGTGCTTTTTTCGCATTTTCCCAATTGATTGTGCTTTTTCGCATTTTCCCAATTGGCAGTGCATTTTCGCATTTTCCCAATTGGTAGTGCATTTTCGTATTTTCCCAATTGATAGTGCATTTTCGTATTTTCCCAATTGATAGTGCATTTTCGTATTTTCCCAATTGATTGTGCATTTTTGTATTTTCCCAATTTATAGCGCATTTTCTATGCTTCCCAACTGATAACTTATTTTCCTTCCTTCGCAATGGATAGTTTTGCTGCTTTTCCACTTCTGGCAAAATTTTACGGCCAAGTGGAGCCGGAGCACGTGGGAAGACAAGCGCTGGCCAGTCCGGTCCGCACACGGTGCGGACCGCTGGTCAGAGGAGGGAGCCTCAGGTTGCAGTGCTTTAATTACGGCGCGACTACACTATGCGTTTCTTCGTGCAACTCACGCGTAACTCGCCCAAATTTGAAGCATGCATGTCGGTTGCACGAGTGCTGCATGAACTTCCACTGCGTGCGGTTTTTGACGCGACTTCTTTTGAAGCAAGCATCTGAAGCGCGATAGGACACATCATTTCAAGGTCATCGCCCGATAGCTGGCCTAGTGTGCAACTACAATCCATCGTGGGGTGTTCTATTGTGCATGTATTTATTTCTTGCGATTTCTACAATGAGTGATTGACAACGCGAGCTAGTGCTTCAGCTCATAGACCAATATAAAGCAAATGAATGCTTCTGGAGCGTCAAAAATTCCGCGTACAAAGAAGGGAATTTAAAAGAATTAGCTTACAGAGCTATATTAACATCTCTAAACACTGGAAAAGCGTTGACAGTCGTTGTAATAAAAAAGAAAATTCATACATTGAGGACACAATATTTGAAGCAGGAGAGAATGTTGAACGTTTCAAGAAATTCAGGAGCAAGTACAGATGTAGAGCGGCTGACCCTATGGTGCCATGATATGTTGTCATTCCTCAATGATGGACCTGAGAGCCGGCAGTCAACATCAAATATGGACAGTGAAATAGTCGCTCAGTTATGTTCGTTATATATATATATAAGAATTATTTTAACTGTTTATACCTTATACATATATATATATATATATGTATGTATAAGGTATAAACAGTTAAAACAATTCTTCCAATAGCATTTAGACGCGAGTAAATAAAATATGTGGCATTTCTCTTGTTGAAATGCTATATATTTGAGTTATTTGTTAATTAGACAGCTTAAACTGAAATTAGGAAACGTCACTATGAAACATAATTCGGTAGTTATGTCGTAGATTGACTGTAAATTATTTACAGAGCGCAAAAAAACGCAGTTTCCTCTGTATCCATCTTCTACGGGCAACGGCGTGGAACTGAGCCATGCGTAGTGTAGCCGCTCATGCATGGAATCACGCTCATGGGTTAATAAATGCTTGAGAGCTGCGCAGTAAAAAACGCATAGTGTAAATGTACGAGGAGTTCGTGGACTCGAACTCAGGACTAGAGATCACCGCGCCAACACGCTATCGACTGCGCTATCGATCACCCTAAAAGGTGACCGCAGCACAACGAAAGCAATGTTTGGCACAGTGAAAGCAGGCGCACTGTCCTGACAGATATTTTTATTCCCATTTTTATATCGAGAGCTCAAAGTCTAGTCACCCCCAGAAACTTTTTTAGGGTGATCGATAGCGCAGTCGATAGCGTGTTGGCGCGGTGATCTCTAGTCCTGAGTACGCATAGTGTAGCCGCGCCTTAAGGCTATCGCCTCTTGCGACACCTACATGCATGTTGCTGTCATTTTCTTCAATTAATTTTCTCAAGACGTTTAGTTCATTCGCCTTCTGCAGCTGACCATGACTGTTTTTATTAAAATCTAAGGTTTTGAAATATTTCCGAGAAACGCGTATGAACTTCGTTCAATTTCAGTTAGCAGAGCTGCTTTCACTGCCTCCTTTTTCGCACACTCCCCTTCGTCGTAAACCCGTAATGCACTCCATACTTCTTCTTCAGGGACAATCAACTTTTTTCCTTTCAATCATTATATCATTAGTTTTTACAATATTTTTAGAAAATTCTCCACATAAAAATAATGGGAAGCGTAGGTATATACCGATTCAATTTTGTTTTTCGTGCAGAGACTCAATTTTCTCGTAACATCAATAGGAGACGCGTTTGTTCGTAACCATTACACCCGAGGCCTAGCGTAGGTTACTCCTAAGTCAGTTGAGCCGGATGGGGAAGCGAGTTTTACTGTCAAAGGTAGAGAGAGAGCACGTAGCGCCTCCAATGTACGATGCGTCTTTAGGCCTCGCTACCACGACAGTATACCAATATTTAAGGCTCGGTTTTGTTAATAACACTGTAGAACAATTTAAAAACATATTTTCAGTTGAGTTAGATTTTTGAGCTTATATAGACTAAAATTGGCAAGTTGATTCCAAATCTGTAGCTACTTTTTTTCTAGCACTTCTAGTTCTTATATCCCTGCTTCCCCACCTGATGAGCAAAATTCCACTGGAACTGTGGTAAAATTCGCCAGCTGATTACGACTTGACTCATCTAAAGCAATATGGCAGCTTGTTTGTGCTGTCACAATTGAGACATTGCCGTATGAGGCGTGCGCAGTTCTCAATAGGCGAGTCATTACTGTCAATATCTGTAAAAAAAAGCCAGAATAGTAGAAGTTAGGAGGACTTGCTATGACGAATCTATTAACCATGTAATAACATATGATGGTGATTTCTATTTCGTTTTTTGCTGTTTTTTTTTTTGTTGCTTTCAAAGCTTGTAACTATTCCAGCTTAGTGTTTTATTTACATAGGTATTTCTTTGGCTTCAGCTCATGCTACGTCTCATCGTAAATGCCTGAAAAGCCCTGACTCCTTTTGTTTAATATGTGGGAGTTTCACCATTCCAAGTCAGTAAACAGCACCGTATTTGTCAAACACACAAATTTCGCAAATTTTAACGTAAAACTCGGGGACCAGGACAAGCCATGGGTCCCTCACGATGTGTACAAGCACGCAGTGTGTCGACAATAATTTACGGATGTGGACCAAATGAACACGTGAAAAGATACCATTTGGTATCCCCATGGTTTGGCGAGAGCAAAAAGATTGTCCAGTAGATTGTTACTTTTGTTCAGTGAAAACATCAGGATTTAACGCGAAAAATAAAAGTAAAATAGAATATCTTAATATACTGTCAGTTAAAAGCCCAATGCTTCATTCAACTGAAATTCCAGTGCCAGTTTTCGAACAACTGCCTTTTCTTGAGGATCAGAGTGATGATGAACGTAGTGAAGCAATGATGCAAAGTTTGACATTCAATAGGTTCCAGTTCGTAGGGGATTTGATCAGCACAAGTTGAATGATTTTACACGTGAATTGGCCCAACCAAAAAAAATTCAGAAATACTAGCATCAAGACTGAAGGAGAAAAAATTACTTGAAAAAGGAGGGAAGGAATCATACTTTCGAACCAGAGAAAGTACATGCCTGCAGTATACTTTCGTAATGACAGCGGTTTTGTCATTTCTCATAAGATTCTCTTTTACTGAAGGAATTAGTGCTTTCAATCTACAATCTAAATGAATGGAGACTGTTTATTGATAGCTCAAAGCGGAGCTTGAAGTGCGTCCTTCTATACAATGGCTATCTGTTCAGCGCAGTTGGGCACTCGGTGTGTCTTCAGGGAAAATATGTAGATGTAAAATGAGTTATTGAGATATTGCAATTTAACAAACACAATTGGATCATATGTGTTGACCTTACAGTTGTGCCTTTCCTTCTTGGTCAGCAACCTGGGTTCATTAAGTATCCCCGCTTTCTCTGTATATGGGATAGAAGAGCTCGAGAGAAGCAATTGGGTTGAGATGAATTGGACTCAAGAGATCTGATCTTAAAACCTGCAAATCCTAACATTTTACATGAGCCTCTTGTTGACTAGAACAATATAATATTCCTACCTCTGCACATAAAACTATAGGTCTCATGAAACTATGAGTAAAGGCATTGGCAACAGATGGCGATTGTTTGAAATACATCATCTTGGCATTTCCTGGACTTTCAATCGAAAAAATCATGGTTTACAAATTAGACAGCTCATCAAAGATGAACAGTTCACCAGTACTATGCCAGACATTGAAAAGAATACATGGTTATCATTCAAAGACGCTCCTGCTTCTTGGTAATGCTAGCGACGAGCACGGTGAATGATTTCACCAAGATTCCTTGAACATTACCAGCGTAGATGAGATGTTCACATGATGGCTGACTACTGTTAAGAGCATCAAACGCGACAGTCTCAAATTGAACATACCAGAAAAAGCTACAAGCGTAAATTTTTACCTTAACCTGGACAAAATTATCACCTTATCCTTGGTAAAACAGGGTAATGATAAACTAACATTCCATTCATGCCTATTTCTTTCATTTCTCATTGTGTGTTGATATTTGCAATTTTTCATAAAAATAATTGTACTGTTATGTATAGTATTTTACATATTTTTCAAGAAGATGAAAATCCTATAGTTAAAAAATTTGACGTGATAGAGGAAAACTGAGATTAGTTTTGGATTCAGTACCCAAACATTACTTTAATGACTGGCAGACCTAACTCAACAAAAATTATGCTCACCAGTGGAATAATTCTCCTCCCCCATCGCCAATAGCCTAAACAATAGTCAAAGTATATCTTCAAAATGTTACGTATTCACTCTCATCATCAAACAGTATGTTGAAGGACCACCGCAATCACTAGTGAATTCGTGTTCTGTGGTTCTTGAAACACGGAGACATTTCAATACCAACCTTCATAATCTTGACCCTATTTAGATTTCCCCCTGGACCTCCCACATCCCTTTTGACCCTTGTCCCAGTGTAGTGCCTGCAGCGACCTACCCATTATAGATGAATGTTCCGAACGTATGTATTTAGAGGGAGCAATGTGGTCTATCTTACAATTCCCCTACGATGGAGTATGTTAGCGGTTTCTCTTCGTAATAAACCTCTCGATCTTTTCATAAGCATCACAATCACCGGTTAGTTACGAGGAAAATAGAGGTGTACGTTCAACAACAATAACAATAATAACCGCTATTAGAAGGCACGATTTTATGTAACTGGAACATCGCGCATATTCCAGTAACAGGAGGTATAGTGAACAACCACAAGAAGCCCTACTGCACCAAGAAACAAAAGCAATCGGGATACAAAAGAGCAAGTAATTCAACAACGGTTCGTTTAACATCAACACAGCACCGAGTCCGTCAAAAAATGCTTCCTCTTGTGACTTACTTGCAGATGGAACTAGAAACAAATTTAGTCAGGTCTCGCTTTGCGTGTCAAACATTGAGAATACCGGCTCAGATCGAAACTTCCACCTCCAGTTTCCCGCCCATCTTTTTAACGTTACCAAGACGGAATTGAATTAGCCTTAGCACCATTTTTAACTTCTTCGTTCACTTCTATCCAGCTACAAAAATTAATTGGAAAGTATGTGTTTTTTCAGAGTAGGTAAACTTATCACGCTCACGCGGATGACTGCCTAAAAGCCCATGCAGTTCGTTTTTAAGACACAATTTTTATCCGATCTTTTTTGCCCTTTTAACGACTATGAAAATCGATTCGTCAAAGTTCCACCCCGAGGAACAAATTGTGCGATTCACAGAAACAATCATTCAGAGAAAGCTATAGCTTTCCATTATGTGGCGAGATTCCCTATTGAGTTCCAGAAACGCTTTGTGAACAATTACCATGCAGTAAGAGTGTTTGATTACATAATGGAATGCATGTTGTACAACTGCACGCCTCGTTTGGTTCGTTGCATGTTCACTTCATTTGAATGCTCCCCTACCACTCAATGTTCTTGAATATTTTTCGTACACTTAACTTGCTTTTCTATTAATGTTGGGGAAATTTTACACCCCAGGCGGAATTTATAATTTCATATTAAATATTGTGACGGATGAATCATTTTTATTCGTCAAGATACCTAACCTTGAAATACCTACCTCACAGAACTAATGAAAATCTTACGCACTTCAAAAGCTTTGGAAGAGCAGTTCAGAAGTTCTTAGTGTTAAACTTGGAAGGTTAATGGACCTAGAGAGCGGTAATGAACAACATAAAGCATTTCAAACATCAAACTTCAGTTCACGAAAGATGATTTAAGAGGGAATTTACGGACTCTTTTGTACTCTTCCTAAGAAAATGTGCCCGTTAATGAAGAGAATCAATTCTCGGACAATGTGACTGATACAGATGACTCGTAAGTGATATTTGCAGTATTGCGTCCGTGGCTTTTGCTCCTGAAGATCAAATTTCCAAGTAAACTACAGGTCGGAAACACTTAGGCCCTCCGCACACGGGGCTACTCAAAAGAAACTGATCACAGACGCATATCACTAACCAGTTCGCATTGAGCCACTTCCTGTGTAATTGATAGGGACGCCGTACTCGGAGCTACTGCTTACTAACTCGTTAGTAATGCGTTAGCTACCAGTTGCTGGGTGACTCGCATGTCCAGTCACTTCTGAGTTGAGTCTCTCAGTTTCTAGGTAACTCTTCTATTGTATGAACGTTCAACAGAATGAACGAGCAAAAACTGAACACAAAATTGGTCAAGAAGGGAAAAATACCCGTTTTTTAAACTATCAGGTTACTCCAGGATGGATGAAACAGAAATTTCATGGAGTGAAGTTGGAAAAGCCCTAAATATGAAGGGTAATAGCTTTTTATATCGTACAATACTTATTATAATTTATACAACTTCCTTCTAATTCCATTGAATAATACACAGGGTGTGGTGTAATTCGATGTACATATTTAACCATGTACAGAAAAACGGTAAAAAAACGATTTTCACGAGTGACATAAACCTGAATTTGTCATCTTTTTAGAGAAATAACGATCTAAAATAATTTTAGATTCTTATTTTGGTATGCTACAGCGCGCGCCAGCAGCAGTTAGATTTTACTAAATGGCTGCATTGTAAGCCAATTCTTACGGGAAACCTTCTGGACAAACATTTCTTGAAAACGAAGGTGTTCTGAGGTTTTTGTCAATCATGAAAATCGTTTTATTTTGCGTTTTTCTGTATATGGTTAAAATGTGTGTATCGAATTACACTCCGGATAAAATAATCTATGTATATGATATACTATGCACTATAGTATGTAGGTGGTTTATATATCATTTAATTTTGCATGAGTATACAATGAAAAGCTATTTTTTATGTATATTTATTAATAGAGTATCCTCAAGTTGCAATTCTTTTGCAGCAACGAATAGTCGGCGGTTAAAATTTTTCTCTACGTATGGGTCAATCAAAAATTGTCTTCGTTTTCTATTTCTTTTCTGACGATAATGATTATATGGTTTCATATCTTCGCCACTTGCATCACTATCCACAATGTTGCTGAATGATTGCATTATGCGATCCTACTTCCACAAACACCCAGAGGAGATTACGGATTTTAGTAGCCTCGTGTGCGGAACCGCATCACTAACGAGTTAGTAACTGGTTAGTAACGTCAATCACAAACCAGTTTAGTTTCATTAGAGTAGCTTCGTGTGCGGAGGGCCTTAGAAGGGAATCAACAGTTTTGTGTTCCAATCTCGTGTGAGACTAAATTATCCACGAGCATTTTATGTACAACGTTTTTGATGACAAAAATTGTTTTGGTAGATATTCAAGAGCTTGTGAACATCTAATGCAAAAATGTTAGACGAAAAGCGTTTCTACCCACGAATTATAAAATACATTAAATTCGTTAAATGCGAACAATAACTAAAATCGTAGATAGAGTTTTTTTTTAATTTATTTAATCTGCGGTAATTCCATCAACCTCTACACGAACAGCACAAAATTACACCATGAAAACGACAATATTCTGGGGTACTCAGTAATAATAATAATAATTTTAGGGTTACGTTTCCACCAGGGTCACCAGCAACTAGCAACTATGGACCCCTCTAGCTACTCAGTAACATCCACTAAAATAACAGATCTGTTGTAATTGATCTTACGAATATGGCCGATTACTTTTACAAGAATTTCAAAACATATTTTCATGTGGCGAACATAGGAACTAATCCTTGATGGTTTCCAAGAAAGCTATTACCTAGAGTGCTAACGACGCTGACCGCTTCTTTGTACAGAAGTGAGAGCCGTTCAGTGTTCTCTCAGGGAAGTTAGGTAAGGCTCAGGGAAGTAGAATGATGCAGACCTCACTGGCAGCACTGCGAGCAGCTGCGGCTATCGGCTTTAAGGGAGAGCTACGTGCACCCACCGGCTGCAGCTGTATGCTGGTGGTGACCGTTGCAGCTGTACACTGGTGGTGACCGGTGCAGCTGTACACTGGTGGTGACCGGTGCAGCTGTACACTGGTGGTGACCGGTGCAGCTGTACACTGGTGGTGACCGGTGCAGCTGTACACTGGTGGTGACCGGTGCAGCTGTACACTGGTGGTGACCGGTGCAGCTGTACACTGGTGGTGACCGGTGCAGCTGTACACTGGTGGTGACCGGTGCAGCTGTACACTGGTGGTGACCGGTGCAGCTGTACACTGGTGGTGACCGGTGCAGCTGTACACTGGTGGTGACCGGTGCAGCTGTACCCTGGTGGTGGCCGGTGCAGCTGTACACTGGTGGTGACCGGTGCAGCTGTACACTGGTGGTGACCGGTGCAGCTGTACACTGGTGGTGACCGGTGCAGCTGTACACTGGTGGTGACCGGTGCAGCTGTACACTGGTCTTGACCGGTGCAGCTGTACACTGGTCTTGACCGGTGCAGCTGTACCCTGGTGGTGACCGGTGCAGCTATTTACAGGTGGTGACCGGTGCAGCTGTATACAGGTGGTAACACTGGCGACAGCTCGGTCTACAGCTGTCATTGATGATAGAACTGCAAACGAACAAATTGACCGTACATGGTCCGCTCACTCGATAAATGCACGGGAAATAAACACTGTATTAACTTAAAACGTTAACTACGGTTGGTTAGGTTGTAAGTATTAGAATTAAAAACAGGTTTAAATGCGGGAATGTATTTCTATCCTTTTTAAAAAGTTTGAAAAATATAATTGTGTAAGGTGGCGAATCGTCTGGGGTCACCAATTGTAAGGCCATGATGGTGTTGCTGCTTCAGCCATTGAGTTCCGTTTCTGAGTCACTCTGGGGTCATCACATGTAAGGCCTGATGGTGTTTCTGCTTAGGCCATTGAGTTCCGTTTGAGGCTAGTGAAGCAGCGGCCTTACTTATAAAGTCTTCCTGCGGTTGGTATCAGTGATACGCGGTGGAAGAGTTGGAACTTTTTATTGAATAAATTTTACATTGAGACATTTGCTGGTCGGAAATAATTGTAAATCATTTCGATGTGGTAATTAATTAAACTTCTTTTTTGAAAACTCAGGATGTTTGGTAGTCCTGCTATCGTCGACGCTAACTTGCCGTGCCATGTGGATAAACTGAATTATTCTGCACAACATTATGGCCGGACAGAAAGAGCATTTACATTGAGACAGGTTACTGAAAAGTTGCATGACTAGAAACGATTTGAGGGGTAACTAAGGTAGGGCACTACAAGGCTGAAGGCTGAAATGGCTGAAGCAGCAACACCATCATGGTCTTACAATTGTAAAATAATATTTTGCCTCGTACGTTAAAATCTATTCTCAGGAAAGTAGTGATATATAACCAACGCTATTCCTTTATAATGGGAAATATTTGACCAATTTACCTAGTGGTACACGTATATACCAATAGGTAGTTAATGCGTTGATACCTGAAGGAAGTGCTGAAGGAATGGAGACGGACGTACTTCAAGGAGGGGCGGCTGGCGTTGAACGAGTTTTGGTACCCAGCAAATTGATCGCGCTATTTATTTAATCACCATCTCCTATTGCGTGGTCAATTGCTTGACATTTTTTGCTGTTCTTTGCTTAATGTTCCAGTATCGGATTATTGAAGTTTAAAAAAAAGATCAATTGAGCTGTATTCTTCACTGGTGCTTCATATTCCTGATGATTCGAAGGCTTTGCAAGGCTTAATATATTTTGAAGTGGTCTCTTAATTTTTAACGGGTCGTTCTGTTCTGTTATGCGTTTGCCCTTCTTTTTGTGAGCAGTCAATCTGTTTGTTTTTCTAACACAGCTTTGCTGATTAAGAGTGGCAAAATTCTAGAATGCACTAAAACATATTTTGAATCGATTCATCTAGAATTATCTTGTATCGATGTATGACTTTCCATAAGAAGATTCTTGGAAACAAACCGGGTTGTAATGTAACTAGAATTCAGGTAAAAAAACGAAAAGATAAACTGAACACCGAGCAATTAAACTGTACTAGTTGTTCGCATTAATACTGACACCGTAAGCATTCTATTTCAAGTTAAATGAACGCTTACAAAGAAATGACTGCGAAAATTCAACTACGTTCTCGCTGGGAAATTATTTTCAGTTTCTTGCTCGTGTTTTGACATAGGTTGACACACTCGAACGGCAAGGGCCAAATTCGTTGAGATCTCCAAGATGTTAGCAAAAAACCGAAAACGCTTGCGGAACATATGTATGTCTCATAACCTGTCGCAGTTTTGAAAATTCAAAAATATACTCTTGAAGGTTATCGTTACACATGGATTATCGCCAGCAACTGTATACGAATACTTTAGTCTGATAATACCTGATAAGTGTGTTAATGGTACATGGTACACGCAAATGATTTGACAGAACTTGCATTCTTTCAAGAACTTCATATGGTACATTTCAAGCATAAATATTAGCATGCTGTTTGAAAAGTGCATCATGATGCGGGGTGTGTAAGGAAACTTGGATCAAAATAGGCCATTGGAGTCGTCCTACACCATGATGAATTTTGCCGGAAGGTTTACAAGGTATCGCACAGTGACTTCTTAAATCATTTGCAAACATACGATTTCACTCGATAGAATTGCAGTTCTATTTTATCCGGCAGACATGTGAGGGAGAAACAAAATAGCATTGGCACGCTCTTTATCGTAATTAAGAGTATACTTTCCATACTCAAAATAGAAAGCGATTGCTTTATATAAAAACATACACACATAGAATTTCTCTTTTCCCGGACAAATAAGGCACAGTTGGAACACCTTCTCTGGTACGAGTTCTTCCCCTCCTCCCCACGAAAGCATAGGAAGTCCAAATCGATATAAATTTATTGGCGAAACAATATTTTGCGACTGTATCATCCTCATGAGCTTATCTGGGAAGAAATCAGTTCGCTGGCAGAGTATCGCTTCTTCTCAAGCCAATAAACAAGAAAGACAGAGAGGAGTCTGATCGAGAGGCATGTATACGCGCAGCTATTTCTGCAGGGCGCTGTATTGTTTACAGGGGAGGTGAGTGCCGCCGTTCCTGAGATACGCGCTGTCACTTCTAAATCCATCTTTATCTAGCCTAGCTTCTCAATAGAAGCTCCGGGAAGAATTTATTTGCACAAATGCATTCAATTTTACTTCGTTCCGTTTAGGATTGAAATTTCTCATTACATCTTTGCATTTCGATTCCGGTATCAGATTACTGTAGTTCAAAAATCGAAGACTAGTCTTGCTTATTTTCCTCAGCGGCGGTGCTTCACAAGTTCACACACCTCATGGTTCAGAGGCATGACCCGGTTTAGACAGAAATGCCAACCACTTTGGGTATCTTCCAAGAAGTTAATAAAAACTAATTACTCAGATACAAAATCGGCGTTTCTTCTATTTGAAGGGGTCCATCTATTAAATAAATAAATAAATAGAACCGAATAGATCAAAGATCAAAAATAGGAAACGAATGAAAACAATTCACCACTCAATCGTACCCTCATAACGAACACGATTGAATTGAACTCGGAGACGTCCTCACACACAAATTAGCGACTGAAAGCGGTAAGTCAGCGGCCAGTGTGAAACGCAGACGAGTAAAACTCAAGCCAACTAAACTCAGCTTAGTTGCTTACCTTTTTCTTTTCGCTGGCGCAGATCTTTCTAAGGGGATATCTTCCCTGCTCAGAATTTGTGTACTCGAACTCAGCACGAGCTCTGAAGCGCTGGTATATGCACGGGTTTATTTGTTTGCTGATCCTGGTTATAATGAAGTAAACGATTATATTGAAGGCTCGTGTAAATAAATTTGGTTCCGCTCCTAAGCTTTACATTCCTACCGTGAATTGCCTCATGAAAAGTTCACCTACAAACGCTACAGATGACGGCGAGTCTTGTTCTTCATCCAAGAGTGAATCATTGGGATCATAAGGCGCAAACAGCTAGCGGGCAGTTTGATTGCTTCTAGTGTTCGCAAGAAGAATGCAATGCTTTGCTTGCTATTTCAGAATGCGAGAACCTGTGCTCTTTCTGGCCGCGCCATAATGTTGTGCAGAATAATTCAGTTTATCCACATGGCATGGCAAGTTAGCGTCGACGACAGCAGTACTACCAAACATCCTGAGTTTTCAAAGAAGAAGTTTAATTAATTACCACATCGAAATGATTTACAATTATTTTCGACCAGCAAATCAGTTTCACAATACTGATAAATTGCGCTTCTGAACAGATAATTGGACTTTGATTCTCATTGAGTAATTCAATCGCGCGCTTCTTCGTTTTTGATTAACGGCTAACCACTAAAATGTCTCGTATATGACCCTCTAAATTTTTTCACAACTTCTACATAGCTCGTGCGATTTTTTTCATCTTCTAGGACAAAAACATGTTAAAACACGGCTCTCATTGTTCACATTATGATTTTTTAAATCATTATTTGTAATTAAATTTTACTTACTAAGGCAACTACTTTCTACAAGGGTTCTCCAAATCTGATGTCGCATCTATTAAATTTCACGGAACTGCTTTGAGATAAAAATCTCCCGTAGTTTATTAACCACGCTTATACTTCCCCATGAGCCACCAAGACGGTTCTCTTAAACAAGATCAATTAACACATTGACTGTGCATTGTACCACAAACTTACTGCTCATTTAGGAACCAGTATAAATGAACAGCATTTCAATTATTTCATTACTTTTATTTAAATTAGACTACAGCGTTCATGTTTAAAATGTTATCGCACAATTATTTTCCCGCTTCTTCGAGAGGATAAAAATGTAATCAAGCATTTAAGACTGCTTTCCAATTCTGCTACTTCCGACCTAACCAAACCGAACGTAACAACCGCGCAAACGCAGTTACCGTATTAAAACTGTAACCAAAATGGTTTCAAACGCTTCTGCTTGACAGAGAACTGCGAAGCTACTTATCAATAATGTACTTACATTAGTGAATTTATCGAATTTCACCGGCCTTTTAGCCAAGAAAAACCTTTCAACATTGCCTATCCCACGTTCTCTTCAACTTGGAAAATCAGTTTCTGATAGATGTTTGGCATCTCGATAATTAAAAAGAATAGGAGAACTAATGTGAGCTACTAATAATTTATAACATCTGAGAAACGTATCAAGCATTCCGCGCTAACTTAACGGTGAAACAACTTGTTCGATCACATTTCGTCTCGTTAATCCAAGGAAGTTGGATACATTAAACGTTCCATTAAACCTCCTTGCGTTAATCCCTTAGGATATGAGTGGATTTTTTTCATGTCTCGTTTTTCCGCAATACTCGTTTCCTCCATTTTTATAGGTACTATCGTTTCCACTGAAAATTTTTCGAAGGGTTTTTAGGGACGTTACCCCAAAATTTTCGTTCAAGGTCAACAAGGTTGCCAACATAGGAGACTCGGTGAAGCTGAGAAACATGCTTCCAATTTTTCACTAGCCCACACCAACTAGCTCAACATCCCACCGAGCTCAGGTGAGTCAGTCAGAGCATGCAGTCAGGGAGCTTGCTCGCTTTCATAGAGTAATTGCTACACAACATCCCCAAACTTAGTTGAGTGACTATGAAGTGCTTGACTGATGAAATGTTCCATGATTTATCATCACTTACAACTATTTACGCTATTTTGGACCGGAAGTCAGGAAGTGACTACCATGGCAAACTTCAGTTCAGGTTTCAGGGGACGTTCTAAAATGTTATAGTTCTAGTACTACCATAATAAATATCGTTCTAGGACCCCACGTACCAATAAATATGGTTTTACTATTGTAATATTAAATTTAATTCGCTTCTCGTTGCGTGTTACGCTGAAGTTTATTACCCAACTCAAATTAAGACCTTCGCGAGCGAAAAATTATGTCAAATTTAGCCAAAAACGGCAGGACTCCGAAGATAGTAGCGCTAGGGGCTGTGGAGCGATATTCTTCTAACGACACATTGTGTATACAAAACTAAAATCAGCTTCAATCTCAAATTTTGTGATAGTTTTGCAATTGGTGAGATACACGTTCTTGATGAAAACTGCTGGTAAAATGCCAGTTGGCGATCAATATGTTCATTGCAAGCACTCCCTTCTTTTCATCACAAGTTTTGCTTGGGTGACACAATTTACATTCTGATTTCACATTTCATATCAGAGTATGATAAATATTGTAAAACGCACATTCGTGCGCACGTTTATCAATCTGCGCAACTTATGGATCTGCTACATTTTGTCATACTTTTTGGCTGCCAGTGATCATAAAGTAATTGTCAGCATTCAACTCGGTAACTGCCATACATTAAATTGGACGTACTTATAAGATTTGGTTGAGTACTCATGAAAATGGAGTTTGTGACCACCTATGCATCGCAAGAAACGGGTTGATGAATTTGTATGTAGGGGTAATTGATAATATGCAGATATAAGTAATGAACAAAAAAAAATCAACCATGTCTGAAATAAAAAATACAAACCTTCAAACCACTGACAACTCATTTTCCCCATGAAACGTTGATTGTGGAGTGAGAAACTGGATTTTTCTCCAAATTCATCCGGGTATACTCTATCATAATTAGTTGTCCAAGGCAAAGTGTACACAGACAAATCACAAGAAGATCATCCGCTTAGTTTCAGAGTTTTATTTTCTGTATTTGACAGAATAGGTGCAAATGAGACATAGGTGCGAAACTCGTCAATGAACGCTCGAGTACCAAACATTTAAATGACGTTTACACAACAGAATTAGAGCGCTGAAAGATAGAAAGCGAGTTTGTTGCGTCATGAAAGTTGAGGCTAATCCTAAGATTAGCGAGAACTTAAGATTACGAGAACTTAATGAACATAAATTTCACTGTATCAAGAGAGTTCAAAGCTATTAACGGTTCGATAAGAAGCTATCTAGCGTCGATGACAGGAACAAATCGTTTTATCAGTAAAGCCAAATACAGTATCGCTTTGTTGGGATTCAACGCCCTCCCAAGTTTAATTGCATACAACGTTTAACCTCCGTTTCCTCTTCGACGATAAGCACGAAGAAACTCGGTAACGCCAAGTTTATGTGGCTCCACAAGGGCGCAAAATTTGGGCGTCTCGGTTGGCGTAGCTCGCTAAGCTGGCAAAAGCAAGCACAAATATCTCGATGAGACGAAGAGGTTGAATAAAAATGAAAAATAAAAGACAAAGACACTCTCACAGGAGGTCAGTAGCACGGTATGATAGCCTTCCCCACGAAAGAGAAGTAATAGGTGAAAGAAAAGCGTACGCTACAACAACAAATCTCAACCCACGGCCTCCAGCACGTGTTGCTTTTTCTGTGGCGGGTAGCTCGTGTTACCACAGGAGAGCACTAGGGTAATTCATCAAATATCGAACAGAAATCACTTGTGTCTAGAAACAACCTTCATAAATCGGTAACTTTTGCTCTGAATAACTCTTGCGGGCCTCAAGGTTATTCTTGAACAGTTGCTTTCTTGTTCTGTGATGTCGCTTGAAAGACAACGTAGATTATTGAAATGTATTTATTGTTCTAAAAATCGAATTCTTTAGTAACATAATTTCATCAATATCGAACAGGAATCGAACAAGAATTTTGATTCGAACAGGATGGTTTGTTAATTAGTTCTCTTCGTATGGAACTTTTGTTAGACTATTAGCACGCCACATATGGTTTGTCTATTAGTACGCCTCGTATATTTTGTCCATTAATATGCCTCGTATGGTCTATCTATTTGTACACCTCATGTGGCCACTTGGAAAATAAACGTTTTTCTTTCATTCTTTTTTTCTTTGGTGCACTGGATTTTCTTGGAAGTGCTCGCGGTGGCACATCGGTTAAGGGATCGGACTTGTATGTTGGAGTCGCGGGTTCGTATCCCGGCGCTGGCGCTGCGATTTTCCCCGTTGGGTATAAGGGAAAGCTCAAGCACAATACCCCACTCGACCCAGGTGTCGGAAATGGGTACCGGCTTTACGGGGGAACCGTCATGGTGTCCTATATATAGTGTTAGTTATAAGACATTTGAAAAACCAATGCTTAAGATCATTTGTATCAGGCTTGATTGGAAATAAAGCATCCCAAAGATGCCGATGTTTGTTTTGTTTGTTTGTTTGAAATAACTGTCTCATTACTTATTTTCAAGATGCATTTGAATGGAGAGTTATCAAAATTTGAATATGATGTCGATGTTTCATTTGCAGTGTTTGTTGAACCATCATTGTGATCATCAACCTGTGTGACCTTTTTTCGAGTAGAGTGTAAAGCACTCGTCAATGAATTATTATTGATGCTTGCATCAATTTTCTTGGCAAGGGATTGATCATCAGTAAATGTAGCCAGACGAATCATTGATGATCTTGAGGGCTTTGGAAC
The DNA here is from genome assembly GCA_030386875.1 of Morinoia aosen. Classification (NCBI taxonomy): domain Eukaryota; kingdom Metazoa; phylum Arthropoda; class Malacostraca; order Amphipoda; family Talitridae; genus Morinoia; species Morinoia aosen. The sequence continues at coordinate 19,245,773 of CM059577.1, read as the reverse complement.
ACCAGCAGATGATTGATAGCCCCTCACCAGAATTCCCATCTTCAACTATTCAATGTTATTATCAAGCGTTAATACAATATTTTAATGAAATAAAACAGGCGTTCAATAGATCGATTCAGTTATTCAAAAGAATTAAGAATCGAAAAGCTTTGTTCGAGGCATAAATTCATGATTTTTAAGGAATTTTGATTCGAACACCTTTGTTCAGTATTTAATACTGACATGAAAAAGGAACTGAATGTCGAACATGGAATAATAATCAAGTTTTTGGCGGAAAAGAAAAAAATACAGTAACAGAACATCATATGACAACACTACTCTCTAGTTATGACGGGAGGTTGACGGTGACCCAACAACAATTAAACCGTCGCAATTTTCCCGAGGTGCGTAAGATTTTTCGAGTGAAAAAATTCGACCAATTTGTAAGGGTCGTACAGAAAATGCGTTCGCAACAGCTGGTAGCAGTTTGCAGCTCACAGAAATGAGTTTTTATCACTAAAATAGGAGTTTTAGATTTAAGATCACTGGCACTGAGCAAGTTTGGATGCTTACTAAATTTATTACGCGCATATTTCCAAAGTTGTTCGATAATCAGTTCAGTTCGATATTTGATGAATTACCCTACTTCCCAAAGGTAGCTCCCTGGTGTACCGTGTACAGCACAGTCCCGGAGTGTAACTCATATATCCTGCACATCTTGAGGAGCACCTAGTCCACAAGGACAGTCCCCTTCAATGCGCTCCCATATAGTGGGTTAGCGTATCCAAGCTAAAATTACCACTGAAAAAAGGCATTTTCCTGGACATAATAAACAATCCTTGCTTTTTAGCGGTGTAGAAATAATATACACCACTATGATTTGAGCATTTGTTCACGACGGAGTGAGAGAATTAAATGGGATATTCCTCAAAAACTTTAACTCAAATTTCATAAGATTTCTCAGAAGTTGTTTGATAAAATTTGGCAGAAGACAAACTATTAATAATTGAATGTATTACAAGCTTTATTAGTTATAGAACCTCCAAAAACAGTATTAGCTGAGCATTTGCGTATTGTTCACATACTTTCCTAAACAACAATGAAAATGACACAAAATTATCGAAGTACTTTGAAGAAGTAACTTCCTCATTTTAAGAGTAAACACAATGGCAGCATAATTAATGATTTACGTTATTTCATCAACGTGCATAAAATTTTATATCGGCAAATGAGTTCATGGAGGTTGAACAAATGCGGCTGAAATCACGCACACTAAGTAATCAAATTCATTTTCCCGAGTTTACAGCACTTGAATTTTTAGCTGGCAGATTTAGCTAATTAGTTGACGTTAGTAACCCCAGTGAAGAATTACCTTTAATGAAGCTGCAGCGCAGTGAAAAGAAGGAAACACCAATTCTGCCTCCATGACGGTGCCACAGAACACTTCAAAATTTGGGTAATGACTTTAAAACTCAGCCTCATATTTATGAAGCCAACTGAATGACTTGGTTCTATAAATCCTTATAGACTGTAAGCGGTTTCATATACTTTGTTCATTAATCTTATTGTTTTCTTATTGGGTGCACTACTAAAATTCTCAACACAGAGTCTTGAAGACGAGACACAATGGGTTTTTACGTTACAGCGCACACGAGGTCTAATAAGAAAGTCATTAACAAAATCAGCAGATATTTGCTAGTTGCCCCCAAATAAATGTATTTTATAATGCAATATAGAGGTAGGAAAAAATTACTAATTTCGAAAGCGATTTTACACTTGTGATTTTACACTACACTACACTACGATTTTACACTACACTTGTGTTCTCCCTAAAGAAGAAGTGTGGGAGCTAGCACTAGACCCAATGCACTAGAGCTTTCCTCCTTTCTCTGCACCTCTAGGTATACATTCTGCATCAGAATGAGCTACCTGAGCTCGACAAGAAGAGTCTTCCTATTTGTTAATCCTTAGCATCCCTATTATCGCTTACCTTATCAACTTTGAAGCTATTAGTAATTAAAAGAGTTGTCTCAAACATGCAATGCAATTAAAAACGTAGGCCTTTACCCTGTTACAGCAGGTGACGAAGATGACACCAAAAACCCAACCCAAAAAACGATGTCGCCGCACTGCTTCCTATGCCGTACCACCTAGAAGGCCGGGCCTTTGAGCCTCTAAAAAGATTTCTCTCTGCACTGACAAGGAAATCGAGGTACGCCATACGGTCCTGTCATAGTAGCCTTCGGTCTCAGAAAGAAAAACAAATCAGTTTTTTTCAGATTAGATCAGATGTTAGTTTAAGCCTCCCTAACCGCAACAAAGATGTTCCAAAGAAAAGAAGGAAGGCACCATCTAGTATGTAGTTCTATGGTATTAGTATTTATGCGCAAGGTGCATAGAAACAGTAAGTTAAGAAAGAAGTTCATGATATAAGATAAAATTTGAAGAAGAAAGTAGAAGATGCTGAAAGCTAGGACAGCAGTGAACCAAAAAAGATGATCCGTAACAAAACAAATGAAAACTTTTATTTTAACAAAAACAATGCTTACCAAATCTTTAGCTCGGGACCTTACACATTCCCTTCCGGAGCACTAATTCCCATAAATACAATAGTTGTACCCTCCTTAGGACAAGCAGTCTACAACATGAAATTATTTTTTCAAAAATTGAGTGCAAATTTTTAAAGCTTGACTCATTTTCACATACTTAAAGAAAAATAAAATTATAAAATAAGTTTCTACATCAAAAATCGATGATGAACTCAAATTAATCTCTAACATTATAAAAAAAATCGTCTTTTTGAATTTGTATCAGTTTTCACTGATGCATAGTAGCTTGGAGAAAATGGTAGCACTATAATACTCCTAGCGAGACTGATCGGAGAAAAGCAACAACGCATTTGCTACAGGCTTAATGGCAGACAGCATAAAGTTGCTTCTAAAAACGACCCGCAAGACATGATCGAGATTCACTCGCTGAATGCACCAAGAAAATGGTAACACAGGCACCACTCAGAAAGCAATCAATAAGATCCGCTGTTGCCAATATCCGTTCGCAGCCTCCCACGCTGGATCACATCACATGAGCCCGCACCCAAGGAACGCTATCGATTACACCCTCTCGCCGGCGGTCACTCAAAAAACGGCGACCCGAACGCAACGCTGCCTCCTCACAGCGATATAAAGTGGCTTCCCGATAACAATGTTGCTCTCGACCGTCGCTGACTCAAGCTATCGGTACCTTTATTGAGGATCCAAAACATCTTTTAAATAGATACAGTATGGACGAGAACACACACTCTGATAAATAAAACTAAACCCAATGAGATCATAGTGCTGGTGAAACTCTTAGAATCACTTTGAAATCTATCTAGTTTTATTTTGCTGTCAGTACTATTCATTACTACTATTGCATCAATTCAGGAATAAAATAGCGTTCAATCTCCTAAACAATATACAGTATGTATATACGGTAACGCCTATGACGATAGCACTCTTCATACTCTGGCCATTAATAATATATGAGAACATTTCCTGAAGAAAAATTGCAATAAATATAAAATTGAATCGTTCATAAGCGGTTACGTTAGTAACTGTCATTGGCTCCGATGTAAGCACCAAACACTCTAGCACCGTAAACACAGCTGAAACTCTGAGTGTGATCGCTTCATTCGCTTCTGAGGTCGTAGACGATTTGATCTTTTAGTATTTGAGCAAATTATAGCTTTGAATTGATAGACAAAATAGACAAAAATGCAACCCTGAGAAAATTGCTCGTGCTTTCTAAGAAATAGCAATTTACCACCCTTCAAACCGAAGCGGTCATGGCCTCTTTTCATTGCCTCGTATCAACTACTTTAATCCCAATTGCGCTATTAAGTCTTAAGTTAGAAAAAAATGTCATCACAACTGCCGAAAAATACATTCTGTATTCTAAAAAATATTTTCAACTGGATAACAATGCAGTTAGTGTCTAATTTTAGGTGCATTTCAGCTTAGTAGATCACTGATTTAATAGGTTATAATATGAATACTGCGCATGAATGAGTAAGCAAAAGGCAGAATTGGCTAAGCCACAGACCTACCTGAAGTATTCAGACCGTTTAGCTGAACAGACGCTTTAGGAGAGGATTTAACGACATCATACAAATAATTCTACGTACAGTAATCAAGGAAATCGAGGGTCAATCAATCGGGACACTGGAAGTCAAGATGTGAAGGGCAGAGTAAGAAGAAACCTAGAAGACAAATCAAAATAAGAAAACGCAGGCAAAGGTTTTACTGAAACCTCGAAGTTAAATAAAGGAGAATGAAAATTTTATTGAAAAATAAACATTTTTTATACAAATTGCATGATCTTGCGAGAAGCCATCGTGATATATAAAAAGCGAGAACTAAGAAGACTGAAGATGAAAGTTATGGAGATGAAGTTAAAGATTTGAAAACAGGATACCAGTAGAAAAGACACCGAAACAAGGAACAGAACGGGCTACACTACAAATGGATCGATTGTAAAAACTCGGCCACGCTGGACGCTGAAAAATTAAAAGTGTTTAAGAACAAAACGTCATAAGAAATTGAGAAACACGGAGACAGATCTCAAGGATGGTGTTACGAATACCGCTGGCTATCGCTCGCATCATTCATTAAAATAGCTGCCTAATTTTGAAACAGTGGGATGAGTTGCAAAATGTTATATATGATATTGAGAAGCTACTTCTTCATCTCAAATGCGATGTGAAAATGAATAGATTCCTGCACGAATTTACAGATTAACTACTTCATCAAAGTTACTCGCTATTCTTCAGTGATGGAGTGAACACAATTTTTCCATTAGTACCCACCCTTTAAGCGAGTCTTAGGACAAAAAGATGCCATAAGAATAATCAGGAAGCTAAATTGCTATAACGCAAAAATTAGCACTAAACACCCGCTCATAAAGGCGTTCCAAGTTAGCTTGGCCATACCAGTTCAAGTAATTCCATATATCGTTCAAATGTCCCTGGATCGTTCAGACATCTATTCTATTTTCAACCAGAAACACGAGATTTAGGCATAACGAAAAGGAGCACAAGTTTCAAGTCTTGAAAGGCTTGAAATGAAGTCAAGCCAGCAGCGCTCACCTTGCTGCAAGCGCGACATCGATAAGCCGCTTCCAGTTTATCGGCGAGTTGCTGACACGAGTCGAGACTCGCGTTATCGCACCAGATTTGACACGAGCCTCTTCAACTCAGCCTCTGGCAACAGGCGATGGGAGATTCGACACGTGAAAAAATTTTCGAGACCTAAAAAGTTTAGGGCAATGACCACAACATACGAAATTTTATGCGTTGTATGAGATGCCTTCGGAAAGACGTTCGGAACAAACCTCAGTATACTAAGCTCTATCACACGTATCAGTTTAAGTACATGAGCAAATATTTTGTTTCAGTATTTTATAAAAATCAACATAACTGATTTTTCACACAACGATTTCACTTCGTAATTGCTTTGGATAACAGGGGCTTCTACTATTTTATCAGTTACAAATTTGATTTTCACCATCAAATTTTATCTCTAAAATAAATGAGAATTATTTATCAATTAGAAATTAGTTTTGCTGGTTCTTTCATGGTTAATTCTGTTGAAGCTTTGAGCCTATAACACCGCAGTTAATTTCATATTCTGCCATTTTAGCACGTCCGCTAACACCTACACTTTATTGAGTAAATAACACATTTCTAAAATTTCAACCCATGTCAAACTTTTCGTATTCATAATTCGAGAAATTTGTCCGTGAAACGAGAAAACAAAACAGAAGTCACTCATAAATAAGTGGGAGGCACACATTTGTCATAATTATTACCGCAAGCGTTTCTGTTCTAATCGAATAAAAAGCTAACATGATATGATGCAGATTGAGTACACTGAATACCTAGAACATCTTTGAAAAAGGGTTCCAACCTGATAAACACTTCAATTCATTCCTATCGAACTTACATTTTATCTCGAATTTGCTTGAATTGTCATTGAATGCACATGTTCCATGTAATTGTACATTACTATAATTAGCTGTGCGTAAATCCGTAACCATAAACAAGTACTATTATTGGGGTTGAAGGCTCTTTTGAAAAGAGACCACCACGATAAATGGAAACAGAGTCCATAATTTTTTCTCATTTTGGAAGGCCAGTTTTTTAAATTTTGGTGCTTCAGAAAATTGATGCTTCTTAGTTCTCTCGCATTCTAATTAAGTCTCCGTCCTTTCGTAGACATTGTAGGGTGATTCACCTCTAGGCTAAGGATCTCAACGATAAATCAACAAGCTAGCAAGAGAGAATCGAACCACGCCCTGCTGAGTCTTTCGCTTTTTAGTCTTCTTCATAAAACACAAACAGGAAGTTTCATTTTGAATGAAACGGTCCCAGATTCAAATCCCCGTAACTGCGCGAAAAAATTGCCAGAACAAGCAGCTCCTTTAGTGATGAAAACAAATAGGTGGGGAAGTGAAAGACCCTTGTACACCATGAGCCAACACTTTACTCGCTTCCTTTAAGTTAAAAGTTGAAAACACCGAGCAATTGCGAGTAAATGCAATTGTATAGGATGATGAATGACGCTTATTTTCAACTATTTTCGGCGTACAGCATGTTCTTGCAACACAACATATAGCAAATCAGAAAGATTTTAGTAGACAAATATTAAACTACAAATAGACATGGATCATCAAAAAGCGCTTTAGTTCACGCTCCATAAACTTACTTAGAGAAGTTGTATTAAAGCATCCATGTAAAAAAATAAGGTAACTCGTCTCTGGGCAATGATGACGTGGCTTGCAAACCAACCCAATTCACAACCTGTGACCAAGGCTCAAGGCAGTTCGATTGTCGTACACAAGCAGACCCTCGAGTTACTAAGGTACGCTCTAGAATCCCATCCTAACTTGAAGCATTATTGTGATCTGAGATCTGACTACTGATCTCGAGTTTCGAGACTCTCGACCTACTTGCGTCACACGTGAGAAACGAAAAGCAACTCAAAGCTGCTTTGATCTAGTCATCTTCTCGCCCTGGAAGGTAGCATCATCCCGTACAACTTCATGTATGGACCTACAAAATTTAGGCTCGAAAAGAGAAAAGAAAGTCTCGTCCGCTCAATTGCTGGATATCCTGAATGAGATGGCGATGACGAATGAAACATTTCAGATAACGAATGGAACACATGGTATTAAATTGTTGGTATTCGATGAAGCACATCCCAACAATATTACACGGTTTATGGAGAACACAAAGTTTGTAAAACTTAGAACAAAGGCAACGAAAAAGTATTTATTACAAGGTTAATACTTTAAGAACTTTAAGCATTAAAGATATTTTATTATTACGGACATTTATAAGAAACTATTTTGTTGGATGCAAACCTAATCAGTGAAAAGAACCAGGATGAAGTCACGAAGCAGACCTCGCCAGGTTAAAGAACTAGGATGAAGTCACGAAGCAGACCTAGCTAGGGTAAAGAACTAGGATGAAGTCAGGAAGCAGACATAGCTAGGGTGAAGAACTAGGATGAAGTCAGGAAGCAGACCTAGCTAGGGTGAAGAACTAGGATGAAGTCACGAAGCAGACCTAGCTAGGGAGAAGAACTAGGATGAAGTCAGGAAGCAGACCTAGCTAGGGTGAAGAACTAGGATGAAGTCAGGAAGCAGACCTAGCTAGGGTGAAGAACTAGGATGAAGTCACGAGGCAGACCTAGCTAGGGTGAAGAACTAGGATGAAGTCAGGAAGCAGACCTAGCTAGGGTGAAGAACTAGGATGAAGTCACGATGCAGACCTAGCTAGGGTGAAGAACTAGGATGAAGTCACGATGCAGACCTAGCTAGGATAAAAAACTAGGATGAAGTCAGGAAGCAGACCTAGCTAGGGTGAAGAACTAGGATGAAGTCAGGAAGCAGACCTAGCTAGGGTGAAGAACTAGGATAAAGTCACGAAGCAGACCTAGCTAGGGTGAAGAACTAGGATGAAGTCACGATGCAAACCTAGCTAAAGTGAAGAACTAGGATGAAGTCACGATGCAGACCTAGCTAGGGTAAAGAACTAGGATGAAGTCAGGAAGCAGACCTAGCTAGGGTAAAGAACTAGGATGAAGTCACGAGCAGACCTAGCTAGGGTAAAGAACTAGGCTGAGGTCACGTTGGGCGAGATGTAGACTATGGCTGGAGCAAATGTTTAGCTGGGCGTAGCTTTGTTTGCCTCCTTCCCTGGGCAGTAAACAAAACCCGGGGGAAGAAATGAAGACTGACAAACATCAGCGTGAGGATGCCAAGCTAGGCAGTGCCAACGAACTACGGTTTTTCCATTAGTAAAGAGAAGAATAAGGAGGCTTGAGAGCGTGCAGCAAATCGATACAAAAGCTGCAGTGTATTTGATTCTTCAATATTACTCGTTCTTAAGATAGCAATACACAGAGCTAGGAAATTTTAGATCATACTATCATTAGTAGCATAAAATATGACTTAACACCTAATTTCACGAATGAAACTTCTGAATGTGATGTTCAAGGAACACAAAATGATAATTTTACATTCAACGTTTCCAACAGCTTCGCACACTTCACCTCCACGGTCGGCGTTGATATCCCGACACTTCATGTGATGCAACAGCACCAATCATTTCTGAGAGCCTTCGGAGAACCACATTCTCTTACGGACTTCAGTTCCTGAGTGCTTCTGATGTAGAAGTGAGAACTCAAAGAAAGCTAAATTTTAGAACTAACAACGATGGACAGACAATCCCACTTGATACATCTGTAACAATTTTTCCCCATCATTAGCGTTTATTAGAGGGTACAATGTGTTTGTTACTAGGTAACAATAATAATGTTTCCATAAACCTGTAGCAAACGCATTGTAACTTCAAAAGTTGTACATGGTTTACTTTTGGTGACCCTCAATTAGGACTTTGGCAATTTATTGTCTTCTATCCCATTCTTTCACACCCGCAGCTGTACGTCTATCATGAATAATAACGTAGGAATTCATTTACCCAATTTCAGACAGCACCATAAACCGCGGTCATCCACATGATATGTATGAGACTAATGACAGAGAGTAACCAAACACCTGACACGAGCAAAGAGGAATTCGCAGTTCAACAAAAGGTCTGTTTAGAGGACATCAATACAATGGTGTTTGAGGCACTTGTCGACGACGATGGAATTACATTCTCTGAACCCTGAAGTTAGACGAAGAAAGCCGAAGTGAACTGCTCAAATTCAGCCAAGCACTCAGTTTGAGACCCTAATTTATTATTTCAAATATTTCCCCTGCATCAAAACGTGCCCTTCAGTTTTTTACTGAATGCGCCGTAACTTTATGTATGAACTTAAACAAGAGCAATTTCAAAAGTTAGTGTAAAGGGTTATGATCTGTCTGTTCTTTAATAAAACGATGAATTTACTGATACCGTTAATAAGGATGGAAATGTCATTGACCTCCCGAATGGACTTTCCTTCGCATAAAAGGACACAAGATTCATTTTCATAACTCTTATTTTAATCTTTTCAAATAACGCACAAAAGCTGACAATTTAATTGCACCTACATTGAAATCGAGCGAAAACAAAATTTAGAACAATTTCGAAGCACACGAATTGAAAATTCTTGAAATTGCTGCATAGCATTGAGGTTTGATGTGATTTTTTCGATATAAGTGTCACGTATTAAGATGTTTCATTGTATTTAATAAATAATCAGGCGGCGTTACGGTAATAAAATGTTTATAAAGCACAAGTTCATTTTCGTACACATTATTAATTAATAAAGAACGCATCAAGTTTCTCAAGGCATGTGTTTACACGTTTACAGTGGTAGATTAAACTGATGATCAATATCCAACCTAAATTGTACTCAATTTCAATTTTCAATATTAAAATGAACAAATGATTAACTTGAATGAGTCTTCATTTGGTTTTCATCAGGTGCATGTTAAAACTCATTATGTGACCACCGGTGGGTCACCCGCAATGTGGAAATCTGCTCAGCGACCACCGTCGGGTTACCAAGCAGTCAATGTGTTCATCTGAAGGTGCGCGCTCGCCATACTGCCTGGAGGCTGTCACTACATCATAAGAACTTCAAAACTTACAGTTTCAATTTCATCATATCCTTTGATTAAACTAGCCCTAGTTATTAATTTCGTGAGCAAGCCCTTGTTGCCACATAACCAGATTTCAATATGCAAAGCGTAATGTAATTGCAAGAAATTTATTCTAAAATTAAATACTTGCAGGTGACGTTAAAATTCATACGTGAATAGTATACGAGTATACACAATTACCTTGAAAGTAAGTATTACCTTGTTTTCCTTTTCCGTAAAAATGGATACACTGAATCGAGAGACCAAAGGAATATGAAACGAAGAAATGCAAAACCGACATTACTGTTAGGATAGAAGGAACAACCCAATTTGTTGCACCATTATCATCACCTCATTATATATAAAGAATAACTAGTCGTAAAAAGCATCATGCATCATAGATTAAAACACGCAAAAATAAATAAAAATGAAAGAAAAATCTAATTACAAATTTTTCAAATTCTTCAACACTCATTGTCGAATGGGCCAATCTTGACGCTGTCTTCTTTAAAGCGCAAGAAGAAGCAACGCTACGTAGATATCAAATTTCCTAAAAATATAAATTACGTTTCAGCAACAGAACATAAAATATCCGCCGAAGAGCGCTAAGCCACAGCTCAAGCCAATAAAATACAAGGCAGGCACCTAAAAATTTACGTTCCAGGGTAAGTCACCGAATTTGTCGTAAATTCGCTCAAGGAAAATACCCTCTTGTGCGACCCAGAAGAGCATTAAGTCGCAAAAACTCCATTCAGCGGAAATATTCAAGGCCCATAATCATGGAAAGAGACAGGGCGGGGCGAGCCGAGCGCACAGTACACATCCGCGCGGGACCGCCAACACGATGAACTCCTATGGCGTCCAGTCACGTGAGCGCCAGCCAACAGAACGTTTTGGCTCGAAGGCTAAAGGATGTTCACTTCGTAGCAAGTGAAAAGAAAGCTAAAACGCACGTGGATAAATAAAAATTTCTGCACTTGTGCATCAATAGCCAAAAGTTGTGAAAATTAAACTATCCGCCCTGAAAACTTGTAATCAATTATGCTTGAAATATAGATCACGATTGTTTAAAAAAAAGGGTTGCTCTGAAGTATCTCAGAGGAGGAATACGTTTTGGGTCACATTTCATTACTGGTCTAACTTTTTTGGCCAGGTTGGCAGAACAATGAAGAATGGAAATAAGGTTATCGTGAATTAGGATGAACGTAAGAGAAAATTTCGGTATGACAGATATCATAGCACGAGAGAAAATAAGCAACTGCTGCACTAAGAAATTCAAGCAGCATTCAGGACTCCAGCGTCCTAAGCACTGCGCTGGTACCGAGCAACATCAGGTGCCAAGCAACATCAGGTGCCAAGCAACATCAGGTGCCAAGCAACATCAGGTGCCAAGCAACATCAGGTGCCAAGCAACATCAGGTGCCAAGCAACATCAGGTGCCAAGCAACATCAGGTGCCAAGCAACATCAGGTGCCAAGCAACATCAGGTGCCAAGCAACATCAGGTGCCAAGCAACATCAGGTGCCAAGCAACATCAGGTGCCAAGCAACATCAGGTGCCAAGCAACATCAGGTGCCAAGCAACATCAGGTGCCAAGCAACGTCAGGTGCCAAGCAACATCAGGAGCCAAGCAACATCAGGTGCCAAGCAACATCAGGTGCCAAGCAACATCAGGTGCCAAGCAACATAAGGTGCCAAGCAACATCAGGTGCCAAGCAACATCAGGTGCCTAGCAACATCAGGTGCCTAGCAACATCAGGTGCCAAGCAACATCAGGGGCCAAGCAACATCAGGTGCCAAGCAACATCAGGTGCCAAGCAACATCAGGTGCCAAGCAACATCAGGGGCTAAGCAACACCAGATGATAAGCAACAGCAGGTGATAAGCAACATCAGGGGCTAAGCAACACCAGGTGATAAGCAACGCCAGGTGATAAGCAACACCAGGTGATAAGCAACACCAGGTGATAAGCAACGCCAGGTGATAAGCAACATCAGGTGATAAGCAACATCAGGTGTTGAGAAAGACCACGTTAAACTCCTTTACCAGCACACATTCGTATGCATTTCCTGTAACGTGACATGCGAAACCAAGCAATAAAACTGGCAGTTCACGCTGGGCGACCGAACAAAGCGAGTATAAGGGATCTGCATGCGAGCATCAAAATCTGAGTGCATACCAAGGAACTGTGAGACATGCTTGCCTCAAATGGTACGATCATTCTTCATAACCTAAGTAGATGTCAGGACAGGATTTTCCACGCACAAACGACATTCAGTAATTATGAGTTTACCAATTAGGTTATAGATTACTAAAAGTTAGTTTCATCCTCCCTAACCACAACAAAGGTGTTTGAAAGAGAGGATCGATGAAGGCACCATTTAGGATGGAGTTAAGAGAACGCGGAATCTGTGCACAACGTAGGAGTAGACATAGTTTGATATTTTTGAGCTTCTATATTCTTTCAGACAAGGAAGTCCTGCAGTTCTATTCTTTGTTCGTGATTTTCTCCATATTGACTGTAGAAATTGAATCAGCTCTATCAGCGAAGAGAAACTTCATTTATTATACAGTTTTAGCGAACAACTACCAGTGGTGGACCTATGAATTTCACACTGTTTTGATTACTCTAGCAGTGTAACACACACTGTCACGCAGTACATGTAATGTGCTGTCTCCGCGATGGTCTGTTGACTCTAGAAACTGCAGCCAAGTTTTAAAAACTGTAAATGCTGTAAAGTAGTGTTGTGTTACCACCATCCTACCAAGGTAGTAAATCAGATGTCAAAACCGCATCATGACTTTCTCTTAAATCCAACATACGCAACAGTTCAAAGCAATCTCCTGAGAAAACTCGCCCTGACTCAGGTACGATCACTTACAGAAAGCTAGGCACTAGTATATGCTTAATGTGAAAAAAACATTCGCAAGAGATTCAAACTTTTCTCAGAGCAGCGATGCTTTTAGCTATCTGTAGCATGCAGCAAAAGGCTACGTGGAATAGCTCTACTTGGCAACAAGTTAATGGAGAAGCCTCGAAGGAGCTGTGCGACGCACATTGATGGCCTCTACAATGTCAGTTGCCTCCACTCTTACGTCGAATTTTATTGACCAACGAGGGAGAGCTCGAACGAAGTTCACAGGTAAAAGGTACCAGGCGTGTGATAAAACATGTTCGCTTTAATCTTTCATTAAGTGATAAACTTTCCGCTGTCAGAAGCCGCTTCAGATTTTAAACACGACATTTTCGTTGGAAGTCTTCTTTAACTATTCAGCCAACCCAGAAGTGAAAAATCGCTTTCGTTTTCAAAGCATCGCTGGCTAGTGCAGACTTACAATCCTTAAAATAGCTGATAACACGCACTAAATCACGTGCAGCCTACACATCATGTGCAATCGAAAGATGAAAATCAGGGTGCATAAACATACGATTGGTTCGATATACATGATGCAAGTCTACCGGATAATGTAACATTGTAGAAACCACTTAGTGGAAAAAATTGAAAATTAAATTCCAGTTACCGACACTATTATTCTGGCGGGAATGAACATTCAGTTCGATTTATTCTTATGTGAGAAAATATTCCTATATCTCGGAACACTGAAAGAAATAATAGCCCTATTTTGAAAACCCAGGTGCATCTGACGTTTGTCCCAAAACCGAGACACGCAGATGCATCATCAATGAGACACCCAAGATTAGGATGCATACCAGTGTCTCCAGACCCGATTTAGAGACGCTCTAGTGTCTAACTGAAAGTGCTTCAGTGTCTCATCGATGAGACACTTGGGCTTCAGTTTGATGCATTTACAACTGGTGTCTCACACAAAACTCTATGGATATTAAGCTGTAGCATTGCACTGCCAAGCAAGGTTGACTCTTCCAGCGCTAAGAAGAAACTTGGATACGCTTACGGATTCTTGAGCTAAGCGATAGCTACTGCTGGTCACATCAATACTTGGTCTAACCGCTAAAGAGCTGCGGCGGGAACTACATTCGCCTCCAGTAGTTAGGCCATTTCATGCCATCAGCTACACTACTCGTTCAGCTGAGAGCGATAGCGAGTAAGCGGTAACTTCCCCTGAGGAGGCCATTTAGGTAGACTATAACAGAAGTTACGTACTTAACAAAAATTTAATTTGATCCGTGTTACATTTACTGAACACTTAAATAACTGAAGTCAATTTGATGGGTGACTAAGCTATTACATTATCATCGCCAATAAAAGATAGGCAGCAATTTGAGACACTTCAAGCTCATCGAGGTGTTGCACTTCCGATGAGACATCTACTCTGTTTCTGAGACGTTCTGGCTATCTTTGAGACACCTGAACAACCATGAGACACTTAAAAATTTCTTTCAGTGTAGTGCGCATTCCGGAAAACACAGTTGTGTTTGAGCGTCTGCTGATGAAACTATAAAAAGTATTTTACCAAAATCTCTACTAGCAAAGCGTGGGTGGGACTTAACTCAATGATCTATAAAATTTTAAACACCTAAACACCTAAACACCTTTGCCAGAGTACTGCAGAAATTTTGTCCATTTTCTCATCACACACACCGGAATGCTACATATAGGCCTTTTATTTTTTCATTCGGCAAATCACTCACAGCTCAGGTGAAAAATATGGGCAGATAATTTAATCAACAATAATGCAGAAATCAATTTTCTTTCTATAACTAAATCATTTTCTTCCCAAAAATCGCGTAACCTCCCTAATTAACTGAGAAATTTCACGGCATGTTCTACATGCACGTTCAAATTTTACATTATTGTTTCGCACAAGGATCAAAACGATTCTAGGTATTCCCAACGAATTAGAAAAACGGAGTGGACACTAGATTCAAATAAATAACACTTTTAAAATTAGAAGTATTAATGATTTTTTTTTGTCAGAAATACACAATACAAAGCTCGTACAAAATAAAACAAAACAGCAGCATTGAAAGCTCTTGGTGTAATAAAGGAAAAGGTTCAGCAGAAGTTAAGCTGGGAGAAGAGGACGCTACGAACGGATCCAAAAGAAATAAATTCTGAAGGATTGACCGAAAATGGCCAGCTTGCAAAATGCCACCTTCGTGATAACATTTTCCCGAGTTAGCATGCATGATTTTCAGGTCGCAGCCATGTTCACATGCAGGTCTGAATGTCAAGTTCACCAGCGAGGCCAACCAGTCACGTGTGTTATAACGGAACTCTCCAAGTCGCTATGTGTATAGTGTCCTAGGTAGACTCGTACAACAATTGCTTTCGAAATAAGATGAGTAATTCATCAAATATCGAATTGAACCAACTGAAAACGAACTTGCCTTTAAGAAAACAAGTTGATTGTCTTTATTGGTTATGAAACAATGATATTTTGAACAGTTTTTGGTAATATCTCAAATCAAATCAGCTCTAATTCAAACTCACATTCATAAAATTAAAGTCAATTTGAACGTAAACTGAAAGAGTGACCGAAAACATTTTACGCTCTATCG
This sequence comes from Morinoia aosen, assembly GCA_030386875.1. Classification (NCBI taxonomy): domain Eukaryota; kingdom Metazoa; phylum Arthropoda; class Malacostraca; order Amphipoda; family Talitridae; genus Morinoia; species Morinoia aosen. The sequence continues at coordinate 19,230,202 of CM059577.1, read as the reverse complement.
TAGCTTGAATATTATTGTGTTTGAATTCATACATTTTCATTAAGTTCATTTAATGACATACGTGAAACTTTCAAAATTATCGAAATTACTCCCAGTTCTTAATTGAGGGTAACTCGTTTTTCAATTAGCCATGAATAGTATCAAGTGCAGGAAAATCAGGCGAACGACAAAGGCTACTTTTAAACTCGCAATATATTTAAGAACAACCTAATGCCGTACGCAGATATCCTTCACAGAATAGATCCACACGTTCATTTCATTTGTGGCTACATACAGACCATTTGTAGCTAGCTACTGACAGTCACACAATTTATAGAAAAAAAATAGAATAAACGTTAGTTCACGCTTCTCTACAAAAAAAACGTTCTTGACAGGTGAAGGAGGAAGACACCATATAGAATGGAATAAATAAAATCAGGAATCTATGCACAGGTTGTGTCCCCACACTCTGGGCGTAGAAGCAGCAAGAATGAAATGTTTATAAAACAACATAAAAGTTGAAGAAGAAAGTAATTGACGCTGAGAAAAAGACGGCATTGAACAGGAAAAAGATGGCTATAGCATAGCAAAACAAATCCTTATTCGAATTCAACGAAAGGAAGGCCTGCTCAACCTTCAACTCGAGACCTTACACCTTTCCCCTGGGAGTATTAATTCACATAGATATGTTGGTTTTACTTACCTGAGAGTTGAAGGCAAAAATAATTTTTTCCCATGGAACATAGATACTGTAACTTTTGCACAGACGAAAACATTGAGGAAGTATTTGCTACATATCCCCTCAGTGACATTTCCGTTATAAGACGATAATCGTTCAAACACTGGTCTAGCAAACATTTGAACTCAATTTTTGAATAAAACAAGTTCAGTTTACTCCATGTACTAGTCGACTTTCCCGAAATACAGGTGGCGAGAAGTCACTGAATATTCAAGATCGGATCTGCGTTTCCCACAGCGGTTGGACGACCTTCTCTGATTGAGAATCATTGTTCCTCTAATGAAGGCACACACATTTTTACGTCATTTTACACGCCATCACCTGCACTATGTCTTTTTTAGATCGATAGCAGTACCTGCATGTTATCTCCGGTTAGTTACTTCAGAGTGTATAGTTAGTTCCCAGTGTTGAATTTACTCTATCCATTTAATTTTTAGCAATTTGCTCATGCTGGAATATGTCCTATTAGTCTGTATTAAATTGAATTTGAAAGACCTCATTTCAAGACTTTGATGGAGGTCACGTCGTTTCTGTTTCTGGCTTCTATAACATCTCTAGAACAGAGCGTTTGGTAATCATTATACGTTAGTCAGACTTGAAATGTGAGCAAAAAAGGTATAACACACTTAAGCATATTTTTCAAGCTCAAAAAGCGCACTAAGTTGATAGTTTGATAGTTTTACACCAAGGTGAAAAACTTGTCATGACGGTCTCATTGCACGGAAGAACAAGACGAACAGTTCCGCACAAAATAGTTCATCTAAGAAGATATAGCATCCTCAAGTTGAAAGCATAAATTGAGAAGAGCACTTCAGCGAACAAAACTACAGTGGGCTTATGAAGGCGACTCCAACCATTCATGAAGCGTGCCTGGCCTCCACAATAAAAATTGAACATACTTGGACACGAATGAGGTTCCAAAGACCACCTCTCGGGTCAAATTTCACACCTAAAAAATGGGCTAGCACAATCAAAAACGATCCTGGACTTGAAGCCAAAAACCTATGACGAGGGAAGATTAAATTTTTTACGAGAGGATTTCAAGAGTAAATTTGATGTGTCTTTTTGCACCTAATTCGAGAAGCTGTTAAATGCACCTTGAGGGCTTCAACTAATAAGTGGCAGGCATAACGTACTGACATACAAAACCAGTTTTTGAACAGTTTAAAAAAATTCACTCAATAATCGCTTGCGAAGAAATTAAGCCGTGAAACTCACATAAGCCAAAATGTACATTGAAACACATATCTGAGCGTTGAAAACATTACATTTCTTTAAATAACAATGTTATTGTTAATTCTCATAATAAACCTCTCTAAAAACACAGAAATCCTGAAGCAAAGAGAGTTTTCAGAAGATATGAAAGATAGTAATATTTCTATGCACGCTGCAAAAAATGAGCAACCGGAAAGCTTTCATTAGATGTACCTCTAAGCGCTTTTGGATTTCTCGTGAAGAAAGTAAAAGTGACCGAGACTACGAAAATTTTTCCAAAAATAGATGCATCCAGAAAGATTTCAAATAGGAATTCACGAAAATTTTAGGTAAGATTAAAACTTAATCAATTGTGACGAGAGAAGATCTTCGAAAAGCTTTTAGAGCTGGTGGAGGATATGCCTATAAGAAAAATATTAGTTATGAAATTCAGTGGGAAGCATTCAATTCACGATCTTAAAATAAAGATTCATGATAGTTTCCAAAAGCAAATTTAGAGAGTGATGACGATATACCGAAATGAATTTTGCGCTCTGATGAAAGCAAGACAGAGCTTTATGGTATAAGGATGTCACTAATGTTTGTGGGAAACATAATTGGCTTACATGCATACACCCAAAAGAACGCCACCCCAACCACGAACCATGGAGGCGGGACCATAATGATATGCGGTTGCTATTAATTCTTTGCTACACGATACAGGCAAAAATTGAAGTAACTATGAATAAAACTTGACTTGGTAAAATTTTATAGGATCATTTGGGAAATCCGCTCAGAAACTGGGTCTCGTGTCAGAATGGTGGCTTCAACAGGACATCCGAAGTAGTATACTGGCAAATTAATTCGTGAATAGTTCCAAAGCAACAATATCAAGGTACTAACACATGAATTAATAATCACCAGATATAAATCCCATGGAAAATTTATGATAAAACTCTCAAATCGATATCAACGCAAAATGATCGATTAACATCAATGAATTGAAGCTGCTTGGCAAAGAAGAATGGGCTTAGATTTTACACAAATCTTGCATGAACGTACTAAAATCTTACAAGAACCCACAAGCGTGGGAATTTCAAATACAAATTTTGCATTAAAATATTTAGCAAATTTATTTTAACTGTCAAAAACGCATCTCCATTACGAGATCTTTCAGATAAATCCGTGCAAATTTAAACACGCCAGTAATTTTGGCACGGCAAAAAATTGGCGATCCTGAAGTGCACCAGTTATGCTCAGGTATCTCAGAAGCCGGAAATAATCATTCAAAGTTCGTTGCATAAACATTATGCAATGGAGCACTCAGAACGTCAAGTTATCTGTGAACTTCGTCGAGCAAGCCGAGACCCAGCGATTATTCCAAAATCCCTCCAATTTCCTAAGCAGACAGCTTACGATCATTGTAAGCGTTTTGATGGATCTGACGAAGAAAACTGTCTCCAACACAGTAAAGAAAGACCAAATTTGCAAACTTCGCTTTCTAGCCGACAAAAAGGAAGCATCTAAGTCAAGACAACTGGTCATTTTCGAAAGCTAAGATGAGGCTCGTCAGCATCATAATTCACAGAGCGATCAAAGATCTTTGCCTAACCTCCTCTGTACAAGTTAAAAAGTACCTCCTAATAAGAAAAAGAAATTCGGTTATAGCGGTACAAGAAAATTTTAGGCTGGTTGAAGATCAACGGATCGACCATCAAGTTCTTTTCTAGCAAGAAGATGTTTACAGTTGCCAGGGCTAGTAACAGACGCAACGAATGCCGGATTGCCTCTTCCAGCAGTGACGCTCAGCCCACGATGGCCACGAAGAAACTAGATAGCGACATGACCCTTTCGCGCAGTTTCGAGCCAGGGTGACACCTTTATCTACTTTTTCGTCGACATGAAAAAGTGTATGTCGAATCCTACTGCGACGTCTTGCAAACAGAAATAACTCCTTTTATGAAGGCCAATGCTTCTAATCAGAAGTTCATCTTCCAATAGGACTCGGCTCCTTCCCAAAAGGCAAGCCAAACTGTTGATTTGCTAGAGAGGTCCGATGCAACCATGTGCATACTTAGTTGAGTAATATATAGATTCCGTATACGCGATAAATATTCCCTTTATATCCGCAATTATACTCGTAGGTATTAATCGTATACTTTGTGTATCTTTCATAGTTATGTCTGCCATCAAAGCTTTAACATAAGTGTTTTTTGTTCAAATAGTTGTTTCACCTCATCGTACGCTTTTGAGCTAGAACCGCAAGCGTAATGCATTCGTTCGTAAAAACAGAAAGAGCATTTTCTTTCACGACAGCGACCTCAGCTAGAGATTGTCATAGTGACAGCTCACGTGTACATATAGGTACCATTGGTTGACGTAAAGCTACAGAGTTCTTTTAATTACTGACGCAAAACAGGTCTTATGAAGAAGCCCAGCTTTATTTCAAAATCGCAGGCAAAATGGGCTTCATCTTCATTTAATTACCGCAGTGTGTGCCACGAATCGTAAAAAATACTTAATTATACATTCCGAAACTCATTTCCAAGAGCGTTATTGTGGGCAAAAATACGATTGGGCTTCATTTGTAAATGAAATCCGACGTTCAGTGAACAAAAAATAGGGCTACCCAACTCAACATGCTTTCTGATTGCATGATCTTATTCTTTGTAGACAGAAAGAGAGGAAGAAACTATACGGTGAACGATATACCCATAAATTTAGGCTTTTGTAAGAATGTTACAAGCATGCAAAATTAGAGCAAACAATCAAAAGCAAAATACTTGCCTTCAACAGTACTTCAAAGTAAAAGCTTTTATGAGAAAACGCATTATAAAGTTATCGTTGAAAATGAGAGCAAAAAGTATGTATTTGAACATTTACGTGGTACAACCTTACGTCTAAAATGAATCACCATTCACCAAGCGTTCGTACCGTCTCTGAAATTATTTAACGAGAAAGGCATATTATTCAAAGCTAGCAACTTGGACCATTTCGATCCTGATTAATTTAGCTCATATAGCTCATCTGTCATAGGTATATCTCATATCATTCATAATTTCATTCACTCCTGCTCTACGATGAGCTAAACGAGGCATCGTTTATATTCAGTCTAACAAATAAGTCTATCTAATTTTCCAACGTACGGTAAAATAAAGTGTAAATTTTATCGATTTTCGAAAGAAATATAGAAAATGAATTTCTGGGAATCAAATTTATTGCTATTGAAAGATCGTATACCTGCTGTTAAAAATGCTAGACTGGATTTATTGATACTGAATGTGTTAATTGAAATCATAATTTAGGTTTTATCGGAAGTGTTATTGAAACTGGTCTTAAAATTCATTATGAAGTTAGCATTGATATTAGAATCGCAAAAATTAAAAGATATGAAGTTACGCTTGATATTATGGCAGAGGTATGGAGTCTAAGGTTAAGACTAGTATTGAGCTAAGGGTTGAAACTAGTGTTGCGTCCACAGCTGAATATGAGGTCGAGGTTTGAGTTGAAGGAAGTTGTAGTGCGATGTTAAAGCCTAAAGTTTCAATCTAGGATTGAGTTTAGGGCCTAAATTGACTCTAAAAACTGCTGAGTTTTAAATTTAACTTAGAAGTGTCGGGTTTTCAGTGAGCTTTTAGAATTTAATTTCAGCTTCAGTTTAGGGTTAAATATTTATTAGAGTATCGGTATGAGTCAAGAGTTGAGTTTAAGATCGTAATTATGGATGAGATTAAGAATGAATTTAAAATAAGGGTCAAAGTTATTGAATTTGCAGTTAGATCAAAGTTTAATTCATAATTAAGTTTACTTTGGCGTCAATTCGTGAGTTAACTTTTCCAATGTATTTTGGATATAGGGCTTGTGTGGTTAGGTTTTTAACATCAGGGCTTCATTATGGGTTTAAGTTTTGAAACGTGTTTTGGATCGGAGAGCTAAAATTATGTTTGAAGGTTGATTTTCAGAGAGGTCTGAAATGAAGTCATAAGATATACTCGAATTTCAAACATGGTCTACTGTAACATCAGATATGTAAGTTGAGGAAAGGTCTCAATTTAAATCTAAGTAGTTGACTTAAAGTAAGGTCTACAATGGGGTCTGAAGTGAAAGCTAAAGCTATATTTAAAGTGGGATTTGTAGTCTGATCCAAAATAAGGCATTCATTTCGAAAGATAAAAAAACTGAACAAGATGAACTAGAAAACCTCGCAAATCTAAGTTTACACCGTAAGCGGCTTCATTTTACATCAGTCAACAGAATAAGCTGAGACGGTCATCCTCTCCTTGCCCGAAATTTGGTTTCCAACGACACGTCGTCAATGAATAGCATCGCATATGGCAGGGGTTCTTTAACTTTTTTCAACCAAGGTTCACTTTTACTGCAGAAAATAAGCTGAGGACCCCCTCACATATGTTTACTTCAGGAAGTTATATATGCATACATGCATCCACTGTTAAATTCGTTAAATTTTGCGGACCCCACTTTGAGAACCCCCGGCATTTGATCTTCTGCGCTCGTAAGCATCTCAGTTACATCCAGCATTGTAACCGACTACGTGTTTTCTTCACAAGGAATTTATTTATCTTTGCCAGATGAATTCACAATTTCTACGGATAACATACAAGTACTATAAATAAAAAAGACAAAATATAACACAAGACATTTCAACATTCCTCAGTTGTGCATTAGTATTCCCCACAGAAACTGTCTTTCAATTACTCACATCTTTTTCAAGTGTGAGCTCTAATTAGTGCAACTGTAATTCAGAAGAAGTATTACGTTGAACCCGGAATATTCAGCTATTGAGTCTTCTGTGAAACAAGGCACTTACGGAAATTTTCAGCGTTTTAATGAATCGACAAGCGGAGAAACTTTCCTTTATAACTTTGAAGACTTCTAAAATAACTTCAGTGTTTTTTCTGCATTGAGTCCAGTAAAGTAAATCTCATTCATCCACATACATTTGACATGTTCTCCTCCGTGGAACGACGGTATGCTCATTTGCTTCATAGTGGAATGAGGAAGAGGTTACAGTACATCAGGAGACTAGTTCGCTCTTCTTCGCAAAATACACTTGGCAAAATACACTTGGCAAAATACACTTGCCAAAATACACTAGTTCGCAAAATACACTTGGCCGTGTATTTTGCTTTACTGTGCTCAAGCATGATCCCAGTTCATATTTTGAAATCGAAGTCTTCTTCTTTCATTGAAATTTCAAACCGTCACCACTAACAATTCTTTACACCTAAAACACTCAACTAAAATCAGCAACGAAACATTTTTAGTCACATATGTTTTTTCAAGAGCTGACAATAATCTGTACTTCAAGTATTTCCTACTACATTAACTATTGGCGTGTAACAAAATAAAATTGAGGTAACAAATTTGATCCATACCATGCGCCTACTAAAAATATGACATGATATTTGAAAAATTATATATTCTATTCAAGTCAAGATAGAATTGAAAGGTCAGAGCATCACTGAAAACATTCAAAACAAGTTTTCAAGTTAAAAATGGCGGAAGCATCAATCTAATTCACGATAACCGAAGAAGGCAGAAACCAAATAATCAATGGCAGAAAAAAATACACTTCATGTTCTTGCGTTCTCAAAACTGCAATTTAATATGCGCTATACACTCGTAAATTACCGCACACTTCTCACCACAGCCTTGGGTGAGATTTATACAACCAATCTCCTATTTCAACACAAAAATATTAATGAAAACTAAGATAAAACATTCATTGATAAAAGCTAGGTCGTCTAATGAATCGATTGCATATCATACATACAACTTATGCACATTTTCAACACTCGCTTCCATATAGCAATGAACACATTATCTTGGAAATATGCATTGAGATGCATCAGCTGTGGCTCAAATTATGTTCGTGTAACGTTATTCTCTCTTGAACCAATAAACTCGGCGATGCTGCAGCGAGTTTGTTTGTTAGAGCCACAGACCCGTAACTGCGCACCCGACGACTGCTCGGTGAGGAGCGTTGGCAGCTCTCTAGCAGCGTGTGGTGGACTGAAACTTGAGTTATGGGTAATGCCGTCCGTCTGCGAGTCAGGGAAACTGTGTCCTTAATTTGAGCGTTGTAATTTTGAAGGCATTGAGTTATCAGTGGATGATCGAAAATATCAATCCCTACTTGCCAGCTTCGTGTCTCATACCAACGGGAAAATGAACGTCACTATCATCCTTCATCACGGGTACGTTTACCCAGTAGCGAATATGGTACATGGTAGTTATTCTTGCATACTATTTCTAGCTGAAATACTCGTGACTGAAGGGTAATTACAAGAAAAAATTAAAAACGAGATCAAACGGTAGTATTTCTATGAAAGTACAAGTTCAACGTTGGAAGTTGTAAACTTGCAAATGAAGGAGACGTATTTACACTAGGACAAGGTTTTTTGGCGTATAGGCCAAGTTTAATTACTTAAAAAATGAGATGAAAGAAGATCCAATTTGTAATCTGATGAGAAAAAGAGAGTCTAAAGGCAAATTAGTTGAGTAAAAACGCGCATCGATTCAGCATGTAAGGAATAAACTTTCCCAACCAATACGCCAAGGTCGCAAAGCCTGAGTTGAACATAATGGCATCTAGAAAGCGAGAGAAGAGAGACGCTTCACTGCTCGTACAAAAGTCTACAACTGATCTCACATTTTAGTGAATAATTATGAAAAATTATTAATTAATATTATTTCCAAGTCATATCGTTGACGAAGCAACTAAAAGCGCAGTGTGCACACTAAACGGCTGACTCGCTCACGTTGAATCAAAATCTGCCCATTGCTTCTAGAAACCTTAAACCTTTAACGATTATAAACCTGTATTTTATAATGAGAAAACACTTGATATTGCGAGCAGAGTGGTCAGTGCACCCTTTGCGGAAATTGCAAATATGACCATTACAACTGTAAACACTGTATAAAGGAAAGCGGGAAGATATAAATTAATACTGATTATTAGGCTATTAGTGAGAGTAGAAAAATTACGTTTTGGCTCAATTATAAAGGAACAAACACTTATTCCCTGTGTTAAGTAGCAGCACAGAAAATGTTCAACTGGTAAAACAAAGAACCTTAGTAACAGTAACGTAACGCCCGTGTTGATCCTTGAACTTGATTCCCACACTACGAGGCTCATTTGTGAATTACTGCATAGAATTCACCAAAAATTAACACAATGTTCTCAACACTTTAACTTCATCTCGAGTTTGAGAGTTGTGCTATGCTTGTATCTATCATTAAATTTTTCAGGGCAGTTGAGTTCAGCTCTCTGTGTGGAAATACTTGCATCTGGTATGATACGATTAATGTAAAGTACTTTGTAGACAGTGTGGGCGATCATAATATTCATCTTCAGAAGTTTACACAATCCTCAACGATGTTCGCAGCTCTCACTGATCGCAAAATGTGTAACGATCTTAGCATAAAACATTAGTGGTAGACGATACAGGCTCTCAATAATTTTTTGTTTCGACATGTGACATGGGTTTTACGATGTCCATGTGTAAGTAACAACCAAGGATTAATGTTAAGATACTTTAAAAACCAATGTTGTAAGCAGTTCATGTTTCAGCTTTATTGGAAATAAAATGTTTTTCTTTCTTTTCTTTTCTTTAGACAATAAGGTGCGTATTGCATGATTTAGTTACACGGTTTTACACGGTTGAAAAGCTACTATCCAGAGTTGAGTTGAATTTTTGTCGCAATAATATCTTTGATCATGACGTTGGATCATTTTTCCAATAGTTGATTTTGGTTCAATAAAAACAAAAAGTGATCTTTTTTAAAAAAATTACCGTCACCACCATCACCAGTCCTGCGCCGCATCAGTATAAGAATTCCAACTCAGTCTATGCAGGTGAATAATTTCTGATGACGAATAATAACATGACTAACAGTAAGGACGAACATGGCAATGTATTCGAGTACATGGTACAGTAATAAGGGATGCCATTTTTGTAGAATACGAAACGCAATCTCAAAGTGCAAATACATATTTTATGAATTAAATAACGATTTTAAACATAAAATCTGAGAATAATGTGAAGTTTACTTTTTCCCTCGGCATAACTACAAAAACACTCCGCAAAATCGTAAATGAAGATCTTAATCTTTCAGGTTTTTTGCTATCAGTGCATCAAACAAGTGATGAAACAAAATATTAAGAGCCCCTTTTGGCCATCAATTTTTCGATAAATCGCTCTCTGAAATGAGAATTTTGTTCCTTTTAATGAAATATTTTATTCATTTTTATACTAAGTTCAATAGACGTAAGCGATCAAGTTTCATAGCATTCCTTTCCGTTTCATTCCTTAATAATCTTGTTCTCTCAAAAGCATCAAACCTTGCTTTTTTCCTTAGACTTAAATTTTTTCTCCATTTTTGAAGAGAAGTTACTTCAAACGCACGTGGAATGAAGAGCAGTATATCATCGTCAAAGTCAATACATTAAGACTACTTTTAATAATTTCAACAAGATTTGGACCCTTACATGTATACAGTTTATTAACAAGTGAAGTTCTTCATTCGAGAGTTCATTTTCATTCAGTACCCAATTGAATTACGTATATTTATGGTCAAGTTAGCAGAAATAATCGCGTAGTTATTATTGAAATAAGATAATTTTCACAGTAATTTTTTTCCCCACGTTGTGTTTATATATAAGGGTGCTATTTCGTACGTAATTTCCTCTCACAAACCATTAACTTATATCTTATGACAATTTTTTTCGTGCCACGTGTCATTTGAAGGGAAAGCCTTACCCACTATATTGATGTATACACGCCTTTATTCTTGTGGACTACGAAAATTCAATTTCAAGTTTCAGAATCAACAACAAATATTCATTTTTCCACTAAATATTTATTTTTTCCGCGAAATATTCATTTTAGTGAAGATGAAGAAATTTATGCGATATCTTAAAGTTTCTCGAGATCAACCTATCGGAGAGTCATTCTCTTTGAGTGTCCGCGCTGACCCATAATTTAGTGCGCAGAGTGGATGCCTTGTCGGAGCGGAATGCTCTCTAGTTATCTCATAACTCTCAAGAACTTTCATAAGCATTTTCAACGAGAGAAATTTTGACGAAATTTGGCGCAAATGGCATTCAATAAAGGGAGTAAAAAAATTTAATAATGCACAGCACTTTCACCAGTTTTTTTTAATCTAAATTTTTTTAACATCGTTTTAGCCATACAGATGAACAGCTTATTTGAACAAATTTACAGTATTCTATAGAAAAAAACTAATAATCATTTCCAAAACGGCCAAAATGGAGAAGCTAGGCTAGACAAATTAGGAGATATTTAAACATGGTCAGATATAATAGCTTAGACCTGACATTCACTATAAAGTTCATAAATCAAAAGCATTGATGGGCGACGATTACCTTCATGATCCCTCACACCAGGGTGGCAATTCTTCATCAGTCAATTGATTTATTGCAGTTCTCGTCCCGACCCCAAAAGTTCCATATTGTATACCACAGAAAACGTCCTGAGAACTATATTTACTATCTTATGTCGACAAGTGCAGTTTAAGGTTACCGCCTATTATTTAACTTCTGACATTGTAATGGGCTGTATATACCCCGTAAAAGCTGGATTTTTATGCTATAACCATTATGATTTGTTTTCAGTTGTACCCTAAATTAACGTCTGATGGTTTTGATGCTTTCAAGTCCAAATTTAAGAAAATAACAACTAATACAATAGAAAGTGTTGTTGTAGAATATAGTCTTACCATCATTAAAGATTCCTCAAAATTCAAGAGTATAAGTGGCAAATAACATAAAAATTGCTTTCTAAAAACGTTAATAAATCGCGTAAAATCTTAAAACAAGTATCAAATTTAAACATGTGCCAAACATTGTTGTACACTTCCTTATAACGCGACGCAATTTTTACTGCTGTTGCACTTGATTTCCTTTCTGTTTAATTTTAATTCAAGGATTGATTGGGTATAAATTAGTTTTTGCCGCCCTTTACCACAACAAAAATGTTGAAAGAGAGGAAGGATGAAGGCACCATTTAGTATGGAGTAAAGGAAACTTGGAACCTATGCACAAAGGGTGTTCCCTCAAGGGATCCCGTGCGCATAGAAACAGTACGATAAGAAAGGTTATGAAACAAGATGTTAAAGAAGAAAGTCAGAGGTACTGAAAACAGGACAGCAGTGAACTGAAAAAATGGTCCTTAACCAAACAAAAAACTTTTAATTCAACAAAAAGAAGGCCTTCCTAACTCTCAGCTCAGGACCTCACTTTTTCCCTCAGGGAGTGCTAATTCCCATAGCTACAATAGTTGTACCCCCCTGAGGGGACTCGAATTCAAATTTTTTTCAGAAGATCCAATTGCAAAACCTTCAAAAATTACAAAATAACACTTGAATCAGCTTTCAATGTGCATAATCATTTTAGGAAAATCATTGAGATATGTAACACAGAGCGAAGAACGCGAATCCTAATAACAACGGGATAACATGAAAAACACTAGACAGACAGACAACATGGGGCATAACTTCCATTGATGGAACGTCGACGCAGTTCCCAAATAATTCATAGACCTTGCTCACCACGCCGAATATTTTTACAATAAGACATTATTACGACCAGTGAAATCAAATTGAAGGACTCCATTTAATACCATTTAGATTCTCAATTTTTAATATGCTCACGTATGAAATAAATAATGGCCAAAAAAAGCTAAATGTGGATTTGCAGCAATATAAAAATTATAGCATGGAATATTACTTGTAGAATGTAGTTACGAGATGCCCACTAGCTAAAAATATACAAATAGGATTTCCTTTGACTTGAAATTGTAAAAACATTTAAAATTCTGCATGGAAAAAACTTCTATTTCCTGTTTAAATATGACAAAAGACAGTAAAATTGTAAAAGCACAATAACTGTCAAATTCATTCCGCAATCTTTTTCTACTTTGGAAAAACTTTCGAAGTGTCAAGTTGTGGTCGCACAGTTCTTTCCTAGAAGTTCCTATATAGTTAAGTAGTGCTGACATAATGAAAAGTAAAAATGAGTAACTCGCCTGCAACATGCACCAAAATACATCATGACATCAAAGTTAAAAACTACCAGAATCAGTTTCTCAACAGGACATACAATATACATCAGCATCATCGGTAGTATATTACACCCTATGGCACCAAGTGAGCATCTTGAAGCATAGTTCAAACAGAGAACGAAAATTATGAGATAGGAGTAAAATGTAATGGTAAGAGTGACATGAGCTTACCCTGCAAGCACTACAAGTACTGTTTGGTATGACACTGTAGAGGTCTTCACAATCCATCCTCTGCACCATCCTGTCGTGCTGCCTCAGTATAACTCCAATTTTCTCGTCGCGTTCAATAAGATGCCTCAAGGCACCTTCCTTCACGCACAGGGCAGGATTTGTATTAGAATAAGCATTCTTTGCTTCACTTTGTTGCATAAAATCACTCTCACTACCGCCACCTTTCTCACAATCTGCAACGCTGTTATCTCGTTCATTACACAGAACTTTATCAGTCTTTGAATCACGAAGAGAGTTCTGGCAAGTAACTTCGTCACTATTCTCGAAACTTCGAGGCCAAAGTGTTCGGAGGATGGGAAAATTTCGACAGTACCGAAGGGTGTAATTGAACAGATCAGCGGGGTCAAGAACACAACAACTTTCAGTGTCAAGGCTTTCACTCGTCAGGCACTGCTTTTCGGACTTTTCTTCATTTGAATTTTGATGAGGATCACACTCTGTACCACGAAGAAGGCACTGATTTGTTGTAAAATTTTCTTTCTTTATGGAAAAATGACTAGTGTCTAAGACAGCTCGAACTGGGTCAGAATCAAGTTCAAAATCAGACACCATTGACTCAAGGGAAGATAATGACATTACGTTCGAACAGTGCGATGAACTACAGTTAGACTTATCAGAGGTCACATTTGCTATTTCTTCACTTATTGGACAGGAGTCTCCGCAGTTGACACATTCACAGCAAGGAGGAGGATCATCGAGAGTGAGTCCGCATGACTGAAACCCGTGATAGTAATTTTGAGTGAGAGAACTCTTATTCGTCGAGGACATGGTCCCATCAACTTTCAACTTCTTCAGAAGTTTTATGTCATCTTCTTTATTTGGGTCAGAGTAGGTACTTTTATTCCCTAGCTCTTTTAGATACTTATTAGCAAACGGGTCTGAATACGTCTCAGGTTTTCTGTTGCCTATCTTAGGAGGTTTGAAATTAACTCCTTCACTCAGAGAAACATTGGTCTTTCTCAAACGAGTACTTGCTGAGTACACTTTAGAATCAGGAAATTCATTTGGTGCTTCCGATGGAGGTCTGGAGAGAACTTCATTTTCTTGGTAATCAAAATCCTCAGGTTGCACTAAATTTTCTTTTTCAATATCTTGAGGAAGAAATTTCATGCGAGTCAAAAAATTTGATTCGACCTTTTTCATTTGTCGCTCGCCTTCGAATGACATGAACCCTGGTAATTCAACGTCGTATAGTTGTCTGAAATTTAACTTCCCTTCAGACTCTTCAATATTTGTCTCTGACTTAGGATTATGAATCCGGGATTGTCTTCGTTGATGTTGCTCCTTTTGTTGCTGTTGTCGTTCTTGTTGCTTTAGGTCTGGTTGTCTGCCGACGGCTGGCAACTGCGGAACTGCGCTCACAAGCTTATCAGAAAAGTAAGAAGCAGCTTCATTTTCATCAATCAAGGAAGGCTCGCTAGGGAGACTGCGCGGTGAAGACCCATCCTCAGAAATGTATTCAATTGCTTCTTCTGTGTATCGCAAAGGATGTTGCGATTGTTGATGAAATCTGCTAGTCCCTGGTCGAAAATTATTCGGGTAATTTCTGTGTTGATGATGGTGATGATGATGATGAAAGGGGTACCTAGAGTCGAAATCGCCTTCTGTATGTTGTTGTTGGGTTTCTTTGTCGAGCCTCTGTTGATATTGGTGCTGAGCTGACGATTCTGCAGTTGGAGAGTTTTTTTGCAAAAATATATCGATGGTTGCAGCAACGGAAGGCAACAACAACACAAGACACAACAACAGCAACAACAGCACGACGGCAACACGACAACACCGCACCATAACCGACGTACATGCTGTCGTCAGTCCGTCTGTCCGTACGTCGGGCTGGCTCTTTTATATGAAGCGATTAAAACCTTGCTTATGCAGTTCCTCCTCCCTTCAACTTCACAAAAGGAAGAAAATGGATCATAGCATAAACGCTAGATCCTTTCTCAGGAAATTTCCTGCGTACAAGCCATGGCCAAAGCCTCAAATAAATCGTAAGCGATCGCTTTTTTGATGAGCAGCACAGCATGACGGCTTGTTTAGAGAAAGCCAACTGTGGTGGCTGATGAGAACCCTCATCGCAGCCAGAAGGAAGCTGGATGGAAAATCAGAGAGAAGTCGACAGCAGAACCAAGGTTCTCCTGGGATCAGCATGGTGACACCCGTTACCTTGCCTCTGACGTCACCCTCCCATTAACCACGCAATTCAAGATTTATGAATTGATTCGGTTGTTGTTGTTGTTGCCAGAGCTGTTGCTGCTGATGAAAACAACAATAGCGGCAACAACAGCAACAATAAGGTTTCATTGGAGGGAAACTTAACTTCTTATAATTATGTTGAGTCCAGATAACTTGGTTACTGAGAGCAAAGTTCCTTGTATCTATCTCTGATTTCCGAATGCACTTCTTGTAGGTAAGAAAAATCACAGGGTGGGCAATCACGTTTAAAATGAATCAAGTAGCGATGTTTTTAGTAAAACCTGGGGGCACCATTAAACAATATTAACAATCAAAATTCCTTTCCAGAAGTTAGCAATTGAGATTATGTTTCTTGGAAGCACTGGTCATAATACACAGACGAAGTCGGCCACCTCTCCAAAATAATTCATGAAGTTTATCGAGTCTTTTCAACACCAACGCTTGCAACACATCGCATGTGAACTAAAGGCTCAGTGATGTAGGAAAAGCTCAAGTCCGCTTCTTTGCAGCGTTCTTTAAAAGGAAAATTTGGAACAACTTCGGTCAACTCAGACGCAGTCAGAACGAACCGCACATGGCTTTGGGAAGGCCTCGACAACTGAACGCTCGGATCACACTACTTTCAACTTTTTTCCGGCAAAATTCTACGGAAAATAAATGTCATGAACTAAAATGGAGAGTCATGGCGTCGGTGGCCAGCACAGGGCAGGATGATAACCTCACACCTAGAGGTCGAAACACACACTGAACGTGAACTGATCAATAGCTTCGAGCAGGCGCTTTAGCTGCTCCGCTGCCATCGCTCTCGCCGCAGAATCAAGGTGATGTTCGGAGTATCTGACGATTTCACGCGACCTTAATGCAACTACATTCTACTAATATATTGTCTTAATTGATAAACTTATTTCAATCAGAAACATGAACAGCAAAGTTTTATGTCAACTACTGTTACGAGCGACTTACCATTGTTTCGGATACCACCCATTTTTCAATGAGGAACAAGTTTAGAGTAAATTTTTATACATCAAATTACTCACAAGTACACTTGGTGTATAAACTCCATAGCCTACGGTATAACATCTTTCTGGCAGGTGATGTATGTGAGTAATTGCAATAGTGAAACTACTACTACATTTTGACGCACAGTGACAGTTGCAAGGCAAAATAAAGCCATTGGATGTAAAAAACCTAAAAGCCGAAATGAAGACCAAAAGCACTGGCTGATGAGCAAACTTAATCTACCACGAACGGGCGTAATAGGTTGATGCCTCTTAAAGCTGCATGTTTGCGGCGCTGCATATTTTAAGTCAGTGGGTGAAACTCACAGTTTCATGGTAAGTAAGGTACTCATCACTAGCAAGCGTAGTTCCCAAGTTTCATAAATATCAAGACTTCCTCAACTTGCGTACTGCAGATCATGGTGACGAAAGATAACTTCTGATTTTACAGCTCCAGTACATGTGACGTGGTGCAAATGGCAAAAACCATCACAATGACGATTTCAGTTACTTAATCTAACATCTGTGTGATTTCTAGTCTCTAAATTGAGAGACGTTAAATGAAAATTATCGTAAAACGATTAGCTAAAACGTGAACATTTAAAGCTAGTTAGTTTCACGCCCTCTTAGAGAATTTGATGCCTTAGTCAGTGATATTGTATCCTGGCATGGCGAGCGATAACTGCAATGAAATTTTCTACCCATTTAAAATCAGCAAGCTACGGAGTTATTTATGCGGCTGGTTCCATAAAAACCAGTCGTGTCCCCAGTTTTGCAAAGTTGCATAAAAATTCTTTTCACGTTGTTCGAGCGGTATAACCTCGTACAAGTCGTTCAAATCATGAGAAATTTCCCATGTTCAATAACTGCATGAGCATACACAGTAGGATAATTTATGGAATTTTTTTTATGAAGTTCTATAAATATTTTAATATATCTGTAACTTAATAATGTACACAATACTCACAGCAATAGTTGTGTCTTAAAATGACGTTAGGGAAGTGTTAAATGGATTTAGATCGGAGAAGTTACTTTTCTTAAGGCGAATGATCATTAGGAATTTAAAAACGAAGAATGCGCCACATTTGGAAATCATATTTAATTAAGATTTTACACTAACTATAAATTCAAAACTAAGTCAGTTCTATAAAACGTTTCGGAGACCAGCTCCATCTTCAGTAAACAGTCTGCAAGTAAAAAATAAATAAAATCAGTCTTCTATACAATTTACAAGGGCACAATAGAATGGATTTAGATTGACTGCAGAAACGCATTTAGGTAAATCGTACATCGTATTGCCGTAGAAAAATTACTTGGTAACAATCAGTGAACAGTGACCTATAAATGGCGACGAGCAATGCTATTATGCTAGCTCAATCTTGGTGCTTGTGATTCAGAAACTCTATATGAATCGCGAAGTAGAGACAAAGAAAATGTGCAGTCAAAATTCCAACTGTTGAAATTTAGGGCTTTACATTTTTTCAGTAAAGACCTCTGAAAATAAACAAACTGGACGCCCACGATCACATCGACATGGTCACCTGAAAGCTTTGGTGTCTGCAATATCCGAATGGTCACAGCAAGACTTGAAGCACCTCTCGCGACTGTCTCTCTATTTGAGAACAGTGAGAAATGAGGACATGACCACAATGGTTTGAAATTGCAAAACCAAGGTATCAGTGTTGCTTTTCCACAAGAATTGAAAAGTATCATTCTAGCAAATCGCTTCGAGTAACTATAAATGATGGATGTGCCCCGACAACAGATCGAAATCAGGTCTCTTGTGAAATGAATAGTAATTTAAATAGACTTTCTTGTTCCTTTTTCTCGAAAAAGAGGATAGTTGTTCCGTGGTTATCTAGCATGCGAATTATATTTAATTCATAAACGGCCTGAATGGAAACGTTTAAAAACTCTTCATTCTGTCCATAAACAGAATGTATTCATGACAAATTGAAGAAGAAATAGCCTTTGATAATATACGATGTCTAAACGCGGTTTCTTGCCTGTCCACGGCTCTCTTCTGTTAGTACAATTGTTATAGAGTTCCTATTAAATCATATTATTTTAGCCTCCTGATTCATCTGATAACTCTACTGATCATCACTCACTACGTCATTGTTAACTACCTTTAATAATAAATGATTTTCAAATGGAATACATAGGTAGAAGCGTGTACATTATCCAAGGCTAAATTTCCGAGTTGAGCAAATATCTAAACGTTACGAAATTTAGGTCTTTCCATTGATATGCTTCACCATCATGTATCAAATAAATGCTGTGAAGCGAAACAAGTATATGGGAACAGCTCGAAAAATATTTGAATTGTAATTGATCAGGAGAATAATCCGTGTAACTGACTTTGTAAGCAAAAATGCACACTGGCACGCATCACTGAACATCGAAAATATAAAATTTCGGTGCTACTATAACGTGAGGCCTACCGCCTTCTATCGCCTACCCTGGTTTAGTTTGAGATATATAAATTAAGTGTTAATCGCTCAATTAAATGTCGGGACATAGGTAAAATTCACTAGTGACCTAACGTAACCTCACGCTATTCTAGCTAGGGATAAATCGCATGCCATTGTGTGATAAACTTCACGCTATATCAGTACTAATATTTCATTTTATAACTGAATTGTTGAATAATTTACGAAACATATGGAAAAAGGATTTGCCCTACCGCTGGTTTAACTTTTAAATATGTGTCTCAAAAGTTTCGGCAGATACGTCAACAAGAAATTGCAGGAAAAATTTAAATGGCATATGATGTAACGTTGCAGGATATTAGAAATTTAGTTCTACATATGAAACTTGTCTGAAAACGATGGTAATCCCAAAACGAAGGGTGTTGTCAGAGGGTGTGATCGATCGTTTATTTTTCTGCGCACACTGATAATGAGCTCCGTAATATTTCTAGGGACCTGAATTCCATTAAAGCCGACGTTACTCTAAAATCAATCCGTCGTGTTAAGTTACCAAACTCTTGAGGTACCTTGACAGAAATATGAAGTCAGCTGTCACACATCCTTTGATTTCATAGGAATTCGCAATTATTTGGTTCATTTAATAATAGGAAAATAATCAGTTTAAAAAATGGAATTATAGGAAAAATCCCACCGAAAAATTCTAAAATCATAAGTCACTTTCGAACGGCCGAAAGTGTCATGGGAGATATTAGAACATCTCCCATCCTGATTGTGGAGAATGCAACAAAACGAAGAGTATAATTTTGGTTTATACTCTTCGTTTTGTTACCTCCAAACATGGTTTGTGCTGTTCCTCCCACATAGTTAGATTTTGGTTTCTTCTGACCACAGTACTGAGTTCCCAAACGCTGCTGGTATACTTCAGCCTGGCCTTGACGTGGCGTTTCTGGAGAAGAGGTACCGTATACGAGCGAGTGGTGCGAGAGCAAAACTTTCACGGCGTAGAGCCCTGCTGATCGTGTGTTTGCTGGCTTCGATCCCAGATGCCTTGAGATCATCCTTCAATTCTCCACGAGTAGTTCGAGGCCTCTGCACTACTTTTCGGACCAATTTTCGAACAGCACGGTTAATCTTCCGTGGACGGCCAGTTCGAAGCTTGCTGAGAGTAGTATTCCGATATTTCTACTTAAGTATTATGGTTCTGACCGAGGCTATAGGAACACACAGTTGCGCACATACAGTATCATCCAACATCCCAAACCTTCGTTTTGGAGCTCCACAATACTTTCGCAAAGGTTGTGGCTGATGTCTTTATTCTTACCCATGCTTACGACTTTTCAAAACGAGAGCTGCAGTACCAATGACACGTTATTACAGATGAACGCATACGAAAGATCGGGTGTCAAATAGTAGAATGCATTAGAATATTCTGAAATAATCTAACAATAATTTTAAAGTATAATATCTAGAAAAAAGTCGGGTATAGTAAACATTTGTTCTCGTATTTATTATACACGTATTATATTTATTTCCATCTCACCATCATCTTCTCTAAGTTGATGATCATTAACATCTATAAAAATTTGAATTCAATAAACATTCTGCACATATCAGTAATAAACTATCAAAATCAGTACAGACCCTCAATAGAGTTAAAAACATATTACTGTTGAGGCTATGAAAAATTTTCTCAAAAACTTTTTTCTCCACAATTACGATATGAGATAGAGGTTTGGCATGGAACTGGTAAAACTAAACCAATATGCTCTTTACGCTCCAAAAAAGATCTAATAGAGCAGTAATAAAATTGGAATACTGTGCTCGCATGTATGGAATACTTGAACTTTTCGATCTCTATTAGCTTTCTATTTGTAATTTAATGCACAAAACGTAGTTTTGTGAGGACCACAAAGATCTAGAATAGTGACTGTCTCCACAAACAAACCATGCATGGTCATATTACTAGAAATACGAGTAATGGTAAATTCATACTTCTAGCTTTATTGTTTAAAAGCACGAGCTCTTCAGTTTCCATTTCATTGAAACCAAAACTTCAGATTCAATCTCTGCTGAAATCTATGAAAAAGATCATATGAAGCTTGCATAACAAATCTTGGACCTTTATTGCATATCCAAGTATTAATAACACAAGGTTTTCAAATAAATTGTTCTGCGAAATTATTGGAATTAATAGGGTAATTAACTATTTAATGGAATTAATTTTTAGTGCTTTCGAGAATGTGTTGTTCTCGTTGGACTCATTTAAAATATAATTTCATTTTAATCATCAATGTCTGCGTGAACCCATTAATTGATCAGTCTATCGGGCGACTATAAGTGCATTAGGTTGAAAACCTCATTGCATGTCTAGCACGTTTTGATACCATGCCCTAGCAGTCACTGAACTTATTCGGGTCTACAAGTAGCTTTATACTCATTGAACATCCTCAAGAATAAATCTTCTTAATGAGTGAACAAATTCTTTAAATTACGCTTAGAAATTATGACTCGTGGCTTCGCACTTGGGGTCTGCCATTTGCTATGAACCGAATGGGTGATTTTAAGTTAACTCTAACAGTTGGTTGATTTTCCATGGAACAAAGCTAACAAGGAGTAGAAAATCGTTGGAGGCATGCGCGATTTCTTTCTGACAGATGAGTGTAAATTTGAACTAAATTCATTTTTCCCAAAATTATTTCTGATATGATAGAAAATAAATGCTTGTTTGGGCCCGACGTTAGCTTACGCCATTACATTCATTAATTTAAGTAAAAAAATTATCGCGCTCACACATTTTCTTGTGACATCAAGAACGTTAACGTCTTCAGTTTACCGATGCAGATCAGGTTTATGTGGGACGCGGCTTGTTCACTCAATTTTTCTTCTCACATTCATCTTATATTACATCGGAAATATAAATTAATGTAAAGTTTGGTACAGTTCAGCGTACAAACGGAAAACGCACACAGTCGAAATTTGCAACTTTGAAAATTGTTTTAGCTACCTACAATTTGTGTCTTACAAACGCTGCACAGCTACACATATGGTGGCTGCGATTCCCTCCTTTAAACGTAAATAAATCAGAAATCATATAAACTATGAGCTTCAAAACAGTATATTACGAATCTAAATACCACTATACACCATACATGAGAGTTGGGACTGTTCACAGAGAATTTCACACGAGTCCTGGTGGAAATTATACGGAAAAAAGCGGATTCATCGGAATTAGGTTCTAATCAAAATGCCGTCTTCATCAGACCACTAGTGTGACGTCATTGCTTTGTGCCACGCCAGGAGCAGGGCAGTAGATATAGGAGACATTCGTGATTATAGCTTTGTTACTTTCTCTGTGATCGAGTATGATACGCACTCATGCCCATGGCTCGCTTGACGTCGCATAAGACCATGCGCATCTGCTCGCGCATCTGCTCGGCGTCCCGAGAGATGTTTGAATCAGTTTCTATTTTGAAATTTAACAGTTAATCTTTATTTTACGCATAAGCTAATTTGATAACTTTTTTCACTAAATTACAAGAAAAATAAAATTTGAAGTCAGCCTGTTCAACAGCAGGATCATGAGCATTTTTCTGCGCATAATAAACTATGGCTATATTTCACACTGACTACGGTGGCCGTACGAACCGAAAACAACCTTTCATTAAACTGATTCTGAAGCGAAAATTTGTTTGTGATAGTAATGTTCTAATGGTTTCTTCTATTTTGCTCTCAAATTCATGATGTTTCAATCGAAGGAGAGGCGTACGTTATATTCTGCACGTAAGACGCGAGACATTTGCGACAAAGACGGACATTATGTAGTTAGTATGCGAGACCTGAATAGACCATGGCGATATGGAACGTGAAACAATGAGATCTTGCTCTGAAGATTTCAAATTATTACAAGTTATGATCTGATCTTGCTTGATGTATTATTACAAGCTAGAACAGTCATTGCAGTTTCATTGCCTGCATACTGTATATCGAGGTATGCAAAATGCTCGAGGAAGCAATGACTGCTGCATGCTATTATGTTTTCATTCACCTTTCTCCTGCAATTCATTCACTTTGTTACTTAAAATTTCAGTTAATGATTAATTTGGCGATGTTCGTCTTACCTATCTTAGCTCTGAAATTCTGACGGTTATTTCTCACAAATTCTTATGCTTCATCAGCTAAAAGGCCAAACTTGCACCTACGATGATAAAAGCGCTTGCATCTTCTTCCACGATCAAAGAGGCTATTGTTTTCGAAAATTATTATACGGATCTAGTCTTACTTACAATATGCTTCAATGTTCAAACCAACAGTACTCGTGTGCACTAAGAAGTTCATCATGTAGCAAATATTTAAACCTTAGCTAGCAAGCATCGAATGGTGAAACTTCTTCAGCGGAGTAGCGCTGCGCTAACTTTTTCACGTAGTGTCAAACTTATCCGTGTTCAAATTTAAATCTGAAAACTTACAAGCAAATTTCAGTGATCAAAGGATTTTCTGCATTAGGCTACTGTGCTTAGAGGGAAGTACAATTCCGAATTAAAGGAAATTTAAAATGCAGCAATGCAGAACAGTTGGAAAAAATTCATATATTGAGCATTTATAGACATATAACATTTTTTATTGAAACACTGTCAATCGTTAAAAAACTCACTAATTTTTAAGTTTATAAATAGCCATGTTTAGATGAGCAAACATTATCTTCAGGCTGAAATTATACAGAAATATTAATCGGTCACATTGATAAAATACAAATCTGATACTTAAAGCTTCATCAGACAAAGTACTTAAGAATGTTGAAAATCACAGAACAAGAGAATGACTCGAGACAAAATTTATACCACAAGAATATGAACTTGTAAGGCTAGGTGGCAGTATTGCACAAGCAGATGTTGATGGCACAAGCGATAGGGGCGAAATGAACAATAGAGCGGTTGCATCAAGCTTCGATCTAAGCCACAGTTCTAGTACATAATTCAAAAAAGTCCTTATAGTCTTTTCATTGAGAGCTGGTTTAAGTTTATGGATGTGAAAGACTTTTATTATTTGCATTTGCTCTTCTTTTAACAGCATTATATACAATTTTTATGCTAGAGTATAGATCTTCATTTAATGGCTTGCAGCTATGGTCAATTCGGAAATGATTAATAATAGAACCTTGGTATAATTGTGAGCAGTTGATCTTTGTTTCAGGGTCATACTAGTTAAGCCGATGTAACGTTTGTTATGAGACTCACATTCTCTTCTGTCACATTTGAACTGGTATAACACACTGGCTCTGTCTAGATCATTAACTCTGGTCTAGATTACTCTTTTTTTAAAATACACACAGACTTTAATTGACTTGTTCGGAACTGTTGGCTTAACAAGAGTTTGGACAATGTTCTTAAAGACTCGTTCATAAATTTTGTAATTCTTTTGCATTTGGTTTTCATAAAATGTATTGATGTGTATTGAATTAAGTCAAGGATTATTGTTACTGCCCAAGATTCGGGTTGAGAAGTTACCAATAGCTCTAGCAATCACAGCATTAGGGAAATTTTTATTGACTCGTAACTACTAAATTTTAAGCATTTCAGAACGAAAACTTCAGGCCCATTAAAATTACAGAGGACGCCGATTTTGTGTTTTCAATTAGGCATCTACAGGCGAATGTTATTTTTCTGTAAATAGCATTCACAGTGGGAGGTTAATAATTTAATTAAATTGAGATGCAAATACTCGTATAATCGTGTGAAGTATAAGAAATATATATCAACAATGATGACTAGGATGACTCTTAGAAGTTCAGTAGTAACACTACTCACGCGAGATATCAGTTTCTCCATTTATTCGTAAAGAATTCACGTTCAATTCCAAGTTAAAATATATAACCTTTCTCCCATCGCAGCATCCCTACGCTAGGAAACTAAACATTGACCGCACTCCATCCTACAGTCAGGATGGGAGATGTTCTAATATCTCCCATGACACTTCCGGCCGTTCGAAAGTGACTTTTGATTTTAGAATTTTTCGGTGGGATTTCCTATAATTCCATTTTTTAAACTAATTATTTTCCTATTATTAAATGAACCAAATAATCGTGAATTTCTATGAAATCAAAGGATGTGTGACAGCTGACTTCATATTTCTGTCAAGGTACCTCAAGAGTTTGGTAACTTAACAAGACGGATTGATTTTAGTGTAACGTCGGCTTTAATGGAAATTCAGGTCCCTAGAAATATTACGGAGCTCATTATCAGTTAGCGCAGAAAAATAAACGATCGATCACACCCTCTGACAACACCCTTTGCTTTGGGATTACCATCGTTTTTAGGAAATCGTTGGAAATCGTTTAGGAAATTCATCGTTTTTACCATCGTTTAGGAAGCTTTCATTCCTGTAAGAAATTCGGGTAAATCTGTCATGAAGCTAACAAAAAACGCAACAGATCCTGAAGTACGTGTAGGCTTCATGATTAATGGAAGGAAAGACATAAACTGAAATTTTCTTGGAAAATTTCTGGTTTGCTCGAAGCTTTTTTGTTTTAAGAGATCGAAGTTAGATAAGTTCACGCTTACGGTCTTCACTACGTTTAATATCAGCCCGTAGTGAATGGTAACTAATACAGTTTTAAATTTAAACCATGTTGTAAAACTATCTAGCAAAACATGTAATATCAAAATTTAAGTTTAATTCAGTTACAGTATAAATTGTTTCCCCTATGTTTCGGATTGAGTGACCTACTATTCTAACAGAAAAGTGAAAAATTGTTCCCATCGAATCGTTATTTGTTAATATTGGCGTTCAAGTTATGGAATCGTTTAGATTCCGAAACAATTAAGATCTGGGGCAAATACCATTCAATATCTCCGTATCATCAGGCATTAGACAGTATGATCATCAGCAGGCCTGGAGATACATGAGTCATTGTGATAATTTGCTCGATATGAAATACATCACTTGAAGTTTGTGAAGCAAAATAATGGACATTGAAAAATTGAACATATATGCGCTGGTATAGGTAGGGAGATTTTTTCCATGTGTTCAATATTAAAATATAACTAAAGTAAATATTATGTTCATGTTAAAAGCCTATCACCTTGAACACCTTGAAGTATTTTCGCGTCATTTGAGATAGGGATATGCTTGTCTGCATTATTGCAACAGTTGAAAGGAACGGAGGAGAGAGTTGAAGCAGAGAATAAGAAAATTATCAGAAAAATAAAAGTTTCCAGGTTTATAATTATAACCATAAGATGAAACAGTTTGATTTAGAAAAGTACTCATCTCAATTTCCATCAACCTTTCTGGTATCTATTCATCTCTTTTTTCTGATCGCCTCGTAATTTTCATAGGCTTCATATGAGGGAAGTGTCACGGTCCTTGTGCGCCTCCCTCACTGAGGTAAGGAGAGCACCAGGAGACGAAGAGCGGATTTAAACCCTTGATAGTAGGAGAGAAAGAATTGGAAAAATAGGACACGAAAGGTATTCAGCAAGAGAGAAATAAAAGATAGAGAGAAATGAAAAATGGAGAGCGTTCTTCCTACTCGGCATTTGCTTGATCAACATTGGGATAATAACGACTAACTTCATTTATTTAACCTTTTTGGTACGACAATTCAAATGGTTTAGGGAAAAATTTCCAGGGCAAAAATTTGTCCTGACTCATAATTTGTCTGTGAAATTGTCCTAGTGTGGGTGCTTTTGGCTTAAGCAAGTGCCTACTTATTTATTTTAATTTAAAATTTTTTTGAATCTTTAAAGCTCTATGCATGGCGACAGAAATTTTTGACGTTGATAATAAAGTTATTGAATTTACGAAGAAATTATTCATAAGTTTTTGCCCAAATTTATCAAAAATAAATGAATTTCAGAAAAAACTTCCTCGAGTTAAATAGAAAGGTTTTTGAATATGTTGCACGGACCCTTTAGCATGAAATTAGAGGTAACCAATGGTAACTTACGCGAGCAGGCCTCTGGAATGTCTAAAAATAATTTCAGGAATGCTTGTAATTTCCCTAATTTTGTTATTTTCTCCAAAATATTCCCTCACTAGTTAAATTACTTTGAAATTGAGTTAGATGCCCTAAAAGGGAAGAATTAGCCACCTTGGCGCTAGAGTATCCGTCAGTACCCAAAGGGTTAAAATAAACTCTTGAGTTAAAAAAACATTGTTGTGAAGCTGCGCACAACATAAGACTCCCCAGTGATAATTGAGAGACATAAGACACAAAGATGAAAACAGCACAGTATGAAAGTAAAGACATACTATCTAGATCATCACTTTATATTTTAATACGAGTCCCGCAGTTAGGAAAATAAATACACGTGGGGGGGGGGGGGCAAAATAACACAACACGATTAAATAGCCAAATTCCACATTTCTAGACCAATTACAATTACGAAAATGGGACTATATCTAACCCATGGATAGTATAGAAATGTTGGAGTCTAAAATGCCTAAAACCCACAAATATGTAATTGAAAAAATACATAGGAACATGTATAATAAATACGAGAACAAAAGTTTACCACACATTTCAAGATATACGTTCATTAATACTTCATTGCATAAGCGCCATTATTAATTATAACTTAGAGACGTTTATGGTAGTTCACAACCAGCCTTTTACAAATTTCGAGTGCAATCTTATTCCATTCTTCAATGCAAATGTTTTTGAGTTCAGTGATGTTATTGGGGCCTCTCTTTTGAATCTTCAATTTCAATGTCCTCTTCAAGTTTTCGATCGGATTATATCCGGGGATTAATGAAAATGGCCATTCTAAAATGTTTATCCACTTCATCCTCAACCATTCCTTGGTTTCGTTTGCAGTATGTTTTGGATCGTTGTTCTGTTGAAAGGTCCATCCTCGTTTCAATTTTAGCAGACGAGCTGAGGGTAGGAGTTGCTCTTTCAATATTTCATGGTATTTACCCCGAAAATTTACCTACCCCTGATGAGCTCAAACATGCCCACACCATAATTGCGCCACCTCCAAATTTAACATTGGGTATGGTACACTTTGGTTTATACTCTTCGTTCTTTTGCCTCCAAACATGGTTTGAGCTGTTTCTCCCAAATACTTCGATTTTGGTTTCATCTGACCACAGAACTGAATTCCAAAACACTGCTGGCTTGTCCAAATGGTCGCTGGCATACTTCAGCCTGGCCTTGACGTTACGTTTCTGGAGAAGAGGTGTCCTATACTAGTGGTGAGGGAGCGAAACTTTCACGTCATAGAGTCCTGCTGAACGTGTGTTTGCTGGGTTCGATCCCAGATGCTTTGAGATCATCCTTCAATTCTCCACGAGTAGTTCGAGGCCTCTGCACTACTGTTCGGGCCAATTTTTGGACAGCACAGTCGTTACTCTTCGTGGACGATCTGTACGAAGCTTGCTGAGAGTCGTATTCCGGCATTTCTACTAACGGATTATGGTTCCGACCGAGGCTATTTGAACACACAGTTGTGCATGTATCTTCCGATATCATAAACCTTCAATATGGAGCTCCACAATACGTTCGCGAAGGTCTTGGCTGATGTCCTTATTCTTATCCATGCTTACGACTTTCCAGAACGACAGCTGATGTACGAATGGCACATTATTGGAAAAAAATGCTGATGTTATAATTGCTTACAACTACCGATGATCTACGACCAAAAAAAGTAACGCCAGGTACATGGAGGTGTGACTGGCCAGCGCATTATTCCATTATCAAGTTCCAAAAGAAAACCAAAAACTGAAGACTTCATAGAATCTATCCTCAGTGAGAAGCGTGAAACGTCTATGATGTCCTAGAAACTTCGGCTGTCACAAAGCTATCACGGTCCTGCATCGAGATGCAGCCAGAAGATGCCACGAAGCTCAACCTAAATCGTAACCTTATATTTTCTCAATCTTAATAAGGGGAACAGGTGATTTCGATATATCTATGTTTATAGAATTATTTTACGATGTATTTGAATAACTTAGGAAATAGCTCATGTTAGTATTTCTCATATGTCATTTTCATAATTAACCATTGGTATTTTAATCCCCGCCCCAACGCAAGCGGTAGACGCTTTCCCTCGAGAGCGACGTCAGACCACGGCGGGTGGTCTTAGGGCACGATCATACCCGCCGCCGGTCCTTAAGGACGGGAGCATTTATTCTCTTTTAACTAACTCGGGCTCTAGCCTTATTCCACCTTCACGATGAATAAGCCCTTATAATCAATCATGATGTGCTATGCTCCGATGAGATATATTGATCATGACTGGCGACCGGCACAGTGTATTCACGGCGAGGTGGCGTCGTGGCGAGAGGCTCATCTGTCCACCGAGCCACACCTGCCATTCGATGAGTATTCCCCTTTTTTTTTGTACTTTGTCTAACAGTTCTCGTGTTCCAACCCCTCTGGGTATGTAGGATGTGTAGTTTAATACTGTAGTCGACATTACTTTCATTTAGTGGAATGTAGGATGAATGTTTTTCATTGCCCTTTTGTTGCAAGAGAAGTTAACAAAAAGAAATCGAGAGAGAAT
This sequence comes from Morinoia aosen, assembly GCA_030386875.1. Lineage (NCBI taxonomy): Eukaryota > Metazoa > Arthropoda > Malacostraca > Amphipoda > Talitridae > Morinoia > Morinoia aosen. Next base: position 19,200,826 of record CM059577.1, on the reverse strand, counting down.
GAAACGAGACGAGATGATGAGACAAAATTTACAAATGAGACTGATGAAAATGAAATATACGTAAATAATAGCCTTGCAACTACGGCTCTGGCTACACGCTTACCAAAAATGATTTATTAAATTTAACGACCGAACTGAAAACCTCAATTGAGTCATTTAATGACTAATTTATATGAAATATGAACATTGTTTTTTGCCTAAAAATTGGGCTGGTGGCATGCAGCTAATAATACCAAACATTCTATCAAAAGGATTCTGTCGAATAAATATAAATTTCGACATACGAGACGATGTCGATAGGAAGTATAGGAGACACCCATAATACTGATGAAAGTTTTGTGGCCAAATAGTGGAATGTATTAGAACATTCTAGAATAATCTTACAATAATTTTAATGTATAATATCGAGAAAAAGTCGGGTGTTGAAACCTTTGCTGAAGCATTTATTACACATGTTTTATCTATTTTTTCTATCAAATATTTGTATGTTTTAGATATATTATTAACCTTTTTATACTATTGTTCACATATCATTCAATTTTCGTAATTGTGCGTGGTTTATAAATGCGGAATTTGGCAATTTAAAAAACGTGTTGTTTTATTTTGCCCGCCATTAGCTCTGAATGTGGCCCAGTTCACTGGTTGTGATATCAGTTGCGGGTGAAAATTCAATTTGGTTTATGTCATTCAATAGACTTATTCTTGGGAAAGCGTAATTTACACAAAAATAATAAAACTATGGCGGGTAAAAACATTTTTCATAAAAATCTTACGATGCATTACTCACGATGCATTACACGCATTACTTTCCGCAATTTTTTCAACCGTGGCAGTTTTTTCCGGTACGGCGATAGGATGCCCACTTTGTTGCGTAGCTGCGTGGTTTATAGATATACGTGTGGCCAGTGTGGGGCCACTTATTATGGTGAGACTGCTCGCCATTTTGCAACACGCACAGCTGAGCACAAGGAGGTGTCGGTCCGTACGGGAAATAGAGTGTCAAACCCATTGCACAGCAGTATAAGAGATCACGCATTAGAATCTGACCACCCAATTCACACTGATAATCTCAAAATAGTCTCAACTTGTGATAAACATAGCCTTAAGTTACTAGAAAGTGTCATAATTCATCAATTTAAGCCAAGCCTCAATGATATGTCATCTTCTGCGCCTCTAAATATCTTGTCCTAATTTTTTCATTTAATTTCCAATAACAATTTGTATTCATGTACTGTGTTTACCATGTTTCAATTGAATTTTTCAGATATTGAAGATGAGTGTGGATATGCTCGAAAGCTCTATTTTTAAAATACATCGTGAGATTTTTATGAAAGATGTTTTTACCCGCCTAAGTTTTATTATTTCTATGTTATTTAGTCGCGAAGTTGAGGTTAAAACATCATGATTTCTATCTCGCATTTTTACGAGAGCACTGTATAGTGGTAATGTTTTCGATTAATACTCACTTGAGGACAATTTATCAATGCATTTAATGTAGGGGAAACTGTCGGGTTCTAAATGTCATGTTATTTTAATCGAATATGTGAACTTTTATTCTTGTCGCACTAGAAATTATTTGATGCATGAGGCCCCAACAGCATGATTGAAGTCTTTTTCATCGATGTATTTATTGATTAGTAGTTTGAGGTTGCCACTGTTCTTGTCGATGAATTTTGCCTATTGGTCTTTGTTCCCATTGCTTTCCACCGAGATGGCTTTTTTAGAGATAGATAGCTCCACTGAAATTTGTTTTGTAATGTAGGCTGAGTCGTTACTTCGTAAAGACATGCAGTGTCCGTCAGCGTAAGTAGACGTAGGCTCTATCCTGAGCGATCATTTCAAGTCGTCTAGTGTGAGTGCAGCGAGGCTGTAGATCGGGTTTGATGCTTATTTTTCGGTATGAATTTATCATAAGTCGGAAGCTTTGCGGATATTTGGCATTTGTTCACAGGTCGTTCTCCATTGCAGTGACTGCCAACGTGATTTCGCTCGTGATCTCGATTTTTGGATACAAGGTCGATGAACAATTGGCTTATTTCAGTTATTTGATTTTTGGGAGAAGGATTTTGGATGCCGTCACTTAATTATTGTTATTTTTTGACATATTATGATTGAGATTGAAAGGTAATATCATTTATTTGTCGATTTCTCCGTTCCAGCGTACGTATCAGAATGTGTACGTTTTATTGATAGGGTGGGCATGCCAAAGGCACTATTTCTGTCTGGTAACGCCAATTTATTGTTCGTAAACTTATATTATAATAGTTTGAAATCGAGTGAGGGAAAGACTTATGTTAACCCACATTCCTCAAGCTGTGTTTGGGTGAGTTGCAGAAAGCTCTTATTGAGGGCATTCTCAATTTGGAGGGGCTTGGGCTAACTATATATCTGTAGTGCATTTGCGGGCGTTAGCAGATTTCCTTTTTTAGAGCATAAGGTGACAGTATTTGTTTCATTTCGGGAATTTGGTGTTTCATTGAAGGGATCCATAATTCTGTTTGTTTTATGAAATTTTTTTAAATTAGGACAATGTGGTTCGGTAATTCGCAATATAGATTTCGATGCGAATTGTTCAAAAAAAGAACATCTTTCTTCCTGGGTGCGAAGCCATAGGAAATTATTGAGTGAGTCATTGTTACAAGTTTCAGTGCAAGTTTGAAGTTGAATCAAGTTCAAACCTAATTTTCTGCATACATTACATTTTTTTTAATTGTTGTGCACTGCAAGCATTGGTAATATATGTAAATACGAGAAAATTCGTACATGTTCAAAATGGACTCTTTGATTTGAATTAGGCCTGAGTGTGAGCGATGGAGACCTTGGAAACAGTTGATGTCATTTTTAAATCTTATAATAAAATTTTAAAAGAGATGATAACATTTTAAATTTTCAGGTCATAAGAACTTACATGAACATTGAAAGAAAATAGCTGTTCGGTTATTATTCGAATATTTTATACAATCGACAACGCTTTGAGGCACACATTGTTTCCTTGTTTTATCGAAAAATGCTGCCGTAAGAGAAAGATTCTTTCCAAAGTTATGAATGTTTTGAACTTGTGATTAGTAGCGGGTGCAAGTACCCATTAAAAGAAGTAGCAGTTTTGATGCTGAAGTAGCTGAAAAATTTATGTCATTCCGCAGCTGAGATGTTTTAAGGTCAGTATCAGTTAACGCACAGGTATAGGTAAAAATAACCTTTGGGCTATGAGAAGTATTTGCAGAGCATGAAATGCCTAAAGAGGATTGCTTATTATTGTTAGCATTATTATAAACACAATTTGAATGTTCAGGTTCTGACTGGTTGCTGACATTAACAATTCTGCCTCACACTAATGATGAAAATGGTGTTGTGTCCTCGTCGATGATTAGACACCGTGAGCTTCATTCGTGACTCGGAGCTGGTGAAGAAATGCCGAGCCGTTGCTCTCGTTGTGATGGGGCTCAGGTGGTGGCGCTGGAGATAAGCTGGACTCCTTGGAACATTCTTTAAACTCTTACTGCAGGTGTGACAGAGGTCTCTCGTCAGGCGATTTTGATTGTGAAATCTAAACTGACATTGTTTCGGATGGGGAATCTTATCCTTTGATGGGAAACCTCATAACTAGCTGGGAAGTTCCTGCCGTTTGTGCAATAGGTTCCAGTCGCGGCGATAATTTCCTATTCTCAGGCATTGTGTTTATTAAAGATGTATTTCACTTTTTTACCAATAATTTTTTTAGGTATTTCTGGGAGAGCAGCATTTGTTTTGATACAGCCACTTTCCGAAATACAACCAGCTTTGATAGTGCAGGTATGTATTTAGATTCTGAAGACGAGGCTATTATCGATGATACTTGTAATCGTCTATGATTTTCTTTTTTAACTCGTTTTAACTCGGCTTATGAAGAGTGAGACAAATGTTAGCCATTCGCCGAGGTATTCAACCATTCGTACGAGAAAGGATGGGATTGCCCTTTAATGTTCGGGGGGGAAGACAAGGACAAGTGAGGGCAGGGGTTGACCTTGAACTTGGACATCTTCATAGTTTCATAGTACATACATCTTCATAGACGAACCAACCTTCAGTTGGTTCGTCTTAGGGACGTTCGATGTTTAAGATACATTTTGTCAATTTTCCGAGACTTAGTAAGTTGATACCATGGGTTGTACGCTATTTCACGTTTTGGATGACCAGGTCGCAAATATAATGAGTTGTCCAGACAACGGTCGTGATTTTTATTTTGTTTAGCGAGGGCTTCTGTCTGAGTATAGGGTATTTTAATTATTTAAAACAAAAAATGAGATCAGGTAATAGAAGATGGGAAATAATTGATAGAATGAAATATTGATGGAAAACACATTCGGTAAATTTTTCCCTTTTGGCGAGAGGGGTTGGGAGGGGAAAGTATCACACCAAGCAGGTGCATCGTTCTTTTTCCTTTGTCAGCATTTTTCTTCGTTAGGAAGGATTTTTTTATTCTTTCGTAGTAGTAATTTGGTATGATGATCGGAACATATAGTTTGAAAAACTACTTGCTCTCTGAATAAGACCGTATTTGGATTATAATTCGGTAATTCAAATAGATAACACACTTAATCCAATCTCTCCAGATGAATGTACATGTTTTGCAATTTCTCACGCACCAATTATTCTTATGTGACTAGTTCCCTTCAAAATCTCGATGACGATAGGAGAGTGAGTTACTAAATTTAACAATTTTTCTTGCACATTCTTAAACTCACTTTCAGAAACTCACAAATTATTGAAATGTAAGTTACAGATGGCTCGGCGAAGAAACAGATTTTCTCGGAGCGTAAGAGGAAGATCAAGAAACATCATCGAATTTTTTGTATGTTTTTTTGAGGAGGTTAGTTTTTTTGAGCAGGGAATCAAAATAATTTCTTTGGGTGCTTCGAAAAAATAATTTCATGGTTTCCCCCACTCAGGGCGGTCAGACGACGGGAGACTGTGGCAGAGAGGAGGAGTGGGACGTGCAAGCTTGCCGATGTAGAAGGGGGAGCAACGGCACTTTAGAAAGACCTGGCGTTAGAGACCAGAGCGTGGCACAACTTTGCATACTTTTAGCCAGCTTCGCTTTATCGGTATTGCTTATAATTTTCATTTATATTAGCAAAATATAGCAACAATTATTTTTTTCTGTTGGAGTTCAAAGGGATTCACTGATAATATGATTTGCAAGCTGGGTGAGATTATTATTCCCTTGCATTTCACATAATTAATGCACTATTGTTCCCGCTCGTCCGTCTACGGTCGAGTCCGACGAACGACCTGTCTAGATGCCTAGGTGACATGTTTGTATGAAATGCTTACAATTAAAATCTAAATAATTCAATAAATTACCTTAATAAATCAACGAAAGTTGGTTGTTTTTTCATATCACCCAGGTCTACACCCAGGCGTCGCCGTAAATTTATAAATAAGTTTATATATATTTTTTTGTGCATAATTTCTCCTATGTTATTACATATAGAATCTCATTGAACATATTAAAGAGGGCAACCCAGCCCCCTGCCAGGCCCCTATCGGTCCGGTGAGCTTTTTTTGTTTTGTTGATGGAAAAGGACCCTTAGGTGGTGGACTATTTGGTCCTAAAATTTTATTGCGCTACGAACACAACATCCCCCCCCCTCCCCAGGGGAGGGATGTAGTAAGGGACGTAGTAATTTTGGTAAGGGGACCAAAAATTCTGAATTTTCTACCTCATTTCGACCCCATTTAAAAAACAGGAAATGGAAAAATTGAAACCGTAACTTTGTTTACAATACTTCAAGGATTCTAAAACTGTTTTTGGTTTTGTTCTAGCATAAAAACTCAATGAGTTCTATTAATTTGAAATATAGATAAAAATAAACTAAAAACCAATAAGTCCAATTTTTTCAAAAAACTAAGGCCTGAATCGAAAAAATGAATAGATGAAATTGTGTTTATTTTTAAAAGTTACCTATAATTGTCAATTTTCGTAAGAATCAGACAACAAATATAAAATTTCATAATTTTTATAAAAAAAATATTTTTTTTAAAGTACAATTCACAGTGTGAATATAAAGTTATGCATGGAGGTTATCGAAATAAAAATGAAAACAGCATTTAATTACATAAATTGTCCATTATATCACACTTCAACAAAAATTTTTGTTTTTGTCTTATACCCAAAACTTCTAACTTTCAACATTCAAAAGAAGACTAGTCATTGAGTTTTTATGGTAGAACAAAACCAAAGACAGTTTTAGAATCCTTGTAACATTTCTAACATAAGGACGATAGCAAACTTCCAAGTTGTCCAATTTTTTTTTATATATCAAAACCCAAAATATGTGATTTAGTGATAAAATATCGCATATAAAAATACGAAAAGTTACCAATGTAAAAACTTTCTACTGTACTTTTGTTAGAAATGCTTCAAGGATTCTAAAACTTTGTTTGGTTTTGTTCTAGCATAAAAACTAAATGACTAGTCTTCTTTTGAAATATCCATAAAAATGTACCAAAAAACTCATTTTTCGTATTTAAAAAAAATAAGGTCTAAGTCGGAAAATTTACGTGATTAAAAAAAGTATACTTTCAACAAATGCATATAATGGCCAAATTTCAAACGAATCGGATGAAAAAAATTGATATCTTGGGTTGCCCCCCTTAAATTGGGTGATCAGTCTTGGTTAGTTGGTTCGTTTCTCTTTGACGCATTTAAAGGATGCTGAATGTGATGCGAGTTTCACTAGTGCACAAGTAAAAGACCATTTTAATCGCGGGCACCATTGGGATGGATATATTTATTTTTTGGCATCCATATCTGAGAGATTCGTTTGAAGGAAATACCTAATCCTGTCATTTATGAAGGTTCGTGTACACTAATCATAAACTAAACAAGAAAAACTGTTTCAGTCTTTCCGTCAAACTTTGAAAACTTTAGGATTGGGTCCGTAGCCCAGGTACACGATTCAACTGCGTATGTGCCACGGTAGAGGAAACAAGGTAGGGTCATTTCTATAGGGGAAAATACACTTCTTCTTGTGTTCGGCTAGCCAATAGAGAGGCTTTATTTGAAACAAACTTTATGACGTCACCAAAGCGCCGTGACGTTAGGCCAATCGTGGAGACGGATTTAGCGGTAGCAGTGCTACCAGAAGCAATGTGAGCGCTGACATTGGTTCGCTGCCGTGACGTTAGCAAACCTACACAGTCAACGAAAAAAAGACTGGTATAACCCTACCTTGTTTCCTCTACCGAGCTATATACTTCGTGTTCTACCGTATAGGCATAGTAGCATACGTCATCTGTAATACGTTTACCGTAGCTATTTAAAAGTAATAAATGATTAATGTGTTCTACCGAACATTAAGGCATTTATCGCCACTTTGGGAGGGCTGCGAACGATACCGTACGTGTGTTTATCTATATTTTTCTTCTCTTACAGTCGAATACATTCACTTTTAGGATAGGACATAAGAAAAAGTCTGTAACACGCATGTGCAATCTAAATTTGTACTTTGTTTCGAAAAGATTTGTAACTTTAAACCTGTTTTATTGGCTTTGCTCGGCTTCAGTTCCAGACTACATAACTGGATTTAAGAATAACATATAAAACATGAGATTATTTATATTTTTTATCAAAAATTAATTTTGTGACAATTTGCTCATTTTAGTTCACTTTCGAATAACTAATAAAGGACGAAAGATAGTACATGTAATTTACTGTGGGTTTTTATACCGGTAAAAACGCTGCTGTTTGATGTGTTTAATTTTAGAAGTTTAAATTATAAGAATGCCAATCATTCGTTGACGTTATGCCAATCTACTATAATTTATTTATTGACGTCGGAAATTCACGATTGAAAAACAGTTCACTTAACATCTGGCAGATCATGTTTCAAAATTTCAACTAACGAGAAAAAATCATTTAACGATAAGAATATTCTATTTTTAGACTGAGTGTTAACCCTACCATTACAAAATTAAGACGAACAAAAAATTATAGAAAATTTCTGTAGACCAAAAAAGAGAGTAACAATACTGACCTGGCTGTCACCTTCAGTGACTGGTTTTCATCACAGATGAAAAATTTTATGAATTTTCATAAACGAAAAAGTCTTACCTGCACCTTGTGAACAGGACTGCATCCCCGCACATGTTCAGGAAGCATCAGTTGTTAAATGAGCAGAGCTTATTCTTATACTAGTGTTCAGGGCCCGCCAAATATGACGGGATTCAATATTTTCCTAGAATAAATCCTCCAGATGTGGATGACAAACAAATGTATCCATCTTATTAGCACCTGCGATTAAAATATTTTTTTGCCCACCAAACAAATATATAAACAAATAACCAGACTATGGGTATTATTAGGTAGGATCGCTCGAGAATCAACCAGTATTCTGCTACATGAAACAAAGTGAGCAGAGACTTCTCAGGTACAAACGCATTTATGTTCAACTTATGCCTACCGTACGGAAGAGACTTTCACAAACTCTGCTGGATGCACCGGTTCTGTCTTCACTCTTTAAATTCTAGATGTTTTATGTCAATTTATTGATTTTGTTTCAATGGTGAGATAATAAATAGAGTAAGGTACACAGTTTCAAACCTTCTGCAAATGGAGACGACACAAAAGCAATCCTCTGATGTTAACAATCTTACCTAGCAGAAATATTTATGTTCAGTTTTTGGAATAGACTCACGAGGATCTTCCCCTGAATGATCTTCAAAATTATTGTCCAAATCATTAGCGAATTATTTTTAAAATTTATAACTTTAATCATGATTTTAACGCTAATAATTTTTCCACTGGTCGGCTTTTAATATAGGAGAGCTATTATCTATAACATAAAACAAATTGAAAATTTTTCATTTAGGAGTCTAACAAATCAATTCAGAGCTTCTCGAGACCCAGTTCCAATCGTGAAGTATTTGTACCTGTGCATTTTTAAACTCGTATGACCACAACTTGAGTAATGGGCTTTAATCATTCAAAAAACTGGAATTCATCCAAAACTAATTTTCCTTTCGTGGTGCTTACATGTGCTGGTCGAAGCCACCACCCCTTTTCATGACAAATTTCAAAGGCCGTTTTTTCGTCAGCGAAGGACAGCGCGCAAAAGAAGCCTACTCGAGCGCTTCCATGACCGTGCCTTATCATTCTCTCTTTTTGACAGCATTCCTTAGAAGTTCCTCAACAAAATCAATAATTAATGGCACGGTGAAGCTCGCCAGCAGGCGCACTGAAAAAAAAAATGACTTCATTTTTGATTGAAACCGAATGAGCAAGAATGCATGAGGCCTTAATTCTAATATCGAAATTTTGAGTAAAATATTATGTCTATGAAGTGATGTGAGTAGTGCTTCATTCCTTTTCATAGACATTCTTATAGGAAGGGTTCGAGTACACAGGTATTTTTGAAAATGTTTTCTTTATAATTCTTATTTGAAATAGCGCTTTTCATACCATGAACTTTTAATTAAATGCTACAGGTTATATGAAAAAGGAATAAGACACACGGTTTTGAGATCATTAGAGAAATGAGAAGTGAAATATGTTCATTAGACATTGTTCCTGAACCATTTACCCTTGAAAAAAAACAGCGCCTGAAGCTTATTGAAAATAAAAATCTATCACATATTCCAATTGAAATAGCATTTAACAGCGGGATAAAAATGTCATCGTCTATACTACAGTAATATGACCAGACGTTTTGGTTTCCGTAGCGAAGCGTTCGTCGACGTCTTGGGTGATGGCCCCTCTCAGCACTCAGGCAATGTTCGGAGTTCTCCTAAAGTTGTAACACATTGTTGTCACACTGCGGTAGCTCTCGATTTCTTCCCGTCACTACTGGACGTAATATGTAACGCTTTGTTCTAATCCTGCTTCAAGTGCATCTTCTTCGTCTTTCGAAGAGAAAAGACGAGGGAAACTTAGAGGAGGTTATGCCCGACCGATTTAAAAACGTCCGACGCTCTGCTGGTCGCACAACAGGTACCGGAATTGATTAACTCGTAATTGCAATTCACATTCCCTGAAAACTGTTATACAGTAGTTCTTCAGAGTCAAGAATAAAACAGAAATTAGGTGATTTAGGTGAAAATATGTACACAGATACACGACATATTTTCATGTTATTATTCCTACGTAAAGCTGACCAAAAGACAATATCCTGAAATTCTCCTTATGGTTGATTTTGAAACGATTTAAATACGCCTTTCATTTGAAACTCACTGAACATGTTTTCGATCCGCACAAGGTTTCCATTTTAATCGAGGACGGTAGACTATGTCTAAGGAAAGAAAAATTAGATAAAATACACAACGAAAATTTACAACAGTTTCCACAGACATATTAGTCAAAATTCAAAGAAAACAATTTCCGGCAATAGAATGGACCAAGAAAAGAAAAAAAAGCGTTACATTGCATTTAATCATAAGAATCGAAGCATTCAAGCTGAGAAATATCTACAATGAGCAATATCTCTAGACATCATCTTACTGCATGATACCTCCGGTACTAATATTCAGTATGCTAACATATTTAATGAGCGTGTTCACTGTCAATACCCACAACCAACGCTTTTGAATGTTCAGCCACAATCGTCAAACGAAGTTTAAAAGTTAGACTAGAAGACGACTTTCACTCGAATGATCTGTTAATTAGAATCATACACTATAATCTCCCAATAGAGTACGCTAGCACAATCATATAACATGAGCATGTTGTATTATAAGGATCGTTGGCTGAATCCCTCTACCTCTTAAATGAATTAAATGCCAAATATTACTCGCTAGGAAACAGAAACGATAGTATAAGTGGAAATTCATCGAAGCATTCATAGTAATGAATACGTTCACTTATGTAAACCGCTTTGCCTAATTTGTACTAAAAACATCTTACGCTATCACTTCTGATATTTTCCCAAAGACCAGCTGTTCAATTCACAACATACACTTCGAGCCTTGTTCAATTACACTGTCCTACAAAATTTCTCTGATATGGCTATGATTTCAGCCTATCGAATTCAAACAAAAATAAAGGACAGGATATTGGTCCACAGGGAAGTTGTTACTACCGCAAATAAAGTTTATCCGTTTACATGCCATCCAACTTTTGTGGACAACCTGAGTTAAGAAAACATCAACAAGTGCTTAGAAGACTGGACTCACGAAGTGTGCTCGCGATAGCCATGTGCTAGAGGTTCTGCCGCCGTGCGGCAGAGACCCGGGTTCAAAACTCGGCGCTGGCTGTGGCGATTTTCTCTGTTGGGTATAGGAGAAAAATTTCAAGCACAATACCCCACTCTACCCAGGTGTCTGAAATGGGTACCGGTATTGACCGGGGGAAAGCGTCATGGCGTCCTGGCGTTAGTTATAAGGCATTTGAAAATCCAATGTACAAGGTGATATGTATCAGGCTTGATTGGAAATAAAGCATCCGTAGATGCCTTCATTATTTATTTATTTAACAAGTAAGGAAGGCATGCAGGACTCATCGCAACACTTCGCCACAAAATGATTTTAGACTTCAAATCTATACCTGAAGTCAAAGGAATCCAAGAAAGACATTCGGCAACATTCTATCATATCTCAACGTAGTGACTAGAAAAGCATATTACCCTGCAGCTCATAGGTTAAAATACGATTTATGGAGGAATTGGGATACTCCACAACACTACTCCAAACACGATGATTAACAGGATAAAATTAGAAGCACTAGGATGCCAAAAATTTCTGCATTTCTGTTAAGGAAATGATGGACTTGAATAGAAACCAACGAAGCGTACCGCAAATCACGTACAATAGCACCCAGCTGAACACTATATACAGCAAAAGTTGAGAGTTCACTGGCAAAAAATGTTCACCGAGCCCGACCACAGATACATCAACCAGGAAAATATTATAACCATGAACAATCATGTGAGAAGCCGTAGCCATCAAGTGACGCTTTTGACTCAAGGGACGAGTCAAGATTTAGAAGGAACTATAACAACGATGTTTCACCCTAAACGTTAAGACCCTTTAAAATCTAATTAGAAATTGTTATGACCCTTAGGAATCATCGATTATTACTTCAAGCATCTACTCAGCTTCAAACGAAGACACTCATATTCAGTCACGTTCTGGCAACAGGTTTCTTACCGGATGAGCTCAAGAAAGCAATAATAGACTTTCTTCTTATACCCAATTCATCCGCATAAAACGTAAAAAAAACAATAGATTTATATCTCTTCTCTGAGTTCATGTAAGTATTTCCTCGAGAATTTAAGAAAATCATAAACAATAGACTTCACTAACATCCCATCTGCAAAACATACAAAACAGCCGCTAGCAAGATTTACACTCACACATGGAAGCACGTACATACATTAGTACGAAACAATAGTACAAATAAATCTCGGTTGAAAATGAAAAGGGAGATCCTACAGAATAATGTTGACCAGAAAAGAAGGCTGTTAAAAAAATATATTCGACTTCGAAACTGTTGGCGGTGTACCATCCACGCTAGCGATTTTGGGCTATGAAAACAGGACCTCTGCCTACTTCTGTGCATACGTTTGGTAACAGCGTTTGGGTATTTTGACGCATTCTGCACTCAGTCTGGGTTGATGATTTGCTGGTACGTTGAGTGAACTCGAAGGAGTGAATATGCCGGCTTCGTAGACGACTATGAGCCTCAAAGGTGAGCAATGGCTGAAGTGTTTAGATAGAAGTGCGCTGGGCGCTCGTCCTGTTGCAACTTGCAAAGCTGATGATCGTCAATATGACTGAGTGTTAAGAGCGTAGGGATGGCTCAACACAGGAAATGGTAGTGAATGGGAGCGGCCGGGGAGGCGTGTGCTGCTCTGCCAGAGTGGTTGGCTCGATGTGAGGAGTGAAGAAGTACTTGCCCCACTCCGTAGAGCAGAGCCAGCTATCGGCTTTGTCATGGTGCAAGGAAGTTCAGCGCACTTTGTTAAGCTCGTGGCTCTGAACTGATGAGTTGGGCCGTAGGGATGGGAATGGAGGATGAGGTCTTTGCGCCGTGAGGTTAGAGTTATGAGTGTTGGCTTACATCCGTATTCCGTGCGCTTCTTTAGCAAGAATCTCAACCGGATCAGGGCCGTTAAAATCTGGCCGCGATAGGTCCCCCTAATGGTGTGCTGAGGTGGCGGCTCAATCTACAGTATTCGGACGGGAAGTTCGCAGTTGAGTTAGTGAAATGTAAATTTACAAATTATTTGTGGATAGATAGAAAATGAGTGATGAGACGCAAAGGTGAAAACAGTTGAGGACTACTGGGAAGACGTTTGTGGATCCAATGAACGGATGATAGAAAAAGAATCAGTACGTTTTCAGACGGGTAAAGTTAACCACCAAATGGGCGATAAAATTCCATAAGAGCAGATTGAATAGTTTTTGAAGAAAGAGAAATGGGATTACTACTGATTCTGATAAAACTCAGTCTGAATTCTTCAATGGTTATGGTGAAAGAGTGGTTTGTGTATTGTTGTGAGCATGTGATGAGATACGGTAGAGGGAAAGAGTTCCAGATGGATGGAACAAATATAACCTATTGCTGTTGTATAAGGGTGGACACAGGAGTTTGGAAGATTAACAAATTATAAACTCATTGCTTTAGCTACCATAGTGTGTTAGTTTTTTGTACCACACTGAATGGGAGGTTGGATTGTGCACAGAGCTGGGTGACGCTATATTGAAATGTAGCAGGCGCTGTCGCTACCGCTACACCCTTTAAATTGTAGCGGCGCACCGCTACGCTACAGTAAAATGTAGCGCCGTTATATTTGGCACTACAATGGTAAAAATTACTGAAAAATACAAAATATTTACAGTTATACTTTTCCCATTAACTCATAAACATTTCATGATATTAAGACATTTTGGAAACATATCAATGCAACTCTATTTTAATTAACCTAACTTAACTAGTGCAGGTTAGATAAGTAAGTGTTTCAGCGATTTTTTTAGTTTTATATTTTACCATCCCTATACGGATGTCTACTTCAATCAACCAATCGGAAAAATTACACTGGGGAACACACTTTTGGTTGCATGAGTTCTGACACTTGATTCTAGTAGATTTGAGGTCACTGATTCCGAAAATGGCATGCGTTTGTGAAGATCAGGCCTAGTTCTCATGCAACGCGGCCGTGTTTTCATTTTATTCAAGAATTTTGATTAAATTTTTATAACACAGTGCTGGTAAAGGAAATCGTAGCAATATAAGAAGTGTTTATGTTTTTTTCAAATATTTCTGAAAGCTGTTAAAGGAAAAATGGCTTCTCAATCAAGTAAAAGGCAATGTGTGACGCGTTATTATACGTTCTGCTACAATTGTGGAGCATGCACAGCTCTAAGGCAAAGAAGGAAAATTAGTGAATTTGTGAAGCGAGCTTGCTTTTCTTACTTTTAAGAAAAGAAAAAAAGAAAGAAAACGTTCATTTTTCAAGTTACCACATGCGATACATGCCAACATATTGGCTTTTAAAAATTTCTTAATATAAGACATCCTAAAGCAAAAGTTCCATACGAGGAGTACTAATTGACAAACCATCCGAGGTGTACAAATAGATTAGCCATGTACGAGGCATAATAATAAACTAACTATACGAGGTGTACTAATAGACAAACTGTCAGAGGTGTACAAATAGATAGACCATACGAGGCATATTAATAGACAAAATAACGAGGCGTACTAATAGACAAACCATACGTGGCGTGCTAATAGTCTAATTTTGTCAAGGGGTAGTTGAGTAAGAAATGAAAAATATCATGTTTTGGATATTATATATTCCAAGAGATGGCTAACAACTTATAAAAAATTCGAATACTACTAAAGAATTCTGCGGAACTCCCAAGTTATTAGTTGAAATTATCGAAGTAAGAAAAAGACAAAAAAACGCTATACCTGAGCAGATTTAAACACCATCGTAGATGACAATCAAGTATTGAGAAAAGGTTAGTCACGAAGTAATCTATAAAGAACATCGCGCAACACAACACGCACATCTAGAAATGCGTAAACAAACTTACACTCAAAAATGAAATGCATGGCTTGTTCGGCGTACAAATATAGAGAGGATATTTTTGCACGAGCGCATTATTTCATTTGTCTGTTTATACTTTTAATTTCTTCTATTCACAGAAATGCCCTTCGGGACCATGATAGATCGATTTATGAATCATTAAGCAAGCGCAATCAATTTGTTTTTTTTCTGGAATTTGGTTCAGTATTAACTGATCGCAGAGCTTTAGGTAAAATGTAATGTGTCTTGAGGTTTTGCTTTTTACGCAAAAAATAGAAATAGAAACATATATATGTACATGTGCGTATATATATGCATGTGCGAACGTGTGCATGTGTACACTGATACATAGACATTCATGTTTGTGTGCTCACACATACACACTCATGCACACACTTACACACACATATTCATATATACACGTCTTGAAAATGAATATAAGAAAAATGTTAATAATCATAAAAAATCATCTTGCTCTTCCTACATTTAAAATGACAGTCAAAGCTCTGATGAATCGTAAGAAATGACCTGAGGAAAAATAAGGAATAGAAAAAGGACTTCGAAAAATGTAGTTTTTTAATTTCCTAAAAGAAATTTTTTAAGTAAACTCAAGTTACCGTCGAGGAACAACAACAACAGAAAAAACATATTTCATATGTTCTCGATATTCTCTGCAACAACATGCGAAAATCCGCTGTACATGGGATAAAATGGAGATACAGTGTAGGCCCTGTTACCACTCATAATTGACAATTATCTACAAAATTTTGGCAGATATGCGTAAACAAACATTTACTCAAAATTCATAGCTTGAACAACATACGGATAGAAAAATAATTTTACCACGATTCATATGCTCAAATTGCGCTTTGTTTCATTAATTGTATTTGTCATTAATCCGATTCACAGAAACGCCCTGTGGGGAAGTGATAGATCTATTTTTGAATCATTTCGCTAGAGCAATAAAATTTATTAACCGGATGGTTTTCGCGTAAAGAAATGAAATAGAAACATGTATATCTATTTATGTGGATATATATATATACCTACATAAGTACACACACATATTAATATATGTACTTATTGAAAATGAAATATATGAGAAAAAATACATATATAAAATAAAAAGATAAAAAACAACCTACCATCTACTACACCGAAAATGACAGATGAGCTCACTGTAATCCTAAGAAATTACTCGGAAAAAATAACTAAAAGGAAAAGAAGACTTCGAAAACGTAAAAATTAACTGGTTTTTAATTTCTTCATAGAAATTTTTAAGAAAACTCAGGTTACAGTCAAGAACCAACACAACTCTTCAGCATTATACGGACATGTGTACATGGGATAAAATGGAGTAACAATGTGGCCGGCTATCACATCTGAGTGGCGAATATTCACAAAATTTGGCACATATAGGTAGATTAAAAAATGGTTCAAAGTGATAATTTTAATTTCGGAAATTTAGAGTTTTTCCCGATTTGAAAGTTCAGTGCTAGTGTGCGCTGAACGCACGGAAAAATATAAAAAGACTAAATGAAATGCTTGAATTACCCCTTCCCCCCAGCTCAGCCTAAATCGATTGAAAACATCTTCGAGACTGATTTTGAAATAGCGAGACAACATTAGCAAAAATTCAATTCATTAAAAACTTTGCACAACCCTCACATCTATAAACCTGTATATTGGTGTACACACAAAATGTATTTCAGGGTATGTTTGTCATACGGACGTTAAATATTGGAACAGAAAAGAGAAAAATAACAAATAAAGATGAGGAAATACTCCTAATTATGGAAAAAACTTTTGTTCTGCTGCATTGATTTGACGGCTGTGGTCCTCATTATTGTCGACAGAAATAAGTAAGAAGAAAATAAGAATGGCTTAGCAAACGTAAAATGAAATAGTTTCTAATTTTCTAACAGAAATTTCAGGAAAATTATAATTTCAGGTAGATGGGAAATTCACACCATAATGCTGCAGGCCGTATGACAGAGGTGCAAAATGACGTGACACATTTACTCTAAATTCTATTACAGTATTAGAGTTTTTGATATGCTGGGGAAGCTTGTTCCACAAAAAAGCTCCAGAAACTGAGAGAGCTTTTTGTCCCACGTTAGATGAACGGCAACTGACTAAGACATCATTCCTCCGATTTGGTTTTTTGTTTGGGATATTAGATGGAAAATTTTTTACCACCTCTGCATTACTTTGAGGGAGGTACAGAGAGGAGAACACTCGTCGAGTTTTTTGAATCATGTATCAGTTCGGTGTTGGGATCCAGTCGAGTTTTCTTAAATTTTCTTAAGTGAAATTTGTAGGTCATGATAAACATTGGACACCACAAGAGCTATATCATTCCAGCGAAGAATACTTGTGTTCATGAAGTAAAGGAAAAAATAAAATAGAATTCGGCACTCCGATGATAAGGCGGAGCCACGAGATCATGTCACAGACTTTTACTTTTGCCTTACTGATGTTGGTTTTACTGGTGAATCTCACCAGCTTATCACGTACCCTAGTCTAGATTCAGCAATCAGACCTGTGCTCCATTCAGATCATGTTCAAAAATCTATCTCAATTCACTCAACTTGCTTTTCCTAACTCTGACAGTGACTCAGATTTTGAAGGCGTATCAACAGAACCGCACACATTTAGCGAAGTAGAACTCAATGATTTAGTTCGAAATCTGCATGGGTTTGTCTAAAAAGATGTCAGAATTGTTGGCTCCATGATTATAAGAGGTATAAAGGTAATCTAAAGGTAATATTCTATTGATTCTAAGTTCAACTTCGTCTACTGTTGTGATATTCCTGGATTAGCAACCGAGATGGGAGCTACAGGTCATGATCCGAAAGAGTGGTGCCTCTTTATAGATGTAAGCGGAGCCTGAAATATGTTTCATCACACAGGCGTTATCTTTGGCGCAGAACCCACAGGACACTCAGTACACCTGAAAGAAAAATATGAACGCATCAAAACAGTATTGGGCCACTCAAATAGGAAAAACAGAAATGGATCATTTGTGTTAATCTAAAAATGGTAATTTTTTTCTTAGGACAGCAAAGTGGCTATGCGAAATTCTCTTTTTTATGTGCCTCTGGGACAGCAGAGCCAAAGACAGACACTGGATTCAGAAGGAATAGTTAGTTAGGAAAAGCGTCAATGTTAGGGAAAAGAACATACATCATTCATGAACCCCTAGTGGAACGTGAAAAAATTGTTTTCCCGCCTTTCCATATCAAGATTACAGGTAAAACACTGATGGGCCTGTAGTTTGATGCTGTATTTAGGTCACCACTTTTATGCAACGGTCTAATAATGGAGTGTTTCCATTGGTTTGGAAACGTGTTGGTTGTTATTGATGTATTAATTATCAAACGAATCCATGATGCTGTGACTGGGAAACTGTCTTTGATATATTGAAGACTGATATCATCATGTCCTACTGCCTTTATGTTTTTTAGTGAGTATAAGATATTTCTTAGCTCCGGTAAATCGATAGAACATGGTCTCCACCTGACATCAGCCCTCGAGGGTGCAGTGGGGCATGAATTTTCAATTGACGTTTCACCTGGATTGGTACACACCTCACTGAAAACTTGAGCCCCTACTTTTGAAAAGAATGTGTTGAAATCCGTGGCTGTTGGCAAGGGATTTTCAAAATTACTTATGCGGTCTAAATTTTTATATGGGGCTACCTCACTAATGATTTCCCAAGTTCGTTTCGGGTTATTTTAACCGTTATCAGTTCCCGGTGGAAGTGAGTTTGTTTCACTTCAATAATTTGAAACAGTATAACATCTGGTTTTGGAATTTGAATGGTATGAGTGAAAAATAGAGATCTTTATAAATGCTGTTTTTTGAACAGCGTGGAGATAACCAGTGAAATATCGAGTATGCAGGCTGGGACTGTTATGAGTCATCTTGCAGTTTGGATGAAGATTGAAACCTGGCTGTTGTTAACGCCGTAAAGAATTTACCATTGTGTGTTTGGAATAGGAGACCCTAAATTTAAGCAGTCAAGTATACCTAGATGTGATTGTGATGCTCTGCAAGCCATCAGAGCAAGGTGATGAAAGAATGAGGAGTAAGCTCGTTATTGAGGATTCGGACGAAGTACGTCAGCTTCATTTATACCGTATATCGCGGCCCTCTTTATTTAATGCTCTGACACTGGGATAAATGATTGCTACTCGTAAGTGTACACGCATACATTTTGATTGGTACGTGTTTATTTCGGAGTTGAGTTAGTGTGCGCACATGATGTTGGTTGAAAAAGTGAAATAATTTTTAGGCAGCCTTCAGTTCTTGAGTAATTCAAAATTTTACTTTCGACGAGATGAATGAGTAGCGATTGGTGAGAACTCCTGAATCATTGCTGCTTCTGGATGAGAAGCTGCGATGACATATTTGTGGTAACGAATTTGTCTTTGTGTGTTTTTTAGGTACAAGTAAATGGATGGGATGTGCAAAGTGAACCGGCGTCAGAACAGAACGACGCTGGCATCAACAGCTAGATTTGGCCAGCATAGATGATGTTTTTGAGAAAACGGAAAAGGGTTTGCTACAAAATTGTCTAATTGCTACAAAAAGCAATTTAGAAGGCATACGTCTAAAACAAATAAACAAACATTCATGTTGGTATAGATTTTGATGCTTGCACTTAATATACCGTATGCGAATAAGTGAGGTGAATGGTTCATGAATCCAAGGTCCTACAATATAGTACATATTGGCAGTGTTGGCAGTTGCAGCCGCAATTGCGATCGCAACTACTTCTGTTGCGGTTGCGGTTGCGCCGCAACAATTTTTGGAAAGTTGCGAATCTGTTGCGATCGCAACAATTTTCGACGCGTCAGGCCGCAGCTCGCAACCGCAACATCATGATCACGATGGTAATATAATTTTTAAAATAACTTTAATAAAGTTTAATACACGTTTCATTCGTTTCAAAAAGTTTAATACGCGGGTGGTGCAGAGGAAACGCACGTTTTTAGAACCGCTAGTACGCGGCGACAAAAGGGGGTATTGACCTTGAACGAATGTTGGCAAACGGCCCATACAATGCCGTTTCAGTAGCAGGGTGATGCCACAGCTCACACGGCGAGAGCATCCATGGAAGTGGTTCGACAAATGTTCCCAGGACAAGTGATTTCAAAATTTGGTAATGTTCACTGGCCCCCTCTCTCACCCGACCTGTCGGTATGTGACTTCTTTTTGTGGGGATATTTGAAATCAAAAGTGTACATCAACAAGCCTCGCACACTCGATGACCTTAAGAATTCCATTCGTCAGGAAATTGAAGCCGCCGAATGAAATGTTGGAGAGAGCCGTCCGTAATTTTCAGAAGAGGATCCAAATTTGTATCCAGTAAGAAGGACGTCATCTCAAAGACATTATTTTCCGAACCTAAGTATGGTATGTAATTTCAAAAACTGCATTAAAAACCTATCATTTAATACTTGTTTTTCATTCTTTTCAACCCATTGTGTCCCAGTAATTCAATATTGAAAAACATGCGTTTCCTCTGCACCACCCTCTGGGTTTCCTCTCCACCCTCGATTTGGCAATGTACTTCACAACGACGATTTCATCTTGGCATCCTCTCTGCATCCACGTTTTAAGCTAAAATGGCTAAACGATGTACAGAGAGTGGAGGTAATAACAACAAACTAATCGCTCATCTTAATAACAGATCGGCAAATGATATTTCAGCTGATGAGAGCAGTGCTGAGGACGTTGATGACGTAGATGACTTCTTCAACGTCGTAATGATATCGGATGATATGAAAGAAGGAAGAAAAGTTCGTTGAAACAAGTCAGTGATTGGCAGAAACAGGCAGTAATCAACAGAACTAGCCACCCTGATGTTCACTGAGCGATGTTTCCTTCAAGTGAATTTGTCGCTTCGTTCATCCAATTTATCGAGAGCTGTGGTCGAACGACTGCTCTCTTTAGGCAAATAAATTTTGAGACCACGACGTTCTTGGCTTTCAGAGAAACATTTTGAAATGTTACAATGTCATTACAGTGCATTACAGTGCATTGACATTGTCACATTGAGATCATGAACCCGTATTAAATCATAACAGAGGAACAACAAAAAGCAGAGGAACATAATACATTACAGGAGCATATACATGGTTTTTCTTTATGCGTCATATGGGCTGTACAAATGTGCTGCACTTCTCTGTTCTCTAATTTTGTTGTTATATATATACGGAACTCCTATAAAAATTTAGCTACTAGTTAGGTACCTTTTTGACCTTATTATTATTAGAAAATAGATTTCATTTTATTTTTCAGGCTATATTTACAAATGAAACGTTTCTTTCAGTATCTTGATATTTCATTTTATTCTAGTCCACACATTTACTCGATCTATTAAATTTTTTCAAAACAATGCACTATTTTAAATATCCTAATATTATTTTTATTCATAGCATTATATACGTAAAATAAATTGACTAATATTTAATTAAAATTATCTTTAATAATTAAAAAATCGCGGTTGTGATCGCAACTTTGTTTTTTCAAAGTTGCTGTTGCGGTTGCGTCGCAACTTTTTTTTTGGTGTTGCGGTTGCGGTTGCGCCGCAACATTTTAAGATTTGCGGGCCCAACACTGCATATTGGTATATTTTATTTAATAACTTAAACCTGGGGCTACAGGCACATATGGCGTCTTAAGTTAAAAAAGTAAATATTTTTTGAAGCTGTGAAGTCCATAAACTAACCCTAGTTACTGAATGGCTGTGCTATTTCCAATTTGTAACTTAACGTTAGCTACAACCGTATTATTTGGGTAGCTAATTTCTTGAAATATTCCATTCGGTTTGTAAAATGTTTTCGGTTTGCATTATGCAACAATCATTTTCTTGTTCCTGACTCCTTTGATTTTTCAACAGCGTTATTTATGTTTAGAAAATATGATTTTGTGGAGTGGTTAAACAGTTTTTCTAAGCTAGTCTCTTGATATACTAGCTGTAGTTGAAACCTGAGCATGAGAAGATGCTTCTGAATTTCTACAACGTCGATCTTTTAGTTTTAAATGCACAATTATTTCCATCCACCAATTTTTACTCTGAAATCATCTCCCTGATGTCGCTAAAACCAAGGTTCACCCTTCAGTGTAAGTGGGCACTAAAAATTGTATATACCGGGTGTCCCAGAAAAAACGGAACCCAAAATCAAATGTTTATAAAACGGAAACTACTTGATGCATTTTAGTTCTGTTTTCACCAGTGACTTTACTGAATCTTTTAAAATAATGTCTTAAGTTTTAATAAACCAGTTTCAAAATGTTAATAAACCAGCTTCAAAGTCTTATTGGACCAGTGTTTTACAACAATAATCTGAATGGTGCTGGGTACATAGATATCATCAATGAACATGCATTCCCTGAACTCCGGAATATTTACGTCAATCGAGTAAACAGAATTTGGTGGTTCCAGGACGGCGCACCGGCTCACCGACATACAGCTGTAAAAACACGGCTAAGAGAACTTTTTGGTAATCGCATAGTGGCTTTAACTCACGAAATTGAGTGGCCTCCTCGATCCCCAGATCTGACACCGTGTGATTATTTTCTATGGGGCCATTTAAAGACAAAAGTTTATTTAAGACCTCCCCAAGACGTTGAAGAATTAGGAGAAAGAATCACTAACGAATTCAATGTACTAAAAAATGATCGACAAATAATCAAACGAGTTGTTTCATCAATCAGATCAAGAGCTCGAAAGTGCGTGAACAGAAATTAAGGCCATGTGGCAGGAAATACTGCTTAAAATACTATGCTAAAATTTTGTTTTAATAAAAGGTATTACTAGTAATGATACTAATACTTTTATTTATACGGATTCATTTTTAAAATGTAGAATAAAGCTAAATGATGAAATGAGCATTTTATTTTTGTCTTTCTTGCAAAGATATGTTTCCGACAGCCTTCAGTAAAATTGTTACAGGTTAAATAATTTTTTAGCTGGTTTATTAAAACTTAATACATTTATTTTAAAAGATTCAGTAAAGTCACTGGTGAAAACAGAACTAAAATGCATCAAGTAGTTTCCGTTTTATAATCATTTGATTTTGGTGTTCCGTTTTTTCTGGGACACCCGGTATATATAGGTACATAGATATATATATAGGTATATATCAATATAAGCAAATAGATATCTTACCTAAATCACACTACTGAACTGACGAAAATACTGTCATGAACGATGTTCAAACAAAGAGAAAGAGTTGGCCGGCTTATTTAGAAAAAAGATTGCACAACTTGCCTGTCGAAAACAAAGAGATAAACATATACTCTGAAATAAATTCCAATGCTGAAATAAATTCTAGCGTACCAGGAACTGAGAGAGTTTTTGTTCCCATGTCAGATGTGTATTACCTAGAAATAAATCCTGTTATTTCAAATGAATTATTAACTTCAAAAGTGTAAAACTTCTCTCGACCGTCAGACATTTGACTTACATCCTCTTTAATCCTAAAGCCGGTCCTACATCATACGGGGCGCGTGCGCGAGACTTGAAGCCCATTCAATCGCGACTCATGCGGTTAATAATATTCCAATTGTGACTTCCGCCGAAGATTGCTAAAGTGAATTGTGATCCTACATGTTATTACTCGAAGTGAATAGATCGAATTTGTAAATCTGTTCTGAATGACACTGTGTAAAATACTTCTGTCGAGACCGTTGTCATTCCAACTAGCTTGGTGCTCGTTCTGCGTAACACCTTTCGAGCAACATCTTTCTCGCAGGCTTCCACTCTCAAGGTCAGTGTGTTTCTCCAGCGATTATTTTTTTAAATCTAAATAAATTTCCACGTCGTTATTTTATATTGCTGAACCCGTTCTACCGGTTGTTTGACTGATGTTCAGTCGATCTAAAATACCAACCTAATCTTCTCTGTTATGAGATTTATACGTATACTTCAGCCAACAAGCGTTCTGGTGACGATATTTTACCACAAGTTATTTCCACTTTTATTTAACTTGTAGATTGTAGATACTCACGATCAAGCTCAATATTCCCTCATTTGTGCGTCATTGAATTCATTGCTACAGCGTTTTCATTTTTTACATTGAATTAAATTTTATTCTTGAGTAGCTACGAAAATTCTCGCCCTATTCCTCAATTCACTTGCACTTCCTCGATTAGAGTTTTTCGTCTGGTGAGTCGATAGCTATCGTGAGAACTGTAATGTCACGGGGTGATACATATGCATATATGGCTTGTGTTATTTCTTCTCTCCTGGGTTTTCACCTTTCGGAACCAATATCCAATACTCATACGAACTACGCAAATACGCCATCAATAATACGGAAGGACGGATCATTCATCCCCCAGTGTCATAACAGTAAATTAAGACAGGAAGACGATAAATGTACCAGAGTTCTGTTAACCCCATAGATGCACTGTCACTTCCACTTGACCCACCAACTTACAATCGTGAAAGTTTTCGAAGCCCGCTGGAGTTTGCATTCTCTGTCTCTCAATTGCACTGACGGTCGTCGATTTTATTATTTTACTAAGTAAAATGAAATTTTCTTGTTAGTATAAAGTAATGAGCAAATTTTGATACCTTCTATCACATGACGGTCTAAGATCAGCAAGCATTAGATTACCAATCTATCACATCATTGTATGGTAAATAACATTGCGAAATTAGGTAATTACAAAAAGAAATAGAATTACATTGCTTTTAATTAAATTTACAGAGCCCGTAAATGCCTTTGGCAGCCTTAAAGCTGCGAATATAAGAAGGCTGCTTTCCACTATATTTTAATGAAAATGAACGAATATAGTAACATTTAAGTCATGCAAATAAAAAAGAGATTACGTAGCCTACTATGCAGCAACAATATTCAGACAAACTCGTCGACTGCAATCCATCTTTCAGAACGGCGTCACACACTGACTGGATTTGAGCAAGTCTTGTCAGATGAATCAGTCACCTTATGGCCACTTTTTACGAGAAACGATGGCCAAAATTGTCACTACAAAATGTATGGACATTTTATTCTTTTAAAAATCACAATTTTATTTACCTTTTTACTCATTTTGACGATATTATGACGGGAGCACCTCCTCGATATATTGTAGGTCTTCTGTTTCAAAAATCGTGCTATATTTCTAAAAATTGTCAAGTCAATTTCTCATGGTTACGGCGTTCAAAAATGGCCAATTATGTGTAAATTGGCCATGAGATGGCCAATCTGGCAACCCTGTTTTGAGCAGCGCGCGCTCTGTGGCGCGCTCTATGTCTAGTTTAAACACTCATGGCTAATGTGAAGCGCCACACGAGGCGTATACACGTGAGCCTGCGACAAAATGCATACCAGTGTAAACAGTGCTTTACTTGGCAAGTAGCTGTAAGATGATCGTTGCGTGCGTTCTTGCTTCGTGTATTGTCTTCCGAGTGTTAATTGGCATTTGGACTGCGGCGGTGTTAAGCCCTGTTTACACTGGTATCCATTTTGCTGCAGGCTCACGTGTAGACGCCTCGTGTGGAGCTTCACATGAGCCATGTACGTTTAGACTAGACATGGAGCGTGCCACGGAGAGCGTGCTGCTCAAAATCAGTCAGTGTGTGGCCAGCTGACATGAAAGATGGGTTGCAGTCGACGAGGTTGTCTGAATATTGATGCTGCATCATAAACTACGTAATCTCTTTTTTATTTGCATGAGTGAAATGATATTATATTCGTTCATTTTCATTCAAATATAATGGGAAGCAACCTCCTTATATTTGCAGCTCGTGGTCTGCCAAATGCATTGATGGGCTTAGTAAATTTCAATTAAAAGCAATATAGTTTCTCGTGGCAGTGTTATGTCAGCCATAATCGAAGAGCAAAGGGCTACACCTCACCTAATTACTGCTAACTACACACTGACCGGGGACTGAGCTGCGAGGCTGACGTGCGGCGCGCCTCACGAATTCTATCAGAGCGAATAGGGAACTTCGGGCTCACACACACAAATATGAGCCTCAGTGGTGAGCCTCGTCTACACGAGTCACGCCTCACGGCCGAAATGTCCCCTAGTGTAAGCACCCCTTTAGCCTGTGTGACTGTCGATCAGTCGGAGCCTTGTGCGGAGCGTGGTCCGTTGGTTTACGGCCGTTTACACTAAGAGACATTTCGGCCGTGAGGCGTGGCACGTGTATACGAAGCTTACCACTAAGGCTCATATTTGTATGTGTGTGTATACTAAGTTCCTATTCGCTCTGATCGAATTCGGGAGGCGCGACACACGAGAGCCTCGCAGTTCTGTCTCCTGAGTCTCCTGTCAGTGAGCAGTTAGCAGTCATCAGGTGCGGTGCTGCCCTTTGCTCATTCATTATGGCTGACGCAACTTTTCTGCGAGAAGCTTCGTTGCAATTGATTGAAATGTACAGAGCCCATAATTGCCTATGACGGACTAAAAGCAGCAAATATTAGGGTCATAACATGAAGGAGTTTTATGTTTGACTGATGGACGAGGCTTAGGGGATATGATTATCGCCCCCAGCGCACATTTAAAGGCGGAATTTTATTTGAGAGACGTGGGAAAGGAAAAATTACTGCACACGGGTAACTCAGCTTATTTTATTTCGGGTGCCAGCAGGATCGTAGAGCTTGGTGTCTTGGAACTGATGGAGGGCTTGATCTTGGCAGAAGATACTGCGCAATTCTGGAGACGTTGACTCGGCAGGCTGGAGATGCGTGTACGTATGTTGGAAATGTGTCCAAGTCCCAATTAAAAATTTAGACCGGAGTTAAGTGTCAGTGGCAATGCAGGAATGTCCATAATTGATTTGACAAGGGGTTGCACTGTGGTTTTGATCAGATGATAAGCGATCTGTGATTCCCCAGTCGAGAGTTTAGGAATTGTGCCAATATAGATATATATATATATATATATATATATATATATATATATAATCGGCTTGGGAGAAAAAGGAATTTTTCCTATAACACGGAGGGTTGAAAAAAACAGTAACTAAGGTCACCACAGGAAAACCGTGGGGTGGACTTAGGAACAACCACGGGGTAAAAGGCAGGTGATTTGCTGATAGGACTCAGGCAAATGGTTCAGGTTTAAGGCCCAGGTGTATGTGTGTGTTATGTGGTCTGGTTTGCAGCGCAGCCTCGGGGATCTGAAATTCACGAGACGCTGTATGATTCGCTCGAAATGCTTGAGGAAGCTACCACCCCACCACAATAGTGAAAACTCACACATGCAGACCTGATTTCTTTTCTTTCCTAACAGCCACAGCCAATGAATAGTTTTCCTTGCAACTCAGACAGATGTAAGAGTATATGAAGTAAAACTCATTACTGTAAAATATGACACTAAGAACTCTCAACTCATTTCAATATAACCTGAACACAGCAAGGAGAAAATTGCTTAATATCGAGACTGTTATACGGAAACACAATATAAATTTACTTGATATCGAGGAGGTATCATCTGAACAAAGCAGTATACAATGACTATTATCAAGGATGTTACTCAGCGTTAATCCTCGCCAAATTTCCTATCATTCAGAAAAATTTAAATACAACACAATGACACTATATATCTATTCTGGCAACAAAGAGTCTTATTACTCAAAAATGAATATTTTTATACGTCGCAACTAGTCGTGTAAGATCACAGAGTCAAACCTTGTCCCCAACATAACTGGTCCTAATAATGTAATTTGCCTTGATTAATTTCGCCGATCTTCAGTCTGTTCTTGAATCGTTTCTCGAATATACTGTTAAATCTAGTCCATATGAACTATATTGTGAAATGAAGTATCTAATTTCGGGTTACTTATCTCATTGATCAGTCTAATGCGCCTCTAGTTTAAGTGAATTAGGTTAAACATTATTGTACTTCTAAGACTAACCTTGATGGTAGGATGCCCTAGAAGTCACTGAACTTATTCGGGCTCACAGGTAGCTATACTCAAATTTGACCATTGTACTAGACTTAAGAAACATTTTATCTCTGTATCACCTGTGGTAAATAAATTGTTTAAATTGTTTAAATTGTTTAAAATAACCTGCATATCGCGCTGGCAGAGAAAGAGTCTTCACGCGCACTTACCAAGCGCGTACTATACCATCACAAGGAGCACCAGGCCAGGTTGCGGTACTTCATCCTAACTCGGTTAACGTCCCAACTTACAAATTACCAAGTGAAGCACTTTGCAACAGTGAAATACTACGTTAACACTTCAGCATATTCACAGTTAGGAATTAAAATCTAACACAAATTTTTACTTAATTTGACTTACACAAAGAAAGAAAGAAAGAAAGAAAGAAAGAAAGAAAGAAAGAAAGAAGAAAGAAAAAACTTTATTTCCAATAGAGATTGTACAATATTACAATCACTGGTTTTTAAATATCTTAAAGTTAATACACTTAGATGATACACACACATGAGTCTTGTAATACCCATGTCACTAGTCGAAAAGAAATGATTGAGGGCAATGTACTCCTAATCTTGCTTAATCTACATTTGATAATACATGTAATGATAATTATAAGAGAAAACACAATTTCTTGGACGATGCATTTTCATTTTGGGGTGAAAACACTATTGACAGTTTACATGTACATGTAGCAGTAGCCACAAAAGTGTGAAATTATAAAATTTCTCATTCGCACTTAAATAGCATAACTATTGCCATTAAAAATCTTACTCTAAATTATTATTCATAATTTTCTACTTATAATTAGTAATCCTTGAAGTTTTTGTGTAAATGCATGAGAGATAAAATAACGATCGACATTTTTGAGGTTGAAGCCTCTGAATTTGGCAACAACCGCGCGGGACGCTTGGCTTCTTAGGCGTCACTCTCTCTCAGCTTTCGTAGCCTGTGGTTATCACCGTTCTTGTAAGTGGAAGAAATTAAGTGTTTAAATAGAGAAAAATCTGGTAAAGTATATTGTCATTGTTTAGTGTGCATTGTGTTAAGTTTAAGGATCTGGTCAGTGTCGTGATACATAGATAACATGTAAATAGTCGTAGAGTTCGTAAAATAGCATGATTCATTCAGAGTGCTACCTCAACATGACATAGTGTGAATTTTGCATGTCATTTGCATTTCTTATGTCAAGATTACAGTAAGATGCTCAACTATGTCATTTCCTTACTACAAAAATATATACTTGCAGCTGTCATTATGATATTGAAATTCGCACATCAAATTACTTCGTGAGAGCGTACGGTGGTTTGCCGGCGTTTCTGGTAAAAATGGCGGAGCGTAAACTGCTTTGTCATTTCATTTTATGTTCACTGTATTATGTTTTGAATATTTTCTTTTGCTGCAAGCGATACGCTTAGTGTTTCTTTTCTCATGTGTAGATATTATTCTTTTTATTACAAGATATTCTTGCAGTGTTTCTTTTTCAGTATGATTGCCATATGATGAATTTAGGACTTTCCTTTTAATTCTCGTACGGATATAGATATTATAGAGTACGAAATTTATTCATGCATGTTCTTGCCTCTTTTAGCTGTTTCGTATTTCAGCTAGATTCCACGAATCATGGTGTTTAAATTACATGTATTTTCCATAATTCCACAAAATGGAATAACCGATTTTTACTGCTCTAAAAATCACGTACAAGTCTGGTACTGTCATGCATATTCCTGCAAAAGTTTCATTATATTCCCTAAATCATGCGCTGAATCGCATGTAGTTTTCAATAATGAATAAAAATTATGTTATTACCAAAATAATTCTCGTAAATTTCATGCTCTTATTTTTTTAAAGCAAGGGCAGTATTGAAAGAGCTTGCCAGCTGTTAAAAATCTATCCTATTTCATGAGCGTGACAAAGGAGAACAGCCATTGCCAGCTTGTGATCTTTCTATCTTCTTCCTGAGCCTGTAAAGAAATTGGTAGCTTGAGTTAAAATCTATGGAAGAAGTTCAGGTTTTTCTCCGTGATGGAAAATTTATCTTTGCAGTGTAGGGAATGTCAGTTGTGGAATTTTTTCTTTGATGCCTCTTCGAGAACCTTTTCATTCAGCGTCTTCGATTAATTGCAGAATCCTCGACGGCACCCAAACACCACAACAACACATTCCTTGGGTTTTTTATTTGAGTTGTACAAGTTAAATTCACGTGGCTTATTATTATTTTATATGCAACTCAACTTTCGAGTTACACCATTTAACTCGACCTCATTGCCTAGCATTTGCCTCGGTTTATGTGAGCGGTTTAAAAGCCTTAAAATTCACTTCCACCAAACACGCACACGTACCTCCTGTCAACGTCATCACTCGCCGGAGCACTTCGCCTGCGCGGACTCCTCCCATCTAAGAGAAGATCGTCAGAAGTCAAGCAGCGCCCTCGTTCATCACGGCTTCCTTCAATAAAGAAACCTCCGAGCTGAGTCAAATCCCAATCATGTGTCGTCATTGACCTCTCTTGCAAATTTCAAAAACCTTATCGATTCACGATTAACGATTGGCGATACCCCCCAAACGTTAACACTGGTGACCCCAAAGCTTAAAACCCCAGCCTTCGAGCTTAAAACAAAACTATTCAACTCGATAAGTGTTTGAGAAAACGTGAGAGAGGATAATGTTGGCATATCATTGTAATGATAAGTTTTCCATTGCGTAGTATGCCTTGAGAATTTTCCATTGGATGTACTGTGCTAACATTCTCTGAGCAGCTCCAAAAATTTTTTTTCTTTCATGCTGTTTCCTGTCTTTTGTTTCATGTGCCACAGTAGGTAGGAAAATTTTTTTTTCCCTTATTTCCGTGCTTTACGCTTATTTCTGACGACCGTAAAATTTTCGTTTCCATATTTTTTTTCTCTTCTTTCTTTCCGTTTCAACTGTGTTTGAATGATTGGATAGGTAACTAGCATCGCAAACTTTTGACATTTTAATACCAAAGTTATTAGCCGTTGGTTACGAAAATTCCGTGCCGTTATAGCTTAATTTTGCATTCAAACAAAAATTGTCACTATGTCCGACACAGAGAATGAGGCAGTTCCAGCGCGCACTAAGCCTATAACTTTGCCTCCTTTCATACCAGCAGAAAGCCAAACTTGGTTCAACCAAGTTGAGGCTATTTTCCGATATAATAAAATAACAGACTCGTCAGATATGTTCCATGCATTAATAGCTGCTGTGCCCACGCAAATGTTAAGCGACTCCAATGAGTTGATTGTGCATCCGCCTGCTATAAATCCTTACGGGATCTTAAAAAGTAAAATTCTTGAAAAATTGCAGCTATCCGACGCGGACAAGTTTAGGTCTCTTGTGGATGCCTCAGCAATTCCACCTGTCTCTGTCTCTTTCTCTCCTACCTCGTTAGTTAAGGAGTTGCGAAAACTTGCAGCCGGTGTTGCCGTAGCTGAGGGATTTCTCAGGGAAGTTTTCCTAAGCAAGGTACCATCTGCGGTGCGACCTTTCCTGTCGATGGTCGGTCCGAGCGAGAGTCTCGAGACTCTTGCTCAGGCCACTGAGACAGTGATGCGCAACCTAAATATGTCACAAGCACCGCAGGTAGCTTCTTTGAACGCATCAGCTGCGAATTTTAGCCCGTCAAATACTGCTAATAATCAATCCTCAGCAACAATAGAAACGATGCAGCGAGAAATCGCAGAGCTGAAGCAAGCCCTCCAGAATTGCCAGTTAGGTCAGAGTGTAGCTCATATCCAGCAAGACCCAAGGAATGTCTCACGTTACCATGCCTACGACTATCCCTATAACTATCATCCTTTTCCTCCTCCTCAACGTTTCGATAGAGGTAGATCTTATGATAGGTCAAATCAAAACCGCCGCTTTAGATCTCGCTCTCGCGATGCCAACAGTCTCTTGTGTTGGTATCATGAGAAGTTCGGCGACCAGGCTCGCAAATGTGCCTCTAGACACTGTCCTCGTTATACCGAAATGACTTCGGGAAACGCCAACAGCGACGCATAGTAGCGAGTACTGCGTTGCCTCATTCCCAGACTACTCGCCTCTTAACCATAGTGGATCCCACTGCCAAATATCGATTTCTCATCGACACCGGTTCCAGTGTGTCAATTATCCCAGCCACGGCTAAAGACAAAAAGAATAATCTAGTGGCGACACTACGTGCCGCAAATGGCACTCCAATAGCTTGTTATGGAGAGAGAGTACTAGAGTGCAGTCTAGGATTGAGGTGAAATTTTCTCTTCACTTTCCTCATCGCGGAAGTCCAAGAGCCCAAAATTGGCGCGGATTTTCTAGCGAAGTATGGGATCCCTGTAGATGTTAAAAACCGTAGAATTAGGGACGAAGAGACACAGATCTCGAGTCCCGCTTGTGGCATAACTAGAGCTAATGTTTTGCATTCCTTCTCTATTGCTTTCAAGGAAGAGTGCATGTTCGAGCAGGTTCTCGCAGAATACCCTGCATTAACAAACTCTAACTTAGCTTCTAAAAATATGCAGACGAGCACAAAACACTTCATTGAAACAACTGGACCGCCAGTTTACTCCAGAGCTAGACGCTTACCGCCTGATCGATTGGCTTTAGCCAAGAAAGAGTTTGCTAGGATGCTAGACAGCGGCATCATCCGCAGTTCCAAAAGCCCTTGGGTAGCCCTCTCTTGCTAGTACCCAAGGCTAACGGTGAATTCAGACCGTGCGGGGATTTCCGCAGGTTGAATGCCGTTACTCTACCTGACCGCTACCCTATTCCTTACCTGCATGATTTTAGTGCAAATTTAGAGGGAGCACAAATTTTCTCAAAAATTGATCTTCAACACGCCTTCCATCAAATACCACTTGAGGAAAGCGCTATCCCTAAGACCGCGGTAATCACTCCGTTTGGTCTCTTTGAATTTCTAAAAATGCCGTATGGCTTAAGGAACGCACCTCAAACGTTCCAACGCCATATGGCTGAGATCTTCTCGGATCTCACCTTTGCCTATGTGTATCTGGACGACATTTTAGTGGCATCCGCAACCCCGGAGCTACATAAAGACCATCTTAGGGTCGTGTTTGAAAGACTGTCCGACAATGGACTCTTGGTAAATCCTGCAAAATGTGAGCTCGGAAAGCCATCACTGATTTACCTAGGTCGTGAAATCTCTAGCCTAGGTCTAAAACCTTTGCCTTCCAAAGTAGAAGTGATCAAAAACTTTCCTCTTCCACAGACCCAGAAGGAACTGAGAACGTTCCTAGGTTCTATTAATTTCTATCATAGATTCATCAGAAACTGCGCGCAAACTTTAGCGCCCTTGTCAAACTTGCTGGAACCTAAAAGAAAAGGTAAATCTACTGATGTAAAATGGACGGATGCAGCACGCAAAGCTTTTGATGAAATAAAACATAAGTTAGCTACCGCGACTGAATAATCCTATCCTATTGCCAATGCTGACTTCAGTTTAGTGGTTGATGCCTCCAGTACTGCCGTAGGTGCCGTTTTGCAACAAAAAGTAGGGACTAATATCTCTCCTCTTGCCTTCTTTTCCAAAAAGCTATCGCCCACTGAGCGTGCTTACAGCGCGTTCGGTAGGGAACTCCTTGCCATCTATCTGTCTGTGAGACACTTTCGCTATGCTCTAGAGGCAAGGGAGTTCGTGATCAACACAGACCACAAACCCTTGACCTCGGCGATCAACATGCCTTCTGAGCGACACTCGCCAAGAGAAGCTCGACACCTGTCCTTTTTCAGTCAGTTCATTACGGATGTTAGATTCATCAAAGGTCTCGACAATACTGTCGCTGACTGTCTATCTAGAATTAATTCTGTCCAAACCAGTGGTGAAATCACTTTCAGAAATATTAGTAACGCTCAGAAGGAGGATCCTGAACTCCAGGATCCTCTCAAACCTTCTAACACCACCTCTTTGAAATTAACCTTGGTTGACGGCGTGTACCGTGATGCTGAGCGACTTTCTCGTTTGTATCTTCCTGCGACTCTCCGCAGAGTAGCTATTCTTCACTATCATTCTCTATCACATCCTGGTATTAACCGTACATTGCGTTTGATTTCCGATCGTTTCGTCTGGCCAGCGATGCGTAAGGAGGTCGAACAAATTGTGCAAAATTGCCATGCATGTCAGAGTAGCAAAGTTGTGAAACATAATCGTGCAGCGTTACAGAGTTGTGCTTTCGCTGGACACAAATTCGACTCCGTACACCTAGATTTGGTGGGTCCGTTGCCTTTGTCGCGCGGTCATTCTTATTTGTTAACCATAATTGATAGGTTCTCCAGATGGGTTGAGGCCGTGCCTCTTCCTGATACCCAAACTGAGACTGTAGCTCGCGCTTTCATGAGTAATTGGATTTCCAGATTTGGGGTTCCCTTAAGTGTCACGCATGACCGGGGATCACAATTTACCTCCAAATTCTGGAGTGAGCTTAGCACCGCTTTAGGGTGTGAAAACATCAACACCACAGCATATCACCCGCAGTCGAATGGACTCATTGAGAGAGTCTACAGAGATTTAAAAGCTGCGTTGCGTTGCCTTAATTGCAGTCACGATTGGACTGACAGACTTCCAGTAGTATTATTGAGTATTAGGAATTTGCATAGGCAAGATCAGCAGTGCACAGCAGCAGAAATGTTGTATGGGAAGACGCTTCGCCTCCCTGGCGACATTGTTGACCCAAAACCTTTGCCTGAATTTTCATCTGCTGACCGTTCCGCATAT
Organism: Morinoia aosen; assembly: GCA_030386875.1. Classification (NCBI taxonomy): domain Eukaryota; kingdom Metazoa; phylum Arthropoda; class Malacostraca; order Amphipoda; family Talitridae; genus Morinoia; species Morinoia aosen. The sequence continues at coordinate 19,166,184 of CM059577.1, read as the reverse complement.
GTAACCTGTCTCAAAGATTGCATGCGTCAGATCAAGCATGTTGCTCCACGAATGCCTCAGACAGAAGATAAACTCGATCCTGCATTGCAACATTGCACACACGTGTATGTTCGCATAGACGCTATAAAGCCAACTCTCACACGCCCTTATGATGGCCCATTCAAAGTACTAAAACGGACGCCAAAATACTTTATCCTAGAAAGATCTGGTTCACCCGACCCTGTGAGCATAGATCGATTAAAGGTCGCGCATACCTCCGATAATAGTGTGATTTCTAACTCTTCATTCTCTCCACAGAACTTCCTTTCCACTGAGACTCGATCATATCGTCCATCTCAGCTTCCTCAGTTGGCTGCATTGTTGCCTAATCAACTTGAGTGTAATCCTTTCTTTGTGCCTGTACCTTCAAACCCTATCCCTAAGCCTATCGTAGACTCTAATTCTAGCTCTCTTAGTGAAACAGCAACAAGTCTGGAGAGACCAGACGAGACCGCTGCAGTAACTCCTGTTCCTAGAACTCTTGCCGATCTAAATTTGCAGACCCGTTTGGTGAAACTTCCCCGCTCAGTAACATTTTCCGACCGCCAAACCCGGCATGGTCGCGTAGTTCGAACTCCTTCCCGCTACAAGTGATTGCAGCGGGTGGACCTTTCGGTCGCGCCTTGGGGGGTAATGTAGCAGTAGCCACAAAAGTGTGAAATTATAAAATTTCTCATTCGCACTTAAATAGCATAACTATTGCCATTAAAAATCTTACTCTAAATTATTATTCATAATTTTCTACTTATAATTAGTAATCCTTGAAGTTTTTGTGTAAATGCATGAGAGATAAAATAACGATCGACATTTTTGAGGTTGAAGCCTCTGAATTTGGCAACAACCGCGCGGGACGCTTGGCTTCTTAGGCGTCACTCTCTCTCAGCTTTCGTAGCCTGTGGTTATCACCGTTCTTGTAAGTGGAAGAAATTAAGTGTTTAAATAGAGAAAAATCTGGTAAAGTATATTGTCATTGTTTAGTGTGCATTGTGTTAAGTTTAAGGATCTGGTCAGTGTCGTGATACATAGATAACATGTAAATAGTCGTAGAGTTCGTAAAATAGCATGATTCATTCAGAGTGCTACCTCAACATGACATAGTGTGAATTTTGCATGTCATTTGCATTTCTTATGTCAAGATTATAGTAAGATGCTCAACTATGTCATTTCCTTACTACAAAAATATATACATGCAGCTGTCATTATGATATTGAAATTCGCGCATCAAATTACTTCGTGAGAGCGTACGGTGGTTTACCGGCGCTTCTGGTAAAAATGGCGGAGCGTAAACTGCTTTGTCATTCCATTTTATGTTCACTGTATTATGTTTTGAATATTTTCTTATGCTGCAAGCGATACGTTTAGTGTTTCTTTTCTCATGTGTGGATATTATTCTTTTTATTACAAGATATTCTTGCAGTGTTTCTTTTTCAGTATGATTGCCATATGATGAATTTAGGACTTTCCTTTTAATTCTCGTACGGATATAGATATTATAGAGTACGAAATTTATTCATGCATGTTCTTGCCTCTTTTAGCTGTTTCGTATTTCAGCTAGATTCCACGAATCATGGTGTTTAAATTACATGTATTTTCCATAATTCCACAAAATGGAATAACCGATTTTTACTGCTCTAAAAATCATGTACAAGTCTGGTACTGTCATGCATATTCCTGCAAAAGTTTTTAGCGGTGTGATATTTCATTATATTCCCTAAATCATGCGCTGAATCGCATGTAGTTTTCAATTATGAATAACAATTATGTTATTACTAAAATAATTCTTGTAAATTTCATGCTCTTATTTTTTTAAAGCAATGGCAGTATTGAAAGAGCTTGCCAGCTGTTAAAAATCTATCCTATTTAATGAGCGTGACAAAGGAGAACAGCCATTGCCAGCTTGTGATCTTTCTATCTTCTTCCTGAGCCTGTAAAGAAATTGGTAGCTTGAGTTAAAATCTATGGAAGAAGTTCAGGTTTTTCTCCGTGATGGAAAATTTATCTTTGCAGTGTAGGGAATGTCAGTTGTAGAATTTTTTCTTTGATGCCTCTTCGAGAACCTTTTCATTCAGCGTCTTCGATTAATTGCAGAATCCTCGACGGCACCCAAACACCACAACAACACATTCCTTGGGTTTTTTATTTGAGTTGTACAAGTTAAATTCACGTGGCTTATTATTATTTTATATGCAACTCAACTTTCGAGTTACACCATTTAACTCGACCTCATTGCCTAGCATTTGCTTCGGTTTTTGTGAGCGGTTTAAAAGCCTTAAAATTCACTTCCACCAAACACGCACACGTACCTCCTGTCAACGTCATCACTCGCCGGAGCACTTCGCCTGCGCGGACTCCTCCCATCTAAGAGAAGATCGTCAGAAGTCAAGCAGCGCCCTCGTTCATCACGGCTTCCTTCAATAAAGAAACCTCCGAGTTGAGTCAAATCCCAATCATGTGTCGTCATTGACCTCTCTTGCAAATTTCAAAAACCTTATCGATTCACGATTAACGATTGGCGATACCCCCCAAACGTTAACATACATGACATAAGACTTCGCAATTATTGATGCCAGGAAATAATATATGAATCGTTTCTTTATATATATATATAAGTGTTTATATATAAGTCTTTATAATATAAGTCTTTATAAGTCCTATATATAAGTCTTTTACTTCTTTATTTGAAGTTAAACTTTGATATATATATATATACATATATATATATATATATATATATGACTGATGGACGCAACATCAAATGCATCGCACAACAAATGTATAGTTACATTTGTAACTATACACAAAGAGCTAAAGCACTTAACACACACGACGGCGGAAAGCGGAATGACGCCGAAACCAGGCTAGGCTCGTGGTTGTTGCCGTACGGATGCGCCGCCATAGCCGTGTGTCTATAAGCCCTGCCTGCCGTGCGGGAAACGCGGGTTCGAGTCCCGGCGCTGGATGGCGATTTTTTTAAACAATTTACAATTTATTTTAAACAAACAATTTATTTACCACAGGTGATACAGAGGTAGAATTTTTCTTAAGTCTAGTACAATGGTCAAATTTGAGTATAGCTACCTGTGGGCCCGAACAAGTTCAGCGACTTCTAGGGCATTCCGCTACTTTTGTGTTGGGTATAGGGGAAAAATTCAAAGCACAATACCCCACTCTACCCAGTTGTCTGAATAGGTACCGTTCTTGACCGGGGGAAAGCGTCATGGCATCCTGGCGTTAGTTATAACTTATAAGGCATTTGAAAATCCAATGTACAAGGTGATATGTATCAGGCTTGAAAATGGAAATAAAGCATCCGTAGATGCCGTTGTTTTGTCGCAAATCCAGCCATTGCTCAGTACTAAAGTCCTGCAAGTCACCCAACACCTTGCATAATAAGGGACTAGGGCTTTGGTTTCATTAAAACCAAGCCTAAATAGTAAACGCTGCTAATTTATGACAAAGCGGGGCAATGGTGGGAGTGCTTCACGTTTCCTGGCGACTATCATCGTGAACATAAATAATTTGTTCTTCTTGATCGAATCCAAACCTCTATCGGCGGATTTGAGCAAGATGACGTGAGAGCTGCGCCTGGCTCGTCACGTCAGATTCCAACCAGCCTCGGTCGTGCGCGCACGTGCTTATGTGCGCTCTGACTGACCGGTCCCGACCCTGCTTCTACGGGCCTCTCGCCCTGGACAGCCGGCTATATTGAAGAAGGTGTCACCTGAGACATTATTTTCGAAGATCTTAAGGTGAGCCTCCTATTTTTTGTTCCCTTTGTCATGATTAAGCGTTTATTTGCAGTGTTCCCTGACCTTCTTGAGGCCAGTTGGCAAGACTATGTCTTTCTGAGCTAGCTTTTGCTGGAAGTTTCGCCGTTGGTCGGACGGCGGGACATAGTACTTTATTCGAAAATAATATTTCTTCTTAATTCGAGGAGAATTTCGGACTTCTTTGTTCGAGGTTAATCTTCGACTACTTTATTCGAAGATAATCTTTCTTCTTAATTCGAGGAGAATTTCGGACTTCTTTGTTCGAGGTTAATCTTCGACTACTTTATTCGAGGATAATCCTTTTACTTCTTTATTTGAAGTTAAACTTTGACTTCTTCTTTCGAGGATAATTATTCATCCATTTTTGAAAGATAATTATCTTCACATCTTTTCAAAGTTAAACTTTATTAGCTTTTTTCTTAAATTAATATCTCTTTTCACTTAAAGAAATAAATTCTCTCAACACTGCTAATAGCAGTTTTAATTAAAAAAGTCAATTCAGCCGGCTTTCTCCGTGCTTTTGACGTTAGAGCTTGGCTGGAGTTCGACAGGATAAAATCCTGGTACCTATTTTGTTTTCTTCTTCTTGTAAATTTTCATTTCCTTCTCTAATAAATTTTCTTCATTATAAGTTAATAAAGACCAAATATTTTTTTTACATTAAATCGATGTAGCTGTGCTGTCCGGATAGCCGGGGTTCGGCTGTTGGATCTCACTAGAATTAAGTTGTTTTGAGTGTTACCTTTATTGTATTTTTTGGGCGAGGTAGTTGCGTTGCTAGCCTTACATTTAAAGGTACTAGCCTTTGTTTACCTTGCCTTAACGTTTTAGGTTCACTCTCATTAATTTGTGTAAGCCTGAGATATTTAAGGCTAAAAATTTTGAAATTTGTGTAAAGTGTAAGTGTAAACAAAAAATAATGTTGTGAAACTTAAAAGTGCCTGGTGGGGTAATTGAATTTTTTGTATATTTCTATGTGTCATTAGTATTTTTCTATGCTTTCTAATGGGATGTAATCTGTCCACTTGATAAGTGTAGACCTACATTTTAGATAAAAGTTTTCCTGATAAGCCTGATAATTGTATTTCTTATAAAATGTGTGACAATAATAATGCTGCAGCCCTAGGCATAAAATTGCGGGGTTTGAAGTGTAGTATAACTGCTATTCGGAAGAAAGTTCTGTCTCCTGGTTGTGACCTATCTTTCCGTCTGGAAGCCGTTCCTCAGTTGAGTGTCCTTTTACAGTCCTATAGACAACTGTCCGCTACTATTTTTTCTGATATTAGTGAAGTGTCTGATGAGGAACTTGCTAGGCGTGCCGAGTATGAGGTGCAGGTGATAGAGCTTTTGTCTGAAATTAAAAATTCTATTCCTACTTCCCAGGTGTCAAACTTGAGTGATACCACTCCTACTTCTGAGCCTTCTAAGGCTTCAGTTTCTGATGTTCCTTTGAATATCTTTAGAGCCCCTCAGTTGACGTTAAAGAAGTTTAGCGACAATGAGGGATGTCCCTTTGCTTTCCTTCATTTTCAAGAGTCTTTTCTTAATGCCCTTCAAGCTTATCCTAGTATGAGTGAGGGGCAAAAATTTATCTTTCTTAAAAATCAGCTTCAAGGGAGGGCTCTCAGTCTTGTTGAAGGTCTTCCTAATGAAGAGTCTAGTTTCAGATCTGCTTGGGCTTTACTCAAGCAAGATTTTCTCAATGCTGATAAACTTATTTCTATGGCTCTTGATGAGTTAATCAGCTGTCCTAGTGTCCAGAGCTTGGCCGAAATAGGGAACTTTCTCTCTAAGGTCAAGTTTCGGCTACTCGAGCTATCTAAGTTGGGGTTAGACTTCTGTAGCGAGAAGTCTGGCAACCTACTATTTTCTTCTATCATTAAAACTAAACTCCCTGACTTCTTTCTCTTGGAACTCCTTCGCTATTTTAAAGCGAGCTTCTTTACATTAGAAAAGCTTGAGAATGCACATCAAGTGCTTTCTCTTCTTGAAACAAAAAATTATCATAAATCTAAACCATCTCTTCCCGTCCGAAATGAGAGGGTGGGGGTAATTACCCGAGCTGAAGTTAGGGACAAAACTAAACCTTCTCCTGTGCTCGATAAGTTGCCCAGTGTTAAGGTTTGTCGTTTTTGTAATTTAACTGGCCACTCGTCCTTTTCTTGTAAGAAATTTGATACGCATGCAAAGCGCGTAAAACGAGTTGGTGAGTTATTACTATGTACAGTTTGTCTAAGTAGCAAACATCTAATTTCTGAGTGCCCTGCAAAAATTAAGGGTCTTCCATTTTCTTGTTCTTTATGCAAGGCTAACACCCACGTTAGCCCTATGTGTCCCAAATTTGTAGCCTTTTCTACCCTTGCTACCGCCTCCTCATAACGGTTAAAGGCACGTCTTCGGATGTGCCCTATTGTAGCTCTTTCTACTAAGCATTGCGGGGTAGTTAAGAGAATTAATTTCTTGATCGATACAGGTAGTCAGAAGTCGCTAATCGACTTAGCTACTGTTATCCCTGATTGTTCTACAGCTGATTTACAGAAACTTACTGTTAACACTGTAGGAGCTTCTGTCCCGTTAAGGGGAAAGCAAATTAACATTGAACTCGTGCTTCCAGACAGTGAGAAGTACGAGCTTGATGTTTTTGCTATGCAGAACTTAAACCTGCAGATGGGGATTAAGAGTCTGCAAGCTAAAATTACTCAGTTTAAAACTAAGTTTCCTCTATCCACTTCCTTTCCGGAAATAGTTGAGGATAATATTCAAGTTAACGGCATTTTAGGTGTCGATGCTCTTCAAGCATTTAAAGTCCTTGAATTACAACGCGTAGCCGACTATAAGGTTATGCGTGTTTCTAATGGGTTTTTACCTTTCGGGGACTTTAAGTGTTATAAGTCCTTTCTTTCTCATGTTGTTGCTTCTAAAACCGAGACAATAGATAGTGGCACATCTGCTCCTGTTGTCAAGGATACTAACACTCGTTTGATTAAAACTTCTTCTTCTACTTCTTCTGCTCTCTTAACTAAACCGAAATCTAAAAGAAAAAGATCTAAATGTAAACTAAACCAAAACCGTTACCGAAGTACGCTGAAGACCTTTTTTGACTCTCCTAAAGTGTGTTCTTCCGTGGTGGACGCTACCGAGCGCTGTGATGTACAGGCAGGTCTAGATAAGTTATTAGACTTGGAGCTCATAGGGGTGCCCTCGAAAGAGGAAGAGTATGACAAGGAGTTAGAGGATTTCAAAAGTAGTGTCACTTATGCGGAAGGCAAGTATTCAATTCGTCTGCCTTGGAATCGAAATTTATTATCTAAAGTTCCCCATACTTTCGGGCTCGCAAGGTTTCTTGCTCGTAAAGTTGCAGCTGATAACGCTCGTAAGGGGATTGAGAAGCAGTATAATGATGTTTTCCTTGAGCAACTCGAATTGGGTATAATAGAACCTTTGCCTTTCAAAACTTTGGACGTGCGAGTGCACAAATGGATTCCTCACCGACCTGTCGTGCGTGAGCATGTTGAAACCTCTAAAATTCGCCCTGTCTTTAACTGTTCTTTGAAAATAGGAAACTTGCCAAGTCTAAACGAAGCCTCGTATGTAGGTCCAAATCTTATGAACAATTTGTTGGGTCTCTTGGTGTATTTTCGTGCTAACTCCATAGTCATGCTCTCTGACATTTTTAAAGCTTTTCTTCAGGTAAAATTAGCCTGTGAATTTGACCGTAACCAATTTAGCTTCGTCCTTTACAAGGACGGTAAATTTCAATATTTTCGATACACGACTCTGTTGTTCGGGTTCGTGGCATCTCCCTATATTCTGAACTATCTTCTTAAACTTCATGCTGACACTTTAACTGACCTCGTAATCAGAGACGTTATGGCCAATGAGCTGTACGTCGATAACTTAGTCTTTACCACTAATAGTCCTGAGCTGGCGCTTAACACTTTTCAACGCGCTAACCGAGCATTTGAAGAGAGTGGATTTCCGTTGCGCAAATGGCAATCCAATAATTCTAAACTTCTTTCGCAAATTGACCCTGCTCTTTGTAGCGCCGAAAGGCACTCCAGAGTGCTGGGGTACAATTATAATTCTTCTTCTGATCTTCTTTCTCTGTCCGTAAAAAGTTTGGATTCTTCCTGTAAAACGCGTCGGAGCATACTGTCTGAAGTTGCGTCTTTGAATGACCCATTAGGGGTTTTGCTTCCCTTTTCTGTACATGGTAAGCTCATTTTAAGAAAGTTGACGCCTTTGAGACTGGGCTGGGATCAAGATGTTCCAGACGAGTTACATAAAGACTGGCGGGATTATTGTCAGGAATTTTCTGAGTTGAGTAATTTTGAGTTCCCTAGAATGAATTTAGACGAAACTAAAAATGTTAAACTTATAGTGTTTTGTGACGCTAGTGCTAGCGCCTTTGGTACCTGTATTTATGGGGTCCAAGAAGAACGCAGTACGCTTTTGTTCTCTAAAGTTAAGGTTTCGCCTCCTCGTCAAAGAACTCTTCCTTCTCTTGAACTTTTGGCCGTATTCCTTGCCTATCAGTGTCTCGTGTCTCTGCTGTGTGACGTCAATTTCCCTTATAAGGTCTCGAGCGTAGTTTTGTTGACAGACTCCCAAGTCACCTTAGCTTGGTTATTGAGCGGCAAACCTCCACGAAAGAATGTGTTTGTGAGCAATAGACTTAAAGACTTAGAAGATATGCGTAAAACATTAGAATGTAAAACTTCTGCCTCATTCAACTATGAGCATGTTCCTACTGTGTTTAACGTGGCAGGCGGGTCACCAGCGCACGGGGAGTGCGCATTGATTTCTTTGGGTTTGTAAGACTCAGAAGGAGTTAAGTGTGGGGGTTCGGACGCAATATTTCAGGCGTCTTTAATCAAAATCAAAAACACTATAGTTTTTACCTCGGACTAGACCACCAGAAGGATAAGAAAGTAGATATGGTTATTTATTTCTGGCCTTTTATTTGGGTGGCTGGCAGATTGGTCTCTTCAAGGTGCGCTGATGTTGAGGTCCGATCTTGAGTAGGAACTGCAACAGGCTCACAGCTGCGTCGGTATGTGGGGAGTGTAATTGTGGAGAAGGTCGTGTGCAATGGTACCCAATGGTTAGAGACGGCAAATAGCGTCACTGATAAGTGAGGACGGTAAGGTGCTATTCCTCCAGTTTTGGTTGAATATAGACTTGCAGGTTAAGCAGCAGTTGGGTTAGCTGTAACCAAAAAGGTCTCAATTCGGAGTGCGGTGGAAGAGGAATGCGGTACTTGCGCTTGCCGTCCAGTAATTGAGTGTTTAGTACAAAGTAAAAAGAAATCAAGGAAGGAGGCAGTTCTTTTGCCAAGTCTGGCTACCGGGTTATTTTACCCTTTTGATATGATCGGGCAAGGTAGGTGACGTGGCAGTGGAATGTAAAGTGTCTCGTAGCTTCCTGTACGGGAATAAGACACTGGGTGAAAATGCACACGGTATCTTGGGAAACCACATATCAACACATGCTAAGCTGCAACAATCTGGCATTAACATGCCGCCTCAAAGCGAGGAGTCTCTTCGAAAAACGACCCCCACCAGCACTCTGGCGCCGGAGTGCAAGCGGGGATCAACTTCGGAGCACTGACAATTTGCTCGGAGCCAGATATTAAGCCTAATATTTCTAACGGCATGAAGCTAAAAATTCTACACTAGTAATTCACACAGGCAAAACTTTGCCTGGCGAAACTAAGATGGCATAAGCAGTGAACTGAGTATACTGCCTCACTTAATTAATAGCTAATGGTAAAAATATCTACAGCATCTGTTAATGCAAATTAATACGGAATTTCTAAAACAATACAAGCGCAGGAGGGAAACCTCTATATAAGAAGTTCCGGAGTAAGGTTACAACTATCTCAGCTTAGCACCAGGGAAAATGTTTCCCCAGTTTCATAACTGAAGTAATAAACTATTTTGATTTTTACGTGCATAACTTAAGTGTTATTCACGCTAGGAATCAATGTACAATGACTAAAAATTATAAAATTACCATCTAACTAACCCTAAAAAAAACATCACTAATATTTAATGTATAAATACTGATTCTATTAGGAAAAACAGGCGGTAACATGTGCTTGGTATTTACAAGGGTAGTTCTGATTAACCATCATAACAAGATTCACTCAACAATTGGTTAAGAATGTTTTTTTTAATGTTGACTGTAAAAACTAAAACATTGTAATTATATCAAAACCCTACTTAATTGAAAATACAGCTGTGACAAAATACAGCTGTAAAGAATAAAAATGATAATTTGATTGCTTTGATTTGAAATACAGCAGTAAAGAATAAAAATGATAATTTGATTGCTTTGATTTGAAATACAGCTGTAAAGAATAAAGATGATAATTTGATTGCTTTGATTTGAAATACAGCAGTAAAGAATAAAAATGATAATAGATGCAAGTCTAACTTGATCACAAAAATAACACCATATTGAATATTGGCATATAAAAATTATTTTTGATACAAAAGAGGAAATTCTAATCTTGATAAAAAATAACATCATATTGAAATGTTGACATAAAAATTATTTTAAAACAAAAGGGAAATTTTAATCTTGATAAAAAAGAACATCATATTGAAATGTTGACATAAAAATTATTTTAAAACAAAAGGGGAAATTTTAATCTGGATAAAAAATAACATCATATTGAAATATTGACATATGAAAATTATTTTAAAACAAAAGGGGAAATTTTAGCTTGAATAAAAATAACATCATATTGAAATGTTGGCATAAAAATTATTTTAAAAACAAAAAAGGGGAAATTTTAGCTTGATAAAAAATAACATCAATACCCAAGGGAAAATACCCTGTGGGAACCACAAGTTCTGGGCAAGAAATGCTAACATTTAAGACACTGGGAAGTTGAGGCAATTCAGCTTACTATTTACACAATAATAGTGTTGACAATTGACATATAATGTATATATATAGTTACCCGTAGATTATCACACACAAAAACCTGTATTTTTAATCTCACCAGCCAGAAAACCCCGAGATATGCACGCTCTGAATGATATGAGACAATGGGCGCTAGTTCGTATACGATGTTGCTGTCGCGCGTCCATGGGAAGTTCCGTTAAGACGCAAAAGTGAATTCTTAGAGATTGAATTTTTCGTTACACAATTTTAATAAAATTGAGGATAGAGATTAGTGAATTTCGTAATGTGATTTTATGCTAATGGTTGAATTTATTTTACTGAATTTTTAGATGATCATTCTGAGAA